>OY735889.1:2532500-5032500 GCA_963506565.1 Tachystola acroxantha
CGTCTAATAATTAGTGTCTAATTTCTAAGTCGCTACACGACATATTAATCGTCTCGTGTAGGTACAGCCCGCTGAATATCATCACACCATCTCTTCAGCACCGACAATGCGATTGTAAATGCGATTCAAGTGTATTGAGCTATATAAAGTGCCATGAAATATTCAAACTTCTACACTAGATTTTTCAGCAATAACTTTTTGGGGTGTTTAAAAAACACTTTGTGTGCTGTGTGGCTATTAAAAGGCCTTCCACGAGCCAACTAGCGCCGCCAATCTTAAAAAAATAATATCTTACAAATTATAAATTTTTATATTTTTTATTAAAAAAGCTATGTACACAATTTTTATTAGGATAAACACAATTTTTTAATATACATGGCATAATTGCGACAAGCAAACTTGTAGTTCTCAAATGTGCCAAAAACGGCCGTTTTTCGCAATTATGCGAACTACAACTTACCGACATTGAATCACGTTATAAATCAGCATTTAAAAATAGTATTTATCGTAATAAACGTTATGTACATAGCTTTTTTTAATAAAATTGATTAAATTGGAAGATATTCTTTTTCAAAGATTGGCGGCGCTAGTTGGCTCATGGAAGGCCCTTAATATGTTTAACAGTGACATTTTGTTAGGGCGGCAGCACTTTCGTTTGACTCGGTCACCCAGAAAAGCACTCTAGTTAATCTTAAAAACCATACAAAATTGACCTTTTTCGCGGCTCAAATCCAGTTATTTCATTTTATGGCAATGAACTCGTCGCAACAATACCAAAAAATGCTTTGGCGAAAGTTTTTCGCGGCCTTTTGTGACCGAATGCATCAAAGTTATTCTGTAAGTTAACAAGTTACATAAGTACCACTTAAGTAAGAGTGCTTTCCCCTGTAGCAAACTCCCCTTCAATAAGTTGCCACAATGGCGGTAAGGCCCAGTGAAGTTGAGAATTTTTTTGATGACATGGCTCGCTTAATTAATAGGTTACTGTTTATTAATGCCAGTACAGATCCAATTAGAATCGTTAAAGATGCTAATAGAATCCAGTGCTAGTAAAGTCCAGATAGATATACCCTCAGATTGATCCGTGAATATAAAAAGGTTTAAATCGTCATATAGTGGCCGCGAGCAGTCAGTGAATTTCAAACATCGGCCCCTATAGAACATGACTGTTCGTTATAACGCGCCACGCCCACGCTACGCCAAGGTGACGCCGCAAACGTGTAGTCGTGCTACGAAATGTTATTATTATTATATTTGGGTTCTGGCGTCTCTTTGTAGAATTCTGCCAATGTCGAGTCGGATATGGGAGTGACGAGGCAGGTGATCGGTCCGAATGGGTAATTTGGCTTCTGGCTGCTGATTCTAGAACACATAAGGACAAACAACTAATAAATACAATAAAAACCACCACCTTAGTAAGAACATACACACTCTATAATTTAATTTTGTTAGTTCGAATAAAATCATATACAATATTTATAAAAGGCGTGAACACATAACATAGAAGAGATTTCTACGAAATCTTGTGTCTGGCAGCCATTTGACAGCTCGCCGGCGTCACGCCCGCGCCGATCGCTAAAGCGAGCCCTGCTGTCCTCAGTCGTCCGTCAACCAATGTATGGAAATCACGCACTACGAAATGCAATAAATAGTCAAATTTGTGGTCTCTTATCATTAGAGTTATTTTCAAACTCGGACGTGACTGATAGAAACATTTGAAACACAAAAGCACAAGTAATACGGGGATTTCCTGGCTACTTTAGGTCATATTATCGTCACATAAAACAACCTTGTCATACACTTTATGTGTTGTCGACTGTACACCGTACATCCAATAGAGTGGCTTTTATTAAACCATATCTCTGGTACATAAATTCTTTCTTTATACTTGTTTGACATTAGAGGTGGGAACGATCGTAAAATTATACCGGTAATTTTTACCACTTTACCGGTACATTGTGATTGTACCGGGTGTAACTTAAACCTCATGGTAATAGGTAAATCGAAAGTGTTCAGTCTTCAGTATCTGCAATCGAACGGAAAATTATTTTTAACAACAAATTCTCATATATATTTTAATGAATTTCATTTCTCAATTTACGACAATATTAAAATGTACTGCTGAAAGTTTTATGCCATTTTTCCTGCTCAGCAATGACATCTTTTCCTTGTAAAATGGTGTAAAGTAAAAAACCTACCTAAGTTCTGAAAAATGTTAACGTGCTAAAGTAAGACAATACATTTAGTTTCATGAAACAATACATGACTCTGAATCTAATATAGGGCTACAATTTAATTTGGCATAATATTTGACCAATGAAAAGTAACCCAGAATAACTAACATAGTTGGATCTAACGAGTCGAACCGTTGTAAACCCACTATAAGCTGACCCACACCTCAGTTAACATCGTCATGCTTGCCGGTCCAGCTTATTCTGATTCAATCCAACTATCGTAGCTTAGTGCAATTGAGGGGTTGGTCTTAATATTGTAAATGTTATTCCATCCCTAGCTCGCAATATAGCCGAAGGGACGAAGGAAGGGGCAGACATTAAAACGGCACATTTTGCCTTTTTATTTGAACGCGATAAGGACGTACGGAACCGCGGGATGCATTTATTCGCAGCAATAACGGAAACTTACGGCGCATTTATGACGGTAATATTCCATTTTGTTCTTTTTACAGCACCTGTTTAGAATGGGTGCTCGGAGAGGTTAGATAAACCAGTCGGTTTTGTGTACTCAAACATTAAGGCTAAAACACATTATGAAGCAGCGGAAAGGCAACAGCAGTGGAACGGCAGAGGCACTGGCTGTAGTGTATGAAACCCTATAGAAGATGATAGACTGTACGCCGCGGGGTTGCCGCTCCCTGACGCTCTGTTGCTGCCTTTCCTACAAGTAGGAAAATTGTGATGGGGTTACTTGCGAAGGGTTGTATCTCTTCTAATTTTTAACCTTTAAAAACTTACGTAACACGACATAACGAGTACATGTAAGTTCTCAAAGAACCATAATGTTGGAGACCTAGAAAAATGGATAGCTATCTATGTAGAGTAGAGTAAAGACCAAAGAGACAGGAACACTTCGCATCGGGTCACATCGCAGTAATGCGCCATTACATCGACACGTGGCCGATATATCACGCGAACTACGCCATTCCCCGCCTAAATGCAGAGTGTTCTATCCTCTCTGCCGAGTGTCTCTACTCTATGTATGCGCTACAATGTTTTTATTTATTCTGTACACAAAAGCTTAACAAGAAAACATACATTTTGTAAGAATAAGTACCTACTACATATTTTAAATAAATAATGTAGTCTCAATTTGCTCAAGACATGAAGCTTTTCAAATTGAACTTTTCGCAATATTGAATACTTATTAATAAAAATTATTTAAATACATGTTATTCGTGAAAACTCTCGGAAACTCAATTTTGCTGATTTAATTTATTTGTAGTTTAAAGTTACGTCACTAGATGGCGCCACTGTGGCAATTCAAACAATCGGTCATTATTACATTTGTAATAAATTGATAGATCTAACATTAAAAATCACTAAGCACAGTCAGTAATCCAATACGTATTAATTCATATTTAAATATAGACTCTTCTATATTTTATAGCACATTTTACGAAGCAAGTTTAGTACCAAGCCACTGCCCCTAGATGTCGCCACGGTACAGTTAAAACGCGCTATGGTTTCGTCGCACAGAAAACATGACCCGAGCGGCGATCGGTGGTTCAGTTAACTTTGCGCAGAGGCAATATCGTAACCGATGAGGTTTATCCGAGGTGCGATTATTGCTAGTTGAAAACTTTACCAATACCCCGCCGTGTGGACGTGAAATACCGTCCGCTATGGCAATTTTTTTATGGCCTTCAAAGGCCTTATAAACCTTGTCCTTGTGAGTCTTACTTACAGACAGTAGAAAGAATTCAATTCAATATATTTATTGCATTCCATAAGTTATAATACAGAAAATGAAATAAAAATATAATAAGTACATAAATTATTTTATTTTGTTTGTAAGAGTATGAATTATTAATATAGATAGATATAGTCTTAACTTAATATGCCTAACCTATTGGCATTTTATTTTAGCTATATTAATTAAACACTCATTAATTAATTACTTAAGAAATTAATCGAATTACATTTCATACGAGTTTTCTATTTTTTTGTCGTTGCAATTTATTTATAGTTCCAAATAATATTACTAGTAGATGGCGCCACCGTGACAATACAAACAATTGCTAATTATTACAAAAGGTTTAAAATTGACAGATCTAACTTTAAAAATCACAGTCAGTGATGCAATGCAATACTTCATGTAAGTATTATATAAATAATTATAAAATCTTTTATATTTTACGAAGCAAGTTTAGTACCAATCCAAGTCCCCTAGATGTCGCCACGGTACAGTTAAAACGCGCTATGGTTTGGTCGCACGGAAATAATGACCCGAGCGGCGATCGGTGGTTCGGTTAACTTTGCGCAGAGGCAATATCGTAACCGATGAGGTTTATCCGAGGTGCGATTATTGCTAGTTGAAAACTTTACCAATACCCCGCCGTGTGGACGTGAAATACCGTCCGCTATGGCAATTTTTTTATGGCCGTCAAGGCCTTATAAACCTTGTATTGTAAGACTGTTGGGTAACCGGGCTTGCTTGGGTGATCAATAGGCAGGCATATAAATTACTGTCTATCAGTCATGTCACCTGTCCGTCCGTCCTGCAGGGCTAGCACGAGTAGCGGTCGGTGTAACGCCACCGCCACGGAGCTGTCAACCCCACAATGTCAAACGCATTGTAATAACGTCAGTTTGACAGCTCCGCGGCGGCGTTACGCCGATATTCTTATTATTATTGGCCACGCCCACGGTAAATTGTGATCGGTTAATTTTAGGACAAAATTCCGGAAAAAATTACTTGCCCTTCTCTATTTACCGATCTTTACAATCGGTTGTTTTATTTAACCCGAATGCCGAAAGGAATGTTATGGAATGTATGTATGTCGGTTCCTTTGGGTGTTACCCCACTAATCGATCGATCATAGATGGCACAGTCGATCGATAGTTTCTACTAGACCAATCGACGTCGACTGTTCCATTATATTATCGATCGATTGGTGTGGTTTGTCACATCCTATAATCTTTCGATCTGATAAATAGTTTCCATATTCTACTTTTTCAGTAATTATTTACATCAATTAGATTCCGTAGTATGTTTTGAAAAAATGCAATTATAAAAATGTACACTGTTTTAACCTTAAGATGATATATTTTACGAGCCCCTAAGTTCCGACAAAAACACAAGCGACATTAGCTAATTGCCTTTGCAGTTACCCCAAAGAAACCTCATGAAAATAAACAAAATTTATGCCAACACGCTCAGTAAATTCAAAAAGAACGTAAAAACGCCTAGTGCGGATTTCATTCCGTCCTAAGGATTCCGTATCTGAAACAGGTCCTAATATTTTGTTGTATTGTAATCCCAGGTAATAATAAATAATATTATAAAGCGTATTATTGATACAGTTATCGTTTTCAACGTGTACTCGCAACTGTGAGGCCAGCGCGGTGCACTATACACTATTGTCATCGAATCAAGCTTAATGCTAGCTATAGGTAGGTACAATTTATTTCTGTGGTAAAAACTTGATAATAGTACCATTTTTAGTTCAAAACTTCTTCTTCTCTTGTGGTTTAGTGACCAAACCTATTGTCAGAGTTATTCAGGCCGTTCGTAGGCCTCTGACGTAGCCTAATGACTTCTGCCGAATGACAACAACCGGGACCAATGAGGGTCTCAATTAGTTCCAAAACTAAAAACTTGTTAGGTAATGCTATCGTTTTTAGTTATAAAGCTGCTAGTAAACGAGATGCTAGAGTTTATGAGGATGCTAGGATGACGATAGTGTTCCGTGCTAGCCCCATTGGACTGGACTATGATCCCCTCGACGGACGACGGATCTCTAAAAAACGTAAACGTAGGCTTCTTTAGAGCAGGTGACACTTTAGAAGCAGGCAGACTAATTACCATGAAAATTACCTCCCCAGCTTTCTCCCTTATTTCGTTGTGGGGAATATATTAAAACGCGCCTGTGAAGTGGAAATGACATTGCCAGATTCTGCCCCACCATCAACCGCAAGTTGTACAAGATAACGAATAAATGTAAAAATATCTCCGTTTTTTATTAAAATTATTGGTTTAAAGTAAAGTTTTGTACAAGTTGCGATTCGAAAAAAACAGCTTAATTAAGAATTCAGAAAATAGTAAGAAATCGAAGCGATTTATTCATTGTTTTTGTGATTCTTCTATAGGAGTTGCGAGAGTAGTAGAAAATGATACTGATTATGATTATTCAATATGAAACCTGTAATAAGTCCCTAACAAAATGAAAGGTACAGCTTAAATGGTCACGTAGTTTTGAAGGTGGGGCAAAGCTCCATTGAAATGTAGTAATGTCTTTTAGTTTTTTGGATGATTAGGTGGAAAAGTAAAATAACCCTTTGCTGGTTCCAACTTTTTACGATAACATAACATTCTTGAATTGTCACATATTTGTACTGCATGACTTTTAATAAGTATAGCTGCTGGCTTTCGTGATCGGTAAATCGGTAAAATACATTTAAAAAACTGTAGGTATATTTGCCGAATGCAAGAGTTATTTATATAAATTCGTGAAAAAGAGAGAAAATAAATGTTACTTGCGAACGGTAAATAGAGGTAGGGAAACAATTTTTTACCGGTTTTTATCCTACGCCTTTTGTACTTTATATTTTTATTATAAATGATTGACTTTTCATACATTTTATCTCAGATCGATTTGTATGAGGCTTTTGTTTAGCAGCCTATACATATAAAAATAGTTTATTTTTAATTTGTTAACAATCCATTGCTTAGTGCCACTAAACTATTGCGTTTAGACAATCCAGACATGGTATCCTAAGTATACGTAATGTTAGACAAATATATATATATATGAAATAATGTTTTATGCTAATTACACTTATCTTAATTGAATTATTCAGCTGCCTTGATTCGACAAGCTGGCCAGACATTTGTTCATTCTAGGATACTTTATATTATTGTTTCACATGAAATTAAGTCAAGACATGACATAAGTATTATATATACATATAAAAATATTTCGGCTAATTGATAACCTCCTCCTTTTTAGAACATGATGAAAAAATTATTGCCGTGGGCAGGACCTCCTCCTTTTTTTTGAAGTCGGTTAAAAATACTTGTAATAATAAGATAAGATAATAATAATAATAGAATAGTGATATTTGTAACGATTCTAGAGCGTGGCACGCTAAAATAATCACAGAGGAGCTTAAAAATGTTAGTAATGAAGAGTAGTTTTTTTTATCAAAATAAGACACTTGATTTGGGCTCCGGTATAGGTACTTAACTTATACCTATTTAAAAAAAGCAAGTAAGTGAAGTAAGTACGTAAAAGTGCGGTTTATTTGTGCACATTTTCGTCCACATGTCGTCTTTGCAGTAAAGCCGGCTTCGTCTCGACTACAGCACATTTTACGACGGACTCTAAAACAGTCATTAATACACGTTTTATTGCAAGAAAACCTTTGGAAGCATTATTCTGGACATATTTGAAAATTATTATATATAAACGGATATCACTCACTTATATTGTTAAAGTCGGCAATTAGACCGACAGTTTCGACCGATTTCGACGGTCTTTTTCCAGGTGAGCGCGCCACGCCCGCGTCGCCGTTGACGTTTCTACGCGCACTGCGGATGAGCGCCCTCTGTGCGCGCTCCGAGATAACTTGTCCCGCCGCCGACGACGGTGCGTTCGATGGCTGTAGCTGGATTCGTTGATCGATCTCGTCAACGTCAACGGCGACGCGGGCGTGGCGCGCTCACCTTGAAAAAGACCGTCGAAATCGGTCGAAACTGTCGGTCTAATTGCCGACTTTAACAATATAAGTGAGTGATATCCGTTTATATACAATAATTTGTAGTAATGGCTCACTATAGTTTTAATTCTAAAATATTTGAAAATCATATAAGAAAAATAAATACACTACGCCTGGCGATTCCAGTGTGGGTCACACTAAATTTAATCGTCGCTAAGCGAGCGAGAGCTCGGTGGCTCAGTGGTTGGGTCAATGGACTTGCGATACGGAGGTCCCAGGTTCGATTCCCAGCCAGGGCAGCCTGTACCAATGAGTTATCGTCGGTTTTTTCGACGGAAAAACTTACGTACATTTACCGAGTGCTCTCAAAACGGTGAAGGAAAACATCGTGATGAAACCTGCATGCCGTAGAAGAAAAAAAATCTAAGGCATGTGAAATCCGCTAAGCCGCATTGGGCCCGCGTGGTGGATCATGGCCCGAGCTCTCTCGATGTAAGGGAAGGTCTGTGCCCGAACAGTGGGGCAATATAAATAGACTGATGATGAAGCGAGGCTTCTCACTCACTCTATCGGACTGTAGCATAATATAGGTAAGTGACAGTGTGTTTGATACATTAATGATTAAAGTGGATCAACTCTCGTAAGCAAAACGAACTTCGTATGTAGTTTGTATGGAAGTCTTATCTAATTCCTGATTTTCATATGCCTGTAAATTAGTTTACGGCACAAGGGAATCGAAATATTTACAGCATAAAACCTCTAAAGATTATTGTTGTTTTTGTAAACATTATAAAAATCTATACATTTATCTTTATACCATAGTTACACAGTTGTTTTACAGTCTAAGCATACACCATTCATCAGTCCACTGCTGGACGTAGGCCTCTCCTGAAGCACGCCACTCAACCTGATTCTCGGTCTTTTGCATCCAGTCTCTGCCACACCATGATATGGGGTATTATAGTAGTGTTATACTCACTCAAAGTTGAGGGGTCTAGACCACGTGGCCGAAGACCAGCCAGCTGGACTGATGTGGTTGGCAGAATCCTCGGCGTGCCCTTTGAAGAGGCTGTGAGAAAAGCACAAAACCGTGTCTCCTGGCGCCATTTCATACATGCCAAGACGGCGCCTGCTGTTGAGGGTCACGATCCTCAGCACTGAGGCAACGATTAGGGAGGAGGATACTCACTCCATACACCATCAGAGCAAAGCAGAAGGAATACGTCAATCTGCCCAGGATCAGGCCAGGGAAATTTTATTGGCTTTCACTTTTAACGTCGAGGCTTACGCTTTTATTGTTCAATTATAGATCGGGACGTTTTGTTTACTTGCGCCTATACTCGTGTTGTGAACACCCTTTATATGACTGCCTTGACATTGCCGTGACAGGATTGACACAAAGTCAAGTGAAAGTTAGACGTGTTTTATGGGAAATAAAATACACTTTGCTTTGAAAGGTGCTCTACATTTTATTGTTTACCATTTGATTACAGTGTTGAGTGAAATGAAAATTACGTGGGGTTCTCTTGAAAATGGCGGGAAACGACGGTTGCGAAATTATTTGATAATTTTCCTTTTAATGTCTACAGGGGCTATTTTGTGTTTAATATCACGTTAAATTAATCAGAAAATGTTCGCGAATGACAGTATGGTGAAGTTATTGAATTATTTATGCAAGATTTGAAGTTTCAAGCTTTTATCAAGAGTTCTCGCTACAAGCTCGGGAGTGAACGTGACTGTCGAGCTGCTTCGTCCAGAGTGATGACGCTACGGCGTCTCCTCTGGATGAAGACAAGAAGACGCGGCTACCCAGGGTGAAGACGCTACTGCGACTCCCCTGGAGGAAGATAGAACACTATTGAATATATTGAATTTTCTGTAACATGACATTGGCAAGTGACGAACTGTCGAGTCCATTAATAAAATAAATAAATAAAATTACGTGGTTGCCTGGAAAATATCCAAAGTTGTGCCTACGCTACGTGGCGTCGCGTTCTTTACTTTTTGTAATTGTTAGTATTTTTAGGGTTCCGTACCTCAAGAGGAAATATAGGAACCCTAAGGGCCGGCGTACAACGCTACGGCCAACGGTCCACGTTGTCGGACGGCGCAAATCCACAGACGCGGTCCACGGACGCCGCGCCGTGACTTTGTACGTCAGCCCTCACGGGCGGCGGGGCGTCCGCCGGCACCGGCCACCGGTGCATGATGTGGGACGGCGCCGGTCACAGGCGCCTGTGCGTCAGCTCTTATGGATCACTTTGTTGTCCGTCCGTCTGTCTAAAAATCAACCTTCTATATCAACGCAATTAAAAGATCGCTGTTTATGTCACATTTTCACGCACAATTATATGAAAATGTAAATATTTTTTTTTTGTAATTACAATGTTACAATTGTAGTCGAAGTATGACGTTATCAGTTTCGAAACATATCTTTGCGTTTTAAATCTAGTTTATCTTTTCGTTGGAGCAAATATTATGATGAATTGGCAAGGACGAACATCAAAGAAAAATGTATGGAACATACAGCTGATTTTTTATATTTCAAAGCTGGCTAAAAGATATTCATAGGTATATTAAGCCCCCCTAGGAAATATCGTATTTAATTCACACATTGTATAAAAACGCATAACTCTACCAGACGTACATTTGAATGTTTTATTCGCACGAATAGCGATGCTATCAGTAGGGGCGCCACACTTAAACTAAAATATGGGATAGTTTGTTTTGCCTTGATTTTGTCATTTATTTTGCGCTTGAAGGTATCAAATTAAAGATAAATATTATTTTGGTTTTTTCTCTCTATATTCACATAAAGTCCGGAAGTATGAAAAAGTTATGCGATGGTTTATATTTTAATAACGTTTCAGTTATTTTTCGAAGATTTATTTAATTTAAACTACAAAGTATTATATTAAAGAAACAGTAGATATACAAATAAAAACTATTAATAAAAAAAATTGCCCTAAATCACCGACCGCGGCGAGTGTCCCCAGAAGGCTGGCTGCATTGCCTCGCTGGATTGCGAGGCTAATGCGTTGCGCGAGGTGTGTATGTATTTTAATTAATTTATAATTTTGTGGCCGCTAAATTACTGTATCACGTAAGAGTGCGGAACGCTTAGCGACGCTTGAGGCTTCGTATGTGTGGATTTTCAGTTTTTTCTATGAAGGCTACGGCACTAACTCCATGTACCGCGTGGCTGGGGCATTATGCTGAGGCAGCTGACCCCTTCCGGCGCTGCACATCAATGTCAGATTAGCTAAGGAGTTTGTAATATTTGTATTTGTGTATGTGCCTGAATAAATGTCTTTTCTTTCTTTCTTTCTAACTCCTAAAAGAACGTCAGAAATTTTTAATAGCAATCTTGTGGGGTGTCTATTTAGAGACTGATGAATACCGTTACACGATTGAACAAACTTCGCTCGATAGGAAAAAATCGCAACTGATTTCAATGTTGTTTCCCTAAAAATAATTTATTTTCATTACTAACTATATAGACTAACTAGTGTTACACTGGATACCGAGGGAAGAGTCACGGAAGAGAGGTCGGCCAAAGAGGCGCTGGGTGGATGACATTGCACGAGCAGCGGGCAATACGTGGACAAGGACTGCACGAGATAGAGTGGCGTGGCACAGTATGGTGGAGGCCTATAACCAGATATGGGTGCCCATTAAATGAATAAATAAAAATAAATGAACTATAAATATGGAATGAATAAAATATACAATAGAGTCAAAGGTAACAAACTAAATATAAATAAACAATTTGTATTGATATGTAAAAATTAGATATAAGTGACATGTGAAATATTTTAATGGAATAAATGGCTATAATAATAATAATAACTATGTAGAACTAGATATTATATCTATTGTATTTTTAGTCTAAGTGCCAAGTAACCCGTTCTATAGAAAATAACTCAAAGATAACAAAGATATATAAAACCCACAAATTCCCGTGAGAATGCGAACAGACAGATAAAACCCGAGGTGCTAGAACAGTTAGTGCATTGTCTCGGAATATAGAACAAGCTAGAAAGCTCAAGAAAGACTGAGAGACAAAAAACATGCGTATATCGCTGGTAATCGCTGAAAACAGATCATTTATGGAAGAAGTGTGCGAAACATAACTAACCAAGCTCGTGTTTAGAGATATCTCTTTGTTAAGTTTCTAGTGGCATGTTAAATAAAATCACAAAAACTCTATAGGCTACCTAACTACATTTTTTAATTTATTAATTATAAGACCTATTAACTATATAATAGTTCACCAACGATGTAGGCCTCAGACTGTGGGAATGGTCCCACAAGAGGAAAATGCCCGCTTATTTTTTTGATGCGCTAAATATTAAACTGTAGGTATGTGATTGGTGAGTCACTCAAATCAATTATTGGGTCACTACCTAAAAACCACATAGTACGCCGACGAATGCCCCAAAACGCCTTTGTAGTAGTCTTAGTTCACAAATAGTCCTTACAGTAAAATGCCCTTGAAACAAAATGTCTAAATTGTAAAATACAATAGATAAAAACTATTTTCATGATGTATGGACAACAGCAGATCAATGGTAACACTTGCAGTACGATTTTAACTCGCGTCGTACGCAGATAATAAGAACGGTCTAAAGTGTTACACTTGATCTGCTGTTAGCTGTACTATGATGCAGTTGGTACAGGACTGGCACAAGTGGCGTCTTTTAGTTACCGAGGCCAATATCCACTTCGGGTCACTGAGCCAACGGAGCAAGTACTTTAAAAGGCTTCACATTGTCGCGATTAAGCCACTTCTTGGTCTGTTCTGTATTCTTGAGCGATGTGCTCGTTCCCAAAACAAATGCTCGTGTCGGCAGCCTGATATATCGATTCCCAGATAAGTAAGAGGATCGCCGGATGCTCCGGGTTGAAGGATGGAGACAACCGCCTGGTGCTGAGACTTTTAAGAAATTCAGCCTCTAAAGAGGTTATAAGATGTATTATTTTTAGGCTTGCAACGAATATTCGGCAACTATTCGGTATTCGGCCTATTCGGCCACTTTTGTCCTATTCGGCCGAATACCGAATACCTAGTCACTATTCGGCCGAATACCGAATACCTAGTCACTATTCGGCCGAATACCGAATACCTAATATTTTTTGTAGTTGGATAACATAACGATTGACTATTGTATTACAAAATGTTTTATTAATTTTCTTTCACATTAGCATCGATCCAGTCTGATGTAGTCGCCTTATTGCCTCCACCACGTGAAATTTTTGTCTTGCACAAATTACACACGACAGTTTTGGGATAATTTTCATCGTCGTCAAAATATGTCCATAACTGACTCTAAAAAGAAGTCTTAAAGTCTTAGTCGTGACTTAGAGGCCATGATGGATTAGGCGCAAAACTTCAATTTTTAACTACTTAACTCAATACGACGCGACGAAAGACAGATAATATTTACGTTGCGCAATGAGATTAAGCATGTAAAAATCAAAAGACGTGTCGCGACAGGCGACAGGGGCGGTGTAGGAAGAAACTACGCTCTCGACAGGAGAGTACACAAACGGCGCCAAGCCGGCCGAATATTTTTGCCGAATATTCGGCTATTCGGCCAGGGAACCTGCCGAATATTCGGTATTCGGCCAATGGCCGAATATACTATTCGTTGCAAGTCTAATTATTTTCCAATTACCGAAGGTTCCGAGTGCATGAATGTAAGTATGTCGATTTCTGTAAAGTAAACCAAACAGCTTGATGGATTTTGATGAAAGGTTTTTGGCCATTTTATGCCAAAAAGCACTTTCGTAAAAAGCCTCACACATACACCTTCCTAGCTTACTACCTTCATATGCTTCTAGGTCTTGCTGGAAGAAATCTCTCTTTAGAGATAAGCACCACCTGTGTACATTAAGTTTATGGTTTCTAATATTTTTTTGTATCTTCTTTCGTGTACAATAAAGTAATAATAATAATATTTTTTTTTATATTTATATATTTTTCTATTTGTTTTTGATATTGAAATGTATAAATATATTAAATAAGAGTTAAAATAAATAGAGAGAATAATAATAATACACAGGCGCCTTGCCCGCGGCCTGGCGACCAGTTGCACCGCATGCCCCGCCCCTTTTCTCCCGTCGTTAACGTCCAGTAGGTAGCGATCTACGGCCGGCAGATCACTACCGAAAACGACACTAGTAGAGGGGTGGGGCATGCGGTTCAACTGGCCGCAGGCCGCCTGTGTATGTGTCAGGCTTTATGTTGCTATAAAGCAAAATACCCTATGAGCAGGTTCTCTTGAAAATGGCGGGAAACGACGGTTGCATAATTATTTGATAATTTTTGTTATAATGTCTACAGTGGCTATTTTATGTTTAATATCGCGTTAAGTTAATCAGAAAATGTTCGCGCGTGACAGTATGGTGAATTTATTGGATAATTTGAGCAAGATCTGAAGTTTCAAGCTTTTATCAAGAGTTCCCGCTACAAGCTCGGGAGTGAACCTGACTGTCGAGCTGCTTCGTCCAGGGTGATGACGCTACGGCGTCTCCTCTGGATGAAGACATGAAGACGCGGCTACCCAGGGTGAAGACGCTACTGCGACTCCTCTGGAGGAAGATAGAAGGCTATTGAATATATTGAATTTTCTGTAACATAACATTGGCAAATGACGAACTGTCGAGTCCATTAATAAAATAAATAAATAAACCCTATGAGCAAAACGCCCTAATAGTAAAACGACCTAAGCAGCCCGTCCCATTAACAAAATGATCTACATAGTAGCAAATATACCTAATTAATATAAAAAAATGTAATAAGGGGACTTCAGAGCTGGTGAGTATTTTGCCCAGCGCCTGAGCCTCGCTATACAGCGGGGCAATGCGGCCAGAGCGCTGGGCACCCTGCCGCGCGGGACGGGCCTAGACGAGGTGTAGTGTTGCCTAGATATAGGTAAGTATTTATAATTGTATTTGTTTTTCTATATATAATATATTTAGTTATTTGAATAAATATTATTATAAGTAGAGGAGTTTACAAAATATATATTTTTTCTGATCAAATTCAATACTAAAGTCACATATTCATTTTTATGATTTAACATCCATGAGAAAAATTTAGTCTCACTATTTATTTCTCTTACCTAACCTTATTCTGTGGTTATATCCAGTCGGCTGATAAATATGTCTACCCTTCCTTAGTATGGCAACATTGATCTCCTATAAACAACGATCAATGTATGGCAAAGTTCCGTTTCGTGTAAGACAGAACGAAGATAGTTCAAGGTTTATTTGCAGAATATGAATAATATGGAATTGCCTCCACAACAAAGAAAAGAGCCTTATTTTTCAAACTCGGTGAGAAATGAGCTATCTAAGACTAACAGTACAATAAAAAAGCGTTGTTATTGTTACTTGTAAAAATAAGAGTATATTCCTTGGTACACTCGGCGCGGTACAGTACACCTCATTATTTTTATTTCTCTCCGTCGACCGCCTTGTGCGTAAGGGCGATTGTCCAGAGAGCGAAGAAGCGAAGCTAGGAAATGGCAATTACATGCTTGCTTTCCATAGTTCCTCTCCGCTTACTTTCGCTAAACACTGCAAACTAAATGACAAGGACGGAGCCAGATGGGTCATATCTCTGCCTTTAGAATACAGGAAATTAAATGTCATTGATTTGTAAAGACACGGTTGTGGACCCAGCTGAACAATTGCCTCCGGAGCAAAACAGGATTGGGCGTTCTGGAGAGCGTTTAACCGCCTCAGGGCGGGGGTTGCACGATCCAGAGACAACCTGAAAAAATGGGGATTCCTGGATTCGAGTGCTGACGTCAGGTGCAGTTGTGGCCAAACCCAAACTACCACTCATCTATCGCAATGTCCTCGGTGTACAAGCTCGTGCACTCAAGATGACCTAAGGAGGGCTACTTCCCGGGCTATAGAGGTCGCAAAATACTGGTGCGGGAAAATTTGACAAAGCCTAGAATAGCCTAGACTGCTTTAAAAACCTTCACACGTTTAAAAAAATTGTAAATACGGATAAACAATACAAATATTATATTTGTGTTATTATATGTACAGTCAAACACAGAGAACAGGAGTGTTATAAAGATTATCTCAAAAAGTACTTAGGTACTTGACTGATTTCTCAGTTTAGATAAGTTACTCTATGACTGATTTGTAAAAGTTCTTTATATTTACTTTTTCTTACCTAACAATTTCGGTCAAGTACCTAGTTCTTGAAAAAATCTCAACCTTATTGAAGCGCCCAGTATATAGATACAATAGTTTTTTTTTGTTTCGGCTTGTTCACATTTGGCAAGTGTTTTAAATTACATAAATCGCAAAAAACAAAATACATAAATCGCAAATTCAACTACCGTTTATTCCTCCGTTTATTTGTCTAATTCGCTCAAATGACATATCATCTTACAACGCTTCGCTCAAATTGAGATAGAGTTTTGCGAGTAGCGAAACGCAGTGAGCTCAGCTTCGCTTCTCGCAAAGCTGGTGGATAGCCAGCCTAAGCCGTGGCTTTTATGTGCTGTGCTCCGCCACGGTTCATTTTAACTACATCGATTTTGTTTCATTTCGCTCACAAAGTTGTAGCAATGCAGCGGCGGAGTGCCACACGAGTTCTAACCTATGACTTGCCTGGTAGTTGTAATAAAGACGTATTTATTGATTATTTGTAGATATATGGTAGAATCGTAACATTCCACGAAGGCCCGTCTAATTAGAACACTACTAAAATATATCAAACTAGTGTCGCTTCGCACGGGGGATAAATAGGTATAGCCCATGTTACTATACTACTCCAGCCCCCTTATTACCGTTCCCAAAACGATGAAATCATACCATGTCATAGCGCACCGAACAGAGACGCCGCTATACCAACGTAATAGCACTGTCCCTGTCATGCGCGATATGACATGGTATGTTTTGATCGTTTTGAGAATCGTAATAGCCCCACAGGCAGGGATAATGTAGCATTCTAATGGTGTTGTTTTGTTATCTATAATAAGTATGTTTTAACCTTACGTGAGAATTATTTTTGGTTTAAAGTGTATTATCTTAACTTATTATTATTACACCTGCCTCTGCTTTCTCCGCATGCCCAAAGGTCAGCTGGTAGATAATGCCGCAAGGCATTAAGCTCGCCTGCTGTACACAATGTGTAAAAGCTTAAATAAATAACTTTTGAAATCGGTCCATTAGTTTTCGAGTTTATTCGTTACAAACATACAAAAATACAAATATTTCCTCTTTATAATATTAGTGTAAATATCGTGATGTATACCTACTACTACCGTAATTGGCAATTTTGTGACAAGTAAATGAATTTATTGTAATATTTTTTTTTCAAAGGTGACAAGCATATCCATCCATTTAATTTTGTCGAATGAATTCAAGGCCACCCTGTATTTTGTCTATGTATACTGTCCGTGATTTTGTTCTCACTTGCAACCGTCTCGGCCGCTAATTGTGATAAACGAGCTACTTTGCCCGGCATCCAGAAAACTGCGGTGAATTACAGATTGTTTTAGGTTATTTATGTTGCAATTTACCGAGTTTTTCTGTATTTTTCTGCGTTTACGCAGCGGCGGTTTTCCCGCTTTTTATTTTCATTTTTCTTACCATTATATCCAATTTCATGTCGTCACGTCTGCTTTCTTTATTTTTATAGGCTGTGCTTCTTTACGAAAGCTCGTATTTTTGTTGTTATGCGTATTGTATCGAGTTTTGAAATAGACCAACTTTTTCTATATTTTATCGGGTTTCATTCGAATAAGAATCTTTAGTGCTACCTATTGTCTATATTGGGAAAGATGATGGACTTACAATTCCCGCAACCACGCGACATCTACACTACAATCAATACTAGGATAGGTGATAAATTTTTCGACCACATTTTGCTTTCATATTTAACCACGTGTTTGACAAGTGTTCGGCCACTTTTAGTAGCTGCAATGTAATGTGGTTGTGGTACGTGTGAATAGACGCTAATATAGCTCCTCTTCTTCTTCTTCCTCAGCATACTGCAGCCCACTCCTGGACATATGCCTCTCCATGAATCTTTCATGTAGCCCGATCCCAAGGTTGCCTGGTCCACACCGAGCCAGCAACTCTCTTGATGTCGTCGGACCATCTGACCGGTGGTCTGCCCACGCTTCTTCTACGCGTCCGGGGTCTCCACATTAGAACGCACTTACTCCATCGACCATCGTTTCGGCGACAGAGGTGCCCCGCCCAGGCCCACTTCAGTTTGACCACTCGTTTGCCGATGTCGGTGACACGGGTCCGTAGGCGGATGGTCTCATTTCTCACTCTGTCACGTAGGGATATACCGAGCATCGTGCGTTCTATGCTTCTTTGTGCTACTCTCAGCCTGTGCACCATTCCGGATGGACATCTGTTCGGTTTTCATTATTGTCATTATTATTTGACCCAACCATTTGTATTCGTGACTGCATAACTCACAAATAATGATAAAACTCGCATATTTCACCCCAAGCTCCGCCCGAAGTTTTTATCAGTACAGAATCAATTATAACTTCCATTCCAATTGGTAATTATGAATTGTGTAATTAATTCCAGTTTTGTGTGTTCACGACATTGATTTACAGCAGCCAGACAGAACTACGGTAATAAGGAAGCTTGTTTACTTGATGAAGTTGTTGGTTTAATTAACAATCGAGCCTTGACAGCTATCACTTTGATTTCATGATTCTGTTTCAGGGGCTTTTGAACGGTTTGGTGTGATAGTGAACACATACGGAAACTCGTAGGGGCCCGTAGTCCAGTTGCGAGTACACGTTGAAAACGATCGTATAAGTAAAGCAACGTTGAGCGAGGTCAGGACCTGGATGGGGGGCGACCGCTAGTGACATTTTCATCCGTGCCTCGGAAAGCACGTTAGGGCTAGCGCACAACAGAACGGCGCCAGCGGACGGTGCTGGCCACCGGTGGCCGGCGTCGGTAGACGGCGGACGGCGCCGTTGACCGTTGACCGGCGCCGGAAAGCGAAAGCTTACTTGTTAATAAAAACATTGTTATTCCTGAATTTATGCGGTCAATTACAAGATGCGGTTCAAAGAGACCGCATTGTAACAACTTTAACCACCGCCTAACTTTAACTCACATTTATAGCTACCAGACTTTGTTCTACCGCAGAAATTCTTGTCACCCTTCCTTTGCCCCATGAAATACCCATGAAAACACCTTTGGTTAACGTCACATTATTTTACATATCTTACCTACCGAAATCAGGATTCCCCTTTCGGATAATAAACAGTGGGAATTACGCAAATTCCCGGGATTTGTACCCCGCGCCTGGGAGCGGCGGCGGCGGGCTCTGCAATCCCGGCAAAGCCTGTATCAGCTACAAATGGGTGTAAATTCTGGCGGTGCGGTGCAACGCCTCCGTAAGCTGTGATTTCGGATTTTGATTTGTTCGACTGTAATACGTATTGGAGGACATTTTTACCCGACTGCTGGATAGCAGGGGGTAATGTAGAACAGTGTCGGTTCCTTTGTGGCCTTCTACAGCCTTAACGACTTGATAGAGGTTTATGAGGTATCTTTAGATTCGCTTAGAAGACGGTATTGACATTAGGATACATTTTATGCCCCCAAAACTTTTCAACAATTCACAAACACGACTTCTTTCGAGCACTCCATTTAATAGACCACTCCATTTAATTTTATATTTGACATATTGATAATTGATATTTGACATTTTGGTTTATATAATTTAATGGTGAATGAATGAATTGTAATTAATTAATTAAGTTACCATCGTCGACTTGGGTGAAAACCTGTAAAGGCGTTGGGATTGTAATTTAAATGAAATAAATAGAAACGTTCGCGGACATCTCCTGATTAACTTAACGTGATCATTAATCACTAAATACCACGGAAACTATTTAATTAGAATTTTCACAAAAAAGTAGCTAATGTCGTTTCGCGCGTTTTCAAGGAAACACAATTTGTTTTAATTTTTTTACATGCGTCATGATTTAGTAGCGGTTGGTCCAATAAGCAGTTCGTCTAAGTCTAATTGTGAACAACTTTGTATTAACAGGGTTCAGACATATGCAGTCGAGTCTATTTGCTTTCCTACAAAGCCACAAATAAGCATCCCAAAACGAATCACCAGCACGAACTCAATTCCGAACTAATGAGAGTAGCAACGAAATGGACATATTCACGCGACAGTGCAGTCACCAATATCGATATGAAGTATCGACGCATAATGCGATTTTAATGCGCCACTATGCGGCCTCGATGCGGCCAAACGAGGTTTCGATAGGCCCTACTAAGAGTTAGTGATGGTCGTGCGAGTTACTTGTGAGAACTAATTGACAAGGTCTAAAAATTATTAACATCCTAAAAGAAAAATACCATTTCAAGATTTTGTCTCTCTGAATACGTAGAATTTTTTTTCAGAATTTTTTTCGTAGATAATGTTTGATAAATGTTTTCTGTAAAATTAGACATTCCAGAAGTACTGTGGCTCTGACGTAGAAGGCAAAGGGAATCTAACACATGCAGCCAAGTAATACATTGTATTTTTGTTTGTAACACTTTTTCAATGCTTTCTAGGCAGTCAGTCAGAATCATATTTGGCGAGTCCACAAGAAAAATTACAATCTGAGTTTGAGTTAGGTACAACTGTCAACTTTCATACGGTTTTCCAAAACTCTGTGACTACAATAGTAGGGGTGGCGTATAGGCCTCCCATAACAGGAAATTATCGCCGTCCCACGCAATACTCCCACAATGAATTAACTTATTGTTCTCTGTTTAATGCCAAAAATATGCTTTTATTCCAGAAAGAAGCTGACTGTAGTCTGTATTGCTGTGTTTCAGCTGTACAGTTTGTATGTATATACAAATAAGACGAATATTTTGTCAAGCATACCAACCACACATAGCAAGTATAACAAATATGCAAATACGAATAGCCAAGTGAAATGGGAGCATGACAATTTTCTTCTGTTCGGAGCATGACAACTTTCATGACATTATTTTCCATCGATATAATGGCATTTGAAAGTTCACCAAAAACGATATTCAGAATTTGAATTAAGTAGGTACACATTATCCATGCTCGGTGAATAAATTAGAACATGATGAAAAAATTCTTGCAACAATAAAAAATTTATTAAGAAACAATATTAGTAAGTAGATTTTTTTTATCCAGTTTAAGTAATTTAATTGAGTTTATTTAAACCTTAAAATACACTGTCAAACTAAAATATCCGGTAAACCTTCGTCAGTCAAATAACCCACCCCTTGTCATACCCGGTGCAAAGGTACCCATAACGCTTGCGGCGTTACCGCGCTAGCTATGGCTAATCTTTGCACCAGGTAGGACCCGGAGCGAGAGTTACAACCCCTCTCTCTAAGGCGACGGCCAACGTCTGCGACAAATTGCATGGCTTCCGACCCCCCAGCAACCCGTCGTCACCACCACGTCTCCGTCGTAAGTATAATTAGTGATTGGACATTTCGCTCGTTTCACTCTGAACTGACTCATTTGAGTCGTACTGGCCAAATCTGGCTAAAGCAATGGATCGTCATTAGTAAGTGCGGTTAGTGGTTTGTTTATCTCCGTGGAAAATTGGATTGGGACAGACTGTACGTATACCGCAGCCCAAACCATGTGTCTTATTTTGTAAACAAATATGATAGTCTAATTACCTGTGTCATGTAACAATGAAGGAACTGATTAATCGACCCTGTTCATCAGTGTGAAAATAAAATGATCCGATCTAATATTGTTAAAATAACTACGCAATGATCACGGAACAGCTTAAAATGTTAATAGGGTAGGGTATTTTTTGTTTACAAAATAAGACACTTGATTTGGGTTAAGGTACTTTCACTATAACATATGCCTAAAAACGACCTCGTATCAGTTCCGCGCGGCACGTTATGCCATTAAATAAAAACTTATATTATGAGAGATTCCTAAAGAGAAATTAACAAAGTTGTGCCGCCAAAAGTTTGTTGGTAATTTCCCGCTGAAACCCGCTCCACAAGACACCTCGCCGCAGCATGTCATCAATCTTCAAGCTATGCACGCCTGTGGCGGTACAACGGGACACGGACGGCCCATTTTCACATATCAAAACGCATATTATATTATTTTACAACAAACTAATAATACTACCTAAAAATACTTTAAAACTACCTAGAAAAAAAAACCTTGCCTAAAAACAGTTTAAAAAATTCGGCCCTCTTGGGAGGGTGCCCATCACACTGGCGGCATTTCCGCGCTGTATAGCTAGGCTCAGCCTCTGCGCGAGAAAGCCGCAATATAATAATATTATATTATTATTTTATTATAGTAAATCATTTATTGAATTATAGAAGTAAGTAGGTTCTAAGGAAGGAAATACTAATGGACTTGCGATACGGAGGTCCCAGGTTCGATTCCCATCAGCCAGGGCAGCCATGTACCATGAGTTATCCTCGGTTTTTTCGACGGAAAAACTTACGTACATTTACCGAGTGCTCTCAAAAGCGGTGAATCAAACATCGTGATGAAACCTGCACGCCGTAGAAGAAAATTCTAACGCATGTGAAATCCGCCAATCCGCAGTGGGCCCGCGTGGTGGATCATGGCCCCAGCTCCCTCGATGTAAGGGAAGGTCTGTTCCCGAGCAGTGGGGCAATATAAATAGACTGATGATGACGATGTCAAGTTTTAAGTGTGGGAATAATTTTTGGAATTAATGTTCATTGTCATTTAGTTTATAATTGTACCATCGGTTGGAAACCCTAGCTATTTAGCGCTCCCGGCCCCCACGGACCCAGCGTCTCTACTCCAAACGGCACAAATATGTAGCCTCTGTCGAGGCCACAATATTTGCGCCGCTTGAGGGATTCGGCCGCTATTTTTATTGCGATGTTTCTGGAAGATGTCACCAGAGCGTATCAAATCAATGTATATATGTACAATCAATTAAGGTGCGCAGCAATGCCAAACAGGTAACTCGAGGTGTTACCTAACCTCAGTCGATTCTTTGTCGATATCAAAATCAATTTACCCGTACATATTCTAAAGAAGAAATTGTAAGCCTGGCTCCGTACTTATAAGGTAGTGTGGTGTGTCGGTTAGAGCGGTACCCTTCACCAGACCATATTAAGGGAACCGCAAAATGAATAATGAGCGCCAAAATGCTACGATTTTTTGTCTTACTCTAACCATACTAACAATAGCAAAAAAGTTTCGTTGCTAATGGATTTCTTTGCCCGAAAATTAAATGTTTATTTACACAAATAGCAATGATACAATAAGGGATCGAGCTGATCAAAATCGTTTCTTATTAATTTTTGGAACTATAGCTCGATAGAGTTCATGAAGTTATTTATAGAGTTCAAAAACATTGTAGTTTTTTGAACTTAAATTCTGAAAAGCAAGTAAATTTAGATTATTAAGGCTATCAAATTTTATTTACTTATTTATATTTTACTCATTAATGTACAAAAGGCGAACTTAATGCCCTGCAGTATTTTTCTACCAGCTGACTATTTCCACCGTGGCCTATTTACAAAGAAGAAGGCCTTTGGGCATGCGGAAAAAGCTAAGGTAATTAATTAATTATTTAATTCAAAAATAACTGCAGGGCAAAATTTCCTCCTACTTAATGATAACCTACTTAAAGTCTGACACACACAGACGCGATCTGCAAGCGGCCTGCGGCCAGTTGAAACGCATGCCCCGCACTCTTTTCTCCCGTTCAATTACTATACCAGCTACAAGACCTACATCAGCGAGCTTAGTATTACTATTTCGCTGCACTACATCTTACATTTTTAAGGCTTCGTATGCGCGTATTTCAGTTTTTCTACGAAGGCTACGGCATTAACTACTAAAATTAAACGTCTGAAAAAAATATATAGCAATCTGGAGGTGTCTATTTAGAGACTGATGAATATCGATACACGATTGGACAAACTTCGCTCGATAAAAAAAATAGCAAACATACCCCTTCCATGTCTTTTAAAATGAAAATTATAACTGAACCGAAATAGTTATTCATACAAAATATATATCAAAATGTAGGGTACTATAGGTAAATACGAGAGCTTGTTTTAAAAAAATCTGATTTTTATTGGCGTATTTTTATTTCCCTGCCAAAATTCATAAAAATACGAATATCGAGGCACTGCGCCGTGCTCTTCACTCCGCCGCTGCGGGGCATCTTGTGTCTCACTCTTGCTTTTGACAACCATATAGCGCCTTAAACAATTTCGTTTTGAAAGGGTCGATAACACAGTAGCACTCCGGAAGTAACACAATTATTAATTCCACAAAAAATGCAAAACAAAGAATAATAAAATAATAAATTATGTCCCTAATATATTACGCACACGAACAGGGGCGGGGCGTTGGTATAAATTGCGTGAGGTGTATGAAATTGTCCGGCCAGAGTCCGGCCCTGTGCTATTGACATTTTTAAATGGCAACTGCTAAACAAAACCATCCCAATGTGCGGCTCTGGCATGTAAAATGCTGCTGATGATACCTTATTGTCTAAAATATTGTATACGCCTGGACAGGTAGGATTTAGCGAAAATGATATCTTGTGCATATCCATTTCCTCAAGCGGCGCAAATATGCGGTTCTCAGCGAGAGCTACATATTTGCGCCGTTTGGTGTAGAGACCATGGGGCCATGGGGACCAGAGGCGCGGCGACTGTTCAAGGAACTGTCGTCGCGCCTCATTGACTCGTCGGGTGACCAAAGGGCTGGCGCTTACCTCGGCCAGCGTATAGCGCTGGCTATACAACGAGGTAACGTCACCAGCCTTTTGGGCACTCTCCCGCAGGGCAGCGATTTGGCCCCAACTTTTAATTTATAAGTATATATTTATTTGTTTTTTATTATTATTTTGTACAGTCGAAGACAGAGATAAGTATACAGGGGGGCTCAATAAGGTTGAGATTTTCTCAAAAACTACTGGACCGAATTTAATAATTATTTTACAGTGCATAGTTTTAACTTTTATCTATCAAACAGTGAAAGAACTTTTGCAATAGGTGAAGTAGTTTTTGAGAAAATCTCAACCTTAAAAACTCTCCTATACACCTTTCTCTGTGTTCCACCGTACATAGTTTTAACTTTAATTACTTGATTGTTATAGTTTTTATGACAAGTTAATTATCCATTTGCAAAAAATTTCGTCCGATACTAAGAGAATGGTTAGGGAGGTATCTATTCGACTGGTCCTCGCCTCGGGGGACCTTAGAGCTGGTGAGTATGTTGCCCAGCGCCTGAGCCTCGCTATACAGCGGGGCAATGTGGCCAGTGCGCTGGGCACCCTGCCGCGCGGGACGGACCTTGACGACGACGTGCCTAGAATTAGGTAGATAATTATTATGTACTTATATTTGTTTTTACTGTTTTAATTACGTAAATTATAGATCTATTGTTAATAAAACAATACTTGCAAAATGTACCTAAATTCTATACAATAAAGAAATTATCTTACATCGTAGGTACATTTTCTCGTAGCAACCATTCGATAGTAAGTCGCTACCGCAGTATTTCGACGAAAAACTTACAAACAAAAATGTCTTACGAACTTTTAGCACCATTTTGGCGGCCACATTATATAGGGTGCTCCAGCCGCGCCTCATACCAGATTTATTGCTTCAATTTGCCTACAACGGCCGTTAATTGTAGCCCTGTGTACACCTAAACATTTTAAAGGTAATTATTTGCAGGAAAAATACAGTAAAAGCGTTGTAATTTTTCCATAATATTGTAAATTGGCTGTGAATGGCCCTGGGCTTTGCGTAAGTAATGTCTGTATAGTATTTGATTTCTGGTATATTTTACCCAACTGTCCGAAGGATAGATAATGTTACTCGAGTGTATGTGGACATGGTGGTTTTTCTGGCCTACTGTAGCATATACTTTTAATATAGGTGACAGTAGATGTAGGTGACATGTAGTATGTAGGTGACAGTCATCATATTTATTGCTAATTTAATGTAAATGTTGTTGTGCTTGTAGTTGACTTTTAAATATTATAATAGAATAATGTGACATAATAATAATAATGAAATAATTTTGCTGGACACGGCACGTATTGTGAGGAGGTTCCTCACTCTAGGATCCTAACCTCCGGCAGCTTGGATGCGCATGCATCCCGCTGCCGGTGGGTGGCTATTTTTTATATTTATATATTTTACTATTTGTTTTTTATTATTAAAATGTATAAATATATTAAATAAGAGATAAATGAAATAATTTAATTGATATTATAATGATGTAATTAATGACAAAATGAAATGTATAGTGAATAGGTACCTAATACAACTGTAATACTATACTTTTTAATGAATAAATAAAATAAATTTTTGAGCGCAAGCTTAGCGATGAGATCGCTCTCAAATTCCATTTATGGATAGTTGTAAGAGTAAGCTACTAAAAATCTACCTGTAATTTATTGCCTTAAATGTGTGTTAAATATATTATGGTTATAAACCATCTGCAGATTAATTTCACCTTCACAACAAACGCTCCATGTTCACTTAAACCCTCTAAAAGGCGTCTGTTTTACTTCCCCTGTACATTATACAGGGCGTCGGAGCCGACCGCAATATTCGGGCACTTTCTGCTGCCATGATTTACTACAACCGCCTCCGAGTACATCGTTCAATTATTCAAACGATCTGGTTGTGTAGGCGGCGCCTATAAAGGCTAGACCAGTTGTACTACCAGACAAGGTACTGGCACTTTGTAAGACACCTATAAGTTCAGGAAACGATAATTTATACGCTAGATATGGCGGCACTTCGTATCTTGGCTGTCACTATGCCACTCTATTTATTTATTTTATTAATGGACTCGACAGTTCGTCATTTGCCAATGTCATGTTACAGAAAATTCAATATAAGTATTCAATAGTCTTCTATCTTCCTAGAGGGAAGTGGCAGTAGTGTCTTCACCCTGGGTAGCCGCGTCTTCATGGCATAGGGCATAGGTTCTCTTGAAAATGGCGGGAAACGACGGTTGCGAAATTATTTAATAATTTTCAGTTTAATGTCTACAGTGAGTGTTTTGTGTTTAATATCACGTTAAATTAATCAGAAAATGTTCGCGAATGACAGTATGGTGAAGTTATTGGAGAATTCAAGCAGGATCTGAAGTTTGGCGCCATGGTCAAGAGTCCCACTACGAGCTCGGGAGTGAACGTGACTGTCGAGCTGCTTCGTCCACAGTGATTGACGCTGCGGCGTCTCCTGTGGATGAAGACATGAAGACGCGGCTACCCAGGGTGATGACGCTACGGCGACTCCCCTGGAGGAAGATAGAACACTATTATACATTGAATTTTCTGTAACATGACATTGGCAAATGACGAACTGTCGAGTCCATTAATAAAATAAATAAAAATAAAATAACCGCGGGTCAAGCGGTAACCCTTCTTATCGCAAGGCGCCCTAAGAGTGATTCTATCGTGACCCCAAATTGAATCCTAAACTACCACCGTCACTAATGCTACCTACATACTTACATCGCGTAAAAGTGACATCGTCAGCATCCCTATTTAAATTAAATATCTCCAATGTTCGGGCACAGACCTTCCCTTATATAGAGGGTGCTCGAGCCATGATCGACCACACGAGCCCATTGCGGATTACACAACACAGCCTTGAAGTATTTGTTGTTTTCTGTCAGACGTGCGATGTTTTCACGATTATTGAGAGCACTCGGTGTACGTAAAAAAACTCGACCATAATTTCATTGGTGCATGGCCGACCTTAGGATCGAACCCAGGATTCCGTAATAGAAGTCAATCGTCCTAACCACAGGGTACAGAGCTGTCGCTTGAAGAAGCATGCTACATTATTACTCGTATCAGTAATGAAAAACCTCTTTGATGGAACCTATTACTAGTGGACCGGTGGTACAACTTTGGTAGGTACAGTCGAAGACAGAAATACAGGGGGCCTCAATAAGGTTGACATTTTCTCAAAAACTACTGGACCGAATTTAATAATTATTTTACAGTTACATAGTTTTAACTTTTATCTATCAGTGAAAGAATTTTTGCAATAGGTCAAGTAGTTTTTGAGAAAATCTCAACCTTAAAAACTCTCCTGTACACCTTTATCTGTGTTCCACCGTACAAGTACAGAATAAATAAAAGGTGCAAGTGAATGTTTAACTGATACTAAGTAAGTAATACTTAGTATCAGTTACTTCGCGAAACAGCCAAGAGATGGCGGCCACGTTTAGATAAGTAGAGCGCGCTATTAAAATTTTCATTTTCCATTTGCCTTCAGGATGTATGGTTGCAATAATCGAGCACTTTCAGCCATGATTTACTGCAATCGCCGGAGCCGGCTGGGTGTATGGTTCAATTATGCAAAAGGTCTGGTCTGAGCGTTTTCGTGCTGTTAGAGTCAGAATTTAGTCATACCTACTCGTACTTTTAAAGTGAAGTGAAGTTCTAACAGGTCAGAGATTCTATGCGTTTTCTAATTTTAAACTATGTTTGATACTTCAAGAAGTAGTGCTATCCTTTTTATAATACCTACCTAATCGCAATGTACTCGTATTTAAGATCGACAGTTTTGACCGATTTTGTGATTGGTTAAAAGACCGTCGTTTATCGATCGATATTGTAGCGGCTCCCGCCAACCCCTTAGGGCGCGGAAAGCACGACATTGACAGACTACAGTTACAATGTCGGTCAAAAATACAGGCTTTATCTGTGAGTACAACAATTTGACCCGATTAGCTATTCATAAGATAAGATAAGATAAGATAAATATTCTTTATTGCAAAAAAATAAAAAGTATTACACAAAAGAAATAGGCTAATACAGTTAGTATTACAATTGGCGGTCTTATCGCTCAAAGCGATCTCTTCCAGACAACCTTTGGGTAGAGAATTCGGCGTATGAATAGGTAGCTTGCTGAGCAATATTAAATACCTATCATTAGCTGGTACTTAAGATAAGTACCTACCTACATAAAATAAAATAAAAAATAAAACTAATTTACCTACTAATAATAATTATACTTATGAGTATAAATAATTGTTTTTACCAATAAATAAACTGATACATTACATACTAATAAATACTTAACATAAAAAGAAATAGACTACTTACTATACAATACAATAGACTACTTACAATACCAATACTGATCATGAAGGATAATGTTATTAATGATATAATATAGATACAATAGCTGTTATACATACGTAAGATAGGTACAAATTAATAATTAAATATTGAGAAAGTAAGACTTGCCTGTCCCTTAAAAATATCCAAAGATTTAGCAGTTCGAATCGAAGCCGGTAAGGAGTTCCAGAGACGGATAGCATGAGCGGTGAAGGAATTTAAACCAAATTTGGTAGAGTGGACAGGAAGATATAGGATGAGCTCGTCATTGGAGCGAAGATTGCGATCATGCAAGGAAGAAAGGAATTGGAAACATTGTTTTAGGTAAGGAGGAGTCGAGGGGTAGAACAGAACGGAATATAAGAGAGAGAGAATGTGAGCGTCCTTGCGACGACGTATGGAGAGCCACTTGAGTTTGGTCCGGTATTCGGAGACGTGGTCATATTTGCGCAAGCCAAATATGAACCGAATGCAGAAATTTTGAAGACGCTCAAGTTTATTAAATTGTTCTACAGTGAGATCCGGATAGCAGGCATCAGCGTAGTCGAGGATGGGGATTATTCATCATCATCATCAGCCCGTATCAGTCCACTGCTGGACGTAGGCCTCTCCCAAAGCGCGCCAATCAACCCTACTCTCGGCCCTCTGCATCCAGTCCCCGCCAGCCATCTTGCGAAGGTCAGCCCTCCATCTGGTCGGGGGGCGTCCCACACTAGCTATTACATTAATAAAATTTAGAGATTATTTCTTCTAACATTCCACGATGCCATTCAGTTCTACGAGAGAATAGATAGCACCATCAGTCTGTCGATAGAAGACAATGGCAGCAATTATTTAGACCTCGTGCAGATACGGGTCCCATAGGAATCAGGAATTTATGTTTGTATCAGGTTGGGTGGAGGTAGGCTTTGATAGACCTACTTACAAAGTTATTGCAAAAGCACCAGACTGCTTTTATTGTCATAAAATGTATCCTAATATAGGAATTAGAATATACTGACATAGGTGTCAGTTCTGTGATTTCGTCACTATTGGTTCGGCATTGCTGATATACATAAAAATTAGTGGCTTTATCACTTTTTAAACTTTCACGGTTTGTATACATATTAATTAGATAAAACGGGAATTACCGTGTTAAACATTTATTATTGATGTCTCGATATTTCGACAGCATTGCAGCCATCATGGTCACGAGTAGACTGAAGTCGGTGAGTGTTAAACGTCAGAAGGGTGACACAAAACGATCTACCCTCTTTCGTGTTCGCTCACCGACTTCAGTCTACTCGTGACCATGATGGCTGCAATGCTGTCGAAATATCGAGACATCAATAATAAATGTTTAACACGGTAATTCCCGCTTTATCTAATTAATATCAGTGGCTTTGTTTATGCAAGAGCGGTGTGTACGACGATGTAAATATGACTTCCTCTATAGGGCGTTCCTTGTTTCATAGTAACAATAAATATACTAAAAACGTTTCCGTTGATTCTTTCACGAATCTCGTAAATCGAGTGTGAAACAATCAGAGTAATTCCACGCACAAGTAGCTTAAGGGGCTGCCAGCATTCAAACTCAAGCCGAGACAGAAGATGTCCCGCAGCGGCGGAGAGAAGAGCACGGCACAGTGACTCCATGTTTGTATTTTTATGAATTTTGGATGAATTTTGCCAGGGAAATAAAAATATTGCTAAATATATATTTTTTAATCAGACGTTTACTTTTAGTAGTTAGTTCCCTCAGTTAGTGCCTTCATAGAAAAACTGAAAATCCACGCACACCCAGCCTTAAGTAAAGTAAAATGTGAACGAATGTTGCTGTCAGCGGAATAAAGTCAGCCAAGTGAAGCACAGAGCTCTAAACAAGCCGTAACTCCTGCATTCCCTAACTTTTATAAATGCTCAAGCGTTTTTTATATGGTTTGCGACTAAGAGCCACGAAATCTAGAATTCGAGGTGGATACCCTGATTGGCTCAGTCGCAAAATGACAGCCAAGTTCGCAAAATGTCCACCGTGCGCAAAACATCCATTCTTATTCATTTTCAAGCAACCACCACAGAAGAATGTGTACTGTCATATTTATTATGATGTAAGGACAGGCTGAAAATCAGCGCTGCGTGGGGCATTGCGTCCTACCAACACCATGCTGAGCCTTTTTTTCCCCCAGGTAAAACATGTTAGATCATGTGTCACCACGCCCGGGGGAACGTGTTGGTTATGTCGGGCTCACTGCCCTGAAGGGGCAGCATACCGACTAAACGTCCTGGGGTGTTCCACCTCGTGCCATTCTTGCCGAGCCACGGGAAACTGTGATACAACCGCGACCCGACTGGCGCCCGAGCACTCCCCATTGTGGGCTGTACTAGCCCACAATGTATAATCCATTCATCCCTCACCTTCCTCCTCCCCGTCTGAGCCTCGAGCCGCTCGGGGCCGTGCGGTTCGCGCACTGCGTCCGTGGGCCCGGGCCCTTACTTAGGCGGCGGCACCTCGTACACTCCGGTACGCTACTTCTTGTTGTCTTTGATTCACACTTTATATGTATTTGTTTTTATGCAATAAATAATATTTGATTGATTGATTTTGCGAAAGCGACATTTTGCTAAATGGACATTAGAAATTGACGTTTGGCGCATGGTGGTCATTTCGCGAACGTGTCATTTTGCGACTGAGCCCCTTGATTTATCATAGAACAACCGGGTATTAGATTTAGTATTTTCATTGCAATCCTTACTCTTACATACTAAGTGCCTATTTCGTTTAGGTTTAGATTCGGACGCCCCATCAGAATCGCGTCTTATTATCCCCCAAGCAAAAGAAAAACACTTTTTAATTGCGTTCAATTTTGGTTATAGAATAATTAGAATGACCCACTTTATGTGTTAAATCCTGCATCTGATAAGTACATACTTACTTACCGATATTTTAAAGTTATTTATAAGTAGTACCTGATGTATTCTTTTGAAATAAATGTCTATCGAAATTGTCTTCTACATTATTTTATTACATTAATATCAATAAAATCATAGTCTTCATCATATTCCACAATATCATTCGGTTCTTTGTCTCGTATAGTCACCAAAAAAATTAAATGGATCAAAGTTAAAATATAGAAATTCATTTCTTGTAATTTTAAACGTTAATCTTGAATAATCTAAACCTGCTTACTAACTTTTATACGCAAATTAAACCGGTAAGTTTTTTAAAATAATTTAAATAACTATTATATATTTTACTTAGGTACTTATATAAGTATTTCACAGATTTATCGTATGTTACGGTTTGTTTAAAACCAATCATGCGATTTGGCATGCGTCAAAAAAGTTACTACCTATACTAAGTGTATGTAGAGTCGAATAAAATCAGTTATCAAATTCGATTACCAATGCAATCGACAGCCCTACCTGATGAGAAGTAAACGAATCTTCTTTTTTACCATTATTCTTAGATAACTCAGAGAAAAATCGCAAAACTAAGAACGGCAGATTTTTTAGAGTAGGCATTTTTTGAGAAAATCTCAACCTTGTATTATATAACGTAATCTCAATTTTAATATACGTATTCCATTTTTTTAATTCTTTAATAGTACAGACGAATACAGAGATAAATATACCTAGGGGCTTTATTAAGGTTAAGATTTTATCAAAACCTACTAGGTATACTCTCAAAAAAAATCCATATATTGCACAGCGGTGTAAATGTAAAAAAAATTGATGTGCACAAATATGCAAATGTAGGTATTTACTGAAGTGGCTTTATTGCAAAAAAAACTAATTACTACAAAATAAAACTAACTTAATATCTAAAAAAAATACTTATGAAATAAAACTACAAACTAAAGAACGAACACGTCGTCGAGGTCCCCGTTCTGTGGCATGGTGCCCAGGACGCTGGCAGCTTGAAATAATAATATGATTCTGACTGAGAATTTTGATATGACGTACTTACTCAAGTAGTAGCAGTAATTTAAACAACCTTAATGTTTAGTTTCTCTCAGTTCAACAAGTTCTTAACTCAGATTTAAATTTTTAGTTCTCAACTGTACAGCAAGTACCGCCTCCAATTTTGCGTAGCTTCCCGTGATTCCCCTTTCACAGCTCACGACTCCAACTTTTCCTTACAAATGAATTCTTTTCTATTCGACGCGTGACTAGCATAGAGCCTATTGTGGCCCGGTGACAATCTGTAGTGCGAGTAGGGCCCTGATAGACGTAGCTGCCACGGTTGCAACACCACTCCGGCTGCCAGTATTGTGATGTCGGAGATTTTTAGAAAATTTTGCGACATTTTAAATTAGCTTTACACTGTAATAGGTACCGATTTATCAAACTGATCTTTTTACAATATTTAAAAAAAAAACTTTTTTTTTTAAGTTTTTGGAATAAATCTCAACCTTTAGGCGGAGGCCTAGTATAGTTAGAAATGTAGGCTTAAACATCTTCTAAAACGAAATGGACCTAAAATGCGATGTTTTTTTTAGATTAATTTAATTACATAAAAAAACCTTCCAAGTGCTAGTCGGACTCTCGTACGCAACTTAACCCCGTAATTTGGTTCTTGTTTGTTTTGTTGTAGTTTGTAATAACAAAAAAATATTTTTGGTGGGATGTAAATTTAATTTCACATTTTTGCGGATTTTTTCTTTTACTTGTGCTGTAAGCTTCTTGCCAAATATCATGATTCTAGGTCAACGGGAAGTACCCTATAGGTTTTGAGTTTCTCGCGTTTTCATACAAATATGCGGTAAAAGGCGACATTAGCGGCCATCTCTTTTGATTGCTTTAACGTAGAAGGTGGATTTTTGTAACTTGTGAATGAGGTTTATATGTCTCGACAGACAGACGGACATACAAAGTGATCCTATAAGGGTTCCTTTTTTCCTTTTGAGGCACGGAACCCTAAAAATTTACTATCCTATTGGACTTGAAAATCTTACAAAGTCTGTCAATTAGATACATGCAATACGCTAACAGCAGATCAAGTGGACAACACTTTGGACTTAGTTCTTGTTATTTGCGTCATAAGAGTTGAATTCGTACTGCAAGTATTACCATTGATCTGCTGTTATCCGTAAAATGTTAATGACGTCAGCTTTTGCATCGTGTTTGGAGCAAACAAAACTCATTGGCATGTAGTCATAACGATTTAAAGTTACGCCACCGTTTGGGCCTCCTTTCTATTTTAAACTTTTTTTTAACAAAGTGTGAAAGGGATAGGAACACGATTTAAGGAAAATGAGGTTTAACTAGGTTTAAGAGGTTCTCTTGAAAATGGCGGGAAACGACGGTTGCGAAATTATTTGATAATTTTCCTTTTAATGTCTACAGGGACTATTTTGTGTTTAATATCACGTTAAATTAATCAGAAAATGTTCGCGAATGACAGTACGGTGAAGTTATTGGATTATTTATGCAAGATCTGAAGTTTCAAGCTTTTATCAAGAGTTCCCGCTACAAGCTCGGGAGTGAACGTGACTGTCGAGCTGCTTCGTCCAGAGTGATGACGCTACGGCGTCTCCTCTGGATGAAGACATGAAGACGCGGCTACCCAGGGTGAAGACGCTACTGCGACTCCCCTGGAGAAAGATAGAATACTATTGAATATATTGAATTTTCTGTAACATGACATTGGCAAATGACGAACAGTCGTGTCCATTAATAAAATAAAATAAAAAACTAGGTTTAACAGCAATTGACCTGTAAGAAAGCTCATAAAGGAAACTTAACATAAATTCTTGGAACTTTTCGTTAGATCAGACTTGAAGTTTTTAAAACATTTGTCATGGGAAGCCTAACGCAAATTGTACCTTAACAAAGTATTGTGCCTTTGATTTAGTGGCAACGATCCCAGGCTTTCACGCTGCGATCGAGCGATAGGACCGAAGGTGGATATTTGTCTAGAGGCCTATAGCCACTAACGTAAAGGAGTGAGTCGTCGATAGTAACCTTCTCCTTCGAGTCATCATCAGCCCGTATCAGTCCACTGCTGGACGTAGGCCTCTCCTAACGCGCCACTCAACCCTACTCTCGGCCTTCTCCATCTCTACCACCTTGCGAAGGTCATCCCTACTAGTCAGGAACTCGTCTACCCCATCGGTTATCGGTTCTACGACAGATGTGACCAGCCCACTGCCACTTCAGTTTACTGATTATATGAACAATGTCAACCACCCCTGTTTTCTTGTGGATGTACTCGTTTCTTATTCTATCTAATAGAGAAATGCCAAGCATAGCTCTTTTCATAGCTCGCTGAGCGACTTTGATCTTCGGGTGACTCTTCTCAATACTATTGAATTTTCTGTAACATGACATTGGCAAATGACGAACTGTCGAGTCCATTAATAAAATAAATAAATAAAGATATAAGTTTCTATTCAAAACATATTACAGAGGAGAACACATTATGTCTATAGCTCACTTGAGTGATCTCAAGTAATCACTTCTTAACTAGTCAGCCCAACGAAACTGATAGATATAACCTGTGATTGTTTATCCATATTTTAGCGTCTCCTCTAGATAGCATTATTTATCTTACTTGTGGTATAATTACTTGTACTATTATATATTCTGTGGTATAATCCCCAACCCAGCGCCACAGTTCATTCAAACTTCCACAAGCACCACTTTTGGAGGAAAAACTGTTTGTCGCGGCCCTTTATACTCCGACCACTCGCTCAACTATTGGCACTCCACGCCGACAACTTTTATGAGAGCTTTCTTAACCTTTCGTCATTTAGTGCAAGAGGTCAAAGCGACAGCGGGAAGAAAAGCTACTTACTGTAATACTAATAATCTCATCGCGTTTGCGAGTAAAATAGAGTTTGGAATCCACGAAAAGTCAATATTAGGTATCACAAAATCCATTTTTTTATTTATGGACTCGACAGTTCGTCATTTGCCAATGCCATGTTACAGATATTTCAATAGTCTTCTATCTTCCTCTAGGGGAGTCGCAGTAGCGTCTTCACCCTGGGTAGCCGCGTCTTCACGTCTTCATCCTGAGGAGACGCCGTAGCGTCATCACTCTGGACGAAGCAGCTCCACAGTCACGTTCACTCCCGAGCTTGTAGCAAGAGAACCCCACAAAATCCAAGCTAGTTAGAATAGAATAGAAAGTAGAAGATACTTACTTTTTTTTTTGTATAATTCTTCCCAGAGGGAAAGGCAAAACCAACTAGGGCATACAACCTGGTCTGATGTTATTAGAATGTCTGAATTCTTATAAATACATACACATATACGAAGATAACCTAACCTAAACCTACACACAACCCTCCCAACCCCTAAACGAAATAACTCAATGATCCACGCAATCATCGAGTTATGCAAAGGAAACCTTGCTAAGGGCACAAAACTTCACAAACACGACTTGTTTCGAGCACTCCAATTAATAGAAACGTTCTGAATAACGGGATCATTAATCACTAAATACCACGGAAACTGTTTAATTAGAATTTTCACAAAAAGTACCTAATGTCGTTTCGCGCGCTTTTCAAGGAATCTAGAAGATTTGTTTTTGTCTTATTTTTTATTATTAATGGACTCGACAGTGCGTCATTTGCCAATGTCATGTTACAGAATATTCAAAATATCATATCGTCTTCTCTTCATCCAGGGGAGTCGCCGTAGCGTCGTCACCCTGGGTATCCGTGTCTTCTTGTACAAAAAGTGCATAGAAGAATTAAGGATATCTATTCTTTATTTTCTCGGGTGGTTTAGTGACCAAACCAATTTTACAAAGTTATTCAGGCCGCCCGTAGGCCTTTGACGTGGCCTAACGACTGCTGTCAAGCGACAACAACCGGGACCAACTGCTCAGATGAAAGTGTCACTAGCGGTCACCCATCCAGGTCTTGACCTCGCCCAGAGTTGGTTAACTTGTACGATCGTTTTCAATGTGTACTCGGAACTGGCCCTTATAACTATTAAATTATCTATAATTAAATAATATGGCTAAGTGCTTGGTTTAGATGTTCTGATTTAACTGGTTTGGCAAAATGCTTAGCCGCTCTCGAGCTTTATTTAATATCGATGTCACAACCATTGGTAACAATCTAAAGAGCGGATGAAATAACAAAGCGTCTGTGGACCCATAAAAATACCATAAAATAAAAGCGAATCTTTTCGAACTCCATAAAAAATGTTTTCCATCAAATCCGCGAGGTAAAAAAGTTGGAGGAAGAAAAGTGGCATGTCGAGAGGACCGCGCATTGAATCTTTTGTGGCATCTCTTCTTTAGAGCAAGTGTTTTAGGGTGTGATTTTGTGTGATATCTCAGATTAGAGATGTAGGATATGTCTGTATGTGCTTGTAACACCGCAGCTAAAAAAGGTTTTTTTTTGCAAAAAGATGGAATAAACGAAGAAACAAATGGAATTAGTAATAGGATCTCATGTCTCCGATTTCAACCTGCACCTAACTAGTTTTTTTGCAATTGATTTCAACTCTTTTTCCAACATTCACATTCATCTTCATGAATCTTTTATTTATTTATGAAAACTATTTAATTTTCAATACTTTTCAACTAATTCAAACGAAATACTTACGCACATATTTTGAAACATTGGACTAATGAAAAAGGAAAGTTATGTTATCGTACGGCGAAGAGACCTGTATGCACCTAGGACGACCGGTCGGGCGACGTCCAGTCGGGCGTCCTAGATATCGATGGAGGGATGAAGTCGAGAAGAATCTGAACCGACTGAAGGCATACACGTGGCGTGATACGGTGCAGAACCGCAATGACTGGCGCATTCTCGTTCGCTGAGCCAGCGGAGTAAGTAAGTATATTAGTATCTAGCTGTACCCCGCAACTTCGTTTGCGTAGAGGAGGAGGATGGAGGAGATCAGGAGGCAGATCTTTCTCTCTGGATCCTTGTTTCCACGTCACATACCGCCATGGCTTATAGCCTTTGAGCTGGCCGGATATTTCAGCTATATCCTAGTGAAACTCCCATCAAAATCCCTTCAGTAGTTATGGCGTGATACTTATACAAAGTCACAGACAAATAGACAAAAATTCTAAAAATTTGTGTTTTGGCATCAGTATTGATCCTAAAACACATTACAATTATTGTTTTCAAAAAATATCCAATGTACAGACACAACTTTTTTACAGTCTTATTACTAATATATATAGCTCGACTACCACTCACTCACTCACTGACTGACTGACTGACTCACTGATTGACACGCCCGTTTAGTCTGAAGGAGTTCCCGGAGGTGAAAGTGATGTAGGGGGGAGTTGTATAGTTTAGTGATTGGACCAGAGGAAAACTATAGGGAAGTGAAAAAAACAAAATGGCGGCGGGTCACGTGATGCCATCTCCGCCATTTTCCAACCGATTTCGTTCAAATTTGGAACACGCGTCACATGGTCGACCTACTTTGTGATGAAATTGAAAAACAAAAGAAAAACAAAATGGCGGCGGAAATATAGCCGATTGAAAATTTGGACATTTCAGACCAAACTTTGACGAATTAGCTGGCCTAGCACGAGCGCATGAGGAATATCCAACCAATTCCACTTCGTAGCACATATGATGCAGTATACCAGAAAATTGTCATTTTTGGGAAAAACAAAATGGCGGACGAGCAGTAAACCATAATATTTTTTCTATATATTTTCCTATACGAAACGAAAGGATTATTGGCGTGCGGTAAATATCTATCAGTAACTATAGCGAGGCCGAAGGCCGAGCACCCTCCCGCGAGGCCGAAGGCCGAGCTTCGCGTAGGGCGAAGCCCGAAGCGATAGAACACCGCGAGGCCGTAGGCCGAGCTCCGCGTAGGGCGAAGCCCGAAGCGTCCCCTTGTCAAGCAGAAACAACTCACCACCTTCCAAGTAACTTTTGCGAGGCCGAAGGCCGAGCCGGCCTGCGAGGCCATAGGCCGAGCTCCGCGTAGGGCGAAGCCCGAAGCGTCTCCTTGCCAAGCAGAAACAACTCCCCACCTTCAAAGTAATTTTTGCGAGGCCATAGGCCGAGCTCCGCGTAGGGCGAAGCCCGAAGCGTCCCCTTGTCAAGCAGAAACAACTCCCCACCTTCCAAGTAACTTTTGCGAGGCCGAAGGCCGAGCCGGCCTGCGAGGCCATAGGCCGAGCTCCGCGTAGGGCGAAGCCCGAAGCGTCCCCTTGCCAAGCAGAAACAACTCCCCACCTTCCAAGTAATATTTGCGAGGCCGAAGGCCGAGCCGGCCTGCGAGGCCATAGGCCGAGCTCCGCGTAGGGCGAAGCCCGAAGCGTCCCCTTGCCAAGCAGAAACAACTCCCCACCTCCTAAGTAACTTTTGCGAGGCCGCAGGCCGAGCCGGCCTGCGAGGCCATAGGCCGAGCTCCGCGTAGGGCGAAGCCCGAAGCGTCCCCACGCTACCAAAGAAAAAGATGCCCTTGCCTTTCGAATTATGAACAAAGTTATGGAAATTGTGTACAGCTAGCAACGTTTGGCTTTTGAAAACATTTTTTAAGTTTCTGGCATACGGGCATTTCGAGCGTTGCTTGATTTAAAAATCACAACAATAACCTACTTTAAATGAACAAACTCTTTTCGAAATAAATGTTTTTCACAGAGTTTTGAACTTGCAACTTTCGGGCGGTGCTTGATATAATTAGTGGATGGCTTGCACGAATTATTTGCACAGCGAACAAACCGGATAATGTTTATTTAGTTGCGGCGCCTACAACACGAAAACAAAGCCGTCTCGCGGGCCGCGCGCGGCCCGCGCACCATGCAACACCTAGTTATAATGTATAGATGTATAGATTAAGTGTATTCTCCAAGTATTTCCTACAAATATTGATTTGAAGTTTTAGAAGTTGCTCTCATAAGTGTTTTACTTCCACGTTGGAATATGATGAACGAAAAGGGAAAATAATAAAGAGGCTTCTCCCTCGTCGTTTTTTATCGCGATAATCATCGCTATGGAGCGGATCATGTTTTCTTTAACGTCGGACTCGTAAAATATTCATAAAATGTATAAACATCAAAGCAGGTTTTTCAGTAAATTAACTTAATTTAGTAATTTAAAGGGATGGTCCAGCTTAACAAAGTTACGTCAACGTATAACAATTTTTCGTTTTAAACAGACGCTCATTTTCAGTTATACAATTTGATAATTGAAATGACAATGCCAGATTCTGCCCCACCATCTTGTACAACTTGTACGCAAGTTGTACAAGATAACGAATAAATGTAAAAATATCTCCGTTTTTTATTAAAATTATTGGACTAAAAAAAGTTTTAATTAAGAATTCAGTAAATAGTAAGAAATCGAAGCGATTTATTCATTTTTTTTGTTATTCTTCTATAGGAGTTGCGTTGCGATTGTAGTAGAAAATGATACTGATTATGATTATGCAATATGAAACCTGTAATAAGTCCCCAACAAAATGATAGATTAAATGGTCACGTAATTTTGTAGGTGGGGCAAAGCTCCATTGAAATGTGGCAATGTCTTTTTCATGAATTTTGTTAGAGATACTTTGAGGTGGTTTTGTGGTGTGATGATTCCTATCCAAATGTTTACTATACAGGGTGGCCTTGAATACCCCCGGTGTCACCACTGCGGTGCCGACGTGGACACGGCGCATCACACCCGCGCCGTGTGCCCCGCATGGGCCAAGCCGCGGCGAGCCATTGCGGCCGCCACTGGAGACGACCTCTCGCTGCCCGCCATAGTGCGAGCTATGGGCAGCGAGGAGGGATGGAAGATGGTGGCGGACTTCTGCGCCACCATAATGACGGCGAAAGAGTCGGCGGAGCGGGAGCGCGAGAATGATCCCCTCTCGCTCCCGATCCGCCGACGGCGAGCGGGCCGCAGGCGACGGGCGTATATCCGCCGCCTGCCGCCCTAACGGGGACTTGCGAGCGTCGGGTCGGGGGGTCCGGCGCTCGCTTAGAGGTCCCGAGATGTAAGGCGTCTCGTCCTGTGTTCCGAGACGCCTTAAGCGGAGGTTTAGGGGTATAAACCCGAAGACGGGCCCACGCGGGCGGCCGCCGACGAGGTTGTGGTATCTGGCGTTGCGTTCCCACAACCTCGTCCAAACGCGGTGAGTTGAACACCTTGGGGTTTTAGTGGGTATAGGACCGTACGTACATGACGGGAGTCCCACATACCCACCGCGCGCCCCTCCTTATTGGCGCGGTGGGATGCGTAAAAGCATTTCCCCAAGTAAAAAAAAAAAAAAAAAAAGGGTGGCCTTGAATATATTCGACAACAAAATATTCTCAGAAACTCAACTAACAAAAAAAAATATTTCGATGTGCATCGTCACTGTGCTTTAAAGTTTTTATATTTTATGGTATTTTTAAATTTTTTGCGACGTATTCTTTTACTGGAATTTGACCTAGTTGACATTTCTAAGGTCATTTTCTAATGGTGTGACTTGTGACATACATAGTTCAATTTTTGCAGATTTGATTTACTAAAAAACCTTACCAATACAATATTTATCATGAGTCCCCCAAAAGCCCCAGTTTCAATTTGTCGAATGAATTCAAGGAGACTCTGTAGTTTTAACTCCAATTCAATAATAAATTCTCTCACAGATGTCTCTACAAAATCCAAGTAAATATCACAAAACTCCCTAATCAACACGATATAGTAACATCGGTACGTGTCAACTTATACAGTTTTTGAGCCGAATTATACAATACGTCGTTAAATTTATCAAACGTCAAAGAACCACACGAAAGATTAGCAGCAACAATCAACCTAGAGAATATGAAATCATTATCTATAACCACTTTCACTACATTGGTAAGCCACCAAGCGTATACTATACCATAAGAATCTACTTCCAGTCCTCGCACAGAAGTCTGTGGCGTCAAACGAACAATAAGGTCAGTCCCCAATTTAGCAGCATACAATCCTGTATCACTTACATATACAAGAACATTATTCCTTGCTACAACAAAATTCTTCACATTCCTGTAGTTCTCATAAACCTTCAATTGATCACCTTTCTTCTCGACAATTTTATTCTCATTCTCTCTAACAAAATAAAGAGTATCATCTTTGTAAAAAATAGTTAAAATCGGACCTTGTACAGCTGTGAATAATTTAGCTACATTTCCGTTAATCACTTCGTAAATACCACCACTGCCTCCTGCGAAGATTCTAATTTCATTTCCTTTATTGAAAGTAAACGTACGGAAATTATAAATATCTTTGTCACCATGAACTAAGCCAAAGCTTTCAGGCTGATGTGTATTGATGTCAACAAAACCTATTTTGGTATTATCTTCATCATCAAGCAGAGATTTAAAGGCGTAGTAAAGTTTTTGTCCGGATTTTACTAAACCCATCTTGGTGATGTCGACTTGCTTACTGAATGGAGCTTGAAGGTTGAAGAGGAATGACGAAATGTAGCAAACGCCATCGAATTTTATGCAAGTTGGACACGGGATCAGTTCAGCTTTAGCCGCTACGATGAAAGCCAAAATTATACGCATGTTTGCATCTGTAAAAATATTTCTTGCTTTAAATTTAATATTTCTTAAAATATTAAGTACCTAGTGGATATTCCACCGGTTTTACACGTGCATAAAATCTCCTTGGTAGTTATCCCTCAATCCTTAAATAAAAGCTGAACGCTGGCCGAAAAGAAAAACAAAACAAAAGCGCGCATTAAAATGACGGCCATACATTTTGATGTCGTCATATATATTTTAAACTGGAGTTTAATATAAACTAAAATAAAAACTATATATACAATAGGTCGGTTGAACTATCTGAATGGTTTAGCATTACAGATAGTTGTTGAGTTTAATTGGTTCCTAACTCATACGTAATTGCTAATGTGCCATTATATTTTCGTGTCTCGTGATTCTTGAATTACAGGGCAACACTCCGATCAGGGGCAAAGGATGATTGAGTTTTCCTAAAAAGTAGGGATTGGGTAACTCTTTGGGTGGCATTGTCCGCAATTTTCCCGTGGAACTTGTGAAAATTTTCGCATTTTATAAAAATAAATAAAATACTTGCTGATATTCATGATTTTCCTCAATTCTCGAAAATCACCCAATTGTTTTCGATCATACATGAGCATGATCTTTTTAAATTTTTACAAAAAATGTTGCATGGCTTTTATATTAATCAATGTACAAGCATGTACCATGAAATTATCTACACAATCGATTACACGGGCTTGTGCCCGCGGTTTCACCCGAGCAGTAGGTATAATTTTTTCTTTAATTTACACTTCACAGCATTACTAAAAATAAAGCACTGTGAAATTCATAACATTACATAGGTACTTATAATCAAATTCATAAACTAGGTGTTGCATGGAGCGCGGGCCGCGCGCGGCTCGCGAGACTGCTTTGTTTTCGTGTTGTAGGCGCCGCAACTAAATAAAATTATCGGGATTGTTGGCTGTGCAAATAATTCGTGCAAGCCCATCCACTAATTATATCAAGCACCGACCGAAAGTTGCAAGTTCAAAACTATGTGAAAAACATTTATTTCGAAAAGAGTTTGTTCATTTAAAGTAGTATTGTTGAGATTTTTAAAGCAAGCAACGCTCGAAATGCCCGTATGCCAGAAACTTAAAGAAAGTTTTGAAAAGCCAAACGTTGCTAGCTGTACACAATTTCCATAACTTTGTTCATAATTTGAAAGGCAAGGGCATCTTTCAGCCTTTGGTAGCGTCGTGGGGATGCTCCGGGCTTCGCCCTCCGCGGAGCACGGCATATGGCCTCGCAGCTCGGCTCGGCCTTCATTTTCTTCTTCTCGTAGTTGGAAATTTCAAAAGACACAATCTGTCGACCATAAATTCCTTTGGTAAACGATGGTCTTTCTATGCTGTCTTTTTTGCTAAATAAATAAAGTGACATTTTATTCTTCTGCACAATGTTGTAGGTAGCTACATGATTGTCTTATATATAAAAACAACGTAACACTGTTTGGTACAGATGAATAGGAAAGACCTCGTCGATACGCTGCTTTTCATGCCATTCCTAATCTCGGTAACCTCGCTAATCTTAAGTATTCTGAGATTACTGGGGTACTCTGAGATCTTACTCGCTAATTCTTAAGAATGCAGACAAAATTCAAATCTTATCAACAGTTTGGCTTTAGTGAACCTCTAGGTACTTATAATCTACCAACATTTTACTGGTAAAGGACACAGGCGTTGATGTATAATTTGACGAATGTGGAAAAAGGGAAAAAATAGGTAAATTTAATGTTTAATACAGAATATAACTACATTGATAATCAACACGGCACATAACTATAAGTACGTGTCATTCTGAATATTTGTCTGCCAGAGTTATATACGATGTTGTTATCTTGATCGAACGTCAGGGAACCCAATCTCAATATTTTAGCCACTTTAATCAATTTGGAGTTTTCAAAAATACTATCCCAAACAACTTTATAGACGTCACCGTCGCCACCGACCCACCAAGTATACACTATACCATTTAAGTCTATCTCTAAACCTCTAATCGTATCCTTAACTTCAGATGACAATTGAACCACATTTCCTTCCGGAGTCCCCGCATATAAGCCACTCTTATTCGTATATATAAGAACATTATTCTCGTCTATAACAACATTTAGCATTGTTTTAAGTTCATAGTGGACTTCTCGCTTTCGCCGTTGTAGTAAAGAAGTTTGAGCTTCATTTTTGATAGTGGATTTCCTATAAAATAAACTTAGAATCCAGTCGTCGCTAGCAGAGTGTAGAACCGCTTTATTGTTGCAGTCTAGCTTGTAAACACCATCATGCCCACCCACATAGACTATGCTATTCGCTTGATCGAAAGCAAACGTTCGGAAATTATAATCGTAATTCATATCTCCGGAAACTATGCCAAAATTTCTACTGTCAGGATTATCAATATCGACAAAACCAATTTTGTAGATCTCTGTATCTTCCACCTTAGGTTCAAACACATAGTAAAGTCTGTGTTTGGAGTTTAGAATACCTAGCTTATTGATAATTACTTCATCCTCTCTAAAAGGGGCTTGGATATCGAAGAGATACGTAGTTTCGGTGCACACGTCATCGAATTCGATGCAAGAGTTGCATCGGGTTTGTCCTGGAGATATCGAGAACCAAGTTATAAGGAGTACCAGCAGCATATTCAGTTCTTTAAATTGCATTTCTGAAATTAGTAAGGTATGTAGGATATGTATGTATGAAACCGGGGATGACGTCCCGGGTCGAAGAGCATTATTAATTTACTTAAGGACTAAGTAATACAAAACTTTGTGTTAATGTTCAGGTTTTATGTAGGTACAATATAGAATAGGTCACTTGGTCCGTGGGGCCCGAGTGCACACGCGCTCCACAAGGAGCTCAGCAAGCGCCTGAGGAAGGCGACGGGTGACCCTCGTGCTGGCGGCGCGCTCGCCCAGAGCCTAGCCATCCAGCGCGGGAATGCCGCCAGTGTGATGGGCACCAAGAGGGCCGAGTTTTTTAGAATGTTTTTAGTTAGGTAGATTTTTAGTTCAGTTTTAATGTATTTTTAAGTAGTTTAGTTTTATTATATTTGTTTCTCAGTAAACATGTCTATATAGAATAGAATAATGTACTTACTCGTTCATTTCCGCTGGTTAATCTTCAATTTATCAAACATTAACTACATTGATATAAATTTCATGATACTTTTTAAAATTTAGATACGTATCCTAATACATATAAGCACTAATTCAAATTTCATACATAGTTATGGGTTTTTTTTCGGATTTGAAACGGTGAGATTGATAAATTTCATGTTTTTTTTTTTGTATGTTTCGCCCATGTACCTCCGACAAGGTGGTCGGAGCCTTTATTTGGCTTGACATGATTTTCGTAGTTTTTTTTTTAACCTTGCAAATATTAAATTTTAAATTTCATGTTACTCATTTTCATCTAATTCTTATTAAATAAAAAGGCCAAGAATGTTTATATTTTAATGTTTGAGACCTCGATGGGGCTGTGGTTATAGGACTAGGATACTGGACGTCCGTTACGGAGGTCAGGGTTCGTTGCCCAGGTCACCCATCTACCAGTTAGTTATCCGCATGGGAAGGTTTCCAAAGAAAATTTCAAATGTATTTTCAGTACGATCACGTTTGATTTATTCAATAAACAATCTTTTAGTCAACGTTTACGTTACCGAGAGGTTTTGTTATTGTGAATAGGGAAAAGGAATAAAAAACAAACTTGTACTTTTTATTGCACGTTATAATACTAAAATTAGAACCAAATCAGCACGACTCTACATACTCGTTGTGTGTCAACTTAAACATTTCTTTGCCTCTACTATACAACATGTTATTATCCTGGTCGAAAGTCAAGGGACCTAAGCCAGATATTTCACCGACTTTAACTATCCTGGATGATATCAGATTATGTTGCGGTACGATCCTATAGATATCATCAATCCACCAGGCGTACGCTTCACCACTTAAATTCACGTCCATGCCTCGAATGAAGCCGTCCACTGATCGCCACATCTGGACCTGTTGCCCGTACTGAGCGGCATATACACCGCTGTTATTCATAAACACAAGAAACTTAGGCTCGAGAATCAAAAAATTCGGAAGCACATTCGTATAATCATCGTATATTTTGATTGATTTACCCTTCATCTGAACAATTCTATTGTTTCTGATAAAATAAAAGTTGTTATCTTTGTAAATTAAATCTACAATGGAAGTATTGCTTTCCATTATCAAAGATGCCTTACCATTCGAGTCTAGAGTATAAATACCATCGTAAGCTCCAACGAAGACCCTATTATTTTCTTGATCAAAAGCGAATGTGCGGAAATTGTGATCGTATAACCTATCGCCGTGAACGAAGCCGAAACTTGTAGGATTATTAATGCTAATGAAGCCTATTTTGTGAAACACGTTTTCATACTTGATGTCTGGTTCAAACGCGAAGTAAAGAGTTTGTTCCGAGCGTAGGACGCCTATTTTGTGGATGGCTCCTGCCTTGCCGAAGTTGGCTTCTAGATCGAAGAGGTAGGTAGAGTCGTAGCACTTACGGTCTAAACAGGTACCGCAAGTTACGTCCGATTCTGCTTGATCCGCTGTCGCGATATGTGGGCCGAGGATTGTCAGCAGCATATTAACATCTGTAACTGAATTATTGTCGACAAGGTATCGAAAAATTCCGACATTTTCCATTACCCTATCCTGGTGATCTTTTTAAGACGTAGCGATAGTGATTTGTGTTTTCTAGTAACGGAAAAATTTCATTGTGGTAAGATTACCTATTTCTGTCGTCAACTAACAAATGCATTGGTTGTGTGCCGGTGTGAAGAGTGATACAGGGCATTATATCTCAGTCATCAGGGCTGCAACAGCGGTGACCACTTATCATCAGGGCTGGCTCGGTCTGATGCTTATTTACTGATCTGTGATTTGATTCATATTTATCCTTTCCTATAATAAAAGGTATCACAAACTAATAACTTCCATTTACTATCTACATAAATCCTCAAACATTCGATATTTAGTATGTATACAATATTTACGATTTGCTTGTTAAAGAGCTGTCCAAGCGACTGGTCGAGGAGTCCGGCGACCAGAGGGCTGGCAGCTACCTCTGCCAACGTATTGCGTTGGCAATTCAGAGAGGGAATGCTGCCAGCCTTCTGGGCACCGTGACTCCCGATGCCCTCCTAGAGGACATATTTTATTTATAGGTAGTTTAAGTTTTTAGATTTTTGGAGTTAGTTTTGTCATATTATTATTTTAGGTTATAATTTATAATGTAATTTTATACAATTCATTACTTATAACAATTACTTACTAATGTACAATATAGAAAGCTTCTTCATTTTTGATTCATGGACATTGAATTGAAAGCGAATTCGCTTATTTGTTGAATATATTTTTTAAACAATAAACAAGTGTACATACAAATAACTAGAGTAGATACCTACTTAGTTTTGTGTTTGCTAGGTATGTATTTTAGAAAACATTAGATTGAAATTTCATAGTTATGATTATATAGGTACACACGAAGACAGAGAAAAGTAAACAGGGTCCTCAATAAGATTAAGATTTTCTCTAGAACTACTGGATCGATTTTAATAATTCTTTTACAGTACATAGTTTAAAATTTTATCTATCTAACAGCTAAAGAATTATTGCAATAGGTAAAGTAGTTTTTGAGAAAATCTCATCCTTAAAAACTCTACTAAGACAGATAAAGGTGTACTTTCTCTGTCTTCGACCGTACGTAAGAGTTGTTGCTTTAATACATTATGTAATTATGTAAACACTATTCAGCACTGTGTAACTCAACAACACACAAAATGGTGAAGTAGGTACTTATAAGTAAATTATCTTGAGGAATCCTGTAAATAAAATATAAGAAGCCAATGTAGGTAATCCGCTTAGGGACTTATTTTAATTTGTTCGGATTTGTTTTTTATGTCGGTTTTATTCGGTTAGTTATTTCTATTCATAAATATTCACCTCGACCACCTTTACATTGGGCTTAATTCATTTGAAAATTCAAATTCAAAATCTTTATTGCATTCCGTAAGTTATTGCATTGGAAAGATTATCTGCTATGGAAAGCTAACATTAAAATAAATAAATCTTATAAAATTAAGTTCTACTAGATTATTTATCTAAGTATATCTCAATCTACATTGAAATCACAGACATCTTTGTGGTTTATTATAATTATTATATAACTAATTAATCTACTTGTAATATTAGCACAAAATGAGTTATTAATTAATATCTTACCTACGCCAAGCAAAATCTAGTTTTATTTCCTAATTAAGCGGAGGAGATTAAACAAGCTGTTAATTCAATCTACTACATTGATAATCTAAATAGCTACTGCAAATTATAAATTAAAGAAACCTAATTTCCTTCTAACAAATTAAATTACATAATTTGGAGTCCAAATGGAAATATTCAACAATTTAAACGTATAGGAACCATTCCACAGGTTCTATGTAACTTTTTGATTTTATACTTTCTAAGGCCCGTATTAATAGTCTGAGCTCAAGAGCGAATTCAGCTGATACACTCTCAAGATGTGATCACCATCTCCAGTATGTCATTTATTAATAAACCAATCTTGAGGGCGTATCACGTGATGTCTTTCCCAAGTCGCGGTTCGCCTGCAATCAGCTAATCTAAAGTGTTAGACAGTTCTCTTGAGAACTGAGTTTTGTTTATTAATACGGCGTTACTCACGTGATACCCGATTCCTAAGATACGTTTATTAATCTTGAGGTCGTTCTCAAGATTGACTTTTGAGCTGAGAGCGATATTAATATATCGCTCAATGACTATCGGGCCTAAGACCGATAGTCATTGGACAGTTTTGAGTATGAGCGGAGTTTGACTTCAGTCTTATTGTCAGTATTCATACAATTTTGACAGTCGTAAGTGCGAGCCCACGCTGAGTTCGTGCTCAGAACTGTCTATGACTATCGGCCTCTTTTATGGAAACAATTTTTTCTAAAGAATAAGACGAAGTCGTCCGAAGTTAGCCTGTGACAAATGCAAACTGTGACGAATTGCGATTTGGACGAATTGCCTTCGTGTCGAATGACGCCCAATCAATATTATGTGATGCGATAACATTGTTTACTAGGGAGCATCCTCATGGTCACCAAGACAATCTGTATTATTAGCAGACGTAAGCCGAAACAAACCTTTACGTGAATTAAACAAAATATTGTTTTCATTGTCAAACGTAAGCGAACCTAGACCGGTTAGTTCAGCTACTTTAACCAGTTTAGAATCTCCGAAATCCTTCTTTATAACAACTTTATAAATGCTGTCTATCCACCAGGCGTACACCACACCATCCAAATCTATATCCATCCCTCGAATAAAGGAGTTCTTTGACAAATAAACAGTTTCGTTAGTATTAAATTTGTTAGCATACAATCCAGTCGTGTTTAAAAAAATAACAATATTCTTGTCGGTAATAACAAAATTCTTCACATTCCTACATTCGTCATAAGGCTCGAATTCACTTCCTACTTTTTCAACGATTTTTTTATCTCCATCACTAACGAAAAACACGTTGCCTTTATAAAATATACTTTTAATCTTCTCTCCTAGAGAACTTAAGAAATGCCCTGTGTTTTCGGAATCAAATTTATAAATGCCATTACTACCGCCAGCGTAAACTACATTATTCTGTTGATCAATATCAAAATTAGCGAAATTATTCGTATTATTCCCAATACTGAGTAACCCAAAGTTGGTTGGGTCGTCTAAATTGACAAATCCTATTTTGTAGTATTCAGGGTCGGAAATCTTTGGTTCGAAAGCATAGTAGAGTCTGTTAGCTGATCTTAAGATTCCAAGTTGTGTGACAACGATGTCGTTTCTGAAAGGAGCTTCAAGGTGGAGGATGTGTGAGATGTTGTAGCACAGGCCCTCGACTGCGACGCAGTTTGTGCATTTTTTCCTCTCTTGTCCTGCTACGGCTGCTATACAGACGAGAAGAATACCCAAAAACATGGTTGCACCTGGAAAAGAATTTAAAACTCTGTTCAATATACATTCTGTAATTATAACTCTGTTCAACAACAAAAAAAGTATACATATAAATAATAATATGGATATAACTATCTATTCTATTTTTATTTGAATGTTTTCTACTCTTATTCAAGAGATAAATTCGCCAATGTCAAGTTATTTAGAGTATTAATGTAAATATAGATTTAGATGTCTTTATTTCATTTTTAGACAATAAAATACTTATACAATAACGTAGACATTATGTCAAATATAAAAACATAACCCTCCTTCTTGCGCAGTCGGGTAATTAATAAATATCTCTATACTTAGATATTTTTTTTCGTTCTACGTGTTGATATTTGCCAATAATACTAACTTAAGGGCCTTCCATGAGCCAACTAGCGCCGCCAATCTTTGAAAAATAATATCTTCTAATTTAATCAATTTTATTAAAAAAAAGCTATGTACATAATGTTTACTACGATAAATACAATTTTTTTAAATGCTTATTTATAACGTGATTCAATGTCGGTAAGTTGTAGTTCGCATAATTGCAAAAAACGGCCGTTTTTGGCACATTTGAGAACTACAACTTTGCTTGTCGCATGTACTGTATATTGATAAATAGTATTATTCCTAATAAAGATTGTGTACATAACTTTAAAAAAAAATGTAAGATATTATTTTTTTAAGGTTGGCGGCGCTAGTTGGCTCAAGGATACCTACTCAAGTAAATATTGATTAAAAGAGTGGGTTGTTTCGAAAGAAAATCCCGCATCGTCATTCATTACATTACATTAAGGCAGTCACAGAAGAAATGAAACAGCCCAACATAGGCTCATAAAGTTATAAGTCACATAACATAAGGTTAGTTGAAGTGGGGCGAGCAATCGATACTGGCGCAATGACTCTGTTAAATATTTAATGAGCCAACTACCTGCATACGAAGAAATGCACCCTCCATACAGCTAGGGGGGACGGAGAGGTGCCACCCTGTATTAGTTGTGATTGTTGAGGTCACTTATAAAATATAAAACAAGAAAAAAATATTTCAAAAAACAAAAAACGCGACTGCCAAAGTTCTTGTCAGGTTTTGACAGTTTTTGTAAATTTTGACAGCTCTTGTCAGTTTTGTATTGTCAAGAATTTAAAATAATAAAAATAATTTGGAATCGAACAAAATTACAGAATTTATTATTATGTTTTAAATGAAACTAACATAATTTTTTTACCATAAAAATAAAATAAAAAAATTATGTTAGTTTCATTTAAAACATCAACACTTATAAATAAACACAAGTGGTGGACCACGGGAAGAAAAACTTCCCGTGGTACACCGAGGTGAACAGCCGAGGTGGACCACGAGCAATAAGCCAAATTTTTACCCCCTTTGGTTAATTTTTTATAGCCTATGTCACTTCTACAATCAAGACGAATCTAACGACACCTCATATGTTGAAATCCATTAAGCCGTTTAGGCTGCAGGGCGTGCCAAAGAATTAGGCATAGATACCTATACATACTCACATTATACATACCTACACTCGAAAAACATGACCCTCCTTCTTACGCAGTCAGGTAATAAAATGGCATCGCAACGCTTAAATTAACGGGTGGTACAAGTAACCTGGAATCGACGTAAATGACATTGCCAGATTTCAATGGAGCTTTGCCCCACCTACAAAACTACGTGAACATTTAAACTGTACCTATCATTTTGTTGGGGACTTATTACAGGTTTCATATTGCATAATCATAATCAGTGTCATTTTCTACTCTCGCAACTCCTATAGAAGAATAATAAAAACAATGAATAATTCGCTTCGATTTCTTACTATTTTCTGAATTCTTAATTAAGCTGTTTTTTTCGAATCGCAACTTGTACAAAACTTTATTTTAATCCAATAATTTTAATAAAAACGGAGATATTTTTTACATTTATTCATTATCTTGTACTTACATCTTGCGATTGATGGTGGGGCAGAATCTGGCATTGTTATAACGGGTGGTACGGTGGAACACAGAGAAAGGTGTACAGGAGAGTTTTTAAGGTTGAGATTTTCTCAAAAACTACTTGAGCTATTGCGAAAATTATTTCACTGTTTGATAGATAAAATTGAAAACTATGTAACTGTAAAAGAATTATTAAATTCCGTTCAGTAGTTTTTGAGAAAACCTCAATCTTATTGAGGCCCCCTGTATACTTATCTCTGTCGTCGACTGTACAAGTAAGTTTAAAACTTTTCTAAGATTAATGATTCTAAGGCGTGTGTCCACCAATTCGTACTGGCCCGAGAGGTGGATCGTGGTGCGAGCTCCCTCGAAGTAAGGGAGGTTCAAGCGTGGGGTCATAAAAATAGGCTGATGATCATGTTGGGTTCGATAGGTATCATTACTTATTTTGATTTTCATTAAAACTGAAGCTATGGAAGCGTAGACGATAATTATAATAAATACCTGCTTTTATTGGCGTATTTCTGAATAGTACACTCGACAATGCATCGATAGTAGTAAGAAGATAAGTAGGTAATTGTATGATAAGTAGGCGTAATTATACCGAAACCCAAATCAAGTGTCTAATTTTGTAAACAAAAACTATTAACATTTTAGACATTTCTGTGATTATTGCATAGATGTATTCACATTACGAGACCCGATCACTTTATTTTCACAATGATGAACAGGTTCGATCAATCAGTTCCTTCAGTGTTACATCACAACGGGTAATTAGACTACCATATTTGTTTACAAAATAAAACACTTGATATGGGCTTCGGTATAGATAAACAATGGGAACAGTGTATAATTCAACCATACATTTGATGTGCTTTTGATCTTACTGGCTAAGGTACAGTCGACAGTACACATCAAGTGTAACACTTCGGACTTTCGACCGTTCTTATTAACTGCGTCATAAGAGTTGAAATCGTACCGCAAGTGTTACCATTGATCTGTTGTTGGCCGTACATCAAATCAAGTTTAAAGTGTCCGACTATATGGTTCACTAGATATAATGCCTTTAAAACACGAATAACTAAAACACGAACCTTTTACATCAGCTCAATTAACTCCGAATTAGGTGACAACCATTCCTAAACCACTAGCAATGACCACAAAGCGAGGCCGCACCAAATTAATACTAAAATCTATACAGTGGAACAGAGCCGTCCGTTTGTCTGTTCATGTGGCACCACAGTGTACGGTGTTCGCGACCGCCCCATGGCGTTATATACCATAACTGTCGGCGCACACGGAAGGCTGTGGAGTATTTATAGAATCTTAAAACAATATGAATGGAAAACTGTAGATATACTGCGCATGTAGCCTACATAGTGTTTAGGGAACCGTATTGATCTTGTACAGGGCGTTTGTGAAAGTTTGTTTTAAAGTACGGACAACAGCATATCAATGGTAACACTTGATGCACGATTTCAACTCTTACGTTACATTTGATGATGACGATGATGCACTGATGTGCATTGTGTGTACCATTACGTAGACGCATCAGCAGACGAAGTGTCGCAGCGGCACTACTGGTTTCTATGTATTTATGCACAGACTACGTGTCGCTAGCTACTAAGGTATTTCTTAGAAATACAGTTCGTATTGCAACCTATACCATGGGCGTTTGAAAATGGCGGGAAACGACGGTTTCAAAATTATTTGTTAATTTTTGATTTTTTAGGTCTACAGTGGTTATTTTGTGTTTAACATCACGTTAAATCCCAGCTAAAATTATAGATCCTGAAACAGGAGCCTCAACATGAGCTTTTGGTAATCATAAATGAACAAAATATATAGGTATTTTTACTAAAAAAGCCATAATTATTGAAAAATATAATATATAAATATTTAAGTAAATTAAAAAACTTTAAAAAATAAATTATAATATAATTTGTCTCCAATCAGAAAATGTTCGCGTTTACAGTATGGTGAACATATTGAATGATTAGTGCAAGAAGTTTCGAGCTATTATTATCAAGATGGTCTTACTACAAGCTCAAGGAGTGAACGTGACTGTCGAGCTGCTTCGTCCAGAGTGACGACGCTACGGCGACTCCTCTGGAGAAAGAGAAGACGATATGATATTTAGAATATTCTGTAATATGACATCGGCAAATGACGAACTATCAAGTCAATTAATGCATTAAGAGTAAATAAAACCAACACCATGTCACTCCACAGTGGATTCCTTGAAAACGCCATTAGCTATTTTTTGTGAAAATTTTAATTAAAAATATCACGGTAAGTTAATCAGAAGATGTCCGCGAACGTTTCTATTAATTGGAGTGCTTGAAAGAAGTCGTGTTTGTGAAGTTTTGTGCTCTTAGCTAGGATTCCTTGCATAACTGAATGATTGCGTGGATCGTTGAGTAATTTCTTTTAGGGGGTTTGGTTAGCTTATCTTCGTGTATATGTATTTATAAGAATCCAGACATTCTATTAACATCAGACCAGGCAGTTGGCTTTGTCTTTCCTTCTGGGAAGCATTTAATTTAAAAAAAATAACTCCACAGTACCCTATATTCCAATTATCACCCTCTGTATGGAGTGAGTACACCAAACATTGAATCTAAAACCATGAAACCGTGATTATTTAGAGCATTGTATTTTTAATGCTAATGACCGATTGTCCAGCCAGACTAAGCTTGGATAAGTTTCATATGTAAGTATGTCAACCGTTTATTTTAATTCTGTCACAATAACAATTAAATTTTGTTTTAAAGCTTAAAAGGGTAGGATACTGTCTAATACAGAGAAAACAGGAGATTTAGAGAGAGACACAGGTCACAGGAGATACAGAGATACCTACAGTAGATAATACTCATATTACTCATTTATTACGCCTTAGGTACTCTTTTTGGAACACTTGGTTACGTCAATATTATCAATAAATTAATTTAATTTATTACATTAGTAACAGATTCAGTAACAAAGGCATAGGGATATATTACACAGAAGCATAGGGACAAAAAAGCAGACCTTAATCATTGATCAGTGCTATCATTGATCACGCACTACAGTGTTGACAAAATTGTTAAAATCATGTCTTACTAAGTATAAAATAAAAAATAAATAAATAGTAGCTGTAAAGAGGCGTTGTCAATCAATAGTAATAATAATACCCTGAATTATGATATGATAGAGTCTTTTTAGTATCGCTCAAGTAGTTTTTGAGTAAATCTCAGGTAATTAGGCCCCACGTTTCTTCTCGTTACCAACACACACACAAGTCGATACCCAAGGCGACTCAAAATTCAGTTAGCTAAATTAACGGCACGTTTAATCTCACTACGTTGTTGCGCAAAAAACAAGTACGTAATGAACGACAACCCTTGGGTTACGGCCAGGAAACAAGCGATATTATCGGAGATACTCCGTGCCTATCTAACCTATGCAGGGAAGTGTTACTCGCAGAAGTTTTCTTGCAGGTGGAAATCCGCCTTTACGCGTTCCGTCCGCCTCCCTGCGCGCGCCTCCGGCATGTTCGCGGAGGCGCGCACGAACGGCTTCCACGCCCTCATGCGAAAGAAGACCGCATCGCTGCTGGTGTGAAACGGAACGCAACAAATAATGTTCTTTTTTTAAAAGCTGTGTTTTTTCTTTTGATCTGTGGACCTTCCAATAAAGCAAGCGACGCTATTTACTTTGAACAACCTATTTTTCAGTTATCATCCCCGAGGCTTCCATTCCCCCTTCATCAGAGTGCGAGGTAGCACCAACAGCATACTGAGCGTAATTGCCGATAAGTACGACTGCCCAATCATGCGGCACTCTGCGCGCGTGTTGGTGGGCTATGGTAACATACTTGGCCTACCAACGCCGCGTCTATAGGGATGTATACTTTACATTAAACCTACCCAAAATAGATGTGTTACTAACTTAGGTTTTTAAAAATTGTTACGAACACAAATGGGCCTAGTTGTCTGAATAAATAAATATTATTATTATTTACTAGCCGCTGGTTTGGTGGCCTCGCACGTATAAACAAGAAGCGGTGTCGTCCCCCTTGGAAGGCCATTTAAACTCTCTTTTGATGTACGCGACCCAGTTTCAAGGTTTTGCATTTTTCAGTGAACACTGCCTCGCTATATCATCTTTGTTTGTATTGTCATAGTTATTCTAGGCTTATAATTCTATAGGTATAAGTACACCCACTCGTAACACTTCTTGTATAATATTATCTACCTATGGGGAGCTAAATTAAAACTATGTTTTTAAGAACTATGTTTAAGCATATATAAATGTACCTAAATACAGTTATTATGCTCCTGGCCACGTGGTTCGATCGCTTGGTTCGATCCATCGGACTATGTGAACTTTTTTCCAGTTTGTTCCATTTTAGAATCAATTCAATTCAAATACACTTTATTGTACATAAAAGACACAAACAATTACAATACAGAAATACAAAACAATATGTACAGTTTTGGCGGCCTTATCGCTAAAAGCGATTTCTTCCAGGCAACCACCTGTTGATGGAATTTAGCATAGTAAAGTGAAAGAGGTAGAGGTAGAAATACAAGAATAAAATGAAAAATAATTGAAAAACAAATGGTATTTACAAAGAGCAGGAGTATACATTATTATATTTATATAAATAATAATATACAATAAATTACATACACTACATATACGACGTACATATACTACATACTAATTTGTCCTATCATAAATAAATATATTACAAATATATATATATATATATATATATATATACCTATATAGTATAAGTTTATACATGTGAAAGAAAATACGACAGCAATCAGAGAATCTAAAGCAGGTGGACTACTAAACCCCAGGACCACATAGTTCGAGTCCATAGTCAACTGTGACGACTAGTTCACCTAATTCGATTTATCGTGGACGGTGTCTGACTTATACTTTCGATGGTGGCATTAGGGCCACTTGCGCCACGGAGGATTAGCACTTAACCAGGGGTTACATCAGTAAAATGTAAGTAGGTATGGTGTTTTCATGGACGAGCTATCTCTCGGGTTATCTTTTGATACAAGTGCCCTTACTGAAAGTTAAATTATTTCTTTTTAAATTAATTGATAAAATACGGCAAACTCCAGATGAGTTGCTCTTGTCGTTACCGCCGACCACCTAAGATGTATCGAGTGCTTGTAACTATACTGGTTCCCTTGTCCTTCATATCGAAACACAGCAATGCCACAACATAGAAGTTACTTATCTATATTGCGGCCATGCTAACGCGCTGATTTTCTAGCTCGGGGGCTCGAGCATCCATGAGAAATAAACAGTGGGTGACGAGCACCCCTGAGAATAGACATCAAGAAACAGATCAGTAATCGCCTTTTAGGGATGGGCGTTTTTTTCATTACCGATGCGGGCAACGGATGCCAGTTAGATACTGATGCCAGTATCCGTTATCAAAATGTTCGTTTTTCAATGCGCGATGCCGATGCGAGCAAAGCGAAACATCAAAACTGTTTTGAAAGGAAGGGACATCATATGAGCATGAACACCCATGAGGTTTTCTAAAAGCCGGCGCCCCTGTTCTAGCGTAATATGTAAGAGGATAGTATCTACTTACCCAGGCGTCACAGCACGGAGTCTTACAACTTGTCTTCCGAATAAAATAAAACAAAGCGAGCTACGGATCAGGGAACCTCTTCGTCTCGTAAATAAACTAAAGAAACTCCTACAATACATAGCGACTCCGTAGTAAAAGGGAGTAAGTGACAAATGGGTGCAGTCGCGTGGGCGCAGAGTGCCATTGGATTGCGGTGGCATTTCTCAAATGCCGCCGTCTGTCGCATTGTTTTGGATTCAAGGTGGAATAACCGACTGCCGAAAGGTGTATCGATGCCGTGAAATCTGATTCTAAACCTAAGCGCAACTGTCAATGTCACTCATATGGTACATCGCGTAAGAGTGAGCGGGACGCCTCGCTTAGTGATTAAAAGCATGCCACACTTTGGAATCACCACAATCGTTTATGAAGTTGAGAGTATGTCGTTTCTTTTGTTAACTAAAAAGAAGCTTGATGCATTTTGATGTAGGTACTGAGGCGTACCTAGTTGATTCGCTGACATAAGTAGGTACTTAGATTACATTATTAGGTATATGACTTCCAATAAGTAGGAAGTTCTATATTCGGGTGTACTTACGTATTTTTAATAATTTATGGGTAGGCAAGTTAGATAACAAAATGGCACTGACTTAATAGTCCAGTCTTGTTCGAAATACTTAACTATTTTTGACGCCTCTAGAGTTCAAACCGTTGAGTCGGTTTCAATTTAGACACCACAAAAGTACGACAATGTTTTCTCGTACTAAATACTAAACTTAATTAAACTTTTAACTAAAGAGACGTCTCTCTTTAGTTAAAATTCGATCTTTTATTTGTCGCACTTGCGTAGCTGACTCAAAACACAATATAAATCAGGACCCTTACCATGAACTTTTATAGCAGGTTTACTTCAATAATACTTTGTTATTTCGTACCATGACGTCCTTATTAAGCATACTTTAAGGTCGTCATGTTACGAAATAAAGTATTATTGAAGTAATCCTGATATAAGACAGGTTTCAACGTTAGTCGCAATAATATTATTGTAACTACATGTCTCTCTTCAATTATATTCGAAGAAAAAATCAAAGAACTCCACCGTTTCCATCAATCATCAAGCAAGAGCCGCTGCACGCGCCGCCATTTGTTTCTAAATTGTCAAGGTCCCCTCTGATTGGCCCGGCACTGACCTCCGAACTAGTATAGGATTGCGTGAGCTGATGGGCTGGATTGGCCCAACTAATTTATCCATTGACTCGAGCCGGATAAGGTGTCGGAAGCATTGCAGTTTCCTTGAAGTAGAGTTAGTTCGAAATTGACTTGTTTATGTTTATTTCTACAGGGTGACTGTACAACACTAACTGAAAAACTTTTGTTGCAAGACTTTTCGATTTTCGTTATTTTTTAGGGTTTAAGGTATGCTAAGAGTCACTTCGTTGTCCGTCTGTCTGTCAAGACCTTTTCTTAGAAACGCGTGGAGGGTATCAAGTTGAAATTAATAGGTACGGTGAAACAGAGAAAGGTGTACAGGAGTGTTTAAGGTTGAGATTTTACTCACTCTGACACTTCACCATTTTGTGTGCTGTGCTGAATAGTGTTTACATAATTACATAATGTATTAAAGCATCATCTCTTACGCACGGTCGAAGAAGAAGTAGAGTTTTTAAGGTTGAGATTTTCTCAATAACTACTTGACCTATTGCAAGAATTCTTTCACTGTTTGACAGATAAAAGTTAAAACTATGTAACTGTAAAAGAATTATTAAATTCGGTTAAGTAGTTTTTGAGAAAATCTCAACCTTATTGAGGCACCCTGTATACTTATCTCTGTTTTCTACTGTACCAGATCAATTCGTACAAAAAACGGATTTATTGTAGGTAATTTTAAAAATTAAAACGTAAAACCAAAGTTGGTCACTTTTCCTTCCTTTAGTACAGCTAACAGCAGATCAAGTGTAACACTTTGGACCGTTCTTATTATCTGCGTCGTAAGATTTGAAATCGTACTGCAAGTGTTACCATTGATCTGCTGCTGTCCGTACCTACCTATATTACAGGGTGAGCGAAAAATAAAAGACATCATAATTTAGCCAGAGTTTAATAAAAAAATGCAAAATAATAAAAATATCTCCAAATATTGAGCCTTACTACGTACGTTTACTGTAGGTTTTACAACATCCAAAAATACAAAAGGTACACGCACTCACACAATCTGTGGGCATTGGCTGTCTGGTCAATGGTTACATTATAAATAACCTATTACCATTACAGATTAAAGTACAACTTATTACCATAGAAAATGCATCTAAAATCTATTTACTCAATATTGGGCCCAATGACTTATCCATTAAAAGTCGAAATTTCCAACAAATAAGAGCCTATTATAGAAAAATCCAACGTTTCACGACAATATTACAAAATTTACTAGCACTTGTCCTTAGGAATTCCCAAAAAAATTACATACTGGTTCCTCTAAGCCCAACTTGAAGCGGATTGCTTCAAGTTGGGCTTAGAGGAACCAGTACGTAATTTTTTAGTTTAAATCAATGAGTTATCCTGAGGTTAATATTTAACTAACGTTGGTGCAAGCCAGGTTTAATAGCGCATGATAAAATTGGTTAAAAGATTATGCCATTATCTTTGTAAATGAAACATAAACAGGTACCTGTTTATGCATTTTGGCTATTTTTACTCAGTGTATGCATAAGTTATTTATAGTAATATAAAAGGTTGGATTATGTCAGAGTTTCAATAGATATCAGGACTCAATATTGTGTAAATAAATTATTATAAGTCTTGATGATTTTCGGCAAGACAAGTTGCACATAATTGCGATATAAATAATTTTGTTTAAATATACAAATACGTAATTCTTTACATGTATGCCAATTATAATAATTCCATTCGAGTTATTTAAACAAATTGGCACTGGTTTTCCTAAATTTTGTAGCAATCACACTAAAATAAATTAAACAATGCAAAATTCGTTATATTATACAAATAATAAGTTATTTTGGAAGAGTATTTCGTTTTGAAATGAAATTATTGTCACTTCACAACTTTGGTATGGAAAGGAGTTTAGAAGAAGAGTATCCAACAGAATTACAAATATTCTTATGACATACTAGGAAAATGCGTAAGTAAAATGCCTGTCTCATCAAGGATCTCCGTGAGACCATATTATGTTGATAAGAATAAACATGTGATATAAAAGTAAGTGCGAGCCGTAGCACGAAACGATACCATCGAATCGAAGACAAGCTCACTTCGAGCTATACAATTTGTATGACAATATCAGTAGCCAACCCATACTAGGATTTTGGACTAGTTGTAGTTGAATAAACAAACGCCCATAGAAGGTGCTATTAAAACTCTCACTGTAATTATAGACAAACTGTTTGATATCCCTCGCTCCCTTTGGCAAAATATCCTCTTTTTCCGCTGGAGCCGAAAACTTAAATTTTACTAAAAATATGACATCTCTAATAAACAACGGACAAAATAGACAACAAATATAATTAAAATTGAAAAATTACATATCTTTTTAATAACAGAATAGACAAGTTATAGAAGAAAAATAAATAAACCTTAAAGACGTTCCCTAACAGGAGGGGGGGGACATTTTGTGAAATAGCTTGTGTATATTTTCGATGCGAAAAAATATATTTTGCATTCGATTCGATTGCCATAAATAGTCATTAAATAATTATCATGAAACGGCCGAATGAAAATCAAGCGCGACAGCGTGGACTAAACGTAAAAATGGTCAAGTTTCCATCTTAGAGGTTCTTGATGAGATAGCTATTTACGGTGAACGCTCAATTTATTGTTGCCGAAATATATTAGGAGGAATTTTTCGATTTCTTTTTTTACCAAAGGTGCGTACTTATAAAATAAAGTTCATTGTGTCTTAACTAATTGATTGCATTGATATGAGTACATGTGCAATATAGTTAGCAGGTCGTTGGTTGCTAGTACGGTTTTGATAACTTCTAAATACTGCACTCAGAGGCACTATATCACGTATTCTTTTGTAAATTCCTAGTTTAATTTTACGTTATTGCTTATTATCTCTGTAAACGATATTTACGAAAATTATGTTTTGTTACTTGTATAATAACAAAGAATATTGTTAATACTTATCAAAACCATACCAACAACCGACTAGACTTGAATAAAACTAATTTAATAAAGATATACATAAAGCTTAATAATTAAATTATAATACGTTAGAAAACATGCTTTAAGATTTTCCATTAAAAGTAATAACTTTTTTGACTAGCGAATAAAATTACATCTATTCAAAGTATTTTAAGTAATTTATAAGAAAGCGTAAGTATGACACTCCCCAGCAAAGTAATACCGTCCTGCTCACACGTGGTAAGTGTGAGCGAGAGAGCAATAGCGCTCATACTTACTTTAAGGCTGTATTTTAGCTGTAAATTCATATTTCAAGCCATTTAAGTTTAGTTCACAAAAGTGACGGAGATTCCATAATACTGGAGTTGCTAGTTTATCGAATTTCATTAGGAATAATCTCTAAAATTAGAAAAACTAAATAAATATTTCTTATGTCTTTAAACGCCTGAAATTCGTATGCAGGTCAAATCATGAGTAATTATAATTTCATACGTTTTGTATAATATTAATCTTCAAGTCTGACTTAATAATTTTCTACGTTTGTGCAAAAACACTTGTGCAAACCCATAAGTATTAATACTTGTGTAAAAATACAAATGCCCATTCTTTTGTGTAAAAACAAGATGCTTACAGATTTTTATGTAATAACATTTTTGACAATACTTTTGCACGAAAACATTATCCGCCAATACTATATTAAAAAAACATTACTCAATACTTTTGCACACATAAGTGCTAATAAATTTCACAAAAAATAAATGCTACAGACTTCAGCCCCCTTACCTTTAACTCTTATAGCAGTATTACTTTCATAATACTTTGTTACTTCGTACAATGACGACATTAAAGTAAGCTTATTAAGGTCGACATTGTACGAAGTAACAAAGTATTATGAAAGTAATACTGCTATAAGAGTTAAAGGTAAGGGGGCAGGGGTGACTACGACTTCAATCGTTTTAGTTTTCGTTTTCATTTCGACACTTGAACGATATACGTTGCTGCATTTCGTTGTCGTTTGTTACAGGTTACAAAAACATAGCAGCAATGTATATTGTCCAAGTGTCAAATTGAAAGCGATTACGATTAGCCCCTTCCGCCATCAATGTTAGATTAGCTAAGGAGTTTTAATTTTTGTATTTGTGTATGTGTCTACATAAACGTATTTTCTTTCTTTCTTTTCTTTCTTTTATAACGATGGAAGTCGCGGTAACCCCACTGTTTAAAAACACATTTGCGCAAAAACATAAGAATCGTTCAGTCGCCGATCTTCGAAATCTACACAATTTAATTCAATATACACTTTTAAAATACGAAGAAAAACGCATTATACTCTCAAAAAATTTAACCTTGTAAATAAAGATAATGTTGATAAGGAAAAATGAACTCTTTGGCGTTTTGAGCAAAAATGGTGATGTTATGGCATCAACTAGCGAACTAAACTCTCGCTTTCACTATTATACAAGAATTTTATATAAAATGATTCTATAAAATCGGTACAGAACAGCTGATGATTCCAAAAAAAGAAACAGTTTTTAGGAAATTTATAATTTAGTTTGTTTTGCGCTTGATAAGGTGTAGAATCAAGAAATAAGAGAGAAAAACATTCAAGAGCGTAATACCTACCTACGTAAACCGGAGCCCAAATCAAGTGTCTTATTTAGTAAACAAATATGATCATCTAGTTACCTGTTCTGATCTTGTGATGTAACACTGAAGGAACTGATTGATCGAACATGTTCATGATTGTGAAAATAAAGTAATCCGATCTAATAATGTGACAATAACTATGCAATAATCACATACACAAACGACCATATCTTTTGAGTTCGTTGACAGAAGTTTGATTTTTTTACAGCTTACAGAGATTTACAGTCTTCGGATTTATTGACTTGGGCTGCGGTATACCTAATTTATCTACGTCATAATTTTTACTTCAATCGTATGTTAATATTCGGCCAAAATGGCGACCACATTACAAAGACTCGAATGATAGCTTTTTCGTAATCATCAATTGTCGTGTCACCGCGTAGCTATTTATACTGATTACTTCGATAATATCGGTTACATATGTCAATTCCCTAACAAGTAATGAGTACCCTAGTGTCCTTACCTATGCGTTACAAATCATATACGTATAGCAATATATCATTAATACGTAAAGTACGTAAGTATAAATAAATGCATTTTGTATGGCATAATATAGGAATGTAATACAGTGCACGAGACGTAAGTTTGTGTTGGAATTTGGAATAAAAATTGGATTTATAGTCATCATCAGCCCGTATCACTCCACGTAGTCCTTTCCCGACCGGGTCTTTTCACCCCTAACCTTGGGGGAGAAGTGCGGGCCTTGAGGTATACCCTCTCTACCCGTGCATGAACTTACCGGATGATTATCCGACGGTGAGATTGTACCCGCCTGCGATGCGGGATTTGGGAGTTGGGGAATTATGCAGGTCGGTACGTCCGTTTGGTGCACAGCTCAAACCCGCCGCTTAAGGCGACGGGGAGCGCAGCAACTCCCTCTGGAGGCGGTGGCCTTCCGGAGGGCGCGCGTGCAGGGGTGCGAGGTTGCGGAGATGAGCGTGCCTGCTGTTGTCGGCGCGGTCGAATAGTGATCGCGTCAACCTCAGCACGAACGCTTCGATCGACTCAACCCGCACATCGCGAGCGAGAGCGAGAGAGTCCTTTCCCAAAGCACGCCACTCAGCTACTCTCGGCCCTTTGCATCCAGTCCCTGCCAGCGATCTTGCGAAGGTCATTCCTCCATCTGGTCGGGGGGCGTCCCAAACTACGTTTATAGTAACTAATTCAATTATATTAATATCGTCAACTGACAGAGGCTGCCAATTGAGTTGGATAAGACTGCCAATTGTGATAGATGAATATAAAGGAAGTAGAGATTTGTGTACCAGGATCACAGCAGTTCGAAGTACATTGCATCAGCCTACCGCTACGAGAAAAAGGATAATTCCAACACAAACTCCGTCCCGGCGATATACAGTGCATTCGATACGAGCATGCGAAGTGAGCGGGGTGAAAAGTTACGCTACATAGTCACAGATAGGTTTGGTCAATTGTTCACGAGATCACAACTTAAAGAGTACTTCTGTCTCACAAATGGCCTACGTACACCGGGGCGGGATGGCAGAGATTTTAATACCAAAGGACATTCAAACTTATCTAGTAGGAATACGATATAAATTCTAATGTTTTAAATCGACATTGAAGAGCGTGCTAAGGGATCCCGCAGCATAGTATCTAAGTGTGCGTTGGCCGGTGGTAAAATCCTATGCAATTCCGTCCCGGGCGTAGGCCTTAAAGCATCTGATTCTTAATCAGGCTGCTGTTACCGTCTATTCACACGAAAAAACAGAGATATGTAAGTATACAGGAGACCTCAATAAGGTTGAGATTTTCTCAAGAACTATACTCAATATATTTATTGCATTCCATAAGTTATAATACAATGTGGACTAAACTACTTGACTGATTGTAAAAAATATTTTACTAGTAGATAATTTAGACACACTATGTAATTGTTCTGTACAATTTTCAAAAATCAGTCGAGTACTTTTTGAGAAAATCTCAAACTTAATATTTCTCTTGTACACCTTTAACTGTGTTCGACGGGACCACAACCACACTACATCGCAGATGTAAATAGTGGTCGAACATGTGTCAAAAACTAGTTTGAAGTTGACGGAAAAAGTGATCCGCGTGAAATTTAATTTGCGTGGTTTTGGTGTGGTTGTGTTGTGCATATAACTTTTTAAACTTACACGGTTTGTATGCATATTAATAATATATATAGCTCGATTACCACTCACTGACTGACTGACTGACTGACTGACTGACTCACTGATTGACACGCCCGTTTAGTCTGAAGGAGTTCCCGGAGGTGAAAGTGATGTAGGGGGGAATTGTATAGTTTAGTGATTGGACCAGAGGAAAACTATAGGGAAGTGAAAAAAACAAGATGGCGGCGGGTCACGTGATGCCATCTCCGCCATTTTCCAACCGATTTCGTTCAAATTTGGAACACGCGTCACATGGTCGACCTACTTTGTGATGAAATTGAAAAACAAAAGAAAAACAAAATGGCGGCGGAAATATAGCCGATTGAAAATTTGGACATTTCAGACCAAACTTTGACGAATTAGCTGGCCTAGCACGAGCGCATGAGGAATATCCAACCAATTACACTTCGTAGCACATATGATGCAGTATACCAGAAAATTGTCATTTTTGGGAAAAACAAAATGGCGGACGAGCAGTTAACCATAATATTTTCTCCATATATTTTCCTATACGAAACGAAAGGATTACTGGCGTGCGGTAAATATCTATCAGTAACTATAGCGAGGCCGAAGGCCGAGCACCCTCCCGCGAGGCCGAAGGCCGAGCTCCGCGTAGGGCGAAGCCCGAAGCGTCCCCTTGTCAAGCAGAAACACTCCCCACCTTCCAAGTAACTTTTGCGAGGCCGAAGGCCGAGCCGGCCTGCGAGGCCACAGGCCGAGCTCCGCGTAGGGCGAAGCCCGAAGCGTCTCCTTGCCAAGCAGAAACAACTCCCCACCTTCCAAGTAATTTTTGCGAGGCCGAAGGCCGAGCCGGCCTGCGAGGCCATAGGCCGAGCTCCGCGTAGGGCGAAGCCCGAAGCGTCCCCTTGTCAAGCAGAAACAACTTCCCACCTTCCAAGTAACTTTTGCGAGGCCGAAGGCCGAGCCGGCCTGCGAGGCCATAGGCCGAGCTCCGCGTAGGGCGAAGCCCGAAGCGTCCCCTTGCCAAGCAGAAACAACTCCCCACCTTCCAAGTAATTTTTGCGAGGCCGAAGGCCGAGCCGGCCTGCGAGGCCATAGGCCGAGCTCCGCGTAGGGCGAAGCCCGAAGCGTCCCCTTGCCAAGCAGAAACAACTCCCCACCTCCCAAGTAACTTTTGCGAGGCCATAGGCCGAGCTCCGCGTAGGGCGAAGCCCGGAGCGTCCCCACGCTACCAAAGAAAAAGATGCCCTTGCCTTTCGAATTATGAACAAAGTTATGGAAATTGTGTACAGCTAGCAACGTTTGGCTTTTGAAAACTTTCTTTAAGTTTCTGGCATACGGGCATTTCGAGCGTTGCTTGATTTAAAAATCACAACAATAACCTACTTTAAATGAACAAACTCTTTTCGAAATAAATGTATTTCACAGAGTTTTGAACTTGCAACTTTCGGGCGGTGCATGATATAATTAGTGGATGGCTTGCACGAATTATTTGTACAGCGAACAATCCGGATAATGTTTATTTAGTTGCGGCGCCTACAACACGAAAACAAAGCAGTCTCGCGGGCCGCGCGCGGCCCGCGCACCATGCAACACCTAGTTAATTAGATAAAACGGGAATTACCGTGTTAAACTTCATGACTTCATTCGTGACTTCAGTCTACTCGTGACCATGATGGCTGCAATGCTGTCGAAATATCGAGACATCAATAATAAATGTTTAACACGGTAATTCCCGTTTTATCTAATTAATATGTCTGTCTGAGTAATGCCTTCATAAGAATAATCATACCGCAAGTATAGCAAAATGTACAATAAAAGTATTTCACTGTTACATTACGGCGACTTATTCACTATTCCATAGTAAGATATTCAAAATGTGAGCTATTTCATAATATCGCTAGCCGGGAAAAAGTACTATAAAATATCGTAGTTCATTACAGGATTTGGGTATCAAAATCTACAAGATTTCTTGATTAGTTTTATTATAGGATGGGTAAGGCCAGTTGGGGTAAGTTCGACGTCTTCTATGAGCCAACTAGCGCCGCCAATCTTTAAAAAATAATATCTTCCAATTTAATCAATTTTATTAAAAAAGCTATGTACATAATGTTTATTACGATAAATACTATTTTTTAAATGCTAATTTATAACGTGCCGCATGCAGCCGGACCGATGGGCCCGGACTGTCACCGAATGGGTGCCATCGGACGGTCGCCGGCGTCGGGGCAGACCGCGGCGTAGGGGGAGAGACGATATCGTTAGATACAGGGATGGGTGGCTGGAAGAGGCTCAGGACAGGGATGGATGGAAGAGGAGGGGGGAGACCTTTGCCCAGCAGTGGGACAATTTATAGGTTAACAAAAAAAAAATATAATGTGATACAATGTCGGTAAGTTGTAGTTCGCATAATTGCGAAAAACGGCCGTTTTTGGCACATTTGTGAACTACAATTTAGCTCGTCCCAATTATGCCATGTATTGTATATTGAAAATTAGTATTCATCCTAATAAACATTTTGTAAATAGCTTTTTTTAATAAAATTGATTAAATTGGAAGTTTTTTTTTAAGATTGGCGGCGCTAGTTGGCTCATGGAAAGCCCTTAAACCATGGCTTACTTTAAACAGCTTAACCACCGCCTAACTTTAAAGAGTGTTTAATGATATAAATCAACTAGTTAATCTTTTTTGACGCGGTTATACTTACCCCAACTAACCTTTACATGACTTTTAATTACAGTAATATTAAATTGTGCAAAGTTTACCACGTATTCATTAATACGTGCAATTACTTAGTTCCATGATTATTTTTGTCATTTCAAGATAAACTTAGTACTAACAGGTCAGTACAGTTCAAGAGATCTTCAAAGCAAACTAAGTCTTATGTCTTGGTCTTTTAAAAGCAATAACCAGTATTAAGTTAACTAACCAATTACATAATTTAGAGAGCCAGTAAGTAAGCTAAGCGTCGTTACTTAATTTAAATGATTTACCTCTTTAGCTATATAAAAAGTATATATCTAGGTACAGTGGCGCACAGCGATTGTTGGGCCAATAGCAATTATTCGTAATGACGTCTTCCCACAATGACGTAACGTTTTTTACCGCTAAACGACTGTCGTTTCTAGCTACTCTCGTCATCACGCCATAGTTCCATGTTTCTTTCGCGACAAAATAGCCGAGAGTTACTCGCTGGCGGTGGGCCAAAGGCCTTAGTGATTTTAGCTATTTGCATAACATATTTGGTACACACTATGTCTACCTTTCATCTCAAATTGTCGCTTCATGGGGTTTGCTGGAAGAAATCTCTGATAGAGATAAGTTACGCCCTTTGTATATGTCTTTTCTTATCTATGTTACAATGTAAATATCCAGTGTGTATACAATAAAGTGTTAATAACACGGTCAAATTACAAATAACGGCGATTGTCTCAACAATAGTATGCGACTGTAGGTATATAAAAGTAGTATTATAGTATTCTTACATTTATCAACGCGGAATTCGCTTAGTCGGTCGGATGTAAAAGATGGTTATCTTATGTCAATAGACATTGTTTCTTATTACCGCGATTCCGCATCGATAAGTGTAAAGATACCGTTAAGTCGATAAAATCGGGGAGCCTCTAAACTAGATATATGTATAGATATTACTTACGTTCAGCTTTCCTCGATTTAGTTCTACAACTGTAAGAGGTATATTGAGCTATCACATTAATTATATCATTGTGTATCAATTTAAAAAAAATCATATATCAAACAAATGAGCCCTAAACTGTGATAAGAATATAGAATAGTGATACAATTATCAAATATAGTGGTTGGCGTATCAAATATAGTGATAAACGTATCAAATATAGTGATTGACGTATCAAATATAATGATAGACGAATCAAATATAGTGATAGACGTATCAAATATAGCGATTGGCGTCTCAAATATAATATAGTTGGCGTATCAAATATAGTGATAAACGAATCAGATATAGTGATATGCGTACGTAAACCAATAATACTTCTGATACTTATATCAAAATTGCATATATCAAGATACTCATATCAATGGATTATAATATCCAAAATCAGCTAACTGTATGAAAAATAGTGATAAAGTGTATCGGAGACACGCATTTGAAATCAATGATAAGTCTCACTATCATATTCATAATGGTGTATGATATAATAAAATATTGATTCACAAGTTTTAATCATAATGATACTCATAATGTTGTAGCTCAAACACGACCCAATCGGGAAGCTTCAAACGCTTGCACAAAACATCCTTGCTATTACCCATAAACTCAGATTAACTCACTTTCCTTGAATTTCGTTAAAGTGCACACCGACTGCATAGAGTTGCACGGTTGGTTTGCAGTTTTATTGCAGTCGTACTGACTGCAAAGCAGCCGGATTTCAGTTGAAATACAATCCGACTGTCTAGACTCTCTGCCAAAGTGTGTAAGTGACAACGGTTTAATGGCCTGACATGTACCAACTAGCGCCGCCAATCATAAAAAAATAATATCTTCAATTTAATCAATTTTATTGTGATAGTGACCTATTTACGTTTTAATTTTGATATTAGCGGAATTGTATTATGCATAGAGAGGGGGCGCTGATGTCCGTAAGACAGGTGTGCCTAGTGCGGATTTTAGCGCACACTCAATTATGTAACCTATTTTTTATGTACAATAAAAATAATTGATTTGAAAAAAAAACGTATGCAGAAAATCTTTATTATAGATATTTTTTTAAAAAAGCTTATTTATAACGTGATTCAATTTCGGTAATTTCGAAAAACGGCCGTTTTGGCATATTCGTGAACTACAACTTAGCTTGTCGCAATTATGCTATGTAATTGTATATTGAAAAATAGTATTTATCCTAATAAAAGATTTTCTACATAGCTTTTTTAATAAAATTGATTATATAGGATGATATTTTTTTAAGATTGGCGGCGCTAGTTGGTTCATGCCAGGCCCTTAAATTATTGATGATAAACTAGGTATATGACTAATAGCTGGGTGTTTTAGCCCCGCCCTAAGCTAGTCTATAGAATAGATTGCACGTCGCCTCACTGGTCCCACTCCTCGTCGTCGACTCCCTCCATGCTGTCCTGCTCTAACTTCAAGTTGACAGTCACTTTAGCGCTCATAGACTTCATTATCTGAAACAGCGAGAAGAGGGTTGTATATATAAAAACAGTCAACTAGGCAGAGGAGACGGTGTAGAAAGAGTGAAAGCTATTGTAAGTGAGATTTGGTTAATTAGAGATAACGGAGGAAGGCTGGTCCAGCCCCCTTACCTTGAAGTCTTATAGCAGTATTACTTCCATAATACTTTGTTACTTCGTATAATGACGACCTTAAAGTAAGCTCATTAAGGTCGTCATTGTACGAAGTAACAAAGTATTATGGAAGTAATACTGCTATAAGACTTCAAGGTAAGGGGGCAGATATTGATTAGTACATAATATGATTGCAAGTTGCAATAAAAGAGGATTAACTGCGTAAGAGTGAACAGTGCACCAGTTAGGCATTAAACGTGGTTTAAAGTTATTCCATAGTTTAGGCCAGACTTTCTCAAAGTGAGCTATAACGACCACTTGTGGGCGCTGGCCTAGTGGCCCGCTTCAGAATTATTTTAGAACGTAAGTTTAAACTCCAGACCAGACTAATATAGCACAAATTAAATTTATTAAAGTAATAAATGTCATTGTGATTTTTTAAGTAAAATAAAAAGGGGGCGCTGAAAAATAATTGATTTTCAATGTGGGCGGTAGACGAAACAAGTTTGAGAACCTCTGGTTTAGGCCCTCCGCCTTTTAAAGATAAGATTAGTATCAAAATTGGCGGTCGAGCGAACTCTTCCAGACAACATTATCTACCTTAACGTCTTAAGGAAGTAAGGTTTAACTAGGCTTATGGCTAAGTTAAAAGGTGCACTCACACTGTCCTGCTTCTCCTTCGGGTCGAGAGGCACGTGCGACTTAATGAGGTCTGGCTTGGGTTTCTGCGGCGGCGTCTTGGCGGCCGCCACGTCCGCTTCGCGAGCCGCGCGCGCCGCTGCCGCCGTGTGAGACGATACTGCCGAGGGAGGACGGACTATTAGTTAAAGGTTCTGAACGTAACTAAACAATAAAGGGTGTTAGTGCAAAAAGAATCAATCAATGATGCTAGGGCAATTAAATAATCAATCAAGGATGCTAGGGCAATTAAAGAATCAATCAAGGATGCTAGGGCAAATATAGAATCAATCAAGGATGCTAGGGCAATTAAAGAATCAATCAAGGATGCTAGCGCAATTAATTAATAAAACAAGGATGCTAGGGCAACCAATCAATTAACCTTTGGCCCTAACTCTTTAACTAATTTGGGTGCTAAGGCAACCAAACAATCAATCTAGGGGTCTGGGGGTAACCAAGCAATCAATCAAGTGAAGTTAAAGAATCAATCAAGGGTTCTAGAGCAGCCAAATAATTAACAAAGTTCCGACGCTTTAGGGAAGCGGAAAGAATGCGAAATCCCTAGACATAGTTATATAATGTTATTGACACTAACGTAGTTTTAAGTTTTGCTAACAATTATGGACCATCGTAGTCTGATAATAAAATTTATTATTATTATGTATCTCTCCAGGTTTCACGGGTTTAAGAAAACCCGGTCCTTTAAAAGGCTTGCACGGAGACATAGGTCCAATGCGTAGAGGCCCCTTAGAGAACTTTAATTTGAACGGATATGTGATGCACCTAGCGGGACCCGTCTCTGAGCGCATCTGACTGCACTCAATGACAGATCCCGTCAGGTGCATAAACTATTGCAGTGATTGGAAATTACAACTTAATTGGGGCTATTGGTTTGGGGTGTTGGTGGGTCAGTCAGTCTGGTCTATAGAGCGAGACGTCGGACACCTGCCATGATCACATTACTAGATGGAACGAGCCGAGAAATGCTGATCTTCCTATTCTCTTCAAGCATCCTTGATTAACTGTTTAGTTGCCCTAGTGCACTTGATTGATTGTTTGATTACCAGAACCCATGATTGGTTGCAATAGCACCCTTAATGGATTGATTGCTTCTCTAAGTATAATTATCCTTCTTCAGTGTTGTGCTTTGTGTGTATTAAATAAATGTTATCCATTCCACTCACGCGCTTCCATGCCCTGAGGCTGCAGGCTGACTAGCTGCGCGGCCGCGGGCTTGCCGGCCAGCCAGTCGGCGCCGCTCTGCCACGCGCGCCACGTCACCAGCGTGGGGGGGAACAGGTCGTCTTGGAATAACTCGCTCTGAAATATAAAGACGGCATTTTTCGCATTTTGACATTAAATCTTTTATTTTGTTAAAGCCAGGTCCGATGCGACGTGTTTTGGTAACCGATTTAACAAATTGACATGTTTTGGTATCCGATTTAACAAAGGAAATTTGTTACGCCACGCCCCTGAATCGGACGTCGCATCGTACGCGGCTTTAAACGAGGGGAAAATCTTTTACAGATACCGGAATGTCTAACATTCGGTTAGAAACATGACATACAGCAGCCTCCTAATTACACCAAGATATTGAATCGAACAGAGTCGAATCGATATCGTACATAATTGTTGACTTACATAATCCGTAATATTTACCTTTATCCTGGGCACGGTGAACGACAGTGGCTCCACGTTGCCATTGGCCAGCCGTAGCGCCAGCGCGAACTCAACCTGATACACAAACATAACAATTGGAGATTCGCCGACAATATGAAGTGTAGTGTCTACACTGTCTAGTGTCCTATTACAATGTTTCGTGACCCATCTAGGACACGAGACATTATAATAGGACACTAGACAGTGTATTTGGGACACTAGACAGTGTATTGGGACACTAGACAGTGTAGTGGGGCACTGGACAGTGTAGTGGCGCACTGGACAGTGTAGTGGGACACTAGACACTGTATTGGGGGACTAGACCATGAAGTGGGACACTAGACAGTATAGTGGCATGTTATACAATGTAGTAGCACATTATACAGTGTAGTGGCGCATTATACAGTGTGGTGGCACACTAGATCGTGTAGTGACACACCAGACAGTGTAGTGAGACACTTAAACCGTATAGTAAGACATTAGACACTGTAGTGGAACACTAGACAGTGTAATGGCACATCATGCAGTGTAGCGGCACATTCTAGAGTGTAACAGACCACTTACCCCATAGACATGAAATCGGTACAAACTTGCAAGCGAAAAATTCTGTCAAGCGATAGGCGCTATTAGACGAAGCGGGGGGCAGGGGCGCCATATTAAACCTGTTTCGATATCTCAAGATAACGCGTGTCGCGAAGCAATTTTGCGCTCATGTGCGGGCAGACACGGGCGCCCTCCTGTTACAGGTCTATGGGGTAAGTGGTCTGTGTAGAGTGTAGTATCCTATTATAGAGCGCAGCGTGACCTTCTCGACAGCCACCAGGTGCTTGTGAAGGAACGCGATCCCTTGGTGCAGGGTGGCGGCGCGGTGGTGCGTCAGCGCGCACAGGTGCGGCGACTCCACCGTCGCCTCGAAGCAGTAGATTGTGGAATCGCCCTGAGAGAAAAGAACATAGAGCCTGATCACTTTAACAATTATACAACACATATTGTACGGTTCACGTAGTACATTTTTACCCGACTGCGCAAGAAGGAGGGTTGTGTTTTTCGAGTGTATGTATAATTAATTGGCACGCCCGGCAACCTAAACGGCTTGATGGATTTTAACAAATGAGTTGTCGTTAGATTCGTCTTGATTCTTTTTCTTTTCATTTCTCATGTGGTTGACGTGGCCTAACAACTGCTGTCAAGCTACAACAATCGGGACCAACTGCTTAACGTGCTTTCCGAGGCACGGAGGGGCTCAGATGAAAGTGTCACTAACGGCCACCCATCCAGGTCCTGACCTCGCCCAACATTGCCGATATAAATTCATCTTGATTGTAGGAGTGACATAGGCTATAAAAGATTAATCAAAAGGGGTTAAATTAAATTATTTGCAGTCAGGTATTTTTAAAATAATTTTTGCTTGTCACAATAATTTTTAATACTTAAGGCGCTATATGGTTGTCAAAAGCAAGAGTGAGACAGAAGATGCCCTGAAACACGGCGCAGTGTCTCAATTTATATGAATTTTGGATGAGTTTTGGCAGGGAAATATAAATACACCAACAAAAATTTGATTTTTTTAAAACAAGGTCTTGTATTTATAACCTACATTTTGATATATATTGTGTATGACTATTTCGGTTTAGATATAATTTTCATTTTAAAAGACATGGAAGGGTGTTTGCGATTTTTTTTCTATCGAGCGAAGTTTGTCCAATCGTGTATCGGTATTCATCAGTCTCTAAATAGACACCCCAAGATTGCTATATATTTTTTTCAGACGTTTAATTATAGTAGTTAGTGCCGTAGCCTTCGTAGAAAAACTGAAAATCCGCGCATACGAAGCCTTCAGCCTCCGTGATATGCTTACCCGTCCCGTGAGGAATAGCGTGTTTGAGTCCTGGTCGATGTGCATCTGCAGTATGGCGGGCGACACGTCCAGCCCCACCGTGCACACGGGCTCGCCCAGCTCGCTAGCCTTGTACATCAGGATCTGACGCTCAGACACCCTGCCAACAACGAAAGTATTATGTAATATATTAATTAGATAAATTTATAAAGACCTGTCGGGGCGGCTCGTGGAGTCCACACGTGACCAAAATGCTGGCCTGTATCTCTCCCAAAGGATCAGCCTAGCGATCCAGAGGGGAAATGCCGCCAGCATTTTGGGCACGTTGCCGGACAACGGGGATCGGTTGAACTATCTGTAATGCTAAGTCATTCAGATAGTTCAACCGACCTATTGTACATATAGTTTTTAGTTTAGTTTATATATATATTTTATTAAATAAAACGGGAATTACCGTGTTAAACATTTAATATTGATGTGTCAATATTTCGTCAGAAGGGTGACACAAAACGATCTATCCTCTTTCGTGTTCGCTGACATTGAGAAAAGTTGTTGATATTTGCAGGTACACGCACACATAGCACAATCGAAGACAGAGATAAGTATACAGGGGGCCTCAATAAGGTTGAGATTTTCTCAAAAACTAATGGACCGAATTATATTTTACAGTTAAATAGTTTTAAATTTTATCTATCAAACAGTAAAAGAATTTTTGCAATAGTAGTTTTTGAGAAAATCTCAACCTTAAAAAGTCTCCTGTACACCTTTCTGTGTTCCACCGTACGTACGGACGTATGCATCCTTGCACCCACGTACGGACGTATGCATCCTTGCACGCAATTCTAACTCATTAAACCTTACGTATGTAAGTACGAGAGAGGGTCGTATTAGTGCGTGCGTGCGAGGTTGCGTGTGTTCATGCGAAGTAGGGTTCGCATGACCCTCTTTCGTACTTACATACGTAAAGGTGCTCCCTCACCGGGAGCATTCGCGTGTAATGCAACGTTGCAGATTCGACTTTGAGCATTACATTACAATACTACCTCCCTGACTGACGCTGTTTTTCTCCCTCACTGATGTAATGCTCGAATCTGTAACGTTACATTACACGCGAATGCTCCCGGTGAGGGAGCACCTTTAGGTTTAATGAGTTAGAATTTATATTACCATTAATGTTGCAGTACCTGCAGGGTTCATGTAAGCTCTATTTATCCTATAACACCTAATCCTCATCAGTCTATTTATATCGCCCCACTGCTCGGGCACAGACCTTCCCTTACATAGAGGGAGCTCGGGCCATAATCCACCACGCGGGCCCAGTGCGGGTTGGCGGATTTCACATGCCTTAGAGTTTTTTTTCTTCTACGACATGCAGGTTTCATCACGATGTTTTCCTTCACCGTAATGTTACCACACAAAACAATGAATTATTTATATTTTGTACCTATTACAAATTACTAACTTGTCGAATCCCGTGACGATGATGTACGTTGCGCTGAATGCCCACACGACGCGCGCGCCGCGGCTGCCGGCCGGGCCGGGCCCAGAGCGCAGCGGCTCGCACGAACGACGGGGCTCGTATATCTGTAAACAACCGCATTCGTTACTGTTTACTAGTTTACTTCAGTCGCTTAGGCAGTTATCCCACCGCCGGCGAGTAAGCGAGTAACTGTAGGATAATTTTTCGCGCAAGAAACGTGCTATATACAGGGTGTAACGTAAAGGGTATATGAAGCCGAAGGGAGGGTGTTCAGTATTGGTAACTGAACAACTTTTGTTCTAAGACTTTTCGAATAAAAAATAAAAATAAATTAATGTCTCATACAAATCGATCAGCTGACCGATACGAAATGTATGAAAAGTCAAAAAATAAATTCGCGAAAATCGAAGTCGTTAAACAAAAGTTGTTCAGTTACCGATACTGAACACCCTCCCTTCGGCTTCATATACCCTTTACGTTACACCCTGTATAGTACATTCCGTGTAAACAAAAGATACTCGTTCGGCGAAATAATATTTATAGTTCATCGCTGAGCGAGTGTCGCCGAGGGAGTATCGCTGCGTCTCTTTTGTTTACACAGAATGTACTATCCATTGTACGTTTCTTGCGCGAAAAAATAGCCCATAGTTACTCGCTTTACTCGCCGGCCGTGGGACAACTGCCTAAGGGAATGGGAAGCCGAAACAAGTACAGAGTTTCGATAACTATAAAACATGTATTTACGCGAAATATGTGGAATTATTGGAATATTTCTACAAGTGATAAAAGTGACTCACCCTGATTAAAGTGTCAGACCCTGATAAAAGTGACTCGCCCTGATAAATGTGACTCACCCTGATAAAAGTCATAGACCCGGATAAAGGTAATAAACTCTGATAAAAGTGACAGACCCTGATAAAAGTGATAGACCCTGATAAAAGTGACAGACCCTGATAAAAGTGACAGACCCTGATAAAAGTGACAGACCCTGATAAAAGTAACAGACCCTGATAAAAGTGACTCACCCTAATAAGCCCATCTTTGCACACCGTCGCCAAATACACTCCGCACGGCGACCAGTCCAATGCGAATATCTGGTCTGTGTGTCCGGTTAACGTGATGGCTGCTGTAGGCACCTCAGCGCCTAGGTCCCAGATCTTGACTGTGAGGTCGTGGGCAGCGGTCGTGAGCAGGTCGGACGCGGTCGGGTGGAAGCGCACGATGTAGATCTTGTCGGGGTGCGCGGAGAAGGTGCGCGATGGCTCGTTTGTTGACTCCTGTAAGCCTTTAAAAAAAAACATTTATAAAAGACCTCAAAAACTTCACAAACTACATTTTTTACCAGGCATTGCTACAAACATTTTTATTTTTTTTGCCATAAAAAGAAACTGTACTTATAGAGATTTATACAGACTAGTTCTAAAGGGTTACTAATAATAATAAAAAACAATGATTCTAAATCTAAAATCTCGAAGGTGTTATCGCGTTGGCAACATTATCATAGGATAACATAGGATAAGGCACCTGTTACTAACACAAAATGGACCTAAGTTGTTCGGCAATAAACGTTTTATTATTATTATTATTATTATTATCATGTAACCGTTTTGTGAACCGGTCAGAGTATGTCTTACTAAGTACGCCACTTTACGCTTTTTGATGGTCTGCAAAAGATCGCATTTTTTGTTGGACTTCGACCTTCTTCATTTTGTCGGTCAGCACGAAAGCCTCTACATTTCCCAGGTCTTCCTTGATTGTCCAAGATTCGCTTCCGTATAAGTATGGGCCAAATGTAGCTTTGTTTAGTCATGAGAATAAAAACATCGCCAAAAACCTACTCACCATCCTCGGGTATAATCCACTCCCTGACCTGTCCATCATCACAGGCGACCATGAGCCTGTCGTCCCTGAAGGGGTCCCAGGCCCAGTCCTGCAGCTGCGCGGGGTGGAGCAGCGCGGGGGGGTGCAGCCCCGCGGGGTGCGTGGGCGGCGCGCGGGATGAGGGGCTCGCGCCGACGGGAAGCTCGATGATGGCTAGACGGCCGCCGCCACCGCTTATAGGGACGGCGCAACGGCGGCCGTTTGCTGAAGAAACGAATTTAAGGTTAGAAAAACTACAAAATGGCTGCGATATAAAATCGTACACAACAAGGTAGTAGACACTAGAAAAGTATTCAAAATTAAATTATTTTCTTCATCATTGGCAATTTTTAAAGGTTAAATTAAACTAGGAATGCATGAAAAATAAATAAATAGGAAAAAGAAGGCAAACTGGAGGAAAATACCGCAATGCCTGCTTTGCTTGCGTTGTTCTTTTTACCTTTATATTTTAGTTGTAATAATGGGCTTTAGATTCAAGATTTTAAATTAAAGTATGCGAAAATTAGCGAGTACTGAGATTAGGAACTGCCTCTTTATTTATTTATTCAATGCAAGTTCCCCCGAAACAATAATGTAACAAAGATTAAATAAATAAATAAAAAAGGCTGCGACACAAAGCTTTGTGACGAAAAACGGGCATTTTTCGCAAATATGCGACGATAACTGCCCGATAAATAGTCACGTAGTGTATCTGAATTTAAAAAATTGCCTTATCGTATTCAATACTTGTTAAGTATATTTTTAAATCAAATAGATTATATCAAAAGATGTTTTTTAAGCTCGACACTGCGGGGCTAGCACGAGTCGCATTAGCGATCGACGCTACGCCGCGGAGCTGTCAAACTAATGTCAAACGCCTTGTAAGAACGTCAGTTTGACAGCTCCGCGGCGTTGCGTCGATTGCTAACGCTGACCCGCAGGCTGATTTTGTAAAATGACAACTAGCGATCGGTTGCGAAATAGTCACGCGACCGGTTGCTAGTTGCATTTAGGAATTGGTATTTTGTAAGCAATCGCTAGAGAGTTTCGTCGCGGTTGCTGTCAAATGAATACGCCATAGTCAACAGCGCCACTCGCGACCGCTCGGAAACAATCGGTAACTAAAGTGGCGGGAGTTGTCATTTTCGTCAACAATCAACATTCAAGTTGTGTTGTGATATTAATTGTTTTAAAAGTAAGTATAGTGAAAAGTTTTTCATTGTTGTTCATTTATCATTGTTAAAACATAAATATGGAGTACCTATAAATATATAGAGCTTGTGTGAGTGAAATTAAAATCGTATTTATAGGATATGGAGTCATTATTGGAGTTCATGGCGACCCATCGCATCCTAGCCCAAGGGTTTGGTCTCTGGGCAAGGTCAAAAGACAACCAAAAGACGTTGTGGGAGGACCTCGCCGCAAGGTTGAATGCCCATGGCACTGGTGCCACCAAGAGTGGCGAGAGATGGAAACGAGTAAGTACCTACTATATATACAGCTCTGTCTGGGGTTACGGAATCATGTAAAAGCTACTAAACACATTTGGATGATGTTGAATAATGAATCACACCATGTGTGGAACCACATAGGTAATGTTACTACATTACACTTATTGATTTTCCCATGTGTAATTATCATAGTATCAAAGTTTATTTATGACGCGCGGTAATCGAACCCTCCACTTCTAAATGGAAAACAAGAATGTTTAACCATTTATCAAAGAAAACATTTTTTGGGGGGAATTTGGAATATTGTTTTATAAAATATTTTCTTCTATATTTTCAGAAGTGGAGCCTGAATGGAGTTGAGCTTGAACGGCGTCGAGTGGCTGCGGAAGAAAAATTAATAAATTAAAACTACTCATCTAACTGTACAGGCATCTGAGGCATCTCAAAAATGCCGAGACAACACGGCTAATTGGCCAACCATCCAGGCATTCGCAGACACGGTGCGATTATTAGTAGAAAATTTAGTCAGTCAGTCACAGCGAACACAATTATAGGGGATGTCAGTAGTTTTTTTCTATATTTCTTACTTACTCCTCTCATATTTCTACACATATTTTATCTCCATATTATTAAATTATTATTGTTATATTTGCTAAAATCCCGTATTGCTGGTTATCTGATTGTTTCATAATTATTTCTGTTTATAACATAACAGTAAAGTGTGTGTATTAACTTGACTAGTCTAAAGAAAATAAACCAAATTTTATGTATCAAAATAGTTTTATTTACATTCAGGTATTTAATTTAAGTAGCATGGATCATGAATTTAACAAATGTACGAAGACTACAAGTTAGCTATGAGCATGAAAATAGTTTTTGTTTTTCTTCTTCTACTTGCGAAAAATGGAGCAAGTTCAGAGGTTCAGAAATAAAGTTTTAGATAACCTATAATGTTTTTTGAATAGGCCTTCTGACATTTGTAAGGGACGTGCAGTGTGCACGCGTTCGAACATCTCGGTGGAGGCGAATAGTTGCAAGAGCCTGGTTTCTTCTCTCTTCCCTGGCTTTCTTCCTCCTCTACCATCGCATCAATTATCAAAAATGCTCGTGCCATTTTTCAACTAATACGAGCACATAAACAAACAGCACAGCACTTTATTTATATTCCTTATTGGCACTGATAGATACAATTTACATTTATTTCACTCATTTCATCAGTTTAACGTCTAAAACACAATATAAAATACGTAAATTCACTAATAAACTAAATAGCGATCTTAGCTTAAACTTTTAGCGGTTGCTAATTCCAGTTGCTAGTTGCTCGCGAGTCGCGATTGCGTCGCTGTCAAAGGCTTACAAAATACGAATTTTAGATCTTTGTATGGCTTAGTAGCGACTAAGAAGCAACTTTAGTTCTCGAGTTGCTCCCTGGCGGCAGCACCGCCGGCCGGTCGCTAATCGCTGATACGTAATACGAATTTCACGTTTGACAGCAACTATTTCGAAATAGTCGCGATCGCTTAGCGATTGCTAGTTACAAAATCAGCCTGCCGTGCTACAAGGGCTGGCCCTTAATTGGAATATCGACAAATGACCTAATTTCAAATATATCGTCAGCATGAGTATGTCAGTTAATTTCGACAATAATAAATATTCCATCTCACCGTAGAAGCCGTTGCTCTCGCCGGAGATCTGTCGGTTGATATTCTTGATATTTTCCACGTGCGTCGACTTGTGGAGCGGCGTGCCTTTCAGATGACGGAACTTCGACACTTTGCCTGCGAAAATGACGTCACAATTAGATATTTGCCTTCATTTAAGGGGAAAATCAACAGTATCACTAAGGCCCGTATTAACAGACTGAGCTCAAACCCGCCCTAAGAGCGAATTCAGCTGATACACTCTCAAGACGTGATCGCCATCTCAAGTATGTCATTTATTAATAAACCAATCTTGTGGGCTATCAAGTGATGTCTTTCTCAAGTCGCGGTTCGCCTGCAATCAGCAAATACGTTCTCAAGTGTGAGTTTGACAGTTGTCTTGAGAACTGAGTTTTGTTTATTAATACGGAGGTACTCACGTGATACCCGATTCCTAAACCCGCACCTAAGTTACGTTTATTAATAGGAACACCATCTTGAGGTCGTTCTCAAGATTGACTTTTCAGCTGAGTGATACGGGCCTTTAGACAGTCAATCGACAAGGGCCGACGCTGCGCGAGCGCTGCCACGACGTCGTCGCTCGATAGACGCTAGTGTGGGGTCGCCACAGATCTCACCAAAAACAGTAGAAGTCCTTTTCGTAGTGATGTTTGGTACAGAAGAGCGTTTGTCTTCACGCTCGGGACTCTTGCGCGATTTCAGCGAATCTCTGCGTCTGAAATTAAAATGCTGAGTTTAGAAACATGTATAAATAATTACAATACAAACTTTATTATACAAAAAGACACAAATTTTAAATTACAATTTCGAAGGGTCGGTAAAAAGGCGGTCGAAGACAAAGAAAGGTGTTCAGGAGAGTTTTTAAGGTTGAGATTTTCTGAAAAACTAATTGACCGATTGTAAAAATTCTTTCACTGTTAGATTAAAGTTAAAAATATGTAACTGTAAAAGAATTATTAAAATCTGTCAAGTATTTCTTGAGAAAATATCAACCATATTGAGGCCCCCTGTATAATTATCTCTGTCTTCGACTGTACATACGTCGAATAAATGTACGCTGTTTTAAATTTAAAAAAAGGCCAAAAGCGGTCTAACAAACCTACGACACATGTACATGAAGAGATTAATGAATGTGGAGGAAACGAGTTATGTACGACTTATTTAGGTCGAAGACAGAGAAAGGTGTACAGTAGAGTTTTTAAGAATGAGATTTTCTCAAAAACTACTTGATCTATTGCAATAATTATTTCACTGTTAGATAGATAAAAGTTAAAACTATGTACTGTAAAAGAATTATTAAAATCGATCCAGTGGTTCTTGAGAAAATCTCAACCTTATTCAGGCCCTGTGTATACTTATCTCTGTCTTCGTGTACCAGGGTCGCAGCAGATGGAAGGCGATCGCCTGCGGGAAACTCGTTTATTCTCGTAAGTAATATACACACGAAGGCAGGAAAGTATACAGGGGGTCTCAATAAGGTTGAGATTTTCTCAATAACTACTGGACCGAATTTAATAATTATTTTACAATTACATTAAGAAAATTATTTATTGTAATTTAAAATGCATTATGGTAATAAAAAACTAAACTATTTAAACAAAATTATATATAAAAAACCTGCGCCAAGTCCCCCACAATTGGCAATGTGCCCAAAAGGCTGGCGGCGTTGCCTCGCTGTATAGCGAGGCTAACACGTTATTACATAGTTTTAACTTTTATCAATCTAACAGTGAAAGAATTCTTGCAATAAGTTGAGTAGTTTTGGAGATAATCTCAACCTTAAAAACTCTCCTCGCTTTTCCTTGTGTAATCATACCTGAGCGGCGCGGGCGACGGCGGCGTATCCGATTCCACGGCGACGCTCACTGAACGCATTTCGTACGCGCGGCGACGGTCCGCTATCGACTGGTTAGCGCCGCTGTAAACAAGAAAACCAAATGTAAGTATTTCATCATCATCATCAGCCCGTATATCACATCATCTACTCGGTGTTCGTGTAATAGACCACTGCAGGTGTTCGCGTATTACGTTCTTCACGTATTTATTAGACACTGCAGATGTTTGTGTATTGGACAATGCAGGTGTTCGCGTAATAGACAGTGCAGGTGCTCGTGTATTAGACACGCAGGTGTTCAATCACATGCATTTAGTAAAAATCTAATTATGACACTGAACAAGTATGAATACTGTTGAATTTTACTCTCATAAGTGTTATGAGGAATACAGAACGACGGGCTTTTATACAGGGTGTAACGTAAAGGGTATATGAAGCCGAAGGGACGGTGTTCAGTATCGGTAACTGAACAACTTATGGTCTACGACTTTTCGAGTTTCCCTTGTAAAAAGACCGTCGAAATCGGTCGAAACTGTCGGTCTAATTGCCAACTTCAACAATATAAGTGAGTGATATCCGTTTATATATAATAATTTGTAGTAATGGCTCACTAAAGTTTTAACTCTTTTAACCGTTTTCGAATCTTATTGTTTCACTTACTCCGTGGTCTCGAACAGCTTCCGTCTCTCCGCAGTGCTGGGCGTCTTGGGCCGGTAGCCCGAGTCGGAGGAGTTGACCTCCTCTTCCAAGCTCGTGTCCGACTTGCCGTTCGTGTATTCTTCTGGTCAAATACACAAATACATTTTGTGTTAGATATTAATTATTACAAAAACAAACTACTTCATGTGGCTTAAAATATTCTATTAAGAGCCTTCATAGAGCCAACTAGCGCCGCCAATCTTAAAAAAATAATATCTTCCAATATAATCAATTTTATTAAAAAAGCTTTATAACGTGATTCAATGTCGGTAAGTTGTAGTTCGCATAATTGCGAAAAACGGCCGTTTTTGGCACATTTGTGAACTACAACTACAACTAAATACTGTAAAAGAATTATTAAAATCAGTCCAGTGGTTCTTGAGAAAATTTCAATCTTATTAAGGTCCCCTGTATACTTATCTCTGTCTTCGTGTGTACCTGCAGCTGAGGGTCACGATCCTCATCACTGAGGCGATTGAGGAGGTATTTTTCTTACCCTTATTCTGTGCGATGTCAACGTCACTGGTGGGTGAGAGCGACTTGTCCTTGTCGTCCGAGTCTCGCGCAATAGGCGTGGACGTTAGCGGGGTGGTCACCACTTGACCCGATATGGGGGACGTCGCTACAATATAAAGAAAAGTGTTATGAATTGGAAATTTTCCCGGTCATAATACCTAATCCTATCCAAAAAATAAACAACAACAAAATGACATTGCCACATTTCAATGCAGCTTTGTCCCACCTTCAAAACTATAGCTTAAAATGTTAGTAGGGTAGGGTAGTTTTTGTTTCAAATTGGCACATTTCAATGGAGCTTTGCCCCACCTTCAAAACTACGTGACCATTTAAGCTGTACCTATCATTTTGTTGGGGACTTATTACAGGTTTCATATTGCATAATCATAATCAGTATCATTTTCTACTACTCTCGCAACTCCTATAGAATAATAACAAAAACAATGAATAATTCGCTTCGATTTCTTACTATTTTCTGAATTCTTAATTAAGCTGTTATTTCGACTCGTTTGATGTACAAAACTTTATTTTAAACCAATAATTTTAATAAAAAAAACGGAGATATTTTTACATTTATTCGTTATCTTGTACAACTTGCGGTTGATGGTGGGGCAGAATCTGGCATGGTCATTTCTTTATTGCAAGTAACCACGTTGTGTACATTTTTGCACGTCAACATATTTTTGGATTTACTTTTATACCACTTTGCAAGGAAAAGGTGCTAACGAGGAGAAAAAGTGGCAAAAAAAACTCTCAGTTACAAAATAAGACAGTTGATTTGGGCTTCTTTCATAACCCCACCTGAGTCAGACTTAGTAAGCCCCGGCACGGCAGGCACGGAGAACACCTTGTCGAACGAGAACTCCTCGCTGCCAGCAGACGCTGAGAAAGGCTTGGGGCCCAGGCGAGGCTGAAATAACAACACGGCACTGCTATTCAAACGTGATTCTACATTATGCTTAAAGGCCTGGTCACAGACGGACAGCGTTCGTGCCGGCGGACGGCGCCGTCCATAGGCACAGTATACTGCGCTAACGTGCGCCGGCGGACGCCGCGCCGTTACGTTGTGCGCCCGCCCTGACATGACCCAACTAGCGCCTCCGATCTTAAAAAACAATATCTTCCAACAATATAATCAATTTTATTAAAAAAGATATGAAGGAATCCTTATTAGGGTAAATACTATTTTTCAATTACATATCATAATTGCGACAAGTTGTAGTTGTCAAATATGCCAAAAACTCCGGTTTTTCGCAATTATGCGAACTATAACTTACCAAAATTGAATCACGTTGATAATAAGCATTTAAAAATTATCGTAGTAAAGATTTTCTTCATAGCTCTTTTTAATAAAATTGATTATATTGGAAGATATTATATTTTTAGGATTGGCGGCGCTAGTTGTCTCATGTCAAAGGCAATCTGGGAGCGCGTACAAATAAAATCAAAACAAATTAAATTATTTCAAAATTAAATACACAAAAATAATAAATCTACAACTCTATTCGCAAACACAACCGATAATTAACTAATTCATAAATAAAAACAAACAGCCAATGTTATACAAAGAAATAATATTATGGAACTTATGTGTACAGTCGAAAACAAAGAAAAGCCACAACACGGTTGAGATATTCTCAAAAACTTGAACTATTGAAAAAATTATCTTCATGTGTACAGTTCCCAGCAGCAAGTTGACCAAAAATGACGGCAGTTCGTTACGGTAGACTCGACAGCAGATTAATATAACACATAGATTATAATTTCATCTCTTAAGGCGCAGATATTAAAAATGTTACATTTGATGCGCTTTCGACTGTACAATTAGCTGCCGGGTCAACAATTCAATTCAATTCAAATGATTTATTGCAGTCACAAAGACCATATAAGTGTTAGTAAGTACTTAAAACTATGTTAGTGTTTACACGAGGTGTATTATACGCCATACATGCGACTTAGGTCCGACTCCGAGACCCCGGGACATGTAAGTGTACCCAGTGGCTCAGAATCGGACTGTCCATGGTATCCGCAATGCCCTTCAGGATGCTGTTAGGGCTGCCGCGAACCCGTCGCATCAGGGACGCGACTCTTTTGCGTATGATGGCATGGAATCCGTCTACGCCGGCTTCCGCAAACATCCCTGACGCGCTGCAGCATCGCGACAGCCCCATCAGCACCCTGAACGCATTGTTATACTGTACACGCAGGGCATTGTACGACTTTTTGGTGTAGTTGACCCACAGATTGCACGTGTAGAATGCTTGACAGTACGACCTGAACAGGGTCGTTTTAACTTCCTTCGTACATCGTGCGAATCTGCGGGCCAACATATTGCACCTCACTGTCAATGCCCTGCGCTCTCTCTCGATGTCGAGATCATCGGTAAGCTCCGCTCAACTTAGCTGCCGGTGCCTGTACTTTTCTCTAAATGAGCCAAAAAATTAATTATCTAAATATAAATACAAAAAAATGTCAAACTAAAAAAACGTACACAATCTCAACTCATATCCCAAATATACCTTATAACCAGAGACCGGCGCTGTAGTTGTTCTAGGCTTCGGTTTAGGAGCTTCAGTGAACTGATCTTCCATGGACCCTGGCTCCGAGATTGAGGACCTTGGCAACGGCACCGGCACCCCGTTGATCAAACTGTTACTTCTCGATAAAGAAGACTCCGTAGACTCACAACTCTCTGATTTCTCTATGGTCTTTTCACTGTGCTTACTTTCAACAGTCTCTTGATTTTCAGTCTTTTCAATATTTTCATCAGAGTCATCGTTTTCGTGTTTCTCGCAGACCACATCGCTCTTTTCCTGGTCAGTGATATCGATTTTCTTATCATCATCATGGCCGTTATCGATGATTTTCTTATGAAAACCGTTAGTTTCTTTGGGAAAGTCTACAGGCTTAGATGGTTCCTTTTTCTGGCGTTCCATGCCTTTTATAAGGTCTTTCACGTTTACAAAATCGATCCTATCTTCATCCTTCGGTTCGGGAGGTGGTGTAGGGTTTACTGAAGATTTAACTGTCTCTTCCGCTGGTGTAGTCATTTTATTATCAGATTTCTTTGGAAGCGGCATTGATAGAACAGCCTTCACTACTTCTTCTAGATTCCCACGATGAACCTAAAAAGAAATCTTTCTTTAATTCCCAACCTAACGATGTTTTATTATTTATTTATTCATTAAAAAAGTTTAAAGCATTACTGTTATTAGTATTACCTATTCACTATATATTTCATTTCATCGTTAAATCATTAACTTCCACTTGCAATATAAGATAACTCTAGATTTATTATTATTATTTAAGGCGCCATATGGTTGTCAAAAGCAAGAGTGAGACAAAAGACGCAGCGCCGGAGTTAAGAGCACGGCGCAGTGCATCAATATTTGTATTTTTATGTATTTTGGCAGGGGAATAAAAATACGCCAACAAAAATCTTTTTTTTTTAAACAAGCTCTCGTATTTATAGTACCCCTGATATATATTTTGTGTGAATAACTATTTCGGTTTAGATATTTCATTTTAAAAGACATGGAAGGGGTATGTTTGCGATTTTTTTCTATCTAGCGAAGTTTGTCCAATCGTGTATCGGTATTCATCAGTCTCTAAATGGACACCCCAAGATTGCTATATATTTTTTTTTCAGACGTTTAATTTTAGTAGTTATTGCCGTAGCCTTCGTAGATAAACTGAAAATACGCGCATACGAAGCCTTATATGTCCATCGCTGATATGTCCACTCCAGTGTTTGTAAAGTCTATCCACTTAGTGGTATTATTATTGGTAATAGTTTTAAAAGAACTGTTCAATTTGTTTTTGAATGCGTTAACTTGAGATGGCAGAGACAACGTCGTCTGGAAGCGACGAAGAATTTAGCGACTTAATCCGAGCGAAATGTATGGAGTTAACTATTTAATTATTAAGTATGTACGCCAGCGTGCTGGGGTCCCTGCCGCGCTGTGCGGAGTTGGACGGCGTGTTCGGGCTTTAATTGTAAATAGTATGTAGGTATTTCTTTTATTTTAGTAAAATTTTTGTTGTATTATCTATTTGTATTTCTTTATTATTAAGTATTAATTTATTGAGAGTCTAGGTATTACTATCATGTCACATAGATAACGGGTATTAAAATATTTAAAATGCAAAATAATAATAGCAAATAAAAAACAATACTTACGTAACACCGAAAACCCAGCGTGCTTTTAGTTCACTAACTAATTTCAAAACTACATCAACGTCACACGAAAAAAAAACACCAAAAAACACCCGGTTAAAACTAAACAGGACAACACAGTTATTTAAATTCCTTACTATAAAAAAACGTATCAAGCAATCACTTTAAAGTTAAGTATATACAGGGTGTAACGTAAAGGGTATATGAAGCCGAAGGGAGGGTGTTCAGTATCGATAACTGAACAACTTTTGTTCTACGACATTTCTATTTTCGCGAGTTTATTTTTTGACTTTTCATACATTTCGTCCCGGTCAGATGATCGATTTGTATGGGACATTAATTTATTTTTATTTTTTATTCGAAAAGTCGTAGAACAAGAACAACTTTTGTTCTACGACTTTTCGAATAAAAAATAAAAATATTATCATAAAAATATTATCAAAAATATTATATAATATAGTATAGTTATCGATACTGAACTTCCCATCGGCTTCATATACCCTTTACGTTACACCCTGTATAAAAAAGAACTACTAATCACATAAATACACTCACAACTACTGGTTTAATGGTGGCACTTCACTTGGATATTCGTATTTGCGTTTATCATAATTGCCATGTGTGGTTGGTATTCTTGACAAAATATTCGTCTTATTTTTGTATGTACAGTCGAAGACAGAGACAAGTATACAGGGGGCCTCAATAAGGTTGAAATTTTCTCAAGAACTACTGGACCGAATTTAATAATTCTTTTCCAGTTGCATAGTTTTAACTTTAATCTATCAAACAGTGAAATAATTTTTGCAATAGGTCAAGTAGTTTTTGAGAAAATCTCAACCTTAAAAAGTCTCCTGTACATGTTTCTCTGTGTTCCACCGTAGTCAAGTACGACAAACATCCAATAGCGAATACGAATACCCAAGCGAAGTGCCACCATAAGAAGGCATGCAAAGTAAACCCATCAAGTTATTGACGAGATTCAAAAACGATTGTCGGAACACTCTCTCTCTCTCCCCCTCTCTCTGTCTCTCACTCTCTCTAAGGCCTACATTCATAACCAGTTTTGAGCGCAAGCTTAGCTTAACCTCAGTCTTACAAGTAAACAAAGATGTTTCATAGTTGTAAGAGCGAGCACTGGACTGGGTCTATCTGGTAGGTGGGCGTTCCACGGTACGATTACTTGTTCATGTCTTCATTCGAGAACACCCCATCGGTTATACATACTATACATTTTAACACGGCCTTATTACAGCCGCATATTTCCGACATTTGAATGTATTTAATGTAATGACAGTGTAATGACGTGACCACTTTACAGCCGACTAATATTATTATTTTATTTTTAAATTTTAAACGTTATATCCCGTGGGTCGGTTCTTTGCCGTTTCTCTGTTCGTACATCCAACCATAACCTAGTTTGTATTCTGTACCTTATAAATTATTACATTATGTATGACATAACAAAGTGTTCCCTAGAGCTCCTAAGGTTGAATAAATGAAGTATACAGTTGACCTGGTACCTCTGTGTGATTTTAAAGTGTGCATTAAGGTTTTTTTATTATAATTAGAGTCTATTTTGTATTTAATTAGTTTTTATGTCTATTATTTTATAGTTTTTATGTCAGGTTATTATATTAAGTAGGTTCATATTATATTAATAAAAATTTTGTATACATGTGAGGTTGAGTATTACCTGCGTTCCATTGTTGGCGTCCGGGTGCAGCGATATGGTGGGCACGGCGTGGTCGTGCCGCGCGAGCCACATGGGCGCGCTCACGTACGTCACGCAGCCGCTCGTGTCGGGGTAAAGGTCCGCGTGGTAGTCGCGGTAACTCTGCAACACAATTAGATAAGCTTCGTAGTGTTCGTAAATTTTTCGAGATTAGCGAGACTGTACGAGAGTAGGAAAGACCTGAAAACCAGCGAGTCGCTGAGGCCTTTCCTATTCATCTGCAACAATAGGTACTACTATAACTAAGTTACTTTTAACTCTTTATTTATTTAAATAATAATAAAAGTGTACAGTCGAAGACAGAGATAAGTATACAGGGGGCCTCCATAAGGTTGAGATTTTCTCAAAAACTACTGGACAGAATTAAATAATTCTTTTACAGTTACATAGTTATAACTTTTATGTAAAAAAAACAGTGAAAGAATATTTGTAATCAGTCAAGTAGTTTTTGTGATAATGTCAACCTTAAAAACTCTCCTGTACACCTTTCACTGTGTTCCACCGTACCTACTGATATGTAAAATGACTTACAAACTATGTTAAATTCTTGATTTATTATGATAAAGATGTTTTATTAACAAATAACTATATCCAGGTACTAAATAAATAATAAATAAAAAACCGATGAAGTGCGAGTCGGCTATCGGACTCGCGCACCGAGGGTTCCGTGCAACTTCGCCATAACATTTGCTCTAACGAAAAGATAAATATAACGAAATACCAGGCGTCAACTGCAAATATAAGTTTGTAATTCCAAAGAAAAAAAAATATTTCGTTATGGAAACCCAAATTTACAATTTTCGGATTTTTTTATTTACTTGTGCTGTAAGACCTAGCTTCTTGCCAAATTTCATGATTCTAGGTCAACAGGAAGTTATAGGTTTTGATTTTTTTTTTGCGTTTCCATACAAATGTGCGCCAAAATTCGACACATACTGCAATATCTTTTGATTGCGTTAACGTAGACGGTTAATTTTTTCATAGCTGCATGAGGTTGCAGACTTGAGTCTGTGGTATTAATTTCAACTTGATATGTCCACGCGTTTCTGAGATATACTCTATATGTCTATACTGCAATATATAAACATTCTCGATCCCGAACAGGCCAGGCTGGAAGAAATCTCTTTATTAGAGAAAAGCTCGACTGATGTACCTACATCTGCTTTCTTGTAATATTGTGTCTGTGTTATTATTTCGTATACAATAAAAGTATAAAGTATAAGTAAAGTATATAGGTCTTGACAGACGGAAAGACGCACAGACGGACAACAAAGTGATCCTATAAGGGTTCTTTATTTCTTTTAAGACACAGAACCCTAAAAAAGACGCAATACCTCAAACTTAGTACGTTAGGTAAATATAAAATATCATAGCCACCTATTTTGATATCTGGAATGTGAGCAAACCGAGCGTCGCGGTCGGCTGTCGGCCTTGTACCTATGCGATCCGTGTCTCACCTTCCTGGGCACCTGGTACATGATGGGCACGACCGAGGAGCCGGCGAGCTGCAGCACGCGGTTCACCTCGCCCTCCATGACGCGCAGCGCCCGCTTGGGCACCAGGCACGCGCCCTTGGTCTGCTCGCCTGCAAACGACGGAGAGCTAAGTATACAGGCCTCAATAAGGTTGAGATTTTCTCAAAAACTACTGGACCGAATTTAATAATTCTCTTACAGTACATAGTTTTTACTTTCATCTATCAAACAGTGAAAGAATTTTTGCAATAGGTCAAGTAGTTTTTGAGAAAATGTCAACCTTAAAAACTCTCCTGTACACCTTTCTCTGTGTTCCACCGTACATCACGAATGGAGGACACGAACGTGTACAGCGTCGGACTGGCCATATAGTCGACGTGGCATTTGCCAGCCGGGCCCCAGCCTGCGCGGGCCCCTACCCTACCTACCGCCTGTCTTGCGGCAAGCTCTTTGCGGCAAGCCTCTTGCGACCTAAGTGTAAACTAGATCAGACAATTCGTTCATACAATTAGAGAGCAATGAAATAGAAAAATTCGAAAAGTTGTTGAACCTGAGCCAGCCATCCTTGAAACTAGTTTTGGAAATTTCTGACCGGATAACTTTTGACCGAATCAACTCTTATTTTGACGTATATCATTTTTTTAAATTGTATTAATGATATTGACAGTTTGTTATTTGCCACAGAGTATTTCATATCTTATAGTCTTCTTTCTTCCTCCGGAGGAGTCGCCGGAGCGTCATCGACTCTGGACGAAGTAGCTCAGCAGTCACGTTCACTAGCTCTGTAGTGGAAATTCTGAATCTAGCTCGAAACTTCAGATCTTGCACATAATTCTTAGACAACTGTAAATTATTTTCATATACATGATCATTTTATCATTCTTCGTCTTTAATGTACACTTGATTACAATACAAGACATGGAATAAGATGTACATAAGGTGTGCTTCTCTACCAGCAAACCAGTGTGAGAGAGAAATGAGATTTTCTAATGAATTTTTTTTTCTCTGGGTTTTATCCGCGAACAGTCTTCGGACCATAAGCGAATGCGGTGAGCGAAGATTGGCTTTCGATTCACAGCTTCCATTGAGACTGCCATCCTCTTAAATTGGGTCTCAGAATCGTTCGTCCAGCTCTATTATTGTGTCGCTTTAGACGCTTTGGGTAGGGGGCGTGCAACAACTCAACGGCAAGTGTATTTGGGTGGTTGAATAGTCTGATTAATTTAACGTGATATTAACTAAACACAAAACTTTAAGAACACTTTGCCAAGTAGCTAAGATATGGTCCTCAAAAATAACAGGAAGAACTCACCAGAATGCCTCAACCCCTCAATGAGGAACGGTTCTCGATCAGTCAGCTCCATATAGAGGATGGTGGTATCCCCCTTGCCGGCCAGGAACAGCATGTTGGTGTCAGGGTCGAATAGAGGCATGAGGATACCCGTGGAGCAGTCCAGCTCCAAGGTCTTCTGCGTTTGGGACAGGTTCCGGATGTCACGGATCATGATCTGACGGAGACGGGCTGAGTCGAAACCTGCAAATTATATATACTATAGTTAACTGCATTTTAATATAAAGCACAAAACATAAAGTTACAATTTGATTGCCAAAAAAATGTAATTAATTTGATTGTGAACTTAATTTGCTGTATTTAATTGTAGACGTCGATGGGGCGGCAAATGACAATGTCAGATTCTGCCCCACCATCAACCGCAAGTTGTACAAGATAACGAATAAATGTAAAAATATCTCCGTTTTTTATTAAAATTATTGGTCTAAAATAACGTTTTGTACAAGTTGCGATTCGAAAAAAACAGCTTAATTAAGAATTCAGATAATAGTAAGAAATCGAAGCGATTTATTCATTGTTTTTGTTATTCTTCTATAGGAGTTGCGAGAGTAGTAGAAAATGATACTGATTATGATTATGCAATATGAAACCTGTAATAAGTCCTCAACAAAATGATAGGTACAGCTTAAATGGTCACGTAGTTTTGTAGGTGGGGCAAAGCTCCATTGAAATGTGACAATGTCTTTTGCCGCCCTAGGCTCCAGCCTACTTAGCCTACTGGTAAATCCGCCACTGAGTGGCATACACTGTGAAGACAACTTAGTTTCTTCAGCTCCCTCTGCAAGCCAATGCCCGAGCAATAGGAACATAAAAATAGACTGATAACTGTTCAAAAGTGACACAATCTCACCCGTAGTCAGTATGCGATCCTGGTCCCCGAGCCACACGATGCGACTGTCCTTAATGTTCTGGTGACTGTTAGCGACGTTCAGCACGGCGGTGGAAGCCCGAGGGTCCACCACACGAACCTTCTTGTCCTTGCATGACGTCACGAGCAGACGGCCATCTTTCTTCCACGAGGTGGATTGGATCACTTCGCTGTGGTCACGGTTTACTGTGGAATTTGGTGACATAATACATTATAAGACATCAATAGTCTTTATTGGTTCTCTTCAAAATGGCGGGAAAGGACGTTGCGAAATTATTTGATAATTTTCATTTTAATGTTCACAGTGGTTATTTTGTGTTTAATGTATGTATGTATGTAGCCATTGCAGGCTAGTCGGATATGATAAATGAGGATTTTTTATGAAAATGAAATGAAATGAAATGAGTTTATTTGCTCGAAACACGGTATAAAGGATGGCAGTTGTAAACATTGTACGTACATGTTTCGCCAAATGTTTGGCATGCAAAATTTCACAGTGGGATTCTACTTTTCCCCAATATTACATTAACACAAAATATTACGGTCATACTTAAAAAATTTGAAAATGTCAGAAAAAACATTGCCAAATATTCCAAAATGAAACTAATTATTAAATACACCATGTCAAATAAATATTAAATATGTCACAAATAAATTAATTAATTAATTACAATGTCAATTATTATTGTTAATAAATTCATTCATGTTATAATAGCATTTGTCTAATAACCATTTATATAATTTTACCTTAAAATGTCTTAATGGCAGTTCTCTTAAACTAGTCGGTAAGTAATTATAGATTTTTATCGTCATATTAAAACAATTTTTTGCACAAAGAGAACTTTTGCAAGCCGGTCTTATTAATTGCGTTACATCCCTGTCTCGGAGTCTAGGTATTTGTTCTACATTGTTAAAAAGTTCTTGATTGTTTTTTACAAATGTTCCTATCTCTAAAATGTACATACAGGTCAACGTTAATATCTTAAGTCGCTTGAATAGCGGCCTACAGGTTTCGAGTGGGTGGACTCCACAAATGGCTCTAACACATTTTTTTTGCATTACAAATGCCTTATTTACATCCGTGGAATTGCCCCATATGATCAGTCCATATCTCAAGACAGAAGCTACGTAGCCATGGTAGGCTGTTAGGGCGGCCTTTTCTCCGCTTATGACTCTTAGTTGCTTGAGGGCATAGACAAAACGGGCTAGCTTAGTGCACACATTTTGAACTTGTGGCTTCCAATTTAGATGTCGATCAAGGGTTATTCCCAAGAACTTAACCTCGTCTGCCTCTTTAATTTTTTCGCCATGACAGTTAATATCAGGATGTAGCCTTTCCGCCATATAGTTCGAGAACTGGACGAAATTTGTTTTCGCTAGATTTACTTGGAGTCTATTTTGTTCAAGCCATGTTATAATATTTTTTACGGTCGTATTGAGTGTGTTTACAAATTCCTGTGTCCTGTCAGTGTATGGTATAATAATCGAAATGTCATCAGCAAATAATATAGTTTCGTATTTAGTTATGTTAGGTAAATCATTTATGTAAAGAAGAAATAGAAGTGGGCCCAGGACGCTTCCTTGTGGAACCCCCACTCTATTAGGTTGTGAAGAAGATCTAAATGTAGTCACTTCGTTCTGTGCATTAAGACGATTAATTTCAACATACTGGGTGCGATCCGTTAGGTAAGTTTTTAACCATTCGTATGCCGGTCCCCTTATACCATACCTTTCACACTTGTTGAGCAATATTTGATGATCCACGAAGTCGAAAGCTTTGCTCATATCGAAAAATACTACTACGACAGGCACACGTTTGTCTATGCTTTCTGTAGTATTTCGTATCAAATTGTAAATAGCGAGTGTTGTAGATTTCTGCTTTTGAAAACCATGTTGTTGTTTAGAAAGAACATCATGTTTGTTAAAAAACTTTGTGATTCTATCATGCATCGCTTTTTCAAAAATCTTTGAAAGTATGGGTATAAGGGTAATGGGCCTATAGTTGTTTAAGTCAGTTTTACTGAGTTTCTTATGTAATGGCTTTACTATGGAACATTTTAGTCTACTTGGGAAAGAACCTTCTGTAAAGGAGAGGTTAACTAAATACGCCAGAATTGGTGCCAATTCATTAATGCACGATTTTATTACCGGAGTGGCGATGCAGTCAAAACCAACTGACTTGGTATTGTTCAGAGATCTAACTATTTTTACAACCTCATGTTCGGTTATTGGTTTCAAAAATAAACTACTATTTAAAGACTGTATGTTAGACTGTGGTTTGGCATAATTATTTGGCTTATTAGTGGTATTTCGTGTTATATTTAAGAAGAATTCATTGAATGCGTCTACAATTTCTTGGGGGTTACTTGCATATGTGCCGTTTACATCGATATTCTCAATCCCCGTTATAACATTATTAACACTATCAGTCCTGCCTTTTATAACATCCCAAACAGCCTTACACTTATTTTTTGCGTTTTTAACAAAATTTTGATTTAAATTTCCAATAGGATCTACTTTGTGCCCAACTCACAGCCCACTGCCGGTCGCTGCTATTTAAAACTAATAGACACAAAAATCTAAATCTTTTACAATAAAGAATATCTTATCTAGCAGAATTCTTCTTGCACCATAAACTAAAGGTCAGGTTACCAAAAGCCTCCTTCTGCTTGGTGAGATCCCACAGCGCGAGCTCGTGGCCCGACGCGACGTGTATCAGCCCGTCGGCCACCGGGTGAAAGCCCACGTTCTCCACTCGACGCTGCTTCTGTGACAGCGTGCACTCCGGTGTAGACAGAGATTCCTTCAGCCCTTCAGAGGGAATATGCCATACTTTTACCTGAAAATGTAAGATTTGTTGTGATACTCATGTTTTAATGTTCAATATACTATGACAGTTATTTTACAGGTAATAATGATGTCAGACAAGTTGCTGGGACAACATATGGGATAGAGCGGCCAGAGAGTAATGCTTGGGGGGGATTTTTTACGCTATTATTAATATCATACAGCTACTTAAAAAATTTCGCAGTTTTTTTTTTAATAATTTCTACTTGCTTATATTATATTTTTTATTTTATTGGTAGTTTTTTTAAACAAGCCTAAATATGACAGCTCTATAAATATTTCCTCCCTTTCCTATACCAGTTATAAAAAGGATGGCACTACTTTTTGAACTGTCAAACAAAGTTAGCTAAAAGTTAGAAAACATACCTACTATTAGTAGTTAGTTACTATTTATTATTTTCCTACACCTAACTTCGACCCTGGTCCACACCTAACCATGACCAACACAATGAGTAATAGATGAGACAATATGGCCTTGAAATCTTTATCTATTGCTAACAAAATGCATGAAGAAATTCAATGTTTGGAAAGTCAAAAACTAGATTCAATGCCTGACTAGGTATTTAGGTCAATTGTTTGCATTTTACAATGTGATACTGTTTGTTAATCACATCGTCATGTCCCAACCATTGGGTTCAGGTCTTCACATTCATCAAGAGGACTCCCGAATTTATGAGAGTATACTGTGCTGTGGCTATTAGACTTAGTCCTTTGATGCGCGATAATTTTGTTAGTAATTTTTACACATTTTTTAGAATTTACAATTACACCTGTGCAATGAAAAGGTGACAACACTGAGTAGAAAAAGTGACAAAAAACTCTCAACAGTACATCTTTTAAACCTTAGGAATATGTTGTGGTGAACATGACATTGGCAAATGACGAACTGTTGAGTCCATTAATTTAAAAGTTGAGGTAGATCCCGGGTGAAGTAGGAGAGACAATTTCATTAAATACAGGGAGGAATGGTTGTAGGAGGCTGATGATAAGGATCTGTGGAGGAGGACCTTTATCAAGCAGTGGAATGATTTAGATAGGTTATTCAAAAACTGATTACTGTCAAGTCAATCGAAAACAGAGAAAAGTATACAGGAGTCTCACTCAAAAGCTACTTAACCGATTCTAAAAATTCTTTTACTACTAAAAAGTTCAACTTTTTCAGTAAATCAACTGTAATAACTGTACTGTACACCTTTCTTTGTGTTCATACTAATACACTTACCAAAGAATCTTGTGACCCTGTGAGTAGTAATCCATCATGAAACGGAGAGAATTCCATATCCGTTATAGTATCGGAATGTGCGTGGAGCAACGGCATAGTCTTACTCTTTCTCCCGCAGTCGTCCAACGGCAACACAGCCATGCTGGACCCGACATGCTCCCAATTGAAGGCCATAAACGCAGCGGACGCGCAAATATTGTTCCCGTAAGTCTGATATGAGCCCACGCAAATGTCCCGGATGCATGCTTCGGGTTTAGGCACGATTGGTGCCGCATTTTTATACTTAGAGGCTTTAAAACGCCAAGCCATTGCAATCCACTTTATTAAAAAAGGTCAGTCTTATCAAGTCGGAATGTAATGTAGCCTAGGCAGTGTAGTATCGGCTGAAAGGAATATCACTTTTTAAACTTCCACGGTTTATATAAATATTAAGAGACAAAATGGGTATTACCGTGTTAAACATTTAAGATTGAGGTATCGATATTACGACAGCATTGCAGCCATCATGGTCACGAGAAGACTGAAATCGGTGAGTGACTGAGTGTTCAAAATACATATCGAAACTTAGTCGTTCCTGTTTTATCTCATAAAAACATTAGGAAACAAGTACCTACCTACTTCATTGTTTTTTTTATAAATATGTTTTTGAAACGAAAGTCCAATAATGTAATAATAATACCAGATATATCAATAAGTTAAATCTTATTGTAATTTGAGTCGAACCATTAGTTGGATTTTAACACAAAAGAAATTTACAAAGAATCTATTAACATTACTAGCTAATCCCTTGTAGCTTTTATAACACAACTCAGATACGAGATCAAAGTATTTAACAACATTTAGTAGAAGGAATCTAGTGAAACGAGAAAACATCATAAAACACTTTTTGTTTTGAATAACTCGACCGGTTCTGTGACCGGAAATGGCCTAAAATATCTTTTAGCTCATGTTTCTAGACAAACCACATTTGTGTTACATTGTCTGCTGACTGAATATTGTAAATGACAATAAATTTCCTTACCTTACAGCGTAAATATCACAAAGAAATCCGATTTCTACAAGACACTCCCCCTAAACGTCGGCCATTTCAAAGCGACATTTTGTATAGTGTGGCGGATCGATCGATAATGAGTATTTGCAGAATCGATTCTGTTTCGAATCAATATTTGCTCGATTTCTAATTTCTATAAAATATAAAACTTATTATAACTTATTATTCTTCATTCAAAATGACGTGTTTTCGGCCTTACTATTGCTACAATTTTCAATGGATTCATGACTAAACAAGTTCGATTAATCAAACCAATCAAGTCCAATCACACAAGAAACGCTAATATTTTGTCTGGTTTTGTATGTAAGTACCCATAAACTCACTTCCCTTGTTGAAGTTACAGTAATCCTTCGAATTCTTAATGTTCGGATATTTGCACTATGAACCGGACCGGAGGATATGATGAAACCAATCCGTCCGTAATCGGTTGCATTCACAGCGGCCGCCTCTTTTACAGAGCTTATAGACAGAAAAATGGGTTTATTCTATATTCATTTTCAATATTTATCTAAATAGAAAATGTAAATTAGTTTTCTATATATGCGAATCGATTTCAATCTGAATCGATTTTCACTTCAATCGATTATACGTCCATATTTTGGACATCACTACGTGATCATCTTTTTTATTTTTATGGCACTGACCCTAAGGTGCCCTGGGCATTCAGCCTAAAACCGTGTTTGAAATTCGTGGACCATTGCATGCAGAAATCTTTGCAATAAGTACGAGGCATGCCTTTTAAGTTCTGTCGTTTGCATATTTGCCGCCAATTTTTAATTAAGAACTGTTCAAAATTCAAATTTGTTGGAATTTCGAATATCAAAACAATTTAATGCATTAGGATTAATGCAATTGTTTAGTCACAGCGCTGGTTTGAATCTGTCAGGTCACTACGAAAATGAATCTTACTAAGGAAAATGTCCGTGCAATAATTTTCTATAACTTTCGAAGAGGCCTAACGCGACTTCAGTGTTTCGAAGAATTAACATCTGTATTCCATGATGAAGTCCCATGTCTGCGGACCATCGAACGCTGGTATTTGGAATTCCAGCGTGGACATACCACACTTAGTGACAAATCTCGCGAAGGACGTCCAAAATCCGCCTTCACTGAAGATAACATCGTTGCTGTGAGACAACTAATCCTCGAAGATCGTCATGTGACATATCGAGAGATAGAGGCGTTATTAGGCATCTCAGGGACAACCATTCAAAAGATATTGCATGAGGCGCTTGGTGTGAGAAAACTAGTTTGCCGTTGGATCCCGCATTTGCTTTCCGACGATCATAAGGCGGCCCGCGTCAGATGGTGTAAGAAAACTCTTCAGAGGCTCAACCGAGGAGAGTCAAATCACGTCTACGACATCATCAGTGGTGACGAATCTTGGATCTATGCCTACGATCCTGATTCCAAACAACAATCCACAGTCTGGGTTTTCCAAGACGAGCCAAAGCCGACTAAAGTTGTTCGCTCTCGAAGCACTTCAAAGAAGATGGTGGCTACGTTCGTGGCGAAAACCGGTCATGTTGCGACGATTGCACTTGAAGATCGTAGAACGGTTAATGCGGAGTGGTATACCACAGTTTGTTTACCACAAGTCATCGCCGAACTTCGGAAATCTAGCCCAAAGCGACGCATCATCCTGCACCATGGCAACGCAAGCTCACACACCGCTCGTCAAACGATTGAGTATTTGAAGCAGGAAAACGTAGAAATTCTTGACCATCCTCCATACAGTCCTGACCTAAGCCCTAATGATTTCTTTACATTTCCTAAAATTAAGAAAACTCTTCGTGGTCAAAGGTTCCTGTGCGGTGAAGAAGCGGTCGACGCTTTCAAGTCAGCCATTTTGAACACCCCCACTTTGGAGTGGAATAAATGTTATAATAACTGGTTCGAGCGAATGGAAAAGTGTATTAAACTTCATGGTGAATACTTATAAGAACAATAAAAGTTACTATAAGGTTATAGTTTTTTCTTTTTCTTCAAACGACAAAACTTAAAAGGCATGCCTCGTATAACAAAAAACGCCCAATGGTCTACATTAGTAAATTGCTGGTAAGATAATAAATAAGACGAATTATATCCAAAGTGGTCATTTATTGAGAGTATTACAATAATTCAGTTTCTTTGGTGATTAATTTAATGAATATCTATAAGGAAACAATCAATACTTAGATTCAAATAAAGTACAAGTCAAATTGATCTATCAGAACTGCGTCCATTTGCAGTGTTTCCAGCAGGCATATTTTAACAGATCGATAGTATACTATCAATAGTTTGTTATTTACGAGCGACAATACACTGTCGATAGCATTGGCTTTTTCAGATGAAAACTAGATAGTAATACTATCGATAGTTTCTCAACACTATAAATCTGCGAACGGTCTGTCGATGTGTAGTGCATTATTAATGTTATAACATAACCCTTGTATTTCAACCTCGGCAGTTTCAATGTACACTCAACAATACTGTGAATTAACAATAACACCAAACAATGTAATGTAACATGTAAAAACATATAAATATCACATGAAAGTGCATAAGAGTAGTTACTAGTTAGTGTGATGATAAGTAAAAAATATATAAAATCCTAAAAATAGTCACCTATTGGGTTATTTGAGAAAGGTGTCTTTGCCTTATTGTATGAAGGAATAAAAGTTGATTCACAATGCATGTAACTGACTGACTCCTTGAAAAGCGCGCGAAACGTCATTAGCTACTTATTTGTGAAAATCCTAATTAAATAGTTACCGTGGTATTTAGTGATCTTCTTGAATCTTGAATACTGGGCTCGTTCACACTTTGGCCGCAAGGCCCATTATGCGCGAGGCTATTTACATTTAATTTAAATACATGCATTAGAAGAGCTAAATTTAATTTTCCGAATTTTCAAATATTGTATTTCTTCTTATTTGACACAGCCTTCAAAAATATCGACCGCGAAACCTTTTTTAAATAACCCTAAAACGATATAATAAATACAATGTATAACTCTAAAGTTAAAATTAACAATTCGTTATAATTATAATACTATGTAGCAAAACTTTACAAATAAAACTTCATCTAGCATTTTTCAAGTCTATTATAGTGTAGCAAAGCTATCTGTGCATAACTACCATAGACAATTTCGGGAACATACACTGTCGGCCATTAGGTATACAATATGCGCGTCTATGTAATAAGTAATTCTAACGTTGCCACACTATACAACTCTCGAATTAAAAAAATATTATGTCGATTACTAATACCAATTCCTTATTATTTCGTAGTAACAATAAACGGGAATTTTGTACAGGAACATATAAGAAGAAATTCGATTTGAAGAGAATCCAATCTGTTTGATTTTCTCCGTCTATTTACGACAAACATATTTATACTTATAAAAACAATAATAATTCCCGTTTACTTTATTAGATACCACTAATAGATTTATTAAATACCACTTGTATTGTAAAATAAATTAAACCTTAAACTTGTTACGATGCGGTCTCTTTTGGCCGCATCTTGTAATTGGCCGCCTGAATTTAAAATTAATAGGGATATTTTTAAAACGAAATCCCGTGAAAAAGTCGTAATGAGTGACAGCTTTTTTTTTTAAATATCTATTTAAAAATATCCCTATTAATTTTAAATTCTGGCGTCCAACTACAAGATGCGGCCAAAAGAGACTGCATCGTAACAAACTTCAACAGCATACGAAGTATTTACTGTTTAACAAACAAGTTTCTTTTATGCGTTTGTCTTTTCTAACTAACTCATTGATTTTCAGTTAACTCCAATATTAACCAGATCCCGAGTTCAAAAACACATTTAATCGACAACTTTAAACCTAATCATTTGCTAATTAAAAACCACAATGCGTCTAATATACATTTAAAAGAATTTATAATAACAAAATAAATTGCAACAGCACGTAAAGTTAATAACGCGGAAGCATTGTTACAATGCACAAATTATCCCTGTTATACTAAATTCATTACTTAATTAATGATTATGTGATGTTATAGTCACATTTTTCTAACAAGAGCGAGATGGTTTCTATATCTGAATTAATTTCTACAGCTGTAATTATAACTTAACTATGTGTAAATAGTCAAAATAAATAAATTAAAAAATTGTAAATAAATACTACCTAATGTCTAAGCTAAGACCTAAGTCGAGATTCACAGACTAATTTAGCGTCAGCCAAGCGCGGATCCATCGTTGTGGGCACGATGGGCATGCCCACAACCCAAATAGACTGGTGACGTCACATTTTCATGGTCTATTGTGAGGTCGATAGGCTGCTGATGGTACACTGTACAAAATCTTGGCCGAGGCGTCATATATTTTGTAAACGTCTCCTTTGCACTAATCGATCACGAGCGAGTTCTTACTCCGACTCGCACTTGGCCGATTTTCGAGTGACTGTGACCACAACCTATTTTGAGCGTGCGTGAGTATAGTTGACCTGGCGTCGTCTCGCTCTTACTACTGTCAAACTTATATGGAAATTTGAGCGAGCTTGCGAACTGTCATAAACTATAATATGAATCTCGGCCGTAGCCAAAAAAAATCATAGGCAATTCTGAGTGCGAGTCTACAGCTGTCAAAATGCTTTAAATTTAAACAGTTGCAAGAGCGAGCTCATACCTGGCTAAAAATTGTCTGTGAATCTTGGTTTTATTTGTAGAAAATCTTACAATCGTCCTAAGATAAATCCGAGAATTCTGATATGCAAACCTATTTATCAATGAAACTATACTACAGTTTCGGAAGCCCGACCGCCACTTCAATCGCTTTTTGACACTTGGTCGATATACATTGCTGCGTTTCGTTGTCATTTGTTAAAACTTTCAAAAATATTTCAGTAATGGGCAGCGTCCATGTGTCAAATTGAAAGCGATTACGAAAATGACGAACGTCGCATTCACCCCGACTACAATTCTAATACACTAACCAACAATTGACGTCACATTGTAACAACGCCACCGCACTTACAAGCGAGTGGAATGACCCCAACACTAAGAAATTACAGTTTAAAGCTATGCAGCATTGTTATAAAGACTCGATGTTGTTTCTTAAAGACATGGCCATCAATTATCATGCGTAAAATTACGTGCAAATAATTTACAGTATAAAAAATTTGCCGCAGATCCCTGGGTACAGATCGCGAAGTTCCACCATTCGTAAGCCACTTTGACACAGGGATGATATACACTACTGCCTTTTTTAATAGCTTATTAAAACTGGCAAAAATATTCTAGCAATACTAAAAAACCAAAGACGGCAAAGACAAACATAATTGGGGTCAAAATTGTACGTATGTTACAACTATAGCCATCACTCTCAAAAACTGTCTATGATTGTTTTGCAAAGATAGATTTGCCAAACTACATTTGAATATCGCGCTGTTTTGTTTCTCTTTTCATATTTATTTAAATGCATCTTCTTCTAAAAAGCACAGACAACCAGTCTTTATGACAACACAATAACACGTCTACACTAATAATATCAATGAGATAAATTCGTATGTTTATGATTATGACCGTAGACAGCACGAGCCATCGCCGACCGACGTCGTCTTCCCGTTGATGGGACCTAAGCTGCCGTCGTACTTCGGCAACTCCTTGCATTTTGCTTGCTGGAATACAAAAGTGGTGCATATGAATAAAAAAGTGGTGCATTGAATACATAAGTTGTGTATTTTAATACACAAGTGGTGTGTGGAATACAATAATGATGTATTTGAATACAAAAGTGGTGAATTTGAATACAAAAGTGGTGAATTTGAATACATAAGTGGTGTATTGAACACAAAAGTGGTAACAGAATCGCTACCAATATCTTCGCTTCGAAAAAACCTTATAATTGAGAAGTTATACCTCCATAAGTTCTACGGCAATCTCCATGAATAGTCTCTCAACATTCTCGGCCTCCTTCGCCGATGTCTCCAGAAAGTACATGCCGTGTCGTTGCGAGAAGTCCTCGCCGATATGCCTCGGGATCTCCCGGTCTTCCCTGTCTGTTTTGTTACCTGTGATTTGATAAATAAATTGTTAGATTTAAATATCTTTACAAAATAAATGCTATACAATGATATAAATTATGTTAGATAATATAGTCTTATTTGTAAAAATGATAGTCAAGTAATTATTTCAAACAAATAAATAAGTCAATGTAATAATTAATGTTAATAATAATAAAAATTTTGATGAAAAATTATAAAAAATGATTTAAAATGATTTCATAACTTCGAGACAATGTGATCATGGTAGGTGTCCGACGTCTCGCTCTATAGACCAGACTGACTGACCCACCAACACCCCAAACCAATAGCCCCAATTAAGTTGTAATTTCTAATCACTGCAATAGTTTATACACCTGACGGGGTCTGTCATTGTGTGCAGTCAGATGCGCTCAGAGACGGGTCCCGCTATATGCAACACATATCCCTTCAAATTAAAGTTCTCTAAGGGGCCTCTATGTGTTGGAGCTATGTCTCCGTGCAAGCCTTTCAAAGGACCGGGTTTTCTTAAACCCGTGAAACATAGAGAGATAAAAATGATATAAATGAAGAGAATGTCAAAACGTTTCTGAGATTAAACTAATCACCCACATTTTTAATAAATATAAGTTTTTAATAAATAAATACATAATAGTTCTGAAATATCAAATAGTTGACACAACAAATGCGTACAATGTGTGTGTTAGGGTATTCGCTCCACCCAGGCTTTGGATCTCCAATGTTATCTCTAGAGTGGCATTAGTTGTATAGTCGAGAACAGAGAAATGTGTACAAGAGAGTTTTTAAGGTTGAGATTTTCTCAAAAACTACTTGACCGATTGTAAAAATTATTTCACTGTTAGATAGATAAAAGATAAAACTATGTAATTGTAAAAGAATTATTAAAATCGATCAAGTAATTTTTGAGAAAATCTCAACCTTAATAAGGTCCCTGTATACTTTTCTCTGTCATTGTGTGTATGTAAAAATCAGACTCACCCACTAATATCCTCAAGACCTTATTGTTGGCGTACTCCTCAATCTCCCGCAGCCAGTCGGGCAGGCAGTCGAACGTCGGCTGGCAAGATATGTCATACACCAGTATGAGAGCATGTGCTGATCGGTAGTAGCTCTGTGTGATCGATCTGAAGCGCTCCTGGCCGGCTGTGTCCCATATTTGTAACTAATAACAAGATTTTTAGAATTAAAACTATAGTCAGCCATTACTACAAATTATTATATACAGGGTGTAACGTAAAGGGTATATGAATCCGAAGGGAGGGTGTTCAGTATCGATAACTGAACAACTTTTATTCTACGACTTTTCGAATAAAAATAAATCCTTCGGCTTCATATACCCTTTATGTTTCACCCTGTATAAAAGGATATCAGTCATTTATATTGTTGAAGTCGGCAATTAGACAAACAAGATATTATATTTTACACACAAAGACAGTGAAAAGTATACAGGGGGGGCCAATAAGGTTGAGATTTTCTCAAAAACTACTGGACCGAATTTAATAATTCTTTTACAGTTACATTTAACCATTATATATCAAACATTATGTAATCATTTTAGCATTTAGAATTTTTTACATGTTGCTTCTTAACATGACATATGACATTTATATAGAATTATAGTGTTTTTGATCATATTTGGTTTAAAAATTAGTTCCATGATTAATTGCCTCTTTAATACTAAAGTATTGGGTGTTATTTATAACTTTAGGGCTAAAAACACATTTAAAAACATTCTATGCTTTTTATACTAAATTAAATTTACTAAATATTAGCATTAGGGGTGTAAGGGGTGGGGACCGACAATATTGGCCACCCAATTGCCAACCTCACCGGCACGTGGTGCACCCTGCCGACCAACGGACGGGGCTCTGGCGACCGACAGTTGGCGGTATACCCAGCTCGCACCGTGCCGGCGCCAAGTGCAGCAGGTCGGTGACGGGCAGCAGCGTCACCGGCGCGAGGTGGCCGGCTCTGCGATCGCCAACCCGCTTGCCCAGCGTGGCGATTACGGGCATCACCTCCCAAATATGAGTGACACCACAAGGCCCCGGCCCCCAGTTCCCGGCCGCCCCGCTATTCCTAGCCAAGGCAGCGGCTACGGTAACGGCGGGGCAGGGGGTGCTAAGAATCCCCGGGTTACGGGAGGCTGCCAAACAAAATTGACCCTGGCTACGTACAACGGACGAACTCTGCGGCTGGACGATCATATCGCGGAACTCGAAGTAGAGTTGGAGAGGATACGCTGGCACGTCCTAGGGTTATGTGAAGTCCGAAGAGAGGGGGAGGACACACTGACCCTGGAATCGGGCCATCTACTCTACTTTCGAGAGGGCGATCAACTCTCCCAAGGCGGGGTAGGTTTTCTGGTGAATAAGGCCCTCGTAGACAACGTAATGGAGATCTCCAGTGTGTCGCCACGGGTAGCGTACCTCATTTTGAAACTTACCGAGAGATACTCTCTTAAGGTAGTACAGGTCTACGCACCAACGTCGGCACACTCGGATGAAGAAGTGGAGGCTGTCTATGAAGACATAGCCAAAGCCCTCAATCACACCACTAAGACACACTTCAACGTTGTCATGGGGGACTTCAACGCTAAAGTGGGAGTACAGAGCAACATCGAATCGAAAATCGGACCACATGGTCTTGGTTGCAGGAATCATAGGGGGCAAATGCTAGTTAACTTCCTGGAGAAAGAGGGGCTATTCTTAATGAATTCGTTCTTTAAGAAGCAGCCTCAGAGGAAGTGGACTTGGCAAAGCCCCGACTCTATGACGAAAAATGAGATAGACTTCATCATAACGGACAAAAGGCATATATTCAGGGATGTCTCTGTACTTAACCGGTTTAACACTGGTAGTGACCACCGACTCGTGCGAGGCACCCTGAATATCGATTTTAAGCTAGAAAGACTCCGTATGATGAAGTCTACGCTCCGACCTAACCTGCAACAGATCGTAACCGGCTCCGAGAAATTTCAGTTGGAGCTGAAAAATAGATTCGATGTCTTGGAAACCACAATTGACGTTGACCAGGCGTTTGACACAATGGTGAAGACCATCAGGGACGTAGGCGTAAGGTTTTGCAGGTCGCAACGTACTGGCACGAAGTCTAAGCTCTCAGTGGACACTCTGGATCTCATGAAGGAAAGACGTGAAAAGGCTACGCAAATCTCTCAGACAGAACAGCGGACCCTCAACAAGCATGTAAGGAAGCTTATACGTCGTGACCTTCGTCGCTCCAATACACGCCGCATACAAGAGGCAATTGAGCAAAATCGAGGGTCAAAAGTATTCATACAGCAGTTGGGGAGAAGCCATCTGACCAAACTAAAGTCGGCGAATGGCAGAACCGTCACTTCCAAACCAGAGATACTCGCTGAGATCGAAGACTTCTACGGCCGATTATACGCACCTCACGCACCGCAACCTGAGCCTAGTACCGATGATCCCCGAGCTACGTTAACACGCCATTTTACCGAAGACCTGCCGGATGTGAGTCTTGACGAAATCGGACTGGCTCTCAAACAGCTTAAGAATGGAAAAGCCCCCGGTGAAGACGGGGTTACATCTGAGCTCCTGAAAGCAGGTGGTACTCCTGTCCTGATGGAGCTACAGAAGCTTTTTAACTCCGTCATACAGAGTGGGAGAACTCCGAAGGCATGGCACAGGAGCATTGTTGTCCTGTTTTTCAAGAAAGGGGACAAAACCCTATTGAAAAACTATAGACCTATCTCACTCCTGAGTCATGTATACAAGCTGTTTTCGAGAGTCATTACGAATCGTCTTGGACGGAGATTTGACGACTTCCAGCCCCCGGAGCAGGCCGGGTTTCGCGGAGGATATGGCACCATAGACCACATCCACACAGTGAGGCAGATTATACAAAAGACAGAGGAATACAATCGGCCCCTGTGTCTTGCATTTGTGGACTATGAGAAAGCATTTGACTCTATCGAAACCTGGGCTGTTCTGCAGTCCTTGCAGCGATGCCAAGTAGACTGGCGGTACATCGAGGTGCTGAGATGCCTGTATGACGCCGCCACTATGACCGTCCAAATCCAGAACCAGCAAACAAGATCTATCCAGTTGCGTAGAGGTGTGAGACAGGGAGATGTTATATCACCGAAACTCTTCACAAACGCGCTGGAAGATGTCTTCAAAACACTGGACTGGAATGGACGTGGCATCAATGTAAATGGCGAGTACATTTCACACCTTCGGTTTGCCGACGATATAGTGGTCATGGCTGAGTCGCTGCAGGATCTGCAGGCAATGCTGGATAGCCTTAATGCTGCTTCTCGCCGTGTCGGGCTCGGGATGAATTTGGATAAGACCAAGATCATGTTCAATGATCTGGTCGTCCCGGAACCAGTAGTAGTCGATGCCACGGTCCTCGAAGTTGTTCAGAAATATGTCTACTTAGGACAAACTCTACAGCTGGGTAAGAACAACTTCGAGAAAGAGAGTGACAGGAGAATTCAGCTGGGCTGGGCAGCGTTTGGGAAGCTACGTCATATCTTCTCGTCTTCAATACCACAATGCCTAAAAACTAAGGTCTTCAACCAGTGCGTCCTGCCAGTGATGACCTACGGAGCCGAAACGTGGACATTGACGGTGAGACTGGCCCACAGGTTCAAGGTCGCTCAGCGAGCTATGGAAAGAGCTATGCTTGGAATTTCTCTGTTAGATAGAATAAGAAACGAGTATATCCGCCAGAAGACAAAAGTGGTTGACATTGTTCATAGAATCAGTAAACTGAAGTGGCAGTGGGCTGGTCACATCTGTCGTAGAACCGATAACCGATGGGGTAGACGAGTTCTCGAATGGAGGCCACGAACGGGTAAACGTAGTGTGGGACGCCCCCCGACCAGATGGAGGGATGACCTTCGCAAAATGGCTGGCAGGGACTGGATGCAGAGGGCCGAGAGTAGGGTTGATTGGCGCGCTTTGGGAGAGGCCTACGTCCAGCAGTGGACTGATACGGGCTGATGATGATGATGATGATGAAATATTAGCATTATCCTTTTCATAACCAGTGACAGAAAATGATATCAATATTTTAGGCATGTCTTTCTTTATCATAATTTAGAAGTCTCACAGAAAGGAGGCCACCATCTTCATGTAATGTTTGCCGTTAATTAATACACTAATGATACTGATACATGTACTTCTTAGCAATTCTTAATAAGCATAAATTATTATGTTAATGTAGTAATTTGGACTGAGCAATTATGCAACTTACGGCTAGATAATTACAATACATAATAGAGCATTCATAATTAACAGACCGGCATTGTACTTTACTATGCTTATTTGATTAACAATGGTTGTAAATATCTACGTATTGTGGTTCATTGTGGAACCTTGTCACAGTAAGGTTTGCTTGTCAAATTAATGTGTGTTCTATAAGGTGTAAAATTAATTCAAATGAACAACAATTACAAATACCAGAGCTTTTGGGATCATATGTTTGCATATGATTTATGTTGTACTATAGTACATCCTATAGGATGGATAGGCAGATCCATTAGATAGACCGACCCATAGATAGTCCATCAAAATTTGAATAGATTAACTTTTAGTTGAATTGAATACAAGTAGTAGAAGGTGAAGAAACATGAACAACAAAGGTGGAAGTAGATATGCCCAAATAAGAACAAAGGCTTGGCGTACCGTTACTAATTCACGATTTCCTACCACCATAGAACAATGGAAAACTAGCAACATACAATTCAAGTTAACCCAAAAACAAACCTTTGTAGCACACAAATGACGCAACAAGGACGGCCAAAATCATCATGCGCCGGTCATTATCTCACCTTCACTTTCTCGCCGTCCACTTCCACCGTTTTGATCATGAAATCCACTCCAATTGTCGCTCCCTGCCCAGGAGGAAAGAGACCTTGGGTAAACCTCCGAACTAAACATGTCTTACCCACCCCCGCGTTCCCTACCAGCACCACTTTGAACAGAAACTTATAGTCCTCCATTTCAATCGAATCACATTTATATAAATCCTCCAATTAAAGCTCAAAACAATAAATTAGCACCTGAAGACACTGTTACGCTTTGGTGAATTGACACTAATTTAGCTTATCGAAAACATGGAGATATCGTGTCTGAATGATTATTTAACTATCAAATGTACATTAGAGATTAGATAAGTGTAGAAATAGATTATTTAAATGGAATAAACAATGAAAAACAAAATTGAGATGATCAAACGCGAACGAACGCGATATCGACGTCGTTCTAATAATAGAGCGTGTTTACGATGATTGATTAATGTTGAAGTAAATATTTGATATGAAATTTTTAGGTTTATTTATAATTGATAACAAAGGCACAAATAATATCTAATACATTTTATTAAAAAGAGATAAATAATAAATCATTGGACTAAGTAAGTTATTAGAGTATTTTCATTCATTTTGACATTACATCAAACGTCTTATAGCTATCGTTGTAAACAATACATCATTAATCAAATGGCATGTGTTTCTGTAGCTATTTCAGCAACATTTAAATGAGAACAGGATAGCACATCGATTCTAATGTAGTGTGACAAGGAAAGCATGATAAACAACGAGCTAATATGGAGCTAATGAAACACTTTTTGTGTTTTTGTTGGGCCGTTTCTGTAGCAAGAAACGCTGCAGAGAGAGATAGTACTCTAAAATATTTATATTATTTCTCCTTTTCTTATATCATTTCTCATTCTCAGTTCTCAGATAAATTAAATAATAACAAATAAATGTATCGCGCATCTGCGAGTTTTGTATTCATTGTTTTTGTGAATAATTAATTCGATTAATTTACACTTTTCCACCGATAGCTGCTGTTACAGATACATATTTATAAAGCATAAATAATGTCTAGCATTAATTATACTACTCGCACTGAAGGCCAGACGAAAATAAACACCATAATATGGACTGTACCGAATTTCATCAATCTTTTGGAAAATAAGACTACTCGTGAATTCCGCACTGAGAAGTCAAAGGACCCAAACGGGACTGAAGCAAGCGATTCCAGGTTTCAATTGAAAATGCAGTTTTTGGGCAGAGATAATGATATTATTGAGATTTATTACTTGTCCCCGAATCCCGTGTTCTTGAAGTCGATCTTAACCATATGTTTGAAGCGTTTCGAAGAGCGCTCCATCGTTATAAAAGAGTATCACACCGTCCAGGCGAACAAATGGCAGTATCTAGCCACTCTATTCAAACGGGATATAGCCAGCTACGAAGGAAGAGACATTTACTTACTAAGTGATGGAAGTTTACGTTTAAAATTCCAATTTATGGTCACAAATGATATTAAAGTGGACAGATCTAACATACCAGAAGCTCAACTGAGTAATGACTTTGAGAATCTCTTAAACAATGGATTGTTTTCTGACGTTACAATGAAATCTGCCGAAGGAGTCGAGTACAAGATTCACAAAGCCGTACTGGCAAGTAGAAGTGCGGTTCTGAAGGCTCATTTTGAACATAATACAACTGAATGTTATACTAATGTTGTGGAGTCCCCGCTAGAGTCAGAGGTGTTGCGTGAAGTACTAACTTTTATTTACAGCGACAAAGCCCCAAGGGTTGATGAGATACCAGAGAGACTGTTAGCCGCAGCTGACTATTATCAACTCAGCAGACTGAAAAGCTTGTGTGAGGAAGCATTGCATAAGAAATTGACTGTAGAAAATGCTATAGAGACTTTGCAATTAGCAGATTTACATTCTGCTAACGCTCTAAAACAATTAACCTTAGAATTTATCAAGGATGGCCAAGCCAAGCTGATCACAAAGACGGAAGGTTGGGCTAAAGTGAAGTCAGTTGAATTAATTAAAAGAATCTATGAATACATCATGGCTGATGATGTTGAAGCTGATATAAAATAGTATCTCATTGCTCTGAGCACCTTTTAGATGGTGTATAAATGCATTTTTAGGTAGAATAAGATTTTAGAATACTGGTGTTGTAGTTATTTAAATTATATCTGTGATTTTTTTTTATATTAATTTGACTTTATGTAGTAATAAATTTAATAATATGAAATAAAATGACAACAAATTGTGTGTGTAGAAAAATATATTCGTAAAACATTAATAATTAGCTAATAATATTTAAATTATACATAATTCTACGATGGTTTCTTTTCTGGGTTTTTATCACCATCATCATCACTATAGCTCTCATAAGTATCATCACTATCACTACTAGTATCACTGTCAGTATCACTTTCACTAGTTTTTCTCATGTGACTCCTATTTGTATTCTCAAATAAATCATCATTGTCTGGTTTACTATCTTTATCTGTACTACTGAACTCCTTCGGCCATACATTGTTTTCTTTAAAATACTTTATCGAGTCCTTGTTCATTATTTTGACAATCTCTGCCTTCACTTTGTCACCTTCTACAATAGGTTCTACGAGGACGTAGTCTCCTCTCTTCACCCATATGTTATTTCTGAATTTTTTGGGCATTGATACTAAATATTCTTCACCCTTATGTGTTGTGATCTGAAAACAAGATGATACAGCAGATGTAAGTATTTAGATGGGTAATTTAATGGAATGTATTGTGTAAATAATTAGCCTAACTGGAGCCTCAAGTCATGCCTATATAAACATGTCCAACTGCTGGGCAGAGGTCCTCCCATCCCTGGGATGTCTCCTAGATAGCTGGTAAGAACATAGTTTGCTAGACGGCTTCAAGAATGCCGCCAACGTCTAGAAACTCTGAGTCAATAAACAGTGAGAATTAAGGTATTACAAGTTATTTTGGTCAAAAAGGTAGTTACCTCATGGAGATTATTTCCTTTGCTTTTTAGAACTCTAACGACATTTTGATTCTCCTTCGGCAGCTCGAAGTCATCCCACAGAGTTTCGTTCATCACATGCTTCCTTTTGTTGACTTTCGACATCTTTACAATAATCAGGAACTTTGAATATTTCAATACAACAAAATGAAATGAAAATCTAAGGATTTTTTTGTATATCGGAGCGAATTGTTCAATGAATGAATGCCGAAGAAATAAATCATAAAAACAATTTTATAACCTCTCTCGCATACGGAACCAAAACAAACAAATGTCAGTTGCGTTTCTTTGGACGCATTTGTGTGCAATTGTGCATCATTGGCAATGGCATGGTGCCGCCGTGCGCTACTCGAGGTTGTTTTTGATAGTACAAAACATACCCGGAGCCGGAAAATAAAAACAAATAATTAAAAAAATTGCGCGAAAGTTTGTTTTGTAAACATACTCATATTTTTATCTAAAATGAAGAGTAATACTGGGATTATATTTTATAAAAATGTAATAGGGTTATATAACATTTGCCGGCGATGTTATTGTGATATTTTACCGAACAGTGAAGTGAAGATAATTAGACAGAAAACTGAAAAAACTTCTTCTAACCTCAAAACCGAAAAGGTGACGAAACGGGCTGAAAAAGTATCTAAAGAAACTAGAGTGAACGCTGTAAATATTCAGATGATATCTAAGAATATCTACGAACAATTATTTAAGAATCCAAATGCTGCTATAGAACCAAAAATTATTAAAAGGTAACCCTACTTTTCTATCCTACGTACGATCATTAGGCATAAAACCTACATGAGACAAGAATCACGATCAGAGATACACTCTAGAAATTATTCCTTACTGGATAACAGATTATTCCAAAATTTCCACTTCAATGTGCGGTCTAAAGTCTAATACAGAGAAAGGTGTACAGGAGAGTCTTTAGGTTCGAGATTTTCTCAAAAAGTACGTGACTGGTTTTTGAAAATTCTTTACAATTACATAGTGTGAACTCTAAATTAACTACTAGTAAAATAATTTTAACAATCGGTCAAGCAGTTCTTGAGAAAATCTCAAATTCAAATTTCAAATTCTTTATTATGCTTTATATCTCAACCTTATTGAGTCCCCTGCATATATTATACCTGTCTTCGTGTGTACGATTCGTCTTGATCTCGGGACTGATCATGCATTTTGTACCAAAAAACCACTTTGGCACAAAATGCATGATCAGTCCCAAGATCAAAGGTTGATCGGTTATTCATTTGTTTTTGTAATATTTATTCCTTACAGTTGCCAAGACACTCTTTTGAGGCACGGCATAGACTTTAAGGAGTTCAGTCTCATGCCCGATGTGGAACTGAAATTGCCCAAGCTCGAAGGCAAGGACATTGTAGAACATTTCTACAACATCGGGGAGAAGCAATGTGCTCCGTACCGGAAGCTACTCAAAACACTGGCTAGTTGTAAACTGCCGCCGCTGCCAAAGGTATTGCTTTTAAAGTTTTTTAAAGTAAAGGAAAGATGGGATAAAGATTCAAATTATTACATTCACATGGATGACAGATAGCTTCACAACACATGGAATCCTGTCATAAGAATTTAGGTTACCTATTTCCTGATATAATTTGTTCTTCAATGTAGACTATAATTTCCAAGCTTTTAATACTATTAAATAGATAATGTTAAAATTTTCATAATTTATTTAAGCTTTTACACATTGTGTACAAAAGGTGAGCTTAATGCCTTGCGGCATTATCTACCAGCTGACCTTTGGGCATGCGGAGAAAGCAAAGGCAGGTGTAAAAATAATAAGACACTTAACACAATTTAAACCAAAAATAAATATAACTTATATAGCCACTAGCTGTCAGGTACATGAGTATTAAAATGGCGTAATGTTATTTTAATAATGTTATCTGCCTCTCCAATACCTCAAATTCACTTAGGGTGACTTTCAATATAAGCGTTAATGATTTAAACAATGAAAACTCCATACATTTTGCTTGGGTTAAGTCATTAACTCTAGCTACGGTTATCTTTTATCGCTAATGACGGTTACAATAATAACAATCTGGCGTGTTAAAATTCACAGAAATGGTCAAAGACTGCCGGCTGGTCCAAATATGTTGGCGACGAGCCACAGCCAGTGCCGTGTCCTCCGGATGATGCCCTGGTCTTCGACGTTGAGGTGCTCATGGCTGCGGGCAAGAGGCCCACTCTGGCGTGCGCTGTGTCACCAGAGGCTTGGTAAGTTTTACATAAACATTAACTCACGCCCGTCTCCCATGTAAGTGTAGGTAAAGAAAAAGGCCCGACGGGATGACACTCATTCCATGGAAGATGGGACGGCCATTGGTGTGGGATGCCACGTGTGTTGATACGCTGGCGCCGTCACATCTTCCTGAAACATCACAACGAGCAAGTGGCGCTGCTGCAGCGGCCGAAACCCCTCAAGCGGCGCAAGTATGGTAGCCTCGACAGAGGCTACATATTTGTGCCGTTTGGGGTAGAGACGCTGGGTCCGTGGGGGCCGGGAGCGATGGAAATTTTGAAAGATCTGTCGCGTGACCAAAAGGCTGGCCTGTATTTCGCCCAAAGGCTCAGCCTAGCGATCCAGAGGGGAAATGCCGCCAGCATTTTGGGCACGTTGCCGCACAACGGGGATCGGTTGAACTATCTGTAATGCTAAGCCATTCAGATAGTTCAACCGACCTTTTTTATATATAGTTTTTAGTTTAGTTTATATTTTCTAGGTTAATATTATAATAGTTATTTTTATTATTGTTTTATGAATAAATACCTTACTCAGTGTAGGTATAGACGACAGAACTCCCATCTGATGTTAATAACATAGCCAAACATGCGAACGGGACCTCGACACTCCGTGGCACGTTCTTTTCCCAACTAAGCCAAAGTGACTCAGAGCGCGTGTCATCCCGAGGTCCCTCGTACGAATCCCAATCTTAACGAAAACTTATTAATGTTAAGGGCCTTCCATGAGTCAACTAGCGCCGCCAATCTTAAAAAAATAATATATTCCAATATAATCAATTTTATTAAAAAAGCTATGTACACATTGCTTATTACGATAAATACTATTTTTTAAATGCTTGCTTATACCGTGATTCAATTTCGCTAAGTTGTAGTTCGCGTAATTGCGAAAAACGGCCGTTTTTGGCACATTTGAGAACTACAACTTTGCTTGTCGCAATTATGCCATGTATTGTATATTAAAAAATAGTGTTTATCCTAATAAAGATTGTGTACATAGCTTTTTTAAGATTGGCGGCGCTAGTTGGCTCATGGAATGCCCATAAGATAAGATATCGTTTATTTGACACACACAAACAATACACAAGAAGAAGAATATAATAGTACAATCCAAGTGCTGACGGTGCAGTGATGTGGTGTCAAACCGGCCAAGCATTTATTTGTCATCAATCATTTGTTTATCATCAACATACTAAACTGACAGGTATGGTTGGATCAGCGAACCCGTTGCAAACGGAGACTCCCATCAGCATTTCGACAGCATTCGCTACGAGGACCTAATACCGCTGGAGACGAATGGCCTGGAGCCCTGCGGAGACCTGGCCAGGCCTCGGGTTGTGGTTGGTCATAACGTGTCTTTTGACAGGACCAAGGTGAAAGAGCAGTACTGGCTGGATAAGACTGGTGAGTCTAGTATTATAGATCTGTAGCTGTAATGTCTAATAAAAAAATATTTTAAAAAAACCGACTACAAAAAAAACTAACCTTTTTTTGATTAATTTTTTATACCCTATGACATGACACTCCTGTAATCAAGATGAATCTAATTATACCTGTTGCGGTTGGGAGAATAAAGAAGACACGTGTTGAGAGTTGTGAATGTAATTCTGAAGTAAAGTTAAACTAACTTAATGCTATTTATATCATTATACAACTGGTCAAGAGTAGGAGAAAGGTATCTATATTATTTGGAATAATCTCACGTCTGACCGCTAGCTGAATATACAGAAATGTTACAACTATTCCAAGGTCCAGACGTGATGCTGTATATTTCCTGTAACTACAGATAATAGGTATAGATACTCTCCCCTTTAATAGGTATTATACCTCATACACCAAAATCCATCAAGTCATTTAGGCTACAGGATGGCTGGAAGGATATACATACACCCGGAAAACATTACCCTCCTTCTGGGACAGTCGGGTATAAAGCGTCGCCGTGAAAAATCATCAAAATTGTGCTAATCTATATTAATATCTGCAAAAACTAAACTAACTGCTACTTATTTAGAGTTCCATACCTCAAGAGGAAAAACGTAACCCCATCACTTCCTTGTCTGTCTATCAAAGACTTTTTTCTCAGAAACGCGTGGACGTATCAATTTGAAATTAATATCAAAAACTCGTGTCTCAAATACCTTGGAATTGTAAAAAAAATCAAACTTATGTCTACGCAATCAAAAGATATGGCCGTTTATATCGCAGTGTCACACACACACAAACTCTCACACACACCCTTTCCCCCTCTCGCACACACACAAACACACACATGTGTACGCCTATTAGCTGTATAACAGGGAATTACTGGTTCTCAAGATACAGGTTAGAGCTGTGACCAGCATAGTTATTTAAGTACAGAGTGTACATTAATTGTTTCAAATACATGATTATTATTATATTATTATTATTTTTCGGCTAATTTGTATGGAAACGCAAGGGAATCTATAACCTATAGGGCGTGATGGGTCTTCTTGCAGTGCCTCTCCACTAATGAAGGCTGGCCGTCAGCTCCGCATATCTCCCTCTGTCTTGAGCCAGTCGGAAAAGCTCTTGGACGCTGGCTATCGCTGTCCACCCACTCCCTTATATGGGGTTGTCTCCACCGATCCCGGGATCCGTTTGGATTGGAAACGGATCCCGGCAGTTTGTCTCCACCGATACCGAGATCGGTTTCCAACACAAAAAACAATTAATGTTTGTATCCACCGATCCCGCGGCTACAAGAAATAAATTATATTAATTGTGGAAACGGATCACGGTGTACAGAGATAAGAAAGGAATTATATTATTTTTCCAAAAAAAATATTTTCACCTAATTTTCCAAACAATAGGAAGTTATAAATAAAACATATTAATTAATTTCATGAAGTTATACAGAGTGTTGTTTTGATTAACGACGAGCGACTAAGGGGTGGTAGTCTAAATAATCTTAGTTCCAAAAATTGTGTTTATATTATTTTTAATTAACATAATTACTTTTAGAATTAAAACTATAGTGAGTCATTACTACAAATATTATATATAAACGGATGTCACTGACTTATATTGTTGAAGTCGACAATTAGACTTCAACAATATAAGTGAGTGATATCCGTTTATATATAATAACACAATTACTATTAAAAAAAAAAATTTCTCTTGAAATTATTGGAACTAAGATTATTTAGACTACCACCCCTTAGTCGCTCGTCGTTAATCAAAACAACACTCTGTATAACTTCATGAAATTAATTAATATGTTTTATTTATAACTTCCTATTGTTTGGAAAATTAGGTGAAAAGATTTTTTTGGAAAAATAATATAATTCCTTTCTTATCTCTGTATACCGTGATCCGTTTCCACAATTAATATAATTTATTTCTTGTAGCCGCGGGATCGGTGGATACAAACATTAATTGTTTTTTGTGTTGGAAACCGATCCCGGTATCGGTGGAGACAATCTGCCGGGATCCGTTTCCAATCCAAACGGATCCTGGGATCGGTGGAGACAACCCCCCTTATATTGACGCGTGATGGGGGCGACCCTCCTCATAAAAATAACATTCGCCTCAAACTCTCCAGGAGTCCGTTTCATGGACACCATGTCAATGCACACGTGCGTGAGCGGCGTCACCAGCTACCAGCGCACGGTGCTCAAGACTAAGGACAGAGAACACCATCCCTCTGACGACGACTGGATGGAGATCAGCTCATTGAACAGTCTCACAGAGGTAGGTGCATTACCCGAGATAAGATACACGGGGCCTCAATAAGTATGACTGATTTATAGGGTTCCGAACCTCAAGAGGAAAAAAGGAACCCTTATAGGATCACTTTGTTGTCCGTCTGTCAAGACCTATATCTCAGAAACGAGTGGAAATTACAGGTCTGCAACCTCATGCAGCCGTGAAAAAATCAACATTCTACGTTAATGCAATACAAAAACAATATGGCCGTTTATGTCGAATTTTGGCGCATATTTGTATGAAAAAACTCAAAACCTATAGGGTACTTCCCGTTGACCTAGAATCATGAAATTTGGCAAGAAGCTAGGTCTTATAGCACAAGTAAAGGAAAAAATCCGAAAACTAAATTTTTAAATTACACCCCAAATATTTTTTTATTTTTTCGTTAGAGCAAAGTTACGGGGTTAGTAAGTTGTTTGCACGGAAGCCTCGGGGCGCGAGGCCGACTCGCACTGGGCCGGTTTATTTCCTTATCTCCCACCCCTAATACTAACAATAGTTACACTTAGTACGCACACGGGCCACACGCGACAGCCACAAACGCCGCCACGAGAAGCTAGAAGCGGCTACAAAGGTAGCTGAAGCGCGCGACAGCCACTTGTGGCCGGTGGTCGACACTTGCGGTCGGTGGCTGCTACTTTTTTTAACCCATGCGTGCAGTATAGTTTACTGAGGCAAGGGAGAGAGGGGCGCGGAATCGCGCGAGTGGCGTGTGGCGGCTTTTTGTGTCGGCGTTTAGTGGCCGGTGCGAGCCAAAAGAAGCAAGCTGCGACGATTTGTAGCGTGTGGCCGCCACCGGCGCCAACCGTGTGCGGCGAGCCCATATAAAATGTATGAAAATTACAAGAAATATGCCTGTGGCGGCGTTTTGTGGTTGTGGCCGGTGGCCCGTGTGCGGGAGCCCTTAGGCTTAGTCACTGAGTTGTAAACATATTGTAGTATTACTTATTAGTTCAAATAAATATATTTTTAATAATAAAAAAAACCCTAATACTGGAGGGGTACGATTTATCACTGTACCCCCAATACTTCACGGCTATGCAGATTAGGATTTGAAATAGCGGCACTAGAACGAGCTTGTAGTTTTTGAGAAAATCTCAACCTTATTGAGGATCTGGATACTTATCTCGGGTAATAGACTGTACATAATCGAAAACATTCAAAGTAAACAGAGGTTTACTTTGAATGTTTTCCCGCTCGCTCTTACGCGACGCAGCATATGAACGACAGTGACAGTTGCTTTTAGGATTAGGATTCACTTAGTGGCCGCCACAGGATAGTACGGTAACAGCAAAAGAAGTTGAATATGTTGATGACTCCCATTTCTAGGTTCACAAACTCTACTGCGGCGTGCCCATAGACAAGTCTAGCCGCGACGTGTTCATGGATGGCACTATGCAAGACGTGCACGACCACTTCCAACAGCTGATGACCTATTGCGCGGGTGACGTCACGGCGACATGTGACGTGTTGCGCGAATTGTTACCGCTGTTTCTGGAGAGATTCCCGCATCCAGTCACGTTGGCGGGCATGCTCGAGTTAGGTGAGTGCCACTTAAGACCAGGTCACACAGAAAGCGGACCGGGGGAGGTCCGGAATTTTTTGGTAATATATGAATTTGTATAGAGGGTGCCAGAACATCTATACAAACCCATTGGTCACAAAAATAATCCCGCACCGCTACGAAACGCTTCCGTTTAATGTGTGGCCTGGGCTTTAGGCCGAGATTCATAGACAATTTTGAGCACGAGTTTAGCGTGAGCTTGACTGGCTTACAACTGTCACACGTTTATGGATTTTGTAAGAGCGAGCTCACGCTGTGATTGGCCTCAAAAATTTCTATAAATCTCGTCAAATTAAGCTACTGTTTTACAGTTTATATCTATACGAGTCCTCATTTTTGTTTTATTTCTCAGGTTCAGCTTATCTCCCGGTAAATTCAAATTGGTTGCAATACATAGATTCAGCTGAAACGGTATTTGAAGATCTGAAGCTGGAATCAAGACAGTTACTCTCTCAAAAGGCTGATGAAGCTTGCAGACTTATGGAAAACGCGACTTATAAAAAAGACCTATGGATGTGGGACCAAGATTGGTCCACCCAGGCCCTAAAATTAAAAAAATCCGTTACAAAAAAGAAGAAAAAAGACGAAGCACCAGAACAAACAGCCAGTGTTATATTTGAAAATAGAACACAAAATTCAAATAAAGAATCCAATGTTCTCAACGAGGAATTCATTGAAACAATAGAGCATAAACCTGAGATAAATAAAAGCATAGAGGGTTTGAGCAAAAAGTTTGCATATCTATATGAATTGGGTAATTTGTTGCCAGTAAAAAAGCCGTATTTGGCCGGATATCCGGCGTGGTACCGGAAACTGTGTACTAAGCCAGGGAAAGACACAGAATGGGCACCCGGAGCGAATAATATTACTACTAGTATGCAGGTAAATTAGTTTTAATACATATAATAATAGTTAGTGCCTAGTTGGTTAGTGCCTAACCAGTCTCCCTCACAAACAAAGCTTATAATAGATTATTATATCTCTAAAAATATTGTGTGTTTGCGGTGATAAATAAACATTTTATTATTTATTTGTGTAAAGTGATCCTTTAATGCTTCGCGCACATTATGCCGGGCCGCAGCGTGTCGGGGCGGGCCGCAGCGCAGCGCAAAATGCTTACTTAGCACTTTAATGACGGGCCGGGTCGCAGCGCATTGACGCATTTTGAGTAGAATGTACTGCCAGATATCGAAAAATGAACACGGGCGCGCGTGCACTCCAATCCGCTTGCTATAGCACAATGTGTCGGGCGGGGCGCAGAGGGGCAGGGCGGGCCGCAAATCCGCCTCGCAATAATGCGATAGTTCATACAAATTGCATTAAAGCGATTTGAGCAGATTTTTGCGCTCCGCCCCGACACGCAGCGGCATAATGTGCTCGGACCTCTAGGGTTCCTTTTTTCCTCTTGAGGTTCGGAACACCCTTTTCAGATAACACCCAAACTCCTCCGCTTATCATGGGAAGGTTACCCCCTCCACCATATAAAGTCGGAAGGGTGGGGGTTCCTTGTCCCTTTCAGTCGCCATAGAGGGGAGAGTGAGACGGAAGACCCTGAGTTACCATTGGACGAATTACTCGAGGCGTGTCCGTTGAAACAGTGTAAGGAGAGTGAAGTAAGGACTGAAGGCTATATCTTGCCAAAGACTGTTGAGGTAAGGTTCTATAGTATGACCGTCTAAATCAGTCTTCGCCTGCGCGGTAGAGGGACGCGGGGGTATGACGACAACGGGGACCGAGAGAGGTGCGGGGGTGAACTGAGTTGTAACAGAAATGCGCCTGCCGCCCGCACCTCCTCGGTCCCCGTTGTCGTCATACCCCCGCGTCTCTGTACCGCGCAGGCGAAGACTGATTTAAACGGTCATACTATAATAGGTAGGGTATTTGACTCAATTTTATTTACTGCATCAATCAACTCTCATATTCCTGCTGAAGACAACTGTGAAATCAGTTTTTCGATATCTCAACTAATACCGAAAATATTAAGCGGTTAAGTCAAGTGGTGACGGGATGATCCATCTCTTTTTAGCAAAACGGTCTTTGGTATGAAGTTTGTATGGCGCACCTTGATGGTGACGTCACGGCCTCAATACATCGTCAGCATAGCATACTCAGTTAGAAAGAGACAGAAACATAATTCTGTCTCTTTCGAGCTTTTCTGAACGTCTGTGTTTATTAATTTGTTCAAGTAATTTCAATTTTGTTTTCACAGTTGATTGATTTTATGTCTATTTTGTAGTGATAATGAAAAACTTTCTAGCCGTGGGCAGGGCAGGTAGCCCTTACCATGAACTCTTATAGCAGGATTACTTCAATAATACTATGTTATTTCGTAGCATTACGTAACCAATTAACATTATAACAAAGTATTATTAAAGTAATCCTGCTATAAGACTTCATGGTACGGCCCCAGGACTTGAACCTGCGCCCTTGACATTCCGTGACACGCTCTTACCAACTGAGCCACCACAAATGTTTGTTCGCCGACAATAATCATCATCATCATCAGTCTATTTATATGTCCCCACTGCTCGGGCACAACCCTTCCCTTACATTGAGGGAGCTGGGGACATGATCCACCACGCGGGCCCACTGCGGTTTGGCGGATTTCACATGCTTTAGATTTTTTTCTTCTACGGCATGCATCACGTTTTCTTTTTACCGTTTTGAGAGCACTCGGTAAATGTACGTAAGTTTTTCCGTCGACAAGACGGAGGATAACTTATTGGTACAGTCGAAGACAGAGATAAGTATACAGGGGGCCTCAATAAGGTGGAGGTTTTCTCAAAAACTACTGGACCGAATTTAATAATTATTTTACCGTACATAGTTTTAACTTTTATCTATCAAATAGTGAAATAATTTTTTCAATAGATCAAGTAGTTTTTGAGAAAATGTCAACCTTAAAAACTCTCCTGTACACCTTTCTCTGTGTTCCACCGTACATGGCTGCCCTGGCTGGGAATCGAACCTGTGACCTCCGTATCGCAAGTCCATTGACCCAACCACTGAGCCACCGAGCGCTCCGACAATAATCATCATCAGTCCACTGCTGGACGTAGGCCTCTCCCAAAGCGCGCCTCTCAACCCTACTCTCGGCCCTCTGCATCCAGTCCCTGCCAGCCATCTTGCGAAGGTCATCCCTCCATCTGGTCATCATCCGACAATAATGCATAAAACAAATTCAGAATAATGAATAAAATTTAATATTCGATACTTACCTACTGATAGTAGGTTTTATAAAGAAGAACTCTTTGCAGGAGGATTTATCCCGTCGCGCCTATTACGCACGTAAGACTATTAACGAGCGAGCGGCCGCCAACCAATACCATGGTTTGGGCGTGTGGTGCGGGGTGCAGCTACAAGGTAACGCTCTATACGAGGCATTCGTCAAGATCTAAATCAGTGTTTTTCAACGTGAAGTCTCTAAAAGGGGTCGCGAGGCCTCAGTAAAGAAACAAAAAAAAACATTAAGAGCCTGATATGAGCCAACTAGCGCCGCCAATCTTGAAAAAATAATATCTTCCAATTTAATAAATTTTATTAAAAAAGCTATTTACAAAATGTTTATTACGATTAATACTACTTTTTAAATAACTTGATTCAATTTCGGTAAGTTGTAGTTCGCATAATTGCGAAAAACGGCCGTTTTTGGCACATTTGTGAACTACAACTTAGCTTGTCGCAATTATGCCATGTATTGTATTGAAAGTGAACTGTCTGCCAGGGTGTTGCCACTTCCTCCGCCTGCCGCACAAGGACGGGCCCAAGTACAAGGTGGGCAACCCGCTGGCCAAGGACTTCCTCGACATGTTCAGCCAGAACGTGCTCTCCGCGCAAGGCAACGACGCGGAGAAGGTCAGTTGCAATTCCACAGTTTTTAACAGTGTATTTCATATATTTCATATCCATCTTTGGAGGAGGCCTTCACCTGAGCTGAGAGTAGTTCCTGCTACACAGGAAAAAAAATAACAATTAAATACTAAAACACTTAATATAGGCAACGTTCACCATTTTAAGAACAATCGGACGTCGACAAATTGATAAACTTGTTCCTGTGTCCAGGTGCTAACCTTCGGTCGTATGATGTCCTACTGGCGCAACAATCGCGAGCGGATCATGGGGCAACAAGTAGTATGGCTGCCGTCGGCTATACTGCCTCGCGCACTGCAATCTGAGGCGAGGCGGTACGGCGCTATCTTGCCACAGGTCGTCGTGTGCGGCACATTGACTAGACGGTACAGTAATGCATCAACCCCTCATGGGCCAGCAGCGAATGACTGCAGGCGCGGTACTGCCTCGTGTACTGCAATCTGAGGCGAGGCGGTACGGCGCCATCTTGCCACAGGTAGTCGTGTGCGGCACATTGACTAGACGGTACAGTAATGCATCAACCCCTCATGGGCCAGCAGCGAATGACTGCCGGCGCGGTACTGCCTCGCGCACTGCAATCCGACCCGAGGCGGTACGGCGCCATCTTGCCACAGGTCGTCGTGTGCGGCACATTGACTAGACGGTACAGTAATGCATCAAACCCTCATGAGCCATGAATGGCTGCCGGAAAAATAATCTCTTGAACATACTACATTATGAATCTTTCGCAGAGCGAGCGAGCCAACATGGATGACGGCTAGCAACGCACACGAGGAACGCGTAGGCTCAGAGTTGCGTGCCATGGTGCAGGCACCGCCGGGGTACAAGTTCGTGGGAGCTGACGTGGACTCACAGGTAAGATAGCACTAACACCCCACCGTACTGTAGATATAAATACTAGTTCGCGAATGAAAGTGCTTCACCTACACTGAAGTAATATATCTTTCGTTCACTTTAGCATCCACCATATCTTATAGTTCATCTACTTCACTAACGATTCACGACAAGGAAAGATAGAGAACGCTTCGTGAACGCTTGAAGGATTCAACGAACTAGTGTTTCTAATGAGAGAGAAGCGTGATATGCGCGACCTGTACGTGCGACAGAGATCTCTCGGTCCCCGATGTCGTCCTACCCCCGCGTCCCTCGCGTCCCTGTACCGCGCAGGCGAAGACTGATTTAGACGGTCATACTATAGTAGTTTTGTCGATAAAAATTAAGAAAACGAATTTTTGGCCATTTGTTTGCAATACAATATTTTTTACAACTAAAAAATACGCGGCGCGTTCGTTCTTTCTATAAGCACCTAGCTTATAAAAAATCTGATTTGCCCCTCCCTGGTCCAGAACCTGGGTACGCCCATGTGCACCATCAATACAATATCCTGCCACAGGAACTCTGGATAGCGGCATTACTAGGCGACAGTAGCCTCGGGCTATGCGGCGGCACCGCCTTCGGGTGGGCGGTGCTGGCGGGCGACAAGCAGCGCCGCACGGACCTGCACTCGCTGACGGCGCGCGCGGCAGACATATCCAGGGACCACGCTAAGGTTATCAACTATGCGAGGATTTATGGTGAGTTATCATGGTGTTATCATGGCGTTATCGACTCGAGGCGACCATCTATAATCCGGCTCGAAGGACCACTTTCAATCCGGCTCGAAGGACCATTTTTATGATCCGGCTCGAAGGACCATCTATGATTCGTCTCGCAGGATCGTTTAGGCCAATAAATGACAATGCCAGATTCTGCCCCACCATCAACCGCCAGTTGTACAAGATCACGAATAAATGTAAAAATATCTCCGTTTTTTATTAAAATTATTGGTTTAAAATAAAGTTTTGTACAAGTTGCGATTCGAAAAAAACAGCTTAATTAAGAATTCAGAAAATAGTAAGAAATCGAAGCGATTTATTCATTGTTTTTGTTATTCTTCTATAGGAGTTGCGAGAGTAGTAGAAAATGATACTGAATATGATTATGCAATATGAAACCTGTAATAAGTCCCCAACAAAATGATAGGTACAGCTTAAATGGTCACGTAGTTTTGTAGGTGGGGCAAAGCTCCATTGAAATGTGGTAATGTCTTTTAGTTTTTTGGAATATTAGGTGGAAAAGTAATATAACCCTTTGCTGGTTCCAACTTTTTACGATAACATAACATTCTTGAATTGTCACATATTTGTACTGCATGACTTTTAATATAGCTGCTGGCTTTTGTGATCGGTAAATCGGTAAAATACATTTAATAAACTAAAACAAATGTGGCAATGTATTTTACTATATTGTCATTCGCTAACATTTTCTGATTAATTTGACGTGATAAATCGTTCATTGTCATTATTCAGAGCGGCTCGCAGTCCAGTTGCGAGTACACGTTGAAAACCATCGTACAAATTAAGCAGTGTTGGACTAGGTCAGTGCCTGGATGGGTGACCGCTAGTGACACTTTCATCTGAGCCCCTCGGTGCCTCGGAAAGCACGTTAAGCAGTTGGTCCCGGTTGTTGTCGCAGACAGCAGTCGTTAGGCCACGTCAGAGGCCTACGGGCGGCCTGAATAACTCTGACAAATAGGGTTGGTCACTAAACCACACGAGAAAAAAAAATATTATTCAGTACAGTAAACGCTTAAAACAATTAGAACATGATGAACATTCCGTGTCACGGAATGACAAGATCGCAGGTTCAAGTCCTGCCCACGGCAAGAATTTTTTTCATCATGTTCTAATTTATTCACCGAGCATGGATAATGCGTAATTCAAATTCTGCTTAAAACAATTTCAGGTGCTGGTCAAAACTTCGCCGAACGACTACTGAAGCAGTTCAACCCGACTATGACTATATCGGAAGCCAAAAGCAAGGCCGCTAAAATGTTCGCGACCACCAAAGGACGACGGGTGTATACTCTGAAGAGGGAGTATATGGAAGGGTTTATGGATGAGGACTTGGAAGGACAGGTAGGGACGAATAGCTAAGCTTTACTACTCTATTCTATTCTAGTATTTCCCCAAAGTGTGGATCGCGAGCGGATATTGGGTGGGCCCGGGTATTGATCATCATCATCAGCCCGTATCAGTCCACTGCTGGACGTAGGCCTCTCCCAAAGCGCGCCAATCAACCCTACTCTCGGCTCTCTGCATCCAGTCCCTGCCAGTCATTTTGCGAAGGTCATCCCTCCATCTGGTCGGGGGGCGTCCCACACTACGTTTACCCGTTCGTGGCCTCCATTCGAGAACTCGTCTACCCTATCGGTTATCGGTTCTACGACAGATATGACCAGCCCACTGCCACTTCAGTTTACTGAATCTATGAGCAATGTCAACCACTTTTGTCTTCTGGCGGATATACTCGTTTCTTATTCTATCTAACAGAGAAATTCCAAGCATAGCTCTTTCCATAGCTCGCTGAGCGACATATTTCTGAACAACTTCGAGGACCGTGGCATCGACTACTACTGGTTCCGGGACGACCAGATCATTGAACATGATCTTGGTCTTATCCAAATTCATCCCGAGTCCGACACGGCGAGAAGCAGCATTAAGGCTATCCAGCATTGCCTGCAGTATTGATAGGACTAGTTAATAATCGCTTTTTAAACTTTCACGGTTTGTATACTTATTATTTAGATAAAACGGGAATTACCGTGTTAAACATTTATTATTGATGTCTCGATATTTCGACAGCATTGCAGCCATCATGGTCACGAGTAGACTGAAGTCGGTGAGCGAACACGAAAGAGGGTAGATCGTTTTGTGTCACCCTTCTGACGTTTAACACTCACCGACTTCAGTCTACTCGTGGCCATGATGGCTGTAATGCTGTCGAAATATCGAGACATCAATAATAAATGTTTAACACGGTAATTCCCGCTTTATCTAATTAATATAGTTAATAATCGTTCTATTACACCGTACAAAAAATTACATTTTTGAGACCTTTAAAACACCAATAACTTTAATTTAAAATGCAACATTCCAACCAGGATCTAAAAAGAAACTAGGGATGTGCGATGTTGAGAAAACACGATGTTAAAACATCGATGTTTTTGCTCTTAATATAGATCATCGTAATGTGGTAAGTCCAGCTATAAGGGAGCCTTCAAATGTATTCATATCCATTTATTTGTTAAATATTTCATTTACATGTCATTAAAATTTAAATTATTACCAAAACTCACCTAATAACCGACTAGCGTTTTTGACGTATGGGAAAAAACGGAGAAATATTTTAATTTCAATTTCATTTTTTACAGTAATCTTCTACTTTTATGTAATAAAAGTGATATATTTGAGATCCTAATGTGAAATACTATATGAAATAAATGTTGTTTTATAAAATTTCTATATGAGTCAACTAGCCTATTGGAAGTCGGTTAAAAATAGAAATCGACGTTTTTTAACGGCAAGTAATGAGAAATAAACACATCATTATCATTGAAATGCCATGTTTAATAATTATTAATCAAATTAGTATATCTAATAATTATTCATTTACTCCAGAATCATATGTCTCTAATGCCTAAATAAATGCATTTCGTAATTTTTTCACGTCAATATTTTTGGGAATCTACACTTATTTATTTTATTAATGGACTCGACAGTTCGTCATTTGCCAATGTCATGTTACAGAAAATTCAATATATAATAGTCTTCTATCTTCCTCCAGAGGAGTCGCCGTAGCGTCTTCACCCTGGATAGCCGCGTCTTCATGTCTTCATCCAGAGGAGACGCCGTAGCGTCATCACTCTGGACGAAGCAGCTCGACAGTCACGTGAACGAGCTTGTAGCGGGAACTCTTGATAAAAGCTTGAAACTTCAGATCTTACTCAAATTATCCAACAAATTCACCATACTGTCACTCGTGAACATTTTCTGATTAACTTAACGTGATATTAATCTCAAAATAACCACTGTAGACAATAAAACAAAAATTATCAAATAATTTTGCAACCGTCGTTTCCCGCCATTTTCAAGAGAACCACGAAAGAGGGTAGATCGTTTTGTATCACCCTTCTGACGTTTAACACTCACCGACTTCAGTCTACTCGTGACCATGATGGCTGCAATGCTGTCGAGAAATGAAATAAGACATCATTATCATTGAAATGCCATGTTTAATAATTAATAATTTACTCCAGAATCATATGCCAGTAAATGCATTTCGTAATTTTTTCACGTCAATATTTTTGGGAATCTACACTACATTTACGCTTACTTTATTCAAACCACTCAGTTTAAGACACATAAATGGTTACAATCTGTACGTCTGTACGTACTATCCAAATATTTGTCACAGGTTGTAGAGATGTCGAGCTATCAAGCGATGCGCCTGGCGAAACTGAGTGGGAAACGCGTCGATGAGATGTTCGAGCGGCCGCGTTGGCTCGGCGGCACGGAGTCTGACATGTTCAATAAGCTGGAAGAGATCGCCGGTGAGTGCTAAACCTGGTTTCATGTGACAGACATCTATAATACATCCGCGTCATATCCATACTAACATCATCGGCGTCACATTTATCGGCGTCACGTCTTTAATACATCGCGTCACATCTATATTCATCATCATCAGTCTATTTATATTGCCCCACTACTCGGGCACAGACCTTTCCTTACATCGAGGGAGCAGGGGCCATGATCCACCACGCGGGCACAGTGGGAATGTGCGAATTTCACATGTCTTAGATTTTTTTCTATGGCATGCACTCGGTAAATGTACGTAAGTTTTTCCGTCGAAAAAACCGAGTATAACTCATTTGACCCAACCAATGAGCCACCGAGCTCTCTATTCACATCTATATTACATCCACGTTATACATATAATACGTCAACGTCGCGTCTATGCTACGTCCATTTCACATTCAGGTTATATCTATCAATACTACCTCCATCCACATATTTTATCCGCATCTTCTATACTTCATCCACGTCACATCTACACTACAATGACGTCAAATCTATGCTACTTCCACGTCATAATCAATAATATATCCACGTGACATCTATAAGACATCCACATCACATCTACAATATATCCACATATCTCACACGCCATCTATGTATATTACTGTGATAGTGATCTACGTCATGTATCATATTTGTATCTTAGTACCATCATATTCAGCCCGAAAGCGTACAAATTTTGTGAAAGTCTTTTGACTTGGAATTACATATACTTTCTGTCAATTATCGCAAAAATAGAATTAATTACAGTAGATTAAATGGCCATGCATGGCATGGGCTCACATCACATCTATACAACATCCAGTTGATGTAATATAGATGTGACATGGATGTATTATAGATGTGACGTGGTATTAATGTCGCAGTCACAGTTAGTATGTCTCATGATGATTGTAACGGTGTCGAAATATCTCATAATTCAGTCTAAATCGCGGTAAGAACCTTTTACTAAAATTTGCAAATTGACTTCCAACCAGTCCGCTGAGCGTCATTTAGCTGTAGTGTTGAACGTTGTGTTCAACCACTCAGCTAATTGACACTTAGATGTTTGATTGGATGCCGTCGTTCAATTAACGTGCTAGCTGTTCAATCACCCGTCTATTTCAACCAGTTGACTGCGACATTAATACCACGTCACATCCACTTAAGGTGTGCCATAGATTAACGTTTCACCTACCTACATCAGACTCTGAGGCTCCGTCGACTGCTTTCTTGGAGGGTCGCCTGTCTCGCGCGCTCGAGCACGCGTCGGGTCGCTGGGCCGGCACTCGACTCAACTGGGCCGTGCAGAGCGCCGCAGCCGACTTCCTGCATCTGATGCTAGTGAGCATGGCGAGTCTGGCGCCTCGTGCTAGGTAGGTGAACACCCTTCCTTCGGCTTCATATATGGAAAGGGTCCGTTACACTCTGTAAAAAAAATATTTGAAAATAGATTCGCCCTTTAAAAAAAATTCATTATAACTAGAAAATTACTATTTTCAAGACATTTATCATTTATTTCGCATTTCGGAAGAGGAAGAAAGGAAGATATTTCTCCATGGCATTGGCTAATGACGAGACTGTCGAACCTTTATTAATAAAAATAATAAAATATTTTATATTCTGTGCACACACTTGTGTCATCAGATATTTCGCATTTCGGAAGAGGAAGAAAGGAAGATATTTCTCCATGGCATTGGCTAATGACGAGACTGTCGAACCTTTATTAATAAAAATAATAAAATATTTTATATTCTGTGCACGCACTTGTGTCATCAGATTCTGCCTGAGTTTCCACGACGAGGTGCGATACTTGGTGGAAGACGAGCTCAAATACGAGACCGCGCTCGCGTTACAAACTACTAATCTACTCACCAGGGCGTTTTGCTCGCAGAGGTATGATATCATTAGTCTCATATCTCATATTATTGTCAAGCAGAAATTTAAAAAAATATTTTGTCCAGGGTCGGCATAACGGACTTGCCGCTATCGGTTGCGTTCTTCACTTCCGTGGAAGTGGACGGCGTGTTGCGCAAGGAGTGTGCGCTGAGCTGCCGCACGCCGTCCAACCCGCACGGGCTGGCCGACGGCTACGGGGTCCCAGCAGGGGAATCTCTCAACATACTCGATGTTATTGATAAGTGTAGGGCGAATAAAATGTAGTTGCCATTGTTTAAGAGTGTTTTAATTATTTTGTACCTTATACAGTTTAGTATAGTCAAGAACGCTGGGCAAGTTTCGAAATTGTCATTCCGTTTTTTCACGCATATGTGCAGTGTCATTCATTACATTAGGCTGTATGATTGTATATTACTTTGCCTACCTAAACAAAATAAATAACTTTGACGTTGACAGACGCGTTGCGTCATTTTCCATTTCGTGTTTTACACGTATTTTTGGTTGAAAAATGTCTCTAATTCCCTAAAATACTGTGCAAAATCTGTGTAAGTAAATCAATCAATCGTATAATTAAGTGGTTCTATCGTTTTAGTTCTTAATTCCATATGAAAATTACAACTTAATTAGCGTTATCAGCAATCTTACCTGTGCCGTATAGAACAGGTTTTTATCGACCGAAATTGACCTGAAAACTGTTTGTTCTAGCTCAAAAATGTCTTCTTCTGCGATATACATACTTGACGTGAAGGGTAAAGTCCTCATTTCGAGGAATTACCGCGGCGATGTCGACATGGGAGTGATCGACAAATTTATGCCGTTGCTGATGGAAAAGGAGGAAGAAGGCATGCTGACGCCTCTCCTACAAACCAGCGAGTGCACATTCGCCTACATAAAGACTAACAACCTCTACATAGTCTCGACTACAAAGAAAAACGCGAACATCGCTCTCGTCTTCGTGTTCCTATACAAAACCGTCGAAGTTATGACTGAATACTTCAAAGAATTAGAAGAGGAGAGTATCCGAGACAATTTCGTAGTCATCTACGAATTGTTGGATGAGTTAATCGACTTCGGTTACCCTCAGACTACTGACAGCAAGATCCTTCAAGAGTACATAACACAGGAGGGCCATAAACTAGAGATGCAGCCCCGAATCCCAATGGCAGTCACCAATGCTGTATCTTGGAGGTCTGAAGGCATTAAATACAGGAAAAACGAAGTATTTCTAGATGTCATAGAGTCTGTAAACTTACTGGCCAACTCAAACGGCAATGTTTTACGTAGCGAGATTGTTGGAGCTATCAAAATGAGGGTGTATCTGTCTGGAATGCCTGAGCTACGTCTCGGATTGAATGATAAGGTATTATTCGAGAGCACAGGACGAGGGAAATCTAAATCTGTCGAATTGGAGGATGTTAAATTCCATCAGTGCGTCAGATTGTCTCGTTTTGAGAATGACAGGACAATCTCTTTCATACCACCTGACGGAGAATTCGAGCTTATGTCTTATAGACTGAACACGCATGTGAAACCTTTGATTTGGATTGAGTCCGTCATTGAACGGCATGCACACTCCAGAGTGGAGTATATGATAAAAGCAAAGTCTCAATTTAAGCGACGTTCGACGGCCAATAATGTCGAAATCATAATTCCTGTACCAGCTGATGCCGACTCACCGAAGTTCAAAACAACTATAGGTAGCGTGAAGTATACTCCAGAACAAAGTGCTGTCACATGGTCCATCAAATCATTCCCGGGAGGCAAAGAGTATCTTATGAGAGCTCATTTCGGTTTACCTTCAGTTGAATGCGAGGAAGTTGATGGAAAACCGCCGATTCAAGTTAAATTTGAAATACCCTACTTTACAACTTCTGGGATCCAAGTGAGATACCTTAAAATCATTGAAAAGAGCGGCTACCAGGCTCTTCCATGGGTCCGATACATAACACAGAACGGAGACTATCAGCTGAGAACTAACTAGATTATTTATAAGAAGTTTTTAACATTCCTTCTAATTTTAAGAGCAGTTATGTTTACAGTACACTTAAAAATTATGTAAATGAAATGATTATGTATTATTATAAGTAATAAGATGTATTATTAGATATTTGACACTAATAAAATAATGTATTTACTTCAATTTATTTATTTTAAAAAATCCTAAATTTGATTACAATATCATAATATATTTTCGGGCTGCGTTGTGCAGAGGTTGTGCATCATCTCGAAGCGGGCCAGTGGGCGTCCGTTCTCCCTCTACCGTCTTGTGGGGTAATAGTGTTCTGTGGTCTTGAGTGTGTTAGAGCGTAGACAGTTGTGAGCGTAGATAGAGAAGTGAGCGACCGACTTATGCCGGTCTGTATAGCGCCATCTCTTTCTCGTACGCGAGTGAAGATGATATGATTGATGAGTACTAGATTTATTTATAAAAAATAAGTTTATTCAAATCTTTGTTCAAACTAGAATTTCTAATAACAAATATTTAAAAAAAATAAAAATCGGCCACGGAAGTTGCACTTTTTATAGCTTTCGTTGGTCCTTTGGCCGGAAATAGCAACGGAAGTTCCATTTTTTACTAGGGGGCAATTGTACACACCACGACCACAGCGCACGTGTGTAATGACAATGTAATGTGTTATCCTTTTTAACCGACTTCCAAAAAAAGGAGGAGGTTATCAATTCGTCGAAATATTTTTTTATCACATCACAACTAAACACTTAACTATCACAGTGAATTACATCCAAAGAAATTATATACTATATAATTTCTTTGGCTACACCTTGCTATTCTACACCGATTACATTGTCTATTAATATCAGACTAGGCTGTATGCCCTAGATAGAGTTGGCTTTGCCTTTCCCTCTGGGAAGAACTATAAAAAAAAATGTCATACGTCCAAAGTTGCCAGATTGGTTGGTTTTCTCGTAATTTTGGGGAAAATTTTGGCTGTTGGGGAAGTGGCATCGCTGGGGAAATATCTGGGGAAAAAGTTTTCAGGTTATACATATAATAATGGTGAGATATGGCTTATAATTCGTGGCGGATGCTCAAAGTTTCAGCCGACTGCTAAAAATCAACTTAGAAAACATGTCTCTTGGCAGGTTTCGTCTATTGTCGTTTATATATTACACGATACACCAAAGTGCACATCAAAGTGGTTTCTTAAAAAATAATTAAGTGTTTTTTTAAACGGCGACGCTATTTCCAGCGGGTCGTCTTCATTGTCTATGGTTTAACCATAGACAATATCCATAAACAATCTAGAGGATCGGTTACAAATAAGACCATAGACATTTTTTTCTACATTTATAAAGAAAACTGTCAGTGTCAAACTATTCTTTATGGATGGATTGTGAAAGGGCAAAAGACTTGCAAGTTTATACGTCCAAGTCTGTTGCATTATTTTCTTATTTATATATATATATACCCACCGTTCGGGATCAAAAATAACATATCCGCCTTTACACATCAAAGTACATAATGTGTAAGTTTAAGCGCGCGAAACGTCATTAGCTACTTTTTGTGAAAATCCTAATTAAATAGTTTCCGCGACATTTAGTGATTAATGATCACGTTAAATTAATCAGGAGAAATGTCCGCGATCTTCGTATATATGTATGTATTTATAAAAACCCAGACATTCTTATTACATCAGACTAGGCTGTATGCTCTAGTAGGCTTTGCCTGTCCCTCTAAGAAGGAAGAAGTGTTTTACTAGGGATGTTCGATTTTTTGATTTAAATCGATCTTGTGGATCGCAATGAATCGTAATCGTAACTAATTGAATTGATTCGCGATTAAATCATATGGGTTTGAATCGATTTCGCAAAGATCGAATCGTATCGTTTTGTACCCAAAAATATATCGAAATATGGGGTAAATGACCGATTTTTATTATTATTCTATTCATACTATATATTTACTGGATGTCAACTACCTACACTAAGATCTATTATAGCATTTCAAAAGCAATAACTTATACGTTCGGGATCTAGTCGATTACGGTTTTCAGTCTAATTTGTGACATATGTTGGAGACAAAAACCACCTGATAGAAGCACTTGTTTATTGAGAATGACAAATATAATAGAAAATACACGAAATTCAAAAAATTATAAAAATATAGTTTTAAAGCTGCCAGTGTCGGCAACATGCCACCCCGCGGTGTGCAGAGCAACACCAGGTAACTTGATGCCGATCACTGGCCCAGGGGAACAAGCAGTCGAGTTGCGCGCTTCAGTTTTCCTCCCTTAGTGGCCACCTCTACTACTCGCACTATTCCGTCTCGTCCGGGAAATGTTCTAGTAATCCGGCCCCGCGGCCAGGTACCTCTAGGTAGGGATCCATCGACCACAAGAACTAAATCTCCACATTGCCAAGTTAAAGTAGGACTTTTAGCAGCTGGTCTGGTGGCGAGACATGGTAACACTTCTTTAGTCCATCTTTGCCAAAAGTGGTCAGCTAACCGCAGACCCTTTTTCCATTGTTGTCTGCGATATAAGTCTGCGTCGACGAGAGGTGATAGTGGCCGGTCATTCGAAGAGGTCCCGAGTATAAAGTGGAAGGGCGTTAAAGCCTCGTCGTCGTCAGGATCCACAGAAACGTGAGTTAGGGGACGACTGTTTACAACTGCTTCTGCTTCCAAAAGTAAGGTCAACAATACTTCTTCTCTAGGCGCACGTTCTTTGAGGGTAACTGAGAGACTTGTTTTAATACTCCTCACAAGTCGCTCCCAACATCCTCCCATAAATGGGGCTGCTGGGGGAATGAATCTCCAATTAATTTTGTTGTCGGCTGCAAAATTGTATAGCTCCGGTAACTGCCGCGCTGCTCCCACGAAAGCCGTGCCGTTGTCGGAATAAATATCGGATGGACACCCACGGCGTGCTATAAATCTTCGAATTGCCATTATGGCGGAGTCCATTGTCAATGACTCGACGACTTCTAGATGAACTGCGCGAATCGTTAGGCATGTGAATAGAGCAACGTATCGCTTGAGTGTCCGTCGTCCGGCGGTGACGTTGACAGGTCCAAAGTAATCGAGTCCCACGTGCGTGAAGGGACGGACGTGATGGGCCAGTCTTCCTTCTGGGAGATCGCCTGTAGGAGGTATCTGTGGCATGGCCTTTCTAACTTTACAGAACTGGCATCGAGTGGCAATAGACTTCACAGAAGGTCGGAGGTGGAGAATGTGGAACCTTTGACGAAGTTCGTTGACGATACATTCGATGCTCCCATGTGAAAATTTCTTATGATAACGACCAATCAAAAGCTGCACAATGTGATCGTGTCCGTCTAGAACTATAGGTCTCAGATCTTGAGAGATCGGGAGATTCTTGACAGCGATGATGCGGCTGGATAGTCGTAATAAGTTTTCATCGTCCATGATGAGCGACAGATTCTTCAGACGACTTTGTTTTGGCAATGCTTTAGAGTTCTGAATGCAGTCGATTTCTTCTCTGAATGATCTTATCTGTGAGCTACGCAGTAGGTTGTGCTCCGCCTTTGAAATTTCTTCAGCTGATAGAACAGGCAGGTGACTTCTTATTTCTTCTTTCTTGGGACTTAATTTAGGATTTTTACAGATTTTGTGTAATAAAATAGATTTGAATACACCAACGCAATTATAAACGCGAGCTGTAGCGCGAAGCAAGCGATGCCATTCACTAAAGCGGCGATCATCCGCAACCACCGGTGAAGGTGACTGTAGCGGTACGTCGATAGTTAGTCCGATCAGCTCTCGGTTACGTTTTACCTCCTCGAGAACTGATGGGACGTGCATAGTAGGCTCTTTAGGCCATTCTTCCGGTTTGGAAAGCAAGAATGGTGGCCCAGAGAACCACCGAGATGAGGTTTTGAACTCTGACTGGACTCTCGTAGCGTCGTCCGCGACATTTAATGAGGTAGGGACGTATCTCCACCCTGAGGCATTTGTAATTTCTAATATTTCGCCGACACGGTGAGCGACAAATGATTTAAATGACTGGGCGTCGCTACGTAGCCATTTGAGAACGGTTAAAGAGTCAGACCAAAAAACAACATCATTAGGCTTGTGCTTGTGAGCTTCGGTGATGTAGCTGGCGAAACGTGCTGCTATTAGCGCAGCCTGTAACTCCAGTCTAGGAATAGACACCGGTTTAAGTGGGGCTAGTCGCGCCTTACCGCCTATGAAGGCCAGCTTCACACTTCCGTCGAAATATAAAATACGCCAATAAGCTACACACGCGTACGCGTATTCACTAGAATCAGCGAAGAGGTGAAGCTGTCTCTCCACAGGGTCACATTGATTTAGATAGCACCGAGGTATGGAACCAGTGGCGACCTCGGACAGCTCTTCAAACCAACGTGCCCATTTTGACGTGATGATTGTTGGAAGAGTGTCGTCCCAACCGACGCCAATCTTCCAAGTTTGTTGAAAAAGTATTCGCCCTTTCAAAACTATTGGGGTTAACAAACCTAAAGGGTCGTATACTCGCATCAACTGTGATAGAATTTTTCGCTTAGTTAGGTGAGGTAACATATCGTCTATCCCTCTTACGAAACCCAAAGTATCGTCTTTAATGTCCCAGCACACACCGAGTATACGTACCTTTGTTGGTGAGTTAACCAAGCCTACTTGCGAGACATTGGCAGCACAGAGATCGGGCGGGAGAAGTGAAAGAGCATCTTTTGAGTTCGACACCCACGACCTCATTTCAAAGCCAGCACGGGAATGCACGTTCACGATGTCTGCTGCCAATTGAGCAGCTTCTTCCACTGAATCTGCGCTACCAAGAAAATCGTCCATATAATGATCATGAATTATCGCTCTAGCTGCGGCTGGGAACTCTTTCGCAAATTCGTTGGCATTGAGATTTTTCAAATACAAAGCTGTGCATGGACTAGATGTGGCACCAAACATCATGGAGGTCATCCGGTACTCTTTTATACTTTGAGATGAGTCTTCACGCCATAAAAAGCGCTGAGCGTCCCGATCCTCCTCTCTAATCTTTATTTGTGGAAACATTTCCCGGATGTCTCCATTCAGTGCAATGCGGCCTTCTCTAAATCGCATTAGAATCGCGAGCAGCGGTTGCAGCAGGTCGGGTCCCGAAAGGAGCATTGAATTCAGGCTAACTCCCCGACACGCCGCAGCTGCATCGTGAACGACACGGAGCTTACGCTTTTGCGGGTGAACTACGCCAAAATGCGGAAGATACCAGGTTATACCAGATGCATTAGGAGGTTCACGACATAACTCGGCATATCCCTTGTCTACCATTGACTTGACATGGTTCCTGTACGATTCCGCGTAATTTTTATCCTTTCGAAACTTCTTTTCTAAACTAGTAAGACGCGAGAGAGCAAGATCATAAGTTTTAGGAACATCTTTAATATCGGCCTTCCAAAGCAAACCTGTCTCGAAACGGCCAGATACTAGGCGTTGTGTAGTATCATTTAGAAGTTTTAGAGCGCGTTCGTCGTTCGAATTGTGGTATTCCTTCTTAATGATTCCTATCGAGTCCAACCTGTAGTGTTCCTTTATTAGCGATTCTATACATTCTTCTTCTGAATTTTCATGGACATGATACGTGTAATTCGTAAAATCAACCGGTGCAGTCTTGCTGCATTTGAACCCATACAAAACCCAGCCGAGTGCACAAAGAACAGCCACAGGTTGGGAGCGACTGCCACAACGAGTGGAACGCGAAATTGTCAAGTGCCAGTTGTCCGCACCTATCAGTAACATGGGTTTGGCATCGTCATAACAAAGTTCCGAAGCTAAGTCTGACAAATATTCCAACCCAATGATATCTTCAGTCTTTACAGACTGAGAGCTAACACTGAGATTGGGTATAGACCTAACCCTCTTCATATAGTGTGTCTCGTTGCTATGGCGACCCTTCACCTGTAAATCTACATAGCTTACCTCCGACTCCTTAGACAATCCACCTATACAGTCGACTCGAATAGAGCCTACGGGTCCTGTGGCGCCAATCGCCTCAGCGAGCTCTCTGTCCATGAGTGATGCAGTTGAACCATCATCGAGTAGGGCAAATGTATCAACACTTCCCTTTGGTCCGGAGACCGTGACTGCAATCACCTTTAATAGAGGACGAACGCGTTGCTGTGAAGACGATGAGCTGTGAGCCACGACAACAGCACCTTGCTCTTGATCGGACTGAATTGGATCGGATTGTACGTGAACGTGAGCTGAGACTACAGGAGTAGACTTGTGCAGCAGAGTATGATGCTGACGATTCCTACATGAACTTACTTTACAAGCCTTTTTGCATGTTCTGTACTGATGGTTACCCTTTTTTAAACATTTACGGCAAACTTTATTGTCTATGGTCCACTGCCATCTGTCATCCACTGGCAATGACATAAAGGTTTGACAGTCATCAACGCAATGCTCTCGACTTTGACAGTACTCACATAAGTTCTTATAATCATTTGTAGAGGTTGCTTTATCCGAAGAGGTCGTATTGTAGCACCAACCATCTTCTTGGTTATCGCTTACCCCGGAAGGTAATCCGACCTTTTCGGTAGAGCTATAATGAACTTTTGTGAACTTACCTGTGTTTGACGTTTGCGATGTGCCAAGTTCAGAAATGCCAAACTTTAAATGAATGTCGGCCTCGTGGGTTAAGAAATCGGACAGAATTTCGAGCTTAAAAATGGATAAAGTTTGTCGCGTAGAAGCGAACTCTACCCATTTTTCTCCCATCAAAGGTGTTAGCTTACCCAAGATAACATTCATCAACTCTGGACAGGCCAAATATTCTGTATGATCGAGTAAACGGAGAATGTTCACACAATTGCGAATTTTGCATGCAAACAGGTTCAATTCCTGACCTTTGTGGCTGGTTAGCTTAGGTAAAGCCTTCACCTCTGAGATTATGTTTAATATTACGTGTTCAGGCCTCCCAAACTGCTGCTCGAGCGAGTTCATGACGATGTCAGGATCATCAGTCGAAACCAATAAATCATATACTGCGGCCAGAGCTGGGCCGTGTAGCGCCGAATTCAATCTTGCGTAATTACTCAAAGAATCGTAGTGGTCCTTTGTACGGTTGTACATTTTCTTAAAGATCAACCATTCCGTAGGTAGACCTGTGAAGTTAGGTAATTTTAAATCACTCACTCTAGAATGCGACTGCTGTTGCTGCGCCAGATTCGTGATGATCTTCCCTAACGTGTATATGTCTGTAGGTTTGTTCTCGCTAGTCTTATTAATGTTACAATCATGTGTTGGAGTGCCTAAATAACGTGCATGGTAGTGTGAAACTGGGTCCTGGAGCGCCGCGCCCGCAGTGACGGCGCCGCACGGTGCCGCACGAGGCGGCGACGGGGCCGGCGAGCGCTGAGGCGGCTCGGGGAGGAATCGGGCTCCGGTGTTACCGGGCTCCTCTTGAGTTTCAACGATCTGCAATTGAGCACTTACTTCATTTTTATTCAACCAATCACTTACGCGTTTAATAGATGATGCACGACTGCTCAGATGGCTAGCGTTGGCCTGTATTGCGGCTAGCTGCGCCTGCAGCTCAGCGTCGATAGCAGCACGCTCAGCGGCCGCGATACGTTCGGACGCTGCGCGCTCCGCGGCGGCTGCCGAGGCCGCGCGCTCGCGCTCATGCTGCGCGGCGGCGGCCGCGGCCTCGGCGGTCGCTCGCTCGCGCTCTAGCTCTGCGGCGCGTCGAGCGTGGTTTGCCTGTGCGGCCAGTATTTGAGCTTTAACCCTTTCTGAGCTAGTTGATGAGTGCAGCGATGGCAAACTTTGCGTCTGCTGCGCCGGATCAATTATTTTAACTGTCTGTAATGAATTTTCACTCCTCGATTGAACTAGCACTTCACTATCACTCATTTTTTTTGATTCACAGCACTCTAACGCGGTTTGTCTTCTAGTTTTCACCATTGCGGGCAAAATCCTTAAAAAATTTCTTCTGACACCAAATGTTGGAGACAAAAACCACCTGATAGAAGCACTTGTTTATTGAGAATGACAAATATAATAGAAAATACACGAAATTCAAAAAATTATAAAAATATAGTTTTAAAGCTGCCAGTGTCGGCAACAACATCGATTAGTGCTTTTGCACATATTTGAGTGTCGGTAAATAGTATATTTTAAAGTCTGAGAGCTGATATGGTGGAAATTTCTATATTGTGCCCTTTTTGATGTTTGGCACAAAGTTCCTCACAATAACAATCTTTCGATTTTTTTCATCCGATCTTCTAGGTATGCGATTCGATCTGTACCGAGATTGCATTCAGGTGAATCGATTCAAAAAATCGAAGGTCGTATTCAATAAGATCGATTCGAATCGGGCATCCCTATGTTTTACCAAAAAAAATTAAAAAAGCTACAAAATTCAATTGCAAACAAAATGTTTCTATCCTTTTTGTGATATTGGATTGTATACGATACAGACTACAGTAATAATAATCTTTTTCTGGTTTTCTGGTCGTTCTGAACACATACATCACATGGCATTTAATTTGCGGTACATTCAGGCCTTTACATAACCTCCCGAAGGTACCAAAAAATCAATTTATCAACAAGATGAGGAAGGCAAACAACCCCAAACCGTTCATGGAAAGCCTTATCCCGAATGGAGAAAGCCCTGGATACAGCGTGATAGATAACGAATGGTCCAGTAAACTGTCACTGTTCACGCGGAAAAATCCTAGCCCAGAAATAATGAATGCATTGCAAAGACTACGCTACCGTATATGGACGTCCAAACAGTGAAAGATTGGTGGACGAGCATGAAGGTGGTCCAAGAGATACAGAATCAGAAATATTTGCCAGAACTCTTTCGTCTCTTGGTTCAAATTTAGCTGCTGTACATTTCTTCACAAATCGACACTGCGCTGTCAGGTTCGTTTTTATAAATATAACTTGTATCTGTAAGGTGAAATAGAAATAAATTTCAAATATACTAATATATGATACAGGAGTTATGAAATCTCACATATTTATACTTAAAGTTGACCTTTTTCAGATTGAAAAATTCGAAAGATTGGATCTACTGATGGCTACTTCATAGAAGCTGTGGACTGCACAAACTTCCATCACAATGGCATTCGGTATGAGGGAATACAGAACCTAAGCGGTCTCAATTTTCTGAAATGGTTGAGTCTGAAGAATAACAAATACATTGATGAGTGTGCCTGGATAGACTAGTTGGACAGAATGGCAAGTCTTGAAAACTTGGATTTGACCGGATGTACTGTACACTGACTCCCAACTGCCCTGGCAAGAATGGAGTCATTGAAGATGCTTATTATAATGGACCCCGGTGATGATGTGACCATTCAAGTTGCATTGTCCACATTGGAACTGAAGAAGTCTGGTTTAAGAACAAAAGCTGTAGTAATTGACGATAAAAGTGATATAGGCAATACAACATCAGAGGCTGTCATTAAAAGTACCTAATTAAGACCACCAATTGTAATATTAACGATATTAGCCTTTTCTCTTGTGTAATTCTTTTCTTTTTTGCAATAAAGAATATTTATCTTATCTAATTACATTGTCATTTAGAGGAACACAACTAGTTTAATTGAAATATGGTATAATAGGAAATTGAAACACATATCCAGTATTGTAGTGGTATTATGTCAAGTGATAGTCAGTTGAAGTGTTTGTCTAATTAAATTGTTGTAATTTTAGGCATAAGTAATAATAATAATTTATATACTAAACCAACTGCATGTAGATATGAAGCAAGGAACATCTTGCGGATTACTCCAATATTTGCATAACCGACACTGCTCTTGCTTTTCCATTGTTTAATTTTTCAATAAAAATCGAACATAAAAACAGATGGCTTTTTCTGATGCATGAGAGTGAAAGCACTGTTTCAAGGGCAGAACCCTGTCCCCCATACAAAATATACTTTAGGCTCTCTCCATAGAGCATTCATGCTTGTAGCACTTCCGTCAAGGAAATCTTTGAGTTGTAAATGAACAGAGACGTTGAATTACCATCTCAGAGTTATTTCTCTGGGTATACCATACAAGAAATGGGTACTTAATGTATATTATAATAAAAGTCAATAACAAATTGAAATCAAAATTATATTTAAACAAATCAATTGTGGCCGTTACTCTCTTTCTAGGATTCGGCATCCTCTCAAAGTCTCCTCACTGGTGTCCCTTTTCAGTATTTGTCATCCCAAGAACGCCGCGCATGAGTCTCTTGTCCATTTTGTCTTTCTTATCTCACGAAGTGACCCGTTCATCACCTTTTCACAATTTAGGCATACTGTAACAAAATTATAACATTATTATCAGCTTATCAAAATCACATAGATGACAATTTAATACTGCACAATCAGCTACATAATTCATCCTCTCATTTATCTCGCAACGGTTGTAAGAGAGATCACTTTCAGCAATAAGTTGTGATTCTTTTGTAATATAACCCAACCTTTATGTATTTGTGTAATGTTATTGCAATAAAGAATATTAAATTTATATTATTATCAGCTCAAATTAAAAAGACACATAAATGACAATTTGAACCATAAGCTACTTAATTCATTCTCACATTTCTTTCTCAACGCTTGTCTAGGAGAAAATAGAGATCACTTTCAGCGATAAGTTGTGATATTATTGTATATCCCACCCTTTATTTATATATTTGTGTAATTGCAATGATAATACTTTAAAACTGTCAAGCTTAAAACTAATACAATAATATACTTATAACTAAATTATCCGTTGAACCTTCGTCAATCAAATAACCCACCCCTTGTCATACCCGGGGCAAAGGTTCCCATAACGCTCGCGGCGTTGCCGCGCTGTATAGCTATGGCCAACCTTTGCACCAGGTAGGACCCGGAGCGAGAGTCACAACCCCTCTCCCTAAGGCGACGGCTTATCTCAGTTATAAATTGTTTTGATGCCACCCCCCAGCAACCCGACGTCTCCACCGCGAACGGAACGAACAGGTAATTCGGCTGGAGAGCGGCATACTTGTCTCGCTTCTTGGCAGCTGCGAGCTCAGCTGCTGCCCCGGCCGTGCGCGTCGTGCGTCCCAGGTGGCAGGCCGCGAATGTGCTGACGCAGGTCGCGTCCCACAGCAAGCACCTCCCCTCCCATTGCAATGAAGAATATTATTTATCAATCAATATTATCTAGCAAATCCAGTTAATATTTCCTAAATATACTGACGGAAAACCTACACATTCTTCAAGGGTTAGCGACTTAACGTGAGCGAAATGTATGGAGTTCTCTCAACCCAGGGTTATCTCGATATTGCAAGAGACTTAAGAGTTTTAACGAGGCGAGAGTCTCTGCACAAACTTATTAGAAGTACCTAGATGTTTATTTTGTCCTAAATATGAATAATGTGAGGTTGTCATATAAGGAATTTAACACATGTGTTATGTTACACACCTGACCCACCCATACCTTATAGTTTATAATTACTACTTACCTCAAATACCATAGTCTTCCTTTATTGCTATGGTCGTAGAGATAACTCTTGGCATGAGAAGACATTGCTGGCCCACAATTTGTCATGTATTTCTATCGAACACTCATGGCATTTGATTGCTTGATCTATGGAGTTTGTTAGGGGTCACCATTCTCTAATCACTTCACAAACTACGAACGTTTCCAATTCCAACTACTTTGAAGGCCTTGGTTAGTTTGGTTGTCCTGCGGGTGATGGTATTCTTGGCTGGTTCGGTAGGACGTTTTGTGCTATGTGCCAGTCTAGAAGGATAACGACAGAGACAGGTCTGCTGCCACTGTGAAGGACTGCCGTCATCCAGATACAGGACTATCACCGCCGATGACCAGCACTTGCTCCACACACATATCCTTCACACATTAGAAGCTGTTGGAAAATATCCCAATCACGTGTGTCATATATAAAATGCTCTCCTATTTTCGACAATCTCAAGTTATTTCGAGTAATCAATCGAATAGAAAATCCGCCGTTTCAAGATTTTGATGAAATATGTAAAACTGCAAAACACGTGCAAAACAAACTTGTTTCGTTTCCGGTTTCGTTTCGGTGATTTCTAATCTGTGCAAATTTGCGGGAAATTTGAACAGCTCATACAAATCCCAATGTATGGTGGCTATTTCCAGCGGGTACTTTATCTTGTCAATGGTATGAATTTGGCCAAAAAAGGCCATAAAATAATCAATTTTGGCAACATTTTCATTTTTTTCAACTGTCAACACTGCTATTTTGCAATTTTTTCCACTGACAACACTGCTATTTTTCGATTTTTTTCCACTGGCAACACTGCTGTTTTTCCCATAGACAAGCAGAGCGACCGGTTGCGAATAGACTCAGCCTTTTTTAAAAGGTATCGTTTTGGGGGAAAAAATTGACAATCTGGGGAATTCGGACAAATTCAATCTGCCAACCCTGTGCACGTCATTCCAATTCCATTCATTCATTCATTTCATTCATTAGATTTTTTGTTTCTTTCGCGTCGATCGCTTGCGTGTTCTTGCTTTTATTTTATTTCTCGAATTTTAACGCGACAATTTAATAAAATCCAATACATAAGTGTTGGACAAAAGTATTTAGTTCATTACTGTACTAGTGACAATGATTGAAGTCTAGTTTTGTTCACATTAATTAGTTTTCCATGATAATATCGACAATGGTTGAGGAGTCCCGGACTCGACAAAACAATCCTATTGTTTTCTTGGACATTTCTATCGCTGGAGAAAAAGGTAACGCCCTTTAATTGATTATATTCGATGTCCTTCACTTCCAGGGATACCCAATTCTAGGCTAATGTAGTTCAGTGGGTCAAGGTCGCACGCTGCAATATGCATTACAGTGCATAATTTATATCGTACATTGTATATTTTATTGCAATGCATTTCCGATAATGCAGCGCAAATGATACCTATCAATTTTATTGCTATAGGTCAGTTGCCTTGAACAACATTTTATCAAAAGATATATTTTGTTGAGGTAGGTAAGTGATATGCAGACTTGGACACTATTTTCTACAGATATAGGAGTATGTAAAGTTAAAAGCTACGTAATTTACTATTACGAGATGTAAATATGTATGCTTTATGGAATTAACATCAGGTTGTAAACCAGGTTAATTCAAAGAGTAGTACAGACCCTGTCAGCTAACTTGACCCACAATGTTGGCGAAATTGTAAACAAAATATACGTTTTACAGTCGGAAGCGCATCAAGTGTAATATTTTGATGTTTTAAACCATTTTGTACATGACTGATGTGTTGTTGTGAAACTTTCGGATTTTTGGAGGGGCTTATGTTACCGTAGAAGATCTCTATTACAAATTAATAATGTGTATATACCTTTGCATTGGGAACGATGAAGGATGGTATTTGGACTCGACTCGATAGTTACATGTTAATATATGTTATATATATATATGTATGAGTGACAGCATACCAATGGTAACACTTGCAGTATGATTATAATACTTATACGCAGATAATAGAATTGCCGTCAGGCACATCATATTACTACCTATTGCTAGTTTTAGTTGTTCTTTTCATACTGTTGTTCATTGTAATTGTATTGTTTTTCGTGACATTTTGTGTGTTATTCTCATTTATATATTGTTGGTTGTACTGTGTGGTAAATTAATCTGTATTCTTTATTTCTAATAAGAACGGTTCAAAGTGTTACACTTATTGATCTCCTATAAGCAACTAGATACATAAAGGTCTTACTAAAACAATTTTAAAAATGTCCAAATAAGGGTCCATTGTTAACATCCAAATAATGTCCAATGAAGTAAATGATCCGTTTGGACCTTCTTTGCGCTCGGACATTTTTAGAAGGCAGACTGTGTATCTAGTTGTTTACAGGAGATCAATCGTTACACTAGATGTGATTTGGGCTGTATGTACAGCTAACAGCAGATCAAGTGTAACACTTTGGACAGTTCTTATTATCTGCGTCGTAAGATTTAAAATTGTACTGCAAGTGATACCATTGATCTGCTGTTCCATACCTGTACCTATCTACATCTATTATTTAACTGCGTATTTTAATAAATGAATAAAATTACGTAAAATAAATATATAATTGTTCCAGCTGGCCGAATCATAATAGAACTGAGAAGAGATGTAGTGCCAAAGACAGCGGAGAATTTTAGGGCTCTATGTACAGGGGAGAGGGGAGTCGGTGTCCACGGCAAACCGTTGCACTACAAGGGGGTGCGGTTTCATAAAGGTGAGTTGTTCACAGGAAGGAGTGCGTCCTCAAAACAACTTGTAATTTAAAAGAGCAAAGAAGACCTGTGGTGGCAATAGTTATTTTAAGTAAGTGTACATAGTTATTTCCCCTGACCTATGAGCCTTTGGTAATTAAATCAATCACTTAGCAAATAGCATTGATGCATCAATGTAATATCTATTGATTATAAATAGACAAATACATTATTGTTGTAGGCTAAATAAACATAAGAACATGTAGTAATTATACAATTGTATACTTGCTGACTGATTTATTGTTTAATTTATATGTCGATAAGGACAGGTTGTATTAAGAGCCTTCCTAGAGCCAACTAGCGCCGCCAATCTTAAAAAAATCATATCTTCCAATATAATCGATTTTATTAAAAAAGCTACGTTCACATTGTTTATTGCTATAAATATAATTTTTAAATGCTTATTTGTAACGTGATTCAATGTAGGTAAGTTGTAGTTCACATAATTGCGAAAAACGGCCGTTTTTGGCACATTTGATTATATTGGAAGATATGATTTTTTTAAGATTGGCGGCGCTAGTTGGCTCATGTCAGCGAGCTGAAAAAGCAGAATTTCTATCGGGGGATAATTTCACTTTGCCGCTGGGGTGATATCTAATATACATACAGTGATCATTTTTAGCTTATTTGACCACAAACGATAGGTATGATCACTGTACACTTTGTATTGTATCAATGCCTAAAATCTCTTTTCGTGTGGTTTAGTGTCCAAACCTATTATCACAGTTGTTCAGGCCGCCCGAAGGCCTCTGGCGTGGCGTGACGACTGCAGCATTGCTTAACGCGCTTGTTGTGAAAAATGCCCGAAGAAAAGTGATTTATTGTTACTCAGAATTTGTTTTTTATGCATTAAGCTATGCTCAGCGAACAAATTAACACCATGATTCTTTTTGCCGTGGCTTTTGTTGCCATGGTCGTGCGTGGCCTGTGGTGGCTCAGTTGGTAAGAACGTGTCACGGAATGACAAGGTCGCAGGTTCAAGTTCTGCAAGAAATGACAATGCCAGATTCTGCCCCACTATCAACCGCAAGTTGTACAAGATAACGAATAAATATAAAAGTATCTCCATTTTTTTTATTAAATTATTGGTTTAAATTAAAGTTATGTACAAGTTGCGAGTCGAAAAAAACAGCTTAATTAAGAATTCAGAAAATAGTAAGAAATCGAAGCGAATTATTCATTGTTTTTGTTATTCTTCTATAGGAGTTGCGAGAGTAGTAGAAAATGATACTGATTATAATAATAATAATATAATAATAATAATTCTTTAATTACAGGTATAAACCCATTCAAATTCAAAATAATTACAATAATTGAAATTAAAATTGAAATAAAATAATGTAAGACACAAATATAAATTTACATAATTGACAAATAATAAATTACAAATTAAGAGCTTACGTGCTAAAGAAATAGCTTGAATTATGATTATGCAATATGAAACCTGTAATAAGTCCCCAACAAAATGATAGGTACAGCTTAAATGGTCACGTAGTTTTGTAGGTGGGGCAAAGCTCCATTGAAATGTGGCAATGTCTTTTTGCATCATATTAATTTATTTATTGTTATTATAATAATAATACTTTGTTTTCCAGCTGTGTCACAGTTCATGGTGCAAAGCGGTGACATCGTACACGGCGATGGGACGGGAGGCGAGAGCATTTATGGGCCTACGTTTGAAGATGAGAATTTTAAATTAATGGTAACCATTTTTTATTTTTATTTAATCGTAAAACTTACAGCTTTTATGTATGTAATATGGGTTAAAATTTTATATAATATATATCAAAACTAAACTTAAAACATGTAACTGCTAAAATTTTTGTATCAAATCAAATATAAAAGTCGCCGTCTCGGGTCGTGTCTCGTCGAAATGTTCCCATCACACCAACAGCGTTACCGCGCTGGATTGCGAGGGAAATACTTTGGACGAAATACGACCCGGAGCGGGGGTCATTACCACTATCCCTTAAGCGGCGACCCAAATTCGAAAAAATTGGGTTAAATCGTTGATCGACTATTTTATTCGGCCCCATTACATAGCTCAGGCACAGAATACTGATTATACAAGAAGCGACACTTTCCGCCCCGCACCGAACGTAATTACCGCACCCTCTGGTATTATTCAAGACTTTTTGTCATGTATTTTATTCAGTAATTATTTTATAATATCATCATCATCAGTCTATTTATATTGCCCACTGCTCGGGCACAGACCTTTCCTTACATCGAGGGAGCTCGGGCCATAATCCACCACGCGGGCCCAGTGTGGGTTGGCGGATTTCACATGCCTTAGATTTTTTTTCTTCTACGACATGCAGGTTTCATCACGATGTTTTCCTTCACCGTTTTGAGAGCACTCGGTAAATGTACGTAAGTTTTTCCGTTGAAAAAAACCGAGGATAACTCATTGGTACATGGCTTCCCTGGCTGGGAATCGAACCTGGGACCTCCATATTGCAAGTCCATTGACCCAACCACTGAGCCACCGAGCTTATTTTATAATACTAAAAACTTAATCGAATAAGCCCCCTCTGATCGTTCCCGGTGCAAAGGTGCCCATAATACCAGCGGCGTTACCGCGCTGTATGGCTATGGACAGCCTTTGCATCAGGAACGATTCAGAGCGAGGCCCGAGACCGAGGTCCCGCATTCGCCGCCCAATGCCACGCACAAACTCCCTTCAAGACTTTTAAATTATAATTTACTGTTTGGAAAAGTGTTTTTTAACTTGGCATTTATTGGCAATCAGTAAGTTTGAATAGGTACTGCAGTAAAGATAACTTGGCCCCCTTTTCAGATTCAAATGCCTTATTTGTCGTACAAAGTAGGTATGTATACCGCAGCCCAAATCAAGTGTCTTATTTTGTAAACAAATATGATCGTCTAATTACCTATTGTGATGTAACACTGAAGGAACTGATTGAACGAACCTGTTCAACATTGTGAAAATAAAATAATCCGATCTAATAATGTGAAAATAACTATGCAATAATCACAGAATAACTTAAAATGTTAGTAGGGTAGTTTTTGTTTACAAAATAAGACACTTGATTTGGACTTCTGTTTAGATACGTACATAGGTTTTATAGATTAACAAATTGTCTCAATGATAAAATATGTAGAAAAAATTTCATTACGACCGGGATTCGTACCAGGGACCTCGCCATTCCGTGGCACGCTCTATTCCAACAGAGCCATCGTGATATCGTACCCAGGTCGTGAATTCTGTCTCCATATTCGTCTTAGGGACGGTAGCGACATCTATCCAGTAATTGTGCTATTGCTCAAATTCGTGTCTAACATTGCAGTTAGAAATCATGTTTTTTTTAAATTGATGACGCGTTCCTCTTTTATTATTTATTATTTAATTATGGACAGGCAGCTCAACGCTGATATGTCCATTTCACAGTGTTTGTAAAGTCTATCACTTAGTGGTATTATTCTTATTAATGGTTTTTAAATAATTGTCCAATTTGTTTTTGAATGCGTTAATATATTATGTTTTGATATTTTCGAAAATTCATAATTCATTTATTCCTTGCTTTATGTGGTAACATGGTTGTTAGATAGTACAGGAAGTGCTCACATAAACCCTGTAAGGGCACCGCAACATTAGACACTTAAACATTAAAAATTCAATTTTGTCAGTCAGTCAGTCAATAATACAAATAAATATTCAAGTAAATATAATAATTAAGAAGTAATTCTTATCCATTAAATAAAAAAATAAAATTGTCAACATATAAATTAATTTGCAAAATCATGTTCGAAAAACTCTTGCAGATTGTAAAAACACCTATCAATTAGTAATTCGTTTTGATATTTTCTTGCATATGCGCTATGCGAAACGAAAATCTAAATGATAAATGGAGAATTTTTTTTTATCATTTAGATTTTCGTTTCGCATAGCGCATATGCAAGAAAATATCAAAACATATGAAAAAGGAACGCGTCATCAATTAAATACATGTTTTCTATCTGCAATGTTAGACATGAATTTGAGTAATTGCACAATTACTGGATAGATGTCGCTACCGTCCCTCAGACGAGAATATGGAGACAAAATTCACGATCTGGATACGAATCACGATGGCTCTGTTGGAATAGAGCGTGCCACGGAATGGCGAGGTCCCGGGTTCGAATCCCGGTCGTGATGAAAATTTTTCTCCATTTATCAATTAGTAATTCGTTTCGCATAGCGCTCATGTTTTTGTTTGATTTCCTGAACAGCACGAGGAAGGTGTTCTAAGCATGGCGAACCAAGGCCGTCCCAACACAAACAGTTCCCAATTCGCCATCACGACTGTACCGTGTTCCCATCTCGACGACCGCAATGTGGTGTTCGGGAGGGTCCTGGCGGGGCTGGGAGTGGCCTGCGAGATGCAGGCGTGCTGGGGGGATGGGAGCAAACCGTTACAAGTACGATACTTTTACATCTTTATGATTTGGTTCTCTTGAAAATGGCGGGAAACGGCGGTTGCAAAATTATTTGATAATTTTTGTTTTATTGTCTACAGTGGTTATTTTGAGATTAATATCACGTTAAATTAATCAGAAAATGTTCGCGGGTGACAGTATAGTGAATTTGTTGGATAATTTGGGCAAGATCTGGTGTTTCAAGCAAAAGCTTGATAAAAATCAAGAGTTCCCGCTACAAGCTCGGGAGTGAACGTGACTGTCGAGCTGCTTCGTCCAGAGTGATGACGCTACGGCGTCTCCTCTGGATGAAGACAAGAAGACGCGGCTGCCCAGGGTGAAGACGCTACTGCGACTCCCCTGGAGGAAGATAGAAGACTATTATATATTGAATTTTCTGTAACATGACATTGGCAAATGACGAACTGTCGAGTCCATTAATAAAATAAATAAAATAAAATCTTTATGATTATTAAGCCACTCATTTTCGACCCCTCGTTAAGGGCCTGATATGAGCCAATTAGCGCCGCCAATCTTTGATGGATATGTACTGCCAGTACATAGGGAACAATTGCAAGGGACAAGTGAAACCGCCAGTAGTCCGTATCGCACTAATTTTATTGGTATATAAACCTACCCGCAATTAGTATGCGCAGATACCTTCTTATTCTATACATAACAATCTTGAAAAAATAATATCTTCCAATTTTTTTTTTTTTTTGTCTCCACTTCTTGCCGCGATCTGTCTCAATTGACATTTAGCTGCAGTTTTGGTGCTTGGGTATTAGTCCTAGATCGTCCAGTGACGAGCCAGGAATTGGTCAGTGGTCCGGGAGTAGATTGTCCTCCGGTATTCTGCGTTTCAGCCTTATTGTCTTAGGGTCTGTCTGTAATAGTTTGTTTGCCAGCTGGTTTGGGTGAGCCTCTATTCTCCTCCTGTAGGCGTTTGTAGAGGTGACAATCTCGTCCTTTACATATCTTATGTTTAAATCCTTGTGGATGGTTTCATTTGTTACAAACCACGGTGCGTCCACCAGCATGCGGAGTGTTTTTGACTGGAACCTTTGTAGAATTTCCACATTTGAGTGTGAAGCAGTACCCCACAGTTGTATGCCATAAGCCCAAATTGGTTTTATTATGGCTTTGTAAGGAAGAATTTTACTTTCCAGGGATAGCTTGGATTTCTTGTTCATCATCCAGAACATCTTTCGCATTTGTAGGCTCAGTTGCTTTCTCTTTGTGAAGATATGTTTATGCCATGTAAGGCGTCTGTCGAGATGGAGTCCGAGGTATCTTACATGTTCTGCTTGCGGTATATGTATATCGTTCAGTTTCACTGGTGGGCAAGTGTCTCGTCTGGTCGTAAATGTAATGTGAGCAGATTTTGTCTCATTAGCTTTAATTCTCCAGTTTCTTAGCCAGAGGGATATGTCATCCAGACTGGTTTGCAATATACTGGAGGCAACTGTTGGATCAATGTGTGAAGACAGGACCGCTGTATCATCTGCAAAGGTGCCAATGGTGACATTTTGATTTGTGGGCAGGTCAGCTGTATGGAGCAGATACAAAACTGGGCCGAGCACGCTTCCCTGGGGTACACCAGCTGCTATATTGCAGAGTTCTGTTTCGGCATTGCCGTATTTGACAAAGAAACTTCGCCCACTCAGGTAGGACTGCAGCGTGTGATAGTAAGCTGCTGGTAGGCACATTTTTAGCTTGTAAAATAATCCTTCATGCCATACGCGGTCAAAAGCTTGTGAGATGTCTAGGAATGCAGCGGAGCAGTATTCCTTTCTCTCAAAGGATTGGGAGATTCTGTCGACGAGTCTGTGCACCTGTTCAATGGTTCCGTGTTTCTCTCTGAAACCAAACTGATGGTCTGGTATGACATTGTTCTTCTTAAGTATTGGGGAGAGCCTGGACAGGAATAAGGTTTCAAAGATTTTTGAAGGTATAGACAGTAGGCTGATTGGTCTGTATGATTTTGGGTCGCTATGATTTTTTTCTGGTTTTGGAATCATCTTCACTTGTGCTACTTTCCACTGTGGTGGCACGAATTTCAGTCTCATCATTGCATTGTACAATTGAGTAAGGTGGGCAGTTCCCTCTTTAGGTAGTTCCTTTAACACGCGGCCGGTTATTAGGTCATATCCAGGTGCTTTTTTGTCATTGACTTTATTAATGGTCCTCAGGACTTCTCTTTTGTTAAATCGTGGTGTTTTGTTACAGAGCGATGGCAAGCAGGGAGTGAGGAGTGCATTCATGACTTCAATTTCATTTTCAGGTGATCCTTCATATGGGTGGGGTGCAAATACTCTGGTTAAGTGTTGAGCAAAAACGGTTGCTTTTTCGGTGTCACTTCTAGCCCATCCTCCATCTATTTGCTTCAGAGGGGGTGATGCAAGTACTGGCTGATTAAGTTTTTTGGTGGCTTTCCACAGAGAATAGTTTGTGGCTTTAGTGGCATCCAAGCTCTGTAGGAGCTGCTGGACATGAGTGTTCTTTTCATTATTTAGGAGTAGCTTTAGCTCCTTTATGGATCGATTTAGTTCAGTCTTAATCTTGGGACATCTTGTTCGCTGCCATATCTTTCGAAGTTTACGCTTTTCCATGATTTTGTCTTCCATATTATTCGACAGATACAGGGTGGGGTGCCTCTCTATTACAGGTGGAGTCGCTTCCCATGCTGCATTTTGGATGGTGGTTGTAAAATGTTCCACTGCGAGGATAAGGTCTTCATTACTTTTGAGCTTCATTTTTGAGTTCAGTGACTGACTTACAAGTTCTCGGTAGTATGGCCAATTCGTTTTATTGTTATGTAGTTTGCATGGCTGGAGGTTTGTGACTACTTGGTCCATTAGTTTCAGCATTACGGGTGAATGGTCAGACGATAATTCCAGGTTTAGATCACATGACATGTAGTTTCTGTTGATGCCCTTCAGAATGAAGAAGTCAAGTAAGTCTGGGTTTTTTTTAGGGTCAGATGGCCAGTATGTGGGATGGCCAGTTGAAATGTAGCTTAGTTGGAGGGTTTCTATGGTCTTAAGTAGCTCACGCCCTTTGGTTGTTATGAGTCTTGATCTCCATTGAGTGTGTTTTGCATTGAAGTCTCCTCCAGCAATGAAACGGTGTCCCAGGGTCTTGAAGAATTTTGTGTAATATGGTTCTTTGATATTATGTTTCGGTGGGCAATATACTGCTGAGATAGTAATCTGTCCGGTTATGTCCTCAATCACCAAGTTTATGGCTTGAATTTCGTTCTCACAGTAATTGTGGCTTAGGTGGTGTTTAATTTTGGTTTTAATTAATATTGCAGTTCCTGCATGGGCCGAGCCATCAGGGTGGTTAGTACAATAGAAGTTATAATCCTTGATACTAATGTGGCTTTTAGACGTTAGATGTGTTTCTGTGATCATCATTATATCAATGTTATGTGTACATAGAAAGATTTTTAGTTCCTCTATGTGGTTTGGCAGCCCGTTGGCATTCCATAGTGCTATTAGGGCATTGAATTTTGCATGATTTTAGACATGAGCTGACTCATCATGTTTGTCATTGTGATCATTTGGTTCATCATTGTTTGGATGAGCTCTTTAAGGTCATGTAGGATACCTGCAGTTGAGTCGTTTGCTTGAGGGATTGCGGTAGCAGCCTGTGGTTTTACCCGGGGGACTGCAGTAGCAGTCTGTGGGTTTGTTGTGCCTTTTAGTGTATTTGCATATGACCTTAGGTTCGGGTTTGCTGGTTGGGTAGGCAGCATTGGTTCCTGAATATGGGTAGGTAGAGTATCAACTTTCTTTTGCCTAAGAGTAGGATATTTAGTTTTTTGGATCTGTTTGAATACAGCACATCCCTTGTAGTTGGCAGGGTGATTACCGTCGCAGAGGACACACTTGACTTTGTCTGAGCGCTCTTTTCGTTCACAACTAGCTGTATGGTGGTTTCCTGCACACTTCACACATCTTGGCGGGCGGTGGCAGTACTGTTTAGTGTGGCCGTACCTCTGGCAATTTGCGCACTGAGGTATGTCACGTTTTTTCCTCAAAGCCTCAAATGATATGCGACAGTGAAGAAGGTACTGGATCTTGTAGATGTCTTTATTGTTTTCATTTTGTTTGAGGTCCACATAGAATGCTGATGTAGGGGATTTAGTGTGACGGTTTTGAATATTCCATAAATTGGTAACTTCATGTCCCAATTCCTCAATGGCACCTTTAAGTTCCATGGTGTCTGCAGATGAGTGCATATTTTTCAATACCACTCTGAAACTTCTCTCTTGTTTGAGTCTGTAGGTGTGGAACTCAGTGTTTTTTTCCTTGAGCTCCTTTACTATAGTTGAGTAGGCCTCACAGGTTTTTGGTTGGATTTTTGCCTGGTCTCGTTGTAAGATTTTTATTTCGAAGTCTTCTGTCACTTTTTCATTGAGCAATTTGATCAGCGGTTGGATATTGTTCACCCGGTCTACAAATATAGGTGGAGGTTTCACTATTTTTACTATAGGTTCATTTTGGGATAGTTGTTGATCTTCTTCGAGACCCTCGAAGCTATTCGAGGTATGAATAGGTGTAGACGATTGGTTTAGCTAATATGTGTCGGTTTTTTGTTTAAGATTGCGCTCTGCATTTTCGGGGCTGTCTCGTTGTCGCTTACGGTCTTCCTGGCGTTCGCGTGTGGTAGTAGGACGATCTTTATTTTCGAAAAGTCCTTTGTGGAAGACTTGTTGTGTTAGTTTTTTATTTGGGTTCGACATTTTTATTTATGGCACTGGGTTGGGTAGTTTGGCGTAATCACTTCACTGCACTAAAAAGTGTCCCGTGTTTAGTCTGTAGTTTTTTGTTTTATTATACTGGCAACACCAAGCATAAATGGCGGACGATCATACGAATGATTTGCAGATTTCTCACTGTGTTTTTCCTTAGATACACTGTCTCAACACTGAACTCCATAACGTCCCCGTGCACTGCACTTCGGATTTCACTTTTTGCAAACTTTCATGACTATTCGACTAGTATTTGCGCAGATTTTTGTCGAAAACCGGGACAAGTTCAAAAGCGGTGTTGACAGTTCAACGTAGGGTTGCATCTTCTCAACGTAGGGTTGCATCTTCCAATTTAATCAATTTTATTAAAAAAGCTATTCACAAAATGTTTTTTTTTTTACGATAAATACTATTTTTTAAATGCTTATTTATAACGTGATTCAATTTCGGTAAGTTGTAGTTCGCATAGTTGCGAAAAACGGCCGTTTTTGGCACTTTGTGAACTACAACTTAGCTTGTCGCAATTATGCCATGTATTGTATATTGAAAATTAGTATTCATCCTAATAAACATTTTGTAAATAGCTTTTTTAATCAAATTGATATTATTTTTTCAAGATTGGCGGCGCTAGTTGGCTCATATCAGGCCCTTAATAGGGCCTAATTTGTTGCAAACCACCTCTAGTATCACCTCTTTCAAGGAATGTATCGAATTTCCACACCCTGTATACTACCTCCCTATAACCTACAATTACCTACGAAAATAATGCACTGACATAGTTTTTAAGAAAATTGTCAAATAAACCTAGTTGTGTAAATAAATACTTATTGTTGTTATTATATCTGTTAGTTATTTGTTATTCTATGGATAAAAATATCCTCCATTTCTTGATAATATGTATGGTTATTTATTTTATTTTATTCGGAAAACAAACAGCTACAATGACAAAATAAATAATTAAATAACATCTATAAGCCAAATTATTATATATAAACGGACATCACTCACTTATATTGTTAAAGTCGGCAATTAGAGTTTCGACCGCGAAGTGTGTGTGCGCGAAGAAACGTCACCGGCGACGCGGGCGTGGCGCGCTCACCTTGAAAAAGACCGTCGAAATCGGTCGAAACTGTCGGTCTAATTGCCGACTTTAACAATATAAGTGAGTGATATCCGTTTATATACAGGGTGTAACGTAAAGGGTATATGAAAACGAAGGGAGGGTGTTCAGTATCGGTAACTGAACAACTTTTGTTCTACGACTTTTCGAATAAAAAATAAAAATAAATTCATGTCTCATACAAATCGATCAGCTGACAGGGGCGAAATGTATGAAAAGTAAAAAAAAAAATTCGCGAAAATCGAAAAGTCGTAGAACAAAAGTTGATCAGTTACCGATACTGAACACGCTCCCTTCGGTTTCATATACCATTTACGTTACACCCTGTATAATAATATCTATAAGCCTAATAATTATAAGTTTTCACATGTACATATCTACAGATGCAATAATGAAAAATAAGTGAACAAGGGTGAATACCATGGTATGAAATATATACACAAATATACTATACACACAGTATAACAATAAGTAGTTATTGTGCCGAAAGTTCGAAATAGCTGCCAGTGATTATATTTGATTATATTTTTTACCTAGGAATGTGTAATAGAAGATTGTGGTGAAGTAGAGGCTGGTTGCCGCTGGGACGTGCGCTGCCGCGACGGCACCACGGACCGGCTGCCGGAGCACCCGGAGGATTACCCGGGCTTGGACGGAGTTAGCGTGAGTGTGATGTTAACTATCTTTTTAGCTTTTTTTAAGCCTCAAGAGGAAAAGGAACACTTATAACATCACTTTGTTGCCCGTCTGTCTGTCAAGACCTATTCTCAGAAACGCGTGGACGGATCAAGTTGAAATTAATACCCAATACTTAGGTCTGCAACTTCATGCAGCCGTTAAAAATCGAGCTTCTACGTCAACCCAATCAAAAGATATACACAAAGGTCTTACTAAAACAATTTAAAAAAAGTTTAAATAAGGGTCCATTGTTAACGTCCAAATAATGTCCAATAAAGCAAATGAGGGTCCTTCATCCGTTTGGACCTTCTTTGCGCTCGGACATTTTTAGAAGGCAGAGTGTGTATCTAGTTGTTTATAGGAGACCAATGCGCTTATGTCACCTTACCTTGTGTGACAACGCGAGAAACTCAAAACCTAGTCTTCTTCTTTTTTCGTGTGGTTTAGTGATCAAACCTATTTGTCAGAGTTATTCAGGCTTAACGTGCTTTCCAAGACACGGAAGGGCTCAGATGAAAGTGTCACTAGCGGTCACCCATCCAGGTACTGACCTCGCCCAGCGTTGCTTAACTTGTACGATCGTTTTCAACGTGTACTCGTAACTGGACTACGAGCCCCTCTAGGTACTTCCCGTTGACCTGGAATCCTGAAATTTTGCAAGAAGCTAGGTCTTATAGTACAAGTAAAGGAAACAATCCGAAAACTGTAAAGGACATTGTTCAAAGCGCCATAGGGCGCAGGGTCCAAAAAAATTTTTTTTTAAGATAGCTCAATTTAGACACTAAATAGGAGAGATATCGTACTTCCAAAGGCCGTACAAATTAACCTTTTATCCATATGGGATTCTTGTAAACTTGCATTTTCATTTCGATTTAGGTTAGGTTAGGACGTATGATCATGCCGCGGTAGTTTTCGAAAGAGTACCCGTGGTCCTGTCCATGGTGGCGAAGAGGAACACCCCAGGAGTTTTAGTTGGTGCAAGTCCAACATAATCGCCCGTTCCCCCGGACGGGCGGTATACATAATGTATTTCTCCTGGGTAACAAAAAAAAAAAAAAGGACGTATGATCATTTTATAGATTTTATACCTAGACGTGGTAGTACATTCTCTTTGCTTAAAACTGAAATCATATTCAAGGAGTTTAGCACAATATAGATGTTTCATGACTCGTTGCGATCAACATGACTTAAAGATTAGGCTGTGCTTTTACGTCATACTTCGCAATACAAAATCGGTGGTTTAGCGACTGTAAAGTTAAGCCATCGATAAACAGTTTTATGATGAGAGCCATTTGATCAGGAAATGACGCATTCAAAATGGAATAAAAGTCGATATATAACTAATTAATTTGTAAATATGATTTGAATAATTTCCCAGTAAAATTTATATCCAACATGGAATGAATATTGAATATTGGCTCAATAACAGAACAGCTCTATCAAGGGTCTTAGATGGTCTTTCTCCTTTGACGTTATATAACTAAATATTTTTTTGTTTTGTTATTACAAAACAGGTTAAAATGTTAGTAGGGTAGGGTAGTTTTTTTTCTTCAAAATAAAACACTTGATTTGGGCTTCGGTTTACATACTTACACCCGAAAACATTACCCTCCTTCTGGGGCAGTCGGATAAAAAGCTAGCTAAGAACAACTTTTTCCTTCACAGTTAGACGACCTAATGTGCAGTATTAGAGAAGTGAAGAACAGCGGCAACTACTACTTCGGTGAGTGCCGCTACCGCGCGGCGCAGCGCAAGTACGCCAAGTGCCTGCGCTACGTGCAGCGCGTGCGGGACCGGGTCACGATGCCGGGCGGGCGAGACCACGGTCAGTATAGTCGCAAAACACAAACTCAAAAGACATTGCCACATTTCAATGGAGCTTTTCCCCACCCACAAAACTACGAGACCATGTAAGCTGTGTGTGTGCATTTTGTTGGGGACTTATTACAGATTTTATTACAGATTTCATATTGCATAATCAGTAGGAGTTGCGAGAGTAGTAGAAAATGATAACAAAAACAATGAATTGCTTCGATTTCATACTATTTTCTGAATTCTTAATTAAGCTGTTTTTTCGACTCGTTTGTTGTACAAAACTTTATTTTAAACCAATTTTAATAAAAAAAAACGGAGATATTTTTACATTTATTCGTTATCTTGTACATCATACGGTTGATAGTGGGGCAGAATCTGGCATTGTCATTTCTTTATTGCAAGTAAACATTGCAAGTCAACATATTTTTGTATTTATATTTACACCACTTTGGAAAGGTGCCAACGCTGAGGAGAAAAAGTGGCAAAAAAAACTCTCAGCAGCACATCTTTTAAAATAATAATTACACAATTACCTAATAACTAGATATTACACAACTATTACTATTGAATGATATATATGCACGTTAATATTTTGGGAACGACGCCGTGAAAAACTCTCAGCAGCATTTTTTTTAAATTTTACTCTAACATGTTTTAACTAGGTATAAACTTCATAATTCTTATTAACGATTCATAAAGGACTTGTGTTTATTTCAGTTTACGACACCACCGTCACGTTCATACAACAGTGCAATCTGAACCTCGCCGCGTGCTATAGGAAACTAGAAGACTACGCGTCGTGTATCAAGTGCTGCACAGAGGTTCGTATTGTTGGATATTTAACACTGGCTGATTATTTTTAAATATCGTTAAAAATAATATTGAAGTGTTCTATCTGACTGTCGGTGTCATTAGATTGCTGTCGAGAGATTCTTGCAGAATAAAAATCTAAATTATTTAAAATCTCTGTTGGTGTTTTCTTGTGTCCTTAGTTTTTCAACCGTTTCTATTTTAGTGGTAGTGTGCAGGTGCTTGACTTATAATACCTATCACACCATCGACCCACACAATTATTTAAACTACGTGCATACGACTTACACGACAAATAGTAAAGTTCTTTTAGAGGTAGCATCACCTCACCAAGTGTCAGTCCGCCTGTGTAAGTATCGCCCCCATAGCTGTTTAACTAGCGTCAGTGTGAATAGTAAAGAGTCAAGTGTAAATTGGGGCACGAGGGAGGGGGGGGGGGGGGGGGGGGTATATATTATTTTGATTTTATGTTTATTTATTTTTTGTTTTGTCCATATTCATAAACGTGATTTAAAGTTACGCCGACGTTTAGGCCCCTGTCCCTTTCTATCTTAACCTTTTTTAACGAAGTGTGAAAGGGATAGCAACACGATTTAAGGGAAGTGAAGTTTAACTAGGTTTATGAATAACAGCATCAATCTTAAAATACTGCACTACAAAAAAATATCTTCTATATTTTATTAACTGAAGGTTACCAATATTGATCGTATTAAACAAAGTCAAATTTCTTTATTGCAAGTAAGCACGTTGAGTACATTTTTGCACGTCAATATATTTTTTGAATTTACATTTACACCACTTTGCAAGGAAAAGGTGCCAACGCTGAGGAGAAAAAGTGGCAAAAAACTCTCAGCAACACATCTTTTAAAACAATGATAATACAATGATTACTTAATAACTATACAGGTACGTAACTATTACTATTGTTAGTAAGTTTATCCCTCATGCGGAACCGGCGATACACACCATGCATGTTCATCGTTTAAATATATCTTAACGAAACATAAATGTATCTTTTCAGGTACTAAACATGGACCCTCGCAACGAAAAGGCTCTGTACCGGCGCGGGCAAGCGAATTATGCTCTTAAAAACTATGAAGCGGCACTATCTGACCTCAGACACGCGGACAGAGTATCCCCGAACAACAGAGCCATACAAAAACTACTAGAAGAGGTAAGACTGAATAACAAAAGCTACAATGATATACAAAAAGAGCGGTTGTCAAAATTTTTTCGTGACCAAAAGGAAAAAATCTCTGTCGGCCACCACTGAATTAAGGCTGAAAGTAGTTATATACGCTATGGAATAACAGCCTTACACGAGTAAAAATCGATTATAAAATCGATGATTAAAATTAATACCTTGTTCGACAATTGTTTAAAAAAATGTTTACTTATAAATGCTATTTAAAGTTAATCAACTCCTGAAGAACCGAAACAACCTTACGACGTTCCTTAAACTGACAGCTACTTACTGTCAGTTTAAGGAACGTCGTAAGGTTGTTTAAATGCTTAATTAGCAAAATGGCGGACCGAATTCGGAACAGCTGATTACATTTGATACTGCTAAATCCATGAAGAAAAAATTTCGACGCGCGCGATAGGAGAGAGCCTAAAGTATATTTTGCATGGAGACAGTTCTCCTTATTTGTCGTCACTTTCACTCTTATACATGAGAAAGAGACATCTGTTTATTATTCGATTCCACGTCTATTGAAAATTTAAACAATGGAAAAACAAATGAGTACTTGTAAATGAAAAATTGTCATGCAGAAGTCTGCGATGTAAATATGACTAACTCCATCGGCAGTTCCTTGCTGCAAGTTGTTGACAAATTGTTTTTGACACTTTATTTTTCTATGACTCTTTTTAAGGACTTTGGAGTAGGCATTACCCCAATTTAGGCAAAATTTTCGTTCTTTTGAATTCATTCAGCAGTGTTACCGTACCAAAATATTTTTTGGTGTATAATTGACGATTAACTAATCACTGCTTAAATAATGTTTATAAGTAAAAAAGTTTAATCACTGAATTAGAGTTTAGTTAAATGTTCTTCAGTGGTTGATTAGTGTTTTTTTATAAGTAAGAGGGTAAGTAGATACGTATTTAATTGTGATCTTGGGTGTGTGGTGGACTTTAGAGCGGCCATGCACGAACTTGAGCAGTCAAAGTTAACTGCTTGAAGCTGCCATTGAAAACTGCTGGAGTAGTTGATGTCAACTGCTCGATAAGTCGTCCAATTTGTTCAGCAAACGTAACAAAAAGCGACGTGGAATGAAGAGCGCGGTCGACAGCTCGAGCAATCAGTGTATGCCTGGCGACTTATCACGTGCAGTCAAATGCACGACCGCTCGAGCGGTTTGCTATGCAGTCCATACTGGCTGCTTCAAGCTGTCCGTGTACGGCCGGCCTTAGTAAATCTGATGGTGAAGAGAATTGCTCAAACGAATATAGGGAGCTAATAAATTGCACGCGGGAAAGACATACAAGAACCGCGTGACTTTCGTCGGCCCTTAAAGACCCAGTCGTCATTAATATAATCGGTCTGATGTTTTGTAACCTAAAGGTAAGAGTTGGTGGTGATGAACCTTTATTGCAAACATGAAAGGGTCTGTAAAGCCTATAGATTGGATTGAGGTCACATATTTCGCTTATAAAAGGAGGCTTTATTCATAAATTACGCGGAAAAAGACTGGGTTAAATAAGGATTGAGGACTAGTGGGTGGTAGTAAAAACTCCTCGGTGTTCCGTCTCGCTGCCCTATGGCGAAGTCACGGGGTATTTGCTAATTACATCCGCGACTCCGCCGGCGTGTGTCCGGGGGTCCCTTTTTTTTTTCGGGGGGAAAATCATCTAGTTATTATGATACCTCCTTGCCACGGGGAGGCGAGGATGGTTATGTCGGACTCTTACCGACTAAAAACCCCTCGGTGTTCCGTCTCGCCGCCCTATGACGGAGTGTTCCAGCACACCGCTAACAGTCGGATGGGGTCAAAGACCCCCGAGAAAGGTCCCCCCGGACACACGCCGGCGTAGTCGCGGAAGTAATTCGCAAGTCTCCCCGCCTGTCCCTTTCTACCCTAACCCTTTTTAACGAAGTGTAAAGGGATAGCAACACGATGTAAGGAAAGTGAGGTTTACCTAGAAATGAATAACAGCATAAAAGTTGAGAATGACAAGTCTAAAAGTTAAGAACAAGTCGAAGAGGGAAAGTCAGAAAGTGGAGAAAATGGATAAGTCTAAATGGGAAGTATGAAATTGGAGAAGGTCAAGTCGGAAAGTGGAGGACAAGCCTGAATACGGAGAATGACAAGTCTGGAAATAGATGACAAGTCGAAAAGTAAGGAAGGGCAAGCATTATTAACCCTACCCTGGACGAATTGTTTGAGAAAGAAAATACAAATCGTCGATGATAGTGCAATACCGCGAAACTAGCACCTTATAATACCGCGTATCACAAAAGTAGCAAAGGGATATGTCCAAATCTGGCTAAGCGTTAACAAAGCTTTAGTAAAAAATCATATTAACTAATAATTCAGTTTAAAGATTCTTTATTCTCATTAAAGACAAATTACAAGTCACTTACATGAGAAGAAGGTAAAAGTAAATTAAAAGTGTACGTTCACTTCGATCTATAAAATACAAGTAAATATTACACTTCACTAATAAATTAGTAGGTTATTAATTAAATTAATAGGCTACCTTTGCAAAAGGATATGTTTTGATAACTGTTTTTTAAATTCATTAAAAGAGTTTGTTTTCTTTATTGCTGTAGGTAGTTCATTATAATTATATTTATTTATGAAACGTTTTTTTGAGATATACCTATTGTATCAAATTACATTGATAAATAGTGCACAATAATGAGTAATTCTAACACTTCCGGTAGAAAGTGCCATATTTCTACCAAAGTGTTGCTACCGGCGATTCGCTCCTTGATGTGCCGTCAGATTTTACTAACGGCCAATCAGAAAGCTCAAATCACATCTAGCCGAAACCGCGTGAGTGGCAGCTCGCCTATAACATGTGACAAGTTTTTTGTATCTAGTGTAAAGTTTGCCAGAAGCGACTTAGGTATTTACAAATGTTAGTATTGCACTATCACTGACGAAATGAGTTTCTCGACCCAAATTAAATGTTGACCTCTGACACCAAAGAAAGATTGAGCGATTGGTAGAATCAAAGATGTGATAGGTAGACAGCGCAATGCAGACATTTTTTGATTGCAACACCACTTAATAGTAATAATTCCAACGCGGTTTGTATTTCGGCCCTTTCTTAGGTCTTTGAAATGATGATTTGCAGTCGACAACTTGTCGAGTGTTACCTGGGTGTTACCACGAAATAAAGAATTATGTAGGTACTATGTACAGAAGGTAGGCTCCATAGAAACGTATGAGAAACACCTCACTCACACATCGAGACTATGTACAGGCAATCTCAACCTGTTTTATAATGCTAATGAGTCGAGGATCCGCCGTCATTTTGGAATGGCGGATTGACTTTTTATTCGTTTACTTAATTTTCTATTTACTTACATGAATACTATAAAAAACTTGACATTGGCGAAATTATCTCTTGAATAAGAGTAGAAGCTATTCAAATAAAAATAGAATAGACTAATGAGTCCCGTGTATCAATTTGTATGGAATTGTTTTTTGGAATTGTCGCGAGTGATGACGCCATCGCAACGCCATCCATATTTAAACTCGGAAATGCCACAGCCCTAGCGCTACTGCTGTACATAGGCAATTTAAATCAAAAACAGTGAGTCTACCTTCTGTCGCTTCTTTATATTGTGACATTTATGACATGTTAAAAAGCTTATCGTTCAATTATGTCTGCCCAAAATATTGAGATTTATACCGCAGCCCAAATCAAGTGTATTATTTTGTAAACAAATATGATCGTCTAATTACCTGTTGTGATGCACTGAAGGAACTTATTGGTTAAACCTGTTCATCATTGTGAAAATAAAGTGATACGATCTAATAATGTGAAAATAACTATGCAATATGCAATGCAGCCGGACCGATGGGCCCGGACTGTCACAGAATGGGTGCCATCGGACGGTCGCCGGCGGGGCAGACCTCGGCGTAGGTGGAGAGACGATATCGTTAGATACAGGGATGGGGGGGCTGGAAGAGGCTCAGGACAGGGATGGATGGAAGAGGAGGGGGGACCTTTGCCCAGCAGACAAAAAAAAATGCAATAATCACAGAACAGCTTAAAATGTTAGTAGGGTAGCGTAGTTTTTGTTTACAAAATAAGACACTTCATTTTTGCTTCGGTTTACGTGCATTATGGCTGGTACTGATAATGTATCAACAAGTATTGTCTACTGCCGTATGTTTATATGTGTTCTGTACATAGCATTAGTATATAAGGACGTTTGTATCGATGGTCAGGCACCGTTTAACCTCCCGGTGCCAGATTTCTTGTCTCTTTCTGTCACTTAGAAACATCGCTTGCTAGAGAGAGAATATTGCACTTGCAAGCTGTCTTCTCGCTCTAACGAACGATGTTTCTAAATGATAGACAGGGATAGGGTTACTGGAAAATGTAACGGGTAGATGAAGCATGACTCTTATTGTATCTTACTAGCATGTCAAGGCAAAGTGTTATAAGCCTTAAGGCTGTTATTAATAAATGTGATTTAAAGTTACGCCACGATTTAGCCACCCTGTCCCTTTCTATCTTAACCTTTTTTAAACGAATTGTGAAAGGGATAGCAACACGATTTAAAGGAAGCGAGGTTTAACTAGGTTTATGAATAACAGCATGTGATTTAATAATCATATGCTTAAAACTATAGTGAGCCATTACTACAAATTATTATATATAAACGGATATCACTCACTTACATTGTTAAAGTCGGCAATTAGACCGACAGTTTCAACCGATTTCGACGGTCTTTTTCAAGGTGAGCGCGCCACACCCGCGTCGCCGTTGACGTTTCTTCGCGCACTGAAATCGGTCGAAACTGTCGGTCTAATTGCCGACTTTAACAATATAAGTGAGTGATATCCGTTTATATATAATAATTAATCATATGCTGTTATTCATAGACCGAAAAAACGCGAAAGATAAGCGGTGGGTTTAAATAAATATTGAAACATACTCGATTCTGGTTAGGTTAGAAAAGTCATAGTTTTCCGCAATAAATACATATGTTGTGTCGTCAAATTCATTTATCTAAGAAGAGAATAATATATCGTGGAAATGGTTGCATACAATATTTTTTTCCCTTTTGGGGGCATACAAAATATCCTATATTAGTACTGTGATCAAAACGAATCTAACGATATCGATACATCGATTCCCTCAAACCGTTTAAGCTACGTTTTGTTTTAATATACAATAAATATTATCAATATCGTTAAGGTTTTTCTACCTATATCGGAGCCCTAATCAAACAAGTATGATCGTCTAATTACCTGTTGTGATACACTGAAGGAACTGATTGGTTAAACCTGTTCATCATTGTGAAAATAAAGTGATCCGATCTAATAATGTGAAAATAACTATGCTATAATCACGGAACAGCTTAAAATGTTAGTAGGTTAGGGTAGTTTTTGTTTACAAAATAAGACACTTGATTTGGGCTCCAGTTTAGGTATGGGACGCCATTCACCTTGGGTTTTATAATACTTTGCCTAATAAGCTACAACGACAATGCTCCATGTATTTAAGATATTAATGTATTCCATAAGTATAAGGTATTCGAGTCACTGCCACTTTAATTAGGTCCAAATTGTGTTCTGCAATGTTTAGAGATTATACGAAATACCTATTTTATTGTATGCTAAATGAATTGATGAAAGGTATTACGGTTGAGAAATCAGGGTGTAAAATTGTATCGAGGCATTCAATGTCATTCTGTAGCGGCAACTAAGTCGAATCCTAAGCCTAAACGCGACTGTCACTGTCGTTCATATGCTACATCGCGAGAGCGAGCGGGACGGCTCGCTTTGCGGCGACCAGTGTTGCCAGATCAGTTTTTCAAAATTCCGTAGGGCGAGGCTGAAAAATCCATACGTACGCAGTTGCTCTACGTTTTATTCACAAAAATCACGCTCCGTTGTATTTTTATATGATTTGGTGGCAAATTTGGTTGAGGCAAGAATCCGTACATTTGCCATTGATTTCTGTATATCCGTAGACAAGGCCTAAAATCCGTAGATCTACGGACTTTTCAGTAGGTCTGGCAACACTGGCGGCGACTTATATTAGCGTACGCAATCTGGAATCGCTACTAATGTGCACATTGTTGTAACTAATGAATAAGGTAAATGTCCTGTATTACACCGTGAAAAGTGTATAGGAGAGTTTTTAAGGTTGAGATTATCTCAAAAACTACTTGACCTATTGCAACAATTCTTTCACTGTTAGATAGATAAAAGTTAAAACTTTGTAACTGTAAAAGAATTAATAACTTCGGTCCAGTAGTTTTTGAGAAAATCTCAACCTCTTGAGGCCCCCTGTATACACGTCAGTCTCCCGATCGTCAAGTATTCCAAAACACCAAAATCTCACAAAGATTTGATGGATTTTGATGTATAAGGTGTCGTTTAGTTTCGTTTTGATCATCGGGCTGACATAGAATACATTTCATGCCAAAAAGCATATTTTTTTGTTTTTATAATAATTAGAGATTTTTTGATTTAAAATCGTAGCTTTATTTATTATGAATTCGTCTAGGAGACCACTAGCGTCATTCGAGAGTCAGACGTCTTGCTCACGCAGAGTCCACGCGACGGTTGCGCGGCGGCGCCGTCACTCTTGTATATATCAAACCCATCGAGCGTTGTCGTCGTTCACATTGTGTTGGACTACAACGCTCCAAAGACGCCGTTGGCGCTACGTCGCGTCGCCGCCGCGCAAGCGTCACGTCGACGCTCGAAGTACGCTAACGTGGCCTCTGATTGTTAAGAAAACGCAATGAGGGTTTCACGCTAGCCCTATAGATAACGCTAGTACAAAATGTATTATGATTTATTGGAAATTCCATAGATATTAATTTTTATTTTATTTTAGTACAATTTTGTATGCTAATATTTTTTTTATATAATTCGATTATAAGTACCTATATAATTTAATGTGAATGTATATGTTTAGATTTTATGGTGAATTCTTCATTGACTCAATCCTACACTATACATGGTGTTACGGAAACGATTTAGAAAGCCGAAGGGAGGGTACAGTGTTTATAACTTTGTTCTACGACTTTACGAATAAAATATAAATTAATGGTTCATACAAATTAATGAACTAATCAGTAGATATTTTCTACTATATGTTACCGAAAATCGAGAAGTCATTGAACAAAGTTTTTTCAGTATACTGAACAATACTTTCACTTTCCTTTCCGATACACAATGTATGGACAAGAAAAATTAAACAAACACAACTTTTTGAAGTTTAAAAAACTATGAAAAATTAATTCTGTCATAATAATAAATAGAATTGAACTGAAGAAAATCTTTCGTTTTTCTGTCTGTCATACCTACATAATACGGTCGAAAGCTTGTTCATGGCTTCACTTTGGGTTTAAGTACCTTAAAAGCCGAGATTCATAAACAGTTTTGAGCGCAAGAGCTAAGCGTGAACTCTGCGGTGAACTCGCTCTTACAAACGTCAAATCTCATAGACGTTTGACAGTTGTCAAAGTTGATTCAAAATTGTCTATGAATCTCAGTATTATTGTCTGCGCCACAAAACCCCTAAATATACATTTAAAATCACATATTAAGGCTGGTTTCAAAGCTGTCCGGGCCCGGCCGTACCGGTTCCCAGAACGGAGATACCACGTTAGGATTCACGGATCAGTCCCAGAATGTCCATGTTTGTCGAAAAATTTTCTAAACCCCAAAATGCCCAACTGTAGGTCTGTTTGTTACTCCTAAACTCCGAAACAGCTGGACCGATTTTGACGGGACTTCACTGGCAGATAGCTGATGTTTTAAGGAGACTACTTTTGTTTATCCCGGAATAATAATGTTCCCGCGGGCGGACAGTTAGTGTTAGCGTAAAATTGGGAATTGGTCATTCTAGGAATTAACATTTTTGGAAATTGACAATTTAGGACTTGGTAATTCTGGGATTTTGACATTGGGTACTGATTCTGTGACACCAGCCTTAACGCCGCAATACCGTCCATTGATTGGCTGGTGGCTAAATAGTTCAAAATAGCCTCTGGCCTGAGTGACACGCAACTCGACAGATGAGAATGTTTTGTAATATGTATGTATAGTTGCAGTAACTGAAGCATACTGATCTCATGAATAAACGATGTCTATTTTACATAATGTTTTAGTTGATAGAAATATCCTTTCATCATTTTATATCCTCACTGCTCGGGCACAGACCTCTTACATCGAGGGAGCGCGGGCCATAATCCACCACGGGCCCTGTGCGGATTGGTGAATGAACACACGTGCCTTTGAAGTGTTTATTCAGCATGCAGGTTTCATCACGATGTTTCATCCCAAGGTCGCACCCTAACATTTTCCAGTCCTATACCATAGGCGCTGGTTACAGGCGGACAGCGTCTCGTGCCGGCGGATGGCGCCCCGTCCACAGGCGCGGGACACGGCGCTGACATGCACCTGCGCCGCGCCGGAATATCTACGCCAATGTTGATTGGAAGGAATCTCCTGAGCGGGATAACTCCGCCATTGTAATAATTTAGTCTTATTTTGTTATATGCACGCACAACCACTTACCCAATAGTCATGAAATCGGTACAAATTTGTAAGCGAAAAATTCTGTCAACGATGAGCGCATAGAGACGAAGCGGGGGACAGGGGTGCCGTATTAAAGAGTCGTCCATAATATCTGTAGGTTACGTATCGCGAAGCAATTTTGCGCTCATGTGTGGGCAGACACGGGCGCCCTCCTGTTACAGGTCTATGGGGTAAGTGGTCTGTGTGTGCAAGTAGGTATAAAAAATGAAAACACCGTATAAAAGTTTCAAAATGGTTTATAAAACATAAATAATAAATACAGGCTCTACAATGTAATGACAACATATAAGGTGGGTACGCGATATAGTCAGGACGGCAAGGGTCTTTGGGAACAACGGCCTTCTATACACCGATCATGAAGAAAAACAGCTGCTTTAGAGAGAGCTTAAAGTCTCAAGGGACAGGTCTCCGCCCTTGTCTTTATTATTCTCATAAGGCAGAAAGAGACATTTGTTTTAATATATTCGACTTCTATTGAAATTAGTTTTACTTCATAACATCTATACATTTTAGGAGACCCTTTACGCAGACATTTTGGGTCACCCTTTACGCAGACATTTTGGGTCAAGAACATTGATCTCCTATAAACAACTAGATACACAAAGGTCTTACTAAAACATTTTAAAAAACGTCCAAATAAGGGTCCATTGTTAACGTCCAAATAATTATTATTATTATTTAATTATGGACAGGCAGCTCATCGCTGATATGTCCACTTCACAGTGTTTGTAAAGTCTATCACTTAGTGGTATTGTTCTTGTTAATGGTTTTAAAATAACTGTCCAATTTGTTTTTGAATGCGTTAACTGAGACGGCAGAGACAACGTCGTCTGGAAGTGAGTTCCAGGCCTGAACCACTCTGTTGCTAATGTCCAATAAAGCAAAGGATCCATTCCTCCGTTTGGACCTTCTTTGCGCTCGGACATTTTTAGAAGGCAGACTGTGTATCTAGTTGTTTATAGGAGATCAATGGTCAAGAATGAGTCTGCCATTGACTTAGTTATGTGGCTAAATCGGTGTACAGAACCCGCTAAAATGTACAGGCTCCCAATTCCGCTAACAGAGTCTTAAAAGGCGTAACCATTACAAGCAGGCTCAGTCTCAATTAACTTAGTCCTGCTTGCCGGGCCAGCTTATACTGGTTATCGGAATTGAGAGTAGTACTTGGCATAAATAATTTACAATATCAAACCTTATGATGTTTCAAGCTAACAGTTTCATACACATGAACGGGAGCAAGACTTACGAAAGATAGTCTAAGTCATAGACAGTTTTGAGCGCGAACTCAGGGTGAGCTCGCACTTACTACTGTCAAAATTGTATGACAACTGATAGGTGTAAGACCTATCTCAAACTCCATTCATACTCTAAACTGGCTATTACTATCGGCCAAAGAGTTGGCCCTTGTCAATCAGTTTAACTCGGGTTAAATTTCAACCGAGTTAACTAAGCCTGTTCAAATATAACCCGGGGTCTAATTGTGTAATTGACAGTGACAGAAAGCCCTTTCTACAGGGTGTAACGTAAAGGGTATATAAAGCCGAAGGGAGGGTGTTCAGTATCGGTAACTGAACAATAAAAATAAATTAATGTCTCATACAAATCGATCCACGAATGGAGGCCACGAACGGGTAAACGTAGTGTGGGACGCCCCCCGACCAGATGGAGGGATGACCTTCGCAAAATGGCTGGCAGGGACTGGATGCAGAGGGCCGAGAGTAGGGTTGATTGGCGCGCTTTGGGAGAGGCCTACGTCCAGCAGTGGACTGATACGGGCTGATGATGATGACAAATCGATCAGCTGACCGGTACGAAATGTATGAAAAGTCAAAAAATAAATTCGCGAAAATCGAACCAAAGTTGTTCAGTTACCGATACTGAACACCCTCCCTTCGGCTTCATATACCCTTTCCGTTACACCCTGTATATTCCATTGCTGGGGTTCATTGGTAACATTGTAACTCCTCAGAATTTGTATTACGCATTATCCATGCTCGGTGAACAAATTAGAACATGATGAAAAAATTCTCGCCGTGGGCAGGACTTGAACCTATGTCACGAAATGACAAGGTCGCAGGTTCAAGTCCTCACGGCAAGAATTTTTTCATCATGTTCTAATTATATCACAGCAACCGAGTATATTTTATTTATTTTATTTTATGAAATAGGTTACCCACAGGGTGTACACCAAAACAATTACAGTGTAATCGTCCACAAAATAATTATGCTAAGTGTCACCCCCATTATAGGCAACAACGGCATGCTTAGAAATCCAAGGAAAAGGTTACAAGTCTTACAATGTATATCGATCTTAACAATAAAAACAAAATAGAAATGGGAATGGGCTTACTGTCACTGTCACTCAATAGCGGCCAGACTTTGGCGCCAGCGGCCCTTACAACGAAAAGGTAGCTAGCGAGTTACATTCAACTATAAAATAAACATCAATGACGACACAATCAAAATGACTAGTAGAAAATTATTAAGAGTGCTTCAGACTAACCACTTGAATTTAATCAAAAACGAAACATAACTGTTTTCGTAGTAATATTGGCTTGCCTTTTATGAAACTAATCTAGCCAATCACGCTACTGCCGCTCACGAAACGCACAAACTTAAGAGGCTGCCAGCTGTCAAACTCGAGCGTGAGACAGACAGAAGAGCGCGGCACAGTGACTCCATATTTGTATTTTTGGCAGGGAAATAAAAATACGCCAATACAGCATTTTTACTTTAGTTGTATGGAGTGTAATAAAAGTATAAATAAAGATTTTGTGGTGTTCGGTGCGCTTGTCGAATTAATATTATTTAATTATTGACAGGCAGCTCATCGCTGATATGTCCACACAGTGTTTGTAAAGTCTATCACTTAGTGGTATTATTCTTGTTAATGGTTTTAAAATAACCGTCCAAATTGTTTTTGAATGCGTTAACTGAGAGGGCAGAGACAACGTCGTCTGGAAGTGAGTTCCAGGCCTGAACAACTCTGTTGCTCAGGAAGTGACGAGCGACATTGGTGCTGAAGGTGGTGCAGTCTAATTTCATCTGGTGTCCTCTCAACGGTCGTGTGTCTGTCATATTAAACATTGCCTTATTGAAGTCTGGGAGGTTGTATCTGAAGGTCATGATTTTAAATGTTTCGATCAAATCTCCTCTGTCTTCTCTCCTTCAATGTGGTGAGCTGCAATATCCTCAGTCTCTCTTCGTAGGGCTTCCGTCTTAAGGTGAATGGGATTTTAGTTGCTTTCCTCTGCACACTCTCTAGGAGGTCTATATCCTTTACAAATTATTTATTAATTACTCGAGTGTTTAAACTCATTTCGGAACTAATTGAAAAAAATTGTAGATTTACTTAGATTTACTTTAATTGTATGGCCATGCCTTTCCCACTGGGAAGAATTTCTAACGCTATTCAAGTGATTAGACTTAGTACATGCTATAGTTATAGTCAAGCGTAGTGTAGAGAGATTCGTATAAACTAAAAATATTAAAAATAAATGTGACAAAAATAAAGCTTAATTGCAAAAGTTATTTTGTTCATACATTGCATCTTAAAATTAAAATAAGTTAAAATTATATAAAAACCCTTAGATTAACACTGCAATTAGTATACTTAAATTGAAATAGCAGCTAACATTGCACACAGTTTAAAATTGGTGAAACGATTTATTAGGATATCGGAATTAATTCCTAGTCGGAAAATTAGAAAAGACCACACCCTTTTTACAAAGGATTGTTGGAATGTTACATTACAGGAAGCCGGGCGTGCATTAAACCTTGATTTTCAATTCCAGTCAACAATTATTAAACAACAAGTGGATCTTTTAAAAAAAAATTGTATAAAAATCAGGCGTTTTTTACGGTATGTTACCGATCATTGTCGGCCTGAATAGATACAGATGAAAACGGAAACAAGTTAAGATTTTCGAAAGAAATACTTGACCGATTCTTTCACCAGTAGATTTCGAGTTTCGAGGAGTTACTGTAATTTAAGTACGAATAAAACGTTTGTATATTATGGTGCTGCTGAGTGATGTTATAAAACATAGACATTTGTTTGAGTCTAATGCAGACATGGAACTGCGGATGTCTACAAGGAGGAAAGATCTGAAGAGTGTCATACAACCAACACTGACAGTTGTGAGGCACTGTGCACGACACCAGGCAGTGGCACTGTTCAACAGGTTACCGATTGAGCTAAAGATTGTAACAAATACAAATACATTTAGGAACAAATTAAAAAAGTATCTTTTGAAAAAGTGCTGCTACAGTATAGATGATTTTTGATTAATTGTTGACATTAATATTATTAGTTTATACCATACCTGACATTCATTTGACATTGTTTAGAATAATTAATTTCGAAATTGTTATGAATTGTTATGACATTGAATTTTTATTAATTGTATTTAATTAGGTAGATAATACTGTTATTGTTTGCGTTAGATTATATTGTTTTGGATTACAATGAATTTCGAACACAATGAACATTGTTAACGAATAAATAAATATGAAAAAAAAAAATATGAAAATTTTGCGACTTATTGTAGATTAATATGACTAAACTTTTGTTCTTCTTTCTTTTCTCGTGTGGTTTAGTGACCAAACCTATTTATCAAAGTTATTCAGGCCGCCCGTAGGCCTTTGACGTGGCCTAACGATTGCTGTCAAGCGACAACAACCGGGACCAACAGCTTAACGTACGCCCCGATGCACGGTGGGACTCAGATGAAGTCACCAGCGGTCACCCATCCAGATCCTGACCTCTCCCAACATTGCTTAACTTGTACGATCGTTTTCAACGTATACTCGCAACTGGCATACGAACCCCTTACCTAACTATAATTGTAATGTAATTTGAATGAAGTATTACATGCTAAATTATTATTTATTATATTTAATTATTTGAGATAATTATTAACTGAATTTGTGTACATTGAAAGTTAATTTGAATTGTTATCATTATTATTGTTAATATATTAATTATTTAGGTCATTCGAATACAATGTTAATTGTTTATGAATAAATTAAATGAAAATTAGGTCACAATGAAAATTGGTCACAGATTTTTGATCCCATATGTTAAGGTACACACTACTACGTAATTATAAAGAATTTTAAACATCAGTCAAGTATTTTTCGAGAAAATCTCAACCTTATTGACCCTTCTGTTTTTATCTGCGTTACATAGTCCGTACATTGAACAATATCCTACAACTCAGCGTTAACAACATACGCCACTCTTACATAAATAACAATAATACTGCCTTACAATACAATGTTTGTGATGAATCACAGCAGACGCGCCTTACAAATGTATAAACATTTAATTGTACAATTAGCAAAATGGCAGTGAGTTGATGAGTTTTAAAGCAATGAAACGGTAGCTTAAACTATTTATTTGAGAGGTGGCTTTTGCCCTTGGACGATTTAGCCCACATACCCAATAGACATGAAATCGGTACAAAGACATTGACACATTCCAATGGAGCTTTGCCCCACCTACAAAACTACGAGACCATTGAAGCCTATCATTTTGTTGGGGACTTATTACAGGTTTTATGTATAGCATAATCACAATCAGTAGGAGTTGCGAGAGTAGTAGAAAATGATAACAAAAACAATGAACAATTCGCTTCGATTTTATACTATTTTCTGAATTCTTAATTAAGATTAATTAATCTGTTTTTTCGACTCGCAACTTGCAAAACTTTATTTTAAACCAACAATTTTAATGAAAACATAGATATTTTTACATTTATTCGTCATCATGCGGTTGATGGTGGGGCAGAATCTGGCATAGTCATTTGCAAGCGAAAAATTCTGTCAACGATGAGCGCATAGAGACTAAGCGGGGGGCAGGGGTGCCGTATTAAAGAGTCCATATCGATAATGTCTCTAGGTTTCGTGTCGCTAAGCAATTTTACGCTCATGTGCGGGCAGACACGGGCGACCTCCTGTTACAGGTCTATGGGGTAAGTGGTCTGTGCTTGTAGTACTGAACGCAATTTTACTTTTCGATCGCGTTTGCTTTTTATTTTGTCTTTAATTCCTGTCCTTGCAAATCCGACACATACTAATGAATGAATGCAACATCAATAATTTACGACAATATAATTTCGATTCACAATCAACACGAATTTGTAACTAATTTAACTAACTATTAAATGCCGAGTCAGAATAAAGCTTACTTCGGTATAACCAGGCTTTATGTTAACTAGAAACTACTAATACTTTTAAAATCATTTTAAGATCAAGATCTCTTAGGTTATTATTATTACGGATTTAACTTAATCCATGTTTACTCACTAACATTCGGATTTATCTTAGCGCAATTGGGCTATAAAAAGTTATACTGCTAATCATTTCTTTAGTATAATTTAGATCTGTATTATCTCGAAATTCATTTAAAAATCCAATTATTTTTATAACTTTCGGTTATAGAATTTGTCACAATTATACATTACGACGTCTAAGCGTTTTAACAAGGGTTTAAATTAACTAGAACTGTTTAGAACAGACAAATAACTTACTAACTAATGTCATGTGAGTTTTAACTTTTAAACTAACAATGGACGAAGGATGAACACACACAAAACTATACATACAGAATATATCAAAATATCTTTGCAATAACATGTATAGAAAAGTTTTATAGATAGTTATATATGTTTAATTTTTTTTTATTTAACTTTCAAACAAAATACTTTTACGCAAATCTTTGAATACAATGCCACCCGCCCCCTTACCATGAACTCTTACCTTTCGTACTATAACGACCTTAAAGTAAGTTTATTAAGTTCGTCATGGTACGAAATAACAAAGTATAATTGAAGTAATCCTGCTATAAGACTTCATGGTAAGGCCCCCCTGAGTTAGTGTTGTAATACTGGCACGTTATTATAGTTATATTTTGCATCCAATGTACAATTTATAACTGACGTTTTTACTACATTACTTTCATCTCAATTTTTTCTCACTTCAATTTTCTTCATACAGTCTATATTATTTTTCTATTTTATTACGATATTTCCCTAGAAATTCACAACAGTGTGTAAATAAACGCCGTACCTACAGCGTTCTTAATTCAATATTTTGATATATTCTGCATATACACAGTATTGTAAACTAACAGATGTAATGTAGGTATAATAAATGTATTGCATTACAATTTTTGGTGCGATAATTAATCCCGTTGTTTCCTATAACATATTTTTTATATTAAAACATATAGTCAGAAATATGGGTGCAAACGAAATATACACAAGCCCCTACCAAGTGTCTTACTTCATAAATAAAATAACGTCTAGCAAAATGAATTTGTTCATCATTGTGAACGAAAGTGATACGTACTAATGATGTGAAAATAATTATACAATAATCACAGTGAAGTTTAAAACAATAGCCGTTTTTTAGGGTTCCGTGCCTCAAAAGGAAAAAGGAACCCTTATAGGATCACTTTGTTGTCCGTCTGTCTGTCTGTCAAGACCTATATCTCAGAAACGCGTGGACGGATCAAGTTGAAATTAATACCAAATACTCAGGTCTGCAACCTCATGCAGCCGTGAAAAAAATCAACCCTACGTTAACGCAATCAAAATATATGACCGTATATGTCGAATTTTGGCGCATATTTTATGAAAACGCAAAAAAAGTCAAGAGCAGGGGCTTTTTGAAAATGGCGGGAAACGACGGTTGCGAAATTATTTAATAATTTTCAGTTTAATGTCTACAGTGGGTGTTTTGTGTTTAATATCACGTTAAATTAATCAGAAAATGTTCGCGAATGACAGTATGGTGAAGTTATTGGAGAATTCAAGCAGGATCTGAAGTTTGGCGCCATGGTCAAGATTCCCACTACGAGCTCGGGAGTGAACGTGACTGTCGAGCTGCTTCGTCCACAGTGATTGACGCTACGGCGTCTCCTGTGGATGAAGACATGAAGACGCGGCTACCCAGGGTGAAGACGCTGCTGCGATTCCCCTGGAGGATAGAAGACTATTATTATACATTGAATTTTCTGTAACATGACATTGGCAAATGACGAACTGTCGAGTCCATTAATAAAATAAATAAATAAGTCAAGAGCAAAGTTACGAGGTTAAGTCGCGTTGCACGAGTCTGAGTCGCACTTGGCCGGTTTTTATTTTTACATAATAAGACACTTGCTTTGGGGTTAGGTATATGTACTATTTTTTTTTAATACTGACCTAACAATAAGTTTAAATAAATATCTTGTAATAAATGTCTTTTGACGAAATATAAAATTAGAACTGTCTTTTATACTACGAAATACATTCAATTATCCAGTCACGTAGGCCGAGATTCATCTAGACAGTTTTGAGCGTAAGCCCAGTGTGATCTCGCTCTTATAAACGTTAAATTCCATGTTTATTGGCCATAAATGTGATTTCAAGTTAGTGCACGGTTTGAGCCTTCGGTCCCGGTCTAACTTAACGCTTTTTAATGAAGTGTGAAAGGGATAACAACACAGTTTATGGGAAGCGAGGTGTAAGTGTAACTAGGTATATGGCTAACATTGTAGTCATATAAGTTTGACAGCTATAAGACCGAACTAACTCAAAATCAGCTCGCGCTCAAAACTGTGGTCTATATCGGACCTCGAACGACCTACAAGGGGTCCATGAGAGCGGGAAAAATAGGGTGTATGAGATGTATAGATGGGGGATTGACATTTCCACTAATGGAATGTATGAGGGTCATACAAACAGACCGAAGACGATTTATGTATTTTATACAAATAGCGTGTTATAGAGGTTCCGTACAACAAGATGAAAACAGGAACCCTTATATGGGGGGGGGGGGGCATAGAAAGGGTTCTACAAGATAATAAAGATTCGGAACTCTGCTTTCGATGAATCTCGGCCTATGAGTCTCAGCCCTAAACTTCTAACGAACACGTCACATTGCTAAGCTTTGCTTTAGCATTACTAGAGTAGGGGTGTTGGCATTCACCGTTATATACCGTTCTCGAAACGATGAGATGAACAGAGACGCCGCTATACCAGCGCGCTAGCACTGTCCCTGTCACGCCATCGCCATGTCATTTGATAGTTTTGAGAACCGTAATAGCTTCACAGGTCTTTAAAATTTTAATCATTCTGACGTCCCCCTTGCATTAGCTACCACATAGATACTTACGGCTAAGTGAATAGAGTTTATATTTCGTTATCATCATTCGACGATGATGCTTCGGTCTCGCTCGCACTGCGGCGCGTCTATACTGCTGTCCTGCTCTGTCGTGTCTATGACTGACTCGGTGCGCTCTATGGCTAGAGTGGCCAAGTCGGTTTGTTTTTCTTCGCTGCAATAGAAATATAGGCTTAGGTGGCAACTTATCCTCCAAAAATATCACCTATGGATGAGATGCCACCATTAAAAACTGTTAGTGGTCAACTCGGCCAGAAAAAAATCTAAGGCATGTGAAATCCACCCAATTTTTGCACCCGCTACGCTGTTTTTGATACAATATCTCCATCACCCGAAGGTTGCCTGGAAGAAATCGCTTAAAGCGATAAGGCCGCCTGTCTGTACACTAGCTAACTTTGGTTTTATATGTAACTGATGTATTTTCATTTGTGTGCAAATAAAGTATATTGAATTGAATTTGAATCCACCAATCCGCACTGGGCCCGCGTGGCGGATCATGGCCCCAGCTCCCTCGATGTAAGGGACGGTCTGTGCCCGAGCAGTGGGGCAATATATATAGATTGATGTCATTGATGATGATACATACATACAGTCGAAAAACATAACCCTCCTTGCGCAGTCGGGTAAAAAGAGATGGAGCATCACTTGATATCGAAAAACTGATTTCACAATTCTCTTCAGCAGTAATAGGAGTAAAAATGGGAGTCAAATATGATGTGGGTTCAGGCTCCGCTCTACTTCTACATAAACGGTGACTTACATGGTGTGGTGTGTGGCCGGTGTGGCTGGCGTGTGGTCGGCGGGCGCGGGTGCGGGCGCGGTGGCCACCTCCAGCGGCAGTGTCTGCGGCCGCCGCAGCCACGTGCCGCGATCCTCCTAGGAACATTACATGCAAGGTTATTGGTATGTATTGTAAATTAAAAAAGTAAAGACGGTGAGGGCTGAAAACCAGTGCTGGCAATTAGCTTCATTCGTGAAGCTAATTGCCAGCAGACACTGAGTCCCTCACCCATTGCCACTCCTTTATAGGTAATAAGTCCCTTATTACAGGTTTTATATGGCATAATCACAATCACTAGGAGTTGCGAGAGTAGTAGAAAATGATAACAAAAACAATTAATAATTCGCTTCGATTTCTTACTATTTTCTGAATTCTTAATTAAGCTGTTTTTTCGGCTCGTTTGATGTACAAAACTTTATTTTAAACTAATAATTTTAATAAAACCCTCCCAAGAGGGTAGATTTTTAGTTTAGTTTTTAATGTATTTTTAAGTAGTTTAGTTTTATTATATTTGTTTGTAAGATTTCTTGAATAAATCCATAAAATAATACAGATAAAAACGGAGATATTTTTACATATATCCGTTATCTTGCTCATCATACGGTTGAGGGCAGAATCTGGCATTTTCATTTGTCGCGCAGCTGCAGCGCTGCTGTGTAAATCGACACTTCGCGACATTGAATGCGACCCAACTACATAATTATATCTACCTGCGGCGTGACGACAGCAATGATGTCTGTCTGCGTGGCGACCGGTTCCGCGTGCTTGTGCGAGAATGTACGCAACACCTGCTGCATGCAGCCCTGCAGCTCAACCACCTGACACATAAGGAGAACCGTGAACATTGTGTACGTAACCAGTTTAAGTAGCATTTTATTTATTCAGAATTTGAATTGCGCATTATCCATGCTCGGTGAATAAATTAGAACATGATGAAAAAATTCTTGCCGTGGATGTTAGGCATGGTCGTCGGAATACTACTACTATTGTCCGATAGATGGAATTGCGTAACATAAAACTTTGTAAGATTTGAAATCGTACCGCAAGTGTTACCATTGATCTGCTGTCGATTGTACACAATGTTACCTGTGATTGCAAGCTGATGCACGTCTCAGTGAGTTGCCGCAGCACATCGGTGTTCTCGTCACACTCCGGCACCCGCTTCTGTGTGTCTAGAACAATATCTAGTAATAATAAATAACTCGGTCTCGAGAGCTCGGTGGCTCAGTGGTTGGGTCAATGAACTAGCAATATGGAGGTCCCAGGTTCGATTCCCAGCCAGGGCAGCCATGTACCAATGAGTTATCCTCGGTTTTTTCGACGGAAAAACTTACGTACATTTACCGAGTGCTCTCAAAACGGTGAAGGAAAACATCGTGATAAAACCTGCATGTCGTAGAGTAACAAAAAAATCTAAGGCATGTGAAATCCGCCAACCCGTAGTGGGCCCGCGTGGTGGATTATGGCCCCAGCTCCCTCGATGTAAGGGAAGGTCTGTGCCCGAGCAGTGGGGCAATATAAATAGACTGATGATGATGATAAATAACTCATAAGCATAGAAAATATGCATATATTACTGCCTACTATGAGTTTGTTGCTTTGGCCGTGGAGACGATGGGTCCGTGGTCGTCCGACACAAAAAAAATTATAAAAGAAATATCCATTCGACTGGTCCTCGCCTCGGGGGACCTTAGAGCTGGTGAGTATGTTGCCCAGCGCCTGAGCCTCGCTATACAGCGGGGCAATGCGGCCAGTGCGCTGGGCACCCTGCCGCGCGGGACGGGCCTAGACGAGGTGTAGTGTTGGCTAGATATATTTTTTTATATAATATGTCATTTTTATAAACAGTTGTAATTTACTTGATACTAATAAATTATTTTATGTATTAAATTATTAATCATATGAATTGATTATGTGCACTTTGTTAGTAATTACATTTATGGCCGAGAGCGATTCTTCATTCATCAAATTGGCGATGTTTTAAAAAGGCCCAAGTACTACAAACCTACGAGCGTGCATGAAGATGAATGTGGAGCCACTGAGGTTCAGTTTAAAGATTCTTTATTCTCATTAAAGACAAATTACAAGTCACTTACATGAGAAGAAGGTAAAAGTAAATTAAAAGTATACGTTCACTTCGATCTATAAAATACAAGTAAATATTACACTTCGCTAATAAATTAGTAGGTTATTAATTAAATTAATAGGCTACCTTTGCAAAAGGATATGTTTTGATAACTGTTTTTTAAATTCATTAAAAGAGTTTGTTTTCTTTATTGCTGTAGGTAGATCATTATAAAGTTGCGCGCCCTCGTATGGTAGCATTCGTTTGCCGGACTTCGTTCGCGTCTTCGGTAGAACTAAAAAACTAGCGCGTCTTGTGCTGCGTTTAGATATATGTTTTACTTGCGTTAGTGAGATTGACGTGTGGATTGAGTTGGTTAGTATTTTACGAAGAAGAATACATGAATGATAGAAGTAGAGTTGTTTTATGTTCATTAAATTGGTTTCCTTGTAAACTTTAATAGTTGGTGTTAGGTAGGGATAATGAAATAGCATTTTTATTAATCTTGTTGTTGAGGTTGTTCTAGGATCTCAGCAGATGAAAGTCCATTGTCTCTGCCTGTACGGGAAACATGCGTGATGTATGTATGTCTATTTACCAGCAGCCTGTAGTGTGGAGACTTTTTTCCAGAGAGCATTGATCGCTTGCATCTGTAGTTGCTGTATTTTCCTTTCGCTTTCCAACGCCGCTTTCGTCGCTTCCATGTCGCATGTCAGCCTTCTGAAATTACAGTTATCATCAGCCTATATTTTTTTTGTATAATAGCCCCCGCTAATGAATACGGGCGAAAATAAAAATAAAATACTTAAATACTACAATATAATGTAAATAATGTTATATGAAAAATAATTATGACTACATTCTATATACACAATGTATAATAATAAATAAGTATAATATTATTAATAATATAACATAAATATGGTAAGTACTTATTATAAGATATAATCATTTCATAAGTCTATTTATATTGCCCCACTGCTCGGGCATAGACCTTCCTTTACATCGAGGGAGCTGGGGCCATGATCCATCACGCGGGCCTACTGCGGATTGGCGGATTTCACATGCCTTAGATTTTTTTTTGTTATACAGGTTTTATTACGATGTTTTTCCTTCACCGTTTTGAGAGCACTCGGTAAATGTACGTAAGTTTTTCCGTCGAAAAAAAACCCGAGGATAACTCATTGGTACAGGCTGCCCTGGCTGGGAATCGAACTTGGGACCGTATCGCAAGTCCATTGACCCAACCACTGAAGGAAAACATCGTGATGAAACGTGCATGTCGTAGAAGAAGAAAAAAATCTAAGGCATGTGAAATCCGCCAATCCGCACTGGGCCCGCGTGGTGGATCATGGCCCGAGCTCCTTCGATGTAAGGGAAGGTTTGTGCCCAAGCAGTGGGGCAATACTGATGATGATTGAAAGTAAACTCACTGTATATGCTGCCTCGCTCTCGCCGCTTGTATAGCATGCAGGATCCTCAAAGTATCCTTATTGAGATTCCTACTCCGATATCCCCTCCACATTTTCTGAATAGTCACCGCTGCCATAGATTCCGCAGTGGATTTCTTCTGCCGCCTCTGATTCGACGCCAATTTTATAATCTCTAACTTCTCCGGGTCAATATCATCCTGATTCTTAACCCCATTCAACTTTTTCTCATCATTCTTAATACAACTCAGACTACCTTTCCTTTGATCCATTTTAGATTTCAACTTTGGTGACGATGTAGCGCTTTTAGGTAACTTTGGTGATCCTTTCATGTTTTTGTTTATTGTATTTGGTTGGACTATCTGTCTCGGTTTCTCTTCTTGTATGCTACTGCTGCTAGAGTGAGAGGAGGATATGCTATTGACGCAATGGTTTGTCGGCTTTGGTATAGTTCTTTGGATGTCGTAGATGGGGTCTTGGTAATCTGGGCTCATGAGTGATTCTGGGACGGGCACCATCTTTGATGCTGCTTCGAGGGATTGGTTCACCGGCTTCGGTTGGGGCGGAGGTTCTGAAATATGATTTTTTGGTTACTAAATTGTGACGGAGTAAATTATACCGATGTCTAAATCAAGTGTTTTATTTTGTAAACAAAATCTACTATCATTTTAAGCTTTTCTATGATTGCATAGTTATTTTCTTATTATTAGATCGGATTATTTTATTTTAACAACGATGAACAGGTTCTATCAATCAGTTCCTTCAGGGTTACATCACAACAGGTAATTAGATAGACACTTGATTTGGGCTGCGTTATACATATCTACATACATACACTCGAAAAACATAACCCTCCTTCTTGCGTAGGTTAAAAAGTCTCTCTTTCTTGAAAAATACTGTCAAAGTGACAACAAGGACCGCGACCTGTCTTGAAACAAAATATAATTTATAGTTCTATCTATCTATATATCTATGTAGGGTCTCGTAGTTCAGTTGCGAGTACACGTTGAAAACGATCGTACAAGTTAAGCAACGCTGAGCGTGGCCAGTATATGGATGGGTGACCGCTAGTGACACTTTCATCTGAGCCCTACAGTGCCTCGGAAAGCACGTTAGCAGTTGGTCCCGCTCGGCAGCAGTCGTTAGAGGCCTACGGGCGGCCTGAATAACTCTGACAAATAGGTTTGGTCAAACTAAAAAAAAAGATATATCTAGACGAAAGCCAATCTCACCTTTCACAGTCTCCTTAGTCTCCCCATACATGAGCCCGGGCGAGTCAAAGCTCTGGCTCATAGCACGCGCCATGGCGTCGGCTGCGGGCGAGGGCGAGGCGGGCTTGGCCAGCGCCGCGTGGTAGCTGGACGTCAGACGGTCGGGCGAGCGGCCCATGTGGCGGGCGGCGATGCGGGCTGAGACGGTAGGGGGAATGGTTCGTTTACAATACAATCGTTTATCGATAAAATAACACACAAGTCAATTGTATAGGTAAGCTTACATCAAGTACAATCCGTTAGAGCGGTGATACTACAATATATTATTTATTGTTATATAATTTTATTTAATACAGTCGTACTAGAGAATGGGGACGCCGCTTCCATTACGATATGGTCATTAAGTGTCATAATGATCGGTACAATGACCTTCTATGACGGAACCGAATAACGATTAGCTTCAAAATACGCCTTGACCGCGCTGACCCCGCGACACTAAACTAGACCGAACCGGTTTCGTCAAACATAACACGATCAAAACATGATAGATATGACATCATAGCACACTACGTTACTACGCTACGATAGGTAATAGTCATGTTAGTCAAAACTTAGCGCTATATCTTGCTGCACGTATTGAAAGATTCGCTGCAAATTATATTGTAGAAAGAGACAAACAAATATACTTACTGTGAGCATTAAAATTGTCTCAAAAACTTTACTGTACTAATTTAAACATTCTCATTTTAGTAGATAGTTTAGAGCATGACTTCCCAACCGGTGGGGCACGCCCAGGGTTTATGGTTATAAATGATGTCTTGAAAATAGTTTTTTTGTACCTTGTCAAGTAGTTTTTGAGGAATTTCAACCTTAATGTGTCTCTTTATACTTTTCTCCGGGTGTAGACTACATAAATGTGGAGTTCCCTGCATTGTACACTAGGCAGCACACCAATAAGACTTTAAATATCAGCCTTATGTCTAACAATAAGAACGATACAGTGTTATTTACAATTGACGTACTTTCAACTGTACATATAACCGTGAAAGATAACAGTGGCTTTGATTATCTGCAATTCATATCAATTATCACCAAAGATAAAGGGATTGATATATAAAATAAATTATCAATCACTCAGTGCTTTACAAGATGGCAAATTTAAAGTATGAAGGTGAAATCGAGGGAATAAGTGAACGGCAATTGGAGTTTATCAGCAGTGTGTTGGCAGAACGAGGTTTTACCAACACAACAGTGAAAATAACAGCAGTCGGTAAGGCAGACGACAATTTCGCTGCCAACGTAAAGAGAATTGTCGTCGAGAAAGATGGAAATACATTTAAGACAGTCGTAAAAATCGCTCCGACCAACGAATTCGTTCGCGCCAGAGTGAATATACAACGACTATTTGCTAACGAACACGTAATGTATAAGTATGTATTCCCAAAATTCACGGAATTGGAAAAAGGAGCAGATATACCCGAAAACGAAAGATTGAGATATCCCTTATGCTACGGTTCGTCTTATGAGGAAGGGAATGAGATTATACTTCTTGAAGACCTACAATTATCAGACTTTGTTATGCTGAACAAAACTAAACCTTATTCGGATGAAACTGTCAAGTTAGTTCTGAAAAACTTCGCGATATTGCACTCTTTGTCATATGCGTTGAAGAACCGGGAACCTGACACATTTGAGGAATTTACTGTCAAACTGGCTAATAAGTGGTCGCTTCATCTAGATAACGATACAATTAAACCTTTATTAGGTAAGTTTGTACGGTGGAACACAGAGAAAGCTGTACAGGAGAGTTTTTAAGGTTGATATTTTCTCAAAAACTGCTTGACCTATTGCAAAAATTCTTTCACAGTTTGATAGCTAAAGTTAAAACTCTGTAACTGTAAAATAATTATTAAATTCGGTCCAGTAGTTTTTGAGAAAATCTCAACCATATTGAGGCCCCCTGTATACTCATCTCTGTCTACGACTGCACTTCTTCTTCGTGGGATATAAATAATAAACATGATTTAAAGTTAGTAATTATTTTTTAACCGACTTTCAAAAAAAAGGAGGAGGTTATCAATTCGTCGAAATATTTTTTTTTTTTTTTCTTTTATGTATGTTACCTGATTACTCGAAGACGCTTGGACCGATTTCGAAAATTCTTTTTTTGTTTGTATAGGTATACCTCACAGGTGGTCCCATAGTCATCAGGTCAGGATCAGATTATGGGATCATGGAGAAATCGAGGGAACTCTTCAAATGTTATAGGCAAATATAAGGCTTTTCATATATTTTCTAAAGCTATGCAAGTATCTACATCTGGTAGTCATCAACTTACGTTGGTAAGCTGATGATGGAAGGTACAACTCCTTAACGATTAAGAGTTGGGGTATAGTTCTTTAAATATTATAGGCAAACTTAGGACGTCAATTTTAATCTTTCTAGTTTGAAAGGGTATACCTCCCAGGTGGTTCCATAGTCATCAGGTCAGGATATGATGATGGGTTCCAGGAGAAATCGAGGGAACTCTTCAAATGTTATAGGCACATATAACGTGTTTCATATATTTTCTAAAGCTATGCAAGTAGTTACATCTGGTAGTCGTCAACTTACGTTGGTAAGCTGATGATGGAAGGTACAACTCCTTAAGGATTAAGAGTTGGGGTATAATTTTTTAAATATTATAGGCAATATTATGACGTAAATTTTAATCTTTAAAGTTTGAAAGGGTATACCTCCCAGGTGGTCCCATAGTCATCAGGTCAGGATATGATGATGGGATCCAGGAGAAATCGAGGGAACTCTTTAAATGTTATAGGCACATATAACGTGTTTCATATATTTTCTAAAGCTATGCAAGTATTTACATCTGGTAGTCATCAACTTACGTTGGTAAGCTGATGATGGAAGGTACAACTCCTTAACGATTAAGAGTTGGGGTATAATTCTTTAAATATTATAGTCAAACTTAGGACGTAAATTTAAATCTTTCAAGTTTGAAAGGGTATACCTCCCAGGTGGTCCCATAGTCATCAGGTCAGGATATGATGATGGGATCCAGGAGAAATCGAGGGAACTATTTAAATGTTATAGGCACATATAACGTGTTTCATATATTTTCTAAAGCTATGCAAGTATCTACATCTGGTAGTCATCAACTTACGTTGGTAAGCTGATGATGGAAGGTACAACTCCTTAACGATTAAGAGTTGGGGTATAATTCTTTAAATATTATAGGCAAACTTAGGCAGTATTAATTATAATCTTTAAAGTTTGAAAGGGTATACCTCCCAGGTGGTCTCATAGTCATCAGGTCAGGATCTGATGATGGGGTAATGGAGAGATAGAGGGAATTATTGAAATGTTAGGCACAAATAACGTATTTCATATATTTTCTACAGCTATTCAAGTATTTGCGTCTAGTAGTGATAATCTCATGTTGGTGAGCTGATGATGGAAGGTATAACTCCTTAACGATTAGGAGTTAGGGGTAAATTCTTCAAATATTATAGACATAGACTGTTACTTATAATCTTTCAAGTTATTGAATCACTTGAATAACTCACGCTGATGGTAGAAGGTATAATTCCTTGGTAGGTAGGGGATGACTCTTTAAATAATGTACAAACACAGAACAAAGACAAGTACCGGTTCACGTTGACAGCTGATTGAGGGTTGTACCTTGTAGTTTATTGCAGTTACAGTTACAGCTCAACATAAAATAATGTCACCATAGCCTCAGATGCTTGGAATGTAGTACAAATTGGGGAATGGAAATGAAGCCATTAGCATTATGTGTATATATATTTCTCCGAGGTGCTTTGTTCTGTTACTTTTTCTATTGCGCTTTAGGCGCTCACCTTTGTCATTTTCAGACTCATATGCTCGACGCTTTATCATACGAGACGAGATGCACGTAAGGAAGGCCTCCCCATCATGCATAACCTACCCTATCTTACATACTTACATATTATATATTTACACCACTAAAAAGCAAAAAATAAGTTATTATTAAATAATAAAAAAACCGCCTTCAAAAAAATAAACAAAAAGGAACTAAAAAGCATAAAATAATTAATTAATTACATCTACATACGAATATTGAAATAAAATATTATTGCTATGTACCTACTGATGTCTTTTAAGTCGGTGCCAAGCCAAATAGGTATACGATAGGGATACGTAACTTACTACTTTCGTCGCCGCCCCGCTCCCGCTCCCGCTCCAGCCGCATCACATACATACAACACGCGCGCGCTTTGGCTTGGCACCGACTTAAAAGACATCAGTAGGTACATAGCAATAATATTTTATTTCAATATTCGTATGTAGATGTAATTAATTAATTATTCTATATTAATTTAGGGATTTTTGTGCACATATTGACAATGGCAATCCCATCGTACATATTCTAAACTAACTCATCTACTTAAATTTTACAAAAAAGCGAGAACATTTTAGCTGGGCCCGAAGTTGGCTCAGCTAAAAATGCCGTGGAATATATCTAATTTACATAAACCTAAACTACTACTAATATGTTCTCTTTTAGTCGCGTACCGGACACATTCCATCACAATATGTTGCAAGTCTTCCTTGGTCCCACAATCTTCGCAGTTAAGAGATTCAACTTTGCGCATTAAGAATACAATTTCGATGGAATATGTCCGGAACTCCGGACCGCAATCTATGTGCCGTAATTATGTACTTATCTTATTTGCAGAAAACCAGGGTATATGAGGAGGTTCGGACTGAATACTTTTATACCAAATGCCTGTACTTAGTCTTAAACAATCAGAAATTATTAAAAAAACAACTTCACTTTGATTAAATTTTTATAGCCTATGTCACTCCTACAATCGCATACATACTCACATATATACACTCGATAAACATATCCCTCCTTCTTGCGCAGTCGGTTAAAACCCTTCATGATTATTTCTCTCAGGTATCATGGAACAGGCAGCGATGTCAATCATAGACAATGCGAAGCACAAGAAACTGATGCAGGGAGCCATGTCTCAGTTGCCACTAATGGCTAAGAAGAACTACAGAATCGACAAGGGTTCCAAATACGCAGTCATTCAACAGGGAGACTGCTGGAATAACAATATGATGTTCAGAGTTGAGGTAAGTAGCTATGAACAGAATACATAGGTATGCTGAGGTCCAAATCAAGTGTTTTATTTTGTAAACAACAACTACTAACATGTTAAGCTTTTCTATGATTATTGCATAGTTATCACTTTTTAAAGTCATTTTAAAGACTTCAGTCTAGTCGTGACCATGATGGCTGTAATGCTGTCGAAATATCGAGACATCAATAATAAATGTTTAACACGGTAATTCCCGTTTTATCTAATTAATATATCTAATTAATATTGCATAGTTATTTTCACATCTTTTTATTTTCTTTGACAAATAGGTTTAGTGAGCAGACATTTATCAAAGTTATTCAGGCCCGTAGGCTTTCGACGTGGCCTAACGACTGCTGTCAAGCGACAACAACCGGGCCCAACTGCTTAACGTGCACCCCGAGGCACTCAGATGAAAGTGTCACTAGCGGTCACCCATCCAGACCTGACCTCGCCTCGCTCGGGCCATGACCTACCGCGCGAGCCCAGTGAGGATCGGCGGATTACACATGCCTTAGATTTTATCTATGAGTGCCGTGAGCATTAAATGTAATGTAAACAAACATTGTAGGGGTTTAAAGACGCTTGTGTCTTATGCATGAGTCTCGGGAAAGACCGTTCCTGGTCATTTCATTGAATAATAAAATTATTAATAACTGTACATTGATCTCCTATAAACAACTAGATACACAGCCTGCCTTCTAAAAATGTCCGAGCGTAAAGAAGGTCCAAACGGATGAATGGACCATTTGCTTTATTGGACATTATTTGGCGTTAACAATGGACCCTTAATTGGACATTTTTTTAATTGTTTTAGTAAGACCTTTATACAGTTACATTGATCTCCTATAAACAACTAGATAGGTTCTCTTGAAAATTTATTTATTGTCTACAGTGGTTATTTTGAGATTAATATCACGTTAAATTAATCAGAAAATGTTCGCGAGTGGCAGTATGGTTAATTTATTGGATAATTTGAGCAAGATCTGGGGTTTCATCAAGAGTTCCCGCTACAAGCTCGGGAGTGAACGTGACTGTCGAGCTGCTTCGTCCAGAGTGATGACGCTACGGCGTCTCCTCTAGATGAAGACGCGGCTACCCAGGGTGAAGACGCTACTGCGATTCCCCTGGAGGAAGATAGAAGATTATTGAATATGTTGAATTTTCTGTAACATGACATTGGCAAATGACGAACTGTCGAGTCCTTTAATAAAATTTAAAAAAAAAACTAGATACAAGTTTGTTTATAGGAGATCTATAATTGTATAAATGTGGCGTTTTCGCAATGTGCTAATTCAGGGTAAATTCTCACTTATCAGATAACTAGCGGAAATAAGTACATTTGTTTATAAGTGTTTGACGATATCACAATAGATAATTTGAATCGTGTTGTCAACTCATGCTTATCTTATCGCAAATCAATGCCAGACATAAGTAGTTTATCAATATCATTCAGTATAGTTTCATAGGTTGTTATTCATAAACGTGAATTAAAGTTACGCCACCATTTAGCCCCCTGTGCCTTTCTATCTTAACCTTTTTTAACGAAGTGTGAAAGGGATAGCAACACGATTTAAAGGAAGTGGAGTTTAACTAGATTTATGAATAACAGCAATAGTATTTTATACGATTCTAACCAGCACTTGCAATATAAGTTAACTCTAGAGTTAGCGACTTAACCCGAGCAAAATGTATCAAGTTTTCTCAGGTTAAGGACTTAACCCAGGATTATCTCGAATTCTCGACATTACAACAGGATCAGTTTTGTTCAGGCGAAACAGAGAAAAGTATACAGTGGGTTCTTTTCTTCATCATCAGTCTATTTATATTGCCCCACTGCTCGGGCACAGACCTTCCCTTACATCAAGGGAGCTCTGGCCATGATACACTACGCAGACACAGTGCGGATTGGCGGATTTCACATGCCTTAGAATTTTTTTCTTCTTCTAAGACATGTTAGGTTTCACTGATCACTCATCTCTATTCCAAAGCGCAAAACGTCCAAAATTCTTATTACACATCTAACTAAAGCCATAGCATAAAGTTTATTTTGAACAGTCAAAATTTATGATTTTTCAGGCAGACAAACCGATCCAGTGCTGCATGATCGACTACCAACTATCGAGCGACAATAGTCCGGTCGCAGACCTTCACTACATGTTATTCAGTTGCACAGACTACGCGACACGAACCAAACACTACCACGAATGGATCGACCATTACCACACGCAATTAGACAAATCGTTATCAAACTTCAATCTTAAAGCGAACCTAATCTACCCTAGGGACCAACTCGACGCAGATTTGCGAAGATTCGGCAAGTTATCGTTCGGAATCGCTGTAATGCTAGCGAATATGCTGGAAGCGAATGAACAAGACGCCGAAAAGATGAAGGAAGCTATGAAGGTCGAGGGTGACGATTTAGATGATTTTGTCGTGCCGATGGATAATGTTTCGACGGTTACAGGATTGAAGGCTAGAATTGAAGGGTTGATCAATAGCTTTTTGGAGCTAGGATACTTGTAAATAATGTGTGTGTTTGTTTTGTAATTAAATGAATTTTTACGGCAGTTTACTATTTTTTATTTATTAATATAAATAGCGTCGGGGCAGACCTCGGCGTAGGTGGAGGGACGATATCGTTAGATACAGGGATGGGTGGCTGGAAGAGGCTCAGGACAGGGATGGATGGAAGAGGAGGGGGGAGACCTTTGCCCAGCAGTGGGACAATTTATAGGTTTACAAAAAAAAATATAAAAATATAATTATTAGAGATCTTCGAAAAAAACCTATTTGACTATTTTTTACAGTACAGTGAGTACAGCGACACCAAAATGTAACATCAGCTCAGTAATCTCGTCTTGTGCCAAAAGATAGTCCGACAATTAGAGACTTAAAACAATACATTTTTTCTTATTTAAGCCTATGTATATGTATATAATATTAGGTATTTAATGGTAAATTCAAGTCACAAAATGCATAAAACGCAGCATTTCTAACCGACCAATGAGAAGAGGCCGCTAAAATCCAGCGCACTCTGATTGGGCGGTTTCCTGTAGGCGTCAAAATGGCGGCTGTGTTTTGAGCGTCACCAGTATAACTCACATGGAAGCTATAATCATGGAAGTCTCAAAATATGAATTATTTTGTAAAACGTCACAAGACCATATGTCGACCTCTATTGATCGTTCCTTTAAAATATTGCTCAACAAGCTACCTATTCATACGCTGAATTCTCTACCCAAAGGTTGTCTGGAAGATATCGCTTTAAGCGATAAGACCGCCAATTGTAATACTAACTGTATTAGCATATTTATTATGTGTATTTTTTTTTGCAATAAATAATATTTCTTATCTTATAGTTGCCATTGATTATATCTTTACACTAAGCAAGCAATAGGTACTTACATTGCATTCTAGGTGACTGCAGCTTCGGTTTGTGTCCTGGAGGCTGGTCTTTCAACTGCTGCTGATGATGCTGAGCCTTGCTGAGGATCAGCCGCAGCTTCCTCTGGTCCTCCGTCTCCAGGGCATCAGCGGTCAGAGGGCATGTGGACGCCAGGTACTCGCAGAGCTCCTGATGCTGTCCCGAGTGGTAGTGACGCCCTTTGCCCTGGCTGTACAGCCATTCCGCTTTGAGGCTGGAACAGAAAGTACAGTGTTGCCAGATCCGTCGTTCCAAATATCGGAATTTATTGAAATAAAATCGGGAGAGTTTAAAATAGCGGGACGTAGAAAAAAATTATAACAATCAACAAAGATAATTTACCTATACAGAAAAATCATACGATGTCCCATATTTTATTTTATTTTATCGACAAGCGGAACTAATATGTCTACTTAGATGAAAAAGCGTTACTTTAAGCTGGCCCGCTACACTTACAACAAACGGCCCAAATATGGAGTCTTATTTTGAAAACAAATATGATCGTCTAATTACATGTTCTGATGTAACACTGAAGGAACTGATTGATCGAACCTGTTCATCATTGTGAAAATAAAGTAATCCGATCTAATAATGTGAAGAAAAAAACTATGCAATAATCACAGAACGGCTAAAATATTAGTAGGGTAGTTTTTGTTTACAATACAGGGTGTAACAGGAAATCAATTAGATCTTGTTCGGAACTATTACAGGCAAATGAAAACAGGGTGTAACGTAAAGGGTATATGAAGCCGGAGGGTGTTCAGTATCGGCAACAGAATTTATTTTTTGACTTTTCATACATTTCGTCCCGGTCAGCTGATCGATTTGTATGAGACATTAATTTATTTTTATTTTATATTCGAAAAGTCGTAGAACAAAAGTTGTTCAGTTACCGATACTGAACACCCTCCCTTCGGCTTCATATACCCTTTACGTTACACCCTGTATAAGACACTTGATTTGGGCTTCGGTTTAGACCTACTAATGCGCACAGCTGCGTCTAGCGTACGTACGGTGGAACACAGAGAAAGGTGTACAGGAGAGTTTTTAAGGTTGAGATTTTCTCAAAAACTACTTGACCTATTGCAAAAATTCATTCACTGTTTGATAGATAAAAGTCAAAACTATGTAACTGTAATTGAATTATTAAATTCGGTCGAGCAGTTTTTGAGAAAATTTCAACCTTATGGAGGCCCCCTGTATACTTATCTCTGTCTTCGACTGTAAGTTCGCAACAAGGTCTGGCTACGACAGTCGTGTTTGAGAATTCCACAAAAGTTAAGGAGGCTTACCTCTCGATGGCGCTGACGACGAATCCGTCAATTGTCTTAACACTCATGATCCAGTTGAGGACAAACGGCCGGTAATCGAACCCTCTGATATATTGCTCAGGAAACAATTGCGTCGAATCAAGGCTATTTTTACCCGAGTGCACAAGGAGGGTTATGTTTTTCGAGTGTATGTATGTCTAATTCTTTGGCATGACCTGCAGCCTAAACGGCTTGATGGATTTTAACATATGAGGTGTCGTTAGACTCATCTTGATTGTAGGAGTGACATAGGCAAACAAACTAATGATGCAGTCGGTTCTTTTTTAAAATAATTTCTGCTTTTCATTTCAATGAATGAAAAAGTAGAAGCGTTCGAAATGTGAGTGTATCGAAGAATGCTGAAGATCTCGTGAGTACAGCGAGTTCGAAATGAGACAGTGTTCCAGAGAACGGGCAAGGATGGGGAGATTCTTAAGATCATTAAAAAACGGAAACTCCAGTATCTAGGTCATATAATGAGGAATAAAAAGTACGATCGTCTACAACTGATTCTTCAGGGACATATCCAGGGCAGAAGAAAGCCAGACGCCAGGTAGAAGTAGAATATCATGGCTCAAGAACTTACGCCAATGGTACGGCAAGAGTACCAGGTCTCTATTCCGTGCGGCGTTGTCGAGAGTGCAGATTGCCATCATCAGTCTATTTATATTGCCCCACTGCTCGGGCCCAGACCTTCCCTTACATCGAGGGAGCTCGGGCCATGATCCATCACGCGGGGACAGTGCGGATAGGCGGATTTCACATGCTTTAGAATTTTTTCTTCTTCTAGGGCATGCAGGTTTCATCACGATGTTTTCCATCACCGTTTTGAGAGCACTCGGTAAATGTACGTAAGTTTTTCCGTCGAAAAAACCGAGGACTCATTGGTACATGGCTGCCCTGGCTGGGAATCGAACCTGGGACCTCTGTATCGCAAGTCCATTGACCTAACCACTGCACCAACGAGCTCTCTAGATTGCCATAATGATTACCAACCTTAGTAAGAAGACGGCACCATAAGAAGAAGAATGTCATTTCAATAAGACGTTGAATCAAAAAAGGATACAGCTTATCCTTTCCAGCCATAGCGACACACGGGTTCCCCTGCACGGTGAAGCTGTCCATCCTGGCCAGGTGTCCGAGGTGGCTGACCTCGTTCAGGTCCTGGATGTTGTTGTGAGCGAGCCCCAGGTGCTCCAGCCGCCCCGGCAGGTAGCGGTCGCACTGACGCAGGTCCGCGAGGCGGTTGCGCTCCAGGTTTAGGTGCTGGAAGGGAAATGACGGCCTGAAGATTAGGACGTTAGAATCATATTATATATGGTATGGTATATGTATGTATTGTACGGTCGAAGACAAAGAAAGGTGTACAAAAGAGTTCTTAAGGTTGAGATTTTCTCAAAAACTAGTTGACCTATTGTAAAAATTCTTTCACTGTTAGATAGATAAAATTTAAAACTATGTAGCTGTTAAATATTTATTAAAATCGGTCCATCAGTTCTTGAGAAAATATCAACCATATTGGAACCCACTGTGTACTTATCTCTGTCTTCGACTGTATCTATAGCATATTTTCAACAGGTGTTATGTGCATGATGAATAAAATTCTAATTCTCTAAGCTGTAGGCCTTAATTCTCTACGTAACCTTATACGTCAACGCAATGAAAAGATATGGTCGTTTATGTCCAATTTTGGCGCACATTTGTATGAAAATTCAAGAAACTTAAAACCTATAGGGTACTTCCCGTTGATCTAGAATCATTAAATTTGGCAAGAAGCTAGGTCTTACAGCACAAGTAAAGAAAAATCCGAAATTTTGATATTACATGCCACCAATTTTTTTGTTTTATTATTACAAATATATATAGGTACCAGTTATTGATAGGTATTTAATATTGCTCAACAAGCTACCTATTCATACGCCGAATTCTCTACCTTTTAAAAAGGTTGTCTGGAAGAGATCGCTTTGAGCGATAAGACCGCCAATTGTAATACTAACTGTATGTTTTTTTTTTGCAGTAAAGAATATTTATCTTATCTTATATTTGCAGATGATCAACTAATCAGGAGTATGCCGATGTATGGACATAATATTTTGATAATGGCAAAGATAAGTTGGTCTCTAAATCATCTTTTCGTTAGTGCAAAGTTACGGGGTTATGTTGCGTTGCACGGAATCCTCCGTGTCCGAGTCGCACTCGGCCGGTTTTTTAAGCTTATTACCTTTAAATTCTTGAGGTACGAAATGTCTGTGATGAACGATATTTGGTTGTTGGATAAGTCCAGGTGTTCCAGGTGCATGTTGTTGTTTAGATGCTCTATGGATTTTATGTTGTTACCTGGAATAGACAATATATTTATCATTATATATAAACGGATATCACTCACTTATATTGTTAAAGTCGGCAATTAGCACAGAGGGCGCTCATCCGCAGTGCGCGAAGAAACGTCAACGACGACGCGGGCGTGGCGCGCTCACCTTGAAAAAGACCGTCGAAATCGGTCGAAACTGTCGGTCTAATTGCCGACTTTACCAATATAAGTGAGTGATATCCGTTTATATACATGTATAATAATTTGTAGTAATGGCTCACTATAGTTTTAATTCTAAAATATATTTATCCACAAGGGCGCATGCGGCGAAGAGAGCATACCTGGGACGTCAAGTCGGGCGTCCTAGATACCGCTGGAGGGATGAAGTCGAGATGGATCTGGGCCGACTGCAGGCACACACGTGGCGCGATACGGTGCAGAACCGCAATGACTGGCGTATTCTCGTTTCAGAGGCCAAGACCCACTTCGGGTCGCTGAGCCAGCGAAGTAAGTAAGTACAAGGGCGCGTATTCATAAACATGATTTAAAGTTTAGGTCACAGTCACCGTTTAGGCCCCTGTCCATTTCTATCTTAACCTTTTTTAACGAAGTGTGAAAGGGATAGCGACACGATTTAAGGGAAGTGAAGTTTAACTAGGTTTATGAATAACAGCATATGTGGTCAGAAAAAGTCTGAGGGAGGCGACGGGTGACCCTCGTACTGGCGGGAATGCCGCCAGTGTGATGGGCACCCTTCCAAGAGGGTCGAATTTTTTAAACTTTTTTAGTTAGTTTTAATGTAATTATCACTGTATTTATTTTCATTTTATTTAATAGCCTGTAATGTCCCACTGCTGGGCAAAGGCTTTCCCCTAACCCTTCTACTCTTCTCTATTCTGAGCATATTCTCTTAAAAACGTCAAGTTCGTCTCGCCATTGTATTTATGGTGCAAAAGTGTATTTATCTTATCTTAAACCACACGAGAAAAGAAAGAATAAGAATATCTCACCAGCCAGCTTCAAAACCCTGAGGTATATGAGATCTTTGAGCCCCTCAATCTGCAGGATACCGTTGTTGTTGAGTGCCAGAACCCGCAGGTGGGTCAAACGGGACACACCGTGCATTCGCAGCAGGAAGTTGTTGCATATTGACAGCTGGAATGAGGAAAATGTTATGAGAAAAGATGTAATTAAGCAATAAGTCAATGTTTCGTATGACAGACACACATGCGAGGACACCATATGAAATTAGACTGCACTACATTCAGCACCAATGTCGCTCGTCACTTCCTGAGCAATAGAGTTGTTCAGGCCTGGAACTCACTTCCAGAAGACGTTGCCTCTGTCATCTCAGTTAATGCATTCAAAAACAAATTGGACAGTTATTTTAAAACCATAACCAAGAATAATACCACTAAGTGATAGACTTTACAAACACTGTGAAGTGGGCATATCAGCGATGAGCTGCCTGTCCATAATCTATACATATAATAAGACTGTAAAAAGTTGTTGTTTTAGAATTCTTGTCTGTTTGTCTGTGACTTTGTGCAAGTATCACGCCATAACTACTGAAGGGATTTTGATGGGAGTTTCACTAGGAGATAGCTGAAATATCTGGACAGCTCATAGGCTATAAGCCGTGGCGATATGTGATGTGGAAACAAGGATCCAGAGAGGAAGATCTGCCTCCTGATCTCCTCCATCCTCCTCCTCTATGCAAACGAAGTTGCGGGGTACAGCTAGTTGAATAATAATAATTGGACTTTTGAGAATGGTGGGAACGTGACGGGCTGCAGACACTTCGATGACTCCTCTTGAGGAAGAAAGAGACTATGAAAAATATAAATTGATGGATGGTTTGAGGAGGTTCACGACAAGGATCGACGGGGGACAACAAGAGTTCTCACATATTATTATCTCATATATTATATCTATATATTACATACTTGGGCCAACCCTGATGTCAATAAACAACCCAATTATTATTTATATAAATAATGTCATGTGTCATATAAATGCAAATAATTAAATTAGTATAAAACTATAAAAGTTTTATACTAATTTAATTATTTGCATTTATATCTAACATTAAGGACCTCTCAACGAGTAAAGGCCTCCATTTTACTCCATCTTTCCCTGTCATTGGCCTACAACAACATTGGCAAACAACTCAATTAACATAAGAAAATATAATCTGAAGAATCAAAATTTTCTAAGAGCCTATCCATTATCCAATAATTCTAATAATAAACATGATTAATCAAAGTTTGTGACAATTACAATTTCATCCGATATACTTAATTAATTGGTATATTGTATTGCAATGCCGACAAGGTCTGAATTATGCATGCTTTATACTACGTAGTTTATGCAATGAATAAATATTAATGCAGGAACGAAAGTTAAATTGTTTTGCTGTGTTTATACTTCAAACATTTGTAATTTATATAAAGGATAGCTTACGTTTTCAATTCTGCTGAAGCTGTCTATATTGTCCAGCCGTTGCAGCTCGTTCTGGTCCAGCACCAAGCTGATGATGGTCTTCGACTCCTCAACAAGCGCTTTCTCTATTTTCTTCAGCCCACGCCTCGATAGATCCAGGGTTTCCTTGGTTGTCTCCTCTGAACAACAATTGAACAGTTCAAAAACAAATTCACAATATTGATAGTACTTAGTAGATGAGACTCACCCATTTTCTTATCAATTACAGCATTGTTTCCATTATTTATTTAGAAAAACGATGCAGTTTTCCACATAAATCAACATTCGTAGACCACAGACCGTAGCCACAGACAGACCACAGATTACCCCGACTGAGACAGACTCTCTCTCGTTTGCTCTCGTTCGTAGCAATTAGGTGCGTTTTGAAACTCTGGTATACAATCTCGTCTCAAATACAAAGAGATTTTTTAGCAGTATTTTTCTAAAATTTTACTTGAATATCTTAAGTATTATAAAATTGTAAACTTAATACGAAAGATTTATTTAGTTATTAGTGTCTAAAATCAAAATTAATATCCAAATTATAAATACAATCAAAAATAATAATGGTCAAACTATAGGTTTTGAACGCCCATCCATTGACGAGACTAGTGCATTAAAAACCAGTTTTGATATATTCCAACATTATTTTTCAATCGATTGTCTCATATTTTTTTTAAAAATTTTGCATATTTATTTTACTTGGTTATCGCCTTGTGATCATATAAATTACATATGGCAAAGTATTCTTGACAAATTTAGAGTTAAAGTTTTGTTTACCGGATAAATCAAATTACCGGTTATTTAAATTTAAGTTTAGTACATCACTACTTCGCGGTGGCGGCGGGCTTGTGTTGAGGTTAGTGAATTTTTCCCAAAATATTATGTTTTTGTTTATTTTCCACTGAATAACTTTACAAAAACTTATTTTACATGTCCCTAGAATTATTCTGCAATGTAATTCAACATCTAAATCGTTTCTTCCATTCATTTTTCTGGATAATTAAAGGGACGCGTTCCTTGACATTCTTTGCGATAATGTTTGTTTCGCTTGATAAGCTAAACAAGTCTCCTATTTCTTATTGGGATATCATATTTCTTGCACACAATCGTTATGTAAACTTTGTGTTGTTGCTATATTAATAGAATTCAGGTAAAAATTGAGCACATTTTTATGTTTCTATTTTTAGTGTTAACCTCTTTCGTTTAGGCGGGAGAATGGTTTTGGGAAAGGGTCTGAGGCCGCTGCAGGCGGTTTGCGTGATATTGTTCGTGAGGGTCCTGTCGGTATTCCTGGTGCAGACCTGGTACGTGCCTGATGAGTACTGGCAGACCCTGGAGGTGGCCCACAATCAGGCCTTTGGTTATGGAGCGTTGACCTGGGAGTGGCAGCGAGGAATCAGAAGTTACTTGTACCCTAGTATCGTGGCTGCACTGTACACGGTACTGAAATACACTGGACTCGATTACCCGGAGGCTGTGGTATGTTGGTTTTGAATTCTGAACACATAATGCCTTAATTCTCCTCTCTATCTCATGGTAAAAAAAACAGTCTTACCTGATATCTGCCCCCTATTATAGTTCTCAAAACGATGAAATCATACCATGTCATGGCGCGCCAAACAGAGACACCGCTATACCAAAGCAATAGCGCTGTCCCTGTCATGCCTGCAGTATGTTTGATCGTTTTGATGTCAGCATACTTTTGACACATTGGAATACATGACTAATGAACTATAATTGACTAAAAACACTATCCTTACAGATATTCCTGCCACGTATCCTACAAGCTTTGCTCAGCACTGCAGCCGACTACAGCTTCTACAAATGGACGGGCCATCGCAAGTGGGCATTGTTCCTCGTCCTGACGTCTTGGTTCTGGTTCTACACATCTGGGCGTACGCTGCTGCAGACCACGGAGACGTCTCTGGTGGCTATTGCATTGTCGGTGTTCCCTTTCAAGAGTGGACGGATGGGGTATTATGAGAAAGGTAAATATTTTGGATTTAAATTCAGCACCAGATTCATAGATAGTTTTGAGCACAAGCTTAGCATGCTCACTCTTAGGTGAACTCTTCATCATCAGTTTATATTGCCCCACTGCTCGGCTAGCTGGGACGATGATCCACCACGCAGGCCCAGTGCGGATTGGCGGATTTCACATGCCTTAGATTTTTTCTTCTTCTATGGCATTAAGGTTTCATCACGATGTTTTCCTTCACCGTTTTGAGAGCACTCGGTAAATGTACGTAAGTTTTTCCGTCGAAAAAACCGAGGATAACTCTTTGACATGGCTGCCCTGGCTGGGATAAAATATTATAATTATGTAAAAAATGTTCCATAGCATACCAAAGGTGGAATAAATGAGTATGATAGTAATAATATTCCTATTTTGTTAACAGAGAACAACAGTTGGATATGGTTGGCCTGCTTGTCTGTGTTCGTACGGCCGACGTCTGCTGCGCTGTGGCTCGTGCTAGGGGCCTACAATATCTACACGACCAATCAGGGACGACTGCACCTGATTTTGCGCACATACCTGCCTATTGGGTAAGTTATGCTACTGAGAGGTTAGCTCGCTTTACCAGACTGAAGAAGAAGGGTTATTATTAATTAGATAAAACGGGAATTACTGTGGTTAACATTTGAAATTGATATCTCGATAGTCTACTCGTGTCGTGACTCGTACCTAGTAGTACAAGGGGCAACATATTGCCACGTCATTATCATTTATCGGTTTGCACACTCTGCAGACACCTTCGGATATACATACACCACACCAGTGGTGGGGTATTGGCAGAGTGGCGTGGTGTGCAAAGAAAATATATACTCTGTGGTGTGACACCACGGAATATGCATACTACTTTTATAAGGGGTTCTCTTGAAAATGGCGGGAAACGACGGTTGCAAAATTATTTGATAATTTTCAGTTTAATGTCTACAGTGGGTGTTTTGTGTTTAATATCACGTTAGATTAATCAGAAAATGTTCGCGAATTATGGTGAACTTATTGGATAATTTGAGCAAGATCTGAAGTTTCAAGCTTTTATCAAGAGTCCCGCTACCAGCTTGGGAGTGAACTTGACTGTCGAGCTGCTTCGTCCAGAGTAATGACGCTACGGCGTCTCCTCTGGACGAAGACAAGAAGACGCGACTACCCAGACTGAAGATGCTACTGCGACTCCTCTGGAGGAAGATAGAAGACTATTATATTATATATTGAATTTTCTGTTCTGTAACATGACATTGGCAAATGACGAACTGTCCAATCCATTAATAAAATAAATATATACTTTTATAACTAGTCTTGTGTAGTTCGTGAACGAACTAGTTCGGTAGAGCGCTCCGACAGACGACCTACGCGAACTAGCTCCCAGATCTCTCGCTGTTTAGTTCGTTAGTTCACTCACTTGTCATAGAGAGTGTTTATAAAAGTAAGTATTATTAAATAACTAATACACTGCTGCATGTCGATTGTGATATTCTCTCTGTCGCATTCGCTCTTACCAATCAACATCTTTGAAAGAGCGTGACAGAAACCGTGATATATCGTTTTTTTTTCTTCAAAAATTGGCTTCGTGCCTTTCTTTGGTGCGGAACGCGACGGGAGCTGACGAACTAGTAGAGCGAACTAGTTCGCCGAGGAGGAGCGACCTAAACTGACCGCTCGTGATCACGAACTACTATGCGCAAGCCTATTTATAACGTAGGTCCTTCAATCGAGTCTTCGAAAGAAGGGAACCTCCCAAAAAATCCTAATGCAATTCTTACACTAATTATACCAACGTTACCCTCGGTGTTATTCGGGAATCTACTGTGAATCATATTGTACCAGTTCACTGCACGAAGCGATAGCGCGATGTATAAAATGTAACAGCGACACCTAGCGGCCGGTTGTGTGAACTGTACCGCGTATCAAGACCGCGCTCTTGAATTATAATACATACGAGTATTGTATAGTACAGGGCCGTAGCTGCGGGGTGGGTATTACGGGTCATGAAATTCCCTAAGCGTGGATTCAGAATCTAAAAAAACGCTGAAATATAATTTTTTTAAATGACATCTGTCAAGGTTTATTTAGTACAATAGATGGCGTTAGTTATAGCTAACGTCAAATTCTTTATTATTATTCGGGTATTGGCGTCTCTTCGTAGAATTCTGCCAATCTCGAGTCGGATATGGGAGAGACGAGGCAGGTGATCGGTCCGAATGGGTAATTTGGCTTCTAGCTGCTGTTCTGACGTGTCAATAAAAAATACATTCTTTTTAAATTTATTATGGCATGGCCAATGCTGTCGGCCAAAATGTCTTTGAATTCACATTACAAATACATTTAGTATGGACAACAGCAGATCAATGGTAACACTTGCAGTACGATTTTAAATCTTACGACGCAGATAATAAGAACGGTCCAAAGTATTACACTTGATCTGCTGTTAGCTGTACATTTTATAAGTTATTGTGTACTAATCCGGTCAAATAAGGACCCCTAAATATTGGGAAATTGAGGGCTACAATATTTCACTTTAAAATTTTTGATTCATACCTGTGCTGCCATCTAGGTTTAAAGATGTGTTCTAAGAGAACACGGCTCGTACAGCGACACCTAGTGGCACGTTGTGTGAACCATACACGCGGCATGCTACCCAAAAGAGGAACCACAGATGCCATTACCTTTTTATTGTAACTTTTGCAAGTATTTCCTTGCCTTTGTTGATTGTTAAATAAAAATTTATTTGCACACAAATGAAAATACATCAGTTACATATAAAATCAAAATTAGCTAGTGTACAGACAGACGACCTTATCGCTATAAAATAAACACAAAACAGATATTTAGCCGATTTTAGCACAAGAAGGAGGGTTATGTTTTTCGAGCGTAAGTATGTTATAACATTATTATGGGGTGTCGTTAGATTCGTCTTGACTGTAGGCACAGATTAAAGATATAAGTTTTCTATTCAAAAACTGTTGAGTGATTTTTGACAGAGTGATATTCTTTTGTTTTTTAGAAATAATCTTGTGATTCTATTATTGAAAGAAAACACGCTTTCGCTGTTAGCCACATAAACTTAGTTAAACCTCACTTAAATGGTGGACTAACTTTTTTTTAATCTAGGGTTTTGTTTCCTCAGACTTTGTCACTTAGTGACCATGCCAGCCTCATTGGGACGGACCCAACAAAGACTAATGAGCCCCCCACCCCTCCACCCACACCAGGAAGGGGTTCCCTGGACGCAAAGGAGTATCTGACAAACCAGGGCATGGACTAATCTTAAATCACATTGGCTAACAAACAAACAACCCTAATTAGTAATTCATTCAACATTATTATAAACTTTATTATGTATTCTTAGACTGGCGACAGGCGGCGCGCTGGTCGGTCTCGACTCTTTCTTCCACGGCAGCCTCATCGTGACCCCGTGGGAGTTCATCCGCTTCAATTTGATCCACAACGTTGCATCTTTCTACGGACAGCACCCGTGGTTAGTAAATATCTTTATTCAATAATAAGTAACATTTTATAAACCTATAAATCGTCCCACTGGTCCCCCCTCCTCTTCCATCCATCCCTGTCCTGAGCCTCTTCCAGCCACCCATCCCTGTATCTAACGATATCGTCTCTCCACCCACGCCGAGGTCTGCCCCGACGCCGGCGACCGTCCAATGGCACCCATTCTGTGACAGTCCGGCCCCATCGGTCCGGATGCATGCGGCACACGGGGCCCGCACAGTTCCACTTTAATGTAGCTGCTTTGAGGGCCTCGTCTGCTACGCCAGTAATCGATCGCAGGGTTGTGTTTTGTAATAAGTAACGAAATACATTTAATATAGTGCAAGTACATTAATTCCTAAGTGAGATCATGAGCATAGCGCGCACGAATAAATCATAGACAATAAAATCAGAAGCGTACCTACCTACTACTAGGTACGATCATAGACAGAAAGGTGTACAGTAGAGTTTAAGGTTGAGATTTTCTCAAAAACTACTTGAGCTATTGCAATAATTCTTTCATTATTAGATAGATAAAAGTTAAAACTATGTACTGTAAAAGAATTATTAAATTCGGTCCAGTAGTTCTTGAGAAAATCTCAACCATAAGGTATATCTCTGTATTCGAGTGTACCTATTAAAATGGGGCCCTAGAATTAAAGGCACGACGCGCGATAACGGGATACGATCATGAGTGACAACAGTTTGCTGGCTAAACAAAAGTAGTGCGAATGCGGCGCGAACACCAGCGAACGTAGGCGTCCAGCCTGATACGGGCTGATGACGTTGGAATTTGCATTTAAAAGTACCAGGAGACCATGGCTTACCAGAAGTCTCAATATGTCTCTGTGTGCGTGTAATTAGCCACTCTACTTCTCCCAGGTATTGGTACGTCACTCAAGGCCTGCCCGCAGTCCTGGGCATCACTCTAGTGCCTGCATTGTGGGCGGCAGGAAACATCCTGCGTCGGCCTAAGGAAAACAAAACGGGAACCCTTTTGTTAGCTGCTACGGGATTGCATTTGGCGCTGTATAGGTGAGATTAGCATGTAGTATATGATCATCATAAGAGAGCTCGGTGGCTCAGTGGTTGGGTCAATGGACTTGCAATACGGAGGTCCCAGGTTCGATTCCCAGCCAGGGCAGCCATGTACCAATGAGTTATCCTAGGTTTTTTTCGATGGATAAACTTACGTACATTTACCGAGTGCTCTCAAAACGGTGAAGGAAAACATCGTGATTAAACCTGCATGCCGTAGAAGAAGAAGAAATCTAAGGCATGTGAAATCCGCCAATCCGCACTGGGCCCGCGTGGTGGATCATGGCCCGAGCTCCTTCGATGTAAGGGAAGGTCTGTGCCCGAGCAGTGGGGACATATAAATAGACTGATAATATGATCATCATTGTCATTCATATATTTATCTATCAAAAGCTTTACACAGCATTACGGTTTGAACTAATTCACTGTGAATATGCGTACATGTGACAGGAGAGTCGAGCTTTAGGTTTAGGTTACACCCACCGCCGGCGATGAGCGAGTAGAGCTATCAACTATAAAGCGAGTGGGCGAGCAGCGAGTGGCGAGTATAGTTTCGTAGCTCGACTATAGGCCGCCGGCGAGTAAGCAAGCAACCATGGCCTATTTTTACGCGCAAGAAACGTATAAAAGACAATACATTCCGTGTAAACAAAAGAGACGCAGCGATACTCACTCGGCGACATAATATTTATAGCTCATCGCTGAACGAGTGTCGCCGAGCAATGGGATGTACTCGATCGGCGACAAAATAGCCGAGCGAGTACTCGCTGGCGGTGTGAACAGTCGGCGATGAACTATTAATATATGCGTCTCTTGTGTTTACACGGAATGCACTATCTTTTGTACGTTTCTTGGGCGAGAAAATAGCCGAGAGTTACTCGCTTACTCGCCGGCGGTAGGGCAACTGCTTTATTGGCTTGGCGGCCATAGTAGAACAAGGTAATAGTGTTCTGTGCGATAGAATCACACAGGTAATATTGTAATATTCAAGTTTAATCTAATATTCAAACCTTAACCTTTGTAATTGTTGTTGTTTTGTTGATTTTGATCTGATTATAAGATGGTATGTATGTACAGAGATAAGTATACCTCAATAAGGTTGAGATTTTCTCAAAAACTACTGGACCGAATTTAATAATTCTTTTATAGTTACCTAATTTTAACTTTGATCTATCAAACAGTAAAATAAATTTTGCAATACTTCAAGTAGATTTTGAGAAAATCTCAACCTTAAAAACTCCCGTACACCTTTCTCTGTGTTCCCGTACATCACGCTCATGCTATTTGAATTTGGCCCACGTAGCGTAGTGGCGAAAAACGGGAGGCGGTAAGCCATCTTGCTGCAATGAATGTAAGTGGAGTGATGCGTCATGCGAGATACGATGATTTTGGTGAAAGTGACAGACTTCCACCAAAATCATCATATCTCGTCCCGGTTCTGCCGTTTTCTTTTGTTCACCGAAATCTTCATATTGCAGCTTCATCCCCCACAAGGAGTTCCGTTTCATGTTGCCGCTGCTGCCCATACTGCTGTATTTGGCGCAGGACGTCATCGCGCAGTGGAGTCGGAAGGCGAACAAGTAAGTGACAGACAGATAGATACACAGGCTGTAACGTAAAGGGTATATGAAGCCGAAGGGAGGGTGTTCGATATCGACAATATATCAATGTATCCTACAAATTGATCAGCTGACCGGTACGAAATGTATGAAAAGTACCAAAAAGAATTCGCGAAAATCGAAAAGTCGTAGAACAAAAGTTGTTCAGTTACCGATACCGAACACCCTTCCTTCGGCTTCATATAGCCTTTACGTTATACCCTGTATATACCGCAGTCCAAATCAAGTGTCTTATTTTGTAAACAAATATGTTCGTCTAACCTGTTGTGAGGTAACACTGAAGGAACTGATTGATCGAACCTGTAGTTGTATTGTTTCATTGTGAAAATAAAGTGTCTATTAATGTGAAAATTATATTATATTATAGCCTTTTATTCCTTAATATATTTTATTTGTACATTTCATTTATAAAATAACTTAGTCAAATATTAATTATATCATGTGTTTATACTAATTTAATTATTTGCATTTATGTTATCTAATATTAAGGACCTCTCAACGAGTAAAGGCCTCCATTTTACTCCAATTTTCCCTGTCATTGGCCTTCTCTACCCAATGTGAAACCTAAGCAATAATCACAGAACAGCTTAAAATGTTAGTAGTGTAGGGTAGTTTATGTTTACAAAATAAGACACTTGATTTGGGCTGCGGTATAGAGACTAGGGAACAAACATACATTCATGAAAACCAAATGTTCTCATTGTATTCTGGATTTATGTTAAAATGGTTGTTTTGAAATGAAATTATTAGTTTTAAAGATAGTTGATATTTTTTCTATCAGATGGCACCTATACCTCATCGCTGGCGTCATCCTGGTTGGAAACCTGGTGCCTGCGCTGTACTTCGGGCTGGTCCACCAGAGCGCGACCCTCAAAGTGATGCCGCTGCTCCGCGACGCGATACCAAACAACCGCTCCTCAGTGCTGTTTCTGATGCCGTGCCACTCTACGCCGTTATACAGGTTGGTGAATAAGTAGATATGTGTTATGTTGTTTTTTTCTTGCTTATCCGCCAACCCGCACTGGGCCCGCGTGGTGGATTATGGCCCGAGCTCCCTCGATGTAAGGGAAGGTCTGTGCGCGAGCAGTGGGGCAATATAAATAGACTGATGATGATGATCTGCCATCAGTCCATATGGACTTTTATCAGATGTGCTGAATGTCAGGTAGTATGTAGGCGCTACATTCAGCAATGCAGCTCCCCTCATGTGTTACTGCTTGGTGGATCAAGCAAGAAATTCGTTCCGTTTTAGTCTATTAAACATAATATTAAAATTATTATGTTTGTGATTAAAATAAATATAAGTGTATTAATGAGATGACAGTATTACCATTTATTATTGATGTCTCGATATTAAACGATGCACACGCATGGTGTGTGTCGCCGGTTCCGCATGAAGGATAGAGGAGGAGTTTAGATTACTAATTAATAATAGTAATAGTTGTGTAATACCTAGTTATTAAGTAATTGTGTTACCATTATTTTAAAAGATGTGCTGCTGAGAGTTTTTTGCTAGTTTTTCTCCTCAGCGTTGGCACCTTTTCCTTGCAAAGTAGTGTAAATGTAAATACGCACGCGATATGTACGCGCCACAGGTCAGTGACCGAGCGATCGAGGTGGGGCAAGCAAGAATAACGCTTTTTGAGAATAATCTAAACGGTTTTGATTATTTCGCGTTTTAAGTTAAACAAGGTACATATATATATATATATATATATATATATATATATATATATATATATATATATATATGTATGTATATATATACTTCATATGATTTGTATATGATTTTTTATTGACATGTTTAATATTTTAATTTAATTTTTTTGACATTTATGCAATTTAATAAGATAAGATAAATATTATTTATTGCAAAAAAGAAAAGAATTACACAAAAGAAATAGGCTAATATCGTTAATATTACAATTGGCGGTCTTATCAATAATTATGTTTGATTAGTTTTTGACTAAAATATTTTGTTAATGCAATATATAATATTTTATGGATGCAATTTCGCATTGGAATTTATTCTGTAATGAAATTGTAATAGCTGAATAAATGAATTGAATTGAACCTATGATGTGGCTTTTAAATATATTTTATTATACACATTATTTTCCAGCCATCTCCACACTAATGTAACCACCCGCTACCTGAACTGCGACCCTCCAATCGACAAAATCGGCGAGACCTACGAGTCTGAGGCGTTCTTCAACAACCCGCTGCGCTGGTGGCGCGCCGAGTACAGCGCCAAGCAGACCCCCGAGCTGGTGGTGCTGTTTGACGTGCTGCGGGGGAGGCTGGACAGCGCGCTGGCCGGCTACCGGCGGCTGCACGAACTACCGCATACACAGGTGAGGCAACCCGCTGCGCTGTGTACAGCTCCAGACAGACGACGACCGGGTCTTTTCACCCCTAACTTCGGGGGAGAAGTGCGGGCCTTGAGGTATACCCTCTCTACCCGGGCATGAGCTCACCGGATGTTGATCCGACGGTGAGATTGGACCCGCTTGGGCTGCGGGAGTTGGGCAATTATGCAGGTCGGGTCGCGGATGTATCGCAGTTCCCGTGGCTTGGCAAGAATGGCACGAGGTGGAACACCCCAGGATGTTCAGTCGGTATTCCGCCCCTTTAGGGCGGTGAGCCCGACATAACCAACACGCTCCCCCGGGCGTGGTGGCACATGGTATGGCATGTTTTACCTGGGTTAAAAAAAAGGTCGGTACGCCCGTTTGGTGCACAGCTCAGACGGGGAGCGCAGCAACTCCCTCTGGAGGCGGTGGCCTTCCGGAGGGCGCGCGTGCAGGGGTGCGAGGTTGCGGAGATGAGGGTGCCTGCTGTTGTCGGCGCGGTCGAATAGTGATCGCGTCAACAGTACGAACGCTTCGATCGACTCAACCCGCACGACGCGAGCGATGACGTCGTTACGAACGTACTCGCCAGACAGACCCCTGACCTGTTTCCCCGGTAGCTGTAAGCCAGAGGTTCTCAAACTTGTTTCGTCTTGTTGTTTTTACTGTACATTTTTTTTTAAATAAAGTGCCATAATATGACATTTTATTCACATTACGATCTAGCCTAAATACAATAAGACTGATAAGTAATTTGATTTTGACCTAAATTTCTATAAATTTACACTTATATCTAAGAGTTAGTCCAACGACATTACTTAGAGTCTATTAAGGGCGATCACTTTGTTCACGTGTCTGTTTACTGTACATAGTTTTAACTTTCATCTATCAAACGGAAATAATTTTTGCAATAGGTCAAGTAGTTTTTGAGATAATCTCAACCTTAACAACTCTCCTGTACACCTTTCTCTGTGTTCCACCGTACACACTTTAATGTGCAACGAATTATGAATGAATGAAAAAAGAGTAAAAACTAACGTGTTCTTCGTGACTGTACAGTGATTTAGTTTTGTGTGCAGAACCCTTACTAGTGTTTCACCTTCAGGGTTACAGGTACAGTGCGCGAGGCGTAAGCTCAGGTTTACATTTGTGTGAGTGATCGCCAATCGCTAGCGGTACAAGAGGTGAAGTGCGGTGCGTGCGCGGCAGGGTGGCGTCCCGCTGGGGACGCGCCGCGCCTCAGGCCGAATATCCGACTACACTATCTGTGTGCACACAAATGCAAACCTGAGCTTACGCCTCGCGCACTGTACGCGGTTCGATGCCGGACTGACCTTTATTAATATAATACATTGTTCCAGTTCCCGCAAGGCGAGGTGAGTGAGAATGTGCTAGTGTACCAGAAGGCCGCCGCGCCGCGGAAGCCGGCAGACGAGACGGTGTAACACCACCCCACAACACTGTTAGTAGACGATATACAGTAATACTTCACTTACTTCACAACACTCTGATATACTCGTATACGTCATCCCAAAGCTAGCGTCTTATTACGTAAACAAAAACGACTATCATTTAAAGAAAGAAACAGATTTATTATTCACTATACACTACATAATATCATTTTATTCGTTAAAATCAGCTCCTTCAGTGTTTACACCACAACAGGTAATTATATCATATTTGTTTACAAAATAAGACACTTTCTTTGCGATGAGGTATACTAATAACAGTGGCAAAGATTATTTGGAACTGTGCGTGCCAAAATGGATCTAGAAACTATAAGATATTCCCTCGCGGTAATAACACAAGTAAGAGGTATACTGCTACTGGGAAGTCCCAGTAGCAGTATACCTCTATCGCATAAGTATGCGAGCAAATAATTTGAATACAATAGTATAGTAGAATCTTAAAGATTTGAATCGATATAATAATGTTAGTATGTCGAAACCAAGCGGTTAAAGCAGTAATTTTTTTTAAACATCATGTAAACAGTAAATAGAAACCATGAAGCAAGGAACCCCCAATGGAGTTAGCCAAATTTACATCGCAGACACCTCTCTTGCATGCCAATTTTTCGCGTCTCTGCCATTTGTTTTTCCATTGTGTGCATTTTCAATAGAAGTCGAACATATAAAAACGGAAGTCTCTTTTTGACGTATGAGAGTGAAAGTGACAACAAGGGCGGAAGCCTGACCTCATACAAAATATACTTTATGCTATATCCACGGAGTGCGCCTAAATTTTTTCTTTTATGGTAATATGTATAAAGCCTATATGTTTTTTTAAATCTTAATTTAAAAAATCTGTTCATTTGCAATGGTCCATAATTAGAATATCGATTCGACTTCTTGAGATTCTACCCGAGCCTTCTAATGGCCAATATTATTAATGTGACTATATACGTACGTACGCAATAAATCCGACCTGTGGGATTTGTCCCAATCAATTACGTGTTCAGACTATTTACATAGAAATGTAGATATTTATATTTAGGTATATAAGGTCAATAATATTTTTAAGGAATATTTTGGTTGCATGTCTCGAATTTGCATTGTAATATTTGCACAAAAACACATCAAATGTAACACTGGGTCTTATTGTCCTCGCCATAAGAGTTGAAATCGCTTTTGATTTTGTCATGCTATGCGAAACGAAAATCTAAATGTTAAATCATTGATCTCCTATAAACAACTAGATACACAGTCTACCTTCTAAAAATGTCCGAGCGCAAAGAAGGTCCAAACGGATGAATGGACCCTCATTTGCTTTATTGGACATTATTTGGACTTTAACAATGGACCCTTATGTGGACGTTTTTAAATTGTTTTAGTAAGATCTTTGTGTTGTTAAGTTGTTTATAGGAGATCAATGTGTTAAATGGAGAAAAAACTGTCCCTATAACGAATATGGATAAAGATTTCGCCGATCCGACCTGAGTCACGGTAGCTCTGTTGGAAAAGAACGTGCAACGGAATTGTGACGTCCTTGGTTCGAATCCCGGTTGTGATGAAAAATTTTCTCTATTTTATAGGTATTTCGCAATAGCTTTTCAAATGTTACATTGATGTCTGAAATTTAATTCAATTTTTGAAATATGATAATGTTGTCACAGTATAAGTTTTTATTATTATGGAAACTGTTGATTTCCTATCCAAAGATAAAAAGTCTTCATCTATCAACAGACACTTCATAAGACGCCAAAACTGAGGATAAAGCTTAACTACTGTGTTTAAATTTACTGTGTCTCCAAAAAGACATTAATTGCTTTAATTCTGTGCAATTTTAAATGTTTTTAAGATACAAACTTAAGCTATAGACAGTTTTAAGCACGAACTCAGCGTGAGCTCGCACTTACGACTGTCAAAATTGTATAAAATCTGAAAGTTGTTAGACCGTACTCTAATTCCTATCTTACTTAAAACGGTCTATGACTATCGACCTTAAGGCAGTTGTACCACCGCCGGCGAGTAAGCGACTAACTATCGGCTATTTTCTAGCTAAAGAAACGTACAGTCGAAGACAGAGATAAGTATACAGGGGGCCTCAATAAGGTAGAGATTTTCTCAAAAACTACTGGACCGAATTAAATAATTATTTTGTAGTTGCATAGTTTTCACTTTTATCTATCAAACAGTGAAAGAATTTTTGCAATAGGTCAAGTAGTTTATGCGAAAATCTCAACCTTAAAAACTCTCCTGTACACCTTTCTCTGTGTTCCACCGTACAATAAAATAATACCGTGTAAACCAAACAGACGCAGGCATACTCGCTAAGCGACATATATTTTATAGTTGATCGCTGAGCGAGTATCGCTGCGTCTCTTTTGTTTACACGGAATGTACTATCTATTGTAGGTTTCTTTGGCTAGAAAATAGCCGATAGTTACTCGCTTTACTCGCAGGCGGTGTGACAACTGCCTAATGTGTGTAAGGTTATACCATTATGCGTAAATCTCTATACTAAAGTAACTAGAAACTATTTGGAAGGCTACAGATACGCTAAATTTAATCGTCGCTAAGCGAGACGTCCCGCTCACTCTTACACGATGTAGCATATGGGTGACATTTGCGTTTAGAATTAGATTTGGCGGCCACTATAGAATCGCACCTTTCATTTCATCTAACATCAGTACTTAATTAACATGTCATTGTATTAAAGCGAGATAGGTAACTGTTGTTAGAAGGAGATAGATATATCAGCTTGCTCTAGTTACGTTAGTATAGAATTAATTGAAGTAATGAGTGTATTTTTTGCGTTTGAACCGTGGAATAATAATAAATAAAAAGAAATAACTGAATCTTGATGACATACTGAGTCGTGACGTCATGTCATTGACTTCTCTACTTCATGGTTTGTAATAGTCGACAGCACATCAACATACAAACAAACGTTTCAAGTTCGGCCTTATTACTGACGCGTAGAGTGTGTTATACTTGATGTGCTCTCGACTTTACCTATATTGCAGTTTGTATGTATGAGATAGCTATATGTTGTGTATGTGTGTGTATGACATTTGATTGTTTTTCTGACATTTTCAGCCAATTTTAATCCATTATTTTATATCCATGACTGCTTCGTGCATTATCCAAGTACAAATCTATTTTTTATTCATAAATAAGTAGTCTATTGACTTGCCAAAGCTAGTATTTCTATAACTAACATTTATGTAATATGCGTTACGTTCCAATACTATTCTATCTATAGTAATTATAATTTTATGGAACGAAATACTAGTTCGCTACCACCGAAAAATAACTCTTTAAAATACTTCATTCTTCACCAATTCAAATAAGTGCTATTTAATGTGTTCTTTACTGTAACCTACTTTTAAAAAAGGAGGTGCGACTTTAGCGCTTAGCTGAAGATGGTGGATGTTTATAATATTATTTGAGAATTTTAATTATTAGATATAATTATGGATTTTAGAATGAAATTTAATGAAAATGAAATGTAGACATGTTTTGGCTTAAATTTTAGGTTTTAAGTAGTGTAGTTTAGAACTATTGCCTTGCTCAATATACAAAGACAATTTAAAGTAATGTCCGTTACTTACGTCGCCTTAAGTAAATTAATTAATATCTGTTTACAAAGAAGGTTAATACGTTATTTGTATGTAATACTTCCGACAAGCTTCAGACCTATTAAACATTTTTAATTAATTGAAAGAATGTAGGAATTGAGTACCAATATCTGAATTATTTAAATATAAAATACATCTTTTATAGATCACGTCAAACTTATGACGGATATGAACATAGTTGTGACTATGTTCATATCCGTGTATCACAGTCGCGTCGCAGTAGTATCAGCAGGGAACAGGTTAGGTAGAGGGCGGGAGAAGTGACTATGTTCAAATATGTCATAAAATACATATTTTATAGCTCGCGTCAAACTTATGACGGATATGAACATAGTCACAAGTCGCATCGCAGTAGTATCAGCGGGGAAGAAGTGATGTAACGGGCGGGAGAAGTGACTATATTCAGATATGCCATAAAATTTGGCTTACTTATTAAGAACATCCGTTCGCAGTCAATTAAATGAATTACTTTTATTTTGATTATATTTACTTAATAATACCTGAATAATATTTAGGCAAACCTAAATCAGTATTTATAAGTATACATATGAGCAATTTTTGAAAAGATATAATTATTTTAATTGAAACTAAATATTATTATAATATGGATTACAATAATAATTTACAATGGATTAAGAAAAATTTTGAGCAATTTTCTAAGGGAATAGTTAACGTTGTTTTTGTAATGTAAGTAAACGAAATGTCTTCTATAGAATGTGAAGTGTGAATTTTAATAAAGAAGTTTTATTTTTGAGTGGTGTTTATTTTATTTATTTATTTATTTTAATGACATGGAAAACCAACAGCTTATAAACTACTACATTTTCATTTAAATAACTTAAACTTTAGCTAACTTTGTTTTTAAGTTCCCTCTTAATTAGGGCGCTAACGGGACACCAAGTAACAAACGACCTGTTGCACAGGATAGGACTAGATAGCTATCTCCAACCTGCCGAGCCTGTGGTGACAAAACGTAGTCCATGAAACACTCACTGTGTGAATGTGACTCACTGGCTAGGAAGCGAATCAGTCTCCTGGGGCCGGCCTATCCGGAACCAGAAGACTACAGGCTTCTTCCCATGAGCTGCATAGCGGACCTATTTAGTTATATCTTTGGAGAGGAGGAAGGAGCATAAAGGAAAGGGGAGAGCACAAGAGATCCCATTGGGTCGAAGTGCCGCCACATTGGCACCCGACAGTTTCGACGGTCTTTCTCAAGGTGAGCGCGCCACGCCCGCGTCGCCGGTGACGTCTCTTCGCGCACTATTCAGAAACTGTCGGTCTATAATTGCCGACTTCAACAATATAAGTGAATGATATCCGTTTATATATAGTAATTCACGTAAGAGACGATTGAATTGTCTTCAAAACCAATAATACTAGTTCAAGTTCAAAATTATTTCCCCACAAGAATAATTATAACAACCCATATAGATTAAATCGGTCAAAGGTTACATAATGATAAAATAATCGTAACAAATCTTCATACGAATACGTCTCAAGCACGCTAACAGTAAATACTCAAATATTAGAGAAAACTATGTTTTATTAATAAACAATGTATTTAAAAGTGTTTTTAATATTTATAATAATAATGCCACAGTATATTGTGACAAACACAAGTGAAACAGCGAAATTATCAGCGTACGAAGATTCAGAAGACGGTAGAAGTAGTCTGGTGTTTGTGTTTGATACGACGGGGTCTATGTACAATGATTTGAAGCAGCTGAGAGAAGGTGCTGAAATGATTTTGGATGCGGCGTTGGAAGAAAGTAACGTTATTGCCGATTTTGTGTTTGTGCCGTTTCATGATCCAAGTAAGTAGTTTTTTCAGTACATAATATACTCATGCCTGTTTCCCGTAGTGGTAGACATAGACGGTGGACTTCCATCTGCTGTGATCATGGACACAACTTTTGCTTCCTCCCCATTCATCACTCATTTCTTGAACACTATAGTACGTATGCGTTAAGAAAATAGTGAAAAAAGAGCACGTCTATCCACGGTTGATTGACGAAAATTAGATGACTTAGACAACTGTGCCATAAGAAGGAAAGTTGAATTTTTTTTTATTGAACTTTCCTTCTTATGGCACATTTGTCTAAGTCATCTAATTTGTCAACCGTGGATAGACGTGCTCTTTTTTTCACTATTTTCTTAACGCGTACGTACTATAATCAGTTTGGGATACACGGCTTTGGCCTTTTTTAGGGTTCCGTGCCTCAAAAGGAAAAAAAGAACCCTTATAGGATCACTTTGTTGTCCGTCTGTCAAGACCTGTATCTCAGAAACGCGTGGGCGGATTTTGAATTAATACGAAATACTCAGGTCTGCAACCTCATGCAAACGTGAAAAAAATAAAAATAAAACTTAATGGCAAAGATAAGTTGGTCTCTAAATATAGTTTATCTTTTTGTTAGAGCAAAGTTACGGGGTTAGTTGCGTTGCACAGATGCCTCGGTGCGCGAGTCCGACCCGCACTTGGCCGTTTTTTTAAACATATCTTATTTGATTGACATTATTGTCTCTATACAATTCTGCATTATAATTATTATAGGGTCACAATCTTGACCGAATGAATGACCGTGACCAATAAATAGGAAGTAGGAGTAGTTATCTACAATAAATAACTTAGGGGGCAACTAGGCACCTTTCTGCATACAAAACTATCTTAGCATAAACTCACGAAAAACACGCCAGTTGTTCTGTCGTTATTTTATTAACTTGACTGCTGATATCATTCGTCCAGGGTTATAGTTACGACGCTCCGGCGACTCCTCTTGACATGAACTTGGCAAATGACAAACTGTCTTCCTTTTCTCGTGTGGTTTAGTACCCAAACCGAATTGTCAGAGTTATTCAGGCCCGTAAGACTGCCGTGGCCTGATGACTGCTGCCGAGCGACAGCAACCAAGTATTGTATATTATTATTTAGTAGTATTCATCCTAATAAACATTTTGTAAATAGCTTTTTTAATAAAATTGATTAAATTGGAAGATATTATTTTGTCAAGATTGGCGGCGCTAGTTGGCTCATGGAAGGCCCTTAAGCGTTAAGAAGTGTAAATTGTGTCATGTTGATGAGTCTGGACTTAATTAACAATGTGTTGTCGGCAAGTCTTAATAAATAAATAAATCCTTAACAAATACCATTATAATTAATTAGCAATTATTACAGCTGTAGGTCCAGCGACAGTAACCAGAGACAAGGAGGTATTCAAATCGGCTCTCAACATAGTCCACGTGTACGGCGGCGGGGATTGCCCAGAGAAATCTCTGGGAGGCATTCAGCTGGCCTTGAACGTCAGTCGGCCGCGCTCCTACGTGTACGTGTTCACTGACGCCACGGCCGGAGACCACAGGATGGTGGGGAGGGTCTTGGATGCGGTGCAGAGGAAACAGAGCCAGGTGAGACCGAGACGAGCAGGGACGAAGGACCAAAATGATTCGGACCGAAGGACCAAAATATGTCGTTATCAGAATAGGAGTACTTTTTATAGGAATATGTAGGTATGGAAATAAATTGAAGCTGATCGTGTAATATTATAGGAAGGAACACAGACCACTTACCCTATAGACCTGTACCAGGAGGGCGCCCGTGTCTGCCCGCACATGAGTGCAAAATTGCTTCGCGGCACGTCTAACTTAGAGATATTATCGACATGGACGCATCTCTTTAATACGGCACCCCTGTCTCCCGCTTCGTCTTTATGCGCTCATCACAATTATTCATTGTTTTTGTTATCATTTTCTACTACTCTCGCAACTCCTACTGATGGTGATTATGCTATATAAAACCTGTAATAAGTCCCCAACAAAATGATAGGTACAGCTTCAATGGTCACGTAGTTTTGTAGGTGGGCAAAGCTCCATTGAAATGTGGCAATGTCATTTGTACCGATTTCATGTCTATAGGAGTGGTATGTGACCATAAAGATAGGCAAATGGAGCGCTGCAAAAAAATCCTTCATTTGAAATTTCTGACAAGTATGGCTCTTACGATAAAGGTCGTTTTCTCGTTTCGGATGCCAAGACCTACTTCGTGTCACTGAGCCAGCGTAGTAAGTATCTATAATTAATTTTTAACTAATTGTCTTTAAAATATGTCCTTTTCAGGTGGTGTTTGTTTTAACGGGACATTGCAACGACTTGCACAAGCCCTCCTACAAGGTGTACCAACAGATTGCAGCCGCCAGCTCCGGACAAGTGTTCAACTTGAACAAAACCAACGTGCATAAGGTGCATTTCTTTTAGAATTTAACTAATATTTCTGGTTCTCTTGAAAATGGCGGGAGACGACGGTTGCAAAATTATTTGATAATTTTTGTTTTATTGTCTACAGTGATTATTTTGAGATTAATACCACGTTAAATTAATCAGAAAATGTTCGCGAGTGACAGTATGGTGAATTTGTTGGATAATTTGAGCCAGATCTGGGGTTTCAAGCTTTTATCAAGAGTTCCCGCTACAAGCTCGGGAGTGAACGTAACTGTCGAGCTGCTTCGTCCAGAGTGATAACGCTACGGCGTCTCCTCTGGAGGAAGATAGAAGACTATAATATATTGAATTTTCTGTAACATGACATTGGCAAATGACGACCTGTCGAGTCCATTAATAAAAAGCAACAACAACTAATATTTCATTAATTAATTTACATATTTATACATATAAATTAATGCCCATTTGGGTAGGCAGAGACGAACGAATTCCATCTTTCACAGATATTAGCAAAACTGCTTCCCAGCGCCAGCTTTTCGCCATTACTTGGGCCATGGTGTGAACGGTTGGTGAATCCACGAATTTTAGAGCACTTTAGATTTCTTTGGTCTCATAGTGGACCTATGAGTACGGGTACGCCCCTTATCACTACAGAATATTTAACCATGTTTCTATTCTTAATTCTCATTTCCTACTGCCTCCCATCTCCCTGCAGTATATTTAGGTTTAAAGATTATTTATTCTCAATAAAGACAAATTACAAGTCACTTACATGAGAAGAAGGTAAAAGTAAATTAAAAGTGTACGTTCACTTCGATCTATAAACAAGTAAATATTACACTTCACTAATAAATTAGTAGGTTATTAATTACATTAATAGGCTACCTTTGCAAAAGGATATGTTTTGATAACTGTTTTTTAAATTCATTAAAAGAGTTTGTTTTCTTAATTGCTGTAGGTAGATCAATATAAAGTTGCGCGCCCTCGTATGTTAGCATTCGTTTGCCGGACTTCGTTCGCATATTTCACAATAATTTGCGTATTTTTCAACAGTGTACACAGGCGGACCTTGAATTAATGTATTATGAAAACCAGATAGATAGATAAACACTTTATTGCACAAAGAAGCATATATACATAGAAAACAGAGAGTAAACAATTTGTACAAAAATGGACTATAGAAATGGGAATGGACTTACGCAAATAAATGAATTATTCATTATTTTTTTCAGGTGCTGGATTTTGTGAGAACTTCAATAAAAGGCAGAACTGTTAACCTTGGCTCCATCGTCATTTCAGCAGGACGTAACTATACACAGGGTGTAAGTAATTTAATACGTAGGTAGGTACTTTTTGTCACTTTTTCTCCTTAGCGTTGGCACCTTTTTCTGGCAAAGTGTTGTGAAAAACGAATATTCTTCTGATATAGGTACTTACACAACGTATTCAGTTGCAATAAATAGAAATGTTCGCAAATGTCATGTCAATATGTTAGTTTTGAATAAGTATTTGCAAAATCTGCACTTTCGAGCTAGACTGAAGAGTCCTACAAAAGTTTGGAAGTGACTGTGAACTGAGCTGCTTCGTCCAGGGTTAAAGACTTTTCAGCGACTCCTCTGGAGGAAGACAGGTAGACAATAAGATCCTTCGTCCAGGGTTACCACCAGCGACTCCTCTGTAGGAAGAAAGGCAGACAATGAGAACTTACGTTAAGGGTGACGACGCTCCTGCGTCTCTTCTGGAGGAAGAATGGGAGACGATGAAATCCTTCGCCCAAGGTGACTTCTGTGTCTCCTCTGATTCATCATTTTTAGCCGACTGCGCAAGAAGGAGGGGTATGTTTTTCGAGTGTATGTATATATAATTCTTTGGCACGTCCTGCAGCCTAAACTGCTTGTTGGATTTTAACATATAAGGTGTCGTTAGATTCGTCTTGACTGTAGGAGTGACATAGGCTATAAAAATTTAATCAAAGGGGTTTTAATTTTTTGCAGTCAGGTCTTGTTTTTTAATTCATTTCTGCTTCTTTCAGATCCCAGTGGACAGTAGCCTAGGAGAAGTGACTGTGTCTGTATCTGGTGCCAAACCCAAGATCCGGGTGGTCGACCTGAGCGGGCAGGAGGTCACTGGACCGCCCAAACTGATCACTACCTTGGACCTGTCCGAGATTATGGTAAATATTAGAAATGTCTGGCTGGATGTCTGTACCCTTAGCATGAGTTGCCAAATTAAGTTAGTTCGCTAGTGACTGCGTAAACCACAGCTAGGATTGGTCGAATTTGCGTTACATCTCTAGCGGCCAACGGTCTAATTGTGGATCTGACAGTGAGCAAGCCCATTCCCATTTCTATATTCCATTGCTGGGTTTTAGTAGTACGGTGGAACACAGAGAAAGGTGTACAGGAGAATTATTAAGGTTGAGATTTTCTCAAAAACTACTTGACCTATTGCAAAAATCTTTCACTGTTTGATAGATAAAAGTTAAAACTATGTAACTGTAAAATAATTATTAAATTCGGTCTAGTAGTTTTTGAGAAAATCTCAACCTTATTGACGCCCCCTGTATACGCTCTCCGTGTATGTATAGTTATCTCTGTCTTCGACTGTACAGAAATGACCATTTGAGTCCTTTTTGTACTACTATTGGATGAAGTAGTACAGAAAGGACCTTTTGAGTCCTCTTTGTACTGCTTACTAACAGAGTAACTAATTGAAAAATTATTAACATCCTAAAAGAAAAATACCAATTCAAGATTTTGTCTCTCTGAGTATGTAACATTTTTTTTTAATTAAGGTGGTAAAAGTGCTTCAACCCGAGCCTGGCAACTGGACGATAACGACTGGCGGCGACGCGGAGTACTCTGTCCGAGTGGTGGGGCTGTCCAACGTCTCGTTCAGCCACGGCTTCTCGGTGGAAAAACCGGCGGCTGTGGCCGAGGCCAGCTATAGGCCGTTACAAGGTACTACTTTACTGTTTTAACTTTTTCAACGCCACTGACGGCTATATATTTTTTTTTGTTACCCAGGAGAAATACATTATGTATACCGCCCGTCCGGGGGAACGGGCGATTATGTTGGACTTGCACCAACTAAAACTCCTGGGGTGTTCCTCTTCGCCACCATGGACAGGACCACGGGTACTCTTTCGAAAACTACCGCGGCCCTGTCGGCGGGTGCCCTTTCGGGCCCGACTCCGGGGGGCCTAACGCCCCCCCTTCTCCGCTGAAGGCGCTCCGGAACACGTGGAGCTATATAGTCCAACCTGCAGAGCCTGTGGTGACAAAACGGAGTCCATGAAACACCTACTGTGTGAATGTGACTCACTAGAAAGCGAATGAGTCTCCTGGGGCCGGCATATCCGGAACCAGAAGACTACAGGCTTCCCATGAGCTGCATAGCGGACCTGTTGAGTCTTTAGGGAGGAGGAAGGAGCATAAAGAAAAGGGGAGAGCACGAAAGATCCCAGTGGGTCGAAGTGCCGCCACATTGGCACCCAATCAGGATACGATAAGACGGCTGTACAGGGTGTAACGGAAAGGATATATGAAGCCGAAGGGAGGGTGTTCAGTATCGGTAACTGAACAACTATTGTTCTGATATCACTCACTTATATTGTTAAAGTCGGCAATTAGACCGACAGTTTCGACCGAAGCGTTTGTGCGCGAAGAAACGTCACCGGCGACGCGGGCGTGGCGCGCTCACCTTGAAAAAGACCATCGAAATCGGTCGAAACTGTCGGTCTAATTGCCGACTTTAACAATATAAGTGAGTGATATCCGTTTATATATAATAATTTGTAGTAATGGCTCACTATAGTTTTAACTATTGTTCTCTTTTGTTTGTTTAATATACGTATTTATATATACTTATGTGGCAATTTATTTTTCGTGTGTATGTATGTATGTATGTATGGGGCAGGCCTTGCCGTAGGTGGAGATACGATATCGTTAGATACAGGGATGGGTGGCTGGACCAGGCTCAGGACAGGGATGGATGGAAGAGGAGGGGGGAGACCTTTGCCCAGCAGTGGGACGATTAATAGGTTTACAAAAAAAATTATGTATGTCCATTCCTTACTGCCATCCTGTAGCCTAAACGGCTTGATGGATTTTGATGTATGACGTATCGTTAAATTCGTCTTGATTACGGGAGTGTCATAGGGTATAAAAAATTATTAAATATATGATAGTTTTTTTGAAGTCGCGTTTTTTGTTTTTTGAATTAATTATCCTTAATTTCCAGGCGCCTACAACTACATGCTAATATCACTTACACAGACCGACATACCGGTGCAAATACACTACGCTGAGTTACTCGCTCTAGACGGAAAGACGCTATTCGAGATACCATTGAAGGTGTTCGATGGAGAGAGAAAGATTTATATAGCTGACCCTTTCGTGCCTCCTGACGATTTCTTTTATATTGCTGTAAGTATTATTTTTGGCTTTTCCTTGTTTATGAAATTCCAGATTTTTTTATAACTTACACGGACCGGACCATTGTTTTTGTCAGGCAATTTTTAATAGGGCATTCGCTATTTACCTAATATATACAGGGTGTAACGTAAAGGGTATAAGAAGCCGAAGGGAGGATGTTCAGTATCTGAACAACTTTTATTCTACGACTTTTTGAATAAATAATAAAAATAAATTAATGTCTCATACAAATCGATCAGCTGACCAGTACGAAACGTATGAAAAGTTAAAAAATAAATTCGCTAAAATCGAAAAGTCGTAGAACAAAAGCTGTTCAGTTCTTCACCCTGTATATATACCAAATACAAATATTAGTATGTGTGAAATATATGTATATTTCACACATATTTGACTAATCAGCATATGTAGGTTTCCTCACTATATTTTCCTTCACCGTTTTAAAATCAATCATAATTTCGGTATCATGACAACTTATGTAAAGTTGTCATGAAAAACCAAAGTATATGGCCGACTAGGGTCGACTGCAACTTTCATGGTTTTTGTTACCTATCGTTTTCATCTACGTTTCTTTATCGCATCCACTTTATAATCCATTGCTAAGTTGCTGTGACTGGATTTATAATGTTTCCAATGAAGCCCAGCTATGGAGTATGGGAATGGGTTTGGGCGGACGGGCGCCGTGTAGGTACTGCGCCTGTGGACGGCGCCGCCCATCAGCACGACGCGACGCCGTCCGCCGGTGACTTGCACCGTACGGCAACGTGCACCGGTGGTCGGTGCTGCTGAACGCCGTAACACACCGGAACGGCACGGCGCCGCGCCGTAGCGTTGTGCGTCGGCCCTTTGCTGTCACTGTCAGACCGTATGACCTCCGTAAGAGGTTGGACACCAGTGACCAAAGAGTAATATAAGAAGGAAACCTTACCTTTGTTCCTCAGATAAGTGGTCGAGACGAATATGGTCAGGAATTGAGGAGAATTGGTGCAACAGCGGTGCAGGCGAAAGCGCCAGGTAAGCACATCATCTGTAACACTTTAGGCTCTTAACATACATAAAAGCTGTATTTTTTTTTTTATTTAAAGTTTACAATACTCTGCCCTCCCTGTGGGCTACTCTTTTGTGCCTTTCGGGGTAGAGACGCTGAGTCCCTGGGGGCCTGCGGCTCGGCGGCTGGTGAAAGAGCTGTCGTCGCGCCTGCGTGAGGCTTCCGGGGACAGGCGGGCTGGCGCGTTCCTCGGCCAGCGCATAAGCCTGGCCATCCAGCGGGGGAACGTCGCCAGTATTCTAGGCACACTCCCACGGGGTGGGCAGACTTTAAACGAAATTTTTAATTTTTAATATTTTTTATTTACCTACTATTGTATTATAATTATTATTGTTTGAACCTGAACAATAAAAGCTGTTTTTCGATTAAATAAAAATAAAATAATTATTTGTTCCCAGATGTTCCATATTTGACAGTACCACGAAAGGTAAGCTGAAAATAGCACTAGGCTCGTAGCGATAAAACTGCTTAATTTGATATCTAGCGAAATCCTTCAAGCTTAAAACCACCACCTAATTTTAAGAGCCTTCCATGAGCTAACTAGCGCCGCCAATCTTAAAAAAATAATATCTTCCAATAATCAATTTTATTAAAAAAGCTATTTACAAAATGTTTATTACGATAAATACTATTTTTTAAAGGGAACTAATTTTTTTGTGAACTACAACTTAGCTTGTCGCAATTATGCCATGTATTGTATATTGAAAAATAGTATTTAGCCGTATCAGTCCACTGCTGGATTTAGGCCTCTTCCAAGGCACGACACCCGGCGCTGGTGTTCGCGCCGCATTCGCTCCACAGACATACGAGACTGGACATAATGAGACTCTAGACGTGTCATAGTGTCCTGGTACTTTTAATGATACTTAAAGAGCTTCTGACCGGAACTGGTGTTGAGTGAGACATATCGGGACTTCGTGTTAGTCATGGTCTCCTGGTACTTTTAATATGATTTCATCATCATCAGCCCGTATCAGTCCACTGCTGGACGTAGGCCTCTCCCAAAGCACGCCACTCAACCCTACTCTCGGCCCTCTGCATCCAGTCCCTGCCAGCCACATTGCGAAGGTCATCCCTCCATCTGGTCGGTGGCGACCCACGCTACGTTTACCCGTTCGTGGCCTCCATTCGAGAACTCCTCTACCCTATCGGTTCTACGACAGATGGGACCAGCCCACTGACACTTCAGCTGATGATGTATGAGCATATGAATGTGTGTAGGTATATTAAATATTTGACAAGTATAGAAAATTAAATGTTTTTCATTATTTTTATATAAATATACACAAATTCATGATCAACTGTGAAATCAAAATTGAATTTAGTTGAAAAATGAAGAAACTACAGGCATCCAAATCAAATGTCTTATTTTGTAAACAAAAACTACCCTACCCTATTAACATTTTAAGCTGTTCTGTGATTATTGCATAGTTATTTTCACATTATTAGATCGGATTACATTATTTTCACAATGACGAACAGGGTCGATCAATCAGTTCCTTCAGTGTTACATCACAACAGGTAAGTAGACGTTCATATTTGTTTACAAAATAAGACACTTGATTTGGGCTGCGGTATAGTGTTAGACAGAGACAGAAATAGTACACTATGTATTGTGGCTGTAAAGTCATACTTACGTAGCGCCATACAAACTTCATACTAAAGACCGTTCTACTAAAAAGAGATGGAGCATCCCCCTTGAAAAACTGATTTCACAGTTCTCTTCAGCAGGAATATGACAGATTATTGATATATTTGTTTTGGTCAATTACCCTTATGTAGGTGGAAGCTCGATTGCACGAGAGAGTAGCCTTGAAATGCACCGTGGAGAGTCTGGTGCCAGTTACTGCCATGTGGACTAAAGACAGCATGAAGATACAAAATCAAACCTCAAGTTTGTAAGTTCATTTTATTTATTTCCATGTGAGAGGGCAGACAAGCAGACCTAATTTGAAGCGGTCATCGTTGCGTACAGACCACAATCATAGAAAATCCTGCGATTTATCGTCGTTTTTTCACGCCAGCTATATAATAACGCGGATCCGTCCGCTAAAAAACGCTTCATAACCGTGATTTAAGTTACTTAACCTTTTTTAACGAAGTGTGAAAGGTATAGCATCCCGATTTAAGGGAAGTGAGTAAGAAGGATGCAGTTTTCACGCCAGCCAATCAGTAGACAGATCCACGTTATCTGATTGGCTGACGTCAAATTAGCTTCAACCTTCCTGCAGGAGCGGCAGTTTTACTACCGCTCAAGTTCTATCAAAGTCAGACTACCGAAAATAGTACAAAAATGTCTTTTGCGCAGATTTTGACGACTTGAGCGCTTAAAATTGGCTTAACCCCCATCAGTCATCAGTATTTTTATACCTTTTATTTATTTTATTAATGGACTCGACAGTTCATCATTTGCCAATGTCATGTTACAGAAAATTCAATATGTAATAGTCTTCTATCTTCCTCCAAGGGAGTCGCAGTAGCGTCTTCACCCTGGGTAGCCGCGTCTTCTTGTCTTCATTCAGAGGAGACGCCGTAGCGTCATCACTCTGGACGAAGCAGCTCGACAGTCACGTTCACTCCCAAGCTTGTAGCGGAAACTCTTGATAAAAGCTGGAAACCCCAGATCTTGCTCAAATAATCCAACAAATTCATCCATACTGTCACTCACGAACATTTTCTGATTAATTTAACGTGATATTAATCTAAAAATAACCACTGTAGACAATAAAACAAAAATTATCAAATAATTTTGCAACCGTCGTTTCCCGCCATTTTCAAGAGAACCATTTTTATACCTATGTATATTTGCAGGCAAAGTACATGGACAGACTACATAATAGAGGACATGCGTGAAGATAGCGTCGGCACATACAGATGCGTCGCCAAAAATGTCGCTGGCATAAACAGAGCGAGCACTGATGTCATATTACTGGGTAAATCATCAGTCTATTTTACTCAATAATCAATATATTTGTTTCCATAAGTTATCTCTTTATGGACCTTGTTTAGGCACAGCAAAACAAGAGAGATATTGCCCCACTGCTGGGGCACAGACCTTCTCTTACATTGAGGGAACTCGGGCCATGATCCACCACGCGGGCCCAGTGCGGGTTGGCGAATTTCACATGCCTTAGATTTCTTCTTCTACGGCATGCAGGTTTCATCACGATGTTTTCCTTCACCGTTTTGAGAGCACTCCGAAAGTGTACGTAAGTTTTTCCGTTGAAAAAACCGAAGATATTTCATTGGATAAGTGCGCCCTTTGTACAAATTGTTTTTATTAAGATACTCTGTTGTGTACAATAAAGTGTTAAATAAATAAATAAATTGATTGTCTGCCCTGGCTGGGAATCGAACCTGGGACCTCCGTATCGCAAGTCCATTGACCCAACCACTGAGCCACCGAGCTCTTTTTGAACAAATTAAAATGATGAAAATTTTTACGCTCCACACCGCGAACGAACACAGTACGGGATGTGATGAAAATCAGCGCTGTGCCCAGTCTCCCCAGTGGCTGGGCACAGCATTTCAGCTGATCACAGTCCTATTACGCATATTATTTTAAGTTAGCTCTAAGTGTATAAATAAGGTCACCTTGTATGTGTAATAAATATTTTTCATTTCATTTCATTTTAGTGGTTGGACTTGTGGCTCAGTTGGTAAGAGCGTGTCACAGAATGCCAAGGTCGCAGGTTCCGACAGGAGTCCAGGCCAGAAATTTTTCATCATTTAAAAATTTTCTTCATTTAATACTTAAAGACCTTCCATGATCCAACTAGCGCCCCCGCTAATCTTAAAAAAATAATATCTTCCAATATAATCAATTTTATTAAAAAAGCTATTTACAAAATGTTTATTACGATAAATACTATTTTTTAAATGCTAATTTATAACGTGATTCAATTTCGGTAAGTTGTAGTTCTCATAATTGCGATAAACGGCCGTTTTGGCACATTTGTGAACTACAACTTAGCTTGTCGCAATTATTGTATATTGAAAAATAGTATTCATCCTAATAAACATTTTGCAAATAGCTTTTTTTAATAAAATTGATTATATTGGAAGATATTATTTTATCAAGATTGGCGGCGCTAGTTGGCTCATGGAAGGCTCTTAAAAATGTAGGTATTTATTTTCAGTGCGTCCACCCCAAGTAACGATTGCTCCGGAAAACAGGACCGTCGCAATTGGCGACAACGTGACTGTAACTTGTGCGGTGACCACAGAAGCTCTACTGACGTCGTTTCACCTGGTTTATGAGGGCATACGTAACAAGTATGGTAAGTTATTATATATAAACGGATATCACTCACTTATTTATTATTTTATTTTATTATTATTCATTAAAAAGTATAGCATTACAGTTTACATACCTATGCACTATACATTTCATTTAATCATTAATTACATTATTAGAGCATTAAATCAATTATATTAGTATTACAGTTATCACGCCTCATTATAGCATTTAAATAGGTATAATTATATACAATAAATAAAAACAAGTACAACACAATAATAAAATGTCAATTATTCGTCATTCATCCATCCTCTCGCAAAACAACAAACATTCATTCTTATATTGTTGAAGTCGGCAATTAGACCGACAGTTTCGACCGATTTCGACGGTCTTTTTTCTGTAAATTAAGATAGAAAGGGACAGGGCGGCTAAACGGTGGCGTAACTTTAAATCACGTTTATGAATAAGGTAAGTGTACATATAGCCGTCAATGTACGTATGCCCGTCAAGTCAACTTAAATTGCCTATATCTCACGAAAATGGTAGTTTATTTCGTTTTCTCTGCAATATTATGAAAATAAATACTGTTTTGCTGCTAATTAACTGGCAAAAATACAATAAAACATCAAATAACACAATATAATATCACTTTATAGTTTGTGTTCACGTTTTTGTAAAAAAGTTACGAAGTTCGATTACTAAACTGCTGTTTTTACTGACTACGGTTTTTTTTCAACGCTGGCTCATGTATTTACTTATTTGTAAGTGTTGATGTTTAAAATGAAACTTTATTAATATTAATATCATTCTGTAATTTGATTTGATGCCTATTTGTTTTAATTAATTAAATAATAACATTTTAAATTCGTTGACGGCTATTGGTTCAACCAAACAGCAAAATGTACCAGTACCCGTCATCTATATGATATATAGATAACTATAGAGATATTGCTTACTTTTCACACCAGTACCCGTAAAATAATATTTTTTAACTTCCCAAACACACAAAACATCCCTAAATGCACAAAAAACGTCCCAAACATTACGATGTGTTTTCTTATGGTTTAGGACGTTTTTGTGCATTTTATTATTCATTTGATAGACAGGCAGCACAATGCTGGTGTGTCTATATCACAGTGTTGGTAAGTTCAGTCTATGTTGTCTAATGTTCATATGATTCACTACACATATTGCTTATTTATATAATGTTTGATTTTAACCACATGTCGAGGCGATTTTTAAAAGAGTTCACTGATGGTGCAGATACTACATCATCAGACAGTTTGTTCCGTGCGTGGACAACTCTGTTACTTAAGAAGTGATGAGCGATTTTGGTATTGGCGATAGTGCGGTAGATTTTCATATGGTGTCCTCGCAATGGACGTATGTCTTTAGTCTCAAAGAAACGGTGGACATCTGGGAGGTTATATTTGTACGTGAGAATTTTATATGTCTCAATTAGATCACCTCTGTGTCGACGTTCTGCCAGGGTTTGAATACCTAGGATTTTAAGCCTTTCTTCATAGGACTTTTTGGGCAGTTTAATATATGGAATCTTTGTTGCCTTTCTTTGCACGCTCTCAAGTAGGTAGTAGGTAGATCGGATGTCCTTTATAAAATATGGGTTCCATATTTGAAATCCATATTCCAGAAGAGGCCTAATGTATGTTCTGTAGATTTTGACAAGAACATCGGATGTAATATATTGAAAGGATCTCCTTATAACATACATAAATGAATTAGCCTTCTTGACAATGCCATTAATGTGTTCTCCCCATTTTAGATTTTTTGAAACCACAACTCCAAGGTCCTTTTGGGATTCCACAGTGTTTATATCAGTGTCATCAATGGTGTATACCACGCCAGGATTTCTACTACCTAGATGCAACACAGCACATTTCGATATGTTCAGCTTGACTAGCCACTGCTTCGTCCATTCCTGGAGCTTGTTTAGATCGCTCTGTAGTTGTCCAGACACTAAGAGTGGGTTGCCAAAGATTTTCCAATCGTCAGCAAAAAATGCAGATTGTGAGTCTATCAGCGCAATGAGGTCCGTGATGAAAATTCCAAAAAGTGTGGGGGCTAAAACAGATCCTTAGGGAACTCCACTCAGGACGTCCCGCTTCTGGGACAAGGAGTAACCGATCCTGGCCTGGAAGGTTCTTCCCAACAGGTAACTCTTTACCCAGTCTAAAGGCCGACCTCGAATGCCAAAATACTCCAATTTTATAAGCAGGCGCTGATGCGGGACTTTGTCGAAAGCAAAATCAAAATCGAGGTAAATAACGTCAACCGGGTTGCCACGGTCCACGTCCATAGTCCACGGGTGCACACATGACAGTAAGTTCGTTATTGTGGATCCCTTCTCGACAAAGCCATTCTGCTGGATATAACATTTTCTCTGTTGTGGAATTTCTTCAGTTTATTGCATATTAGTCTCTCCATCACCTTACCCACAATACTTGTCAAGCTGATTGGCCTAAACTTGGCAGGGTCTGTTTTATCACCGGATTTGTACACAGGTGTAACTACAGCATGTTTCCTGTCAAGTGGGACATGTCCGACCTCAAAAGACACCCTCATAAGCTCAGTGAGAACAGGAACAAGTGTTTTGCTGCAGTTTTTTAGAATAATGCTGGGAATGTTGTGAGGTCCAGGAGCAGAGCTTGTGTCGAGTCCTTTTAAAACTTTCTCAACATCCTTGGGTGTAAAGTTTATGTCACAGATCGAGTGCTCCACACGGGCTAATGTAGTCACTTGTTAGCATATGGTCACATCTGGTTCACGACAATAGGCTTTCTGAAACTCCTGCGCGAAGATTTCCGCTATGTCGGTGGGGTCTGTAACTAGGTCGCCATTATGGTTCCTCATTGCAGGTGGAATGCTCACTTTGGATGACATGCACCTTCGCAGATGGGAATAGAAGGGTTTTTATCCGTTATCCAGTAGTTTTGCTTCATACAGTCTTCTGCTCCTTCTGCTTTCTGCCACACAATGATTGCTGGCGGTTCTATAGCGCTGGTAGTCCTCGTCATCCTTTGTGCCAATATAAACATCCCAAAGTATTCCCTTCTCAGATACAAGTTTCAATATATTGTCATTGATTCAGGGTTTACCTTCCTTCTTCTTCACTTTTTTAAGCGGAGCGTCTCTGTCTGTGTTTGTATCCACTATGGTTTTTAGTTGTCTCCATAAACGCTCCACGTCAGTAGTAGATTCCAAGATTTCGAGATCCTTCTCCAGTTCCTCCATGTAGTTGTCAAAGTCAATGTAATGGTAATATCTTTTAAGTTTGGGCTGACTGTGGACTCTTTGTATCAGAAATTGGATGCTGAACTCTAGTACGCAATGATCAATCTTTCCTATAGGTGGTTTATAATATATTCCAGTGATTAAGTTTTCATCGTTTGTCATGATCAGATCGAGCAAGGATGGAGTGTTGCCTGTGCGGAAATGTGTCGGCTGGGAGACCAATTGATGAAGATTACTGTTGAGAAACATGTTCTTAAACAGTTCCTCGGGTCCCTTGAGGTCCTGTTCGATGTCTTGAGGCCATAGGATGTCGGAGTAGTTGAAGTCACCAGCGATAACTATCACATTGTTCGCTGAAGCAGCTTAGCCAATAATTTAGAGTCACGTCGTTTCCATATATCTGCTTCCTTATCATCGGGTCGATATACCCCAACAACAAGGAAATGGTGAGAGTCATATTGAATATCCAAAAACAAGGCTTCCGTAAGATCACATACAGTCATACTTCTTATGAGTTCTTGCAATAATGGGTTGACACGGTCTCTGACATATATGGCAACACCGCCACCACGCGTTTTGCCACCCTGCGACTTAGGTCGATGTTTCCGGTCTTGTCTAAATATAGTATAATCAGGTATGGCAAATGTGCTGTTTCTGTCCCTGCTGTTCAGCCAGGTCTCCGTGACAATTATAATGGATGGCTTGTTGGTGTTTACATATAAAAGAAATAAGTCGAATTTTAATGACAGCGAGCATAAGTTGGTGTATAGGAAGGTAAGGTCAGTGTAGGGGTTGTTGGGGTCAAATAGTTTTTGTTTGTTTGATTATCTTCGGCACACCCCTGACATACTTAATAGTGAGATCTAACTCACCACTCTCGGTACGTAGCTGGAGACGTTACATCAGCTCCTTTAGCTCGTCCCGCTGCATCGGTGTATTGTCATCATACACTCTTACCTCCATGGCTCTATTCTTGTTTTTAAGGACCTTCACTGCATCATGCCGTGACTTGAGCATCACCTTCATGTGGCGCGGTTTACTGTTGTCTCGTTTACCAAGTCGCAACACTTTCACCAGTTTGTCAGAAGATATCTGTTCACTCGTAATCTCCACCAGGATCCTTCTGACAGTGGCCTCATCAGTGGGCCCTTAAATAGCTGTGTCACCCGTATCCATTACAGGGAGACCAACAAGGATCACGTTATTTGCTCTGCGATCACGCTCCGCCATCTCCTCCGATATATTGTTAGTGTCTAAGGAAGTGGCCGGAGTAGCAGTAGAAACTGCATGAGTCACTGGTGCAGAAATCCGTTGTCCAATTCCTCACGTACACAATCATATGCTTGGATCAGTTTAGGCACTTGAAATAAGGCCTCGCGGCAAGGCGAACATAGAAATATGAGGGTGCGTTTGGATTTCAACCCCATGACACGAGCCTCGCTGCTTGTTAGGTTGCTGCAACTAAGACATACGTTCCGTTTACAACCATCGCACTGTATCAAATTTTCATCGCTATGATCATTATCGCACTTCATTTTGGAAACAAGTTTGCCACAAAAAGTCGTTAATTTTTCGTAAAAAAAGTCAATTGGATTTTACACTATGTAATGTCGGAGTTTTTGCGAGATAACACTTGTCCACTATTATAATGCACAATTTCACTAAATAACGTGTTTTTGGCGTAATTTAGACACATGAACTAATTATTTAATTAGTTTAATACAATACACAAATTCTAACACTGTTCACTTTTTGAGGTTAGAGAAAAAAACATCTTTGGGATTTTTAAAACATCTTTGGGTGCATTAGTAATTATAGGCATAATGACCTGAATTATATATACTGGCTGGAACAGCAACAATGAATATTTTGACTATTTTGGTTTATATATTTGAGAAATGTCGAAATGTCGAAAACATAAAGCTTGTCCAATCAGGTGTTCCATTTACACTATAGCACTTTGATCAATCATATATATACGTCATACATTACCTACACAAAAACTATATATATATATGACGGCTATTGGGACATGGGTATGTCGGATATCTGTACAAGGACATGCCGGATACCGGGCAAAGGGGTATTATTTCATATAAGTCTAAAAATAACTTATTTAATCTTAAAATTAAATAAACATTATTTAATTAAATAAAATTTAAATAAATTGTTTATATCTATGCACCATTTCATTCCTTGTGGGTCTTATACTACGGCCGTGGCTACAAAATCAAAAGTGAAAAGTTCAAAAAGTGACGGTTATTGGGACAGTTCCCTTACGTGCCTATTATTTTTACATTTTTTAAGGACGAGAATATAAGAAAAAACTTAGCGACAAAAAGGCAACGACGCTAAGCTTACTTATTTCATTGCAGCAAATGAAATACGCTTCGAACCAAATATCGAAGGTTTCTACTCGTTTAATGAAACATTACGGAATGTGACTGAAGAAAACGGAGGAATGTATTCTTGTATTGCTCAAAATCGAGGTATTTATTTCAAGTACTGTTGAACTCGCTATAATTTTACTTTCGTGTTAAAAAAATTAAAAAAAAAATTATTTTTCAAGTTTATCTATTTAAATGATTCAAAGTTCAGTCGAAGACGGAGATCCAGGGGGTCTCAATAAGGTTGATATTTTCTCAAGAACTACGGGACCGATATAATAATTATTTATGAGTAATAACATAGAAACATCCTTAAAATTCAAATTCATGTAACAACTTTAAATCGCAAAAATAAGTATGCTAAACTGTGGCCAATAATTATGTAAACGCTAAATTGTATCAAAATAAAGTACACACCCCTTGTACAACATTTGCTTGGTGGGGTGTGTACTTTATTTTGATACAATTTAGCGTTTACATAATTATTGGCCACAGTTTAGCATACTTATTTTTGCGATTTAAAGTTGTTACATGAATTTGAATTTTAAGGATGTTTCTATGTTATTACTCATGACTGTACATAGTTTTAATTTTTATCTATCTAACAGTGAAAGAATTTGTACAATCGGTCAAGTAGTTTTCAGAAAATCTCAACCTTAAAAACTCTCCTGTACACCTTTATTTGTCTTCGACCGTACTCCTGGGGGCAAATCATTCAGCCACGGGAAAACCACCACTAAGATTTCACGTCGTATGTTTTACAGGTGGTCAAACAACAAAATCAACTTATCTAACCATCCAAACTCGACCTACAGCCCAAATCCTCGGCCCCCACACACTGACCCGTCTCATACACTCGGCCATACAACTCGCGTGTCACGTGGAAAACGCCGAGTGGTTTGCATGGGAGGCCCCTAACGGAACTATTGTGAATCGGTCGCCAGTGAATGGGAGTTACAATGGTATGCTGGATGTAGAGGATGTTACTGAAGACGGGGTTTGGTCGTGTGTGGCTGGGAGGGGTGGTAACAGAGGTATGTATGCTACATACCTATGCTGTCAAAGTCAAATTTTGTTATTGCAAGTAAGCACGTTGTGTACAGTCGAATACAGAGATAAGTATACAGGGGACCTCAATAAGGTTAAGATTTTCTCAAAAATCGAATTTAATAATTCTTTTACAATTACATAGTTTTAACTTTTATCTATCAAACAGTGAAAGAATTTTTGCAATATATCAAGTAGTTTTCGAGAAAATCTCAACCCTAAAAACTCTCCTGTGCACCTTTCTCTGTGTTCCATTATTTTCTTAAATTTACATTTACGCCACTTTGCAAGGAAAAGGTGCCAACGCTGAGGAGAAAATATGGCAAAAAAACACTCAGCAGCACATCTTTTATAATAATAATAACACAATTACTTAATAACTAGGTATTACACAACTATTACTTCTTTTTTTTTAAATTTATTTATTAATTTTTAACAAAATTGCAACGTTATATCGGTCGCCAAACTGCAATGCAGTTTGTTGGCGTAGCTCTCTTACTTCTACACTAGTAGCACACTCGACAGCACATCAATGGCAACACTCGCAGTACGATTTCTATTTAATGGGACAGATAATAAGGACTATTATTAGTAATCTAAACTTTATCCTTCATGCGGAACCGTTGAGCTGTTATTCATAAACCTAGTTAAACTTCACTTCTCCTAATGCACGCGTTCGCTTTACAAGGAAAGCTTTACGAATTTAATTTACGGCAGCGGAACCTAAGTATATTTTTTTCCGTTATAAAAAATATATATTTTGTAATTTCAGTGAAGGATTCCGTAGAAATCAGTATACAAATAAAACCAGAAGCAACGGTGGTGGGGCCGCGGAACGTCACCATACTAAACGGTACTATTTACGAGATCACGTGCCACATCGTCGCCAAACCACCGCCGAGGATCATATGGCACAGGGAAACGGACAAGTTCTTGAATAATACTGTGAGTAAAGAATCAGAAACATATCTTTTACGATTGACAAGGTCTAAATTTTTATACCCCTTCGGCCGTCTACGAAACCGGAGTTTCGAAACTGGCTTCGATCGAGGCTTTTGTAGTACTTGTACGTAACTGGCTTCGATCAAGTATTTTTATTACTTGTACGTAATTAGTTTCGATCGAGGCTTTTGCTGTGTCGGAAACCGACTGAAATTATTTTTTTATGAAAATATAGGTAAAATTAAGGCTTACTCGCAAACTCGCCCACAAAATATCTGGTCCGCGGGCGAGTTTACCTTTTGTAAATTTTCACGTAGTAAACTGGCCCACATGCTTTAATGATACTGGGCGAGTTGCTTACGGGCGAAAATTACAATAGTAATGTCGCCCAAATGTTGGATTCTATAACTTTTGATAGACACACCGTTGACAAAATGACAAGAACCGTCAAGAATGACAGGAACTGTCAAAAATGACAAGAACTGTCTGTTATTTTCCTCAGGTAACTGTCCTACAGCCCAACGTATACAAGACAGTGTTAGCCCTGGACAGTTCCAAGGAGGCTGTGAATGGGACGTACTTCTGCTTCGGCGAGAACCATCTGGGCATAGCATATGGCAGCGTCAGTGTCAACTTGAGGCGGGAGATGGCGCTAGTTGAAGGGTTCACAGGTATATTCCAAATACAGACACAGCCTTCACGCGCACCGCCGGCGGGGCCGGAACTGAGCGAGCATGCAGGGCGATCGAGCGCAGTTAATTTTCAGTTATCATCAACATATTCATGAGTATTATTAGAAGACAACCAGACATATAAAATTAAATTAATACTAAAAAACATTAAAATAATTTATTATTCTTATTATATTCTAAGTAACTATTATAATATTAACCTAAAAAATATATATAAACTAAACTAAAAACTATATGTACAATAGGTCGGTTGAACGATCTGAATGACAGATATTTCACTTAGTTACAGATAGTTCAACCGATCCCCGTTGTCCGGCAACGTGCCCAAAATGCTGGCGGCATTTCCCCTCTGGATCGCTAGGTTGATCCTTTGGGCGAAATACAGGCCAGCATTTTGGTCAGGCGTGGACTCCACGAGCCGCGCCGACAGGTCTTTATAAATTTCCATGGCTCCCGGCCCCCACGGACCCAGCGTCTCTACCCCAAACGGCACAAATAGGTAGCCTCTGTCGAGGCCACTATATTTGATTTCGTTCACCTAAAATCTAAAGCAAAACTGTGCTTACTGTGAACTATATAGTACTTAATTTCGCACTGCCAAATATTCGTGAACCCTTCAGTCAGGTGAAGTATCTCAGACCAGGGAATAAGAAGTATTATTACGTTAATAATAAAACACGCATAGTTTTGTTTGAGACGCCTGAGTAAACCTGTCTCGATCTCTGTCGCACGTATAGGTCGCGCATATCACGCTTCTCTCTCATTAGAAACACTAGTTCGTTTAATCCTATTTAATCTAGGCTATTTTATAATATAAATATATTATTTTTATATTACAGATAAATCAATACAACTATACTCTCAAGTAGAACTGGTATGCCGCGTAAACTCGCACCCACGCGCCTACGTACAATGGTACCATAACGGGACAAGTATTGAGATATCCGAAAACAATCCAACGATATCCGAAAACAGCCCCAAGATATCCGAAAACATACCCAAGATATCCGAAAACATACCCAAGATATCCAACAACAGTCTCAAGATATCCAACAACAGTCTCAAGATATCCAACAACAGTCTCAAGATATCCAACAACAGTCTCAAGATATCCGACAACATTCGCTTGTCAGATGATGGCGCTTCCTTGTATCTGCTGAAAGTTGACTTCGTTGACTTGGGCTTGTATGGTTGCGAGGCTGATAATGGATTTGAACAGTTGAAGGTTGAAGGGAGATTAGATGTCGTTGGTTTGGGTAAGTGTTTTTATGAGATAAGGGAGCAGCTCGGTGGCGTAGTGGTTGGGTCAATGGACTTGCGATACGGAGGTGCCAGATTCGATTCCCACCCAGGGTAGCCAGCCAGCCAGGTTCTTCTTCTACGGCATGCAAGTTTCATCACGATGTTTTCCTTCACCGTTTTGAGAGCACTGGAAAATGTACGTAAGTTTTTCCGTCGAAAAAACCGAGGACTCACGGGTACATGGCTGCCCTGACTGGGAATCGAACCTGGAACCTCCGTATCGCAAGACCTGACGGTGATAGTGTTCTGTGGTCACTGGACTATGCCAGAAAGGTTCGACCCCTTTGTAGTTCGTGAGGTTTTATATTTGACCTGATAATATTTTTTTTTAAAATTTTAAAATGGTTTCAGAAATTCCTGTAATATCCAAGGAGCCTTCGAGTATCGTGACGCAGAGGGGAAAGTCAGCTATAATTACATGTAGGTGAGATTTTTTAATTACAGAAGAATTAATTATTACATAAGTATTATTTCATCTTTATTTTTTTTTGTAACTATTTATTTAAGAGACTTTTCGACCATAGTAGACGGTGTTATTTAATGGAATTGCACCCAAAAAAAAAATCCACCCCAGAACACATCTGATTATGGCTGAAGAGCCGATGGCAGATATAAATTGGAAAAAAAACCTATTTATTTAGAATTTCAATTACGCATTATCCATGCTCGATGAATAAATTAGAACTACTTATTATAACTATTTATTTATTTGTTACAATTTTAGTTGTTACATGATATAAGATAAGATAAATATTATTTATTGCAAAAAAGAAAAGAATTACACAAAAGAAATAGGCTAATATCGTTAATATATATTGGCGGTCTTATCGATATTTTATTACCCGCTAATTTATTTTGATACGATATTTCCATCACCCCAAAGGTTGCATGGAAGAAATCGGTTAAAGCGATAAGGTCGCTTAGCAGTCTGTACCTACTCTAGTTAATTTTGGGTTTATGTGTAAAGGTTGTATTATTTTGTTTGCAAATAAAGTAGATACTTACATATACAGGATGTAACAGAAAGGGCTTATGAAGCCGAAGGGAACCCTCCCTTCGGCTTCTCTTCAGTATCGGTAACTGAACACCTTTTGTTCTACGACTTTTCGAATTTATTTTTTGACTTTTCATACAATTCGTACCGGCCAGCTGATCGATTTGTATGAGACATTAATTTATTTATATTTTTAAATCGAAAAGTCGTAGAACAAAAGTTGTTCAGTTACCGATACTGAACACCCTCCCTTTGGCTTCATATACCCTTTACGTATTTAATTGAATTATAAGTAATATTTTGTTTAACTTTCAGTTCAGTAAACACATTACAAAAACAATCGTCTTTCTCTGTAAATATAGAACCTAAGTCCATATAACATTTCCTTTCTCTTCTTTCCACAGAGTAATGAAAGGCAGTCCAGAGCCAACAATAACATGGCAGTATAGAAACAGCAATGCTTCCGAATTCACTACTCTATCTTCCAACGTGATGAGCGACGATCGACGCAGTTTAAATATAAGGAGGGTAGATATAAATCATTATGGAACATACAGATGTATTGCTGAAAACGTAATGGGAATAGATATGTATGATGTTTTGCTGTTGATTCAATGTAAGTACTTATTATTATTATTTAATTTTCATACCATCATTTCTTTTTACCCGACAGCACAAGGGGTTATGTTTTTCGAGTGTACATACTGTGTGCATATATCGAAGGTGTAACGGAATGGGTATATGAAGCCGAAGGGAGAGTGTTCAGTATCGGTAATTGAACAACTTTTGTTCTACGACTTTTCGAATAGAAAATAAAAAAATATCTCATACAAATCGATCAGGTGACCGAAATGTATGAAGAGTCAAAAAATAAATGTGCGAAAATCGAAAAGTCGATGCAACCGTTATTATAATAATACTTTCTACATGTTTCATCAGATCCTCCTGAATTAACTGAAGTCTCAAACGCCTCCGACCGACCTCTAGAAGTAGAAAGGGGCCAGAAAGTGTCATTTTCCTGTAAAGCAGCCGGGTTCCCGCCTCCTGTCATAGTGTGGAGTAAAAACCATCAACCTATCAGCTATTCGAAAAATATGTGAGTTACTAAAAAGCCGGCCAAATATCTCTCTATATCCACTCCATACCTCTCTATATGGACTCTCGCACCGAGGATTCCGTGCAATTTATCCGTAACTTCTCCATACATTGATATACTCCTGATTAGTTGATCATCTGCAAATATAAGTTATTATATAAGTAAGAAAAAAAATATTTTTGGGGAGATGTAATTTCAAATTTATTTACAGTTTTCGGATTTTTGTTTTACTTGTGATGACCTAGCTTCTTGCCAAATTTCACGATTCTAGGTCAACGGGAAGTACCCTATAGGTTTTGGTTCCCTTGCATTTTCATACAAATATGTGGGAAAATGCGACATAAACGGCCATATCTTTTGATTTCGTTGACGTAGAAGTTTGATTTTTTCACGGCTGCATGAAGCTGCAGACCTGAGTATTTGGTATTAATTTCAGCTTGATCCGTCCACGCGTTTCTGAGAAAAAGGTCTTGACAGGCAGACATAGGCGGACAACCAAGTGATCCTATAAGGGTTCCTTTTTTCCATCTTGAAGTACGAAACGAAACCCTAAAATCACAACTGCAAAAAATTTCAACTCCTTTGATTAAATTTTTACAATTTATGTTACATTGATATATGTTTCATTGTTTAAAATGTGATAAAGATGGTTTTCCAGGTATCTGAGTGATAGCGAGCTGGTGATAGAAGCGGCCACTCAGTATGACTCCGGCGTCTACACGTGCAATGTCACCAGTGCTCTGGGGGCTGTGGAGAGGAATTTTACATTGCTCGTCTATGGTATGCACTTTTAAGGCTCTTAGTTAAGATATAAGGACTACATTTCAACTGCACTCGGACTGCAGCAGTTTGAGTGCAGTTAGTGCGACTGCAAACCAACTGTGCAGCTCGAGTGCAGTCGTGTGCTGTGCATTTCATCCATGTCTACTTATATCTATACCTCAGCCCAAATCAAGTGTCTTATTTTGTGAACAAATATGATCGTATAATTACATGTTGTGATGTAATATTGAAGGAACTGATTGATCGAACCTGTTCATCATTGTGAAAATAAAGTAATCCGATCTAATAATGTGAAAATAACTGTGCAATAATCACAGAACAGCTTAAAATGTGAGTAGGGGTGGGTAGGGTATTTTTTGTTTACAAAATAAGACACTTGATTTGGGCTTCAGTTTACTTATATGTTTTTTTTTAATTTTAGGTGTAAATAAAAATATAGGTAAATAAGTAAGTAGTAATACTTAATATAAATTATTTCGCCGTCAAATCATCCATTCGAGCACGAGCCTTCATAATCCAAACTACAGCATAGAAGACCATCAACTCTCCATCCCAGCATTGTAACATAAAACCTAAGCAGGTATTTTTATTCCTCAGTGCCCCCAATAATAACAGCGCCGGGAATCGAACCTCAGCTCGAGGTTCTGGAAGGTCAGCTGGTGGAGCTGCCGTGCTCGGCCAGTGGGGTTCCTAAGCCAAGCGTGCAGTGGTTACAGAATGGGGTGGGTGTCTCGCAAGGGAGGAAACATGTCGACGAATTTGGACTCAGGTATGATTATAATGTTGATGGCGATTTGGTTAGGACCCTAGACTTTTATGGAGACCCGGGTTTGAACCCCAGATCGGTCACGTAGGCAGAGAAACATACGTGGATATCTTGAAACTGTTGTCAGATATCTTGGGACTGTTTTCGGATATCTTGAGACTGTTGTTTGATATATTGGGACTGTTGTCGGATATCTTCAGAATCAGAATCTTTATTTGTAGATTTGGGTAATTGTTTACATACAACGGTGTTAAAGTTTACTCTAATATCGACATAATTGATACATATAAATTTTTAGGAATAACAATCGACCAACATTTAAACTGGAAGGGACAGGTAGAGTCAATTTGCAAAAGATTGGGACGATATGTTTTTGCATTAAAACGCCTTAGAGAAACAATTTCTACAGAAGCTGCTTTAACAGCATACCATGGCTATGTAAGCTCGGTTTTCAGTTATGGGCTCATATTGTGGGGAAATTCAGTGGACGTAGATAGAGTCTTTAAACTTCAGAAGAGATGTATCAGAGCCATCGGGAATGCGTGGGTTCGAGACAGCTGCAAACCCTTGTTTAGGAAGTTTGGTATTCTCCCACTACCCTGTATGTATGTGAGAGATGTCTGTTGCTTTGTGAAGCAGCACCCAGAGCACTTTAAGAAGTACACGGAAGTCTGCCCTAGGCGCGATAGAGCGCAGTATCAGCATTTGCTGTATCAGCCTCCATGTCATAAATATATCTATCGACAAAATGTATATAATATGTGCATTCTCTTATATAACAAATTGCCTGACACAATAAAACTATTAGAAGGAACTAGTTACAAAGTCACTCTAGAAAAATGGTTGCACGAAAAATGTTTTTATGACACTAAAGAATATTTAAATTATATAAATGACATAAAGTAAATAAATATGAAGAAATAAATAAGAATGACATAATGAATTGATAATATATATAATTGATAATGTATTATCCCTCTAAATAATTATTATTAAAATACTTACATGTAAATATACAATTACGGATAATAACTTTTGCGCCTCAGTTGGGATATACTAAATACATAACAATGACTATTACTATATAAAAATTTGCACGCCTGCTAGCAGGCTGAATACTGTGACACTCCTGTAATTTATAACACCTCATATGACTGTATTCGAGCAAATAAATATTTCATTTCATTTCATTTCATTTCAAAAAAATGTAGCACCAAATCCTGCCTGTCGGCGTACAAATGTTCATAATATGTAGGTACAATTATTACAGTATAGAGATTATATTTCACAACATTATAGGTATTATTCAGATATACAAAATTAAAATAATATAATATAAATAATTTACAAAGTCAAAATTAAAATATGTCAAAATAAGAGAATAAGTCATCATAAATTAAAATAATATAATCAGTGGTAGCAAATTAAATAGTGTATTCTGTAATAGTATAATAGCACTTGTCAGTCAATAATTTAAATAAAGCGGATTTGAACTCCGTTATACCGAGTTCTTTTATTTTACAAGGCAGTTTATTATATAACTCATGTATTTGTCACCTGACATGCAATAAATACTTTTGTGCTTGAGAGCCGTCCTAGACTTGAGACTGTTGTCGGATATCTGGGGAGTCCCCAGTGGAGCTGTTGTCGGATATCTGGGGAGTCCCCAGTGGAGCTGTTGTCGGATATCTGGGGAGTCCCCAGTGGAGCTGTTGTCGGATATCTGGGGAGTCCCCAGTGGAGCTGTTGTCGGATATCTGGGGAGTCCCCAGTGGAGCTGTTGTCGGATATCTGGGGAGTCCCCAGTGGAGCTGTTGTCGGATATCTGGGGAGTCCCCAGTGGAGCTGTTGTCGGATATCTGGGGAGTCCCCAGTGGAGCTGTTGTCGGATATCTGGGGAGTCCCCAGTGGAGCTGTTGTCGGATATCCTAATACTTGTCGCGTATGGTACGACTCGACAGTTCTATGTAAGATAATAGCATTTATCGCAATAGAGATTTGAAAGGTATACATGAGAGTTGTTAAGAATTTTTAAAAGTCGTTACTTATTTTTCAGATTTGTGGCAAATGTAACAGACTTCGGAGAGTACACGTGCATTGCCAAGAATGAGTACGGCAACTCGTCTCTCTCTTTTACTCTTTACATTTGGGGTCAGTGGAGCTTTTAAGTTTTTAAATATATTTTCAAAAGGAGATTGACCATTTTTGTACAGAGCGCAGTTTCTAGTCAATTGATTTTTATGACAACCTATATTAGACGCACCTATTATGCGTCGGTTTATCCGGAACCAGAAGATAGATTTCTTCTCATGATGTGCATAGTTGACCTCTTTAGTTATATCTTTATGAAGGAGGAAGGAGTATAATTTCAAATAATAACAAGCCGAAATTATTTCAACAGCAAAAAAACTATCCCCTTTTGATAAATTTTTTATACCCGTAATCAGGATGAATCTAACGATACCTCATACACCAAAATCCATCAAGCCGTTTAGGCTACAGGATGGCAGGAAGGACATACATCCGAAAAACATTACCCTCCTTATTGGCCAGTCGGGCAAAAATGGTATAACGAATTGTTTTAGTTGCCCCATACATCGAGCCTCCGCTACAGACGTCGGCGGCTGTTCTGGTCGGCTCTGACGTCACTCTGGAGTGCAATGCGGTCGGCTTCCCCATACCCACTGTAGTATGGGAGTTTGAAGGGGAATTGTTAGAGAAAAATACTACTCGATTCAGGTAACTACAGTAGTGCTCACGCTGATATTAGGCAGTTGTCCCACCGCCCGCGAGTAAGCGATTAACTATCAACTATTCTTTAGCTAAAGAAACGTAACGTAACGTTGTGGCAAAAGAGACGCAGCGGTACTAGCTCAGCGATCAGCTATAAAATATATTTCGCCAAATGAGTATCGCTGCGTCTCTTTTGTTTACATGGAATGTACTATCTATTGTACGTTTCTTTAGCTAAAAAATAGCCGATAGTAACTCGCTTTACACTCTTAGTCTATCTTAGTCGCCTCTAGGTTATCCTGAAAATGGCGGAAAACGACGGTTGCAAAATTATTTGATAATTTTTGTTATAATGTCTACCTACAGTGGCTATTTTATGTTTAATATCACGTTAAGTTAATCAGAAAATGTTCGTGAATGACAGTATGGTGAATTTATTGGATAATTTGAGCAAGATCTGGGGTTTCAAGCTTTTATCAAGAGTTCCCGCTACAAGCTCGGATGTGAACGTGACTGTCGAGCTGCTTCGTCCAGAGTGATGAAGCTACGGTGACTCCTCTGGATGAAGACATGAAAACGCGGCTACCCAGGGTGAAGACGCTACTGCGACTCCTCTGGAGGAAGATAGAAGACCTATATTGAATTTTCTGTAACATGACATTGGCAAATGCCGAACTGGCGAGTCCATTAATAAAATAAATAAATAGTCGCCTCTAAGCGAGGCGTCCCACTCGCTCTTACTATGTGAACCACAGTGACAGTTGCTTTAGCTTCCGAGTTCTACTTATTTAAATATTTGTTTATAACTTTGTAAATATTCGTTTACAGTTTCAATGACATTGGCAATGTGTATGTGAAGAATGCCAGCGCGACACAGGAAGGGACTTACGCGTGCATTGCCGAGAATATAGCTGGAGTTGCTGTCAAAACTACATATTTAAACGTCAATGGTAAATGTCTATATGTGTTCTCACAATTATATGTAATTTGTCGAATGAATTCAAGGAGTTCGCTAAATTGTAGGTCGCATACCTATTTGCGAAAAACGACCGTTTTGGCATTTTCGAGAACGACAACTTAGCTTGTCGCAATTATGATATGTATTGTATATTGAAAAATAGTATTTATTAGTTGTTATCTTTTGCATAAAGATTTTGTAAGTACCTTTTTTTTTTTAATAAATTTGATTACTTATATTGGAAGATTGGCGGCGCTACTTGGCTCATGTCAGGGCCTTAATCAAATCATTTGATTCACAGAACCGCCCACAATCCTGGAAGACTTCCCTGGTCCGTACTTAGCTACGAGCAGAGATACAGCCCTTGTGATATCGTGCCGAGTTACGGGCGCGCCTCGCCCCTACGTCATATGGGCTAAAGATGGCACGTATATTGATGCAGGTAATAGTTTCATATTGTTTGAAAACAATATTTAATATAGTAATCATTATCGTCATCAGTCTATTTATAAATGGAGTCGCAGACTGCCCATCACATCTTGTTGGAATGTAAGAATTGGGTTGCTGAACGCAGACTCATGCTGGAGGACATCGCACCAGCCTGTCACCCCGTGTATTACAGCGACCGCGTTGCGACCCGGTCCAACTTCAGAGCTTTTAAGCGCTTCGGCTATAGCTATATTGGCACTATTACAGAAGGTAGCCTTCTGCTGCGACTCATAGCTCACAGCAGTGAACAACAACTTCTTCATACTCTATTCTTCTTTCTTTTCTTTAAATAGCTGAGGCGTGACTATATGTAACGTACGGCATTTGAGCCCCATTGAGTCGCTTAAACCCGTCACGAACCCGAGAAGGAAAATAAAATCAGTCTATTTATATTGCCCCACTGCTCGGGCACAGATCTTCCCTTACATCAAGGGAGCTGGGGTTCCTAAATAAATTCAACTGTCAATTGCTTTTAATTTGAGGTGCACCGTTCCTGTGCTTTGGAGTTTTTGTATTTTAAGGTAGTTTAAATTTTTTGCAATGATTTCTTTCACTAGAATTTGACCTAATGGTAATTATTATCATTTCTAAGGATGTGACGTACCTACTTAGTTCAATTTTTTTTTGCAACTTTGTTTTATAAAAAAACCTTACCAATTTAATATTTTTCATGAGTCCCAATTGCATAATTGCATCAGAACTCCTAATTGCAATTAATCCAATGAATTCAAGGCCACCCTGTATGTAGTTCGAAATGAAAGCTATCGTTCCTCTCCCGGAAAACGATGACGTCTATACATTGATCTCCTATAAACAACTAGATACACAGTCTGCCTTCTAAAAATGTCCGAGCGCAAAGAAGGTCCAAACGGATGAATGGACCCTCATTTGCTTTATTGGACATTATTTGGACGTTAACAATGGACCCTTATTTGGACGTTTTTTAAATTGTTTTAATAAGACCTTTGTGTATCTAGTTGTTTATAGGAGATCAATGCGTCTATATAGTTACGTCTACGTAATGCTATTTCTATTTTGATAATTTAGTGTGTCTCCATCTCACAGATTCTCGATACGACGTTGATCTCGACGGAGCTCTGACCATAAAATCACCGACAGAAGATTTGAGTGGACTGTACACTTGTATGGCCAAAAATACCATTGGTCAAGCGAATAGGAGTGTTGAAGTAAAGATATACCGTAAGATGATGTTTTATCTGACTTTATATGAATCAATTAGAGATAATTACCCGTCGGTGGGAATCGAACCCCACATCGAGTGTGTCAGTTGAAGACCAGAGGGGGACATTTTGGAGGAGTGGGTTTGTGCAATCTATTACTTAATTTGTATGACAATATTAACGAAAATAATTTTCTAATATAGTGCTAGTTGTGATCATGAGTATGTACACTCGACTGAAGTAAACTGAAGCCTAAATCAAGTGTCTTATTTTGTAAACAACAACTACCCTACCCTACTAACATTTTAAGCTGTACTGTGATTATTGCACAGTTATTTTCACATTATTAGATCGGATTACTTTATTTTCACAATGATGAACAGGTTCGATAAATCAGTTCCTTCAGTGATACATCACAACGGGTAATTAGACGATCATATTTGTTTACAAAATAAGACACTTTTGGGCTGCGGTATAGGTGTTGGGATTGGCGTGCTCTCGTGTAGGTACAGTCGACAGCAGATCAATGGTAACACTTTGGACCGTTCTTAATTTCTGCGTCGTAAGAGTTGAAATCTACTATAAGTGTCACCATTGATCTGCTGTTTTCCGTACATATAACAAGCATATTAGTAACGTAGTTATTTAGAAGAAAAAATCAACCCCAATGTTTTTTTTTACTTTCTTACAGCGTTACCTAATCAAATGCAAGCTGAAGAATCACAAGCGACTGTCACTGTTTTGGAAGGACGAAATGCGAGTATCGAGTGCCCCGTACGGACCCCGCACACGGATATAGTGAAATGGTATAAGGTTCGATATCAAACGTATCAGGTTCCATCCCCGCCTCTGGAATATTGTGAGCTCTTCTATAGTAGCTTGTGGTGACGTAGTGGTTGGGTCATTGGACTTACTAGGTCCCAGGTTCGATCCCCGGTCAGATCAGCCATGTACTTACCAATGATATTCGTCGTTTTTTTAGGAGAAACTTAGTTCTCAAAACGAGCACGCTTTGTACGTACTATAATTTCAAGAGAAATTGAACAGAGATTTGTTTAATAGTTGTTATTTAATGTTAAAAATAATAAATACACAATTTTAAGCACTAAGGCCCGTATTCCTAAATCACTCTCAGCTCAAAAGTCAATCTTGAGAACGACATCAAGATTGACTTTAAAGTAAAATTAGGCCCGTATTAATAGTCTGAGCTCAAACCCAAAAGCGAATTCAGCTGATAAACTCTCAAGAAGTGATCACCATCTCAAGAATGTCATTTATTAATAAACCAATCTTGTATCACGTGATGTCTTTCTCAAGTGGAAGAACTCAAGTAAACGTCACGGTTCGTCTGAAATCAGCAAATACGTTCTCAAGTGTGAGTTTGACAGTTCTCTTGAGAACTGAGTTTTGTTTATTAATACGGCGTTACTCACGTGATACCCGATTCCTAAACGCGCACCTAGTTATGTTTATTAATAGGAACGCCATCTTGAGGTCGTTCTCAAGATTGACTTTTGAGCTGAGAGTGATTTATTAATACCACCCCTAAGCTGATAAAAACACTCCATATTAATTAGATAAAACGGGAATTACCGTGTTAAACATTTATTATTGATGTCTCGATATTTCGACAGCATTGCAGCCATCATGGTCACGAGTAGACTGAAGTCGGTGAGTGTTAAACGTCAGAAGGGTGACACAAAACGATCTACCCTCTTTCGTGTTCGTGTTAATATGTATACAAACCGTGAAAGTTTAAAAAGTGAAACACTCCATATATAAGTACAATTGCCTATTTAATTAATTTTATATAATTTCGCGTTGTTCTATTTCAAATATTTGCACGCTTATGTCTAAGCAGATTTTGATTGATCGGCCTGTACCTATCGAACATCCTATTTAATTACCAAAATCATATGCAAATAAATTTATTTCATTTCAATTAATTTCAGGATGCCAAACTACTAGCGTACGACAACCTCATAATACCGAATATATCTCGAGACGACGCCTCGACCTACGCGTGCGTTGCGATCACCGCAGTGGGGTCCGTCTACTCTAAAGTTACCATTAATGTGGAGTGGCCGCCTAAATTTGCGGAGGATGTTAAGGAATATATAGAGGTTGTGAAGGGAAATGATTGGTACTTCGACTGTAGGGTGGAAGCGAAGCCGGGGGCTAAGGTTAGTGCTATTTTAGACCTTGGCTGTTAGCAATAAAAGTGATTTATATTATAGTTAGTCCACCGTTTAAGCCCTCGATCCCTTTCTACCATAACGTTTATAACGAAGTGTGAAAGGGACAACAACACAGTTTTAGGGAAGTGAGGTTTAACGAGCTTTAAAGAGCTCGGTGGCGCAGTGGTTGGGTCAATGGACTTGCAATATGGAGGTCCCAGGTTCGATTCCCAGCCAGGGAAGCCATGCATCAATGAGTTATCCTCGGTTTTTTCGACGAATAAACTTACGTACATTTACCGAGTGCTCTCAAAACGGTGAAGGAAAACATCGTGATGAAACTTGCATGTCGTAGAAGAAGAAAAAGATCTAAGGCATGTGAAATCCGCCAACCCGCACTGCGCCCGCGTGGTGGATCATGGCCCCAGCTCCCTCGATGTAAGGGAAGGTCTGTGCCCGAGCAGTGGGCAATATAAATAGACTGATGATGTTTAACTAGGTATAAGGAGTATAAGGCTAACAGCGTTTATTTTTAATGTCATCGGCTGTTGGGCCAATCTTGTTTCATTATACTTCTTTTAAACCGTGTTTTGATGACACTTTCGCATGTCTTTAAAAAATGACCAGTTAGAAAGGGGTCGTCGCTTAAACTTTTATAGCTAACAGCCATAGGATCATTAATAAGAATGACCATGTTTTATTTGAGAGATTGAAGAAATTGTTGCGTGTTGAAAATTGAAATAGATTGGTACTTCGATATGTTGAGTAGATGTGTGTGTACTAAGGTTAATGTTGATGTATGCCTTATATTTAATGGCATACGATCATTAAATACACACCGACATATTAATGGCCACTTGCACCAAGCGTGATAACCCGGATTAAGTTCTTAACGCCGTTCAAAACTCAATTTATATTGCAACAAAGATTGTCTCTTATTAAGGGGCCAATCTTAAAAATAATATCTTCCAATGTGATCAATTTTATTAATAAAGCTATGTACAAAATCTTTATTAGGATAAATACTTAATACATCGTCACTTTATGTGTACTTTATACCTAAACAATTATAGATAAAAAAGGATAAGTAAATACTATTTTTAACCGACTTTCAAAAAAAAGGAGGAGGTTATTCAAAATACAATACATGGCATAATTGTGACAAGCTAAGTAGTAGTTCAAAATATGCCAAAAACGGCCGTTTTTCGCAATGATACGAACTACAACTTAGCGAAATGGAATCGCGTTATAAATAAGCATTTAAAAAATAGTATTTATCGCCTTTGTACAAATTGTTTCATTTACTACCTGTTTTCTATGTGTATGCTTCTTTGTGCAATAAAGTGTTTATTTATCTATCTATTTCAGGTAAAATGGCTATTCAACTCAAAACCTCTATACGAAGACAAGGAGCGTTTGAAGCTAATAAACGTGCAACAGCACCACACTGGGGCGTACAAGTGCATCGTTAGCAATGTCCACGCCACTATTACTAGGCAATTTTATTTGGACGTGTTGGGTAAGTGAGGATGACATACATTGCTGCGTTTCATTGTCACCCGCCCCCGAATTCTGCTAAGATATTTGGATCAAACGATTATGTAACCAACCGAAAATCTTAACAGAATAGAATATGAAAACTAAAGTAGGTACACACGCCAGCAGAGAAAAGTAAACAGGGGGCCTCAATAAGGTTGAGATTTTCTCAAAAACTACTGGACCGAATTTAATAATTGTTTTATAGTTGCATAGTTTTATCTTTTATCTATCTAACAATGAAATAATTCTTGCAATAGATCAATCAGTTTTTGAGATAATCTCATCCTTAAAAACTCTACTATAAGTACACTTTTCTTTGTGTTGGACTTAGACCGTACAGTCTAAAGCTCCTTATATAAGAAAGTTTGTAAGGTTGAGATATTCTTCAAAAAGTACTTGATAATTTTTTGAAAATTCTGTACAGTTACATAGTGTTTCTGTATACTACTATCAACAGCTAGCAAAATATTTAATACAATCGGTTCTTGAGAAAATCAACCTTATTGAGGCCCCCTGGATACTAATCTCTGTCTTCGCGTGTACATTATTCTTTATTAAAACAGCAGATCAATGATAACACTTGCAGTAGGATTCAACTCTTACGCCGCAGATAATAAGAACGGTCCAAAGGTTACACTTGATGTGTTTTGATGTGTACCCAGGTATTTTGTGAAAAGTAAACTACGTGATGAAACCTGCATGTCGTAGAAGAAGAAAAAAATCTGAGGCATGTGAAATCCGCCAACCCGCACTGGGCTCGCGTGGTGGATTATGGCCCGAGCTCCCTCGATGTAAGGGAAGGTCTGTGCCCGAGCAGTGGGGCAATATAAATAGACTGATGATGATGATGATGATGAAACTACTTACCGTTTCCTTGTAGTACCGCCTTCTATATCTCAATTCGACGTGTTGGACGTGCAACTGCGAGAGGGCGATAACGCCACTCTCGAATGTGACGCCTCAGGTACCCCGCAGCCTGACGTCACGTGGACTTACACGTAAGTATACCTACGCCATAACTACTCGCTTCAGTATATTCCATCAATCAACTCACATAGACTTGCGGAAGATAAATCTGAAATCCGTTTTTTGATCTCTCAAATAGTACCGAAGATATTAAGGTTAAGGCAGATGAAACGCCCCTACAAACGAGCGCCCCGCCTCAACTCGAGTCGTTCAGTATTCTTTGTATGAAACTCCAATATAGGCCCGAATAACTCTGACAGTAAGTTTGGTAACGAAAGAAGGAGATCTCGGCTTTATCAGCCACGAAAAGTGATTACTACTCAACGTGAGCTCGCTCTTACAACTGTCAAACTATCTGAGTTCGTGCTCAAAACTGTAGTGACAATCGATCGGCCTTAGATGTATTGTGTAACAAAATAAAATTTCACCAGCAGCAACACCAACTGGCATACCCAAAACTTAACTCTAACCACTACGAACATATCAGCGAATGCCGAAGGTCTGTACCGCTGCGATGCAGCCAACGACGACGACAGGTCTTGCTCTTCCAGTCTTTGGATCGAGCGATTGGGCCTAAGAGTCTCCTCTGTTGCCCCGGCAGGGTCTCGTCGGCCATCGGGCCGACGGTGATGTGGCCCCTCAGAGGGAGGGGGTTTTTGGCAAATGTTCTCGCACGGTTAATAACGATACTGTAATGCAATATTGTGTATGGCGGTTTTCTTGCTCTTTTCTTCTTGTTTTTTGGTTCTATTTTTTTTTTATGTGTCGTCGTTTTTATTTTTGTTGTTTTTTATGTAGGTTTTTTTTTTTTTTTTTTTGCACACAATAATACATAACAGTACCGTAATCAAGCGTGGAGGGGTCAAGGCGGGGGGTGGATTGGGCCTATGTTGGGCTTGCAGGCGCGCTGGGCTGCTCGTGACTCAAACCTGCCACAGAAGGTGGCGGGGAGCGAAGCAGCTCTCTCTGGAGGGGGCGACCTTCCGGAGGGCGCGCGTGCAAGGGAGCGAGACCTCGCAGGTGGGGGTGAGTGCTGTTATCGGCGCGGTCGAATAAACGACGCGTCAACCTCAGCACGAACCCTTCCACCGACTCGATCTCCACGTCGCGGGCAATTACGTCATTTCTGACGTATCTGCCCGCGCCCGTGATTGCTCTCAGGGCTAAGTTCTGCTGCACCTGCAGTCTGGCCTTCTGTGTCGCGGAACACAGCGAGTACCAGGCTGGGGCAGCGTAGGTCAGGCGCGAACGGACATAAGTCTTGAAAATCCTCAGCTTTGCACGTAAGGGTAGCCTCGACGATAGAACTGGTCGCAGAAGTGAGCGCGCGATCTTAGCCTGGTGGGTCACGTGACTCACCATTGGCACCATGCGCAGCGACCGGTCTATGTGGCACCCCAGGTACCTAACCGAGGATTCCCAATTCACCTCCTGACCTCGGAGCTTAAGTGGGGGAGGGAGAATGCGCTGCTGTCCGGTAAGTAGTGCGGCCGTCTTGCCAACGTTGACGGCCACTCGCCACTTATCGAGCCATGCAGGCAGCAAGTCGAGTAGTCGCTGCATTTTACGTGCAGCGATCTCGGCCCGCTGTGACGAAGCGAAGTAGGCGCTATCGTCCGCAAACAGAGCTAGTTCGACATCCCGTTCACCCTCGCTCAGCCGGCCGGCGAGGGTAGGAATGTCGTTCGTGTAGGTGGCATACAGGGCCGGGGAAAGGCAACTGCCTTGTGGGACGCCCGCGGCGATCAAACGGGGGGCCGAGTCGCTTCCTTCGACCGCAACGTAAAAGCTGCGGTTTTCTAGAAACGATGCGACCACCCGGATCAGTGCCTGCGGGGCCGTGGTCTCCAACAACTTGTACAGAAGGCCCTCGTGCCACACACGGTCAAAGGCCTTCTCGACATCGAGAAAGACCGCCACCGTGCGCCGCCCGAGGTTGCTCTCAACAGCAAGATGGTGGAGAACACGGACTAGTTGATGCAGCCAACAAAGCTGGGGCTACCCACATTGTGTACAGAGTGACCGTAGGGAGCGCCGCAGCGGTGTGGGAGGTGGTGGCGTACAGGGGAGGGGAGGGGGAGACTGTGGTGGGAGGAGTGGAGGTGGAGGTTGGTATTTGTTTTTTGGTCCTTGTCGTGATTTTGTCCAACTTCCCATATCCCGCATAGCAAGCGCTCACCGTCTGATCATTATCCGGCGAGCTCATACCCGGGTAGAGAGGGTATACCTCAAGGCCCGCACTTCTCCCCAGAAGTTAAGAGTGAAAAAACACGGTCGTCGTCGACAAGATTTTGTGAGTTTGCGAAGTTGTTCATGGATTGCTAGTTTTACATGGGAATCTGATATTTTGCCATAGTAAAATGTGGCTTATGTATTACTCCAAGACTAATCTATCTGCGTATACAGCTTGCTTATGTTCTAGTCCTTTTGCAACAAGCATTCAAACTTGTTGATTTTTAAGTATAATTTATATTACATATACATACATATATCTACGGATTCGATACCGATACGGAGAGCTCGGTGGCTCAGTGGTTGGGTTAATAGACTTGCGATACGGAGGCCCTAGGTTCGATTCTCAGCCAGGGCAGCCATGTACCAATGAGTAATCCTCGTTTTTTTCGACGGAAAACTTAAGTACATTTACCGAGTGCTCTCAAAACAGTGAAGGATAACTTCGAGATGAAACCTACATGCCGTAGAAGAAGAAAAAAAAAAAAAAAAAAAAAAAAAAAAAATCTTAGGCATGTGAAATCCGCCAAACCGCAGTGGGCCCGAGCTCCCTCGATGTAAGGGAAGGTCTGTGCCCGAGCAGTGGGGACATAGAAATAGACTGATGATGATCTAAGGATTCGAGCTTGATTCAAGTGTCCCACTATAGAGCTCATGAGTGAACGTGACTGCTGAGCTACTTCGGACGACGACGACGCTTCGGCGACTCCTCTGGAGCAAGAAAGGAGGCTACGTTGGAATATTAATTACTCTGCAAATAAAAACCTGTCGAGTGCATTATTAAAACTAAAATACTTCCAACCATCCGTCAGAAGACAAAAGTGGTTGACATTGCTCATAGAATCAGTAAACTGAAGTGGCAGTGGGCTGGTCACATCTGTCGTAGAACCGATAATTGATGGGGTAGACGAGTTCTCGAATAGAGGCCACGAACGAGTAAACGTATTGTGGTGCACCCCCCGGCCGGATGGAGGGATGACATTCGCAAGATGGCTGGCAGGGACTGGATGCAGAGGGCCGAGAATAGGGTTGAGTGGCGCGATTTGAGAGAGGCCTACGTCCAGGAATGGACTGATACGGGCTGACGATGACTTCTAACCCAGCTTACATTTCAGCTCGGAACTCACATACGACTATCATGTATCGCCAAAGGCAATCCCCTACCACAAGTCCAGTGGATACGAAATGGCATAGTGCTGAGTGGCAACAGCGCTAACATTAGTTACGCTGACTTAGCGTTGGATGGCGTGCAAGCGACGCAGGGGCTGTATGCGTGTGTGGCGAGTAACGAGGGAGGGACCGACGAGAGAAGGGTTAAGGTGGAGGTGCTGGGTAAGCATGAGTTACTTTTATTAGTGTTGCTGAAAGATTTTTGCCACTTTTTCTCCTCAGCGTTGGCACCTTTTCCTTGCAAAGTGGTGTAAATGTAAATTCAAAAAAATGCCCTAACGTGCTTTCTTGCAATAAAGAGATTTCACTTTGACTTTAGGTTTTTGTAGGGTTCCGTACCGCAAGAGAAAAAAATGATCCCTTATAGGATCACTTCGTTGTCTGTCTGCGAATACCTTTTTCTCAAAAACGCACGGACATATCAAGTTCAATCAATTAATACCAATACTTATGCAATCTCATGAAGCTGTGAAAAAAAAACTTCTAAGTTCAATCAAAATCAAAAGACATGACCGTTTATGTCGCATTTTGCCGACACCGAAATATGGAAACAAAAATATAGAAATTAGTTGTCTAAAATGGATTGAAGATCGAGAATTACTTTTAAAAAGACCTCAAAAAAACTTTACGTAGTAGTAATTGTAATGTGAGCAGTGGCTAAATTAGGCGTTATACTCTGTGGCGAAATGGTAAACGCGCCAAGCTGCGTATAAGCCGAATATGTAGGGGTCGATTATCCACCGGCCGGCAGCCATTGGCGGAAACAGCCAATTTGAAATTGAATTTTTGAATTTGAAAGTCAGCGAAATTGAAGTACTTTCTACTTAGTTACTACGTTTTACACATCCTATTATTTTAATCAAAATGTGTCGGTCGTCTCTCTCTTGTATTAATCTTTTAATGTTAATTATATGAACATCTGTATTATAACTTTTGGAATAAATAATTGAGTATTGAGTATTTCATCATTACTATGAGATTATATGTTAAAGGATGCAACAAAATAAGATAACTCAAATGGTATATCCAATTTTGTATTAATTATTTCAGAGCCACCCACAATCTTCCAAGTCCAAAACTCCGCAGACAACGTTATAAAAGTGGAGGTGATTTCTGGCCTGGCATTCTACTTGCATTGCCACGCGCTCGGCAACCCGTCTCCAGAGATATACTGGTTCAGAGACGGACAACCGCTAAGGTATTTATGATAATAGTATTAGATGAGGTATTATTGTGTTGCGAATAATGCGGCAACGAGAAACTTGCCATTATATTAGTACGGACAACAGCATATCAATGGTAATATTGGCAGTACGATTTTAAATCTTACGACGCAGATAATAAGAACGGTCTAAAGTGTTACACTTGATCTGCAGTTAGCTGTACCATTAGTCATGTTGCGCACCAGCTGGCAACGTCGCGTGCTGTTGTGTAACGTTGCCAATTTTGTGGATACGAGGCTTTACTCATCCGTTACATTCATTCCTGTCGATACGGTACAATTTCTTCACAGGTTCTTCGACGATACGATGGTTTCCAAGGACTATGGCGAGGTGATCGTTGTGGAACGAGCGAGATACGACCAGTCCGGCAACTACACCTGTGTTGCCAGGAATAAACTCGGGGATGACAGCGCGGTTTATTTGGTGGAGGTTTTGGGTGAGGGTTGCCATGTTACATATTCGTACAATTTTGAGGGAGACCTTGGCACAAAGTAGTTCTATTGGAATCTCTGCCTAGCCGTAAGGAGAAGGGTGATGTTTTTTCCGGTGCATAATTATTTGTAGGTCCCTCCCTTGTGTGCTAAATTGGATTATGATCCTGAGGCATTTTGAGTGATTTTAAATACTTGGACATTGGACTTCATCATTATAAGTGAAGTAGTTCAATCTTGTGCCACTAGTCAAACATATGAACCTGCTCTAACGTCGTCACGCAAAAAACTATCTCCAAACTTTGTACTCAATTTACTCGAAATCCAATATTTCCCCATCGGATCCCTTTCCGTTTGACCACTCACAAATGTAACAAATTGTACTTTTGCCATGCATTTATTTTTTATCCCCCAGTCCCACCACCAACCCCAAAGGAGAGTCTCAAACCAATCACGACCCGGCTCGGCCGCCCGCTGAGCCTAACATGTCCTGTGGAAGGCAGCCCCGTGCCACACGTGACGTGGCTCAAACACCCGTACACTGACATAGGGGAGGATACACCCAGAGTGAAGCTTGGTGATGAGAATTTTACTTTGGTAAGTACTTGGCTTAGAGCCAATTGCACAAACTCAGGGACTTCTATTTTATTTATCTTATATCTAAATGATAAAATATCTCACTCTATGAGTGCCATGTCGCCATACTAAATGTGTGGAAGCTGGAAACATGGAATTTTCAGATGTATCCAGATTATTTTATAAACTATTACTGATACCATTGGATAGAGCTTCTGAAGCTCTTTCAGGATTAGTGATCTGTATTCCGATATCTTATATAGTACAGAAATAATCGAGTGCGAACACTTATCGCTTTCACCCTGTATTCCTCGATTAACCGCACTTCCTTCATATCGTGTTTTGACACTTCCACATTTCCAAAAAATATTTACAATAAAAGTTATTAATTTGATGTGCATCATTAATGTGCTTTGTTTGTTTTTGTTTTCAAATAAACTAAGTACGTCACAAGCCACATAATGACCTTAGAAATGACCATTAGGTCAAATTCCAGTGAAAGAAATCAATGCAAAAAATTTAAAATGCCTTAAAATGTATTTTTAATTTTTTGCAACGATTTCTTTCACTGGAATTTGACCTAATGGTCATTTCTAAGGTCATTGTGTGACTTGTGACGTACTTAGTTTATTTATTTATTTGCAGTTTTGATTTACTAAAAACCTTACCAATTTAATATTTATCATGAGTACAACCCCCAGTTCCAATTTGTCGAATGTATTCAAGGACAGCCTGTAGTTTAGAAATAATCGAGAGCGAACACTTATCGCTTCCAGCATGTATACCTAGATTAACCGCACACCGCACTTCCTTCATATCGTGTTTTGACACTTCCACATTTCGCTAAAACAGTGGACAAACTTTAAATCACTTTTCACCAACGCAGAGATATTTTTATTTCCATGGAAAACTTTTAGTAAACTATATTTATTACAGCTAATTAACAGTACACTGGTCTCCGACAGCGGCAAATACTCCTGTATAATGACGAACAAAGTCGGCACTACTGAGGTGGTGTTTGACGTTACTGTGGAGAAGGCGCCGTTCATTGCCGGCAATGTAGGCGGCAATGTGATCGAGAGTCATACAGTTGCATTGAGGAGGAGCGTTGTACTCAAATGTCAGGTTGAAGGAAATCCGTTGCCGAAGATTAGTTGGCTGAAGGTATGTGGTTTGAAACGGTTACATATATTGGGTTAAAAAGCTTGATATGTCATTTCTTGACAACATCTTGGTATGATAATAATATTGATGGTGCAAAGAGTGTATTTATCTTTTAACAGTATAATCACTTTTTCTATAATTTTATAAACCTAAATACTACTGTATATTAGAAATACGACCTTCATTCCAAAGAGGCAATGCATATAAATATTTCAGGACACTCATCCCTTAAGCGACAGTCTGTCCAACATCCAAAAAGTACTGGGCAACAGCCTCCTAGCAATATGGAGCGCGGATCTGCGCGACGCCGGACAGTACATATGCGTCGCGGAGAACGCGGCGGGCGCGGCGCACAGACGGTACAATGTCGTTGTGCAAGGTACGAACGATAGCAGATCAATGGTAACACTTGCAGTACGATTTCAACTCTTACGACGCAGATAATAAGAACGGTCTAAAGTGTTACTCAAGATGTGCTTTGGCCTGTCTGTACGACAAAAAAATTCTATATTGTTTGAAATTGAAGTCGAAGTGTTCCATTCCACTATGGAGATTGGTATCCAGGTGGCTTAGCGCCATCTGGCGAATGTTCGAAAATGGTGGCGCAGGATGAAACCTAGGTATAATATATCGATAGAGAGCACTATGTAATCAAAAACCCTTAAAAGTGTCCCGTGGGTCCATTTCCTAAAGTATCACGTTTCCGAAATATATGTAAGATTTACTTAAGGTGGATTTGAGTTGTAACATGGAATCCGACTCGAAAGACCTACGGCGATTTATATATTGTTGATAATAAATTATTTTCAATTACCAGAACCATAGTTTTATAAAACTACATTCGTGTAAAATAATTACCTTTCTTCAGTTTCAGAATTCGTCTTTTTCGGCACTGCATAGTTTTGATTAACGTTTGAATTTACATTCTAGTCCCCGGGAAGTGGAGTCCTTGGTCTCAATGGAGTTACTGCAACGCTACGTGTGGCCAGGGGTACCAGCTCAGGACCAGGAATTGCCAGTATCTCGATGAACGGAATGGCACTATCGGTGAGTGTTGGAATGAAAATGATAGATATATTTAAGTTTTTAGTAAATCAAAACTGCAAACATAATTGAACCAAGTACGTCACAAGTCACACAATAACCTTAGAAATGACCATTAGGTCAAATTCTTTGTAAATGTTTTATTTTTATTTTGCCCCAAATTGTTTAATTTACTTAAACGCTGTGCAGAATTAATGTATTTGTAACATACATTAATTCTGCACCGTAACCATCCATTTAATTTTGTTGAATGAATTCAAGGCCACCCTGTATATTATGCCGTAAGGCGTACCTCCCCCCCCCCCCCCCCCCCATTCATCTCTATTCTGCGCCGGCTCCGACCACCCGTTCATCGCCATCGTTTGCGGGGGCGGCCACGTGGCCTTTTCACGTTGTTCAATAAATACTTAATAATAAAATAACCCTAATGAAGCCCTGTAATGTATGAATTGAAGCCATCACTAGTATCACTACTGTATGTTTTCAGATAGAACGAACAAATCGGATAAAATAGTGCTGGATGAATCCTCGTGTAAGGGGTCCGCCCACGACAGGCGGAAATGTCACATGCCGCCATGTGAGGTATGGATACATTTTTCTAATATGATTCTTAACCCCACTTGCAATAAAAGATAACTTTACAGTTAACGACTTCACCTGTCAAAACTCCATACAGTTTTCTCGGACTAAGTCGTTAACTCTAGTGTTATCATTTAGCGGGACTTAATAAAACTAAGTAAATCCTATCCAGGACGTGGAGAGTGGTACGCGTTGGTCCGTGTGGTCCCGCTGGTCCGCGTGCTCCACGAGTTGCGGCGCGGGCTCGCAGGCGCGCACCAGGCGTTGCAAGGGGAACGCCTGTCTCGGAGACAACGTGCAGGTAGTTTAAAGTGAAAACGTTGTAGTTATTAAATTAAAAATTTACAACAAAAAACACGACAAACTAAAATTTATTTAAAAAATATAAACCAATCATTTTATCCGCTTTGATGAAATTCTTATAATTCTTACAATGAAGACGAGTCTAACGACACCTTGTATGTTAAAATCCATCAAGCTGTTTAGGCTGCAGGGCGTACCAAAGATTTAAATATAAAACCGTGAGATCTCGATGCTATCATTCTGGTCATCATCAGACCCTGGATCCTTTATATCTAAGAACCTTTTCAGCAAAACCACATGTCAAACGGAAGAAACGGCTTTCAAATCGGACCACCCGTTCTGTACATATTAACGCAGATAGACATTAGGCCTGAAATTTATAACCACTCTTTGCATTGCGTCGGGGTTTAGAAAAGTCAGACCATACTAAGGTCCTGGCGGAGTTAGCGATGAAACGCTTTTGTTGTCGCTATTTATTTGATTATCTGGCAATATATACTAACTTGTATATTATTATTGTATCGTAAGGGATACCCAACCTATCTGTCTCGCTCACACTTGGTAAAATAGCGCCCCGTCTTAACTCAAACCTTAACTCCGTCGGCGGTCGATTTCACGCTTCATGAGTATTTTAATGTATTATGACTTCTGCCACAGATAAGGAAATGTCCAGATTTACCAAAGTGTTCCCGACAAGATGCATATAACAATGAAGGGTATGACAGCAACGAAAACACTACTGTTACGGTGAGTTCATGGCCCAAGTGGGCTATACGGAATTAAATAGATTGTATTTGGGTTTAAATAAGAAAATTTAAAGTACAAAGCAATATATGTAAAGCCAAATACAAAGTACCTAACCAAAGTCCTTAGTCCAATCCCTTGGCAATCAGACCGTACCTGCCTTATTTAAAAGTGGATCGATTCCCGATATATGTCAATCACGGATTCTTTGGTATTTCAGAGCGCGTTTATACCGGAAGCCGTATTCGAAATGCAACCAGAAGTCATCGGTACACAGGATGTAGAAGAGATTTATATGAAACCAGGTAAAATTAACTTATACGGTTTATAAACCAGAGTAGATTGATCTTTCGCCCTTCTGACTCCACACTTATCCACTTCAGTCTTTTTCTAACCATGATGGCTGCAATGTCTTCTAAATATTGGGGTTCAATGTTACACTCGACACCTAATAACAGTTATGTTATTGACGAAATAAAACAGGAGTTGTCGAGTGTAACATTGAACCCCAACATTATAATGAAATAATCCGAAGAAATAAAAACCGTATTTCAATTAAGTGTTTTCAAAGTGATATTTAAGAAACAAAAATAGTACCGATAGCCCGGGTAGATGGCACTGATTTCCCGACATCGCACCTCAAAATTAAAGAGCATCAATGCACGGGCTAACCTTGTTTATTAATTGAATGTCTATTTTTGTCTGGTACCTATTAAAATTATTAAATTGTATTGTTTAAAATTACTCAAACCAAAAAATAATTATTCAGCTGATATTAACAATATTTATTTCATGGTCCCTGTGTTTTTTTAGTGACTTCATGCCACGCCATCTATTATCAACTTGAAAACTTTTTTCCTTTGAAATGTCACTTGGCTCGAAGGAGCCATTATTTCTCACACTTTAATGACGAAACAAACCGAGAACAAAATGTCCGCAACTAGGACTCGAACCCTACATCTCCGGCTTCTACGCAGCTTGGCGCGTTATCCATTTCGCCACTACGGGCATACATCACATCACTTTACTCCTTGCTTGCTTTACCATTTGTATCATGTATTAATCTCTGCTCTGCAGAGTGCGACGCAGCGACATCATCCTGCAAATGATAGCCGGCAAATACGACTGCCGTATTGTAATACAATGTGTGATGTTGCATGCCCTAGGTTAGTTACTAATATAGTCTGTATAAGACCCTACTAACAAATATTGAATCTTTGTTAATCGTGAATAAAAATTATTATTAATAATACCGGGTAGCTCCAATCGGCTACAGTATTATTTGTATTTATTTATATTTAACCACACGCGACACCTAATAAAAAATTAACTTAAATTGAAAGAAAAACATAGATGTTTGTTTGCATTACAGAACCCAAGTATTCGATGTCATACTACGATGTGAATGTGACGGACAATTTGGACGGCAGCGACCCGGGACCCTGCGGGCCGGGACATCGCCATAATGGCACTACGCTACACTGTGATGGTATGAGCAATGACAATTTATAAGTTATAATATTATGAGGTATGTATGTAGGGCTCGTAAGGTCGGTGGCGCAGTGATTCGATCACTGAACTTAGAATACAGAGGTCCCAGGTTTGATCCCAAGCCAGGTCAGCCATACCAATGTGTTTTCCTCGTTGTTTTTTAGGGTTCCGTGCCTCAAAAGGAAAATCGGAACCCTTATAGGACTATGTTGTCCTTCTGTCTGTTCGTCCGTCCGTCTGTCTGTCTGTTAAGACCTATATCTCAGACACGCGTGGACGGATCAATTTGTAATCAAAGTTCTACGTCAACGCAATCAAAAGATATTGCCGTTTATGTCGCATTTTCTCGCATATTTGTATGAAAATGCAAAAGAATCAAATCAAAATTAGGAACTCCCCGTTGACCTAGAATCATGAAATTGGGCAAGAAGCTAGATCTTATATCAGAAGTAAAGAAAAAAATCCGAAAACTGTTAATATGTAGTTACAACTGTAAATAAATATGTTTTTCTTATTACAAACTTGTATTTGCAGTTGATGAAATTTTTGCGAGCATGTAGATGGTATGGGTATATTATTTTAAGATAAGTTGGTCGAAATCGAGTCTATCTTTTCTTTAGAGCAAAATTACAGGGATAAGTTGCGTTGCACGGAACCCTCGGTGCGCGAGTCCGACAGCCGACTTGCACTTAGCCGTTTTTTTTGTAGACATCGACGAGTGTGCGATAGAGCGGAACCGCTGCCACTCTACACAGGCGTGCGTGAACACTGCGGGCGCGTACCGCTGCGCCTGCGCACAGGGGTTCACGGCACTGGGCGTGGGACAGAGGTGTCTAGGCGAGTATATGTTCTTATTTATTTTATTAATAGCCTCGACAGTTTCGTCATTTGCCAATGTCATAGTTTGTTATTTATTTTGTTATAATTTGTAGTAGGTATACGCGCAATGGAACGCAGCATATTGGGCGTGAGGAGAACGAACCGTGTCCGAACACAACCCTGCGATCGATTACTGGCGTAGCAGACGTGGCCCGCAAAGCAGCTACATTGAAGTGGAACTGTGCGGGCCACGTGTGCCGCATGCAGCCGGACCGATGGGCCCGGACTGTCACAGAATGGGTACCATTGGACGGTCGCCGGCGTCGGGGCAGACCTCGGCGTAGGTGGAGAGACGATGTCGTTAGATACAGGGATGGATAGAAGAAGAGGGGGGAGACCTTTGCCTAGCAGTGGGACAATTTATAGGTTTACCAAAAAAAGTAGTAGGTAACAATATATCCTTGTCTTCGGCGTTTTGTCAGAGCTTGACGTGGGAGACCAAGATCTACCTTCCTTCCTCCAGAAGTGTCACCAAATGGCGACTACGACCCTGGAAGAAGCCACTTAGCAGCCACATTCACTCCAGCTCCCTTACCATGAACTCTTATTGAAGTAATCCTGCTATAAGAGTTCATGGTGAGGGGCTGGGGTAGAGGGGGTCTTGAAAGAAAACAAAACTGCAAATCTTACACATAATTCTTCAAAATCTCCAGCATATTAATATTCGCGAATACTTTCTGATTAATTCAAAATTCAAATTCAAATTCTTTATTGTATTCCGTAAGTTATGGAATTGATGTTAATATAACATTACGGACCCTGTTGGGCACACAATTAGGAGAGAGGAAGGCTAATCGTAGCTATTAAGGCCATTAATAGCATAATATTATTACTTGTCTTCATTGTAGTATTTTTTTTTTTTTTTTTGCATTTCGTTATCAATCTATTATTATTTATACCTATTTATTTTGTTATATTTGAATATTTGTTAATTTAGCTATATTAGTATTGTTTTATTTTATTGTATTTTTCTGTATTATTTATTTGATTATTTATTATTTTTATATTAATTTATCATTTAGATATTCTTGCACGGTGTAATAACATTTTGCGATTAGAAATTGTTTTAATTTTTTTATGAATTTATTATCATTAATCTCTGCCTTCAACGATTCTGGTAGTTTATTGTATATTGTTATTGACATAGTGTAAGGCCCTGAGGAGAACATGTGCAAACGGGAGGGGGGCTTTATCAGTACATGTTTGTGTCTAAATGTATACTTTGTAGGGATATCACCTAGTGTTATGTAGGAGTTTGAATTTTTTCTAACTAATTTGCACATTAATTCAACTAAATGCAATAAAATTATCAAATCATTTTGCAACCGTCACGTTTCCGCCATTTTGAAAAGTCCAACGTTTGTGTGTTGTATGTGCAGATCTGAACGAGTGTTTGCTCGCGACGCACGGCTGCGAGTTCGCGTGCGTGAACGTGGCGGGCGGGTACGTGTGCGCCTGCCCGCCATACCTCAGGCTGCACGCTGACAGGAGACGATGCGTTACACGTAAGGGCGATACCTTGAAATGAAATGAAATGAGTTTATTTGCTCGAAACACGGTATAAAGGATGGCAGTTGTAAACATTGTACGTACATGTTTCGCCAAATGTTTGGCATGCAAAATTTCACAGTGGGATTCTACTTTTCCCCAATATTACATTAACACAAAATATTACGGTCATACTTAAAAAATTTGAAAATGTCAGAAAAAACATTGCCAAATATTCCAAAATGAAACCAATTATTAAATACACCATGTCAAATAAATATTAAATATGTCACAAATAAATTAATTAATTACAATGTCAATTATTATTGTTTATAAATTCATTCATGTTATAATAGCATTTGTCTAATAACCATTTATATAATTTTACCTTAAAATGTCTTAATGGCAGTTCTCTTAAATTAGTCGGTAAGTAATTATAGATTTTTATCGTCATATTAAAACAATTTTTTGCACAAAGAGAACTTTTGCAAGCCGGTCTTATTAATTGCGTTACATCCCTGTCTCGGAGTCTAGGTATTTGTTCTACATTGTTAAAAAGTTCTTGATTGTTTTTTACAAATGTTCCTATCTCTAAAATGTACATACATGTCAACGTTAATATCTTCAGTCGCTTGAATAGCGGCCTACAGGTTTCGAGTGGGTGGACTCCACAAATGGCTCTAACACATTTTTTTTGCATTACAAATGCCTTATTTACATCCGTGGAATTGCCCCATATGATCAGTCCATATCTCAAGACAGAAGCTACGTAGCCATGGTAGGCTGTTAGGGCGGCCTTTTCTCCGCTTATGACTCTTAGTTGCTTGAGGGCATAGACAAAACGGGCTAGCTTAGTGCACACATTTTGAACTTGTGGCTTCCAATTTAGATGTCGATCAAGGGTTATTCCCAAGAACTTAACCTCGTCTGCCTCTTTAATTTTTTCGCCATGACAGTTAATATCAGGATGTAGCCTTTCCGCCATATAGTTCGAGAACTGGACGAAATTTGTTTTCGCTAGATTTACTTGGAGTCTATTTTGTTCAAGCCATGTTATAATATTTTTTACGGTCGTATTGAGTGTGTTTACAAATTCCTGTGTCCTGTCAGTGTATGGTATAATAATCGAAATGTCATCAGCAAATAATATAGTTTCGTATTTAGTTATGTTAGGTAAATCATTTATGTAAAGAAGAAATAGAAGTGGGCCCAGGACGCTTCCTTGTGGAACCCCCACTCTATTAGGTTGTGAAGAAGATCTAAATGTAGTCACTTCGTTCTGTGCATTAAGACGATTAATTTCAACATACTGGGTGCGATCCGTTAGGTAAGTTTTTAACCATTCGTATGCCGGTCCCCTTATACCATACCTTTCACACTTGTTGAGCAATATTTGATGATCCACGAAGTCGAAAGCTTTGCTCATATCGAAAAATACTACTACGACAGGCACACGTTTGTCTATGCTTTCTGTAGTATTTCGTATCAAATTGTAAATAGCGAGTGCTGTAGATTTCTGCTTTTGAAAACCGTGTTGTTGTTTAGAAAGAACATCATGTTTGTTAAAAAACTTCGTGATTCTATCATGCATCGCTTTTTCGAAAATCTTTGAAAGTATGGGTATAAGGGTAATGGGCCTATAGTTGTTTAAGTCAGTTTTACTGAGTTTCTTATGTAATGGCTTTACTATGGAACATTTTAGTCTACTTGGGAAAGAACCTTCTGTAAAGGAGAGGTTAACTAAATACGCCAGAATTGGTGCCAATTCATTAATGCACGATTTTATTACCGGAGTGGCGATGCAGTCAAAACCAACTGACTTGGTATTGTTCAGAGATCTAACTATTTTTACAACCTCATGTTCGGTTATTGGTTTCAAAAATAAACTACTATTTAAAGACTGTATGTTAGACTGTGGTTTGGCATAATTATTTGGCTTATTAGTGGTGTTTCGTGTTATATTTAAGAAGAATTCATTGAATGCGTCTACAATTTCTTGGGGGTTACTTGCATATGTGCCGTTTACATCGATATTCTCAATCCCCGTTATAACATTATTAACACTATCAGTCCTGCCTTTTATAACATCCCAAACAGCCTTACACTTATTTTTTGCGTTTTTAACAAAATTTTGATTTAAATTTCTTTGCGACTTATTAATGCATGTCCTTAAGACCTTACTGTATTTTTGGTAAGTTATTCTAGCTTCATTTTTGTTATGTTTTTTGCTATAGCATAATGCCCTTAGCTGGCGTTTTCTTAGACACGATTTCCTTAACCCGTTAGTAACCCATTTCGGTTTGGAAAAGTTCGCGTTGACTTTTACCCTAATAACTGGAAAACAGAGATTGTAGAATAGGCACAATGTATCGTGGAATTTATTAAATGCTGCGTTAAGATTTAGATCGGGATCATTGGTTATATCAGACCATGATAGATTTGTGAGACATTCATAAAGTTTTAAACTATTTTCTTTACCGTAATCTCTTTTTGTGACATACCAATTCTTCAATCTTGGCTTTTTATCAGCTACCGCAAATTCTATAACCTGGCATGTATCATGGTCCGACAGATGAAGTTTGTGAACTTCACCTATAGCACCATCGATATTACTAGAAACGAGATCTATACATGAGTTTAAACGTGTGGGACTATTTATGTGTAAATGAAGATTATAACCGGCCAGTAGATTTTTTAAATCTCTCGTAAAGGATGTGTCGGCAAGGATATTTATATTGAAATCACCTGCGACAATAATCTTTCTTTTAGATTTAGTTTTCGAAGATAATTCATGTAATAGTTTGTCCAGTGTACTAAGGAATTTATTAATTTCAGTAGACGTATTGTTTGGTATCCTATAGACACAAAGAATTATGCATTTGTATGCGGGTATTTCTACACCACAATATTCAAAAATATTTTCAATTGACATTTGATTGCATAACGGAATAGGTTTACATTCTAGAGATTTACGCAATAAAATGCAAGTACCACCTCGTTTTTTAGATTTCCTGCAGAATGAAGAAACCAAATCAAAATCTTTTAGTTGTATATTACCTTCACTGCCAAACTTTACGAATGTTTCTGAGAAGCATAATATATCTACATATTTGTTGTTGTCAGTAAACTCATTAAGGCATATTTCCAGTTCCGGAAGTTTGGACAGTAGACCCTGTATATTTTGGTGCATGAGCCGCATTTTGTGAGTATTGATGTCTTTAGTAGGGACGAAAAAAGTTTAAAGAACTTTCTATTATGGATGTAGTCTTTTGTTTGGCGCTTTTGCGTCGGGGTTTAGTTTTTTGACGATTACTTTTTAAAATAGGAAAATAAAAGGGTATTGTTCCCTTTGTTGCTCCTACTGATTTGGGTAAGGCATTTTTCTTGTAATTTTTACTTGTCTGCAGTAGCAAATTAATATCTGGACATGTTAACTCTAAGTATTTTGAATGGGTCAGGTATTATTATTTATAATACTTATTAATAATTTTAAACTATGAACATGCATCGTGTGTGTCGCCGGTTCCGCATGAGGGATAAACTTACTAACAATAGTAATAGTTACGTACCTGTATAGTTATTAAGTAATAATTGTATCATTGTTTTAAAAGATGTGCTGCAGAGAGTTTTTTGCCACTTTTTCTCCCCAGCGTTAGCTCCTTTTGCTTGCAAAGTGGTGTAAATGTAAATTCAAAAAATATATTGACGTGCAAAAATGTACTCAACCTGCTTACTTGCAATAAAGAAATTTTGTTTCAGCGTCATCGTATCGCAAACCGTACTCCTACGAAGAGTTGGACACTGAAGATTATTTGGGCGCGACCGTCGACTTTCCGGCTAGGTACACCAAGACTAGAAATTAGACGTAATTCACAATAAGTAATAATAACATATCTTTTATTCAGGTAAAGACCCATAATGTACGTGACAAATATAATTGAGATTTATAGACAGTTTCGAGAAAGTAATTGTGATCGTTCTACTAGTTGTATAAATATAATTGCATATAACTATAAATTATTTCATATAAACGGATATCACTCATTTATGTTGTTGAAGTCGGTCGGAAGTCATTTCGGAACGTCCCCAGAGGGCGCGGATCAGTAGTGCGCGAAGAAACGTCGCGACGCGGGCGTGGCGCGTTCACCTTGAGAAAGACCGTCGAAACTGTCGGTCTAATTGCTGACTTCAACAGCATAAGTGAGTGATATCCGTTTATATATAATAATTTGCATTTAACTACTTTCTATTTCCACAAAAATTCAGTGCCTTCTTTTTTATTTCTATGAATATTTTTTATTAGTTATAATAAATTAATAATTATTTCTATCGTGTTATTTATCTAGCTAGATAACTGAGTAATGTTTCCACATTACTAATTTTATCCTAAATTACTAAGGTAAAAAAATCTACGACAATAATCAAGAGTTGAAGATCGAACCTGTGACGCTTGAACGACAGTCATACCCAACCATTGTGGTGAATTTTGTTTTCTACTACTACATGAAGTCATACTTAATTAGTATAAAAAGTGAATTTCTACTTTTCTATGTGACTAGTTAACAAAGACTATTTTTTAATTATCGACTTGGACCGACATAGTTAATTAAGTATATTGAATTGAGCCCTAATTTATCTACTTTATATTTTCATAATATAATTATGTTATAAAATATGGAATGAGAAAAATGAGAAACAACAACAGCCCGACCACGACTTCATTCGTGTTGGTTATAGTTTTCATTTTGATAAATGGACGATATTGCCGCGTTTCGTTGTCGTTTGTTACTAAAACTTGCAAAAATAGTCCAGGAAGGCTGTTAGCCATAAATCTAGTTTAACTATACTTCCCTTAAGCCGTGTTTTGTCACTTTCACACTGGGACCTGTGGGGTCACCGCGACTTCCAATCGTTATCGTAATCGCTTTCAATTTGACACATGGACGCTATACATTACTATGTTTTTGCAAGTTTTGACAAACGACAACGAAACGCAGTAATGTATATCGTTCAAGTGTCAAAACGAAAACGATTGAAGTCGCGGTCACCCCCATGGGGTAAGGGACCGCTAGCTTTAAACCGTGAATCTTCTTTTTTCGTGTGATTTGTGACAAAACCTATTGTCAGAGTTGTTCAGACCCGTACCTGTGCTTGGCATTTCTCTGTTAGATAGAATAAGAAACGAGTATATCCGTCAGAAGACAAAAGTGATTGACATTGCTCATAGAATCAGTAAACTGAAGTGGCAGTGGGCTGGTCACATCTGTCGTAGACCCGATAATTGATGGGGTAGACGAGTTCTCGAATGGAGGCCACGAACGGGTAAACGTAGTGAGGGATGACCTTCGCAAGATGGCTGGCAGGGACTGGATGCAGATGGCCGAGAATAGGGTTGAGTAGCGCGCTTTGGAAGAGGCCTACGTTCAGCAGTGAACTGATACGGGCTGATGATGATGATGACGACGCTTATGGCTGACAGAGGTAATGAAAGAAAGGGGTAATGTATAGCATCCATGTGTCAAATTGAAAGTGACGAAAACGATGTCGCGGTCACCCCACTGGTCTAAGTAGAGGATGACGACCAGTAGTAGTAGTGGCACTCGTATCATTTGGCCCGAATGGGCGGCAGACGGTCGCCGGAGAATATCTTCTTGATGGGGCCGCGGCGAGGGTCAAGCACGCGCTCGTCGCTCTTGCGGGGAGCGTTCCTGCAAAATCACATTAGCATTATAATGCAGTATCCTGGAACTGACAGCGACAGGAAACCCATTTCTAATCCATTTGCTCAGTAGCTGTGACAATATTTGTTATGTCTTTAATGAAAGCCTGCCACATTGAACTATGGAAATGGGTTTGCTGTTACTGTATCCACAATTCGAGAGGGATCTGGAATGACTGCAGGCACGATACGGTGCAGAACCGCAATGACTGGCGTATTCTCGTTTCAGAGGCCAAGACCCACTTCGGGTCAGCGGAGCAAGTAAGTATCTACAATTAAACCGCCGATAGCAGATTGTGTAGTTGTGGACATTCTAGCCAAAAGTTTCTTTGTTTGTTGCTTTCGTCAACTCTACTAGTATAATTAACAGAAAAATGTGTGATAAATGTTAATACATTTATTAACGAAAAATCCCATATATTTTTCTTTATATTCTTTTAGCGTTTACGAAAGTAAATGCCATCTGGCTAGAAACGTGTCGTTTATGTGGTTTAACGGGTCCGGTATCTATTGGATGCATGTTTGAGGCGAAATGGATAACGCGCCAGACGTATAAACCGGAGGGTTCGATTACCACCGGCTAGCAGCTTTTTCTCCACTTCTTACACTTGAACGTACCTAGTTTAAAATTACTCTTGTGATTTGATGTGAGATAAAATTATCCGTTACGTACAATCCTCTCCTTTTGTAGTAATGTTTTATAAACTTGATTTAAGTGTAACACTTTGGTCTTTGGACCTTTCTTATTATCTGCGTCGTAAGATTTAAAATCGTACTGCAAGTGTTACCATTGATCTGCTGTCCGTACCTATAGATCGCTTTGACGTAAAAAGCGATCCTCTTTTTCATTATTTATCAATTGTCTTCTGAACGCCTGTTGAAGACATCTTACCAATAGTTTCCATTCCTCTGGAGCCTCATGATGTTGTTCTGGCATATCATGAGCTCGTTCTGCAGGTACGTGCGCTGGTCGTTCACTCGCACGAACAGCTGCAAACACAACGGCTTTGGTTGGTCCTTCGAGACAGATCTCCGGCTCGTAATAAAAACGTTTTACATAATTAAGTAGGTCGTTTCACACACCTTAGTACGTACGGACTACGGTCTAACATAGAGAATAGAAGAAAATAACCTCGGGTTAGGATTTTCTCTTAGTTGGTCCTTCGAGACGGATGTCCGGTTCGAAGGACCAAATAAAATCCGCTTTACTTTAAACTAAAGATTAGGTAGGTTCACTCGATAGCACACTTTAGTACTATTATTTATATAGGGATATACATATACACAAAAACGATCACAAATAGGTACTCTGAAAAAGCGGTTATAAGTACTTCAGGTATGTTCTTGTACACATTTCCTGCTGAGAATAGAACCCTGGAATCCTGGCACAGAAGGCAGGCAGGCACACTACCTACCGGCTTAGTCTATTTCGCCTAAACACTAAGGAGCGTATTCATTAACGTAATTTAAAGTTACGCCACTGTTTAGGCCCCTGTTTCTTTCTATCTTAACCTTTTTGACGAAGTGTGAAAGGGATAGCAACACGATTTAAGTGAGGTTTAACTAAGTTTATGAATAACAGCATAAAGGAACATTGAATTGACGTATAATACCTATGTTGATATTTATTATTAATATGCAAGTACGAATGTCGAATTGAACCTCCATGAAAGTCAATACAATACAGCAGGGTGCGCTGGGTAGATTTTTACTAGCCGTCAGTCAGATTTATGGCGAAAATTAGTACAAAAATGATTCTCTTGAAAATGGCGGGAAACGACGGTTGCGAAATTATTTGATAATTTTCCTTTTAACGTCTACAGGGGCTATTTTGTGTTTAATATCACGTTAAATTAACCAGAAAATGTTCGCGAATGACAGTACGGTGAAGTTATTGGATTATTTATGCAAGATCTGAAGTTTCAAGCTTTTATCAAGAGTTCCCGCTACAAACTCGGGAGTGAACGTGACTGTCGAGCTGCTTCGTCCAGAGTGATGATGCTACGGCGACTCCTCTGGATGAAGACATGAAGACGCGGCTACCCAGGGTGAAGACGCTACTGCGACGCCCCTGGAGGAAGATAGAAGACTATTGAATTTTCTGTAACATGACATTGGCAAATGACGAACTGTCGAGTCCATTAATAAAATAAATAATAATAGTACAAAAATTTTGTTCGCTCAGGCTTTGACAGGACAAAAAAGGCCAGCCGGCTAGCCCCCCTGATATAAACTTGCCTTAGACTCCGAATCGAGACGCCACTCTTTGCTGCGAAGCGTGCTTATCAAGTCTGTCTTGAGACGCTCGAATCTCTTCACTGTACGGAGCAACTCGGCCTGCAATTGTAAACATCGGAAATACATAATTTATATTTCCGGATTGATACAGTGCCGGATTGGTGTGCGACAAGCTTTACTAATTACGTACCGGAGTCAAAATATCCAGATTGATGTTGAGGTCGTCGTGCTTTAATTTGCAATCTGAAACCAAGTAAAAGTATAGTTGAAACTTCTTCCAAAATGCTCAAAGTTGAATTCACAATGGAAGGTGTAACGATTTTAGCGTTCGACCAATCAACCCCGAAGTTAGGACGATAAACGCAATATTGTTTGGTTGTAGAAATCACAATTAGTTTACACGGTTGCACGTTTGGTTTAACTGTAAGTGTTGTTATGAAATAAACAAATAAATAAATTAGGTACAAAGTTAACTTCAAAATTGTGACATTTGCGTGGGAGTAACGTCCGCAATTCCAAAGTGTTTTGAATTTTATAATAAGTAGAGAATTTATTGTATTGTATACCATGTTTTCTCGGGTTAAGTGGCTATTTCGGGGTTATTTTTATTTCATGTGGTCTCGATATTCGCCATCTTTAATTCAACGATTTCACCTGTGGGTTATTATCGTTGAAATATAACGTTTAGGTAACTAGCGCTGTGACTTACCAAGACCGCAGACCTTAGCACTCTTGATCTTATCCTTCAGCAATGGCAGCTGCTCCCTCAGCTCATCAATCGCGTCCAGCAGCTGCTTGTGGCGAGCGCTTTCCCGATGCAGGTCACCATCACAGTCCCAGGTGTACTCGCCCTTACGAAGCTCCTCTTGCATAGACACAATCTGCTTCTCCAGTTCGCCGTTCTGCCAGGAGGCTGTTTCTCTGTTCAAAATATTTACAAGCATTTAATGCGGACTCTACAATCGAAGCGCGAGAGTGTGGGTGGATGTATTCGCGGCTCCTGTTTCGTGGCTTCCATTGTGCGAGTGTAGAACGCCCATAAGATGATTCATCTACTATTGGGAGTAGGTAGGTACAATTCCCGGCAGCTAAGTTAACCCAAAATGGCGGCAGGTCAGACAGCAGATAACACTTATATTAGATTACGATTTCAACTCTTACGACTTAGATAATAAAAACGATACAAATCTAAAATACACTTGGAAGTGTTTTAGACGGGGTTGTCTCCACCGATCCCGGGATCCGTTTGGATTGGAAACGGAGCCCGGCAGTTTGTCTCCACCGATACCGGGATCCGTTTCCAACACAAACACCAATTAATGTTTTTACCCACCGATCCCGTGGTTACAAGAAATAAATAGACTGTACCTATACTTGTATATTTTTTACAATTTCCCTGCCATTTTGGGTCACCTTAGCTGCCGAGATCTGTACTACTATTATCAGTATCTTTTTCATAGTAGATAGCTACTAAGCTCCTACGAGCAGACTATGCTTTTAAAAATCGGTTAAGTATTTTTCGAGAAAATCTTATTCAACCTTTATACGACTCTCCTATAAATACACTCTTCTTTGTGTTTGGCCGTACCATACCATAGCCCAATGGCTATGGAGTGAGATGTGAGACGCGGGGCAGTGTAGTAGGTTCCATCCCCGCCTGGATTTCTGGTAGCGGCCACCGTAGAGTAATTTATTAACTTATTATTATACAGAGCTGGCCACTCCTTAGGATTAGCTGTTATTAGCATGTTATAGGTACATACATACTTAGTTAGAATGGTTGAGTACCTACTCAAACTACTTTACCTAAAGTTAATCAACTTACCTACAGGTTTTTTCATGTTCTAATTCACTTTTCAAACTATCAATCTCACTATCATTCATGTTGATTTAGGTATTCTTAAATATTAAGGCACAATAAAAACAATTATCGAACCCCTCCCCAGCTGTTATCTTGCGAATCTTCAATGATTTAACAAGGGCTAGTAACCAGAGCAACGCATTGTATAAGTTTTAAAGTACCTACCTACTTGTATTGATCGCCTGCATTCGATTACTTAAACACCTACTACAGCACGACAAGGATGTTTGACACAATGGATGACATTGATAGGGGGCGCTGTTCGCAACGAAAACTGCAATATCGAACTGTTATATACTCAGAGAAATTAGGACGTTATAATATAGTACGTTTTACAAGATGGCGGCATTAGTTCCGATTTATGCCACGTACCAGCATACCCTTGTCGCCCGTAGAGAGAGAAACTATCTTTACGCTGCTGGTCGCACTGTATCTACATACTAAGGACATTTGCATCAAAAGATTTTGCTTAAGGCGAGGTGTTGGGACGTTTTTAAGTTTTTCGATGAAGGCTACGGCACTAACTACTGAAATTAAAGGCCTGAAAAAAATATATATCAATCTTGGGGTATCTATTTAGGGACTGTTGGCTCCCGAAACACGATTGGACAAACTTCGCTCGATAGAAAAAAATCACAAACATACCCCTTTCCTGTCTTTTCACTGAGTAGTGTGTCTAAACTAAAACAGTTATTCATACAAAATATGTATCAAAATGTAGGTTATTATAAATAGAGGAGCTTGATAAATTAAAAATCTGTTGTTTCTAACGTTTTTTTTATACCAGGCAAAATTTAAGAAAAAACACAATTTGTATAAATACAAATGCACGGCGCTACGAGCTTCAGTGCGCCGCTGGGCGCTGCCGAGGTCGGACCTGTATCGATTTTTGCCAAATGTTCCACTTTGGTCTTTACCTTGGAAATCTTGGAATGCTCCCACGATCGTCATAACGTAATAAAATTTAAAATAATACGAGTCGAATTTGGTCACACCTATACTTTAAGATTATTACTTTACTAATCACGGAATGATTGTGCATCGTTTTGAATATAAAAAGGACTCATAACCTAAAACAGATATTCCTTAACACAATAGATTTTTCGCGTACCATGTTTTTGAAGTCATCATATTACACGCGACACGAACACCAGTGTCGAGTGTCGTATATTGGGAGCGAGCAGTGGTCTGATAATTGCAGATGAAGACAAGTCGACTAACATTACAGTGGGGCTATAACATTACGGTTCTCAAAACGATCAAATCAAACCATGTCATAGCGGCCGTGAAAGGGACAGTGCTATTGCATTGGTATAGCGGCGTCTCTGGTTGGCGCGCCATGACATGGTATAATTTCATCGTTTTGAGAACGGTAATAGGGGGGCTGATCAGTAACTTCCAAATTGACCAAAGTGGAACAGGCCAAAACAAATGACTATTGACGGTGATTTGTCCCACAGAGCAAACAAACAAACAGCAATCGAACTTAAAATAGTTTATACGTAGTTGCTACTTGTAAAACTATGTACAGTGAACATCACATAAAGTTTGCCACATTTTACTCTACGCACACTCGCACAGTGATAATAAATACGGGCCAGATTTCAATAGCTATGCAAGTGTAGCTGTGGTTTGTAATGTGGTGTGCGATATATACCTGTTTTACTCTAAGCACAGTGATAATACGGGCCAAATTTCAATAGCTACGTAGTTATAGACTGATTCAATATACACTGTGCCTACTTTTAAAAGTACAGTCAACAGCACATAATGTGTGTCATGTTTTACCCTACGCAGTGATAACACGGGCCAGATTTCACCATCACTGACGTCACACCTGACACCAATAATAATACTTACCTAACATCACGTTACAAAATTCGTCATTTATTTAGTTTTATTGATACACTTGACAGTTTGTCACTTAAAGTCAAAAACAGATTTGTTGTAATGTAACCTCTATGGTTATTAAAATTTTAATAAATTTTGTATTTTATAAGAATTTATGCTCAATTTTTTATTAAATCGCTTGAAAGTACTTTCAAAATATATTCCCCTAGCAAATAATTTGATTATTCCTATTTTTCACTTTTATTACAACAATATTACCTAATTGACATTCCTATTATTCCAGGTCTTTTTTTCCGTCAGATTAGTATTAACATAGTATTTTATTATACTACGTCATACTACATCACTACGCTACGTTACGTCAATATAAATAACTTAAAAAATAATTAAAATATATAACCTGTAGACGCGAATTTGACTGCACTGAACCCACTCCGGACGGTCGGTTTAACGTATGTCTGCTTATGATCTTCCGTATAAATAAATACGTTTAAAAGTACAAATTGCTTTACTTTATTGTCAACTAGCTTCTGCCCACCACTTCGTCTGCGCAGGATTATAAATTATAGCCTATGTGTTATTTTGATGTATAATATGAGCTATATTATTGTAAAGTTTCATTCAGCAACATCCATCCATCCATCCAAACTTGCGCATTTATAATATTAGTGGGAGTGGTATGGGATTGTCACGAGCACAGCCTGTGTTAGGGCCAGTGTAGAAGTTGAAGCCTGGTTGGCGGCGAGAGGTGAACAGGAGGGGTGATGATGATACGGTTCCGAGTTGACATAATGTGCGACAACATTTAGTATAGACAAAAGTTCAAGATTTGAAAGAAATATTTTCCGACAATCGCGAAAATTGAAATAAGTAACTCCGAAGCTGTCAGACTTGGGATATCCCTATTTGGTATTAAATGGGTCGATAATGTTGGCACCGACAAGTGGACTTCGGTATATCGTCTATCCGTGGGACATTCTGTATAGGTATTATTATGGGTAGCGAGCTGTGACGTCACAGTGAGGACACTGGTTACGCTTACTCTGTGTACCTGCGCGAGTAATGACCCCGATCAATGCGCGTCATCCCTCTCTCGCCCCTCCCTCGCCCCGCACCTCACCCCCTCACTAGGCTCAAATGACCCAGTGGCCTCGCCTTAACCCCTGAAACAGCCATACATTTTTCTTATTTGATCCCAGGTTTTCTTAGCATATGAATTTCGTGCCCAGGAACTTTCGACTCAGCAGTAAGAGTATAAGATCTTCGATCCCATGGCACAATCTTCAGTATTTTACTTTGAATTAAAGTGAGTTGTATATATGTACAGAGAAACTTGCATTTGTTTGCCACTTAGCAATATCAAAAGTTGGTACGGTTGGTATGAATAAGTCGATGACTCACACAGGTATGGCTACGCTACCATAGTGTAAGAGAGACGCCTCGCTTAGCTTAGCGAATAGTAAAATTAGCGGGCGTCACGCCAGAATCATCATAAGTTATTATTTATTTTCTCTATCCGTGGGGTGTGCATAGATAGAGGGAGAATCTAATTAGATTCTACGGGTGTCTAGTATAATTATTTGCTTAATTTGCAAAAACAAAACGCAATATTTTGACAGATGCGTTTGGAAGGAAAATTCCATTGTTACAATGTGGTGCGAAAACGAGATAGCGCAATACAAAATTACATAATAAATTATTTCTATCACTTTCTGATAAACGTAATTCTCCCTAACTTAAAAAAAATCATTCAATAATTTCGAATGCTAACCGAAATTTTGTTATTTACTGTATGAAAATTGCCTGAAATATAAACGAAATGAGTTTACTGAGTGCAGTTTTACAAGAAGTCGACAAAGTTAGTACGGAGGACTTCAAAAAACAACGCGACGAATTACTTCCAAACCTAAAAGACCTCACGGAAAGGGTGCAACTTTTATCCTTCGCTTTGCAGCAGAATTTCATCGATAACTACCTCAACTTTACTCCTACGAAGAGCCTAGAACAACTCAACTACAAAAATAGAAAAGGTAACATCAATTCTGATTATTTAAAAGCCGTTGAAGGCATCAAGCTTTTCCGTGAAAAATTCGGCAACGATGATGAAGAATTCAACACTTATTGCGAGAAATTAGACAAGTCTTTGGTACATTTTCAAGATTTATGTGTTGTTGTCGAAGGGAAATACGTATTAGATCGTGCGAACCATGAATTTGGGAGATACAATTATGCAGAAGCGATGTTAGGCATAAAAGACTTGCAAACTCAATTGAAAGGATTAAAATTGGAGGGCAACTCTGTGAAAGCTCTGTCAAATCTTACTGCTCAGGCTGAGAACCAACTAGCGTTATATTCGGCTCATTTGAGTATTGAATGGGATGATATTTTCAGCTGGAACGAGAAAAAAGGAGTATCTTCTCTTACATACTCTTTATCAGTTCAACAAAGTGATCCGATGCTCTTACAGAAGGTACTGAAAACGTTACACAAAACGGAACGCTTGAATGCAGAACTTGGCCTATTCTCTCATTTCTTCATTGAGAAACTTCTTCACAATGTAATTCGACACAATTGTGACATATTCACTGAAGATCATATCGGAGCTTTAGTCTTCAATATCAAAATAGATTTGAATGAATCAATAAAACCAAATTACCAGACTATTTTCAACAATCTAACAGCGATATTTGAGTTTCTACAATCAACTTTGGGCTCACAGTTTGATAACGGCAAAAAATTCATTGAAGTCTTCGCCGAATCGATCCGAGACAAATTCTTTAACATCATAATTGAGGACTGCATCAGAACAAATCTGCCATCTTGCGATAGTAGTTATCAGAACTACAAGAACATTGTCATTGAATTAGATTCATTTAATAAGATCTTGGTTGACTTGAAGTTTGTTAACGCTGACGATTCACCTTTAAATAAGTACATAAATGACACTGAATGCGTTTTATATAACAAGAAGTGTGATAAATTACTCTCCGATGTGCGAAACTTGCTGAATGAAAGCCTTTCTTATGGAACTATAACAGTTGGTACGGTCATAGAAACTGAAAATGAATCTATTTTGGATGTTTCTAACAAGGAAATGCTTTGGGATCTGACCAAACCACTATTTCTTCCAAAATGTATTATATCTCAAAACATAAAGAAGGTGATGACGATGATTGTCGAGCATTTGGAGGAGAGCAGCAGGTTACCGGAGAAATACAGCAAACAACTGGTTATGTATATCAGGGACATAGCTGTAATGTATCAATGTATTGTACCGAAGAAGTTTAAAGTAAATTTGGAATGCTGTCCCCTGGATATTGGTAAGATTTATTCTGTAATTATCTACCTTCCAAACCACATCACTTGACTATATCTTCAAGTTGAAGTCTGTGGTATAGCTATCTACTAAAACTAATACAATTTTTTTATATAAAATTGCCCACAATCCAACATTTCTAAATAGCAGACAAAAACTCAACAAAGTGGTACCTAAATTGCCCCAAAAAATATTCTTGTTTTTTCCCAATGTTGAATTTTTGAACTTGATAATAATCTTCTAAACTAAAATTATACTTTTCTAAAGGCTGAAAACGGCCTGTGTGTCAGGTGTCCAGTCTCGCAACTATTGCATTCCTAATGTAGATCTACTTCGATTTTTTCCCCCAAGTAGCCACACATGTAGAACTAAATATATGACTAGACCAACTTCACTGGACTAGATGGAATAAGCCTTTCTAAAACCTCTTGTTGCTCCCTTTTTATCTTTTTATATCATTTCAAATGATGAAACAAGCGGAGAAGAAACTGTACATCTATGGTAATCAAACCCTACATCTCCAGATTCTACTTATTTATTTATTGGAAATTTCACATATCTATTATTATTTCAGCATTATTCTTCAACAACTGTTTCTATCTCGCCCACGGGTTACTGGGGCCGCCGTGGAAGACCTCTCTCCCCGCCGCCCTGGCTGATCAGCTGGCAGTGGTGCTGCTGGAGAGCATTCAGGACCTGAGGGTGCTCGGTCTGGAGAAGATGTCTTTGTATCTGCAGCATCAGAAAAATGCTATCATACAGAGTATTGAGGCTAAAGGTAGATTTAGATTGCATTATACATAATTTTTTTACACAATAGTAGGTGATATAATTTAGTCCTATTTGTAAGGACTCAGATCACTCTCTCATAAAAACGTCAAGTTTATCTCGCCATCGTTTGCGGGGACGGCCAAAATTGAGCGACTTGTGGGCAAAAATCGCCACCGAATGGACCCCAAAAAACGCGAAAAGGCCACGTGGCCGTCCACGCAAATGTACTTAAGCTATCAAGAAAATAAGTCAACTAAATTCAAGCAATCTATTTTATGTTCTAATTGCAGACTCGACTCCTTGGACGCACGATACCTTCGAGCACTTCGATAGTGCTGTCAACAAGGCACTCAATCTCCTGAAAGACCTGAAAGCCAGCTGGCACAGGATCTTACCTGCCCGGATGTATGAGATGTCAGTCTGCACGCTGGTCCAGGCATTGTGCCAGGCTATCCTGGACAGGATATTCGCTGATAGTAGACCGATTAGTGAGGAGTTGATCTATATGCTTGCGGTGAGGTTGGATGATGTAATTGAAGACGTTGTTACACTGTTTGAGGTAAGATTCATACCGATTGAGAAACCACTCTTATTTATTTATTTTATTAATGGTCTCGGCAGTTCGTCATTTGCCAATGTCATATTACAAAATTTTCAAAATATCATATCGTCTTCTCTACATCCAGGGGAGTCGCCGTAGCGTCGTCACCCTGGGTTTCCGCGTCGTCTTGTCTTCTTCCAGAGGAGTCGCCGTAGCGTCGCCACCCTGGGTTTCCGCGTCTTCTTGTCTTCATTCAGAGGAGTCGCCGTAGCGTCATCACTCTGGACGAAGCAGCTCGACAGTCACGTTCACTCCCGAGCTCGAAGTGGGACTATTTACCATAGCGCCAAACTTCAGATCCTGCATGAATCCTTGGCGAACATTTTCTGATTAATTTAACGTGATATTAAACACAAAACGACAACTTTAGACAATAAGATCAAAATTATCAAATAGTTTTTCAACTGCCATGTTCCCGCCATCTTTTCAGGAGCCGATAAAATACGATACAAAAATCAACTGTTGGTCGAAATTCACTAAAATGCCGCAATTATTAAAAGCACAACTACTCGAAATAGCTGAACTATGGAACAAGAGCCGCGAGCACCTTCAGAGCTATGCGTGTGAGGAAGTAAGGCAGATTGTCAAAGTCCGGTTTCCAGATGATAAGTATAGGTTGAAGATATTGAAGGAAATACAGTGATTTACAGAAGAATATTGTTTTATTTCAAGTATATCACTTTTTAAACTTTCACGGTTTGTATACATATTAATTAGATAAAACGGGAATTACCGTGTTAAACATTTATTATTGATGTCTCGATATTTCGACAGCATTGCAGCCATCATGGTCACTAGTAGACTGAAGTCGGTGAGTGTTAAACGTCAGAAGGGTGACACAAAACGATCTACCCTCTTTCGTGTTCGCTGACTGCGTTGAGAAAAGTTGTTGATATTTGCAGGTACCCCCATTTTGCAAAAAGAACTAATTATGTCCGCTTGTTTGCACGCACTCGCCTTTGTGCCTCGTTTACATAAGTCGATCACTGGATTCCAAGTTTTTGACAACAGAAAACCATCGTCGCGATTGAAATTTCTGTATTTCTTTATTTCAATGGCCTCGCGTACTAATCTGGGAACATAATGGCGTTCTGTCGATAATACTTTTGGATTGTCGTTTTATCTAATTATTTAAAGTATGTCATTTTTAGGGTTCCGTGCCTCAAAAGGAACCCTTATAGAATCACTTTGTTGTTCGTCTATCTGTCTGTCCAAGACCTATATCTCAGAAACACCTTTTCCCGCATATTTGTATGAAAACGCGAGAAGCTCAAAACCTATAGGGTACTTCCCGTTGACCTAGAATCATGAAATTTGGCAAGAAGCTAGGTCTTATGTTACAAGTAAAGGAAAAAATCAGAGAACTGTAAATTTGGGGTTCCATCACGAAATAAATATGTTTTTGGAATTATATTTGCAGTTGACGCCTGATATGTCGATGTATGACGTTATCAGTTTCGAAAGCGTAAAAACAAGTTTGTCCCTAATTCTAGTTTATATTTTCGTTAGAGCAAATGCTATGGTGAAGTTACACGGAACCCTCGGTGCGCGAGTTCCGAACCGAGTTCCGTGACTTGCTGAGCGACTTTCAACTTGTAGGCCAACTCGCCGTTAGTGTCCACGTTGGGCCCCGTATGGTTTGGGACGTTTTTGTGTGATTTGGGAGGAATAGTGTGATTTGAAATGTTTTTGTGCGTTTCGGGAGGTTTTGTGTGTATTTGTGTGATTTGGGATGAATTGTATGTTTTGTCTTTTTTGTGTGTGGTTTATTAGTAGAGAATGAAAATGAAACCGGGCGCAAAAGTAGTCTTATTTTCAACTGAACAAATGGGAAAAAATTTCTCTACTTCAGTCAACTGAACTGGCCAACTGGACTAGGTGTGTACCATACACCTACTGAAAAACCTTAGTTTTCATGATCTGTGGTATACCTATTGAAGACAAGAAGATATTAACTAATTAATTTCCTAAAGCCCAACTTAGCTTAATTCTCCTGTCGGATGTCAACGTTTCCTTTACGCTCTATAAATATACCCCATATGTAGGTATTTGCATGTTAATTATTTGTTCAATGAACAATATGTATGCTAAAGAACCGCCTCGAACATTATTTGCGTGCTATTTACATTGCGTTGCATAACGCACTGGTTTTCCTATTGTAATTACTCGCGGAAGAACGGAAATAGGGAAACGCACGCGGTGCTGCTATTTCGCACACTTTTCAATCGGACATGTTGGGTAACGCGCGATTTGGCGGAAGACCAACCGTTATTCGGTTTATTATAAATATTTATATATGTAACGTAATCTATTTCCAAATACTTAGCCAGAGTAGAGGAAAATTGCAAGAGTGCAACGTAACTAGGGATAACTCTCCCATTACACACCCGAAACGTAATTTCTGTAATCTTATGCTGTTATTCATAAACCTAGTTAAACCTCTCTTCCCTAAAATCGTTTTGCTATCCCTTTCACACTTCGTTAAAAAAGGTTAAGATAGAAAGGAGCCTTAGGTTAGGTTACCTATAGGTACGTTACGTTTCCTTGGTGTGGTCTGCTTGTTATTGTGACAGAACTGCTGCTGCACACTTCGTTACCTATTCAAATATCTAAGTAGGTACTCGTTTATCGCAAGTTGTTTCCTCTTACGAGCTAAGTGACACCCCCAACTTTAATATGCCTTAATTGAGGCATCTTAGATTAGAACGTTGTTAAGTATACCGCAGCCCAAATCAAGTGTCTTATTTTGTAAACACATATGATCGTCTAAATACCTGATGTGATGTATCATTGAAGGAACTGATTGGTTGAACCTGTTCATCATCGTGAAAATAAAGTGATCAGATCTAATAATGTGAAAATAACTGTGCAATAATCACTGAACAGCTTAAAATGTGAGTAGGGTAGGGTAGTTTTTGTTTACAAAATAAGACATTGATTTGGGCTTCGGTTTAGATACACTCGTATATTAACTTTGCATAAAACGAAAACATATTTAGTACCTATTTATAAATTAAGTACTCTGTTATTCTACTTAATTTGACAATTGCTGAAACACCTATTTGGGATGGCAAAATCCAGCGAAAATATTTAAGTACTTACTAGGTACAGCTAACATCAGATCAATTAGTGTAGATAACACTTTGGACTTTAAGCCATTCTTATTATCTGCATCGTAAGATTTAAAATCGTACTGCAAGTGTTACCATTGATCTGCTGTTGTCCGTACTTATAACGATGGCTGAAGCCATTGCCTGACTTTTAAGTCACGTATAATTGATAAGGGCCTGCATAGCTAAGGGCACGCTAAGGGTGAAAAACAGCGTGGATGACTGACATTGTCAGAGAAAGTTCGCGTCCCGCGGCCCAGCCACCCATTACGAATGCTATATAAGTGAGCGGCGCTTCCTTCAGCTAATCATTGCGTTGATGTCTGCGACCGGCCGCTGCTGACGCACTATGCAGCACTTATCGGTGGGTATCCGATGTTTTGGACAAGTTTTGTCTCGGTAAATTCGAAATAAAAAGTCGCGGCCACTTTAGAATTTTTCCGCGGGAGTTTTTAGCTCGGCATTGGCAAAATTGCCTCTTTGGGACACCCCAAAAATGGCTTCTTAACACTAAGAAGCCATAAAATAAATTAAAAATATAGTGCGTCATCTGTTTCTTGCGAAAACAAAAGAGTTCGTGTGAAAAGTTTTGGCGGGAAGTGAATATTTTGGATTGAAGTGTTTTTGTGATGTGATATTTTGGTGAAAATGTGCGTTAAATATTAGTAATGTATTCACTACCTATTGTGTGTAGGTACTTCAAAAATATCTGGTAATGTACTTACTTACTCCTAATTATTTCATGAACGCCGCCAGCCTTTTGGACACGCTGCCAATTGTGGGGGATTTGGCGCAGGTTTTTTATTTATAATTTTTACACGTTAGGTAGGTTTAGATAGTTTGATTTAATTTGTATTTATTTGTAAATTATATATTTCATGAGATATTTTAATTTATTATATTAGAATAGATAAAATTATTTCACATAACACGAATGTATATTATTTTTTCAAATGAATGAGTACACTTGGTACAATCAGTGTAAGTAACTCAACACTAGAACCTTGTCGCATTTATTATATTTTAAGTGCTTAGATGAGCTTAAATTTTACACTAAGTACCAACTTAGATAATATACAGAAACATTTATAAAACATCCTTAATTTCAGCAAAAAAATGTGAAAAGTATTTTTTAATAAATTGTAGTTAAGCTACCAACCTACTGATTTTCTCTTTTTGTTTATATTGGGAAATTATAGTGTATTTACGTAGATTTATTCTTACTAGTACATTACGTACTATTTTTTGATTACATTATCGATGAATAAGTTGATGCTCCACATTTTCTGCAAACACAGGTCAGCAGCTCTTGGCCCAAAAATATAAATTGACCGCAAGTAAAACTACAAGATAGCCGCCAATTTGTATTTAAAAACTACTTATTCAATCAATATTGTAGGTAAGTAATTAGATTGGTCCAATTCGACCTTATTGCAAATACGAGTTCTAAGATTATTTATAGGAGGTAAATCTGAAGTTCAATTTGAGGAAATAAAGTTGATGTAGATGGTACCTACTTAGATCATAAAGACTTTGGACTGTTCTTAATTATCTGGGTCGTAAGAGTTGAAATCGTACTGCAAGTGTTATCATTGATCTGCTGTTGTCTGTACATTACATGTGATATTAAAGTGGTACAAACTGTCTTATCGCTCAGAACGATCTCTCCCAGACATCCCTGACGAAAGGAGCTACAAAAACAACTAAAGTATATCAAATAATCAATCAATATCATACTCTAAAAAAACAATTACTTACTTATAGATTTGTTATTTGTAATCTTGACAAATCTTGAACGTAGATATTAGTGTATCATCAACATAGTAACCGACGAAAGTCGAGTCGAACACAAATAATGCTCGCGTGCCTTTGTTTGTACAGTCGATAGTAAATTAATTGTAACACTGAACTTTATACTGTTCTTACTGACTTTTACGTAACAATTTAAAAATAAGTGCGGTCTACTACAAACCGATGATCGTGCATGAAGAGATTGATGATTGTGAAGGAAGCTCGAGTAATGTGCCATGATAGCAGCTGACGTAATTCAATCGTCTCTGCCTACCCCTAACAAACACAACACTGAAACAGGTGTTTATGTATGTATTTATGTGATCATTGATCAAAAACGAGTTCCATGTTTTTATCTTCAATCTGTTCATGTGATTGATACAATAATGATGTAGTTGACCTCATTGTTTTAATAAATATTATTTAAATTTTAAAGTATGATTTTCAAATGCCTGAAACTATGCTACAGGTAATTTTGGCCTGTGATGTACAGTCGAAGACAGAGATAAAGTAAACAGGGGGCCTCATTATGGTTGAAATTTTCTCAAAAGCTGTTTTAATAATTATTTTACAGTTACATAGTTTTAAGTTTTATCTATCTAACAATGAAGGAATTTTTGCAATAGGTTAAGTAGTTTTTGAGAAAATATCGTCCTTAAAACTCTCCTGTACACTTTTCTCTGTGTTAGACCGTACCACGTCAAGGCCTCCCACAAATCTTCCACTCATCTCTATTCTGTCTAGACTCATACACCGGATTGTAAAACTAAATTTAAAAAAATATCGTGCTTGTCATCTACATTAAATGAATCAAATGCCTACGTTTTATTGTTACCAACAATGTGATGTGGAGTGTATGCAGTATACAAACTTTTTACACACGCGCCAACTCTCTGTATTCAATTGTAAACGTGTTATGAAATATTTATAAACCCGCAGAAAGAATCCGCGAGTTGTTATCTACCACTATCAGTGTTTTTGTAAATTATTTGTAGCAACAAAAAGTAGTGTCATATTAGAGTTACGTGTTCATTACACCCAGTGCCGTAACTAGGGCGGTGCCAGCGGTGCCCAGGCACAGGGCGCAGACCCTGGAGGGGCGCAGAAATAACCAGACCAGTATCTAGTTTTGGGTCATGCATGGTAGTTAGTAGGTTCATTTTGTTTTATGGTGTAGACGCGCCCTACTGTACTATCTAATAATATTTTTCAAGCGGTCTTGAAACAACAACACTTTCGAATAATCAAATTTTATCTTAATAAATCTACTAAGTGGTGTCCCTTCATTTGATAAAAAACATATTACAAACCATTCATTTCACAAACAACGTTTGGCAAAATCATGATTCATAAGTTCATCTTTGTACAAAGTAATGGTTCTAAATAATTCATTTGACAAAACAATTACGAGACAAAGTTTATTTCTTCAAAACATCACTTAACAAACTATTCACTTATTATATACGTTAATAGATAAAACAACGCAAGGCATAAAAACCTTTGACAAAATGCATTGTTTGGTAATTGTAATTTGTTTTTTATCAAATGAAGGGACACCCCGACAACTCTCTAACCAGATCCGACTCGGATGTTTAGGTTCAGAAGGCTCTGGCTTGGAGCGAAGCGCAGCTTCGCTCCAAGCCAGAGACTTCGATGTTAGGTTTTTTTTTTTTTTTATTCAAAAAGCAAGTTTATTTATTAACAATTATACATAAATTTGTAATTTGTTTTTTATCAAATGAAGGGACACCCCGACCAACTCTCTAACCAGATCCGACTCGGATGTTTAGGTTCAGAAGGCTCTGGCTTGGAGCGAAGCGCAGCTTCGCTCCAAGCCAGAGACTTCGATGTTAGGTTTTTTTTTTGTATTCAAAAAGCAAGTTCATTTATTAACAATTATACATATAAAATACCCACTTATTTACCCAATATTTTGTCTAATGGCGACCTTGCAAAAGGAATATTTTGGTCATTTAATCAATTGCAAAATGACGGTTTAGCATTCACATCATTTGCTATGTTAAATATTTATAAAATGGATTTTTGTCAAATGATCACTTTTAAAACGATCACTTTAGTAAATGATAAGTTTGTCAAATGATTACTTTTTCAAAAATAATTTGTAAAATGATCATTTGTCATACGTTTTTTGTCAAACATTAGTGAACCCTACTAAGTACCTAATAATTATCTACCTAATTCTAGGCACGTCGTCGTCTAGGTCCGTCCCGCGCGGTAGGGTGCCCAGTGCACTGGCCGCATTGCCCCGCTGTATAGAGCGAGGCTCAGGCGCTGGCCAAATACTTATATTTGTTTTTTTCTGTTTTATATGTCTAAATTGCTTAATAAATTTATTAAGTACCTACGTAAACAAAAAATAGATAGATTTATTTTTATGCACATTTGTCCATTTTATTGTCAGAGCATTTTTCAAGGGCGCAGTTTTGAAAGCTCGCACCGGGCGCATAAAAGGCTAGTTACGGCACTGATTACACCGACCGACTATTTAACGCACATGCAACCAAATGTTTATTGTCCCAAAACACAAGTTTAATTAACATTTAATGAAATTAATGACATAGAGAGGGTCTTATGTAACGTGACATGTATTAATTATGTACGGGCGTTTAGTAACTGCTAATTAAGTATTATTTTTATTTAACACAAGCAAAGGAGAATTGAGATTTTTTTTTTAAACTAACTTGATGATTTATCTATTACGTTTTATTCAAAATCTTTCATCACGTGGACATTCTACGCTAAGGTTTGAATAGATTGCATTGCAATGCTTTAGTGAAGGTAGGTTGATAGGTAGGAGGTACTTGATGTGCTTTCGACTGTGCTTTTGATTAGGTTAGGTTAGATATACTTATCAATATCAATCAAACAATGTGAAATACGAAAAAATTAGGACTCCATACATTACATTCTGCACCTACCGATCGGCCAGGATCAACAAATCGATTTGCATGAGATGATGATAGTCTTTTTATTTAAGTATTAAAAATCGTAGAACAAGAATTGTTCAGTTACTGATACTATAAGCACCCTCTTTCGGCTTAAGATACCCTTTACCGCTACACCTGTATTGGGCAAGCCTCTTCGACAGCCTTATCCATCAAATTATCGAAACACTAGCGTCCCGTCCCGGCTTCGCCTAGGTGATAAATAGCCATGTTACTCAGGGATAGTGTAGCATTCTTGGTGAAAGAATATTTAAAATCGGTCCATGAGTTTATTCGTTACAAATATACAAATCTTTCATCGTAGATAACTATTACAATACCCCTTATCGTTTACTTCCAGACGTCATTCCTGATCATCGCGTTAGCGATCGTCGTCAACCATGGCGTGACAGCACAAGTGGGCGAGAACTACGATCGCCAGCACGACCAGGTTGCACAGGAGGCAAAGAACCGAGCCGTCACTATCATAGACGGACCCAAGTTAGTAACCCCTCAGGCACCAGCGCTCAACGTCACACACAAGCCAGAACAGAGGCCGTCGAGCAAGCCACCCATCACCGCACCAGAAAAACATGCGAAACCCAAGTATGTCGAACTACCACGCTTGTACTACGGCCAGATACAAAGCCTACCCCCGCTTAGACAACACTATAACAAACCCTTGAAGATACAGCAACCGAATACTGTCTATAAGTACCACAAAGTTATTCCGCTGCAACCTCTAAGATACTCTCAAAAGCCGCTTGTCTTCGCCGCTTCCACAAACAAACCTTCCATCTCGAAAAGCCCAAAGTTCAGTCTTCCTGTCGAAACTGTTAACGGCATACGCTCAGACTTTGTCAGACCACCGCATTTCAATACGACTAGCACGAGCACGACTACTGCTGCTAGCACCACAAGAATGCTTAGAACCAAAAGAATATGGCCGAAGCATATCCTAGACAAAATGAACACCAATTCAACGTCACCAGCATCGAATAGCTCCAGCGAAGATCTGCACACATCAGCGAGCGTCCGAAGATATGTTGTCTACGTTAATAGAACGTCGACTACCACCCTTCAACCTTCGACCAGTCGTGGCTCTTACCGGCCAGTCACCAGAATCCCGAAGAAGAAGGCGACGACGGCAGCTCCAGAGAACTACACTCACTTCGAAGTCAACGACTGGGTGCCGATAGTACCTGCGCACTTCCCCATAAACAAAGTAAGAAAATTTAAACAAAAACTTATGAATAGACGATCTGATATGTTTTTTTATGAGCCTGAAGAATCTCCCAGCCCAAACTTTTTTAAAAGCATGCAACAAACACCTATGAATAGACGGTCCGATATATTTTTTTATGAACCTGAAGAGTCTCAAACCCCAAACCCCAGATATAACAAACGTATGGTCTATTTGCAATCGTACGGTCTCGTCCCGATGGCGAACTCGCAAAGCCCCTCTGTGATCGCAAGAAAGAACATAATAGTTGTCGGTAAGAAAAAGCCTTTGAACTCGCATGTGTCTGGTTACAGGAAGAAACCTGTACACACGTCGCATGTAATAAGGGAGTACGACCTTAACGACCCGAAGATCATGACCAAGATCAAGCATCATCATCACCACCACCACCACAGATACGTCAAAACGGTGGAGAAGCCAATACGAGTCGAAGTGCCGAAGCCGGTACCGGTTCCTGTACCGATGCCGGTACCCGTTAAAGTGGAACACAGAGTGCCGTACCCGGTACCCGTGAAGATACCTCACCCGGTCCCAGTAAAAGTCATCGAAAAGGAATACGTCCCTAAACCTTACCCCGTTTTCCAGCAAGTGGAAGTTAAAGTGCCTTATCCTGTCGAAAAGAGAGTACCTTATCCGGTAGAAGTAAAAGTCAATGTCCCTTATCCGGTGGAAAAGAAAGTACCGTACCCAGTCCCTGTGAGAGTATTAGTACCGCAGCCTTACCCAGTGGAAACAAAAGTGCCTTACGCGGTCAAAGAACCATTCGAAGTTATTAAACATGTTAAAGTACCGTACCCCCAACCGTATCCTGTCAAAGTGCCTGTGAAAGTAGAAGTTGAGAAAAGAATACCTTATCCTGTTGAAGTAGAAAAGAAAGTAGCAGTCCCGGTTCCTTACAGAGTAAACGTACCGGAAAAGGTTGAAGTCGAGAAAAGGGTACCTGTTTACGTACCAAGGCCCTATCCGGTAGAAAAGAGAGTGCCTGTACCGGTAAAGGTTCCTTATCCTGTAAGAGTACCCATTAGAGTACCGTTTGGAATACCTATTTTGGTGCATCCTTCGTCGCAGAACGAAGAAGACCATACCTTCTCTGGCACTTTGTTGATGGATGATAACAGTCATCATTCTCATTACGCTTATGCGGTTCATGGAAATTCTGCTACCAATAGTCCAGACACCGTGACGGAACTTCCTCAGCATACAGTGACAGTCCACGGGAATGGGGGGACCAGTACTCCACATCACACCGTAACAGTACACGGAAAGCCAGGCTTCACTGGGTTCCAATCACGTTCAGATATAGTCGACGAGACGACCACAGACTCTGTGACTACGCATGATACAGTGACCAATGATCCAGCTTCAACGACGATTGGAAGCTCTGGATCAGAATTAAAATCACTTTCAGCCGATATAACACCTACACTCGATCCTCGATGATACAGGACATTTATTTTGTAAATACTCCAGTATATGCTTTAAGTTTTAGATGTAAGATTGTAATTAGTAGTTAAATTGTTATTAAATTATTTCACTGTCGCGTTTGTGGAATGTTGGATCGTGAGTAAATGAATGATGCTGTGATAATTAGTGTTTCATTGCGCGGTAGATATCTCCATCAGCGATATCAGTCGACTGCCACCTATCCAAGACCCTTGAGTATGATCATTCCTTACCTAATCTAAATAGATTATATTATGCAAGAAACGTGTAAGATGCTAGTCACAAAGCTATGATACGTATGGTCGCCTATTAGCCAATCACCATCCATCATCCCATGATGGCCCATAAGGACTTAATTATTATTGCACTGCCAACTGTTAGCGGTGAAATAATAGGAAGAAATAGTTCTTCATACAGTCAAAAACAGAAATGTTTACAGTGGACCTCATAAAGGTTGACATTTTCTCAAACATTACTATTTTGCAACTACATAGTTTTAACTTTTATCTACTTATTTCTAACAGTGACAGAAATTTTGCAATAGGTCAAGTAGTTTTTGAGAAAATCTCAACTTCAGATAATCTCTCAACAACAGATAGATAAAAGTGAAAACTATGTACTTAGCTGTAAAAGAATGATTAAATTCGGTCCAGTAGTTTTTGAGAAAATCTGAACCTTATTGAGGCCCCCTGTATACTTATCTCTGTCTTCGACTGTACCTATAAGTTTAAGACATCAATTTAACATAGCGTGTTGTAATGTCGAGATAAGTATTAATCCGTCAAAGTTATGTAGCAGACAAGTGCAAGTGCAGGGGGCGTCGCGCGAAATTGCACTGCGCAGGCGCATGTCGTTCACCCGTGCACTAATTACGTGCTTGCTTTGCTGCGCAAATGATCAGGGTCGGATTGTTAACAGATCGACGACCTATGAGTATTTTAATCGTAATTTGGTAGGTGTTTTTCATCGACAAGTAAATATCCAAAAATATTAATGTGAGTATTTTTTATCAGTGGAGGAAGAGGGTAGGCCTTTGTCCAGTCCCCTTACCATGAACTGGCAGACGACTATTGGTTGGTAGGGGCACAAGCCTTCCATTACATCGAGGGAGGACTGAGAACGGACCACGCGAGTCTAGTACGGATTGGTGGATTACACATGCCTTAGATTCTTTGTTTTCAAACATGCCGGTTGCTGCGTGATGATTTCCTTCGCCATTTTTAGGCCATTAGGTAATTTCACGTAAAAAAACCTTTGATAAAATTCGTAGAAAACTCGTCAGCCTGGGGAAACAAACCTTCGTAACGAAAGTCCATCAGTGTTCTATTCTAACCACAGAAATATTGAGCTCTCACAATCGATATAGTCAAGTGGCATTGATTTTCGTTAACGCTAGTATAATAGAAAAAGAAATGGATGGGAACTCCATACTTTATTTGCTTTTTCGTTAGCAAAGTCAATCCCATATTATTTTTTTCTTTTATAACTAGCATTAACGAAAGTCAGCGTCACTTGGCTAGAGGGCAGGAATTTTATTATTTAAGTAACACCTTTAAGTTAGTTATCAATAACAATTAAAAACTCATTGAAATAGCTCCGTTTAAGGCTCACAGAATAGGGAAGCGTCGATAATTTCACTTTCCACGGAGTCACAGTCGAGTTGAGGCGAAATCGTGTTAAACGTTAAATACAAGCCATACACGGTTCTTTCATCGATACTACACAATGCGCAGCGCTTCCCTGCCGCGGAAAAACGTGAACAATACGCATGAATGAATAAGACATCATAGTTATCATGCGGTACCTCGATATGATCTGCTGCAGCTTATATCCAGAGCAGTGGGAAAGAGCGTTGGCAGGAGAAGGCTCCAAACAGCTTCTCATCTACAACACTAAGAAATTGTCGTGAAGAAAATTCCGGCTCGAAGGACCACGCGCCATTTTTGTTTTGGTAATTATACACTTGTTTTTATTTTAATTCTGTTATTTTAATTTGAATACTTTGTGGCAAGAGGATCGTTGGCAGAAACACCTTCGCTAAGAAGTGGACCATGACCAAGAGGAATCCGGCTCGATGGACCACACTATTTTTTTTAATAATTATCTTATTTTTAACAAAGCTTTTGGCATTGTAATGCCAAAAGCTTTGTTAAATTTTTTGTCTATTTATTTGTAGACTATTACAATGAATGACGATAGTTCGGCAGAGTAGCGTAGCGTTATTTCTCTTTGATTTGCAAAATGATTCATTATCGATTGATCGACCTTTCTTTACAAATTGCATGCGGATGAAATAATTTAATGACTGAATCGGCTTGCCAATGTAATTGTAAGACAGACACCCATGCAATTAAATATCTACGTGGTACCTATTAGTAATACTATGTTATTGAATGTCTTCGGAAACCGGATGGAAGTCAATGTAGTGCAATAATGTAATCAAATCACGCTCTTTATACGTGATTAATAAATATATTGTATCAGACCACCTTCCGCTTCCCAACATCCGTAATTTCCGACTTTCCTATATACTTCCAGTATATATTTTACCCGCAGTAAAGAGTCACAGTCACAACGGGATATACTCGTAGAAGAGTAACCATGAACGAGTAAACGTAGTGTGTGGGACACCCCCAGATCAGACGGAGGGATTAGATGGTAAGGACTGGATTCAAAGAGTGAAAGATAAGGATAAGAAACGGAGGCATTAACGTAATCTTATCCAACCCAATCTCTACACAGGCGGTGCAGATATATAGGTTTGTCAGATACTCCTTTGCGTCCAGGGAGCCCCTTCCTGGTCGTAGGGGGGTCTGATGGACCTATTTGTTGAGTCCCAATGAGGCTGGCATGGTCACCAAGTGACAAAAGCCTAAAAAAACCTAGATTAAAAATAAAAAAAAGAATGAAAGATAGGGTTGAGTGGCGAGCCTTGGGAGATTGATAACAGGTTGACAAATTGACAAATAATATATTGTAAAAAAAATATAATTTATTTAATTAAAGATATTTACAAACTTAACAGATTAATAATTTTTAAGAAAACCACTTATTTCACTTTTATAAATTGCCACTCCAGTTCGTAAACTCCGACTGATGTTTGGTTTTTCTCATCATAGTCTACCCACTCCTTCTCTGAGAGGTCTATGTCTTCAAACTTTTTACCTGTAATCAACGAAATATAAATGTGTTATTCTATCGTGACGAGAAAGTCTAATCCAAAACTAAACACAACGGTCACTGTCAGTCATATGCTACAAAGCGTTAGAGTGAGCGAGACGCCTCGGTTAGTGATTTATTTATTCAATATATAACTGACTGATTATTATATATAAACGGATATCATTCATTTATATTGTTGAAGTCGGCAATTAGACTCCGACATGTATTAGAATGATCCACATTTGCTTTTTTGGACCCTTATTTGGACGTTTTTTAAATTGATTTAGTAAGACCTTTGTGTATCTAGTTGTTTATAGGAGATCAATGCCTTATATGGAAGTTTCGTTTTCGGCCGAAACTAAGACCGAGGCCGAAATTCGTTTTCGGTTTCGACCCTAAAACCTAGTTTCGGTCGGGCACTAGTTAGAATATGTCCTAGCACTACAAAAAAAAACAAATAAAATTACCATCATCTTCAGCCTCCGCAATCCATCCGGACTTTGGTTCAAAGTCGATGGGTTCCACTCCTCTGCAGTCAAATATTACTAATGTCTTGAATTTGTTCGCATCATTGTTAGAGAATGCACCTGAAATTCAAAAGGAAATGTCATTACTTGTTTATTGTACTTCATAAATATTTACCTACTCAGCTACAGTTAGGTATAGCTTTATAGTTATATACAAGATTATTTGGGTGCGTACTGATAAAAGCGGAACAAAAATTATTGTACAGTTTATGCCATAGTCTTATTCTAACCTGACTTTTTAACGAAGTGAGACTAGGTTTAGTGGGTCTAGGCTATCTTCTTGTTCTAGCGGTTCACTGGTCTTATCCCACTATCCCATCCCACTAATATTATTAAAGCGAAAGTATGGATGGATGTTTGTTGCTCTTTCACGCAAAAACTACTGAATGGATTCTAATGAAACTTTACAATAATATAGCTCATAAATCAGAAAAACACATAGGGTATAATAAATAATGAGGGGCGAGTGTTTCCAAGCCAATTCCAATTTGCGTATTTTGGCTACACCGAGGCTTCGGTGATTCCGCCAATGTTCTAGTTGAGTTATAGTTTTTTTATTTGCACATTCATGTTGAAATGGCCTTGACCGATCAGGACCAAAGTTTATACACAATTAAAACGGATCTCATAGTAACAGCAACTACTTTTTACGACGTGAAAATATCAAATTCCCATTGTAAACTGAGGCACGATGCAACAGGACTGAAAGTTATGTATTTCATAGGTTATGTTACTTACCATTGCTTCCGTCCACGACATCGATACTGTTTTCTCTCGAACACAGTTTGCACTTAATGAGCAAGTTCGTCTCGGATCTGTTGTGCTTCTGAGGGACCTTCTCAGCCTCCGTGAGGTCGTGAAACTTCTCTGTGACTTCGCCGCAACTTCCACACTTCAGTTTTAAGAACCACTGGTAGTAAGGATGATTTGTATACAATTTCTCAATACATTCAAGCGTTGCCTTGATCTGGAGCGCGATTTTAACCATTTTGTAGGCGTATTTTATTTAAATTTTGATTTCCTGAATATTGCACGTAAACATCCAAATCAAAACAAAATGTCAATTGTTGTTGTTTTATTGACATTGACAAGAGACTGTTAAGGCAGTGAGTAGTCAGACCATACAGCCAAGCACGAAAAAACCAAAAAAAAAACAGTTAGAGTCTGGCTAACGAAAGAGTGACCTGGAGTTTCCTTAAAAGTTTTGATCTGGCATTTCTGGCAACATTATTAAGCTGTCAGTCAAGGTCAAGTGTCAAAGGTACATCTCAAAGTCTGTTGTGGAGATTTATTTTTCAATAATAATTGCTTTAATATGGGTAAAACAATAAAAAGTAACGTACGAAAGCTGCTACATACTATGATCAGTAAGTTTAAACAAAAACGAGAAGAGAAAACAGTTGTTTTCCATGAAAATAAACAATGTTTAGGTGCCATCTCGGACTTTTTAGGTTAGTATGACTTTGTAATCTTGATCCTTGTTGACTGAATATTAGATATATTTACGATATGTTTATACTTTTTCTTATGTTTATAGATAATCTTGGAGATATTGAAGGACTCTGCTAAATTAAAAACATTGTTGGAACGCTAAGAAATTTGGAGAAAAAATGTTTAATAGTAACTCAAGACTATATTCTTAGAAGAAATATCTTCATCTTCACTAACTGGTATGTACCTGCATGCATCGGTTTAGAGTTTTTTATTTGTTTGTTCCATTTCACAAAGTTGTGTTATTTGACGTCATCAAATTTCATTATTAAGTATGCATTTTATACTTTGTTTTGCATAGGTTGGTGTCACGACATTAAAAAAATTTAAAGGAAGGATCTGCGAATGAAAGGATGTGCAGCACTCCAGAAAAAAACGCCCCCACAAAAGCTCGGTATCTAATTAAGACAGTTAATCTGCCCGCAAAAGAAAAAGAAAAAATGATAAAAACCTCGTTTGACCGAATAACTGCAGAAAATTGGAAAAAATGGCGGACCATGTAATAAATGTGGAAAATAAATACAAACAAAGAGATCACATAACAGAAGAAGTATTGAAAGAATTCATAATAAGTGCAAGTGATGACGACTCCACTGATACAGGAGAATCCTTAAAGGTTGAATTTTTTGAGTACTATGATTGAACATCATCAGCCTATTAAACATGTTAAAGAAATTTAATGAACTGAATGTTAAGTAGGTGAATATTATGTATATACTAATAAAAAATATCTACACACTCGTTTTTTTACTCACATCCATAACAGTCGAGGCTCCGACGCACCAAACACAGCCTTTATAAACAAACGACATTTTGAAATGTGGTGTTAACCATGTAGGTTATGCACATTTAAAGAATTGGTGTGTTTCTTAAATTAGAAATTAATTTCGTAAGCAACTGTTATACAAATTGATAGTCGTAAATACAAAAAAAAAATACTCAAGTATCAAAACATTTTTCTCCTACTATAGTCAGTAATACCACATGTAGATTTTTTGAATTTGCCGCGTTTTCTCAGGTCACTCTTTCGTTAGCCAGACTCTACCACAACATATTCTTTTGCAAAGGTAACCTATTAATTTAAGGGCCTTCCATGAGCCAACTAGCCAATTATGCGAACTACAACTTACCGACATTGAATCACGTTATAAATAAGCATTTAAAAAATAGTATTTATCGTAATAAACATTACGTACATAGCTTTTTTAATAAAATTGATTAAATTGGAATATAAGTGAGTGATATCCGATTGTATATAATAATTTGTAGTAATGGCTCACTATAGTTTTAATAAAAAATGTAAAACCATTCATATGGGTATAATATAACTTTATTTTTCTTATAATTCATTGACTAACTTGTTCACAAATAAAAGTACATAGGTATATAGAGGCAGCAATAAATTGCCATCGAAAATAAATAAATTCATTTTAGAATAATAATTCTGCCTTGGGTTTATATGGAGATTGAGCATGGACCCGTTTTCACTTCGATTAGTGCGACTTGCGAGTGATTGGACAAGTTTATATATGTATTTTATTTTTAGAGTGAAAATGTAATGTTTTATTATTAAACTATATAATAAAAATTAAATAGGTATTAATAAAATTTAACCACTAAAATTAAGTAAAGGGCCTTCCATGAGCCCACTAGCGCCGTCAAACTTAAAAAAATAATATCTTACAAATTATTAATTTATATTTAAAAAGCTATGTACACAATCTTTATTAGGATAAACACTATTTTATTTTTACATTATACAATACATGGCATAATTGCGACAAGCAAAGTTGTAGTTCTCAAATGTGCCAAAAACGGCCGTTTTTCGCAATTATGCGAACTACAACTTACCGACATTGAATCACGTTATAAATAAGCATTTAAAAAATAGTATTTATCGTAATAAACATTATGTACATAGCTTTTTTAATAAAATTGATTAAATTGGAAGATATTATTTTTCAAAGATTGGCGGCGCTAGTTGGCTCATGGAAAGATTAAGCAGATTTTTTTTATATTTCAGAATTTAAGTCAGCTCACTTCGCATCTGCATAAGTATACACTCGCTCTAATCAAAGAAAGATCGTCCCTAATTCATGTTCTTGTCAACGGCGCTACACGGATGGAGTTCCCCTGAGGGTCTGTGTGGAGAGTCAGCCCCATCTCCTGGAGAACCTCGTTATCCACTGGACCCCGCAGGGTCGTCTTTGATATCACATCCTGGAACAAGGGAATATTTATTTAGTTCAAATTTTGTCCAACGTAACATATAATTTTTAATATTGACATTTGATATTGATAGGAACATTGACATATTATTATTAATGGATATTTTTATTTAATTGTTTTATTTTAGTTTTCAACCAGACTGACGATCAAATTATGAATGACTTTTAGATAATAGTAAATAAGTACATATGTAAATGACATTATAATTTGTGATAAATAAATCTAATCTAATCTAACGGGTTGCCCCAAGGCGTAGGACAGTCATACTTACTTACATTATATATAAAATAACGTAAGTAGATAAGGGCTTAGAATATTAAGATAAGATAAGATAAGATAAATATTCTTTATTGCAAAAAAAAAGAATTACACAAAAGAAATAGGCTAATATCGTTAATATTACAATTGGCGGTCTTATCGCTCAAAGCGATCTCTTCCAGACAACCTTTGGGTAGAGAATTCAGCGTATGAATAGGTAGCTTGTTGAGCAATAATAAATATATATCACTAACGGTACTTACATTAAGTACCTACCTACATAAATAAAAATAAAAGTAACAATCTTTCATATTACAAATATTACATACTACTACTACTAATAATAATACGAGTAATAATAATATATTATATAATTAATACATTACATACTAATAAGTACTTATCATAAATATAAATATATACATACATATATAAAATAGACTACTTAGGTACAATACAAATACTGATCATGAAGTAAGATAGTAACAAATTAATAATTAAAGATCGAGAAAGTGAGACTTGACCTGACCCTTAAAAATATCCAGAGATTTGGCAGTACGGATCGTAGCCAATTAATTATACAATAGACGAATGCAATTTATAGTTCTTCTCACAATACCTAGCACACTCTCTCACTACACTCAACCAACTGTCAGCAAACAAGTCACACTCATGTGCTGATTTGAGTGCATTGATGTCGGTAAGAGCGAGGACACTCATTTTCGACCCCTCGTTAATAGGGCCTAATTTGTTGCAAACCACCTCTAGTATCACCCCTTACAAGGAATGTATCGAATTTCCAATCACCATGTACATATAGTAATATAATATACGATGTAATAACTAAGTTCCATTCACCTGGTTTTCTGGACAGTTCTCGCAGAGGTTCCGAACAGCAAAGATGACCCATTGCATTATTACTGATTCACTATAAGGAGATCTTATTGGATTGTACGAAGTATCGACCGCGAAATTCAATCGCATCGTGAAAAGTTTACTCGTAGTAAAAAAATAAGTTAAGAGCCTTCCATGAGCCAACTAGCGCCGCCAATCTTATAAAAATAATATCTTCCAATATAATCAATTTTATTAAAATAAACTATTTACGAAATGTTTATTACGATAAATACTACTTTTTAAATGCTTATTTATAACGTGATTCAATTTCGGTAAGTTGTAGTTCACATAATTGCGAAAAAAGAAGACTTAGCTTGTCGCAATTATGACATGTATTGTATATTGAATAATAGTAATAAACAATACTAATAAATAATAATAATAAACAATACTAATAAACATTTTGTAAACAGCTTTTTTTATGAAATTTATTAAATTGGAAGATATTACTTTTTCAAGATTGGCGGCGCTAGTTGGCTCATGGAAGGCTCTTAAATAAAATATATATTGTAAAAATATTGCTTACTAATTCCTTCCTGCTAATGTAAGTAGCGAGCTCGGTGACTCAGTGGTTGAGTCAATGGTCTTGCGATATGGAGGTCCCAGGTTCGATTCCCAGCCAGGGCAGCCATGTACTAATGAGTTATCCTCGGTTTCTTAAACGGATAAACTTACGTACATTTACCGAGTGCTCTCAAAACGGTGAGGGAAACCTCATGATGAATCCTGCATGCCGTAGAAGAAGAAAAAATCTAAGGCATGTGAAATCCGCCAATCCACACTGGGCCCGCGTGGTGGATCATGGCCCCAGCTCCCTCGATGTAAGGGAAGGTCTGTGCCCGAGCAGTGGGGCAATATAAATAGACTGATGATAGCAGTTTGCAACATGTGCTTAGCTAATATGATGTGTGACGTTAATAACGATTGCTTCAGCTGTGGTTGAAAAGGATACGCGGATTGCGGGCGTCGATATTGCAGCAGTCCAGCAGTATGGGGATCACGTCCAACTCGCGAATCTGAAAGTGTTGAAGCAGTGGTAAATTATTATGCACAAGTTATTAGCCTAAATTATTATTTACAGTTCAGTTCCAGGCAGTTACAGGCAGTTCGATTCCCAGCCAGGGCACCATGTACCAATGAGTTATCCTCGGTTTTTTCGAGGGAAAAACTTACGTACATTTACTGAGTGCTCTCAAAACGGTGAAGGAAAACATCGTGATGAAACCTACATGCCACAGGAAAAAAATCTAAGGCATGTGAAATCCACCAATCCGCAGTGGGCCCGCGTGGTGGATCATGGCCCCAGCTCCTTCGAAGTAAGGGAAGGTCTGTGCCCGAGCAGTGGGGTAATATAAATAGACTGATGATGATGATGATTATTTACAGACGGTGATCTTTGTCAGTCAGTCACTAATATCTAAAGGGATCCCGTGGCCCGCCTTTTCACAGGCCAGGCCGCGCCGGGCCAGGCCGTGGGAACATTGCATCCGATGTGGCCTGTTGACGCCCGTCCGATCCGTCAGAAGTCTTTAAGTTCAAAATTGCGGCGCGACGGCGCCTGTCCTGGCCTGTGAGAAGGCAGGTCGTGGGATCCCAGCACAGACCACTTACCCAATAGATATGAAATCGGCAAATTTGCAAGCGAAAAATTCTGTCAACGATGAGCGCATAGAGACGAAGCGGGGGACATATTAAAGAGAGGGGTGCCGTATTAAAGAGATGCGTCCATGTCGATAATATCTCTAGGTTAGGTGTGTACCTATGTGTGTATGTCGCGATGCAATTTTGCGCTCATGTGCGGGCAGACACGGGCGCCTCCTGTTACAGGTCTATGGGGTAAGTGATCTCTGTTAGATAGAATAAGAAACGAGTATATCCGCCAGAAGACAAAAGTGATTGACATTGCTCATAGAATCAGTAAACTGAAGTGGAAGTGGGCTGGTCACATCTGTCGTAGAACCGACAACCGATGGTTGACGTAGACGAGTTCTCGAATGGAGGCCACGAACGGGTAAACGTAGTGGGACGCCCTCCGACCAGATAGAGGGATGACCTTCGCAAGATGGCTGGCAGAGACTGGATGCAGAGGCCGAGAGTCGGGTTGAGTGGCGCGCTTTGGGAGAGGCCTACGTCCAGCAGTGGACTGATACGGGCTGATGATGATGGGGTAAGTGGTCTGTGGATCCCAGCTTGAGGCGTATAGACGCCACGACAGTGTCCACTACACAATTTCTTGCTGCACCCACCTGTCTCTTGTTCTCCTGGTTCTTCCAGCACAGGTTGGCGAGGATCCTGACGAGGCAGGCCTTGAAGCCGAACGCGACGTGACGCTCCACCGTCTCCACGCTGGTCACGGCGCGTTTGGAGCTGGTCATGTCGACTGCACCCAGTCTGAAAGGTATGCGGCAAGGGTTATGAAAAGTTGACTCTTTTTACAATAAGGTAGTACACATCAAGTATAACACCTTGGACCGTTCTTATTATCTGCGTGGTAAGTGTTGAAGTTGCACTGCAAGTGTTACCATTGATCTGCTGTGGTCCGTACGCGCCACTCTTTATGACGTATCAGAACACGAGGTACATCAAAGTACATCGAGGGTAACACTTTGAACCGTTCTTATTACCTGCGTCGTAAGAGTTGAAGTCGCCGACCCTTATAGAACTACGAAATACCTGGTTTTATGACTATCCGGTGAATCTATTTTCACAGAAGGCACTTTGTTAACAACTGTCTCTTCTGAAATTTTGACCTCCTTCACTGGTTCAGCCTTTCTCTCGGCTGACGTGTCGCCTCTGGTCTTCTCTGCTGATATACCTAGAAAGGAGATCCTATTAGATCGCCTCAATAGAAACTCTTGCTGAAGTATTGTCTGTGGGACCACCCAACTAAGATATTGACTCTTACACATTGATCTCCTATAAACAACTAGATACACAAAGGTCTTACTAAAATAATTTAAAATACGTCCAAATAAGGGTCCATTGTTAACGTCCAACTCGTCCAAGTAATGTCCAATAAAGCAAATGAGGGTCCAATCATCCGTTTGGACCTTCTTTGCGCTCGGACATTTTTAGAAGGCAGACTGTGTATCTAGTTGTTTATAAGAGATTTTTCATCGTGTTTAAAAGTGTAATTATATTGGTTTTTTTTAAGTATTTTTGTTAACAAAACTAATTTTAACTAGGAAATAAGGATAGTCAAAAAAAATTATACTTTAATTAATACTAGCTTCCGCCCGCGACTTCGTCTGCGCAGGATCTTTATAAATTATATCCTGTGTTATTCTGATTTATGAGCTATTAATTAAACTTTACAATAATATGTAAAGTTTCTTTAAAATCCATTCATTAGTTTTGGCTTGAAAGTATAACAAACATCCATCCATACAAACTTTCGCGTTTATAATATTACTGGTATGGGATGTTAAGTTACCTAAAATCTTCTGCAACTGCTCGCTTAGATCAAAATCTGTAGACAAATTCTGACTCTTCTTAACTTCCTTCGGAGTACCCGGAGACTGTTTTTGGGACTCCGTTTCTTGAGGATCGGCTAACGGTGGAGATATTTCACTCGGAGACGCTTTAACCTCCTTTACTTCTTCTTTTGGTAAATGTATTTCTGTCGGGGGATCATTGGGTGAACTATCCTGAGATTCCGTTCTCGACTGCAGTTCTAGTCTCGGATGCAAACCTACTGGTATTACTTCGGCTATCGTATTCATACTACCACTAGGAGATGTTGCATCTATGATTAAAGGTGGCTCATTATCATCACCAATGTCAATCTTATGTTCAAGGCTTATTCGTCTTGTTGGCAATGGTATTCGATCATCACCTTTAGGCACCGAAGCGCTTCTTTTAAAAGCTACCTTAGTCAAATCATTATCAATCTTAACATTAGTACGTTCAGAGCTGTTGCCTCTAGATGTCTCTGGTAACGTTTCAATGAATTTCAAAGGTTGCTGAAGTGTTTCTATTGTGTTTATGGTTTCGAGCCGTTCCATGTAAGTCGGGTTCTCGTTGCATTCAAAGAATTGTTCACTGCTTTCGGATTCTGTGCATTCTGATGTTGTTTCGTTGCATGACAGCATGTTGTCTGCTGAATCATTCTTTGTCAGGGGATCTGAGAATACATAATCAATTATTTCTTCTTTAATTAATACACATCATTTCAATGTTACAAGACATTAAGGACCTTAGATGAACCAGCTAGCGTCGCCAATCTTAAAAATATAATATCTACCAATATAAAAACACAAAATCTTTATTAGGATAAATACTATTTTTTAAATGCTTATTTATAACGTGATTCCATTTCGGTAAGTTGTAGGTCACATAATTGCGAATAACGGTCGTTTTTGGCATATTTGTGAACTACTACTTAGTTTAACATGATTTAAATTTATTCTACGCTTTAATCCTGTCATCTCTTTTTAGCTTAACGTTTTCTAAGGAAGTGTGAAAGTGACGATGTGGAAGTGAGTTTTGCTGCAATAAATGAATGTGGAGAGATGCGTGATGCGACGAGTTTGGAGGATATGTGTCAGGTTCGCGTCAGATGTAATTCTGTCGTCTCTGGGAAACAGTCGTATGAAGATAAATCAAAGACATATTTACTTTCAGGAGGCACTGCCATAGCAGCCACGTTTTCATCGTTGATCAGCTGTTTGCCCGTTGCCTCATACAGCTTGTTGAGGGAAGAAAAGAAGTTGCTACTCTCTTTGCCGAGCTTGTGGATGGCACGGAGAAGAACTGAGGAGAAAAAAACACATATTGGCTTTCAGAAAAATACTATAAAAATACAAATTGTTATAATTGGTAAACCCAGCTCATTTATTATACATACTTATACCGCAGCCCAAATCAAGTATCTTATTTTGTAAACAAATACGATAATCTAATTAGCTGTCGAGATGCAGGTTCGATCAATCAGTTCCTTCAAACTGATTGATCGAACCTGTTCGTCATTGTGAAAATAAAGTGATCCGATCTAATAATGTGATAATAACTATGCAATAATCACAGAACAGCTTAAAATGTTAATAGGGTGTATTTTGTTTACAAAATAAGACACTTGATTTGGGCTACAGTATACATAACCTCATGCTGGATATATGAAGGCGATAATTTATGGTATGGTCGATGACAAGGAGAAGTTTTTAAGATTGAGATCAAAAAGTACTTTAAGATAAGATAAGATAAATATACTTTGTTGCACAAAAAAGAATACATAGTTTTCTGATTTTTGAACATTCTTTACAATTACATATTACTCTAATGTTTTAGTAAAATAGGTTTTGCAATCGCCAAGCTGTTCTTGAGAAAATCTCAACCTTATTGAGGCCCCCTGTATACTTATCCGTCTTTGTGTGTACAATTAGGTATTGTAATGACGATTAATTAACTATCTTAAAAGCGAAAATATACTTACAGGCACAATTAATGAACAAAGACGTATCACTTTGCAAGCAATCCATGTAAGCGTCCATACTAGATGCTGTAGCTACGATCTCCAATAAGAATACTACCTCCTGTGGCTCAATGCTACTCACGTACTTATCAACCGTCTTCAGTATACAATCAGACTTGCTTTTAAACTCATGTGCCATGAATTTAACAAAGTTCACAGACACATTTATATCCTGCGACTCCGTAGACATTAAAATGTTATACGCAAGATTTAAAACCAACATACGACATTCTGGTTCCAATTTCGAGTACAATTTCTCAATATAAGTGTTTTCAACACCAATCAAGTACTCGATAATCAAATGGGGATATTCAGTGTTGCCGTTATTATACATGTAAGCTAACGAGTTCAGGAGTGTAACATCATCTGGCAATACATTTGGTTGTCCCAACAAAATGTTGTAGATGATCATCGCGGCAGCGGAAGCTATTTTATCATTTTGTCCGATCAGACAATTTAAAATATTTGCATCAAATTTATTCCAAATCATTATTTGGTTGAACGGATTGTTCACAACTAGGTTTCCTAGTGTTTGAATAAGAACGGTCATACACGACTCATATTTCTTTTGTAGTTCTTCATTTAGGAGTTCTATGCTTGGATGTTGATATTCCGATGCTAATATTAACATGGAATCTAGTATGGAGAGTTCTTTAGAGACGTAGGTCTGCATTTTGGTGCCGGCAGCAGCGCAGGAGCGGACGAGACGGAGACATTGTTCCGCTACAGCCAACGTACTCCGATTGTACGAAGCCTGTTCGACATCTAACCGCATTATGTGTAGGACTTCAGCTATGAGCCGTAATGTGTATTCTGAGGCCTTTTTACTGTAAATAAAACAAAAGTATGATAAATTTGTAATTCGCTAATTCATACTGGGACTATACAGGAGTTAAGTCATGCAACCAGCAAAATACTTTGTAGTTTAAGCCGATGATAATAATAATATCAGGGTAATAGATGTTTAATTCTCTATGTACTATTGGCCGAAAGAAGTTTGAATGCTCCTTCGATGTAAAGGACGACTTTTGGTGCCTCAAAAGTGGTACAAATAGGCTCAAAATGATGATAAATGTATTTTATTGGTTATATTTACACGCACACGAGAGTGTCGTCTAAGCTATATAAATTGGTTTGAGGGTCATTATACCTATATGTAGCTACTGTGGAGTAATAACAAAGCTATTCGAGTGTAAAGTTAGAAATAAATAGTAATACATACGGCCGCAATCGTCCTGTTTCTGTGTCCCTAGAAAGTTGCGCTTCAGCGCGTAACATTTCCTCGACGGCGTCCCATTCTCCGGTCTCCAGCTGGAAATTGATGAGTTTGGCGTCCAGCAAAATTTCTTCCGCAAACCAAACGCTTTTATCTCGAGACATATTTGCAAAAATCCAAAAATCTGATGATCAAAAATCACGATTTTTTGTTGACATATTTTGACGTAATGAATGAATGACGTTTGATCGATTGGGTAGAGATTTTTTAACAAATTGATATTGAGAAAAGGGATGCAGGATATCATTATGTATGGCGCTATTTCTCTCGTATATCTAGCTAGCGTTCATTCTGTGATAAAAAATTATAACAATTATTGTCTATTATTATTTTACTTTTAATAACGGCTTGGTTACATGGATTTCGGCTACAAAAACAAAAAAGTAATGTTGCCATTAATTCCACATAATAAACTGCTATTTTAGCCGTTTTATTTGAAGATAAAAATATATTAGTCTCAGTGACAAGCCCAAGGGTCACTGCGACCTCAAAGGTCTATTGTGGCCGCGCACCGAGTTCTTATATCTCGCTCCCAAGGCCAACGTCCTTCAGGAATCGTATGATGCACTTAGGCGAAAGAGCTTTAAGCCATGTTTAGATTATTATGACGTTATGGATATGGATTTTTATGACGTTCACCGGGTTAGGTTAGGAACTTAACTCGGGTTATATTATTGCAAGTGGCCCCATTGATGTAAAACAAACGCTACACATCAATATTTGATCAGGATCACGATCCGATTCGATACGTGTCAATCAATTCGATTCAATACAGCCAAAATTTGTTGTAAGACACCAATATTGTTGTAACGGAAAGGTACTTCGAAGGCTGTTAAGCATTAAAAACCTGAAATAAAAATCTTTTGCCGTGTACTCACAACAACCATTTATTAAGAACACAATCTGACATTGTAAAATTCAAATTAAATTATTATTTTTAAATGGAAAAATATATATAGCGAAAGGAGGCCGCCACAATTGTGTCAATTTCAGCGCTTTTTGAGACTAAATCCAAGCTTAGGTGAAGCAATCCCAAATTATTGGCATGAAAACGCTTCTTCATGCTGATAAATACAGACGCACCCTGCGGTTCGTGATCCGTATCACCATAAAAATATTGATCTGCCTATATTTATTTTTTGCAAAATTTCGCAGAAATCATAAAGTTGAGATGTTCACCCTAGACAATGGTGAATGTCGCTTGCTGTCTGTCGCCGCCCGCCCCCGCTTCACCGTCGGTCGAACGAACGGAGCGGACGGGGCAAGTGAGAATGGCATTTAGACAAGAAATTGTATCAGTTTTTGTGTGAACAAGTGCATATTTCTCACAACAACAGGTTTACGCGGCGACCTTTTGTATAATTGTGCAGTTATTACAACTACAGTGTCGAGTTATGTGTCGTTAGATATCGTTTGTGTTTGGTGATCTTGTGAGGGGATAAAATGTCCCGTGGATTGTTTCATTGTGCCGTGCAATAATGGGTCGTCTTCCCGCTAACATCGTTGGAATTTAAATTATTCGGTGAGTCATCTGCATTTTGTGTTATATCGTTTCTATCTGCAACAGAAAAGTATGCACATGGATCTATAAATATCAGAGGGAAATCAAAATGTATCGTGTCGAAACCCGTGTCGGGTTTGCTACGCTATTTATATCAGATTTATTGTATTTTCTCGACGCACGACAAGATACTTCCGTGTATCATACATTGTGAGAAATGTAAACATTTCGTTTCGGTGCATATTTTCTCTCAAGCATTCTTTGTTATTGTAAATTAGACTCTAGCTCACTCGCCAATATTGTCTATAGGTTTGGGACAGTCAAAAACAAAGAAATACGGGCTTAGATTTTCTCAAAAATTACTTGACTGTATGTAAAAATTATTTCAATAATAGATATTAAAAGCATGCTATGTAATTGTAAAATAATTTTCAATAGGGTCCAGTAGTTTTTGACAAAATCTGAAACGCGACTGACATACCATATAACAAATAAGATAAATAAAAAGAACACTAATATTGCAGGCTCTGAGAGAAGCAGCTTTACTCCAACGAAATTCTTCTAACATCCATCCATTACCACAGTCTCAAGCTCGATTCACTCACACCCAATCAGATCCGTTATCTCAAACTCGCTTCCCACTCCATGTCTAATCTTTGTTTCCTCAGTGCCCCCTTAGTGACACCACAACCTTTTTCCTAATAGGTAGATATTTCATGTATAGGTGTATATCTATCTGTAAAAAGTCTCTGAAGTTGTGCAATATCAAATGAAAATTATCATAAAAGTACCTAAGTGATAATAAACCATTGTAGATTTGTTGATTAATCCTGTAATTATTTATGTACACAAAATAAACACGTACGTACAGACGGACAACAGCAGATCAATGGTAACACTTGCAGTACGAATTCAATTCTTATGACGCAGATAATAAGAACGGTCCAAAGTGTTACACTTGATCTGCTGTTAGCTATAAATTACTGAGCCCACAGCAAATGTCTTATTTTCTAAACAAAATATGATTTTCCTGCGTGCTGACCTGTTGCACTGTAACACTGAAGGAACTGATTGAATTTTGTTTATCATTGTGAAATAAATGCATAATTATATGCAATAATCAAAGCATGGCATTAAATGATAGTAGTTTCTGTTTATATAGGATGAGGTTTATAAGTTCACAATGGGGAGTGCTTGGGGCGCCAATCGGGTCGCGGATATATCGCAGTTACCGTGGCTGGGCAACAATGGCACGAGGTGGAACACCCCAGGAAGTTTTGTCGGTATTCCGCCCCTTCAGGACGGCGAGCCCGACATAATCAACATGCTCCCCCGGGTGTGGTAGGTACCTGGAAACGTGTTTTACTTGGGACAAAAAAAAAGTTTATAAGTTCTCTACCAGCTGACCAGTGTGTGACAGAGAGACGAGATCTGAAGCAGGAAGAGTAAATGTACACATGTTTAATAAATAACATATTTATGTATGAGTATGTGATAAAGGAGATTATTGCCTATTTGTTTTACTTTCCACACAATGTAGAATTGCCAAGGGAAAAAGTATGTCAGCACTTTGATAGCAATTTAATTACAACTACATTATGTGAAAAGTAAAACAAATAATTATCTTATCTAAATATCACATTTATAATTTATATAGGTACAATTAATGGCTTGTCGTATCGCCCATCTCTATTCAAGGATGGTATTCTCAACAGCATAAGTTTGATTATCACTTGCACTATTTTAAATCTTATTTACTTAACAACAAAGTTCCATATATTGTTAGTAATATGTACTTAGTATATATAAAATTGTTCAGTTGATGTGCAAAAATGTACACAACGTGCTTATTTGCAATAAAGAAATTTGACTTTTGACTTTGAATATAATACAAATAATAAATGTCAATAATAAAGTTCAAATTCCTTTGTCAATAATAAAATAATCACACATGAATAGCTTAGTCCCTAATATTATGCCACCAGCACTTTGGTCCAGTGTGCTGCTATGGGATACTCTGCACTTATCACTGATTACCCTATCAGGTATTATAATAATTTATATCATAAGAAAAATTGTTACAACAATATGCTTACTACTTACTTACAGAGTACACTTCAGATGAGTCGAAGTGTCAAGAAAGTACAGGTTGAAGTACTACATAGGTAGTATAGTAGCATAGTTTTTGAAACTAAGCTAATTCTATACGTCTAAAAGTGCTGCCTCTTTCCTACACCAAACTTATAAAAAGGATGGCATTACTTTTAAAGGTGGACATACACTAGAGCATTTTCTCTAGCATTTCTATGTAACGTAACATTCTTACGAATGGTACAATACAGGGAAAAGCTCAGTTTCCAAAGCGTTCATGACGTTTGGTTCGTGAAAGGGTAATACACTAGAACATATCATAGAGCGGCTCGTTGTTCTGATACAAGTAAATGCTCTAGTTTATACTCACCTTTATGGATTTATTTTAGACTGTCCAAATTAGAAAACATGTGACCGAGTACCTAATTTCTGTTTTATCTATCACATTAATATTGTTGCAAATAAAAGTCTCGATAATCCTTAGTTTATCAAAAACTGCATCTGTGTAGTACATTTACTCTGCTTCTGATTAGTTCTGTAGTCTTAGCGGAACCTAAACAAACGACGACATTGCGCAAAAAAATTGAAAACAGTTGCAACAAATGTTCCAATGAAATGAAGCAATGCATTGTTTTGGAAAATGCAAGTGTGTAAAATTGAACCAAATCATACTTCTTTATAAGTACCAATGTAACTTTTTATTTATTTTATTAATGGACTCGACAGTTCGTCATTTGCCAATGTCATGTTACAGAATATCATATCGTCTTCTCTTCATCCAGGGGAGTCGCCGTAGCGTCGTCACCCTGGGTATCCGTCTGGTAAAACAACACCTACATGCTAAATGCTATTACAGAATAGATGAATTTCTAAATGAGAAAAAATAATAAACAATCGCTACTTACTACTTCTTAGTTACTACAAATTACATTATATTTGAACAAAAAATATTGTCTCTCTCTTGTATTGCTGTGCCTAAACAAGGTCCATAAAGAACATTGTAACATTTTAATGTTAAGTATGTGACCATCTGTATTATAACTTATGGAATGCAATAAATATATTGAGTATCCGCATCTTCTGTCTTGATCCAGAGGAGCCGCCGTAGCGTCATCACTGTGGACGAAGCAGCTCGACAGTCAAGTTCACTCCCGAGCTCGTAGTGGGACTCGTTGACTATAGCGCCTAACTTCAGATCCTGCATGAATCTAACGAACATCTAATAAGGGAGATGTTGAGGTGCCGTTCCATATAAGTTGTTATCCCGATTTACGTTAGAACCTTTTGTGTCTATTTACACGTACCACAACCACACTACGTCGCAACTACAAAAAGTGGCCAAATCAAAAATTCAACACGCAGTTTAAGTTGACGGCAAAATGTGGTCCGGGGGAGTTTTGTTTTCGAGACTTCATACTTCGTGATCTCAAACTTTCGGTCAAACATACATTCGGGATTTTAAACTTTCGGACAAAGAAACATTCGGTCATATTCGGCCTTCTGTTCATACGACTTACGAAATTCGGCCTTTTGTACTTCAGCATTATGATACCTGAATTAAACTATTCATTTTGTAGGTTGTCATGTGGTTGTTGTACGTCGGAATCAAGCCTAGGGTGCCATCTTGAATCGCCACGTCATATCCCCCTCTGTTTGGTTGCAGGTGTCCCAATCGGGATGGATGAGGGTCTCCTCAATGACCTGCTCGAGTGCTCCGTGTGTCTGGAGCGGCTCGACACGTCCTCCCGCGTGCTCCCCTGCCAGCACACATTCTGTCTCAAGTGTCTGAAGGTGAGAGAATGAGATAGAACCAGTCTTTCGATGTAAGATTGTACAGACAAGGGTATTTTGGCACGTGGAACCTGAAACGCCCGTAGGTGGCGCTGACCAACGATATTCTCACACGAATTAGGGGTTTTCAAAGTGACAGTTGTAAAAAACAAGCTTTTGAAGTTGATCATAGGTGGCGTTGCACCGAAGTGCGATATCATCGTAAAAAAAAGCACCATGAAAAAAAATCAATGTCAGCTGAATAATTTATTATTATTGGTTTGTTTGTGTAATTTAAACAATACAGTACAAATTAACACTAGGTATGAAATACGAAGAGCCCAAGTTACAAGCAATAAGAACGCATTTAAGACATCAGACCAGCCAGTGCCATCTACCGGGGCTATCAGTACTTTCTTTCTCTTTTAAATGTAACCTTGAAATCCCCTCATTGTACACATGTCCAAACAGCCTTAGAGAAGCACAAAATAAACTAAAGAACGTGAGATTATGTATGTCGTTTGGGATATATTTTCATAGCTCAATAAATGCTCGTAGCTCACAACAGCAGTAAGTGAAGACTTCTTCATACTTTCTTCTTCTTCTTTCTATTCTTTAAATAGTCGTGGCGTGACTATGTAACGTACGGCATCATTGCACAGACCACTTACTCCATAGACCTGTAACAGGAGGGCGCCCGTGTTGGCCCGCACATGACCGCAAAATTGCTTCGCGACACGTGTAACCTAGAGATATTATCGACATGGACGCATTTCTTTAATACGGCATCCCTGTCCCCCGCTTCGTCTCTATGCGCTCATCGTTGACAGAATTTTTCGCTTGCAAATGACAATGCCAGATTCTGCCCCACCATGAACCGCATGATGTACAAGATAAAGAATAAATGTAAAATTTTAATAAAATTATTGGTTTAAATTAAAATAAAGTTTTGTACAACAAAAAAAATCCATTTTATAAGGTTGTGTACGTTTTCCTTCGAGGCGAATTATTCGTTATTTTTGTTACCATTTTCTACTACTCTCGCAACTCTTACTGTTTATGATTATGCAATATGAAATCTGCAATCAGTCCCCAACAAAATGATAGCTTCAATGTACACGCAGTTTTGTATAGGTGGGGCAAAGCTCCATTGAAATCTGGCAATGTCATTTGTACCGATTACATGTCTATTGGGTAAGTGGTCTGTGATTCTTACTAAAATAGGAGTTACAGAAGGGAAAAAGTTCAATAAATGCATCAGATTGTTTGTAGAAGGTGAACTTCATGTAAGGTTACAAAATATTAAAACAGATGTTGTGGATGGACGCTTCCCCTAGTTTTTACTACTCGGGAATTAGGACAGCTCAGTATAAACAATATCTACCGGGTGTACAGGCGGCTTGAAAAGTCATAGGTGGAATTTATTGATAATATTCATTATGTCAAAGGTAATTTACAAATAATATGGGTACAGGTAATACATCTATTTCATTATTACTATTTTTACAAACATAATATTACGTACTTCATTCGGGTCAAGTTTTGGGGGTAGGTATATGAGTGGTCCAGAGAATGGGCAAGGATGTGGAGATTCTTAAGACCATTAAAAAACGGAAACTCCAGTATCTAGGTCACATAATGAGGAATAAAAAGTACGATCTTCTACAACTGATTCTTCAGGGAAAGATCCAGGGCAGAAGAATGCCAGGCGCCAGGTAGAAGGAGAATATCATGGCTCAGGAACTTACGCCAATGGTACGGCAAGAGTACCAGGTCTCTATTCCGTGCGGCTTGTCGAGAGTGCAGATTGCCATAATGATCGCTAACGTTCGTAAGAAGACGGCACCATAAGAAGAAGAAGATATGAGTCAATAAAAAAGTCTGATAATTTATTTCGTCCGTCCGTATTCGTCCGTCCGACGACGGACATCCGATCTCCCATGACTGTACTTTTTCATCATCAGCCTATTTAAATAACGCCACTGTTGGGTAAGCCCCAAACATCGACGGAGATCAGACCATGATCCACCACATTGGCATATAGCAGATTGGTGGACTACACATGCCTCTGATTTTTTTAATTCATAAAAGTTGACCTAAGGTCCATATTCATAGACAGTTTTGATCTCAAACTCGCGCTTACGACTGTCAAAATTGTATGGAAACTGACAGATGTAAGACCGAACTCGAAACTCCAGTCATACTCAATACGTACTGTCTTTGAATACATCGGCCTTGTTAATACTTTTTAACTTATCCAATTTTGTAGACCACAATTTTACGGAACGTGTAACAACTCTACAGACCACTTACCCAATAGACATGAAATCGGTACACCTTTGCAAGCGAAACATTCTGTCACCGATGAGCGCATAGAGACGAAGCGGGGGCCAGAGGTGCCGTATTAAAGAGATGCGTTCATGTCGATAATATCTCTAGGTTAGACGTGTCGCGAAGCAATGTTGCGCTCATGTGCGGGCAGACACGGGCACCCTCCTGTTACAGGTCTATGGGGTAAGTGGGCTGTGAACAACTCCTAAGCTACAGTTAGGTATTTGACGTTTGTAAAATAGATATGCATGTCTTAATAGGTAACTCGGTAACTCCACTCCAGAGTCCAGTCATCACTTAGCATATAGCCAACGAGTTTAATTAAACGATCACTTATCACTTTTCTCCTTGGTGGTCCGTTTGCATCCTGCGTTAACAGCCCCTTCCGCGCATCGTAAATAAACACCACTTTATTACGCTCGCTCTATTCAATAGGTTCCCAAACTTGTTGATCCACTCGGCCCCGGATCGGGTTTTAGGAGGCGCCAAAATCGTCATTTTTTTTTGGTTTATGGATATTAATTCAAATTCAAATGTTTTTAATTTCCTTCCACATAAGGTACATTTTTCATGTTATTAGACACAGTTTGGTGGAAGACTGGTGCTCAAGCTAGGACTAATCCTGTGTTTTGAGTCACCAGGCCTCCCCCTTAGGGGCCATCCAAAAAGTACGTCACACGAATTTCATGATTTTTTTGTACTTCAATAGCACGACCTGCTAAACAGGATAACCTAACTTATATATTTATAAGCCTAAGCCAATGTAATTATGTGCTTTTTATACCATGTAACATCAGTTCCATCAATAAAAATTATTATCCAAGTGAAGTGCCACCATAAGATTCACAATTGGGGGGCCGCACCGCCCACTTTGAGAAGCTATGCTCTATCTGAACGGTATTTGCCTTGACTCAGACACCACTGACTCATCCAGTCCACTTCGGTCCAGCCGTTTATAATGAATGGCCCTTATCTGCCTACCTAGATAGCTTGGTACTTGAGATGTGCTATATTTCTTTGTTTACTTGTTTCTTTTGTAATAATTAGAAACCGGCCAAGTGCGAGTCGAACTCACGCACCGAGGCTTCCGTGCAACGCAACGTATTTAACCCCGTAACTATAGGTTCTGAGTTTTTCGCGTTTTCAAAATTCGATATAAACGGCCATATCTTTTGATTTCGGTAACGTGGAAGGTTGATTTTTTTCATGGTTGCATGAGGTTGCAGACTCGAGTATTTGGTATTAATTTCATCTTGATACGTCGACGCGTTTCTGAGATATAAGTCTTGACAGACAGACAGACAACAAAGTGATCCTATAAGGGTTCCTTTTGAGGCAAAAGGAAAAAAGTGGTTTATATTTTTTTTATTTAGGTTATTCATAAACGTAATTTAAAGTTCGCCACCGTTTAGCCACCCTGTCCCTTTCTATCTTAACCTTTTTTAACGAAGTGTGAAAGGGATAGCAACACGATCTAAAGGAAGCAGGGTTGGTAATTATCAAGATAATTATGTGCGTTGATAATTATCTGATAATTATCCGATAATTATCTCATGATGTCCGTGAAACAAGTATAGTATCTTCACGCTAATCCCTTACGGGGTAGTCAGAGGAACGACAGAAATGTGATTCCAAATTTTCACCATAACAATATTGTGGATACATGTGTTAGGTGGTGAGCCTTTCGCTGTTTTTATTAGGTTATCTCAGGTGTATGGGTTTCCTCACCCTGTTTTCCTTCGCCGATTGAGATCAGTCGGTAAAATAAATGAACTTAACATTTATTTTACACATGACATGACGCCGTGTGATAATGTACATCAATGTATGCAGTAAAACACAAATCGTTATTATCTTGATAATTATCAATATATATTTATCTTTATCAATAAATAAATGAACTTAACATTTATTTTACACATGACATGACGCCGTGTGATAATGTACATCAATGTATGCAGTAAAACACAAATCGTTATTATCTTGATAATTATCAATATATATTTATATTTTATATTTTTATTATCCGTGCCAACCCTGAAAGGAAGTGAGGTTTAACTAGGTTTATGCATAACAGCAATTGGGTATTAAGGTGGAAAACACAGGGCCGCTGTCAAATACATTGTCATCCAGTTAGAACCAGTTATTTACATAGACATAAACCAAAGTTTGCTTAGGCTTTAAACCGAGCTAGATCTCAGTGCACAACAAGTCTAGATAATATTCAAAGCGGTGTTATCTCAAGTGCAAACTAACTGCGAGCGAGCACTAAATTAAAGTTAATTGACTGTGCTTTGCTGAAACATTTACCTGATAGTTTATGTTGGGCTATAAATGGCTTCTAGAAATATCTCTTCTCTTTATTTATAAAACGCAACGTCTGTCGGGATGTGTGTTCGTTTATAAATTGTATGAAATCTGACAGTTGTAAGGCCCAAAGGCAAGTACGACTCAAATGAGTCTGTTCAGAGTAAAACGATCGAAATGACATTGCCAGATTCTGCCCCACCATCAACCGCATGATGTACAGTCGAAGACAGAGATAAGTATACAGCCTCAATAAGGGTGAGATTTTCTTTAAAACTACTGGACCGAATTTAATAATTCTTTTACAGTTACATAGTTTAACTTTTATCTATCAAACAGTGAAAGAATTTTTGCAATAGGTCAAATAGTATTTGAGATAATCTCAATCTTAAAAACTCTCCTGTACACCTTTCTCTGTGTTCCACCGTACAAGATAACGAATAAATGTAAAAATATATCCGTTTTTTATTAAAATTATTAAGTTGCGATTCGAAAAAAACAGTTAATTAAGAATTCAGAAAATAGTAAAAAATCGAAGCGAATTATACATTGTTTTTGTTATTCTTCTATAGGAGTTGCGAGAGTAGTAGAAAATGATACCGATTAAGATTATGCATTATGAAACCTGTAATAAATCCCCAACAAAATGATAGGTACAGCTTAAATGGTCACGTAGTTTTGTAGGTGGGGCAAAGTCAAGTAAAAAATGTATTTTCCAATCACTAATTACCTAGTCTAATATTATTTTTGATGAACTTTCAAACGCCATGTTTGTTTATCTTAATTTTCCCTCTCTTGACGATATCCTGTGACCGCACCGCCCATGACTCACCAGTGCTCACCAATAAACAAACGTAACCAAGACACATGACTACAACCATCGTTTAAGTCCCAATCAAACTCAATTGTCCAGGGCCTCAAACGCAACAGATAAATATAGCTAATGTACAGTCGAAAACACAGAAAAGTGCATACCTATAAGTATAATAAGAACGGGCCAAAGCGTTAGGGCCGACAATGACAGAGAAAAACATACAACACCACGGCGCGGCTCGGCGGCGCCGTGCTGTGTCACGGCGGCGTCTGCCGGTGCACGATGTCGGACGACGCCGGTCACAGGCGGACAACGTTGTGCCGGCTGACGGGCCGCGCCGCCGCCGCCGCCGCCGTCCACATGCGCGGTACAGTGCGCGAGGCGTAAGCTCAGATTTGCATTTGTGTGAGTGCACACAGATAGTGTAGAGTGATATTCGGCCTGAGGCGCGACGCGTCCTACGCATACAAATTTATACACAGCGGGACGCCACCCTGCCGTACACGCACCGCACTTCACCTCTTGGACCGCTAGCAGCTTGGCGATCACTCACACAAATGTAAACCTGAGCTTACGCCTCGCGCACTGTACACGGGCGTTGATGTGCGCCGGCGGATGCCGCGCCGTGGCGTTGTGCGTCCGCCCTTACACTTGATCTGCTGTTAGCTGTACCACGGGGAACAAACGGAAAAAGCACAACAATTCGAATTAAATTACAAAAATCCAAGTGACAGCTGTTTAAAGAAATATAACTATTCCTAAATTGTAAGCGGCCAATATAAGATGCGGTCGAAAAGAGACTGCATCGTAACAAGCTCTGCGTGAGCTCCCTTTTACGACTGCCTAATTATGAAATCTGATAGTTGTAATGATGCATGGTGTGTGTCGCCGGTTCCGCATGAGGGATAAACTTACTAACAATAGTAATAGGTACGTACCTGTATAGTTATTAAGTAATAATTGTATTATCATTATTTTAAAATATGTGCTGCTGAGAGTTTTTTGCCACTTTTTCTCCTCAGCGTTGGCACCTTTTCCTTGCAAAGTGGTGTAAATGTAAATTCAAAAAATATATTGACGTGCAAAAATGTACTAAACGTGCTCACTTGCAATATAGAAATTTGACTTTGACGAACTCAACCCCACTCGCACTCAGAACTATCTATGAATATCGGCATTAAACAGGCGACATTCCTCCACAATTGGGAGCGGCGCCTACGCACGATAGGTACACCGCAGTAACACAATACTCATCTAAATTGCGTCTAAAAGCTTCCGGCAACATATGATCATATTTTAGTTTTTATTTACTACCATATTCTGAGAGATCGGGGGCTCTTGATGTTAGGACATTGGTCTTTCGTTATGGAGACCGAAGTTCGATCTGACTGACACATAATACCTATATAAAGAATTTAAATCTGAACATACAATTTGAATAATATTGTTGTAAATGTAATTTAATTAATTAAACGCGGCGCCTACCTGGTCGAGGCATCACGTGACCAAAAGGCTGGCAGCTACTTCGCACAATGTATTAGCCTCGCTATACAGCGGGGCAACGCTGCCAGCGTTTTGGGCACGCTGGGCAGGTTTTTTTTATCTTTAATTTAAATTTTTATATATAGTATGTTGCTTTTTAGATAGGTTTAGTTACCTCGCAGGATCGCGATGCTAATCCGTTGCGCGAAGTAGCTGCCAGCTCTTGGGTCAGCGGTGGCATCTACTACTCGTTTGCTTATATCCTTAAACAGCGACCAGGATGGCAGGATTTATCAAAAAGTTTTCCTTTTGCAACTCCATCTGCAAATTGTACCTAAATTCTGCAGATTTTTTTCCAACCAGCCGTGTTCGCTCGACCAATCAGGCAGTTCTTTACTAAACCGTTGACCTTTTGAAGTAATAATCCCCTATAGCGAGCGAGGGAAGAGAGGACGGCTATCAAGCCCTTATAACGGGGGCGGTCGCAATAGCACGGAAATAACTAGCAGTTACGCCACCACTGCACCCTTGATGTATCTGCCAGATATACAAAGGTTATCTATTTTTACCCGACTACGGAAAGGAGGTTGTATTTTTTGCCGTGTGTTTAACGCTTACTTGCAAATGCCGGCAATTGAAAAAAGCGAGGGAAAGTCGTTAAAATATGCTTTTCATGTGTATCTATGTCGAAAATAGAGAAAAATATAAGTACTTTGAAGGTTGAGATTTTCTTAATTTATACTTGACGGATTGAATATCTAATTATTTATTGAAATACTTTTGCATCTAGCCAGCAGCCACCTTGTGTCATTCTATCCATCCATCTGATCGGAGGGCGTCCCACGCTACGTTTACCCGTTCGTGGACTCCATTCGTCTACCCCTTATTTCTCTGAGGTCTCCCCCCCCCCCCCCCCCCCCCCCAATAATAAAGCCATTTATAGCTACATACAGTTTCTTATATGTTTGTTTTGTTTCATTTCTGTCTCAATCTGTCTAGACTTTCGCCTGCCCATCGTCCGTTTGGGCAGCATGAAATCGACCTTTGCCACGAAGTAGGAACAAAACTGGGGCAATTACTGATCAATACAGTGGCCGTTTATTGGGTCACACAGAGATAGAAATGGCTTCATTATTTGAGGTCGCGATCTATCTATTTTCGCTTTGTAGTCCGCCTTATTTTTAGTACTATTCGTTCTTCCTGCTCAAAATGTCTTTAGACTGGCTCTACTGCGAACTGGACCTTTGCCGATATATACAGAGCGCGGAAAAAGTATAGTAAGCCGAAAGGGAGGTGTTCAGTAACATTAACTGAACAACTTTAGTTCTATACGAATTTACGGTTTTCGAGAATTTATTTTGTAGCTCGATTTGTATGAGACCAGCGAGGTTGTATGAGACATAATAATAAAAAATATATATTTTTACGTTCTTTTTTAAAAGTCTTAGAACAAAAGTTAAGTCAGTCACCGAAATTGATCACTTTTACTTATTCTTAATACTGGATCGAGTGCTTTCGATGGGAAAACAAGATGACACATTGTTATCGGTTTTCGCACACGATATTTGGTTCCCACTTCCTTAGATAACTGGGTTATCTATATCTTATCATATCGGTACTGATAAGGGCTACGATTGCTTTCGGGGAGTTCCATCAATTTCTCAATTTCTTTTTTAACCGACTGCTTCGGCAGGAGGATGCTTTTTGGAATGGAAACATTTTAAGTTGCGTTCAGTCTTATTCGTTGGAGTCGAATGCCATTTTAGTTGCCGAATAAAAAAACGACGAGTGCGATACGACTCGGGCCCTAGGGTTCCGTGAAAAATATTTGCGTAGAATAAAATCTTTTTATAAAATCATTAATGAACAGCAAAAGTCGTTTGTTTTGCGGTCGAAAAATTCATACTGGTCTTTTTACGGTCGAGGAAATTCTTCTCAGAATGTACAAATAATAAATAAATTAAAGCAAATGTAAGTTTGTAATCGTAAATTAGATTGTACACATCAAAGCACATCAAGTGTAACACTTTGGACCGTTCTTATTATCTGCGTCGTAAGAGTTGAAATCGTACTGCAAGTGTTACCATTGGTTTGCTGATGTCCGTTTAACGACAGTAGATCAATGGTAACACTTGTAGTACGATTTCAACTTTTACGACGCAGATAATAAGAACGTTTCACAGTCCAAAGTGTTATAATTGACGTGATTTGGGCTGTAACTTCGGGTTAAGGGCAATTCTCATTACAGATCCGAGGGACAATTCATACCAGGTCCCAAATTGAGACCTGGGACCAGTTGATCCCTAGTTTGCTCTCATTTACCCGACTGCGCATGAAAGAAAGTTATTGTTAACAACATGAAGGTAAAAACGCCGCTCTACATGGAGAACGCCTAGAGTATATTTTATGGTGGCAGCTCTCCGCCCTTTGGAGAATCATATTTATACCGGATATATACCTATTGAAAATCTATACGTAATTCTTACGTATCAACATATAGGAATAACCTAGGTATTGATAAAATTAGCGCTGGATTAGATAATGCTTTGATAAGATTCATGTATTGTTAACGATATTATTTGTCGCGTATTGTATGTTAATATTATTTCAAGAAACAAAAATCCCGACTGCTAAAAAACTGCACGGTGGATTGCAGATTTATTGCAGTCGTACTACATTCAGACTGCTTTGCAGGAATGACTGCACTAGTCTAAGCCTAAGGTTGCAGACTGCACTAGTCCAAGCCTAAGGTTTTCTCCATGGAGCGCGGCAAAGATTTTTTTTCCTTTATGTTTCCGACAGACGAAATCGCGTGCAATATACCTACGTAAATAAGTCAGTAGCAGGCCCTTTGTTTACCTGCTTGTATGATTAAATAACCGTAACTTCTGAGGAACCGAATGACTTAACATAATTAAATTATACACACGTACTTAAACCTAATTTGTATGTATAGCTTGAATGAGTCAACGGTGTTGCCAACTATATTTATTTAATCCCCTTCTAAATGTAAGTGTCTTATTTTGTAAACAAATATGATTGTGAGGCGTTTTAAAAGAAACTATCAAGCTTTTATAGATGGTAACCCAGAAGAAATGTCATTGATTTTTTAAATTTATTACATCGGCGAAAATTTCTTTGAATTCCTATTTGAATTACAAATAGGTACGTTTAGTACATTTTATAAGTTACAAACAAATACAAATTAAGTCTAAACTATCTAAACCTACCAAACGTATAAAAATTAATTATTGCAAATTATATACTTACTATAAATAAATAAAAAATATTATAAGTAACTTATTGTGTACTACTCCGGTCAAATAATGTCCTCTAAATATTGGGAAACTATTTTATACGGAGAACGGCCATACTATTTCATTTTGACGTTTTTCTTCATACCGTTCATGACGTTCTGCCATCTAGTTTTAAATTCGAATTCGAAAAGAAAACGTCTCAACTGGCTCATAAAACATGAATAAAACTAAGCCTTCTGACCCCTTACCTTGAAGTCTTATAGCAGTATTACTTTAATAATACTTTGTTACTTCGTACAATGACGACCTTAATGAGCTTACTTTAAGGTCGTCATTATACGAAGTAACAAAGTATTATGGAAGTAATCTTGCTATAAGACTTCAAGGTAAGGGGGCAGATATCCCAATGCTCAATCCGCTAGAACTGACGGGAAATCCGTCATGTTGGCAACGCTGTGACTCAATACGCATAGCGGCGGTCATTAATTGAAGCCAATGTGACATCGCAGTGGGTAGCGGTCACGAATGTAATGTACAGTCAACAGCAGGTCAATGGTAACACTTGCAGTACTATTTCAAGTCTTACGACGGATATATTAAGAACGGTCCAAAGTTCAAAGTGTTACCATTGATATGCTGTCGACTGTACAGTCGAAGACAGAAATAAGTACACAGGGGGCGTCAATAAGTTTGAGATTTTCTCAAAAACTACTGGAGGAAATGTAATAATTCTTTTACAGTTACATAGTTTTAACTTTTATCTATCTGACAGTGAAATAATTTTTGCAACAGGTCAAGTAGTTTTTGAGAAAATCTCAACCTTAAAAACTCTACTGTACACCTTTCTCTGTCTTCGACCGTACCTACGTCGCAGGCATGGATAGGCGACAGCCACATACCATTTACCCAATAGACATGAAATCGTTACAAATATAAATGTTAAACTTAGCTTAACTTGATATATATTTTCTGTATACCGGATTTGGAAGAGCAGGGCCTCCTATCACGAGTATCCACTTACTCAAAAGGAGTGTCCCAACAAGCTGTAATGTTAACATTAAGTCTAGGTTAACGAAAATAAACATTTTTTTATTTTATTATATATAAACAGATATCACTCACTTATATTGTTGAAGTCGAATCATGGGGTCAGTACCCATTGGTCCCTTAATATTCGGTCTATTTATATGTCCCCACTGCTCGGGCACAGACCTTCCCTTACATCGAGGGAGCTGGGGCCATGATCCACCACGCGGGCCCAGTGCGGGTTGGCGGATTTCACATGCCTTAGAGTTTTTTTTCTTCTACGGCATGCAGGTTTCATCACGATGTTTTCCTTCACCGTTTTGAGAGCACTCGGTAAATGTACGTAAGTTTTTCCGTCGAAAAAACCGAGGATAACCCATTGGTACATGGCTGCCCTGGCTGGGAATCGAACCTGGGACCTCCGTATCGCAAGTCCATTGACTCAACCACCGAGCCACCGAGCTCTTTTCGAAGAGAAAGTTTCTGAAGTCGAAACTGTCGGTCTAATTGCCGACTTCAACAATATAAGTGTAAAACATCATCCACGAGCTGTCTACCCGGTTTGTCCACAACTCAGGTGATCCCAGAGCTGGCAGCTACCTCGCTCAGCGTTTAAGTATTGCCATACAGCGAGGAAATGCTGCCAGCGTCCTGGGCACCATGCCACAGAACGGGGACCTCGACGACGTGTTCGTTCTTTAGTTTGTAGTTTTATTTCATAAGTATTTTTTTTTAGATATTAAGTTAGTTTTATTTTGTAGTAATTAGATTTTTTTGGAATAAAGTTGAGTATATAAGTGAGTGATATCCGTTTATATATAATAATTTGTAGTAATGGCTCACTATAGTTTTAATTCTAAAAAATTTCATTTTCATCATCCGGTCTGTCCGTGCTCCTTCTACCCGTCAGATGTCTACACAATCTACAATTTACCATGTTCCAATTCCAGGTGATAGTGGAATCGCACAAGGAGCTACGATGTCCGGAATGCCGTGTGCTGGTGGAGGTGAAGATGGAGGAGCTGCCTCCGAACGTGCTCCTCATGAGGATCCTCGAGGGGATGAAGAACTCGGCACCGACGAGGAAACCCCTCATCGCCATGCAGCGCGGCCAGAGGAGTGGGCACTCACAGGTAACGCAACAGTGCTGCCAAGAGCGTCGCCATCTTTTACTTTCACTGGCTGATAGCTGATGTTATTTATTTATTTTATTAATGGACTCGACAGTTCGTCATTTGCCAATGTCATGTTACAGAAAATTCAATATATTCAAAAGTCTTCTATCTTCCTCCAGGGGAGTCGCAGTAGCGTCTTCACCCTGGGTAGCCGCGTCTTCATGTCTTCATCCAGAGGAGACGCCGTAGCGTCATCACTCTGGACGAAGCAGCTCGACAGTCACGTTCACTCCCGAGCTTGTAGCGGGAACTCTTGATAAAAGCTTGAAACTTCAGATCTTGCGTAAATAATCCAATAACTTCACCGTACTGTCATTCGCGAACATTTTCTGATTAATTTAACGTGATATTAAACACAAAATAGTCCCTGTAGACATTAAAAGGAAAATTATCAAATAATTTCGCAACCGTCGTTTCCCGCCATTTTCAAGAGAACCATAGCTGATGTTATAAGGAGTAACTTATGGTACTTTTTAGGGTTCCGTACCTCAAGAGGAAAAAAGTAACCCTTATAGGATCACTTTGTTGTCCGTCAGTCTGTAAATACCTATATCTCAGAAACGCGTGGGCGGATCAAGTTTATTTATTTATTCAACGTAAGTTAAAATGGTACAATATAAAATAAAAAAGAACCATTCAATATTTAAAAAACCTAATCTAAACTATTTAAAAAAAAAAATAGTTGCAGGAAGAGCACCCAAGACACTGGCAGCGTTACCTCGCTGGATCGCGATGCTAATCCGTTGCGCGAGGTTGCTGCCAGCTCTTGGGTCACCAGTGGCATCTACTACTCGTTTGCTAAGCTCTTTATAAAGCGACCAAGCGCCGGGACCCCACGGGCCGAGGGTCTCGACAATTAAAGTTAATACCAAATACTCAGATTTAGATTCATTAATTCATAAAATAATTTACACGTCACATATTACATTTTATAATTAATTATATGATATAATTTACAATTATAATAATTTGTATATAAATAATAAAATTTCGTTAAATTAAAAAAAATTGTTCCATAAATTCTTTAATGTTGTAGAATTGTTTTTCTAACAGCCAGACCTTCAGTTTATTTTCTCAGGTCTACATGAGGTTGCTCGTGCAGTCGGGAAAAAATCAACCTTCTACTTTAACACAATCAAAAGATATGGCTTTTCTCGCATATTTGTATAAAAATGCAAAAATCTCAAACTTATAGGGTACTTCCCGTTGACTTAGAATCATGTGGCAAGAAGCCAGGTCTATAGCACAAGTAAAGGAAAAAATCCAAAAACTAAATTCGAAATTACATCCCTCCAAAAAAATTTGTTGTAATTACAAACTTATACTTGCAGATGAACTAATCAGGAGTATATCGATGTATGGACATAAAATTTTGTTAATAATAATATAAATAATAATATTTTTTTATTTCGCAACAACAGTTTAACTTAAAATAGGTACAAGATACAGGAAAAATTTATTATTCATGTTTGTATGTTTGGTCTCTGGTCTCCACACTAGGATTCCCTGTGTTGTGGAGACCAGTGCCTTCCAGTGGGGTTCCAAAGCTGTACAGTGTTAAGAAAAGAATGAGGGTTTAACAATATAATTGAGGATCAGTTTATGTTTGTTTACAATATAGGTAGGTAGTGTATTGTGGTTATTCTCTTAAACATTATTATAATATATTGTGATTGTGTATTGTGAGTGCGCTTGAGTGAAGTAGTGTTCATGACGTAGGTAGTAGGTAGGTAGTAATAGCAAAGAAGAGTTGTTTTCTAAATCTAGTTTATCTTTTCGTTAGAGCAAAGTTACGGTTAAGTTGCGTTGCACGGGACCCTCGGTGCGCGAGTCCGAGCCGTAAAACAAATTGTAATATATGCATTTTAATTACACTATTGTGATCTTGTTTAGATTATTTATTTGTGTTTGACTAGAGCTTCATTTATTACACGATTTCATTGTAATTGCCAGGAAACAGTCCTTGTTGACACTAGTTAACTACGTGTAAACATTTTGTATCTCACTCGTGTCAGTTGTGTAAACGAGCTGTCTTCCAAGAGTTATAATATAAACAATACTTTATAGGAATCCAGCCGCTTCTCACTGAACTGTGGAAAATATTTGCTTGCATTTTTTCGGCAAACAAAAACAGCTTGAAACAGACTAGGTGGCTGTTTTTTTAAATATGAAAGGAGTAACCAATATGTTACTTATAAGTAACATTATTATGTTTCTAAGGGACGGCAAACAGGGCTCCTGCGATCTTCTTGATTTGATTGCCCCTCGAACAAGCAAAAAATATTTAAAAAAATATAAATACGACTGCATAAAATTTAAGCCCCTTTGATTATAGCCAATGTCAGTCCTATATTGAAGACGAATCTAACGACACCTCATATGTTAAAATCCATCAAGTCGCTTAGGCTGTACACTAAAGAATTAGACATACATACACTCGAAAAACATAACCCTCCTTCTTGCGCAGTCTGGTAAAAATTAGTACGGACAACAGCAGATCAATGGTAACACTGGCAGTACGATTTTAAATCTTACGACGCAGATAATAAGAACGGTCCAAAGTCCAAAGTGTTACACTTGATCTGCTGTTAGCTGTACATTACGGACCCTGTTGGACCCTCATATGTTAAACTCCATCAAGCCGTTTAGGCTGCAAGGCGTGCCAAAGAATTAGACATACATATTAGCATACATACATAAACTGGAAAAACATGACCCTCCTTCTTGCGCAGTCGGGTAAAAACATACACTCGTCCACATTTACATTACTTTGCAAGGAAAACGTTCCAAGGTTGTCGCTCTTTAATTTCAAATTTCTATTTATTTCATTTAGTACATTCACACTTAGCATGTCATACAATACAAATAAATAATAGACAACTAAACTATGACGGCAGCAATTATTTCGAAACCAAACCTTCATTTTAGTTTCATTTATTTATTTATACAGACATAGATATTACATTCAAATATGATACTATAGTAAACTTAATAAAAAAAATTACAAATAAAAAAATTCTTTTGGTCTCTCTTTAATTTCAAATTTCGTAGATATTCACCCTTCATTCACATTCTAAAATGACCCTTATTTGTTTCCAGGCGCAATTACAGCAGGGTGTCCAAGCGCGGAATGACGGCAAGCAGTTGCCCCCGCACGCGCGCGCCATGTATGACTTCATTTCCAAGGAGGCGGGGTACGTTTATACCTCGCGCACATTATATTCCATCGATGAATATGTGAACCGCCCAAAATAACACAATGACATTACACATACATTTTTAGTATGAAACTATTATATTATTATTTTATTAATCTATTATTAATTAAATTTGTAAACAATTATTATAAATTATGAAAATATGACAGTGTAAAAATGAAATGCCCATCTGACGTGTAAACTTGTTTTTTACCAATAAAGTATATCATATCATATCATTAGGCCGGGCCGCAGCGTGTCGGGGCGGGCCGCAGCGCAGCGCAAAATGCATACTTAGCACATTAGTGATGAGCCGGGTCGCACCGCATTGACGGATTTTGAGTACAGTGTACTGCCAGATATCGTAAAAGGAACACTGCACCCCAATCCTCTTGCTATAGCACACTGTGTCGGGGCGCAGCGGGGCGGGGCGGGCCGCATCGCACGGACGCAAATCCGCCTCGCAATAATGCGAGCCGCTGCGGCCCGACACAGTGTGCGATAGTTTATACTATATTCATAGTAATTTTTATGTAACAAACTATTATAGTGTGCATTTTTTTATGTATTTTATTTATTTATTTGATTTAGTAATTAAGAATATTAACTAATATGTAGGTAATTTGATATTCATTTATTAATCGCACCTGCTACCTCCGTATCGCAAGTCCCAATCACTTTACCACCGAGCTCTCTGGTTGTACACACTACGGCGCGGCGTCCGCCGGCGCACTGCGGGCGCCGTGTACCGCTGCTCGCCCGTCGGTAACTTGCGCCGACGGACAACTTGCACCGGTAGCCGGTGCCGCTGGACGCCGTAATACGCCGCGCCATGTGACGGCACGGCGCCGCCGGACAGAGAAAAGTATACAAGGGGCCTCAATAAGGTTGAGATTTTCTCAAAAACTACTGGACCGAATTTAATAATTTCTTTACAATTACATAGTTTCTACTTTTATCTATCTGACAGTGAAAGAATTCTTGCAATATGTCAAGTAGTTTTTGAGATAATCTAAACCTTAAAAACTCTACTGTACACCTTTCTTTGTCTTCGACCGTACAATATAGTACTTATTTAATAATCGTAATAAGAGGGGCTCGTAGTCCAGTTGCAAGTACACGTTGAAAACGATCGTACAAGTTAAGCAACGTTGGGCGTGGTCTGTGTCTAGATGGGTGACCGTTTGTGACATATTCATCTGAGCCCCTCCGTGCTTCGGAAAGCACGTTAAACAGTTGATCCCGGTTGCTGTCACCCGGCAGCAGTCGTTAGGCCACGTCAGAGGCCTACGGGCGGCCTGAATAACTCTGACAATTCGGTTTGGTCACTAAACCACACGAGGAAAGAAGAATTTAATAATCAACTGCACTTTATTTTCTATCCTCAGTGACCTCTCGTTCAAGAAGGGTGACACAATCTTGCTGCAGAAGAAGCTGGACCCGTTCTGGTACCACGGGGAGAGCTCCGGCAGGACGGGCATGTTCCCCATCACTTATGTGCAGGTTGGTGTTCATTTACCACGTTTGTTTTAGAGTTGGCAGCATGCTGGTAGTGCCCCGACCTCCTTGGTCACTTGGTTACCTAGCAACTAGGTTGTTATCCTCCTGGGCTCGGCTCTGTATGTAACGTAACTGTCTTGAAAAGGTGATGTTATTATCGGGTAGTAAGGACTGGAGCGAACTCACCAAATACCAAGGGCTAAGGTTGTAGGAGGAACCGGCACAATTTTCACTCTTGCGGATGTTTTCTTCTGGGATCGATCCCTCCGGGTAGTACGAAATATCTGAAGCTGTTTGCTGATTGTCACGAGTCACAGAGTTGAGTTTCACAGGTAGTTTGGATGTTGATTCAGAAATAAAAGTTCGGTTTTAGCGCAAAACGAGTATCACACGCTAGCGGCCATGACAGGAAGTAGGGGTCACAGGAAGGAAGGAAGGAAGGATGGGGGTTGGTAGTTGGCAAACACAACGCGCGAAATTTTGAATTGCTAGTTTGACAGTTCAAGCAGTTTACGTACATTAATTTCTAAACATAATTCCCCCCGAAGGCAGCTGAAAGCTGGCTTCTGATAATAAGTAAAATAGACCTCAAATCTGACCTTTATATTAAGGTTCAGTGGCCAATCATATAAAACAATTAACTAAAGAAGAAAAACACTCTTTGAAGAGAGACTTATAACTACAACTTAAATCTACATGTTTCGGAAAATAACTAATAAAAAATTATTATTGTGGCAAGGGACAAAGTTTAACAACAGGGCGACAGTATGAGCCAGTGGAAGTTTTCACAGTTACAGTGCGGACTATAGAGTCCTTTCCAGGGTGAAGGGCGCATATTCGGCCCAGTTTCCACTGTAAGGAACTAGTATTATCCTCTTTGATCAGGACTAAGTCCCCAAGTTTGATGTTTGGAACTGTTTTCAACCATTTGCTACGTTGTTGGAGTTGATGCAAGTATTTATGCGACCATCGGTGCCAAAAGCTCTGACTTAATTTTTGAAGTAACTGCCACCGACTTAACCGATTTAGAGGCACTTCATCCAAATTATGCTCTGGAATAGCAACAAGAGGACAGCCTATTAGGAAATGCCCTGGGGTCAAAGGCTCATAATCATCAGGGTTCGCAGAAAGCGGTGTTAGTGGTCGAGAGTTCAAAACGGCTTCTACTCGACAAAACAACGTATACAACTCTTCATAGGTTAAATGTTGCTCACCGACCACTCGCTTAATATGAAATTTTGCAGACTTAATAGCAGATTCAGCTAACCCATTGAAATGTGGGGCTGAGGCAGGGCTGAAGTGCCAAGTGATTTTGCGAGAAGCTAAATCCCGATTGAGCACATCTTCGTGCTGCTTAAGAAAGTTATATATCTCTTTAAGATGACAGTCGGTTGCACGGAAATTACTGCCATTATCGCTGAAAATATCTCTGCATAATCCACGACGAGATGTAAATCTGTACACAGCGGCCAAAAAGGCTTCACTCGACAAATCGGTAACGAGCTCAAGATGAATGGCTTTCACAGCCATACACACAAATATACACATATATGCCTTTGTTAATTTTGCTTTTCGAAGATTACTAGCTTTAAGATAAAAGGGACCACCAAAATCAATAGAGACAGCAAGGAACGCTCGAGATGGCTGAACACGAGGAGATGGAAGATCACCCATTAAAGGTTCTACAAAACGTGGCTTGGCTTTAAAACATTTTAAACACTTATGAATTCGAGAACGAATTACTTGTTTCCCTGATAAGATCCAAAAACGGTGACGTAAGATACTAAGCAATGTAGTGGGCCCTGCATGCGCATTATTCACATGTGATTGGTCAATGATCAAGTTGGTTAGATGATGCGACCGTGGTAGTATTATTTGATGTTTCGAATCATATGGCAGTTTAGAGTTCGTTAGTCGGCCGCCTACACGAAGTACTCCAGATTCATCCATGAAGGGAGATAAAGAAGTCAAACGCGATTTGTGAAACTTGTTTGTTTGTAAATTATGAATTTCTTGAGAGAATTCCTCTTGTTGAGTCCTTTTAATCCAAAGTAATAATGCTTTATCCAACTCCTGACTCTTAAGATATCCGGTACATCTTTCAGATATCGCAACCGTAGAATTTCGAATGAATCTAAGACACCACGCAGTAACTCTTAGTAATTTATCCAAGGAACTGTAATGATCGATGAGATTGGGAGTGTATGATGCTTGACAAACAACAGGGAGATTATCATTCATTGGGCAAGCTACCTCGAGGGTAGGTCTAACGTGAGGCTGAGTGGGCCAATTATTTGTGAGCAGCCACTGGGGCCCCCACCACAGATTATGAGAGTGCAACTCTTTAGGAAACAAACCTCTACTTGATGCATCCGCAGGGTTTGATGCAGATGGAACATACTGCCATACAGCATGGTCCAGTAAAGCATTAATCTGTGAAACTCTATTGCCCTCATACATCCGTAAAGAATGAGGGGAACGTTGAATCCAACCGAGGACTATAGTGGAATCACACCACATGAAAACTTCCTTAAAGGAAATGTTAAGGGTATTTTTTACATAGTGCACCAATTTTGCTGAGAGTAAAGCGCCATTTAGCTCTAGTCGCGGAATCGTGAGACGCTGCTTTGTCGGCGCCACCTTTGATTTAGCTAACAGAAGGTCAATAGTTTTCCTTTCCTGACTGTCCGTAGAAACAACATATACAACTGCACCATAACCTTTCTCACTAGCATCGCTGAACGAATGCAAATCATACCTCACAGTATCAGATTGGGAGACACGGCGGTCAATTCGAATATTCTCCAAATCACCAAATTCTGCAGCAAACCGTGACCACAGGCTAAGGATATCTGGAGGTAGTGCATCATCCCACTGAAGATTCCTCAACCACAACTCCTGCATAAGACACTTGGCGGTGAACACCACTGGTGACAACCACCCACACGGATCAAATACACTTGCGATATTTGACAACAGTGCTCGCTTTGAGTGAACACATTCTTGAACCTTGCCTGAATACATGAAAGTGTCATCATCAGGATTCCACTTCACACCTAGAATTTTTTTTGATTTGTCAGTGTCACCAGTTTCACAAAATTCGATGGGGATTTTGGAAAGAAATAACTTCGAGTTGCTTTTCCATTTTCGCAACTCAAAACCCGCAGAATTCAACAGCATTTCAACTTCATCTTTTAATTGAATGGCACCTTCAATTGTGGGTGCACCCGTGACCAAATCATCCACAAAAGTTTCTTCCAGGAGCACCTGACTACCTAAAGGAAAATCCTGTTGTCCATCTTCAGCGAGCTGACGGATAGCACGCATGGCCAAATATGGGGCTGAAGTGACTCCATAAGTCACAGTGTTGAGTTCAAACTCTTTGATGTCCTCTTCTGGAGAGGATCTCCACAAAATATGTTGGTATGACCTATCAGCAGGATGAATCATGATCTGGCGATACATCTGTTTGATATCAGATACAAAAGCTACAGCATGCATCCGAAATTTTAAAAGCATAGCAACAACATCTTGTTGCAACTTCGGGCCTGCATGTAATGTGTCATTCAAAGAATTGCCACTGCTTGATGGCATACTGGCATTGAAAACCACTCTGAGTTTTGTTGAGCTGCTCTCTGGACGGTGTACTCCATGATGAGGTATGAAATATATTCCTTGATTTTGCTGAGGTTCTCTGACAAGTGACATATGAGACAGATCCTCATAATCTTGAAGAAAATCTCTATACATTGTTTTAAGAGCATCATCACGACTCAGTCGTTTTTCCAAAGAATAAAACCTCTTCTCTGCAATGTCACGACTAGCCCCTAGAGCAGGGGGGTTCTCCTTGAAAGGTAATCGAACAATGAATCGACCAGTATGGGGGTCTCGTGTGTGAGTACTCTGAAAATGATCTTCACAGTGACTTTCCTCAATACTCATTTTTGAATTGTCCTTGGGAGGTTCCTCTAGCTCCCAGAACCTAGAAAGTGATTCATTTAAGTCTGAACAACATGCCGCATGGAATGATGAAATCTCTAGCAGCTGTTCGCCTTGACGCATTTTTCCAAAAAGCACAAAGCCTACTTTTGTTTGTAAGGCTGATGGTAAATCAGGAGACAATTTCAGTGGTGCTCCATTAAGTAATATATCTTCATAGACATCAGCGCCCAGTAGAAGGTCTACTTTTCCTTTGATGTGAAACGTCGGATCTGCAAGAACCATGCCAGTAAACTTTTCTTTAATGTCCTTTGACAATGTGGTAGAAGGAAGGTCTCTAGTAAGCCGTTCCAGAACATGAACTGTTGACAAAATGATAGGAGTGTCCGAAAATCTTGGTTTGATCTGACACTGAACACTTCCCAGTGTGCGTTGATTGGCCTGACCACCTAAAGCGGACACCGTAAAAGAAGTAGATGACACATCTAAACCTAATCGTTTAGTGCACGATGCTGAAAGAAAACTACATTGAGATCCTGGATCTATCAATGCTCTAACCTCGCTCCATTCACCTGATGCATTACGAATATGGACGACTGCGGTCCCTAACAATACACACTGTTGACCCAACTGCGACGCATTAGATTGGAAAGTTGAACTCAGCGCAGATACTTCAGGTTCCTCTTCATTTTCTGGCATGACATTGGACGCTGCCGCTAAAGTCCATTCCCTATTAGGATTTCTATAGCAATGTAGTAATGAATGATGACGTTTCTCACACACTTTGCACACATTTTGGGATAGACATCTGCTTACCATGTGTGGTCTCAAGCAATTGTAACACAATTTGTTGATTTTCACAAAGTTGATTCTATCTTGAGGTTCTAACGACAAAAATTTCTCACAGTAAAACAGTTGATGATCGCTTTGTTGACAACAAATGCATTGTTTGTCCTCTACTACATTTGACGCATAACCATCTTGAACATTGGATGCATAATTAGCTTTAAATCTTGGTTGAGTTTCTTTTTTCGGTACTGTACTCTTAGTCAGAACCAAGTTAGCACTTTCCAGAGCTCGTGCTCGGGCTTCCAGGAAAGACATGAGGTCTGTGAATGTAGGCATTTTGATATCTTTAACATGAATCTCAAAGAAATTTCTTAACTGGATGTCTAATTTTTTCAACGTAATGTGTAGAAGTAGCAAACTCCATTCTTCAACTGGTTGTTCCAATGCTTTTAATGCGTTGATGTTTTCATTCACTGAATCTACAAACTTTTGTAGGCTTGTTGTTGCACTAGCTTGGATATTAGGCAGATTCAGCAAGTTTTCAATATGGATACTCGCTGTCAGTCTAATGTTGTGGTATCGGTTTTTTAAAAGGTCATATGCAATTTGGTAATTTTGTTCAGTGAATTGTAAATGTTTAATTATATTAGCTGCATCACCACGCACACTATGCACCAAATAATGAAACTTCTGAATGATTGGGAGCGACATGTTGCCATTAACAAGAGACTCGAATACTGAATTGAAATTATGCCACTGGGTGGCATCCCCACTGAACGTACTCAGTGGTATGCTTGGTAACTGACTGTGGACTGCTTGACCACCTGACACACCCTGACCACCAAAAACACTCTCATATTGTACGCGAATACTATACACCTTGTCCATAAACTCGGCATAGTCGTTGTCATGTTTCGAACAATCAAACTTTGGAGAAGGAAACGCTTCCAACTGAATATGAGCACGCGTAAACTTTTCTATATGTTGTTCTAAATCACGAAATTTTATTCGAAACGTATCTTTTGTAGCTTTATCACTTCCTGGATGTATTTTACAAGCAGTATCGTAAAAAGAATCGACTGCAACTTTCGCCAACTTCCACTCAACTGCAGCCGCCGCCATTATTGTACATTTAAATTTTGTTTTACAAAATCGCTAACTTTATTTTTTAGGTTATGAAAAACTTTTCCCCAAAAAGAACTTTCGGCTCAAAGGACCAAAAATATGTAACGTAACTGTCTTGAAAAGGTGATGTTATTATCGGGTAGTAAGGACTGGAGCGAACTCACCAAATACCAAGGGCTAAGGTTGTAGGAGGAACCGGCACAATTTTCACTCTTGCGGATGTTTTCTTCTGGGATCGATCCCTCCGGGTAGTACGAAATATCTGAAGCTGTTTGCTGATTGTCACGAGTCACAGAGTTGAGTTTCACAGGTAGTTTGGATGTTGATTCAGAAATAAAAGTTCGGTTTTAGCGCAAAACGAGTATCACACGCTAGCGGCCATGACAGGAAGTAGGGGTCACAGGAAGGAAGGAAGGAAGGATGGGGGTTGGTAGTTGGCAAACACAACGCGCGAAATTTTGAATTGCTAGTTTGACAGTTCAAAGCAGTTTACGTACATTAATTTCTAAACACTGTACAATGTTTATAAATCTCTTCTCCATATTCGCTCGTCGCTTGTCACTTCATGAGTTGCCCAGAGTTGTTCAGGCCTGGAGCCGACACCACTGCCTGTAGATTCTGCTGCGAAGCCGAGGAAACCCCCATGCATGTCCTCTGTGAGTGTGAAGCGCTCATTCACAGCATAAGCCGAGCCTTGGGTGGACACATGGTGCCACCCGAGGATATCAAGACTCTCTCACCCAAGTGCATTGTACGGTTCCTGAGGGACGTTGACCTTAGGAGCGAGATATAAGAACTCGGTGCGCGGCCACAATAGACCTTTGAGGTCGCAGTGACCCTTGGGCGTGTACCAACGCCGTGATATCAAATAATGAAATAATCAGGCCTGAAGCCCACTTCCAGACGACGTTGTCTCTGCCATCTCAGTTAACGCATTCAAAAACATATTGGACAGTTATTTTAAAACCATTAACAAGAATAATACCAATAAGTGATAGGTTTTAGAAACACTGTGAAGTGGACATATCAGAGATGAGCTGCCTGTCCATAATTATATAATAATAATAATATTCGTCTTAGGCGTATTGTCGAGTAATTGCACAATTACTAATTAATTGTTCCACAGGTGGTTGTGCCGTTGCCCGTGCCCACTGCTCTGTGCAAAGCGTTGTACGACTTCCGAATGTCGGCGCCAGATGAAGAAGGATGCCTCGCTTTTGATAAAGGTACGTGAAATATCGAGAGTTTTTCCACCGAAAGGTCGCATGTTTCTCTAATCCCGAACATTTCTCTATTTAAATATTAAATTAAAAAATGCGCGAATGTAAGACACGTGAACAAAGTGATCGCCCTTAATAGACTATAAGTAATGTCGTTGGACTAACTCTTAGATATAAGTGCCAATTTATAGAAATTTAGATCAAAATCAAATTACTTATTAGTCTTATTGTGTTTAGGCTAGATCGTAATGTGAATAAAGTGTCATATTATAGCATTTAATTTAATAAATAAATAAAATATTAAATAGAGAAACAATCCCATAACGACCGGGATACGAATCAGAGACCACGCCATTCCGTGGCATGCTCTATTCTAAAAGAGCTACCGCGACTCGTATTCTTCAAGAAACTTCTAATCTCTTCGAACTCTTACAACGTCTGCACTCCAACCGCTTTGCAGTTGATATTTAGTCTTCTGTCTAGAGCCTTAGGGACGGTAGCTCTGTTGAAATAGAGCGTACCATGAAATGGCGAGGTCCCTCGAGTCCCGGTGACTAAAATATTTATTTATTATATTATGTACATTGTTCGCAGGCGCAATAATAACCGTGCACCGTCGCGTGGACGAGAACTGGGCGGAGGGTCGGCTGGAGCAGCGCGTGGGCATATTCCCCATCGCGTTCGTCGAGCTCAACCAGCCGGCTAGGCAGCTCATGAACAGGTCACTAGGAAACAATTTGTAAGCATACTTATAGCAACAAATGAGGCAAAGAGGGAATTGTCTATTCCCCATTGCGTTCGTTGAGCTCAATCAGCCGGCTAGGCAGCTCATTGACAGGTCACTAGGAAACAAATTGTAAGCATACTTATAGTAGAAAAACCAGTGAGGCAAAAGGGGAGTTGTCTATTCCCCATCGCGTTGGTCAAGCTCAACCAGCCGGCTAGGCAGCTCATGAACAGGTCACTAGGAAACAATTTGTAAGCATTATGGTAGAACCAGTGAGGTTAAAAGGGAATTGTATGCTCCCCATCGCGTTCGTCGAACTCAACCAGCCGGCTAGGCAGCTCATGAACAGGTCACTAGGATACAATTTGTAGTCACTCTTACAATGAAAACTATCAAGCAAGCCGTTTAGGCTGCAGGGCGTGCCAAAGAATTAGACATACTTACTCACATTACAAGCATACATACACTCGAAAAACATAACCCTCCTACTTGCGCACAGAGGCGAGGGTTTCGTGGAACTTAACACTATAATGTTGCTACGAAAAGATAAACCAGATTCATAGACAAACTTGTCTTTGCGGCTCGTTTACTCCTGCGGGTGAGGGCGGCAGCTGTAATGATAAGTTTGTAACCGCAATAATCAGATACCACATAATTATATCTCCACATATTATAATAGCGTATAATTGCAGCGTGTCGCTGAACCGTCCCGTGCCGCCGCTGCCGGAGCACTCCCGCGCAACGCATGCTGACCACAGACACCATTCACAGGTAAAAAAACACAATTCCCATCCTCCCCCATGAGGTCTCCCCCACGTGGGGGATTGTGACTGTGATTTTTTTCTACCGCGTTCGACATTTCTACTTGAAATCGTGAAATTTTAATGGTTGCTATGCTATCTTCTTATGGATAATAAATCTACAATTTTAAACCAAATACTATGATTTTCGTTTTGTCACGGTTCCCCTAGCCTAGATAAGATAAGATAAATATTCTTTATTGCAAAATAAAAGGAATTATACAAAAGAAATATGCTAATACAGTTAGTATCACAATTGGCGGTCTTATCGCTTAAAGTGATCTCTTCCAGCCACCCTTTGGTTAGAGAATTCGGCGGATGAATAGGTAGCTTGTTGAGCAATAATATAATACCTATCAATACCTAACTGGTACTTAAATACAACGAAGTAATAATTAGGCGGACAATGGGAAGTTATTTCTTCCCAGCTTCACCACCATCGATTTACGTTCAACTTTTAATTTTTAATTTAGCTACGGTCCTTTAAATTGCTACATTTTATTTACTAACCTTAAAAACTTCATTTCAGCACCCTCACCGATACCAGCAAATGACAATGTCGACCCCAACAACGCAATCAAACTACCAAAACATGGCAACGATGAGCCAATCCCATCCCAACTACCACGCACAAATGGTCCCGCAGTCACAAATCCTGGTACCGCAGCAAGTCAACCAAATAGTCTCCGGAGGCCTCGTTACAACAACTGCTGTGCCCAGAAACATAATGGAACCAACCCACACTAAACACTCCTTAGACCTAATACACTTCACAAACATGCACAACAAACAGACCACGATGGGAATTCAAAGCGTTTCGCGAATAAACGAGAACTATGACAGACCTACGGTCAAATTCGATAGCTACACAACCCCGGTGCACAAAGTAGAAACGACATATCAGAACGTTCGAACAGAATTTCCAGTGTCCGTTGCCAATTTTAATGCGAACAACATCAGTTCGGATTCAAGTTCCAGTATGAACACACCGGTCGGTGTGAGTTCAACGACTACACCGAACAGTTCCAACACGAGTAGCAGTGAAGCCGAGCCAAGTCTCCCATCCTCACCGGATAACAATACGGATAGGAACACAACGGTCATTGCTATGACCGAGGAGCCAACCGCTGAGAATTTGGACGCTTCTTTAAATACATCTATGGGAGTTTTGAGTTTGAACGAAAGCTCGACGGCTACAAATACTTCTTTGAACGTCAGCTTGCCTCCAGCGGAGAGTCCTAAGCTTAACGCTTCGAGTAATTCTTCTCAAAGTCAAGTTGAGAGTCAAGAAACTCAAGAGCCAAGGCATGATACTCCGTCTTCGTCTAAAAGCCTTAGGCCGAGTGGTCCAGAGTCTATTTTGAATTTTGGGCTCGGTCTCCAGGCAGCTCTATCGCCGTCGCATAGCAAAGACAATTACATGAGGCATAGAGAAAACCATAGAGAAAAGAGGCATAGTCTGACGCCGTCGTCGCATTTGCAGGGAAATCATTCTACACAGAATAGGTGAGTGCTTTATTATTGGGAATAACTACCGTGATATGTGTTATTATTAGCACGTCTCCACAGCCTCGGCACTTGCAGTGATTTAAAGTTATTCCACCGTTAAGACCTTATTTTCAACCATAACGTTTTTTAAAAAAGATTGAAAGTGACAGGAAGTCAGGTTTAACTAGGTTTATGCATAGAGCTCGGCGCAGTGGTTGGGTCAATGGACTTGCACCGAGGTCCCAGGTTCGATTCCCAGCCAGGGCAACATTAATGAGTTATCCTCGTGTTTGTCGACGGAAAAACTTACGTACATTTACCGAGTGCTCTCTAAACGGTGAAGGAAAATATCGTGATGAAACTTGCATGCCGTAGAAAAAAATCTAAGGCATGTGTAATCCGCACTGGGCCCATGGTGTTTCATGGCCCGAGCTCCCTCGATGTAAGGGAAGGTCTGTGCCAGAGTAGTGGGGACTGATGATGCATAAACGTGCAAATGTTCCAGGCATTCAGCAGAGATCCTAGCAACCAGTCTCCTAGACTACACGACAGAAAGAGCCAGGGAACGCGACGACCGCGAGCGGGAACGAGACAGGAGACGGCGCCGGTCGCGCAGCAACGAGCGCCCTTTACCCGCCGCCTACATCGCCTTGTATCCTTACAAGCCACACAAACCAGATGAACTAGAATTGAAGAAAGGAGGTATGAGATAATAAATTTTGCTCTTTGATTCTTTGGGACGCTATTTTTATTATCCGACTGCCGAAAGAAGGATGGTAACGTTTTTAGAGTTCATGTCGGTGCCTTTGTAGAGTTCGTAGCCTTCTAATGTTTAAAGGAATTTCCATCTCCATAGCAAAGTTTAATTTCAATTGATTTTTAATATATCTTAAAGGCGCACCAAATAGAAGATAATTTACAAATGCAATAAATATAAACCTATCATCTATTTAAGAACCATGGCGCACAAACAATAGTTCCCCAACTCAACTTTTTAGTCGCAATTATGATAATTTATTTATTTATTCACGCTTACAGCTAATAACCATCGCGGTACAAATTTAATAATCAATTAACAACACAACATTTAAATCAGATACATAATTAAGTCAACTAACAACAATAATATGGCCTTGGACTGCTTCTCCGAAGAAACTAGCGCCAAGGGGGGGGGGGGGGGGCAACAGGGGCAGCTGCCCCCGTCCCCAGATTAGAAAAAATATCCAGCCAAATGCAAAGTCCTTAAGTCAGGTACTGGAAAGGCGATGAGTCGAGAGCGAGCGGGGAGAGGAGAGTACTATAGTACGCCAGTATACTGTCTCTCCTATTCCGTCCACTCTGCCGCGTAGTCGCCTGTTCTCACACACATCTGTCATTTATATCGAACCTGTTCATCATTGTGAAAATAAAGTGATCCGATCTAATAATGTAAAAATAAATATTAATTAGATAAAAACGGGAATTACCGTGTTAAACATTCATTCATTGATGTCTCGATATTTGGTCACGAGTAGACTCCTCTACTCTCGTGATGTCAAAGTCAAATTTCTTTATTGCAAGTAAGCACGTTGAGTACATTTTTGCACGTCCATATATTTTTTGAATTTACATTTACACCACTTTGCAAGGAAAAGGTGCCAACGCTGAGGAGAAAAAGTGGCAAAAAACTCTCAGCAACACATCTTTTAAAACAATGATAATACAATGATTACTTAATAACTATACAGTACATAACTATTACTATTGTTAGTAAGTTTATATCTCATGCGGAACCGGCGACACACACCATGCATGTTCATCGCTTAAATAGTCATCTATCCTGTAATACGCCTTCTTAACAAGTGTTCCTTTAATGAAATTTTTAAATTTCCTCTCTGTCAACGTCGTGACACTTTCTGGCAACTTGTTATAAAAGCGAATACAGTGCCCCATGAAGGATGTAATAACCTTACGTTCTGAATCCGGGGCTCTGTCTGCAATGCTGTCGAAATATCGAGACATCAATAAATGAATGTTTAACACGGTAATTCCCGTTTTTATCGTGGCAAACAATCAACTGTAGCACCTGGCCCCACGACACAGGCTCCCTGGCCTAGTGTGGGAACAGGACAGCACGATGTTTGTTCACCAATGTGTCTGTCCCTCTCACACCATTATTTAGACGAGCGGCTCTTTTAATTATGTTTTGTAAATCTGTGTAATGGTATTTTGAGAGTAAAATAAACGAATTGAATTGAATTTTCCCTTACTGCTATTGTTCCAGCCGTGTACACTGTGACGGAGCGTTGCCGCGACGGCTGGTACAAGGGCTGCTCGGAGCGCTCGCAGCGCTGCGGCGTGTTCCCGGGGAACTACGTGGCGCCAGCACCCAACATCAGGCACAAACACGACAAGGTAACGTCGTACACATAGGAATGATTATGGGGCCCATTAAGAGCCTTACATGATTGTCCACCGATTGTACATCCGAATGAGTACCCAGAATACAATACAGGTAGAATAATCTGGGCCCAATACATAAATAACGTAGTAGCACCTAAAGCAACCTTAAAAATGTTTAAAAAGAGCATGTACTGTACTGGTGCTATTATATACAATCACCTACCTCGGGAAATCAAGGAACTGACAGGAACAGAATTTAAAAATAAGTTGAAAAAAATATTACTGGAAAACTGTTTTTATACACTGCAAGAATATTTAAATTACAAATTTTAACAATTAATATAGGAGATATTATTGACATACCTAAATAAATGTATAATATTAAGGCATTGAAACTTGTAAATGTATTATTAACCAATTAATGTATATATTATCTATTGCATGCCCACAAAACGGGTAGGTTATGTATGAACATATAATAATTTAAGACCTACTTTGTATCCCGTAACCGATTGCAATAAAGACGCTTTGACTTTGACTTTTTCTCTTTACTGTAAGTACGTTTCGCCCTCAAACAATCATCGCCAACCGATGGCCAGGCAATGGGCAAGATTGAATCAAAAAGTAAAATCAGGTTATTAAAACATAATATTTTTGGAGTAATTGACTACATTTTCGGGAAATTATGGGTCATTATGCAAATTATGATATTTGTTGTATATTAGAAAATACTTTATATTAGATATGACTATGTGAATTTCACTCACAATAAGTTGTGCGTTGGTTTTAGTTTTAATTATACTTTTCTCAGGAAAGTATAATTATGAGTAAAACCTACGAAATGTATTAAAAACTACTTAAAAATATTCAAAACTACCTAAAATACTTTAAAACCTACCTGGAAAAAAATCTATGTTATGGCCCTTAGTTGAAATTTTCACAAGTACAGACCCAGGCAGATTAGTTGCCCCAAAATGGCGGCGAAATTTTATAACTAAATCGACAATTACACAGTCAAAAACACTTCAAGTGTAAAAGACATTGCCACATTTCAATGGACCTTTGCCCCACCTACAAAACTACGTGACCATTTAAGCTGTACCTATCATTTTGTTGGGGACTTATTACAGGTTTCATATTGCATAATCATAATCAGTATCATTTTCTACTACTCTCGCAACTCCTATAGAAGAATAACAAAAACAATGAATAAATCGCTTCGATTTCTTACTATTTTCTGAATTCTTAATTAAGCTGTTTTTCTCGAATCGCAACTTGTACAAAACTTTATTTTAAAGCATTAATTTTAATAAAAAACGGAGATATTTTTACATTTATTCTTTATCTTGTACAACTTGCGGTTGATGGTAGGGCAGAATCTGGCATTGTCATTTAGACTTCACTAAAACTAAACAATACCTTCACGACCTGCTGCCATTTTAGGTCTCCTTAGCTGCCGGGTAACTGTAAGTATGAATAACCTCTGCATCATCTCACTGTGTTGTTGTATGCAGACTGTGACCGCGCCGACGGCTGTGGCGAAACCTGCGCAGGCGCCGGTGACGCCGTGCGCGACGCCCGCGCTCGCGCCGCCGGACGCGCCGCCCAGAGCAAACAGCCCAACACCCAGCAACGGTAAACTAATAAATTATAATATCTATACATATAATAAGACTGTAAAAAAGTTGTGTCTGTACATTGGATGTTTTTTGAGAAAAGAATAATTGTAATGTGTTTTAGGATCGATACTGATGCCAAAACAAGAATTTTTTAGAATTTTTGTCTGTTTGTCTGTGACTTTGTGCAAGTATCACGCCATAACTACTGAACGGATTTTGATGGGAGTTGCACTAGGAGATAGCTGAAATATCCGGACAGCTCATAGGCTATAAGCCATGGCGGTATGTGATGTGGAAACAAGGATCCAGAGAGGAAGATCTGCCTCCTGATCTCCTCCATCCTCCTCCTATACGCAAACGAAGTTGCGGGGTACAGCTAGTTAACAATAAAAATCTTTCTTTTCCCACAACAAAGTACATTACATGGTATATGAAAAAGGAACCGTGATATCGTACCCAGGTTGTCAAATTCTGTCTCCATATTCGTCTTACGGACGGTAGCGACATCTATCCAGTTATTGTGCAATTATTCAAATTCATGTCTAACATTGCGGTTAGAAATCATGTTTTTTTTAATTGATGACGCGTTCCTTTTTCATCATTATCGTCATCAGTTATATTACCCACTGCTCGGGCACAGACCTTCCCTTACATCGAGTGAGCTGGGGCCATACACAACGCGGGCTCAGTGCGGATTGGCGGATTTCACATGCCTTAGATTTTTTTTTCTATGGCATGCTGGTTTCATCACGATGTTTTCCTTCACCGTTTTGAGAGCACTCGGTAAATGTACGTAAGTCGAAAAAAAACGAGGATAACTCATTGGTACATGGCTGACGGCTGCGAATTGAACCTGGGACCTCCCTATCGCAAGTCCACTGCGCCACCGAGCTCTCAGAAGCCTGTTTAAAATGTTATCTTATTACTTGCAGCCCAGCCGTTGACTTATCCGTGGAACTCTCAATCGGCGGCACAGCAGCTCTGCAGTACGCCGAGGCCGGACAAGGTATACACTATTTTTTTAATATTTAAATGGACTCGACCATTTTATATCATTTGCCAATGTCACGTAAAAGAGTAGTCTTCAGAGCAGCCTAAAGCAATTGGCCGAATGATGATTAGCCTATTTGGTGTATAATCATTGATCTCCTATAAACAACTAGATACACAAATGTCTTACTAAAACAATTTAAAAAACGTCAAAATAAGGGTCTATTGTTAGCGTCCAAATAATGTCCAATATAGCAAATGAGGGTCAATTCGTCCGTTTGGACCTTCTTTGCGCTCGGACATTTTTAGAAGGCAGACTGTGTATGTAGTTATTTATAGGAGATCAATGTGTATAATAGAAATAACTCTACGATCCACGTCCCACCCCTGTCAGTCATGCGAGTAATCCTTGATATGATTTGAATGAGTTTTTTGACGTGAATTAACTTGACGTGAATTATTATTTAGGTAGGTTAACATTCTTGAATTTATTATTATATAAACTATACTTACATATAATTTATAATAATAATCTTTATTTATTTCGAACAACAGTGGTCCATAAATTGTTAGTATTGCTTATTATATGTTAGTAAACAAAAATGTCATCGATACAATAAAAGATAAAAATAAAAAATGTCAACAATAAAATACAATTCATTCGTCAGAATAATAAAATATAGATAGCTTAGGATTTATGCCTGCCCAAAATTGGCGAAACGTGCACTTTCTATGACACTTCAATATGACCTAATTTACCATGTTTCTTGCAAACAAATTTCATTTCATAAGAGCACGAATCTTCATATACACGTCTTCTTTTCAGCGCTCCAACATGTAGAGGTAGAAACGTTTAGATTCGTCTTGATTACGGGATTGTCATAAGGTATAAAAAAATTAATCAAAAGGGGGCAGTTTTTTGCAGTCGGGTTTTTTGGTTTTTTGAAGTAACTTCAGCTTGTTTGCTAGTGTTGTATGTCTCCCATTGTGTTGTCTTGTGTCCATCCGGGCCGCCCCTAGAATCCGGCCGCCCTGGGTCATGGCGCAATTGGTCCATACGTACAGGCCGCGTCATGTAAAAAGAACGCTGGAAGAAAGTGGAGGGGGGGGGGGGGGGGGGGTGTTTGCGCATAGGTAAAGCTAAAGTCGACTGACGAACCAATAGCGCAACGGCAAGCATGCAGCGCGTGACCCGCCCTTCGCCGCCCGCACCTCATACCACCAAATAGACCGATAAATCGCCTAATGCGCAGCTTGACCGCCAGCGTTCTTTTTACATGACGCGACCTGTAAATACACTGAGAGGAGAGTTGCGCAAAATGTGTCAAATAGGTGAAAAGAGAGATATATATCTCTGGGACATAACGAAGTATATCTTTAATTTAGTTCACTTAAAACTCAGGCATCTCAACCAAAACTGTGCTTTATAATGAACTAAATAGTACTTAATTTCGCACTGCCAAATACTCGTGAACCCTTCACTCAGGTGAAGTATTATCTCAGATCAGGAAATAAGAAGTATTGCGTTAATAATAAAGCACAGTTTTGCTTGAGATGCCTGAGTAAACCTGTCTCGATCTCTGTCGCACGTACAGGTCGCGCATATCACGCTTCTCTATCATTAGAAACACTAGTTCGTTGAATCCTTCAAGCGTTATCTCTCTTTCCTTGTCGTGAATCGTTAGTGAAGTAGATGAACTAAAGATATGGTGGATCTAAAGTGAACGAAAGATATATTACTTCGGTGTAGGTGAAGTACTTCGTTTGTGTCTTTCATTCGCGAACTACCCAAGTCTAACTTTAGAGACTATCTACAACCCTATCCGTCTCTCCGCCAGTCAAAAGACAAATCCAAGGCTGAGAAATCCTCCATATCGTCTGGAGTGAGTCTTATGAAGCGTTTAGCTGCGATGAAGAAATGCAAGTCCCCTCCTCCGGCGTACAGTATGGATAACCCTGTGTTTGAAGACGGACCGGGACCTTCCCTGCTACTCAACACGCCTCATCATCCCGTGCATGTCAGGTATGTGGGACTTTGCTCGTTACGTCGTAAATTTTAGTGGTTATTTTTCAGTAGTATGAGGATTTGCCATACGTGGAACACAAAGAAAGATGTACAGGAGAGTTTTTAAGGTTGAGATTTTCTCAAAAACTACTTAAATGTAAAAATTCTTTCACTATTTTTATTTATTTATTGGAACACCAACAGATTACATGTAAGCGTACATATGGAAACGATATAAATTATGTTCTAACATGCAACCCAATTATAGGTGAACACATCATTCACTTTAATATATAGTACAATTTAGAAAATAACAGTAAGGCTATTTTAAATAAGTTATTGAGAAGAGGACTGTATCTTTGACTTGAAGTTGAAAAGAGAGTCATGATTAATGTCAAGATCGGTTTTGCTATTGGGGGAGTTGTAACTAACTTCACTATTTGATAGATAAAAGTGAAAACTATGTAACTGTAAAATAATTATTAAATTCGGTGCAGTACTTTTTGAGAAAATCTCAACCTTATTGAGGCCCCCTGTATACTTATCTCTGTCTTCGACTGTAAGAAGACAGCGAAAGAACTACTGCACCGAATTTAATAATCCTTTTACAGTTACATAGTTGTAAGTTTTATCTATCTAACAGTGAAAGAATTCTTGCAATCGGTCAAGTAGTTCTTGAGAAAATCTCAACCTTATTGAGGCCTGTATACTTTTTCTATGATAGATCGTACTATTGAATTACACAGTTAAACTTTCGGTCAATAGAACTTCACAATTATTAATGCATCTGGTTCCAAAAAAGTTAACAACTGTTCTTCGTGAGTTCATGCCGATATAGTTTGGTATGCAGAATTAACTAGCGTTGCACCTTAAAATCTTTATAATGCAATGAGGGTTTTTCAAAGTGACATTTAAAAGAAGAAGAAATACTAGCTTTTTAATAATAAAAATATATCTTTGAAAAATAATATCTTCCAATTTAATCAATTTTATTAAAAAAGCTATGTACATAATGTACTATTTTTTAAATGCTTATTTATAATTCAATGTCGGTAAGTTATAGTTCGCATAATTGCGAAAATCGGCCGTTTTTGTCATATTTGAGAACTACAACTTTGCTTGTTGCAATTATGCCATGTATTGTATATTAAAAAATAGTGTTTATCTTAATAAAGATTGTGTACATAGCTTTTTTAATAAAAAATAATAATTTGTAAGATATTAATTTTTTAAGATTGGCGGCGCTAGTTGGCTCATGGAAGGCCCTTAAGTCGAAAACAGATGACGTGGCACGAAACAAATTTTGTTAATATCAGCTGCATAATTTATATTTTGGTGTGTGTAATTTTAAACAATACAATTTAATACTTTTAATAGGTACCACAAAAAAAATACACATTCAATTCTTAAAACAAGGTTAGCCCGTGCATTGAAGCTCTTTAATTTTGAGGTGCGGAGTCGGGAAATCAGTGCCATCTACCCGAGCTATCGGTACTATTTTTGTTTCTTAAATGTCACTTTGAAAAACCCTCATTGAGCCCTTAGGCCCGGTTTCCACGAAAGCGGAGAAGAGATAAGACGAGAGGAGATGTAATATTGAATGACCAAGTTTCATTCCTTCTTAACTTCTTGATTGGTTAGAACATGATGAAAAAATTCTTATCGTATTCTCATCATGTTCGAATTTATTCACCGAGCATGGATAATGCGTAATTCAAATTATGATCTGATTGGTTATTCAAAAAAAATCTATTGTCTCCTCTCCGCTTTGGTGGACACCGGGCCTCACATACCAGTTACCCCATAGACCTGTAACAGGAGGACGCCCGTGTCCGCGTAAAATTGCTTCGTGACTGGTTTAACTTAGAGATATTATCGACATGGACGCATCTCTTTAATACGGCACTGTCCCCCGCTTCGTCTCTATGCGCTCATCGTTGACACAATTTTCTCGCTTGCAAATTTGTACCGATTTCATGTCTATTGGGTAACTGGTTGTCTATGGTTATCAACTTATCATTGTCTCTGGGCTGGGTATTTGTGGATGAGCTAGTGGTCGGTCTTGCTAACAGCACTCACTCACCTTGTTTGTGCATTGTGTATGTTGCTCTCACTGTGTGTGTGCTAACGGCGAGTCAAGGACGGAAACTAGTTTAAATAATAGTGAAAACATCTCTATCTTATTTACTATGTGTGGTACAATTAAAATACATAAATATATATTATTTCACAAAAAAAATATTTCGTACCAATTTTAACAGCTACGATTCAATAAAAATATATAGGTAATCATCTCCCTTACGAAATAAAAAATGTAACAAATGAAAAAACTTTCTTACGACTGCTAAAACAACACCTACATGCTAAATGCTATTACACAGTAGAGGAATTTCTAAATGAGAAGAAATAATAAACAATCGTTACCTACTACTTAGTTACTGCAAATTACATTCTATTTGAACATAAAATGTCGTCTCTCTGTCTTGTATTGCTGTGCCTAAACAAGGTCCATAAATAACATTGTAACATTTTAATGTTAATTATATGAACATCTGTATTATAACTTATGGAATGCAATAAATGTATTGAGTGTTCTGGCGTGTTTTCTGATTTTAATATAAATTTGACGTTTGTAGAAGTAGTGCAATCCCTTTCATAACTTTAGTGTAGGAAAAAGAGGCAGTATTTATTTAGACCTTTCAGATTTAATTTAGTTTTCGTTAGAATCACTACCATAGATTTAAAAAAAATCTTTACGTACATATCTTTTAAACTGAACTGTCGCCAATTTTACTGCCAAATCAAAATATACCTTAATTAAATAACTTCCTAAAAATGTACCACACGTAAATTACATTTTGATAACACGAAAATATTAAAAAGGGTGTGTTCCTCTTGTCCCTTTTACATTCGCTCCCATGCGCCTTGACTCGTCCCGTGTTGTGCTAACCCTGCCGCCCGCAGGTCCGGCTCGTGTCCCTCGCAGCTGCTGCGCACGTTGCCGGCGAGCGAGCGCCTGCGACACAAGGAGCGGCCGAGCGTCCTCGCCGCGCATTCGCCGCCGAGACACGCGCACAGGTTACTATAATAAAGCAATAAGAGTATTAGTTACTCTATGCATGGCAAGGTATTGAGATGGAACAGTATCGGGAACTCAGGGGTTTCCCAAAGTGTGCGGAGAGTAAGACGGAAATCCGAACGGGGATGGGGATGACGGATACAAGCCTTCCCATATCAGAAACCCTGCCTTTGGCGCTGCCAGGCAGCAACTATGCTTCGTTGCATCACGGCTACCATTTAAGCAGTTGGTCCCGGTAAATATCGTTCGATAGCAGGCCATGTTAGAGTATCGAACCGACCGCAAAATAAAACGTATGTGGTTTTTTTTAATTGATCTATGTGCGCTTAGTTTGTGTGTGTGCTTATTTTGTGTTTGCCTATCATTTCACTTCAAGCTTGTTTTGTTCTCATAATCATTATTTACACCTTAATTACCTACTAATGTTTATAACATCACACGCAGATTTTTTTACGTTTAGAAGATAGATTTTTTATTTATTTTGAATTCTTACCTGAATACAGGATGTATTATTATTACCGTCAACTATGCCGAGATATGCAACTTGTGTAATAAATACAGGGTGGAGGGTAAACACCGTAGACCTTGAAACTGGATATTGAATATCATAAATTATAACCTAAAATCGATATAAAGTAATGTCAATAAAAGATCCATAGAATAAAATAGCACGAGTCGCCCTTTCGTAGGTGTCATTTGCTCTGAGCAGGGAACTTCGGTCATTGACCTGTGGCGCGTACGTATTGCGTACTGCGTCTTTGTACAGCTCAAAGCACATCAATTGTAACACTTTGGACTTAGGATGGTTCTTATTCGTAAGAGTTGAAATCGTACTACAAGTGTTACCTGCTGTTGTTCGTACTAGGTTCCTTTTTGGGACTGCCGGGGTAGTATTAAAATAAATAATAAATATGCGTGTATTACTTTTTGGGCGGCTTGTGTAACGTTCTTAAATATTGTTTAGGAGTAGTCTAAATGCATTTATTCCTCTAAACATATGCGTTTAACGAACTAAAATATTCAAAAAAAAAAATACTTCTTTACGTTAAACATGAATTGCCGATAAACATGTTTAAAAGCGCAATTTACCTAACATAAAAATAATTTAAATATAAAATCTCAAGCAATCTAAACCATATTATTTATTTTTAATTCAGTTCGTCTATCCACGATGTTCGTAAAAACGGTGTTTACACTTCCACGCTGTGTAAATCATTTTGACTTTATGTCCTGATTGTCCCGTAATGGTAAATGTGTGTGCGCACGCGCAGGGCTGTGGTCGAGGGCCCGTGGCAGACGCAGCACCGCAAGTCGCAGTCGCTGGACGTCACGGTCGCCAGGCGAGACAGGCACCACACGCAGCCGGTCAAAGAAAGGTCAGGATTATGCACAGAATATGGAAAATTTGAAATAAATAAATTGAAGAAAGAAACATTCATTTATAAACCCAGCATACATGATACTTAATTCGACAAATTGAAATTGGGAGTTGTCATGATAAATATTAAATTGGTAAGGTTTTTTAGTAAATCAAAACTGAAAAAATTTAACTTAGTACGTCACAAGTCACACAATGTCCTTAGAAATGACCATTAGGTCAAATTCCAGTGAAAACAAATCGTTGCAAAAAATTTAAAAATACTTTAAAATGTGAAAAACTTCAAAGCAGATTGTATGCAAACCTCATCGCTGTCTTTTTAGAGAAATTTAGATGTACTTGGGCTCCATGGTGGTCCCACGAATACTGGTAATGGGTATACCTCATAATCATCACTAATGAAAATAGAACCATGTTACAGCTACCGGACTGTGGTTTCATTTTGTTGTTTCATTCTGCTGTTCATTCTTTCATTCTCACGTCACATTACTGAAAAAGTATCGTTCCAAAATCGGTGAATGTTTGGACGTTTTCGGTATTTGTTTTGTAAGAGTGTGTTTATTGTCATTTTTCTTGTGGACTCGCCAAATATGATTCTGACTACCTAGAAAGCATTGAAAAGTGTTACAAACAAAAAATACTTGGCTGTAGGGGTTAGATTCCCTTTGGCTACTACGTCAGAGCCACAGTACTTCCGGAATGCCTAATTTTACACAAAACAGTTTTTTTCTCGGATTTTATCTAAGAAAAAATCTTGAAATGGTATTTTTCTATTAGGATGTTAATAATTTTTAGACCTTGTCAATTAAACTAAGTTAGTAAATTGTTTCCATCTCCCTTTTCAGATTCCGTTGCATAGTCCCGTACCCGCCGAACTCGGAATACGAACTAGAACTGAAGGTGGACGATATCGTCATCGTATCTAAAAAACGAGGCGATGGCTGGTATAAGGGTACTTTGCAACGCACCGGTCGCTCCGGACTCTTCCCCGCGTCTTTCGTGCAAAGTTGCCCGCAAGAATGACAGAGGCCTACGCCGTCCAGGTTTGGGACTCTGTTCTAGTTTAAATAAGATTGACTTTGGCATAATTCGGATATATCCTGGTCCACGGCACCAACGTTTTTGAATGTAACGGACTATTTTACAAGTACTATTGTGTATCGCGGCGGTTCTGTTAACAGTGGTAGCTATTCTATACGGTTTCTTATTTTAAGCTAACTTTGACAGTTCTAAAAGTAGTCCAATTTTTTAATTTACTTTGTTGTAAGAAAGGGAGGCTTTTAGAACTGTCAGATTTAGTGTAGTTTAAAAAAATGTACGCCAGAATTAGATTATGTATGTTTTTAAGATCAAGGAATAGTAAGTTTCAACAAAGTACGATTTTATTATAATTTTTTTAAATTAAGAGCATTTATTATATATAAAAATATATTATAGACTGAGATCTACTGCCCCTTTAACTTTTACAATGATTTTGAAACACCGCTTCCTTTTTTATTTATTTATAGTAATATTTTTACGATATATCCATTCATTGTCTAATATTGTAGGCCAATCATAAGTCCAGGAATTTATCCAAATTGATCACTAAATGAATAACATTATGACTGAAACTCCCGTTTTAATTTATTTATGTAAATAATTGAAGTGTTTTTAAATTGTTAATTATTGAAGAATTATTAGTCGCATATTTTCGATATTCCTTGATGACGCAAGTCTGAAGGCCTAACATTTCATGGTGAATTGAAATTAAAAAGATTTTATGGCCTTGAACTAATAATTAATTAAATACTTTGAGAAACGGAATATTATTTAACGATATACTATTTCATTTTTGACTTTTCTTATTGATGATTCTTTCTTAGTAAATGCAATGGTGCCCGGGCATTTATTTTCTATTTAACCTGCATATATTGGTGACTCATTTAAGTAATTACAGTCCTCCTTTAGACCGTTTATCATGCATGATGTGATACGCACTTAACTCTTAAGTGTAGTCATGTGCAAATATATTAGACGAAAATGTCAAGTGTCTTATTTTGTAAACAAAAGCTACTAACATTCATTTCATAATAAGCTTTTCTGTGATTTAAATGATAAATGGAGAAAAAATTTCATCACGACCGGGATTCGTACCAGGGGCCATTCCGTGGCACGCTCTATACCAACAGAGCGTGATATCGTACCCAGGTCGTGAATTCTGTCTCCATATTCGTCTTAGGGACGGTAGCGACATCTTTCTTTTTTGTGATTATTGCATAGTTATTTTTCATTATTAGATCGGCTCACTTTATTTTCACAATGACCAGGTTCAATCAATCATTTCCGTCAGTGTTACATCACAACAGGTAATTAGACGATCATTTTTGTTTACAAAATAAGTCACTTGATTTGGGCTTCGGTATACAAGTATACACGCAGATACCAAGCCGGCCATGCTTGTTTGACAGTAAGTAATTCATGTCATGCAAGCTTGACTGTCTAGGGAGGCCTTAGGCACTTGTCCCAACCCCGGTGATGAGCGAGTAGAGCTATTGACTATAAAACAAGTGGGCGAGCGGCTATAAGGCCGCCGGCGAGTAAGCGAGTAACTATGGGCTATTTATTCGCGCAAGAAACGTACAATAGATAGTACATTCCGTGTAAACAAAAGAGACGCAGCGATATTCGCTCGGCGACATAATATTTATAGTTCATCGCCGGGCGAGTGTCGCCGAGCGAGTGCATCCCATCGCTCGGCGACAAAATAGCCGAGCGAGTACTATAGTTATATAAGTATGTAACTTTATATATTAACAACATATACATATATATAAACATACATTGCTCGCTCACACGCCATCTATGTGTGCTATTGTGATAATGATCCTACATGTTAAATTTGATATTAGCGGCATGGAGAGGGGGCGCTGATGTCCGTAAGACAGGCTTGCCTAGTGCGGATTTTAGCGCACACTCAATTATGTAACCTATATTTTTTATGCACAATAAAAATATTTGAATTTTGAATTTGAGTACTCGCCGGCGGTGTGAACAGTCGGCGATGAACTATTAATATATGCGTCTCTTTTGTTTACACGGAATGCAGTATCTTTTGTACGTTTCTTGGGCGAGAAAATAGCCGAGAGTTACCGCTTACTCGCCGGCGGTGGGACAACTGCCTTAACATTATGAATTAATATCATAAAGGATAGAAAATATCTTACAAAAGTTATAATATTAAGATTATAATAAAAGTGTAATTATATTTTTCAATAATAAGATATTATTCTTGTAACTTAGACTAGGCTAATATTTTATCGTTATTTAGAGAAGGTTTTTAGTAGTATATTTGTTTTTACGATATTTCTTGTAAGTCGATACGCTTATTATTTTTAAATTATGATTTTTTTCGTTTTTAAGACACTGCCATATTATTCTTTCTTTACGAGGGTTTAATTGAATTTTTGTAATATTGAGGTACTATTTGTATATTTAAGTGGTTAATAACAGAACAATTGATATAAACTAGAAATGACTTGTAGTGGAGCATTGTAGCCGCTACACTGCTGCCACATGACATTTCTAGCGTCTATTAATTGTTTTGCGAGTTATGGGCCAGTTGCAGGAAATCCTGTTTAAAAAAATACCTCTGTCTTTTTCTATAAAGTAGGTTTAGAAAGAGATATGGTATAGTGAACTTAGTTTCTTGAAACTGGTCCTTAGTTTTTTTAATAAAAGAAATAAAGCGACTTTAAGGGTCATCCTTTTCCATTTCTTATACTTTCTTTCGTGCATGACTTTTAATACTGAATTCGTACGCAGTCTAAAGTTAGTCTCTCCTAGGATTGGACATAAATTCGTCAGTTAAAGGTCACACAAACACATAACTCGTTTGGACTTTGACCAATGCTGTTGTCAGACCTGTGGGGTGACCGCGACTTCCATCGTTATCGTAATCGCACATACACGCTTTACATTGCTGCTATGTTTTTGCAAGTTTTAACAAACAACAACGAAACGCAGCAATGTATATCGTTCAAGTGTCAAATTGAAAACGATTGAAGTCGCGATCACCCACCTGATAATAAATCTAGATAAACTTCACTTCTCTTAAACTGTGTTGTTGTCCCTTTCACACTTCGGTAAAAAAACGGTAAATTAAGAAAGGATAACTCAGCAGCACGCAAGAGTGAGATAGAAGATGCCCCGCAGCGGCGAATGAAAGTGGATTTTGGCAGGGAAATATAAATACGCCAACAAACATCCGATGTTTTAAAAACAAACTCGTATTTATAGTTCCCTACATTTTGATATATATTTTGTATGAGTAATTATTTCGGTTTAGATATAATTTTCATTAAAAGACATGGAAGGCGTATGTTTGCGATTTTTTTTTCTATCGAGCGAAGTTTGTCCAATCGTGTATCGGTATTCATCAGTCCCTAAATAGACACCCCAAGATTGCTATACATTTTTTTCAGACGTAGCCTTCATAGAAAAACTGTAAATCCACGCATACGAAGCCTTTAGAGAAGTGAGCTCCTGGTATATGGCTAACATCATCACTTTGTATATTTTCGTATTTCCATACAAATCTTAAAACATAAATTTTTCATATTTTCCGGGTACTAGATTGTCGATTCCGGAAAATATTTAATGTAGGAGTTTAAATACTAAAAATTATGCACAAAAGAATTTTATATGCAAGTTGAATTCGGAAGATCTCCGTTAATACTTTTTCCGCTCGCAACTATTTAACTTTATTATAGTACGAAAGTGATAGTTATATAACTTTTTTTAAAGCAGGTAATTTTAGATAATTAAATTTAGATACTACAGTTTAGATATCGAAGTTGTTAGTTAACTATACTATTTATAATAGTCTTAAATTAATTTAAAACCAATATTAAGCATAAACGAAATTTTAACTTTTTAAGATTTTGGACTTTAATAGTAAAAAAAAATAGTTTTGATGAAATTAAGACTGTATGATATAAACATTGATGTGTTTTTTAAGGTTTTATTTAATAGTAATTTTAATGTACAAAGTGTTGTTGAAATACCGCAATACTTCTCGTGGGATGCAGTTCATTAAGACAAGATATTGACATTAACAAAAGAAGTATATGAAAAACCCTAAAAAGTGACTATTTTTAATGTAATAATTCAACTCTGGACGAAGCAGCTCAGCAGTCGTGTTAACTCATGAGCTCTGAGGTGGGACTCTAGAATATAGATCGAAATTGCAGATCTTGCATATCAAATACACTAACACATTTTTCTTTGCAAAATTCTTCCCAGAGGGAAAGGCAAAGCCAACTACAGCATACAACCTGGTCTGATGGTAATATAATGTCTGGATTCTTATAAATACATACATATATACGAAGATAACCTAATCTAAACCTACGCACAACCCTCCCAAACCCCTAAACGAAAGAACTCGACGATCCACGCAATCATAGAGTTATGCAAGGAATCCTTGCTAAGACCACAACACTTCACAAACACGACTTCTTTCGACTCAAATTAATAGAAACGTTCGCGGACATCTACTGATTAACTTAACTCGTGAATCCAACCAATAAAATACAGGATGTTAGGTGAACAACTTTTCGATTTTCGCGAAACATTCATCCCACGAGATGTGTCGCGATAATTCATTACTTTGTATATTCACGGTAATATAGTGAATTGTATCCTTTATAGGGAAATTGACGTCGTCAACGGACGGCGTAGTTGTATAGTGTAGGATTATGTTTTGTTGTACGTATAATACTCTACGTTGGCGCCTTGTTTAAACTTTCTTATGATTTTTGACATCCTTGTGAAATAAGGCTCCAAAATGATTAATGAAATAGAAATGCAGTAATGTATATCACTCATTTGTCGAAAACTAAACAATTCACGTGTGTGCCCTATTATTATGTAGAAAACCCCTTTGAAAAGGCTTGCACGGAGACATAAGTCCAACGCGTAGAGGCCCCTTAGAGAACTTTAATTTGAAGGGATATGTGATGCACCTAGCGGGACCCGTCTCTGAGCGCATCAGAATGCACTCAATGACAGACACCGTCAGGTGCACAAACTATTGCAGTGATTGGAAATTACAACTTAATTGGGGCTATTGGTTTGGGGTGTTGGTGGGTCAGTCAGTCGGTCTATAGTAAATCTATAGTTTAAATAAAAGGCGCCAATGATTATATTTGTATAAAAATTAGTGATGTACTTCGACCGCTCAACTAATCAATTGTTTTGATATTTCGATAGGTGTTTATAAAATACACGTCTTGCATTCATTATCCACAGATATCTTTGGCAAGAAAGTTTTTTTTTTTTCAATTTGTTCAATAATAATTTACAATGGATAACATACAGCTTTATAATTATTATACAATATGAATGAATCTTGTCTGGCCCGCATAGTACAGTCGAAAACATAGAAAAGTATGCAGGGCGCCTTAAAAACTATTTGAGCGATTGTAAAAATTATTTTACACACATTGTAATGAGCGGTTTTCAAAGTGACAGTTGTAAAAAAAACAAGCTTTTTAAGTTGATAATAGATGGCGTTGCACCGAAGTGTGATGTCATCGTAAAAAAAAACACAGCACCATGAAAAAAAATCAATTTCAATGTCCGCTGAATAATTTATTTTTATTGGTTTGTTTGTGTAATTTAAACAACACAATGCAAATTAATACTAGGAATGAAATACGAAAAGCCCCAGTTGCAAACAATAACAACGCATTTAATGTTAACATCAGACCAGTCAGTGCCATCTACCGGGGCTAACGGTACTTTCTTTCTTTTTTAAATGTAACCTTGAAAACCCTTCATTGTAATGAATTTTCAAAAATAACTACTTTTTGAGAAAATCTCTCCTTTATCTGTGTTCGATTTAGAACTAACCATCAATATTTTGTGGATAGTGAAGCTTATGGACAGTTGCATAAAACACATTTAAAATCAATCCTCCATTAAACACGACTTAAAGAAATGTCGATTTAATGTAGCATTGCTTTAAAAACGTTTTACGCATAACCTACAATTTGTAAATCACTGTTTTCTGATCAATTTGTATTTTAAACAATTATTTCTAATCTTGTATGCTATTTATAAGATGTAATGAATTCTTCGACAAAAAGTCATAGAAAGAACTGATTTGTTTTTAATTATTTATTGTTTCGAATTCCCAATGTGTTAAAATCTTTCAAAACCACACAACGACTATGAAATGTATTTTTTTAAATAGATAATATGCGTGCAGTCAGCAAAAGTTATGTTTGACCAATTTTATAACTAGAATTTATTATTCAAGTAACTTGTGTTGACTGCCTTATTTTGTCATATTGTTTATTTTACACGGGACTGTTTTCCAACTATGCAGTGCTACGACTTATTAAGGGCCTTCCATGAGCCAACTAGCGCCGCCAATCTTGAAAAATAGTATTCATCCTATTAAACATTTGGTAAATAGCTTTTTTAATAAAAATTGATTATATTGGTAGATATTATTTTTTTAAGATTGGCGGCGCTAGTTGGCTCATGAAAGGCTCTTAAACATTATTTTTTGATTATTAGAAACCTAAACTTAGTTTTTCTACAAAAGCTAAATTGCCGAAAATATTTAAAACGGCATTCACAATCAGAGATTTAACGTAAACTTCGCGTATTTGTGCTCTTGCGTGATTACCGATACCAATTTTTGGGTGAGTTGTGTTTATAATGCAGTATTTTTGCTGTATTATCGCCGCAATTTTCACGCGAGCCAATCGGAGGTAGTGGATCTGTCCTTTGATTAGTAAACGTAAAAATTGCAGCGATAATTTTGCGTTTGATTGTGAATGTAACCACTGCTGTGTTGATTTTTTTACAAACAGCAATGGTTATCAAAAACGAACTACACTGCCATCTATCGTTCAGTGACTTGCACTATAGAGTGGGTAGTTGGAGAATAGACTTTGTATCAGTTTCTTTTTTACCTGTAACTTTTTCTTGTAACGTACGCTAAGGGAATCATATCGAAGAGTTGAATTAGGTCATTTTGAAAAGAAATAAACATTTCTTCTTTAATTTTTTAGTGTTTTATTTTATACTAGCTGTAACCCGCAACTTAGGAGGAGGATGGAGGAGATCAGGAGGCAGATCTTCCTCTCTGGATCCTTGTTTCCACATCACATACCGCCATGGCTTATAGCCTATGAGCTGTCCGGATATTTCAGCTATCTCCTAGTGAAACTCCCATCAAAATCCCTTCAGTAGTTATGGCGTGATACTTGCACAAAGTCACACACAGACAAAAATTCTAAAACTTATTGTTTTGGCATCAGTATCGATCCTAAAACACATTACAATTATTATTTTCAAAAAAGATCCAATGTACAGACACAACTTTTATATAGTCTTATTATATGTGCAGATTACTACCCTTATTAGTGTACTAAATACAATCTTTATGTCACTTGCCACTATTCATAATTCGGTTGTGTTTAAATAGCAAGCAAACTTCAATTTGCTGTTTTTCAAGTCGATAAAGCTCATTGATATATATCACAAGCTTACGAATACGACGAAACGAATAATATCTAGATCCAGTGGCTTAACAATACATAGACCCAAGCTCCAACAATACATAGGCAAGAAATTGTATACAAAATCTACAATAATACGAAAGGACATCAAATGTAACCATTTGGACCTTCAACCATTTTTTTATGGCGCCGTAAGAGTTGAAATCGTATTCTAAGTGTTACCTTTGATCATCTGTCGAGTCCACTTTGAGTCAATTTAGCTGCCGGGAACTGTACGCGTTTGGAATTCAAGCAATTCCGAACTCAATATATGGCGTGCTTATTTTTCCTAACCAAGATATAAAGATGTGATAGCAGCTGAAATTTTTTTTTTCTTCAGCGGCACCTCTTCCTTGCAAATTCATGTGTAAATGTGAGTTCTAATAAATAATGACGCAAAAATATGAAAATGTAATTTACTTGCAAATAAACTATTTTCTCATTCATATGAATGGGTGATTAAAATTAATCTTCGCGTAGTAACAAAAACATGACGAACGTGAGTCTTTGGGTGTTTTATACAATTTGTAAATATAAAATAAAATTGTAAAAAAACAAAAAGTAACTCCACGGCGGGGAATCGAACCCCGGTCTCCCGCGTGACAGGCGGGGATACTCACCACTATACTACCGAGGATTATATCTGAGTTACGAATTTTTGCATCCCGTTCGTGTGATATTACGTCATTCCTATAAGTTTTTGGCACGACTCCAAATAATTAAATTAAAAATAGTAAGTACTTATTAGATAGTGGTTAAGGGTGAAAATTTCTTTCTCCATACATTTTGCTCGGGTTAACCGACTTAACCCGAGCAAAATGTATGGAGTTTTCTCTCAAGAGGAAAGCTAGCGTTTAACCCAGTGTTAAATACGCACAAAATCATATCAGTAAGTTTTTATCCATCGAGTCTATAAATAACACACCGACCTTGTTGCTTATTTCCCGATCTCGATATTGACTGTTACCTACCGGTTGATTAGTTTTTTTTATAGCTATTAACCGTGGCTATTAAGTACATTATGTAGGCCTCTTTCAATTCACGACGAACATTGAATATTTTCATGACAATTATTAATTAGGTACCTAACTTACTTATTTTATTTATTTATTATTAAGTATCTATAACCACTACAATTTTAACAGGATAATACCTACCCAATAATAAATTGCAGTCAATTTAATATCCTAAATAAATAATTTAAAATTTAAAGTCTAAAATAATTAATAATTAATTTAAAAACTTACTACTAAGTACCTACTTGATTAACCTAACTTACTTACCTATTACCTACTTAATTAACCTAAGTACGTAGGTACCTACTTACGATGATAATTTCTTCCCGACAAGACAATTTTCTCGTGAGCATGTCGACTGCAATGTCATTAAAATATCAGGACCTAAATTTAATTCGGGTAATTCTCGTAATTCCCGTTTTATCTCGATAATAAAGAACGTTTTTTTCTTACATACTTTGCTCAGTGGGAAGAATGTTTGTAAGACCCACTCATTGGACCATAGTAACATGGTGTAGGCAGATAATTCGTAGTTGTCATCTAGCTAGATTTGAAGTATTAATAACTCTCATCCATCAGTCATGATAACATACACCCACATTATGAAAGTTGAATGGACAACTTTTATACTTATAATTATAATGTGAGTTTCACTTTCGATTAGATTTTACGGCACCACAAAAACATTATACCTACTATCCTTCTTTCAATAGTCACGTAAACCATGATTAGGTATTGGTTATTTTAATAAAACTCTAAAGCTAAACTTTGTAGTGCGTTTTTCAAAACTAAATTAAATCAGACACCAATCATCATCATCATCAGTCTATTTATATTGCCCCACTGCTCGGGCACAGACCTTCCCTTACATCAAGGGAGCTGGGGCCATGATCCACCACGCGGGCCCAGTGCGGGTTGGCAGATTTCACATGCCATAGATTTTTTTTCTACTTCTACGACATGCAGGTTTCATCACGATGTTTTCCTTCACCGTTTTGAGAGCACTCGGTAAATGTACGTAAGTTTTTCCGTCGAAAAAACCGAGGATAACTCATTGGTACATGGCTGCCCTGGCTGGGAATCGAACCAGGGACTTCAATATTGCAAGTCCATTGACCAAACCACTGAGTCACCGAGCTCTCTTCTCTCTCTCTCTCAGACACCAATGCTGTTTATGAAATGATGCTTCTCTTTCATACTAAAGTTACGAAAGTAACTTCTAACTAGTAACGTCTAATTAGTTTAAAATAAGAAAACCTATCGATATAACGATATTAATGGTAGGCCAACAAGACATGGACACCAGCTGTATCGACCGAAGTCTAGAGTAAACTTGTATAAGAATAATTCGTTTTGTATGGGCATAATATTATATAATAATCTACCTAGCCATATCAAAGACTGTCACTTGCTTTAAAATGCCTGGACATTTTAAAGCAAAAATTACACAATGGCTAGGAGACAAATGCTACTACTCTGTAAACGAATATCTTAGTGATAACAAATAGCTACTGAGTGTTTGTTTTGGTCACTGAGATGTTCGTTGAAAGGCTTTTGCATGCCGTTATCGGCAGTACATATGATACATATATACATATTCAACATCTGTTCTGTCAACTATGTACTGGCAAATAAACCATTTCATTTCATATCTTTTCCGGATTGCGTAGGTACGGTCGAAGACAGAGAAAAGTGTACAGTAGAGTTTTAAGGATGAGATTTTCTCAAAAACTACTTGACCTATTGCAATAATTCTTTCACTGTTAGATAAAAGTTAAAAATATGTACTTACTTACTTAAGTACTTTAAAAAAAAAGTTCTTGAGAAAATCTCAACCTTATTGAGGCCCCCTGTAGGTATACTACTTATCTCTGTCGTGTGTACGTACGCAAATAGTCGCCGCTACTAAGCGGTGCGTCCCGCTCGCTCATATGCGATGTAGCATATGAACGACAGTGACAGTTGCGTTTAGGATTAGGATTCGACTTAGCCGCTACAGAATTAGCTACTTACACTTTATATTATAGAAGTAGACACTTAAATATCGATATTATACGAATTGTGGTACAAATTGCAAGGAACCGTGCCAAATACAGCCTTGCAAAGTGCCAAACGGCCAACCATTGTATTTAACGACCCGTTTTGAATGGCCGGGCTTAAGGGGCACGAAGAGCGTCACCCAAATACAAAGTGATATTACAACACACGAGAACCTGAACGATAAATGCGATAATCCACGATAGTTTAATCCACGATTTTCGCTGGTTATCGCAGTATTATTGAAGTACTCCTGCTACAAGAGTTCATGGTAAGGTGGCTGGGGTTCTCTTGAAAATGGCGGGAAACGAACGACGAATGTATCAAATAATTTCGCAACCGTTGTTTTACGCCATTTTAAAGTCCACAGTGATTATTTTGTGTTTAATATCACGTTAAATCTCTTAAATTGATCAGAAAATGTTCGCGAATGACAGTATGGTGAATTTATTGGATAATTCATGCAAGATCTGTAGTTTTGAAGCAATTATCAAGTGATACCACTACGAGCTCGAGTGAACGCGACTGTAGAGCTGCTTCTTCTTCTTCGTCCAGCCAGAGTGACTCCTCTGGAGAAAGAAAAGACAATGATATCTAGAATATTCTGTAGGTAGGTACATGACATTGGCAAATGACGAACTGTCGAGTCCATTAATAAAATAAATAAAGTAATGAATTTTTAAAAATCACACAATACCTAGGTAGGTACAGTCGACAGAAGATCAATGGTAACACTTTTTACTTTTGACAGTTCTTATTATTTGCGTCGTAAGACTTGAAATCGTACAAGTGTTACCATTGATCTGCTGTCGACTGTACATAGTACTTTTTAGGAACCTTAATAACCGGCCGTACTATTGGAATAGCCTTTGCAGATAAAATATACTTAGATGTGACCTTTTGGCCTTTGCTCTATTTTTATGTAAAATGCCATCGCATCTGTGATCTCTGGCGTATGCCAACACGTAGGCGGAAGGGGTGAAATACCACCCCCGTAAGCGTAGCGTTAATGTCTATACACCATAGGAGGTCCATAAATTGCCAAACGGGGGCGGATAGCTTTATACTTACGTTATTTCTACGAATATTTTCTAAAATAGAATATTTTCTCATTTTTCCATGAGTTCATAAACTAACGCCCATCTCCTATAGAAGTAGGCAGAGATGATCATTCATTCAGTCATTGTATCTCGCATACTTACGTAGGACTTATTATTTATTTATTTTATTAATGGACTCGACAGTTCGCCATTTGCCAGTGTCATGTTACAGAAAAATCAATATATAATAGTATTCTATCTTCCTCCAGGCGAGTCGCAGTAGCGTCTTCACCCTGGGTAGCCGCGTCTTCTTGTCTTCATCCAGAGGAGACGCCGTAGCGTCATCACTCTGGACGAAGCAGCTCGACAGTCACGTTCACTCCCGAGCTTGTAGCGGGAACTCTTGATAAAAGCTTGAAACCCCAGATCTTGCTCAAATTATCCAACAAATTCACCATACTGTCACTCGCGAACATTTTCTGATTAATTTAACGTGATATTAATCTCAAAATAACCACTGTAGACAATAAAACAAAAGATTATCAAATAATTTTGCAACCGTCGTTTCCCGCCATTTTGAGACTTGTAATTATATCTCAGATCCAGTAATTCACTGATCAAATGCAAAAAAAAGATTGTTTCTCTAAACAAAGAGAACTTACCGAAGCTCTCAATGATGAAAGAAAACATTGCGATGAAACCGGATAATACCTAATTAAAAAATGCAAAGCCCGTGTAGTCCGCCAATTCACCCACACTGGGCCTGCGTGGGTGCATCATGGTCCGATCTCCATCCGTTGTTAGGGAAGGCCAACGCCCCAATAGTGATGTTGACGAAAGTACATAGTAGCTTATAGTTAGGTACATGGCTATATATAATAACAAGGGAACGAAACTGGGACTTCGATGTGATGAATTCAATGTACGGTGGAACACAGAGAAAGGTGTAAGGAGAGTTATTAAGGTTGAGATTTTCTCAAATACTACTTGAACTTGACCTATTTCAAAAAATCGCAAAAGAAATTCCACTGTTTGATAGATAAAAGTTAAAACTATGTAACTGTAAAAGAATTATTAAATTCGGTCCAGTAGTTTTTGAGAAAATTTCTACCTTATTGAGGCCCCCTGTATACTCATCTCTGTCTTCGACTGTACCTACCACCTGTGTCAGTGTCAGTTAACCATCTCATTGACTGGATATTATTAAAAGAAAATACCCATATGTTACAAATTAATATTCATTCGAACGCAAATACACGTAGAATAAATTATGAGAAACGGGAATTTATTTTATAGACTTGTTGTTATGTCTAGAGGTCAGTTAAGAGTCGTAACATAATTTTACAATATCAATTATTGAAACTTAAACCGTGTTGTCACATCATAAGAACCCTGTGCGTTACCTTTGGGCTTTGATGCACCGTTGACTGTACTTGATATAACGTTCATACATTCCTTGCAAATTCTTTTATCGTGCTCGTGTGCGTAGAAAGGTGACACCTGTTGTAGCTATAATAATAGCATTGATGTAAGTAGAAGATATACTTGCCGTGTAGTCAATCCTACTGTTCTAATCCGATTGTTTCTACTAGACCAATCGATCGACGTCGACTGTTCCATTCTACTATCGATCGATGATCGATGGATTAGTGTGGTAACACGACCCTTACAAGTATCTACTCTATACATTTTCCACCAGTTAGCCATTAACTTGTTGTTAGATATATCCCTACGCGATAGAGTGAGAAATGAGACCATCCGCCTACGGACCCGTGTCACCGACATCGGCAAACGAGTGGCTATACTGAAAAGGGGCCGGGGCGTCTCTGTCGTCGATGGAGTACCTAAGTGCGTTCTAATGTGAGGACCCCGGGTAGAAGAAGCGGGCAGACCACCGGCCAGATGGTCCGACGACATCAAGAGAGTTGCTGGCTCGGTGTGGACCAGACAACCTTGGGATCGGGCCACATTGAGGATTCATGGAGATGCATATGCCCAGGAGTGGGCTGCGGTATGCTGAGGAAGAAGAAGAAGAGTCATTAACTTTCGGGTAGACAAATACTAATAGTAATGAACGGAATGCCGCGCGGTTGCCGCTCCCTTGCTTTGCCGCTGACGCTCCGTTGCTGCGTTCAGTTTGTCATCTTTCAAAGAGTTTCAGCAATCACTGCCGCTGGCGTCCCGCTGTACAAAAAGTATAGTTTTTAAGGTTGAAATTATCTAAAAAAGTACTAGGCTGGTTTTTGGAAGTTCTTTCAATTTTTTAGTGTGTTGTAAACTATCTACAGGTAAAAGATTTTTTACAATCGTTCACGTGGTTCTTCAGAAAATCTCAACCTTACTGAGGCCTCCTGGACACTTTTCTCTGTCTTCGTGTGTACCTACATTAGAACAGTAAGCGTGCTAATATTTCTAATTAAAACAAACACAATCAAATATAGTACAGTTCAAAGAGAGAGTTGTGACCAATTGCGCAATTCAAATGCTAGTAAAATGACTCAGTTCATTTGTTGAAAAATAGGTTCTATTGTATAGATAGGCTATACTATACTTTAAAAAATTGCTTTTCAAAGCGAAAAGTTACGAAAACCGTGTCTGTATTTAAAATTGACTGTTGTTAATCTTTTTAATGCATGTCACACTTACATAACATTGGGTTAGCGTAAATAACTTGTAAAATATTAGATTTGGACGGGGTTAAGTACTAACACGGGATTATCTTCTTAGCCCAAGTGGTTCTAGTATAATCGGAAGCAAGGCTTTAATAAGTAAAGCTTTGCCTTTTCTTTCTTACAAGGTAGCAGTGTCATCACGTAGATCTTGATAATGGATAATTAGTATCAATAATAAAAGTACCTATTCGATAATAATAATAATAATAAATAATCTATTTTTCATACATTTTGGTGACGATCAACAGCACAAAAAAATATTTTTAATGGTATTTTTATACTTATCGGTTTTAGATTCACTAATTGTCCAATTTCAAGGTCAACGGTGATCAGAACACACTGCTGCCATCCTGTCGTATTTACGTTAAAACTTGGGAGTAGTATTAAACCTTGCATGTAGACTTAAATACGTTTCCAAGACGTAGACAACCTTATAAATGCTCTTTTTCCTTCATTAATTCTATCTGGAAGGTTAATAGCAGCTTTAAGACTCTCCCACACCGGTGCGACGATCTCCAATACCGACGATTGATAGAGGTCGGTGGGGCGATGGCGTTGTGGTCTTACGGATGCCCAGGTTCGAACCCCAGGTCCAACATACCTAATTTAATGTCTGATATTATTACGCTAAATATTTTCACGCCAGAAATGGCGTTAGGTAATGGTAATGTTGGAACTATTTTAAAAAGACCAGCGGGGCTAGCACGAGCCGCGTTAGCGATAGCCGCAACGCCGCGGAGCTGTCAAACTAATGTCAAACTCCTTGTAATAATGTCACTACGACAGCTCCGCGGGCGTTGCGTCATCGCTAGAACGCTGACTCGTGCTGCAAGGGCTGCATAGATACCATATATCTTAACCTACTCATATCTTTACCTATCCATAATACCTACTTATTGTATATTATCCTTTATCTCGGCCTGTTTGGCACCGGTGTGTGAGACTCTTTGTTAAGTTAAGCGTCCTCAGGGATTATTAGAGTAGAAGCTTAGGGGTGGAAAGGTTACCCCGGTGTTCATTAGTTCGCGGAGATATTTATCACTGAGAATAAAATATCTCACTGGGTATAGCTCGGTACAATATGTTATCTAAGGTTGATAGTCATAGGCCGATAGAGTAGTATTAATTTACCTAAGCACTTTGAGCTCGCACTTAAGTATAAGTACCTAACTATGAATGACGGTGACCATAAGAAGGAAACTTCAATAAAAAAAAATCAACTTTCCTTCTTATGACACAGTTGTCTAAGTCATCTAATTTGTCAACCGTGGATAGACGTGCTCTTTTTTTCACTATTTTCTTAACGCGTACGTACTATAACGACTTAACTTTGAACATTACTTAGGTACTTATTCTAAAATTGCAACCAGTCAATTTCGGAAACCAAGTCTACCATTCGTGTACCGATGCACAGCTACCAAAAGGTACATGACCTTCAAGGTCTACGCCCTTCGGAAGCATGAGGCTTTCATCTCGGGGTCAAACACACCATTGTTTCTGCGTCACCTTCGAATCGTCTCGCTGCGACACTTCCGCTTGACGCTTCATCTAAATCAGTGTTTTTCAATCTTTTTGAATACGTGACCCCTTCTCAGGTTAAAAATTCCCATACAAAAAGTTAGTACCTACTTAAGTATAATTTTATAAATTTACCTATGATTTTCTCTAAGGTGATTCAATGTCGGTAAGTGGTTTTTCTCATATTTTTTGCAATGTTTAATTTTATCAAGTTATTAATTATAAATACGTTAAAAACTAAACTAAAACTATATGTACAAATAAAAAAATATGTATAAAAATAAAAATTAGAGGTAAAAATCTTGGCCAAAGTAACGAAACCAAAGTCATTTCTCTAAGTACCTATAATAAATCTCTATTATATTATACCTACCTACAGTATGCAAGAAGCCGCGAGAGTTTTGAAAGCAAGTACAATGTAAGTTAATAAGGCACCACGATTTGACAAATTTTTGAAAAATAAAGTAGCCCATACTACTCACTAATTCTTTTTTTTTTTATTGTAGTGTAGAAGCTTGCCTTTTTCCTTTTACCGGCGACCCCCCAAGTAAGGCTTCGCGACCCACAGATTGAAAAACACTGATCTAAATTATAAGGCTGTTAGCAATAGATATTATTTAACGTTAGTCCACCGTTTATTTAAGCCTTCGGTCTCTTAACGAAGTGTAAAAGGGACAACGCCACGGTAGTGAGGTTTAACTAGATTTATGTCTAACCGGGTAATCTTTGGTCTAACTACCAGCATACCCGTATGAGAGTACCTATGTCATTGATTATCGGTACAGTCGGATACGTCAACTAACAGCTTAGTTAAGTAATACTTATGCCTATTTCTATAGCAATGTTTACCCAACTCAGGAAAGATGGACAACATTTTTCGAGTGCAGGTACAAGGTAGGTACTATGAACCTATGTAATTTACTGGTGCATATCAGTATGTTCATTCATACAAGATTTCTTTACACTTTTCTCAGTGGTAGACCGTAAGTATGTACAGTCGACAGCAGATCAATGGTAACACTTACAGTTCGATTCCAACTCGTATGACACAGACAATAAGAACGGTACAAAGTGTTACACTGTGCTGTCGACTGTACGATAGATATAATTTAGCGGTCGGTCGGTACCCAGTCCACACAGGTTGAGGGATAACCTTCGCGAGTTCGCATTACCTCGACCGCGACCGAACGCAACCTTCCACGTTACCCCACTGTGTTACGGAGGTCAGGACGTCCCTACATCGCTATGGGTGGTGTGAGCGTTACATTTGGTAGGGTTAACATTTCGCGCAGATATCTCCCGGCAAGCCTTCTGTGGGGTCTGCCATGTAGCATGGCGTTAGTTAACGAACGTGGTTAAATACTTACCTACATGTCAAAAATCAAAATTATTTCTGTTGGAGAGGCTGGATGACGTCAGACGACAGACGATAGCTAACCTATCATAAGCCTGATCGATGTTGATAAGTAAAAATTAATGTAAATTAAGAACTAAGGCGTTAATTTCAACTTGATACGTCCACGCGTTTATGATAAAAAGGTCTTGACAGACAAAGAGAGGACAACGAAGGGAACCGTAAATATAGCATTCGAAAGAAAAAAAAAATGTAAATTATTACCTACCTACTTAATTAGGGTCTTTTGCGTCAAAAACCAGGGTCAAGATTAGGTCACACAACTGGGTTTAAAATTCTTTATTTGCAAGTGTCCTTATCTAAGTGCCATCAAATGCCTACAGGCCTGAACAAATGACAGTCATAGTCACATTTTCGCCGAGAAATAGAAACAAAGCTGACTTTGGCTGGACTTGAACGCTAATAAAAATCGTCGACGCTCAATCCCCTGATCTAAATTCAAAGAGACTTATGTAAGTAGGTACTACTTCGGTACTACGATGTAACAGCAACAGTCACAACGTAATACACAGAATACCCCTAAGTGAATGCAAAAGTAACGATCACAGCCGAAAATTCACGACGGCACTTCGAAGGCAAAGTTTATAAATAGGGGTCGCGTTCGGAAAATGGCTTCAGTTACTTTCAGTGCGCGCGGGTGGACGCAACCCTTCGTCCAGTGCCAACCACAAGGTTGTAATGTGAATTACGAAAACAAGCAAAAAATGCCGACAGACATTATGTCAGCATGCCGGGCCGAACACTTCGGGCAAACAAAAAAGAAACGCGACGGCGTCAAATCTGGTTTCCTAGTCCTCCTTGGACAAGGAATAAGACAAGATGTCAGAGTAGTAGTCTACAAGACAACTTTGGAACATTTCGCTGTGATATATCCTCGGAAACGTCTGACAAAACCGATAGGTGTTGTTAACTTGAGGAATACTTCCGTAGAACGAGCGGAGTCTAGCGTCGGATTCGTTGTACGACAAAAAGGTTACGACAACGCGATTTCAGCGAAGTTTATGTGTTCAGAAAGGGATGTTGAGGGCTGGATATCGGCGTTTAGCTGCCGGACTTCGCCTTGCCAAGAAACAAGTCTGTCGGTGCTGATAGAAGCTGAAGAAAGTTAGATTATCCAGCAAATTCGGGTATTGTGATTGGAATGTACCCAGAGTGAGTCATTGATGGAAAGTTTCAATTAAGATGGAAAACTGATTGTTTCTTAATAACAGTGGAAAGTAACAGTGGATACTTACTGATACCGTGTAACAATTCTCATCATAACATAAGAGATGACTAAGAAGGCAATTGAAATTGATAAAAAAAGGAATATTAATTATGGGTAAATTGAATCTATGATTCAATCAAATGTAGAGTTGAAAAGTTCTAAAGGTGCCAACGAATTTCGAAATATTGAATGACATTACCTTCAAGCAGCTTGAAGCTTCAAATCAAGAACTTACCTAAGTATTTGTAACGAAAAAAATCTTACATTATTTGTTGTTTACTTAGACTTAGGTACGAATATAAACGTCGTCGATAACTTATATTAGGTACTTATTCGATTTGTACTTATATATCTTTAACGAGAGCAAAACTTAAAATCTTACTGATAAAAATATCTTCTAATTCTTACCCTTACCCGTGTTAATTAACTTTAATTAACGATTGACTCAATTTACAGCTTAAAGCTAGTAGGTTTAACCGACTTAAACTCGACATCGACCTACTCAATCAATACCCAAACTCTTAATTTCGGCTGTAGGTCATATTCTCTGATTTCAAAAAAATCATACAGCCTAATCTAAAATGATTACTTTCGAAGTCTGTGAAGTTAATTAACAAGTAGGTAACACAATATTATAACATTATCAAAAGTGAGAAATGTCAATAGGCAAAGTTTAGTGCAAGTGGGCGCATTTAGTGATCCGCGAAACTGACAATGTGGGTTATGTTTGTTTTGCAATTGGATGCGAAAAAGTGAAAGTCAATTTTTTGTGAGTGCACGAAAGTGCCTGACTACCGTAATCGCTATAGTACCACCAAAGCTTTGCTGCCTTCGAGGTGGCGCTTGTTTGTAGTTTGTATTTAGTTTTTTAACCGTTGAAGTTTTGGCTACCAGTCGAAAACAATTGGTGGCACTATAGTTTTCAGTTCTACCCATTGTATTGCCGACAATGTACCTATATGATTACCCAAGCTTAACACCATTGTTCAAATGCATGATTCAATGCCTATTGTATTTCGGTGACAGTTATTTTAATTTTGTGAGATAGATATCTACGTATACTTAAAATGAGTAAATACGTTACCTATGTAATGGTACCTAAGTATTATTGTTGTACTAACTTACTTACTGTATACTTGTAATAGCATTGAATAATCGTGTTTAGCTGTCATTTAGCCAAAACAAATGAGTGTGATGATTTATAGCCAAAATAATTGAGAAAATATGTGAATATTATTTTTAGACTTTAGTTTATTAGGTAACGTAAAGTAAGAAGTTAAGAAACTAGGTGGAACTTAATTTTTTGGGGTTACAATATCTACCTAAATAGATGAATACTAAGTGAATCTTGCCAAAAATATAATGCACGATCTATCGTGGTGCAGTTTACATTCGAAAGACCCCTTTTCGCTATGTACTTGTACTGAATAGAGTAAAGCTCTACGTTTAAACGGTTTAAACCTAGTGTTCAAGTCTTACCTAGTTTCATAACTTTGAAAGATATAAAGTGAGTGCTTGCTCTCACTTAAAATTGAAGTGTTCTGTAGTTTAGTAGAAATGTGTGTAGTCAGGAATCAGAGTAGTAAGTATGAAACTTTTAAATGTGATAACTGTTTAAGTATCGTAGTATTTAAGTTATAAATAGTGATTATTAAAGGAGTTGGTCATCAATCAATTTATGGTGTTTTTTATTGCTTGAATTCCCGCCAAGTTTTCCTCAATTTTATCTTTTCATAAAATTATTCTTAAGTACCTACAAGCCTACATCACAACTTTTACTTAAGGGCCTTCCATGAGCTTTCCATATTTACATGTACGATTTAAATATTTGATGTAGGTAGATGCATCTTATTCATCATTTGTAGACGATTACAAATTGCCAAATTATTACAAAACAGGAAGCATTCGATATGTATTGCGTACAAATACCTATTGTCCGCTATCAATTAAGTTATTGGTTATCGATAAAAAAAACTAGCACAACACCGCTGTAACCAAATCACACGTCATAACAGGCTAACGATCAATTAACAGAAAAAGTAACTGTATTTTAAAACCATGAAAGCCACCAGAGCCAACCGACATCAAGACCAAGAGAATACGAAAATGAAAAGTAATGTCGTGAATTTTTTCTCCGTGATATTGTTATTACTCTTTGCTTCAGCGTTTTATCTGGTCATTTCATTTACACCGCTAACGAAAGAAGAACAAATGTCAAGGCACAATAAAATGTCTCAAGAAGTAGAACCCTTCAGAAAGAATTTAACAGACTGTGCGAGACAAGTCAAAGCCTCAATGGTCGACGTAGAAAATTTTCTCAAGAGAATCCCACAGTCAACAATGCAAGGCAAATGTTTCGTCGCTTGCATTCTAAAGCGAAATGCTATTATTAAAAACAATAAAGTAGTTAAACAGAACCTTTTAGAGGTGAATAAAGCTGTTTATGGTGAAGACAGCGAAGTCATGACGCGATTGAAAACGGCTATAGTCGAATGTACGAAAATAGTTGATGGCTTTTTTGAGATTTGCGAATATGCATCTGTTTTCAATGATTGCATGCATATGAAAATGGAGCATATTTTGGACAAGATTACGATGGAGAGGCGAATGGAGGCGTTAGGACAGATGACATCGGATCCTGATGAGTGGACAGTGGAAGACGACGAAATATTGAAGTTGGTTAAAGATGAACTCTAGTATCCAGTAACTAAAAGTTTGTCATTACGTATTTATGGTGTAGGTAGGTACGTACAATGTACATGTATGGCAACTGATGGATCGGGTTATCTTTTGGTGTAAGATTATTTGTAGGCATCCCTGCCTCTCCTGCAAAGACGGTATGTGTGGGTGGAGTGGATTAAATTAAGGCCTAAGGGTAACGTGCACCAAGCTCATGATGCCAAGAGATAACTCCGAGTCAAGTGCCAAGTAAGTAAGTAAGTAAGTAAGTAAGTACATCCAACAGCACATCGTTTACACTCTAATATATTGGCGTACAGACAGTCGTGTTTAATTTTATATGCTTATGTCTGTACATACTCCCCTTTATTTATTTATTTATTTTATAAATGGACTCGACAGTTCGTCATTTGCCAATGTCATGTTACAGAAAATTCAATATATAATAGTCTTCTATCTTCCTCCAGGGGAGTCGCAGTAGCGTCTTCACCCTGGATAACCGCGTCTTCATGTCTTCATCCAGAGGAGACGCCGTAGCGTCGTCACTCTGGATGAAGCAGCTCGACAGTCACGTTCACTCCCGAGCTTGTAGCGGGAACTCTTGATAAAAGCTTGAAATCGCAGATCTTGCTTAAATTATCCAACAAATTCACCATACAGTCACTCGCGAACATTTTCTGATTAATTTAACGTGATATTAAACACAAAATAGTCCCTGTAGACATTAAAAGGAAAATTATCAAATAATTTTGCAACCGTCGTTTCCCGCCATTTTCAAGAGAACCCATACTCCCCTATATAAAATAGGGAAATGATACTACATTTTATTTGGGCTGATGTGGCTTAGCTACCAATGCCGTGAAAATTTAAAAATAATACCGACTTCTCAAATCGTATCGCATGACGCATAGGTATTCGTTTGTGTTGCGTTCTACGGTTGCGCTGCAGCCGTCGCAACCGTACCGTAGGTTGCAGCCGTAGACTAGGCTTCTCTATCTACGGTTGCAGCCTTAAAGAAAGTACCTACTCTCTAAGGTTGCAGCCTTATGTCAATGACTTATATTGCGTTAGGTTTCTACGGTATATTGTATCGTATGAAGAGCATTCGTAGAGCATTGTTTTTCGTATAGAAACACAGCAATGTATGACACCCATGTGTCAAAATGAAACTATGGAACTTCGTACTTCGTCTTTTTGTCTATGCTTTTTTATATCCATCTATCTATCGCACTCTAGCATGTAGCGCACAGGATTTCTTTTCTCGCTCGTATTTACGTCACAGTGCTTGCTGGAATCGATCGAACTCGAATGCTCGTCGTTCAAAAAGAGAGGGAGTACGAATGATATATAGGGTTACCAGATTGGGGGTTTTTCTCGCAATTTTGGGGAAAAATTTGGCTGTTGGGGAAAATTTGGGGAAATGACATTGCTGGGGAAAAGTTTGGGGGAAAAAAAATCAGGGTGGGGAATTTTGGGGGCGATTATTCTACATGATCATGGCTGACATGGCTCAATATATTTGCCTACCCGAATATTTACATCACTATTTAAGGGTGAGATATGAATTAGCAGCCCGTAGTGGATGCTCAAACTTTCAGCCTCCTGTTAAAATGATTTAAAAATTCAGCTCAGAAAACGTCTACAGCATACTCCCCGAAAAAGACGCTGAAATTCTGAATATGTTTTGTTAAATACCTAATTATTTATATCTCTGGACTTTTGAAAATGGCGGGAACGTTATACGGTTGCAAAATTACTAGATAATTTTGATTGTCTTGTATATAGTTTTGTGTTTAAATGTCACAAGTTAAGTTGGAATTTTTGAATAATTATATGCAATTTATTGGAGAACGTACGTCGACCAAATTGGCGATGTCTTGAAAAAGAGCCAAGTGTGATCTACTACAACCCGACAAGCATGCATGAAGAGATTGATGAATGTGGAGGAAGCGAGGGTTGTGTGCCAGGGTCGCAGCAGATGGAAGTTCATTGTCTCTGCCTACCCCTATGGGAATCAGGCGTGAGTTTATAAATAATAAAAAATATATAAATATATGCAATAATTGCGTTTCGAGCTAGATTCAAGAGTCGCATTGAGTATCATTATTGAGCTCAAGAGTGAACGTGACTGCGGAGCCAGGGTTGAAGACGCTTCGACGACTCGTCTAGAGGTAGAAAAAGACGTACTTGTTGAACTTAAATTATGTAAAAAAAATTGTCGTAAAATTACACTATAAATACGAATTGACAAAATTGTGTATAAAAAATTACAAAGAAATACTATGTAACATGACATTGGCAAATGACCAACTGTCCAGGCCATAAATATAAATAAATAAATTATACACGAGTCTTTGTAATGACGGTCTCGCCTATCGCCGTTTATTAAAAAACCTTCAATAGTCAAAAATATTAAATATTTTATTTCTCAAACAAATTTGGGGAATTTTTTGGCAAAACGTATCATTTTGGGGAAAAAAAATTATCAATCTGGGGAAATTTGAAAAATCCAATCTGGTAACCCTATATTGATATTGATTTTTGTAGACTGACGGACGACCGCCGGCCATTTTGGTTGATATCTTTCTTAACTAACTTTCTTCAGCTTTACTCGTGAAAACTGAAAAACAGAAGATTTGGTGATTTTGTTGTGGCGTTGCGTGTGTTTGTTCGTTTGTAGTTGTTGTGTAATTATATTTTTGAGTGTGATTTTGTACCTAGTTGCTACATTAAACTCGAATCTCGATCTTTTCAATTTCGTTCATAACAATTTCACACAGTATGCATACCTTTGTTATTCAATCGTATGATAATCAGTGTGCTTCTCCCAGCATTTTGTTCCTGGAGAATTGTGAACCTCTTTCCTCGGCATACATTGGCATACATTTCGCTTAAAAAAATGTGGATGGGATATGCCCAGCCACGCGTCCCTAGGCATTGGTGGTTATGCAGGAGTCCTGTCCTCTCCCTGAAAAGAGCAGAATAGCATCTAAATGTCATTAAAAGCCAATGCCCTGGTACAATATTTGCACCTCTTCGTGCCTAAAATGTCAGGTGTAAAATGGCCATTTTGTCTCCTTTGAATTTTTGATCGATTTTTTGTTAAGTAATAATCATAAATATATAGATAAGGTGAAGCGCATATAATTGTTAAAGTGTGTTCTTACTTATAAATTCCTTTTTAATATTGTATCCCAAATCCGTTTTGTCGGGTAACAAAAATATGTTCATACAATTTTGTTCGATGCTCGTGAAACTTGGTTTTTAGTCTATACTGTTTCTTGTGTGTTTCAATTAGGCCCCATGCAAGTAGATTACTCTCTTTAAGGTATTGAAGTCATGTGGATGAGTATTGCAATCTTCGGTGAAACTGTCATTTGAAATAAATGGGAATGGTTAACCAAACTATTTTCTTTTCTCATATCAACCCAATGTCATGATCAATTTAATAAGTAATTATCTTATCGGTATTTACATATATTGTGTTTCTATTACACAAAAATGCCCCCATGTAATTTTGTAGGTAGGGAGTTGGTTTTGTGATAGAGGAAAAGTACATTTTTGTCCTACAACACTGGTCCAGCCTTGTCTTGAAAGAAAAAAACACCGAACTCTATTGAGAGAGCCTAAAGTATATTTTGTATTACACAACCACCCCATATAATTTTGTAGAACGAGTTGGTTTTGTGATTGAGAAAGTCAACATTTGTCTTACAAGTTACAACACTGATCCGGCTTTGTCAGCAGAAAGAAAAAGAAATCGCTTAGTTCTTTGGAGAGAGCCTAAAGCATATTTTGTATGGCAGCTGGTCTCCATCCTTGTTGTCACTTTAACTCTCATACGTCAGTAAAATACTGTTTTTATGTTTGACTTTACTGCAAATTCAAACAATTGAAACACAAATCAGACGCTAAAATTTGTCCTGCAAGAGCGGTGTCTGCTATGTTAAATGGCTTGCCAGCGTTTTACTTACTTTTGATAGACAAATCAAAGGCATTAAATTGGTACAAATTGGTATTTTTATTACAGAAGGAATTCATTAACATTGCAAATTAATTTTGTAATGCGGGTAAAAGATTCCTATAGTACTTATAGCTACAATTTCTCCTCTTTTAATTTGTATAGTTATTAGTCGGTTGTTTAAAGAAAGAAAGAAAATATTGATTTCGGTTCGTAACCGTATTAAAATTATCTTCACTGTAATATTTAGGTATGGCCCTGATTTAATTTTACATTATGTTTAATTGTCGTTCGCCCCCCTGTGATTTGCGCTAATTATATCCAGCTATAGTTGCAATGTTTTTCGTATTAAAGTTCGCTCGACATAGAATTTTCGATTATTCAAACTTTGCAGATAAAAGAAGTGGATGAGAAATTCGATGTCAAAATGTCGTCGTTGCTTGGAACACCACCGCCGACAAATGTTGTTGTAGTTCGGTAGTTAGGGACTGATAAAAGCGACGGGGGAGAAAGGAGAGGTCGGGATGGCAGCCTAAAAAAAGTGGGTTAATTAGGAGTAGGCGAGGGGCATTTCCATTCCAACCGTAGGCTGGGTTCTGTAAATAAACACTTGGCTAAATCACTTACATCTGAATATATTGTCTATGAATTGTTATGACTAGTGCTGCAAAGATGTTATCAATGGTTCAGTTGAAGGAATAGTCAAAAGTCAATCTCTTTATTGCAAGTAAGCACGTTGTTTACATTTTTGGTCGTCAACATATTTTTTGAATTTACATTTACACCACTTTGCAGGGAAAAGGTGCCAACGCTGACGAAAAAATGTGGCTAAAAACTCTCGGCAGCACGTCTTTTAAAATAATGACAACACAATTACTTAATAACTTTCGTCGCATTCGTGCAATTTTTCATTGCACTGCGTCACAAGTTGCTTTACCTAGTTCACTTTCATCTGAATATGTCCATGAATTATTATGATTGGTGCTGCAAAGATGTTCCAATGGTCCATTTGTCGTCGCATTCGTGCAATTTTTCATTGCACTGCGTCACAAGTTGCTTTACCTAGTTCACTTTCATCTGAATATGTCCATGAATTATTATGATTGGTGCTGCAAAGATGTTCCAATGGTCCATTTGTCGTCGCATTCGTGCAATTTTTCATTGCACTGCGTCACAAGTTGCTTTATCTAGTTCACTTGCATCTGAATATGTCCATGAATTGTTATGATTGGTGCTGCAAAGATGTTCCAATGGTCCATTTGAAGAAATAGGTAACAGATTGTGATACATACCTACTGGTTACATAATTTTATTTTTATGGATATGACGCATTATTTTCGTCGCATTCGTGCAATTTTTCGTGGCACTGCGCCACAAGTTGCTTTACCTAGTTCACTTGCATCTGAATATGTCCATGAATTGTTATGATTGGTGCTGCAAAGATGTTCCAATGGTCCATTTGAAAGAATAGGTAACAGATTGTGATATAGTATACTTGTTACATGACTTTATTTATGAAGATATGACGCATTATTTTCGTCGCATTCGTGCAATTTATCATGGCACCGCGCCATAAGTTGCTTTACCTAGTTCACTTGCATCTGAATATGTCCAGGAATTGTTATGATTGGTGCTGCAAAGATGTTCCAATGGTCCATTTGAAGGAATAGGTAACAGATTGTGATATATATTTGTTACATGACTTTATTTATAAAGATATGACTCATTATTTTCGACGCATTTGTGCAATTTTTCATGGCACCGCGCCATAAGTTGCTTTACCTAGTTCACTTGCATCTGAATATGTCCATGAATTGTTATGATTGGTGCTGCAAAGATGTTCCAATGGTCCATTTGAAGAAATAGGTAACAGATTGTGATACATACCTACTGGTTACATAATTTTATTTTTATGGATATGACGCATTATTTTCGTCGCATTCGTGCAATTTTTCGTGGCACTGCGCCACAAGTTGCTTTACCTAGTTCACTTGCATCTGAATATGTCCATGAATTGTTATGATTGGTGCTGCAAAGATGTTCCAATGGTCCATTTGAAAGAATAGGTAACAGATTGTGATATAGTATACTTGTTACATGACTTTATTTATGAAGATATGACGCATTATTTTCGTCGCATTCGTGCAATTTATCATGGCACCGCGCCATAAGTTGCTTTACCTAGTTCACTTGCATCTGAATATGTCCAGGAATTGTTATGATTGGTGCTGCAAAGATGTTCCAATGGTCCATTTGAAGGAATAGGTAACAGATTGTGATATATATTTGTTACATGACTTTATTTATAAAGATATGACTCATTATTTTCGACGCATTTGTGCAATTTTTCATGGCACCGCGCCATAAGTTGCTTTACCTAGTTCACTTGCATCTGAATATGTCCATGAATTGTTATGATTGGTGCTGCAAAGATGTTCCAATGGTCCATTTGAAGAAATAGGTAACAGATTGTGATACATACCTACTGGTTACATAATTTTATTTTTATGGATATGACGCATTATTTTCGTCGCATTCGTGCAATTTTTCGTGGCACTGCGCCACAAGTTGCTTTACCTAGTTCACTTGCATCTGAATATGTCCATGAATTGTTATGATTGGTGCTGCAAAGATGTTCCAATGGTCCATTTGAAAGAATAGGTAACAGATTGTGATATAGTATACTTGTTACATGACTTTATTTATGAAGATATGACGCATTATTTTCGTCGCATTCGTGCAATTTATCATGGCACCGCGCCATAAGTTGCTTTACCTAGTTCACTTGCATCTGAATATGTCCAGGAATTGTTATGATTGGTGCTGCAAAGATGTTCCAATGGTCCATTTGAAGGAATAGGTAACAGATTGTGATATATATTTGTTACATGACTTTATTTATAAAGATATGACTCATTATTTTCGACGCATTTGTGCAATTTTTCATGGCACCGCGCCATAAGTTGCTTTACCTAGTTCACTTGCATCTGAATATGTCCATGAATTGTTATGATTGGTGCTGCAAAGATGTTCCAATGGTCCATTTGAAGAAATAGGTAACAGATTGTGATACATACCTACTGGTTACATAATTTTATTTTTATGGATATGACGCATTATTTTCGTCGCATTCGTGCAATTTTTCGTGGCACTGCGCCACAAGTTGCTTTACCTAGTTCACTTGCATCTGAATATGTCCATGAATTGTTATGACTGGTGCTGCAAAGATGTTCCAATGGTCCATTTGAAGGAATAGGTAACAGATTGTGATCATACTGGCTACATGATGTTATTTTTAAAGATACGACTCATTATTTTGGTCGCATTCGTGCAATTTTTCATGGCACTCACAATAAAGCGCCGCTTTACCTAGATCACTTGCATCTGAATATGTCCAGGAATTGTTATGATTGATGGTTATGATTGGTGCTGCAAAGATGTTCCAATGGTCCATTTGAAAGAATAGGTAACAGATTGTGATACATGATGTTATTTTTAAAGATATGACGCATTATTTTCGTCGCATTCGTGCAATTTATCATGGCACCGCGCCACAAGTTGTTTTACCTAGATCACTTGCATCTGAATATGTCCATGAATTGTTATGATTGGTGCTGCAAAGATGTTCCAATGGTCCATTTGAAAGAATAGGTAACAGATTGTGATATAGTATACTTGTTACATGACTTTATTTATGAAGATATGACGCATTATTTTCGTCGCATTCGTGCAATTTATCATGGCACCGCGCCATAAGTTGCTTTACCTAGTTCACTTGCATCTGAATATGTCCAGGAATTGTTATGATTGGTGCTGCAAAGATGTTCCAATGGTCCATTTGAAGGAATAGGTAACAGATTGTGATACATACTGGCTACATGATGTTATTTTTAAAGATATGACTCATTATTTTGGTCGCCTTCGTGCAATTTTTCATGGCACTCACAATAAAGCACCGCTTTACCTAGATCACTTGCATCTGAATATGTCCAGGAATTGTTATGATTGATGGTTATGATTGGTGCTGCAAAGATGTTCCAATGGTCCATTTGAAAGAATAGGTAACAGATTGTTATATATACTTGTTACATGACTTTATTTATTAAAGATATGACGCATTAGTTTGGTCGCATTCGTGCAATTTTTCATGGCACCGCGCCACAAGTTGCTTTACCTAGTTCACTTGCATCTGAATATGTCCATGAATTATTATGATTGGTGCTGCAAAGATGTTCCAATGGTCCATTTGTCGTCGCATTCGTGCAATTTTTCATTGTACTGCGTCACAAGTTGCTTTACCTAGTTCACTTTCATCTGAATATGTCCATGAATTATTATGATTGGTGCTGCAAAGATGTTCCAATGGTCCATTTGTCGTCGCATTCGTGCAATTTTTCATTGCACTGCGTCACAAGTTGCTTTATCTAGTTCACTTGCATCTGAATATGTCCATGAATTGTTATGATTGGTGCTGCAAAGATGTTCCAATGGTCCATTTGAAGAAATAGGTAACAGATTGTGATACATACCTACTGGTTACATAATTTTATTTTTATGGATATGACGCATTATTTTCGTCGCATTCGTGCAATTTTTCGTGGCACTGCGCCACAAGTTGCTTTACCTAGTTCACTTGCATCTGAATATGTCCATGAATTGTTATGACTGGTGCTGCAAAGATGTTCCAATGGTCCATTTGAAGGAATAGGTAACAGATTGTGATCATACTGGCTACATGATGTTATTTTTAAAGATACGACTCATTATTTTGGTCGCATTCGTGCAATTTTTCATGGCACTCACAATAAAGCGCCGCTTTACCTAGATCACTTGCATCTGAATATGTCCAGGAATTGTTATGATTGATGGTTATGATTGGTGCTGCAAAGATGTTCCAATGGTCCATTTGAAGGAATAGGTAACAGATTGTGATCATACTGGCTACATGATGTTATTTTTAAAGATATGACGCATTATTTTCGTCGCATTCGTGCAATTTTTCATGGCACCGCGCCACAAGTTGTTTTACCTAGATCACTTGCATCTGAATATGTCCATGAATTGTTATGATTGGTGCTGCAAAGATGTTCCAATGGTCCATTTGAAAGAATAGGTAACAGATTGTGATATAGTATACTTGTTACATGACTTTATTTATGAAGATATGACGCATTATTTTCGTCGCATTCGTGCAATTTATCATGGCACCGCGCCATAAGTTGCTTTACCTAGTTCACTTGCATCTGAATATGTCCATGAATTGTTATGATTGGTGCTGCAAAGATGTTCCAATGGTCCATTTGAAGGAATAGGTAACAGATTGTGATACATACTGGCTACATGATGTTATTTTTAAAGATATGACTCATTATTTTGGTCGCCTTCGTGCAATTTTTCATGGCACTCACAATAAAGCACAGCTTTACCTAGATCACTTGCATCTGAATATGTCCAGGAATTGTTATGATTGATGGTTATGATTGGTGCTGCAAAGATGTTCCAATGGTCCATTTGAAAGAATAGGTAACAGATTGTTATATATACTTGTTACATGACTTTATTTATTAAAGATATGACGCATTAGTTTGGTCGCATTCGTGCAATTTTTCATGGCACCGCGCCACAAGTTGCTTTACCTAGTTCACTTGCATCTGAATATGTCCATGAATTGTTATGATTGGTGCTGCAAAGATGTTCCAATGGTCCATTTGAAAGAATATGTAACAGATTGTGACACATACTGGCTACATGTTATTTTTAAAGATATGACTCATTATTTTGGTTGCATTCGTGCAATTTTTCATGGCACCGCGCCACAAGTTGTTTTACCTAGATCACTTGCATCTGAATATATCCATGAATTGCTATGATTGGTGCTGCAAAGATGTTCCAATGGTCCATTTGAAGGAATAGGTAACAGATTGTGATACATACTGGCTACATGATGTTATTTTTAAAGATATGACTCATTATTTTGGTTGCATTCGTGCAATTTTTCATGGCACTGCGCCACAAGTTTCTTTACCTAGTTCACTTGCATCTGAATATGTCCATGAATTGTTATGATTGATGGTTATGATTGGTGCTGCAAAGATATTCCAATGGTCCATTTGAAAGAATAGGTAACACATTGTTATATATACTTGTTACATGACTTTATTTATTAAAGATATGACGCATTATTTTCGTCGCATTCGTGCAATTTATCATGGCACCGCGCCACAAGTTGCTTTATCTAGTTCACTTGCATCTGAATATGTCCATGAATTGTTATGATTGGTGCTGCAAAGATGTTCCAATGGTCCATTTGAAGGAATAGGTAACAGATTGTGATATATACTTGTACATGACTTTATTTATAAAGATATGACTCATTATTTTGGTCGCATTCGTGCAATTTATCATGGCACCGCGCCACAAGTTGTTTTACCTAGATCACTTGCATCTGAATATGTCCAGGAATTGTTATGATTGGTGCTGCAAAGATGTTCCAATGGTCCATTTGAAAGAATAGGTAACAGATTGTTATATAATACTTGTTACATGACTTTATTTATTAAAGATATGACGCATTATTTTCGTCGCATTCGTGCAATTTTTCATGGCACCGCGCCACAAGTTGCTTTACCTAGTTCACTTGCATCTGAATATGTCCATGAATTGTTATGATTGGTGCTGCAAAGATGTTCCAATGGTCCATTTGAAAGAATAGGTAACAGATTGTGACATATACTTGTTACATGACTTTATTTATAAAGATATGACTCATTATTTTGGTCGCATTCGTGCAATTTTTCATGGCACCGCGCCACAAGTTATCACAACACAATAAAGCGGCGCTTTACCTAGATCACTTGCATCTGTATATGTCCAGGAATTGTTATGATTGGTGCTACAAAGATGTTCCAATGGTCCATTTGAAAGAATAGGTAACAGATTGTGATATATACTTGTTACATGACTTTATTTATAAAGATATATGACTCATTATTTTCGTCGCATTCGTGCAATTTTTCATGGCACTGCGCCACAAGTTGCTTTACCTAGTTCACTTGCATCTGAATATGTCCATGAATTGTTATGATTGGTGCTGCAAAGATGTTCCAATGGTCCATTTGAAAGAATAGGTAACAGATTGTGACATATACTTGTTACATGACTTTATTTATAAAGATATGACTCATTATTTTCGACGCATTCGTGCAATTTTTCATGGCACCGCGCCACAAGTTATCACAACACAATAAAGCGGCGCTTTACCTAGATCACTTGCATCTGAATATGTCCATGAATTGTTAATGATTGGTGCTGCAAAGATGTTCCAATGGTCCATTTGAAGGAATAGGTAACAGATTGTAATATACTTGTTACATGACTTTATTTATTAAAGATATGACGCATTATTTTCGTCGCATTCGTGCAATTTTTCATGGCACCGCGCCACAAGTTGCTTTACCTAGTTCACTTGCATCTGAATATGTCCATGAATTGTTATGATTGGTGCTGCAAAGATGTTCCAATGGTCCATTTGAAAGAATAGGTAACAGATTGTGACATATACTTGTTACATGACATTATTTATAAAGATATGACTCAATATTTTGGTCGCATTCGTGCAATTTTTCATGGCACTCACAATAAAGCACCGCTTTACCTAGATCACTTGCATCTAAATATGTCCAGGAATTGTTATGATTGGTGCTACAAAGATGTTCCAATGGTCCATTTGAAAGAATAGGTAACAGATTGTGATATATACTTGTTACATGACTTTATTTATGAAGATATGACGCATTATTTTCGTCGCATTCGTGCAATTTTTTATAGCACCGCGCCACAAGTTGCTTTACCTAGTTCTCTTGCATCTGAATATGTCCATGAATTGTTAATGATTGGTGCTGCAAAGATGTTCCAATGGTCCATTTGAAGGAATAGGTAACAGATTGTAATATACTTGTTACATGACTTTATTTATTAAAGATATGACGCATTAGTTTCGTCGCATTCGTGCAATTTTTCATGGCACCGCGCCGCAAGTTGCTTTACCTAGTTCACTTGCATCTGAATATGTCCATGAATTGTTATGATTGGTGCTGCAAAGATGTTCCAATGGTCCATTTGAAAGAATAGGTAACAGATTGTGACATATACTTGTTACATGACTTTATTTATAAAGATATGACTCATTATTTTGGTCGCATTCGTGCAATTTTTCATGGCACTCACAATAAAGCACCGCTTTACCTAGATCACTTGCATCTGAATATGTCCAGGAATTGTTATGATTAGTGCTGCAAAGATGTTCCAATGGTCCATTTGAAAGAATAGGTAACAGATTGTTATATAATACTTGTTACATGACTTTATTTATTAAAGATATGACGCATTATTTTCGTCGCATTCGTGCAATTTTTCATGGCACCGCGCCACAAGTTGCTTTACCTAGTTCACTTGCATCTGAATATGTCCATGAATTGTTATGATTGGTGCTGCAAAGATGTTCCAATGGTCCATTTGAAAGAATAGGTAACAGATTGTGACATATACTTGTTACATGACTTTATTTATAAAGATATGACTCATTATTTTGGTCGCATTCGTGCAATTTTTCATGGCACTCACAATAAAGCACCGCTTTACCTAGATCACTTGCATCTGAATATGTCCAGGAATTGTTATGATTGGTGCTGCAAAGATGTTCCAATGGTCCATTTGAAAGAATAGGTTATAAGATTGTGACATATACTTGTTACATGACTTTATTTATAAAGATATGACTCATTATTTTCGACGCATTCGTGCAATTTTTCATGGCACCGCGCCACAAGTTATCACAACACAATAAAGCGGCGCTTTACCTAGATCACTTGCATCTGAATATGTCCAGGAATTGTTATGATTGGTGCTACAAAGATGTTCCAATGGTCCATTTGAAAGAATAGGTAACAGATTGTGATATATACTTGTTACATGACTTTATTTATAAAGATATATGACTCATTATTTTCGTCGCATTCGTGCAATTTTTCATGGCACTGCGCCACAAGTTGCTTTACCTAGTTCACTTGCATCTGAATATGTCCATGAATTGTTATGATTGGTGCTGCAAGGATGTTCCAATGGTCCATTTGAAAGAATAGGTAACAGGTTGTGATATATACTTGTTACATGACTTTATTTATGAAGATATGACGCATTATTTTCGTCGCATTCGTGCAATTTTTCATAGCACCGCGCCACAAGTTGCTTTACCTAGTTCACTTGCATCTGAATATGTCCATGAATTGTTATGATTGGTGCTGCAAAGATGTTCCAATGGTCCATTTGAAGGAATAGGTAACAGATTGTGATATATACTTGTACATGACTTTATTTATAAAGATATGACTCATTATTCTGGTCGCATTCGTGCAATTTTTCATGGCACTCACAATAAAGCACCGCTTTACCTAGATCACTTGCATCTGAATATGTCCAGGAATTGTTATGATTGATGGTTATGAATGGTGCTGCAAAGATGTTCCAATGGTCCATTTGAAAGAATAGGTAACAGATTGTGACATACTTGTTACATGAAAGAAGAAGAAAGAAAATACATTTATTTGACGCCACAATAAAATAGTAACATACAGTATACAGTGAATAAATAAACGAAACAAAAACAGTAATACAATAAACACTAGAGACAGTATACATGACTTTATTTATAAAGATATGACTCATTATTTTCGACGCATTCGTGCAATTTTTCATGGCACCGCGCCACAAGTTATCACAACACAATAAAGCGGCGCTTTACCTAGATCACTTGCATCTGAATATGTCCAGGAATTGTTATGATTGGTGCTACAAAGATGTTCCAATGGTCCATTTGAAAGAATAGGTAACAGATTGTGATATATACTTGTTACATGACTTTATTTATAAAGATATATGACTCATTATTTTCGTCGCATTCGTGCAATTTTTCATGGCACTGCGCCACAAGTTGCTTTACCTAGTTCACTTGCATCTGAATATGTCCATGAATTGTTATGATTGGTGCTGCAAAGATGTTCCAATGGTCCATTTGAAAGAATAGGTAACAGATTGTGATACATACTGGCTACATGTTATTTTTAAAGATATGACTCATTATTTTGGTTGCATTCGTGCAATTTTTCATGGCACTGCGCCACCAGTTTCTTTACCTAGTTCACTTGCATCTGAATATGTCCATGAATTGTTATGATTGGTGCTGCAAAGATGTTCCAATGGTCCATTTGAAAGAATAGGTAACAGATTGTGATATATACTTGTTACATGACTTTATTTATGAAGATACGACGCATTATTTTCGTCGCATTCGTGCAATTTTTCATAGCACCGCGCCACAAGTTGCTTTACCTAGTTCACTTGCATCTGAATATGTCCATGAATTGTTATGATTGGTGCTGCAAAGATGTTCCAATTGTCCATTTGAAGGAATAGGTAACAGATTGTAATATATACTTGTTACATGACTTTATTTATAAAGATATGACTCATTATTTTTGACGCATTCGTGCAATTTTTCATGGCACCGCGCCATAAGTTGCTTTACCTAGTTCACTTGCATCTGAATATGTCCATGAATTGTTATGATTGGTGCTGCAAAGATGTTCCAATGGTCCATTTGAAGGAATAGGTAACAGATTGTGATATATACTTGTACATGACTTTATTTATAAAGATATATGACTCATTATTTTCGTCGCATTCGTGCAATTTTTCATGGCACTGCGCCACAAGTTGCTTTACCTAGTTCACTTGCATCTGAATATGTCCATGAATTGTTATGATTGGTGCTGCAAAGATGTTCCAATGGTCCATTTGAAAGAATAGGTAACAGATTGTGATACATACTGGCTACATGTTATTTTTAAAGATATGACTCATTATTTTGGTTGCATTCGTGCAATTTTTCATGGCACTGCGCCACCAGTTTCTTTACCTAGTTCACTTGCATCTGAATATGTCCATGAATTGTTATGATTGGTGCTGCAAAGATGTTCCAATGGTCCATTTGAAAGAATAGGTAACAGATTGTGATATATACTTGTTACATGACTTTATTTATGAAGATACGACGCATTATTTTCGTCGCATTCGTGCAATTTTTCATAGCACCGCGCCACAAGTTGCTTTACCTAGTTCACTTGCATCTGAATATGTCCATGAATTGTTATGATTGGTGCTGCAAAGATGTTCCAATTGTCCATTTGAAGGAATAGGTAACAGATTGTAATATATACTTGTTACATGACTTTATTTATAAAGATATGACTCATTATTTTTGACGCATTCGTGCAATTTTTCATGGCACCGCGCCATAAGTTGCTTTACCTAGTTCACTTGCATCTGAATATGTCCATGAATTGTTATGATTGGTGCTGCAAAGATTTTCCAATGGTCCATTTGAAGGAATAGGTAACAGATTGTGATATATACTTGTACATGACTTTATTTATAAAGATATGATTCATTATTTTGGTCGCATTCGTGCAATTTTTCATGGCACTCACAATAAAGCACCGCTTTACCTAGATCACTTGCATCTGAATATGTCCAGGAATTGTTATGATTGGTGCTACAAAGATGTTCCAATGGTCCATTTGAAAGAATAGGTAACAGATTGTGATATATACTTGTTACATGACTTTATTTATAAAGATATATGACTCATTATTTTCGTCGCATTCGTGCAATTTTTCATGGCACTGCGCCACAAGTTGCTTTACCTAGTTCACTTGCATCTGAATATGTCCATGAATTGTTATGATTGGTGCTGCAAAGATGTTCCAATGGTCCATTTGAAAGAATAGGTAACAGATTGTGACATATACTTGTTACATGACTTTATTTATAAAGATATGACTCATTATTTTCGACGCATTCGTGCAATTTTTCATGGCTCCGCGCCACAAGTTGCTTTACCTAGTTCACTTGCATCTGAATATGTCCGTAAATTGTTATGATTGGTGCTGCAAAGATGTTCCAATGGTCCATTTGAAAGAATAGGTAACAGATTGTGATACATACTGGCTACATGTTATTTTTAAAGCTATGACTCATTATTTTGGTTGCATTCGTGCAATTTTTCATGGCACTGCGCCACCAGTTTCTTTACCTAGTTCACTTGCATCTGAATATGTCCATGAATTGTTATGATTGGTGCTGCAAAGATGTTCCAATGGTCCATTTGAAGGAATAGGTAACAGATTGTAATATATACTTGTTACATGACTTTATTTATAAAGATACGACTCATTATTTTCGACGCATTCGTGCAATTTTTCATGGCACCGCGCCATAAGTTGCTTTACCTAGTTCACTTGCATCTGAATATGTCCATGAATTGTTATGATTGGTGCTGCAAAGATGTTCCAATGGTCCATTTGAAGGAATAGGTAACAGATTGTGATATATACTTGTACATGACTTTATTTATAAAGATATGATTCATTATTTTGGTCGCATTCGTGCAATTTTTCATGGCACTCACAATAAAGCACCGCTTTACCTAGATCACTTGCATCTGAATATGTCCAGGAATTGTTATGATTGGTGCTGCAAAGATGTTCCAATGGTCCATTTGTAAGAATAGGTAACAGATTGTTATATAATACTTGTTACATGACTTTATTTATTAAAGATATGACGCATTATTTTCGTCGCAATCGTGCAATTTTTCATGGCACCGCGCCACAAGTTGGTTTACCTAGTTCACTTGCATCTGAATATGTCCATGAATTGTTATGATTGGTGCTGCAAAGATGTTCCAATGGTCCATTTGAAAGAATAGGTAACAGATTGTGACATATACTTGTTACATGACTTTATTTATAAAGATATATGACTCATTATTTTCGACGCATTCGTGCAATTTTTCATGGCACCGCGCCACAAGTTATCACAACACAATAAAGCGGCGCTTTACCTAGATCACTTGCATCTGAATATGTCCAGGAATTGTTATGATTGGTGCTGCAAAGATGTTCCAATGGTCCATTTGAATGAATAGGTAACAGATTGTTATATATACTTGTTACATGACTTTATTTATAAAGATATATGACTCATTATTTTCGTCGCATTCGTGCAATTTTTCATGGCACTGCGCCACAAGTTGCTTTACCTAGTTCACTTGCATCTGAATATGTCCATGAATTGTTATGATTGGTGCTGCAAAGATGTTATATAAAAGAAGATCTTCTTTACTTGTGGAACTAAAATCTCAGCATATAAGTGGTCAATATAAAAACTTTACCCGGATGTCGCCTACTGACTTCGAATATGTTAACAATCATTGCGCCTAAAATATCAAGACAAGACACTATAATGAGATCGCAAGATAGACTGGCTGTAACACTAAGATTTTTGGCAACAGGAGATTCATATACAAACCTTCAATACACCTTCAGAATTTCAAAACAGTCAATCTCTTGCATTGTACCAGAGGTTTGTGAAGCGATTATAGAAGCTTTGAAAGAAAACATTAAAGTGAGTTTTACATTTTTTATTTATTTATTAAAATAACAAATGAAGGTATTGTATTAAGTTTGTTAAGCAAAATTAAAATTATTCTAAAATTACAATTAGAAATTTAAATCAAAATTAAATCATCGACATCTTCAAATTATGTATTTTTTTTAAATCAGGTCATTCATAAAATCTCCATCTTCATATGAAGTTTGGGATGATTCTGAGGGAACAGGTGAAGCATATGGAGCAGTAGGGTAACTTGTCTGATTCTGACCTGTTGTATAATTAGAAGTATATGGTTCTGAGCGATTAGATACAGAATTGCAGTATCTTGATGTAGGAACCGAGCCTGTTGTATACCCACTGTAATTGAATTGAGAATTGAATGCCGATGGATTATAACGTTGAGAAAAGTTAGTGCATCCTTCATCAGCTTTAAATATTATATCCATTATTGCTCGCGGCATTTTTAGTACTTATGTTATATTTTTGCATCTTGCTGCATATAAAATTTGAAAAGAAAAGGGTTTCACTGTCAAAATTATTTGGATTATTGTTTCGGGGTTCAGGAGTAGGATTAGAAGCAACACTCTTAAGCACGCCAAGAGCCTCGGAAAGCATACACATCTTTTTATTCTCGTCTGATTCCTTTTTTTTGGGGGCCTGACCAGTTGGTGATATAAATTCTGAACTGTTATCATTTTCTGCACTTGTAAATGCTCTCTGTTCCGGTTCATTTGTAATCTGTAATAAAAAGATATTCATTGTTTCAGCTGCCAAAAACAGAGTCAGAATGGATGCAGATCTCAAACAGATTTGATGAATTGTGGAATTTTCCCCATTGTGCCGGAGCCATGGACGGCAAACATGTCATTCTTGAGGCTCCTGTACATAGTGGCACAGAATATCGTGACTACGAGACATGCCTTATAAGTTTTGTCGTTTGAAGAAGAAAAAAAAACAAGTATAACCTTATAGTAACTTTTACTGTTTTTCAAAGTATTCACCACGAAGTTTAATACACTTTTCCATTCGCTCGAACCAGTTATTATAACATTTATTCCACTCCAAAGTGGGGGTGTTCAAAATGGCTGACTTGAAAGCGTCAACCGCTTCTTCACCGCACAGGAACCTTTGACCACGAACAGTTTTCTTAATTTTAGGAAATGTAAAGAAATCGTTAGGGATTAGGTCAGGACTGTATGGAGGATGGTCAAGAATTTCTACGTTTTCCTGCTTCAAATACTCAATCGTTTGACGAGCGGTGTGTGAGCTTGCGTTGTCATGGTGCATGATGATGCGTCGCTTTGGGCTAGATTTCCGAAGTTCGGCGATGACTTGTGGTAAACAAACTGTGGTATACCACTCCGCATTAACCGTTCTACGATCTTCAAGTGCAATCGTCGCAACATGACCGGTTTTCGCCACGAACGTAGCCACCATCTTCTTTGAAGTGCTTCGAGAGCGAACAACTTTAGTCGGCTTTGGCTCGTCTTGGAAAACCCAGACTGTGGATTGTTGTTTGGAATCAGGATCGTAGACATAGATCCAAGAATCGTCACCACTGATGATGTCGTAGACGTGATTTGACTCTCCTCGGTTGAACCTCTGAAGAGTTTTCTTACACCATCTGACGCGGGCCGCCTTATGATCCTCGGAAAGCAAATGCGGGATCCAACGGCAAACTAGTTTTCTCACACCAAGCGCCGCATGCAATATCTTTTGAATGGTTGTCCCTGAGATGCCTAATAACGCCTCTATCTCTCGATATGTCACATGACGATCTTCGAGGATTAGTTGTCTCACAGCAACGATGTTATCTTCAGTGAAGGCGGATTTTGGACGTCCTTCGCGAGATTTGTCACTAAGTGTGGTATGTCCACGCTGGAATTCCAAATACCAGCGTTCGATGGTCCGCAGACATGGGACTTCATCATGGAATACAGATGTTAACTCTTCGAAACACTGAAGTCGCGTTAGGCCTCTTCGAAAGTTATAGAAAATTATTGCACGGACATTTTCCTTAGTAAGATTCATTTTCGTAGTGACCTGACAGATTCAAACCAGCGCTGTGACTAAACAATTGCATTAATCCTAATGCTTTCAATTGTTTTCATTTTCGAAATTCCAACAAATTTGAATTTTGTACAGTTCTAAATTAAAAATTGGCGGCAAATATGCAAACGACAGAACTTAAAAGGCATGCCTCGTACAAATCGAATTTCAGCATAGTGATGTTTGCTTTAGTAGACGCGGAATATAATTATACATTTCTGGATGTCGGATGTCAAGGCCGAATTTCAGATGGTGGAATTTTTAAGGACACTGAATTATATAGAAAACTAGAAAATAATTCGTTAAGATTGCCTGCATCTGAAGCACTGCAAGGTAGAAACAAAGTAGTACCATATGTTTTTGTAGGAGACTCTGCCTTTCCTTTACAAAACAATATAATGAAACCCAATCCAGGAGAATACCCCAAGGGATCGCCGCGAAGAATTTTTAATTATCGGCTAAGCAGAGCTCGCAGGATTTTAGAAAATGTATTTGGTATCACAGCATCTGTGTTCAGAGTTTTACGAAAACCTATGCTCCTTCAGCCCGAAACCGTGGAGATTATAGTCATGGCTATTGCACACTTGCATAATTTTTTGAGAAACACGGATTCATCTAAAAACTTCTATGCACCCCCTGGATCACTTGACAGCGACCAAAACGGAAGATTATGTGAAGGTAGTTGGCGGAGAGATACTGAAATGTCATCTTTACTTCCATTGAATAATGTACCTAGAAGGGCTGCCTTAACAGCAAAACAAATTAGAGATGAGTTTAATAGGCGGGTCTACACCGGACGATCCGTTTTGGATCGGCGATCCCGCGATCCGCGATCCAGGATCACGGAGCGTGGATCGTGTTAGACTGATCCAGTTTTGGAAACTTGCGATCCTAAAAATACGCTCCAAGCGATCCTAAGGCGATCCGTGATTCAGTCTAACTCTTGCACGATATGGAGTCGCACGCACAGCGGCGGCGTCGAATTGCCGTTGCAGCAGTAACCTTTATTTTGCTTAAACGTTTGCGCAAAAAATCACAAAAAGGAAAAAGACGGTTCTGGGTGAGAAAAATGTACAAAAATCGCATGGAAGCTGGAACTCAGCTTTACGCAGATTTAGTGTCAGATAAAGTTGAACACAATTTTGCAAGAATGAATGTTAATCAATTTGAGATATTGTGTTCATTATTAAATAACAAGCTAAGAAAGAATGATACAAATTATAGAGATGCCATTACTGTGAAGGAAAGATTACTACTAACATTGAGATTTTTAGCGACTGGAGATTCGTACGTCAGTTTGCAGTATCTCTTCCGCATTTCCAAACAATCTATATCGAAAATTATTCCCGAAGTTTGTGAAGCAATCATTGACCTGTTAAAGGATTATGTGAAGGTAAATAAAACCATACTTTATTAATCAATAAAAAGTAGTGTATTATAATTTAAAGAAGTAACATGTTTACAATTAATCAACATTCTTTGAAAACAAAAGAAAACAAGAAAGGATATAGGTAAGTACTTATTTAATTCGGTGGTGACTGTGGAAGTGAATAATACTGAGGTTGTTGAAACTGGAACTGCGATGAAGTGGAGGCTAGATGAGCAGATGGTGATGCCTGTGGAGGTTGAACTGAATAATTCGGAGGTTGTTGAAACTGGGACTGTGATGAAGTGGAGGCTAGAGTAGCAGTTGATGATGACGGTGGAGATGGAAGTGGAAAATCCTGAGGATGAGGAGACTGAGTGTGCGATGAAGTGGAGGCTGAAGGTGTGCCAGGATATAAATTAGTGTAATATCCATAATTCCTATCCCCATATCTTCCTGTGTCAGCTTGAAAAATAACTTGGCATATAGCATTTTTGACATAAGCTAATGTAACTGGATCATATTTACGCAGTTCAGTAGATATATACTGTCCGAAAGTGATGTAAGAATCTGTGTCTGGTTGTGGTGGCTGTGCACATTGTTGCAGAAGTTGGAAAGCTTCTGAAAGAGTTTCATCTGATATGTCATCTACATTATTAGAAGCAGATTTCTTTCTTTTTTTCTTTTGTTTGCCTGTTGTTTGGACGTTGGATTGTACACTGATCATTCTGTGTGTGGTGGTTGTCTCTTTCCGGTTGTGTATCACTACTAACAATGTTACTGTTCTCGTTTTCGCTCACTGTAGCATTTACTTCAAGTTCCCGTTCAGTAGTATCAGAGTCTACCTGTAACAACATTATTATTATTACTACTTATTATTATTATTTTCAGCTTTATAATATTGTATTTCACGGCATCTTTATTTTCAGGTGCCGTCAACTGAAGAAGAGTGGCGTACAGTTTCTCAGCAATTCGAGAATAAATGGAATTTCCCACACGTGATAGGAGCGATGGACGGCAAACATGTCGTTTTGCAATCGCCTTTTAATAGTGGCAACGACAATGATAATTACAAATTATTTCCTAGTATTGTTCTTTTTGCATTAGTAGATGCAAATTATAAGTTCCTGTATGTGAATGTTGGGACTAAAGGCAGAATATCAGATGGAGGCGTATTCAAAAGCACAAATTTATATAAAAAACTTAAAAAAAAGAACTAAACATTCCACCACCGGAAATATTGCAAGTTCCCTATAAAATTGAGGTACCCTATTGTATACTAGGTGATAAAGCTTTTCAGCTGAATGATTATACAATGAAACCATATGATGGTACTCGGGAAAGGGGTTCGTGTGAAAGAATTTTCAACTACCGTCTGTCAAGAGCACGTAGAGTAGTAGAAAATGCGTTTGGAGTACTTAGTTCTGTCTACAGAGTTTTGCGTAAACCTATGCTTTTGGAACCAGAAACTGCGACTAAAGTCGTGCTGGCAACTGTTCATCTATATAACTACTTACGCAGTAATTCTAACTTTACGTCGCCAGGAACGTTTGATACAGTACAGGAGAATGGAGATGTAATACCTGGAAGCTGGCGAAGTGAACCGCCATCACAATCACTACAACCGATTGCCGTCATACCAAGAAGAGCAACAGAAAATGCCATTACAATACGGTCTCACTTAGCAAGACACTTTGTTACAAACCATACAATAATCTGGCAAAATGAATATCAGTAAACTAATGACTCACAGGTTGCAAAGTGTCGCGAGTTGTTCCGGGTTCATTTTTATCCGCCATAAAGTCAAAGTCATCATACGCAAACCACTTTGATTTATACGTATCTTGAGCACCTGAAATAAACAAGTAACACATTAAATAACCACGTGTATTTATTTTCTATTCGTTTATTTACTACTACTTGGATGATTATCATACATTAAGAAATTAAGGTTAATTCGTAAAATTAAGGTGATATTGCCGGATTTTAAGTGAAAATTTGAAACCGATTTTTCGGATCAATTACAAGTATATTTTCAATTTTAAACGCTAAAAGAAATCGAACGAAATAATCTTTTATTCAAGCATAAGTAGCTTTTCTTACCTGATCCAGTTATACGACTTTGTTTCTCTCTGAATTTTTCCCTTCTGTAGCCTCCCGACAGAGACCGCATTTTTTTCTTTAGGTCTTCTATTGGTCTGTTCTCCATTTCGCAAGAAATGTGACGCCAAGCATCGTCTCTTACACCTCTATTGGTAAAATTAACATCTTTGGGGTCCCATAAACATTTAAATTCCTTATAAAGCGATATCAGACGGCGACTTTGCGAGATGTACATGATGTCGTGAACCGTCCACACCGCGCGCGCCACGCAACTGAGGCACCTTTGAAGCTGGCAAAAAAACCGACAACGTACGGATCGGGCGCATCAGGGAGCGCGCGCGCCAATACGTGTGCATGGATCGCGCGAGGCACGTCCACACCAAACGCTCCGTGGAGCGCGCTCCGTGCCGCGCGCGATCGGAGCGCGTTGGATCGTTTGGTGTGGACCCGGCTAATGACGAGGGACTGCGCATCGCACGGACGCAGACCGTGCGAGACAGGTAGATGCGCGAGCGCAACGACAAGCCGCCGCGCCTGTTTCTATTTGGCTGATGTTCGAGAGAGACAGCATAATATATCTACATGCCGCTGACAGCGTATTCTTCTCGCGCGAGCGCTGCGGTTTTTATAACAGAATGTCATGTTTACGTTAACTAAAATCGTGTTTTATAAAATAGATATTTTCAATCTATTTATTTTTTTGTTAAATCTGTCATGTTTAATTCCCATGTTTTTTTTAAATGTCTACATAAAATGAGAAGTGGAACATAAGTTAACAATTTAAAAATAATTTTGTTTTTGTAGGCAAACTTTTACTAACTGGGTCGGATTGCGCCCAATAATCTTTCTTCCACCATCATCTATTAACTGAAACTCCCTAGACACACCATTTCGAATCACCGAGTCTTCTGGGGGTATTCTCCACAAATATTTTACAGACTTTATTCCAAGCCTAAGTTTTGCAGATGCACCTATATGATTTATAGTCAATGTTTGCAATGACACTGATGTACTCTTTGCACAAAAATATAGATCATCATTTGGATTTTTTCCCTGTGGCCGGATGCTCGGAATCTCTGTACCAAATTGACTTACAAACCCTTCGGACATGTACCATGATGTGTATTCTCCAAACCCTTCTACAAAAAAGAAAGTCTTGTCAGGACTCAAATTGATGCCTATCAAAGACAGGTTCATTTTGTTTTGTGCAATGCATCGTTTGTTATTTACTCCATCAGTAGATAGATATTTGGTCATTGAATCATCAGAAGACCTCATACATACCACCCTGGTTTTTGTCTGATCCATCTTGTAATTTGCTGGAAGCATTCGCAGTGTAGTAGATGCAGCATTTGTTGTCAACATTTCAGTCCACACGCTCTTTTAATTTATCTCCACATTCGTCAAGTTCCTTTATTACTGCAAATCGCAACAGCATTAAGCATTCCCATTAACATCCCTGGACTGCTCCTTATAAATTTTCTATCATCACTTATCAGGTGCTCTACTTTTAAATACCAGTATTTGGTTTTTAAATTCATTTTTGGCACATCAGCGTCTATCCATTTGAGTCTTGAATACTCATGTTCATTCTTGACAACGACTCCAGGGCCTATTTGTATCTCTTTCCATGTTTGAAAAAAATTACACAGCACTGCAATTTTTGAGAAAAGCAAACCATATTCCTTAGGATGTGGCAATCCTAATTTTAATCTTGTTTCTGGATTGAACATAAAAATGTGCATCAATGCGAATGCTCCAGGACTTACACATTCGTTCCACTTAGTAGCGTCTTCAGTTCCTTGAGAGGCTGTTCCTGCTGCACCATCCTTAAGAGACCGAGTGTTGAGATTGTTGAGTATCTTTGCCTTCTTTTCTTCACCTCCTATGGATATGGTGGATCCTGGAATTTGTTTAGACAATTCTAAATGAAAATCTTCAACGACATACAACAACATCCTCAATAATGCAGTTCCTGAGGCTATAGCTCTTCTATCCTTTTTCCCTCGTTCCTTGTGCTTGATATATGAAGCAAAGCGGCATACAAATTCCCTCATCTTCTTTCTAGTTTCCTCAACTGATGTAGTTTTTCTGGTCACCCTCTTTACTCATTTTTTAGCTCTTGAGCCATCAAATGGAATCTGAAAAAAGTGGAATTTTTTTTTATTAACTTATGATATCTCATTAGTTTCGATTAATAATAACAATGTGTTTTACTCAATTGCATTCATTAAAAATAGCACACGCATAAATCATTTGGAATATACAACCGTACTTACCTCCCGTGGTATTATTTCTTGTAATAATAACTCGGCGTGATCTCGGTGCCTTTCGAGGAATAACCCTGTTAGACTGTGTTTTCTGCGCCGCAACACAGATCTGCCACACGAAACACAACTATTTTGTCTTTCCATATCATCAACGAAATCCAATCCAAAAGCAAACAATCCAGTAAACACGCTATAATAGTCGATAAACACAATACAAAGAAACTAATAAAGCGCACAGATCGCAACGACAAATGACGAGGGACTGCGCATCGCACGGACGCAGACCGTGCGAGACAGGTAGTTGCGCGAGCGCAACGACAAGCCGCCGCGCCTGTTTCTATTTGGCTGATGTTCGAGAGAGACAGCATAATATATCTACATGCCGCTGACAGCGTATTCTTCTCGCGCGAGCGCTGCGGTTTTTATAACAGAATGTCATGTTTACGTTAACTAAAATCGTGTTTTATAAAATAGATATTTTCAATCTATTTAATTTTTTGTTAAATCTGTCATGTTTAATTCCCATGTTTTTTTTAAATGTCTACATAAAATGAGAAGTGGAACATAAGTTAACAATTTAAAAATAATTTTGTTTTTGTAGGCAAACTTTTACTAACTGGGTCGGATTGCGCCCAATAATCTTTGAATTTAAACATTGTTAAGCAAAAATATTAAAACATAATAATAATTATTACAAAGGTTTTAAGGTATGTTAGGAGAGAAATAAAAGATATTTGATTCGATATTATATTTGGAAAATTTACAATATTTCGTAATGCTAAGGTAGAATAAAAGATTATTTTGATCGCAAATTGTACTTTTTCTTTCTTAATTATTTAGATTATAAGTATACTTAGATCTAGACTCTATGCTAGGGGATCGAACTAGTATATTAGGTGTTAGAGGTGTAGTTACATTTAATTCTAGTTCTCTGTCGGTACGTTGTAATTCGCTTAGGATCATCGTCGGTTCAACACGATTTTCTGTCTTTCACCTGGTATTACATTGATTAAAAATTTGAATGCAACATCCCGAGTCGTTATGGCGGTTAATACTTTTGAATGTTTTCATGATCCTACAGAATTTGTACATTATGTATACTAATACAATACCGCATATAGTGTATGTGTATATAACTAGATTTTACTTCGTATCTTTTGTTGCGTGTCGCAAGTCTCAGCAAAATTGCATTCGATAGAAGAACATATTTCTTCTGTCGAATGCAATTTTGCTGAGGCCAAATTTAAATCATCTAATTGAATGTCACCTATAATATGGAATGGCGTGAATAAATGTATACTTTCATTTATTTTAAAATCATTACAACACTTGTCTTTAGTTAGATCTAAATAAATTTTTGGTGACGTATAATTTGTTATTATATCACTTGTTGCAGTTATTTGTATGAGATTGGCGTAGCCTTTAATTCTAATGTTAAGCGATCTACACACCAAAGCCGCTGACCCGGCGGCTTAGTGCCGGCGGGTTAATCCGGCAACTTCAGAACGTCCAAGCCGAACGACTTTGCCAGCGGCAATGCCGGCGGCACGACAGCCGCGGCATGTGGTGTTCTAGTAATTGCCAAATACTCGTAGAGATTGGACGTGTATGTTTCGAATAATTCAGAAGTAATTGACATGGAGGAGGACGATAACAGTGATTTAATCGCTTCTTACCCGTGGTACTGTAACATATATTTTTATTGTGTGTTTATGTTACCACAACTAGGCTACAATCGCTGAACAAGAGACTATATATGTATAATTAATTTAATAAATATCCCAGGGCGCCATTGTCACATGGAAGCATATCAAATTAAACGAATAGGTTTATCTGTTACTTAATTCTTTATTCCTATCAATTGGTCCCTTTCACAATTATCGTTTCGAAGCTAGTTAAAACTAGGCTTAATCTATCTTATTATTACTATGACACAGACAAGTTAGTTGGACGGAACCTTAGTTCGTCTCTGAGGAGAAAGTTAGCACGTGTTACAGTAAAAATCTTATAGATAAACACTTTAAAATAGCTATAAAGGATTCTACTTCCCATGGGAACACCTTACGGGAGCATCAGCCAGTCGTACTGCCAGTGACACCGCAACGTGTCACTTCCCTGGTCCTGGAGCGTCTCGCAATGGATCTCAGCTTTCCCGTGGGAAACTCAGCATCCTATCCTTCGCTATGCCGACTGTACCACATGGAACCGTGGTCTACTTGTCCGTGACACGGGACAAAATGGGAGCAGATAGGTGTTACACCATATCCAAACTCTTGACTTGAAAGGACCCCTAAAACAAGGTTATCACCATGAAAAACTAATCAAAACTACGAGATCCTATTAAAATCCTAGCTAAGCAAACAAGGAAGTAAGTACTTACAATTAATGGGCTGATCGAAGAACTAAATTTTAAACTCTTGGCATCGGCCTGAAATTATTACAATTTAGGCACTGACTGCTCGTCAGGTGTCCTCTGGAGCAAGTGGCTCCTCTTTGGGACTTCGCCCTTATATAGTGCCGAACAGCGATCCTGGCATTCAGTAGACGAACTAATTTTGGAAGCTTCTAGAACAACGTGACCATGAACAATAGGGCCCTAGGTAGTCTAGCTTCAGTTCATCTACTGGAAGCCAGGTGTCGCTTCGGAAAAACTAGAATTATGGAAATATTTAAATATAAAGATTTAATTATGGTGGAACGTGTAAATTAAATGTATCATGAAAAACAAATAAATACGTTCACCAAAGTTAATTAAATGAAAATTGTATTTCCATAGACATTACAAATGATTTTATAGATATTTCTGCCAAAGTTTCGCTAGGTGGCTCTTATTACACCAAGTACCTGTCAGTTGGCTACAACTAACTTCGAGCTACGGATAGATGTCGCTGTTATGACTTTTGAACTAAATATTGTATGAACTAATGGTCAGATGGTGCTAGTTGTCTCTATTTATTTCATAGCAAAACCATCGACATCATAAGCATAAAAAATTCTTGTTACATACCGGTGGTCCTACTGGTAGTACCACGGGAAATATTTTTTGCCCGTAGTACTACTAAACAATCTAGTAGTACCACGGGAGATTTATTTTACCTCTGGCACTACTTACTTATAAGTCGAACCACTATCAATATTAAGCGAACAATGTTTATTTCATTTCAAGTTACTATTGGTAAGTAACAAAATCCCAAAAAAATCACAAAGAAATAAAAGTAATCACATCTAATTTTGGAAAATTAAAAACTACGCAATTTTTCTAATGCTAGCTCCAACGAAACATCGTTATTTATAAGTTGCATTTGTATCCGTCTGATACCGTCGTCAATTTTAATACAGGTGTCGATTAGAAACAAAACTGGTCAAATCCATTCGAGAGTATTTATGGGAATCAAAGACTTTCTGTTCTGAACTCCTTGCACACCCAGTATTTATAGTTAAAATCATTAGAGCTTCGTATAGGTTGGTATTACCGTTTAAAAAAAAAACATCTATGACCATAAACCAAAGTAATTGATTTAATTGAGATTGAATTTTGGATTTGACCTATTTCGAAACCAAACTGTGGATTTGACTAGTTTTGATAATGATGTATTTGGATTTGACCATATTTGATTCATAACACTGTGGATATGGCTGATTTTGATCATCATCATCATCATCAGTCTATTTATATTGCCCCACTGCTCGGGCACAGACCTTCCCTTACATCGAGGGAGCTCGGGCCATAATCCACCACGCGGGCCCAGTGCGGGTTGGCGGATTTCACATGCCTTAGATTTTTTTTTTTTTTTTCTTCTACGACATGCAGGTTTCATCACGATGTTTTCCTTCACCGTTGATTTTGATACTGAAGCAATATCATGTCAGGGGTTACCAATTTTAAGTTGGGGTAGTAACAATAAATAAATAACAATAATACTTTGAAATCAGTCTTACTTTATTTAAAAACCTTTATTATTCTTAAACAACTATAGCTGGTAATTCGTCAGTGAAATCACATTCTTCAACAACCTCTTCATTAGCAGTAGATGATCTAGGTCTTGATAACACTTGTTTGTAATAAAATAAATCTGGAATTTCTTCCCACTTCTCTCCAAAATGTGTGATCAATAATTTCTTCACATCGTTTAATTTTTCTTGTTTAACATCAACATATAACTTTGTTTCATCTGGGTTTATAGCAGAAACCCTCTTTTTTCCTTTGCAAATATTTTGATATTTATTTAAAGTGTTTTGGTAAGACTCTTCCGCTCGAACAACTACATTTTGGTTGTCACGTGTCCTTTTAAAAAAAAATCTTTTCGCCTTTTTTATCGAAAAGTGCATATTGGTTGTAGTTTTTAAGACTTCTGCTGATGATCGCTTCCAGTCGAAAACTTTTATATCAAGTCCCAAGTAATATACAGTTCCATGTTTGATAAAAATTTCATAATAATCATCAGGGCTACTCATTACCTCATGACTTTTAATTTCTTTTTCAATTTTTGCGAACACTCTATCCGGTGGCAAAAATGAATGGCCAACCACTGGGAACAGAATTTCTAGGCCCTTAATATGTTCTGGTGCATAGACTTGCAACCATTTAGCTGCCATACCAAGAACAGATTGGTTCTTATTTTGGCCGCTGCAGCCATCCGCCACCAAACGAACTTGTGTGATGTGTTCTAGTCCGGGATTCGGAAAAATGGTATTTAAGCAGTGAAATACTGCGCTAGAAATTTCATTCGATGCCTTGGGCTTAACATCTTCTGTCCACGTATAGATGAACGTGTTATTGACATTTAATGGAGATTTTGAATTTCCGACAACCACCGTAAAATTATACACGTATAATTGCCTCGAGTAATATGCACTTTGGTCGGGTACTTTTGGACACGGCTGGTTCTTTTGACAGTCAAAACTTAGAATCAAGAGATTTTCGCTGCTGTCTTTTAATAAACCATAAAATGTTTTGGCTCGCAATTTGTGAATTCTACTCTCAATCATTAATTGATTTTTTACATCAGCATTTTTTTCATGCTTCAGTCGTTCTTGCAAAACTATGCAAGTGGAACACATATCTGTGCGAGGGGATCCAAAACCAACGTTGAATTCGGTTTTGAAAATTTCTCTGAAATAAGATGTTTTAATATTTTTATGTTCATCCGCGGCTTCTGCAATAAACATTTTGTAAAGTTTATTAATGTTTAGCTCCGACGACAAATATTGTCTACTTTTTATTTTACTTCTGCAGTAATGTATTTCTAAAGGCACAAGCTTTTTAATGAAGTCTTTGACAGCTTTTCTCATAGGTGCATATTTTTGTGTTTTACGACGTCCTCCTCTATTCTCTTGTGCAGATTCACCAATTGCATTGAAATGTCGATTAATTACACCAGTTACTCTTCCTTTCTTTATGGCCAAAATAGACAGAAATGTGCTTTTGCAAACAGGAATCAAAACATGTCGCCGTCGTGCAAAGTACGTTACAGCCATTTCTTTTTTATTACCACTATTATTTACTGGCCGATGTCGCTTTACTGCAGCAACTTTGGTATGCTTAATTATAAAATTATCCTGATAAAGTTTGTCAGATTTTTTGTAGATAGCTCGATGAAATGCTGCTATATCAGCATGTCTCAATGAAGCGCACCTATATGCTTTGGTGTAGTGGCCACATGGAAGTGTTAAAAGCCAATGGGCACATTCGTATGGAGGGTGGTGCCTTTTTTTTTTCGCGCGGCCAGAATCAGTTTCATATCTATTGTGTAGGAGACCATACAAAAAGAGAAAAAAAGTTTTCCCCGGGGTTCTAACCGCAGTCCGGGCCGAGATATTAGAATTTAACTTTTACCAAAAGAGATGAGAATGTCGCATCTGCCATCTACTATATCCTCTCCCTTTATGACAATTTATTTTTTTCTGGTCTTCTAAAGCGGAAATGCGTTGCACCATGTACAATATACCCCCCCCCCCCCCCCCCCCCTTAAAATAAATTGAGATGCCTTTTATTTATTAAGATGTCGCATCTGCCATCTAAAATACACTCCCCTTGACGTTATTTAATTTTTTCCGCTAAAGCGGAAATCCGGTGTACCATGTACAATATCCTCCCCCCACCACACACACTTTTAACTAGAGATAGGAGGAATGTACTTCAGATGTCACATCTGCCGTATGCAATATACTTCCACTAGATATTTATTTATTTCCGGTGCACTAAAGCGGAAATCCAGTGCACCATGAACATACTTACTTAAAAGATATTATAATAACTTTTATTCCAGATAATGTTCTTTCTTTGGTGCCACTTACTATATCCGATCACGTATTACGGCATGAGGGATTGGGTTAAACAATAATACAATTTTTTTAAATAATCAACATATATTATGATATTTATTAACATTTTACAAAAATAAATATGTACGTAATACAATAATAATAATGTACATTTAACTTATCCTACGTATGCATTCATAATTATGTGACATATTTATATATATATAACATCTTTTGGATCGTTCCCTATTTACAGTTTTCTTATTGCTTACTCATCATTATCTGTAGCCTCATCAACCTCATTTTCAACATCATGTCGAATGATAATTGCATCTAGGAAAGGAGCGGGTGGAGTAAGGTTTGCTTGGTGTCTGCCCCACCCTAGATACCATACAATTGATATGATGTGGGAACAACAGCCCAACGTGCGTTTACCCACAATACAGCTGCAGTAGTGACCTAGTATAGCCTGTCTGCCCTGAAGAGCACTTTCAATTAAGATATAAACATAGTACACGCGGGTTTGTCTGTGCCTTGAATGAATTTTGCCCCTTAATAACCATGGACTAGTGGCTGCCATATGATACAGGTTAAGGTCGCTTAAGTCTATTTCCCTGTAAACCTCTATTCTGTAAGAGTCATCAGCTTTAATATGCTCTCCATAGTAGCTACGTGCTTGCTTCAACTGATACGTTCCCAATGCAAAAATAATCAAATCATCAATAGTCAGAAGCGGGAAATTATTTATACCCAGATCCTCTGCATTTATTAGACGAAGGGCAGCTCTACGCGCATTCATATTTTTTGCAATAATATAATTACTTAATAGGTTCTCGTTGTTGGATCTTGCAGCGATTTCATCTATTATGGCAGAAACTAACCGATGGTCAGTTAGCGGGCGACCAAACGCATTCAATAAGGCTCCAGCTATCTTTATTTCTTCAAACAAATGGGGCATTGCTCTATTATTAGCGACGTGTCTCAGAAGTTTGAATTGGTTTTTTAGGCGCCCATTTACGGTCTCTACAACCCAACGACACATTGTAACTTTTCTTGAATTGTTAGCTTCTTGTGTAGTAAGCTGGCTAGTATTGCCTCTTTTCGTGATGGGCATTTTAGGTAAATATCCGAAAGATGTTAAAGTATCGATGCTGTCCCTAAACCCTCTGTCTAATATAAATACATCATTTGGTTTGTATATCCAGTGAAACGGATCCGTCCGATTTAATATCATTCTATTTAATATAGTGGCGTCAGATGTCATTGCATCGTAAGGGCCATATATGTCTATGATGTGACCATCGGGACATACCATTAGGAACGGTTTGTACAGGTTGCGCCATTTGTGCAAACTATACGACTTCCGTTGGAAGCAGTAATTACTACTTCTTTGTAGATAGATATAAGTGCCATCATAAATAGTAATGGCTCTCGGTTCTTCTTCATTTGAGGCACCATACAAGGCATTTGGAATTGCTAAACATCTAGTTATTATTTCTTCACGAGATATATGGTTATAGCCCATGTGTCTAGGAACAAATTCCCTAGCCAAATCACGTGTCACACTGCTCATTGTTCTTTCAAATACCCTTCGAGACATTTTCAAGAGAGCACAAAGCCTGGTATTAGGTTCACCAGTATGTAATTTCATTAAGAGTGTTGCTAAGGCCATCGCAGGCCTTTTATTGTGATTTCTAATTGACGGTGTGTGGCGAAGTATTTCTTGAAATTGCGCCTTAGAAAATCCTATATAATAATGAAATATACTATCAGTAATTGAAGACAGCCTTTCGAAATTCAGTGTTCTCCGAGGTAACTGTAATAGTCTCATCATATCCATGATATGCTTAGATGAAAAAAGATTAAAAGAATGGCGTGTATTTGTATCAATATCCTGCCATACATTTTCAAGTTGATGCTCCTCACACACTCTTGCCCCAAATGGAATATAGAAGCTTTTCTCCTGAAGAATAGTCATTCGCAATGTTAGAAAGGCATTTATGTGGCAACATCAAATAAACTGTAGTAGATATAAAAAAGGTAAATAGCTTGTCTATGAATGTCATAATTTAAATAAAGTTGTCCGTTATTAGTTTTCACAGAATACACGTCGTTTCAATTATTAATTCCCGTATTAATAGGTCATGGGCCCAGTTAAGCCCTAAAATACAGTTTAAATATGTTATTTTTGCTAGATTAGGCGCGTGTGCTATAAAAATCTGTTAATTAGTGCACTACAATAACTATTAGTGAGATTAACAAAATGTCGTCGAACGCATTCTTGACCAATGTGCCGAAGTTGTTAGGTCGTGAAAATTATCACGAGTGGGCCTTTGCAGCTGAAAACTTGTTGGTCTTGGAAGGCATGTCTGACTGCATCAAGCAAAAGAGTTCAGAAGCCAGGGCGACAGAAGACAGAAAGGCGATGGCAAAGTTAATTTTGACGATAGATCCATCTTTATACGTTCACATCAAGGAAGCCAAAAACACAAAGGATTTGTGGCAGAAAGTAAAGACTATGTTCGATGATTCTGGATTTTCACGAAGAATCACATTGTTGAGAAATCTGATATCAATTCGTCTTGATAACTGTGAATCAATTACGAATTACGTGACGCAAATCATCGAGACTGCTCAGAAATTATCTGGAACAGGTTTTTCCGTGGACGACGAGTGGATTGGCTGTCTAATGTTAGCCGGATTGCCTGAAAAATATTTCCCTATGATCATGGCGATTGAACATTCTGGGATCGCCATTACTGCAGACGTGGTGAAAACGAAGCTAATAGATTTGGTGGGAAACGATAGCGAGGCGGGAAGCGCATTCATGAGTAGAGTGCAGCACAGTAGTCAGCGTTCGAAAGTTGGCAGTACTGGAAAGATTGACAACTCCAGCCAACGTCATGGCGGTGGAAAGTCTATGCCCGGCTCGTCAAATGTCAAATCTGACAAGTCGAATGTGAAATGTTATCGTTGCAAGCAATTTGGACATTATAAATCTCAGTGTAAACAGGATAATGTTAATGAGTCTCAGATAAAGAAGACGAACGCTTTTTCGGCAGTTTTCTTGAGCGGAAATTTCAGTAAACAAGACTTTTACTTGGATAGTGGAGCTAGTGGTCATATGGTTACAGATGTAAACATGCTACAGAATGCATCTTATGAAACGAGTATCAAGGAGATTATAGCTGCTAATCAGAATGCTATGCCAGTGTTGTGCTCGGGAGATGTTGATATTATGACCGTTACTCCAGATTGCCTGTATGAAGTCACTTTGAAAGATGTTTTGTGTGTACCTAACCTCACCACAAACTTGATTTCAATCAGTCAACTCATCAGGAATGGCAATAGAGTTGAGTTTAAGGAGAATTGTTGCTATGTTTACAACAGAGAAAACATTTTAGTGGCTGTAGCTAATCAGACTAATGGTGTTTACAAGATGGTCCTGGAGCAGAAACAGTGTTTGTTTACATCAACTTCTTCAGCAGCTAGCAGTGAAGTTTGGCACCGGAGACTTGGCCATGTGAATATCAATGATCAGAATAAGATGAAAGATGGAGCAGTCACAGGAATATCATACACCGATAAGTCAGTGATTAACAAAAATACATGCACCGTGTGCTGTGAAGGAAAGCAGTCGCGCTTACCATTTGGCCATGTAGGAGCAAGGAGCAGCGAGCCATTGGACATTGTCCATGCTGATGTCTGCGGCCCCATGGAGGTCAAATCAATAGGCGGAGCAAGGTATTTCCTTATTTTTGTTGACGACTTTACTCGTATGGTGTTTGTTTACTTTCTTAAAGAGAAAAGTGAAGTTTTCAAGTACTTCAAAGAATTTAAATCAATGGTGGAGAACCAGCAAAGCAGAAAAATAAAAATATTTAGAACAGATAATGGCTTAGAGTTTTGTAGTAATTTGTTTGAGAATTTTTTTAAAGATAATGGCATTGTACATCAAAAGACTAATGCCTACACTCCCGAACAAAATGGTTTGAGTGAACGTGCTAATCGAACCATTGTTGAGAGAGCTCGATGTTTATTATTTGAAGCCGGTTTAGATAAGAAGTTTTGGGCAGAAGCGACAAATACATCTGTCTATCTTAAGAATAGATCTGTAGCATCTGGGCTGAATAATAAAACTCCTTATGAACTCTGGACAAATAAGAAACCAGATTTGAGTCATGTTCGAATATTTGGCAGTGCAGTAATGGTTCATGTACCTAAAGAGAAACGTAAAAAGTGGGACAGTAAATCGAAAAGGCATATACTAGTTGGTTTTTCAGAGAATGTGAAAGGATACAGAGTTTACGACACAGTCAAAAGATGTATCACAACTAGCAGAGATGTTATTATTCATGAGAAGTTAGAAAGAAACTGTATATCAGATTCAAATATAACAGTTTCAGTTGGGGATATTGTCCAAACAACTATAGATCTCACTGAATGTGATGAGTCTCATGAAGAAATGACTGGTCTTAATACTTCTTCGGAGTCAGAGTATGCTAATGCTTTGTCTGATTTGGATTCAACCTTGCAGCAATCTCAAGAATCTGAAGAGGAGGAACCAGTGCACAAACGAGTGAGGAAGCAGCGGGAAAGGTATGGGTTTACGAACCTGTGCGCAACGTCCTGTTCAGAGCTGTCTAGTGATCCTGTTAGTGTCAGAGAGGCACTGGAGAGTCCAGATCGAGACAAATGGATTGAGGCAATGAAGGATGAGCTTCAGGCGTTTGATGAAAATGATGCGTGGGTTCCAGTTGAGGAGTTACCTTCTGATAAGACTTTAGTGCAATGTAGGTGGGTGTTCAAAAAGAAAGTGAATAGTGACAACAGTGTGCGATACAGAGCGCGTTTAGTTGCAAAAGGCTTCACGCAGAGGCCAGGTATCGATTATGATGAGACTTTTTCTCCCGTTGTCAGGCATTCCACAATTAAATTATTATTTGCATTGTCTGTTCAGTTAAATTTTGATATTACTCATTTAGATGTTAAAACAGCTTTTTTGAATGGATACCTCAAAGAAGATATCTATATGATTCAACCAGATATTAATTGTGACAGTAAGAAAAAGGTTATTGTAAAATTGAATAAAGCAATTTACGGTTTGAAACAGTCCTCTCGCTCATGGTATGAAAGAGTAGAGCAGTGTCTAAGTAAAATAGGTTTCAAAAAGAGTAAATTAGAGCCTTGTATTTTCACAAAAATGTATAATGATGTTACAATAATAATTGCCCTGTATGTCGATGATTTTTTTGTTTATTCAAATTGTAAAGAAGAAACTGATAAATTGATATCTGTATTGAGTTCTAATTTTAAGATTAAAAACTTAGGACAGGTTCAACAGTGTTTAGGTGTGAGAGTAAAAATTGATAAAAAATTGAATGTTATTACGCTAGATCAGGAGCAATATGTGGAGCAGTTGCTAGATAAATTCAACATGTTAAATTGTAAAGTTACTAGTACTCCAATGGAATGCAAATTAAATATTAGCGAGTCTAAAACTTGTGACCATGAGATTCCTTATCAACAATTGATCGGTAGTTTAATGTACCTTTCGGTCCTCACTAGACCAGATATTACTTTTTGTGTCAGTTTTCTTAGCCAGTTTAATAAGTGTCATACAGATGAACATTGGAATTATGCAAAAAGAATACTTAGATATTTAAAGAAAACAAAGAATTATTGTTTAAAATATGTGAAGGAAAAAGTTGAGCTTGTTGGGTTTGTGGACTCCGACTGGGCTAGTAACACTGTAGACCGCAGGTCCTATACTGGATATTGCTTTACTATGTCAGGGTCAGCTATTTCCTGGGAAAGTAAAAAACAAAGAACAGTGGCTTTATCAAGCATGGAAGCTGAATATATGGGTATAACAGAAGCTAGTAAAGAGGCTATATATTTAAGATCCTTGCTATGTGAACTCACTGGTAACTTATGTACTGTGCCAATATTTAATGATAGTCAAAGTGCACAGAAGTTGGTGGCAAATTATGTGTGTCATAGAAAAAGTAAACATATTGATATTAGGTATCATTTTATAAAAGATGCCGTTAACAATAAAATTATCAATTTGGAATATTTGCCAACAACTGCTATGCCAGCTGATGTTCTAACCAAAGCTTTAAGTCCTGTGAAGCATTATAAATGTATTGAAGGTTTGGGGATTAGTCAGATAGAGTCATAGAGGTTTAAATAAAATAAAAAACAGTAAATTGTAGTTTTGTACAAATGTTTGTTTATTTGCTGTAGTTGGGGTGTTAGAAAGGCATTTATGTGGCAACATCAAATAAACTGTAGTAGATATAAAAAAGGTAAATAGCTTGTCTATGAATGTCATAATTTAAATAAAGTTGTCCGTTATTAGTTTTCACAGAATACACGTCGTTTCAATTATTAATTCCCGTATTAATACGCAAATACCTACCTATTCTATGCAAGCTGTGATTGTTGCAGTTGGCAATTATACAAACTCTTGAATTAAAAGGGGCGCGAGAAAAACCAGCAATGGGAAATCGGATGTTTCTAGAACGCTCCAAGATGGGCTCAGCTACTTCCGCTGCTGCAACCTCTATTACATTTTGCGGCTCAGGAATATCGGGCGGATTTTCATGTGGGGCAGCGACATCTACTTCAGGCTCTGGATCTTCATTTGGAGGCCGAACATAACGTCGAGCACGTTGGAAACAAGGACGACAAATGCGTTCGCCTGCGACAATCTGTGGATGACAATACGAGTTTTTAAGGTTGAGATTATCTCAAAAACTACTTGACCTATTGCAAAAATTCTTTCACTGTTTGATAGATAAAAGTGAAAACTATGTAATTGTAGTGCCCCTTGTATCTTATCTCTGTCGTCGACTTAAAACAATTAAAACTATTTTACAGGCTAGTCTGTCTACAAAGTAAGCGTATTTTGTAACTCGTTCCTTGCTTACTGCACAACCCAATCGGGTATTCATTTCCCATAGTGATAAGAACGTCATTGTTTGAGTTATATCATTATGTTAATTGCTGCTTTAAATAAACTTCCAAGAACTACCCTACGTCGGTTTCATTGTGCAAAGTGATATGCAAGTCATTGACTTGGGTAATTAACGAATATTCATGTTTCGAATAAAATTCTAGGAATTGCCCTTTGTTACTTAAATAGTGACAAGAAAATAATTGTTCGAGTTACGCCATTATGTTTCTTCCTTTGTTTCTATGGTATTTTATTTTTGAATATGAATTAATTCTGTAATTAATATTACTTGCAAGTTAACAAAAAAATTAATAAAAATCATTTTAACGTTTTGTCTCTAAAATGCGTATTAACTACTATTTAAATAGTTATAACATGGCCTAAAGCCAATAATAACTACATCGTTGTGATAAAAGAAAAAATATTAATGTTTATTATTTTATTAAATTCAATCGAATATATAATAATCCTTGACACGCACTTCAAACCAAAACTAACATCATGATGAGGAACATATTCGTATTTGAAATAAGAAAATAATATAATTTGCTCTTACCTCTCTAATGTTCACCACTTCAATTAAATAATTCATTAAAAAAGGATGTTCTTGCACATATTCCGGTTATTACGGTTATTGCTGCGAATTAAACGACGTTGACAACAAATACACGGTCGTATCACTTCCATAGTATCCACATCAAGTTGAAGTCCAAAGGGAAAGCACAATCGGAATCCAAAATAACAGTGCGTGGGGTCAATAAAATAGGCAAAGATCAATGTCCAAATATGAAAGCCAGGCCGTTTTTAAAATCACCACAAACTACATAGAACACGCGCTTTTCAGGAAGGTTAAAGGTAGAATATAATAGGAAGCCCAGTGAAAAAATGACGTTGAGAAAAGGGGTGGGAGGTAAACATTGCGTAAACGCAGGTACACGTAAATACACCCTGATTGGCTAACTTGTGATGTGTGGAGGATGAATCACCTTATCATGAATGCGTTATGTGTGAGCCTGGATGTCTCTGCGCGTCTGAGTATGATACAGTGTATTTTGAATGTGTATGTAAGTACTTTTAAGTGTGTTTTGTGCATTTGGGTGCATTTTGCGTGTCAGAATATGTTTGAGTGTGTGTGTGTGTGTGTTTATGTTTGTCAAGGTGTGTGTTTTGTTGACAGCCGAGTCGTGGCCTTGCGACGACAGTAAGACTTTAAAGGCCAAGGGATTTGCGAGATATTCGAGGTTAACTTTTTACTTTAAACTCAAATATCTCGGCCATATTTCAGTTTAAGTAAAGTCCTAAAACTTGAGAGAGGGAATGGAGTAGAGGATACATATATACCGGATGTGAGAGGGGGGGAGGATGTGCTCATTTTAGATGGTACACGGCCATCTAAAAAGTACCGGAGTTCTAGTGGCCCAAGCGGTATGTATTATAACAAAAGTTATAGTAGATGGCCGGTGCACCATCTAAAATGAGCATATTCTCCCCCTCTCTCACGTTTGTCATTTACTTAAAGTTAAATATCTCTGCCCTGACTGAAGGTAAAATTCCCGGAACAACATTTTTTTGTAGACGACCTCATAATGAATGTAAAAATGTTGGTTCGACGTCTCTACCCTCCACCGGGGCCGAGATATTTGAGTTCAACGGAAGTAAAAAGTTAAACTCAAATATCTCGGCCCGGACTGAGGTTACAGATGAGCTGCCATAATATGTTTTATTTACTTTGCCAATATGTACCTTAATAACCATATTTGGTTTCTGGCTGCGAAAATTTCAAAAGGCTCCAAAAACGCCCATTGGCTTTTGGTGGCTCTTTCGGAGAATACCTGAAATAATAATAATCATCAATAGATAGATTCGTTTATTTGACAGTAACTCGTCCACGTAAATACAGTGAATACATTACAAAAAAGGTAAGCGTTTTATTTGTTTGTGATGTAGCGCCTTTTCAAAAAGGAATCGCCTCAGCATATGTTGTGTCAAAAAATAATGATTGTTATTAAAAAAAAACTACTTCACGCTATCCCATTGCAAGTGAACACAAATTGTAATAAAAGTTATTCAGTGACTAACCCTAAAAAAAAACACGCCTTTAGGTATATGTATAACAGAACTATCATGCACGAGTCTTTATTCATCAAATAAAAATAAAACATATTTAAATAGTTTAGTAACCAATATTTAGCAAACTGATCGAAGGTTTAGCACCTCTGACATGAAGGACAGCGTGAGTGATCAAAGCAATACAAACGTACCTTTCTTTCTTCAATTTATTGCATTTCCAATCCGCTTTTTGTTGTGTCCTTTTCCGTGATAACTGGGGAGTAGTTTCTTTTATTAAATTATCCATTTTCTTGTGATTAAACACCAATGTTTTATTAAAAACGGCAACAAAAACACAAAACCACGATCCGCGTGCACGCAACTCCGCAAAATGGCCGCCGGTCGCCTGTCATTTTCATACATAGTTCTGGCTTCTGATTGGCTGCGCGGATTTGACCAATTTCGTCTCTATGCTTACAAGGATTTGCCTTTTTTTGATACTGAAGACGTATTTTTGAATCGATTTTTCTACAGATTGCTTTGGATTTGACTCTTTTTGATAATGGTAAAAGATACAAGATTTTGTAGCGAAAAAAATGGCGTACTCTGTTCCAAAACCGTTATTTTGGATTTGACCAGTTTTGTTTCTAATCGACACACAGGGTGATGGGAAATTCGACCTATTCCTCTTAAGGGGTGAAACTAGGACTAATTTGAAGTAGATTAGCCTCTGTCATACTCTGGTCGAAACTGCGTCATTTTTGAGTAAATTGACTTTTAGGCTTTTTAGTAAAAATTGCCCGATTTTTAGATAAAAAAAATATTATACGAAAAAGTACTTACTTTTGAGCCATAATTTTAGTATGCCCTGATAGGCAACTAAATGGGTATTAGTTCAAAAGAAAAAAAACTCCGAATTTACGGTTACGTTTTGAGTAGTGAGTCTGAATTCGCAGACGATAAACAAAAAAATCAGCATTTTCTTCAAATGACAGTGATTTTCTCGAAAAAAATGTACGACACTTAGTGTACAAACAGTTTAAATTACTTGTTTCATCAGCTATCTAACAAGGTACAAGGTTTTAAAATTATTACAAGTTTCAAGAAAATAAGAACTATGACGCAGCTAGAGCGCTTTTCAATAAGAGGCATTGTTTGAAAATAAAAAAGTTAAGTTTATAAATTCCATTTAATTACAATTACAAATCTTGTTCAAAATGAGAACCTCGATTTCGAATACAAGCACGAAGCCTTCTTCGCACTTCAGTCTTTGTAACCCTTGAGGTTAACGTCTCTCGTATTTGTCGAGCTGCCGCAATTATTCGCTCCCTCAGCTCTTCTCGTGAAGTAACCGGCGAGTCGATGGGGTAAACTAATTTCTTCATGAGACCCCAGATGTAAAAATCGCAAGGTGTTAAGTCCGGGCACCTTGCCGGCCAAGGAATCGGCCCACCTCGGCCAATCCATCGCTCCCGGTAATTTTCATTGAGCCACTGACGTACACTCAGGCGGAAGTGAGCCGGGCAGCCATCGTGCTGGTAAATCATACCCTGCCTTGTTTCCAGCGGCACCTCCTCCAGTAACGTGGCCATTTCGTTCCTCAAAATTTTTTCATACATTATGCCGTTAAGGCGCTCAGGCAGGAAGAACGGCCCAATTAAATTATCATTAATCACTCCCATCCACACGTTTAGTGAAAATCTTCTTTGATGGGCTCTTTCTTTTTTCTTTCGTGGATTATCACCCTTTTCTGTCCAATAAACTGAATTATGGTAATTGGTAATACCGTCACGGTCAAAATTTGACTCGTCGGTCCATAAAATCTTTGTCAGATAATTGGGATTATCGATATCGGCGTTTATCAAAAATCGACAAAAATCCATTCTTCTCGCGGGATCTCCTTCTTCCAAAGCATGTACTGGTGTGTATGTAATGGTACGGGGCAAACTTGTAAGTTTGCCGGTCGGGTAAACGGCGGTTTGGGTACCGACGTTCGTACTCTCTCTGTGCTTCAGCAGCATTGCCATCACAAAATCCGTAACGTAACAAAATGTCTGCGTATTCTTCACTTCCAAATGCAGCCATTAAGAAAACTCAAAAAAAAATTAAGAGCGACACGTGCGTAATTTAGTTAAACGAAAACGAAGTGCGTATGCGCAGCGAGCGAAATAAGTACACTGACTGACCGACTTATCACGGAAGTGGCACAGGGATCTCAAAACTGTGTCTAACGAATGCTCACGAAGGGTCTCGACTGATCCCGACGCGAATAAAAGAACTAGCTTACAAAACAAGACAATAAAATCCACATAAATCACAGCGGGTCGAGCGCCCTTCTCGGAACCGCGCTACCTGCTCATAACGTTACTTCGAAATGCGTGCGGAGTTTAGTAAACATTTGCACCTTGTTGGATAGCTTATGAAACAAGGAAGTAATTTAAACAGTTTGTACACTAAGTGTCGCCGCACACGGGCCACACGCGACAGCCACAAACGCCGCCACGAGAAGCTAGAAGCTTGTAGCGTGTGGCCGCCACCGGCGACAACCGTGTGCGGCGAGTCCATATAAAATGTATGAAAATTACAGGAAATATGCCAGTGGCGGCGTTTTGTGGCCGGTGGCCGGTGGCCCGTGTGCGGGAGCACTAAGTGCCGTACATTTTTTTCGAGAAAATCACTGTCATTGGAAGAAAATGCTGAATTTTTTTGGTTTATCGTCTGTGAATTCAGACTCACTACTTTAAACGTAACCGTTAATTCGGAGTTTTTTTTTCTTTTGAACCAATACCCATTTAGTTGCCTATCAGGGTATACTAAAATTATGGCTCAAAAGTAAGTACTTTTTCGTAAATTATTTTTTTTATTTAAAAATCGGGCAATTTTGACTTAAAAGCTTAAAAGTCAATTTACACAAAAATGACGCAGTTTCGACCAGCATATGACAGAGGCTAATCTACTTCAAATTAGTCCTAGCTTCACCCCTTAAGAGGAATAGGTCGAAATTCCCATCACCCTGTATATCGATGACTAGGAGGAACGTTTGGTACAAATTCATATATTATATGTGATAGTGAACCGTTAGTGTACGATCCTTGCACGAGGTCACATTCTATCCTGATCACAGACAGTGGTAGAATGCTGACTTTCTATATCAAAGTTCACTGTTTTAGAACAAAACAGCGAGCATGTTAAAGTATTACTGTTTGGTTTTATTTTAATTTCATTATTCAGTTTACCTCTAAGATAGTCTGCTATATCATACAGATCGTAAGTACCAAATGGTATTTTTAATTGTTCTCTCTCCTCTCCGTAAGAAAATATATTATTTGTCTCATTTATATTCGGAACTGAATTTAGAGCTGAAAAGTATAATAGACCACACTCATAATTATCTTCATCTACGCTTAACCGAGGTTGAAAATAGGTATTCAAAATTGATTTGTTCCCTGTAATGCTTAACGTGATAGACATGATTGCATACTAAATAAATCACAGGGTTTTCATGCTATTTATTTATTTTTTATTTTCTTCCAAAAGCCTTTAAGGAACTTAAGACAAAAATGTCCACAATTAAAAGGATGATTACGTTGAATATTATCGTAATTATAACGTATATCAGATCCAACATACTTAATAAATTCTTCAGGCGGCTTTAAATTTCCATAGCTATCGAAGTATTCAATATAATCGCCTGATTTCGCATAGGCTACCCAATGAGAACCAGAATTTTCTGAACTATCTAAATTGATGACACCGCATTCTCTTCGAAATGGATAATTCGGTAATTCATCTCTCATAAATACTCCACGAAAATAGGGCACATTATTCGCATGGTTCATAATATCAATATTAGTAAGAGCTCGATTGGGTAGCCGATGATTTAGTTTTTTTTCTGTGAAACATATATTCCTAAACCTTCCTTATGAGGTTTAAGATGTAATCCATTCCCTATGCATAAAGCTTTAATTTTTTATGCGGTAAGTATTTGTTATAGCATGTCGAAGCGAGCATTGTGCCAAACCACCTCGAATTCCTTTTTCTAAAAACTGATACATCTGTAAGTCATGTAATAACTCTAATTCAACGCCAGTGTATAGAAGCATAGCATCCCAACTTAAGCTAGGAGATGTGATATAGTACGCAGGATCTAATTTATAATAATGTAAACATGTGTCTCTAAATTTTTCGAATATATCGCACAGGAGCAAAACATCACATTTTAAATATAAGTCTGTGTACTCTCCAAGCGTTTTTATTTCAAAGATTTCCCAAGTTTTTTGAGCGTGTGCATATTCATCATCTTTTATATGTTTCATGTTCAAAGAGTTATAAAAACACTCTTTTGCTGGAAGTTGAGTTTCATTAAATTTAGACCATGAATCCATGTAGTCATATGGATATATACCCTTCTTACGTAATAAATCGAATTTAATTTTATCATTAAACGCTTGAGACAAATTCGAAAAATCGTTTTCAGATAAACTTTTGCTCAATGCATCAAGACTTTTGCTCAAAAATTGAAACGAGTCAATGAATTTAATTTCAATAGGACGACCACTTTGTTCTGTTTTTAATATTTTTGTGAAAGTAAGGTAATTTTCTTTAGTTTTAGGTATGATTTTAATAGGACCTTCTATTTTCGCTAATTCTTTGATGAATAAATGTGCATCATAACCAGATAAATTATGAAAGATAACGGGTATGAATGGGCACACTCTGTACATCAAGTTACAATGTGCGTGTGCGGCTCCTCTATATTCAGAGGTTATGTGATCATGATCGCGAACTTTGTCACCTAGTAATAGATGACCGCATATATGACATGCAGACGTGTTTTTATGCCGTGTATCCTGCTCAAGCGTCAAAAGAGTCATAGGTTTTGTGTCTAATAAAATATTATGAATTCGTTTCGTATCTTCTACTAATAAATTAACAAACATTTCAACGCAATCTGCACCTCTATACGTGACATATTTATTCAACCGTGAGTCATGAGAACAGCAAATGTAATATGCGAAACAAGAGGGTTGATGCACTTTCAGATTTTGAGTATTCCTTGAATTTAATTCGTTATGATTAATTAGCAAGCTTTCAAAATCAGCGTAAATAACAAAGTTGATCCGTTGCTTTCTTTCATAATGCTTAAATTTCATTATAGAGTTTTTATTAGGTAAAACAGTCAAAATTTTAGTACAATCATGTGCTTCATACTTTTGTTTAGCGCTGAAAAACTGTAAACATGCGTCGCATAAAATACACTTTGCCCTCATAACGTGTAACTTGACGATGTACTTAAGGCACGAGATCTTTGATTAAACAATAGTGTCCTTTCATATTCTCCTCAATATAAAGTAAATTAATATGATGCTTTTTCTTATTTTTTGTCATGTACAGAGGCCCAGTCACAACAGATTTTTTGTCTAAGCCATACACATTAATGCTTATATCAGGGTTATTTAGTTCAAATTGTTGGATATCTTTAAACGAAAGCGGAAATGATATTCCCTGTATATTAAGAACCAAAGAAAAGTGCGGGTATGAACTTGTTCTATAAACATGACTCTTACTAGGAAATAGTGATGCAACGACACTCCATAGAAAACAAAAGCCATCAGTATTCTGTATATTAATACAACTTTTCGTATTTGCTATGAGTGGCGGTAACTTTATGTACGTACCGCCTCTCATAGGACAATATTTATTAACGTTTATCTCAAGATGACTCACAGAATGATATGACCATCCAGATTCAGTGTTGGAATTCAGCCATTTTTTGCTTAAAAATTTCAATAGTATTCATAAACAGTTCAATTAGATCAGTACTTTTCAAAACAATTTCATATTTAGTATTAAACGATTTAAGCTGTCGTTCATCTGACTTTGGTAGAATAAAATAAGCGAACAGTTCAAAGTTCAGTCTAATACAATCGTGTTTCTTTAATAACATTTCAATCAGTTTCATAATATTCATTTGGTTAGTACTTACTAACGCCTCAGGTGTGAGGTATTCCGCTTTCAGATCAGGGTTCAAACGATATGTACTGATTCTATTTTTAAAAGCAGTAGCAATTATATTGATGTTATCAAATTCGGATTTCAGTAAACAGTTCGATTTATGTAAATTCGTTCTCATATGGTAATAATAATTATTTCGTTTCAATTTAACTTTACAGCTGTCACATTCAATGTCTTGATCGATTCCTGAAGCAAAAACAGGATGAACTGTAATAAGAAGAAACACATTCATTGTATACATCATTTATTAACTTATTCAAGGGATTACGTTCTTATAATATCTTATCAACTAGATTAAATATATTTGATTAAATAAGAAGTATAAGTACCCACTAATAACATAATATGTGCATATTTAAAAGTAATTGCCTACAAAGGTTTGCGCACAGTTTTTGAACTCTTTACGAGTAGCAGCTATAAAGCTCGATAATATATGGTTAGTTTTATTTTTGATCGAAACTATAGCATGTCGCCAGCGATTCATCGGCGAAACGTGCTCGATCTCATTGCACTTATATACTTTTAATTCTATGTAGTGCGAACCAGCCTTGTTTTCATCACACCGTTTAGCAGTGCCGTTGGCAACTCTAGTCGAGATGCATGAGTAAAGCTGAGCATGTTTTTTACCATTCATATCATTTTTCGGCTCTTCGCCAACGGCATCACCGAAGAGCTCGCTTGCTGTAATTCTTGAAGTGCTGGCTGTGCTGTGCTTTAATGGCTTTGGCTTCTTCGTGGCTTGCTCGGCTTGGTGTGAAGTTTTCGATCGCTTTCTTTTTCTGTCTTTCTGGGCTCCATCTTTAAACAAAATAATAATAATAATTAATGATGAATCGTTCACTCTATTCAGACTAGTAAGTCTGAATAAAATAAAACTATATACACTATTCAGAAAATCTTTTTGAGTTTCATTAATAAACTGAGCCAGATAATTCCAAGCCTCCGTATCATCATTTGTCCGGTTTTTTATCACAACTTCTGCATCTTCCATTCTGAGATCCGTACAATCTCCTTTGGATTTGAATACTCGCAACTCAACATAGTACGATCCTGGCTTTTTAAAATTGTTGCTGAAGGAACCCCCCTTTTCCAGTTTTCTGATAAAGCAAGATCGTAATGATGGATATTTACCGCATTCCTCCTCGCTGTCACTGCCGAACAGCTCGCAAGCTGTTGGCTTTTCTGGTGGGTTGTAAGGCTTGATGTGCTTCTTCGATTTCTTCTTGGGTGATGGGAGCTTTGGCGCCTTGCAGATGTCTTTTGGCGGTGGTGCAGGCTTCTGTTGCTGTTTGTTTGATTCGTCTTCAGATGATGACGACGACGAAGATGATGAGGAGGATGTGGATGAATGATGTACTTTAGACCTGAAAACATAAAATAGAATAAAACTTACATGTTTTCACAGGATTTCTATTCAATGTTCTGACTTATTCAATGGTGTTGATCTGATGACAATCTTGGTTCCTCTGGCTGTGAACTGTACACTGCTCTACTTTTTATCCGCTTAAATACTTACGATTCTATGTATTCTGCCCATTTATGAAAATCATGTAAGTTCTAAAATATGGTGTTATAAATAACTATCTCTAAAAATATCTAGTTTATTTTAATGACCCTAGATTACTGCCTGGTTATTCGAATCATATAAATACTTGAACAAAATCAAAATCTCTCATAAGGTTACTAAGTTTAATCAAGCTCAAGTATTCTTCTAGAATGTCGGTAAGTGAACAGAATTCTTACTTATTATTATTAACAAGGCCTATTCAAATTAAAGACCTCTCTACCTTTAGGTACCTACTACTTATACTATAGGCACTATTAATCAAACTATGAAATGTATTCTGATTTATAATAAATTTTCTTGTCTATTTCATCTAATTTATTCTATGTAATCATCCTAATATGACTATAAAATAATCAATTATTATTATTTCAGATATCATTATGGGTTCTTTCACCGCCGCCAGTGGATCCTTTAATGGTTCAGAATATTACAAACTACCTCGAAAAGCAGGACCAGAGAAATGAAGCGGAGGCAGTTAGTGGTGCCTGTGATACTACGAAAAAGAAGAAAATGTTGACATCATTTTTTTAAACCAACTCGCGTGGAGCGAAAGTCTTTCGAATAGAAATTTACGATTCAGAACAATTTTCAAACGCAGAAAAATCTATATGTAAATGTAATGCTGAAATGTGTGCACAACATGTAGTGGAAAATGTGTATATCGATAATATTTACACCACAGTCAGAGACATACTGAAATGTATAGATAACAATCTGTATACGTTTCCTGTTTCTTGCCTGGGAGTAAGCAGTATATTAATGGAGTTACAGATTTATGTTGTTCATTATAACCATGTATAGAGTATATTTGCTTTAAAACTTTTGGACAGGACTTGAATGTCCCATCGCACAATACATGTTTGAAGAACCTTTTGGAAAAAATACGAAATTCAATCAAGGGCATTGATACTCCTATGCGAGCTTGTATAAGTCCTGAAGAAAAACTGGTGATAACTTTGAGGTGAGTACGAAAATGAAAGATATTGTTAATTAGTCATAACATTTATTATTTACTTCTTACATGTATGGTAATGAATTACCTAGTTCAAGTTGTCCTGTGTAGTAAATAATTCTAGTAATTCAGAACCCTGAGACATATAATCTGTCATATATACATATCATTTGTGTCAGTTGGTGATAACGCATCAGTATAAACAGTATTCTCTTGCCTCTCTGGAACAGCCGTAGAATACCCAGGGCGGCTTTCAGTGGTCGAGGCTTCTGGTCTATAATTCGAGTGTGTCGAGTATCCATAGCGATACTGCTTGTAGTTTTCGGTCCATGTTCAGTCGAGTATCCTTGACCTTGGCGATATTGTCCACTGAACGATGTTTGTGGTCTATATGATCTGGCTGCCGATGTCCCTGGTTCATAATCAACATAACATTGGCGAAACGGACTAAATTCGGAATCGTGAGTTTCCATTTGAGCTCCTCTTTTTATAACTTCAATTAACTCCATTTTTGTAGAAAGTTTACGATGTCTCGGGATGTTTTTAAAATCATCTAGAAGTGAAAGCATAAATAGTCTATCTGAATCAGACTCTTGCTGTCTTCCACGCTCTTCTCTCATTACAATACTTTTCCTTAATACCCTGCACCAAATTATCGTCGTCACTTGTCTTCTTCTTTTTGGAAACAGGTCGTTCACCTTGAGTACTACCGCTGTTAGCGTTGGTTTCGGCAGTGCGTGTTTCATCCATGCTATTTTGAGTTTCATTAATTACTACGGTGGGCCGAAGAAAATGAAGTTGTTCGAAATATACGTATGGACTCTTGCGCGAAGCTGCTGATCCACTTTTAACACCAGCTATGCGTTTTACTTCCTGTGTTTAACTAGTCCTGATGTTCTTCCACTTGCTCTGTAGAGATTTACCTGAAAATTATATTTGTTCTTTGTTACTAAGTGAATTACAACCCAACTAGCAGAGTCACCCGTCAAACAACTAAGATTATCCAAGAATACAAACACCTATTCAATGAGGATGTCCTTAAACGCTTGCTTAGGCCAAGGGTAATGCAGCCGCCAAAATTGTATGGTCTACCAAAAATACACAAGAACCACGCACCCCTGAGACCTATTGTTAGTCAAATTGACTCACCCACGTATGAGTTGGCAAAACATGTCGCTAAGACATTGCAGCCACTGGTGGGCAAGACATCATCCTACGTGAAAGACTCCAGACACTTCGTGGATATCATAAGGCAGACTAGGGTTACAGACAGTGACAAGCTGATCAGTTTTGATGTGGAATCTTTATTTACAAATGTTCCCATTCCATTGAATGTGATTAGCCTGAAACTCCAAGATAACAATACCCATCTGACATAGTCGTGCTATTGAAACACTGTCTGTCATCGAGTTATTTCATCTACCAAGGAGAATACTACCTACAAATTGATGGTGTGGCCATGGGTAGTCCAGTAGCACCAGTAGTAGCCAATATGTGGATGTAACACTTTGAGGACCTTGCAATGCGCACCGCGCCACCGATACCCATAAAAATGTGGAACGGTACGTTGATGATGTCTTCGGTGTGCTTGATGGTGACAGTGTAAACATTGAACGGTACCTTAACCACCTCAATTCGGTACACGAAATGGTTAAATTTACCCACGAAGTCGAAGAAAACCGCTCCCTTCCTTTCTTGGATGTGAAAGTCGTTGTCAGACCTGACGGCACTCTGAGCCATTCGGTGTATAGAAAACCTACACACACTGACAGATACCTTCATGCTGATTCTCATCATCATCCCGCACACCTGCAGTCAGTTGTTGCATCCCTTACTAGACGAGCCTTCGACCTGTGTGACGAGGACCATGTGGAGAGGGAGTTAGCACACGTGAAGGGCGTGCTCAGAGACAATGGATATGATGGGAAGTTCAGAACACCAAGAGCACCTGCAAAGAGACGAATAAGGGTTGACAGACAGCCGGCGTATCTACCTTTCGTGAGAGGGGTAACAGACCGAATAGGCAGACTGCTTTCAAAAATATCCATTAAGACAGTTTTTACCCCGCACACAAAGGTACAGAGAAGCATGAGATCGCCCAAGGACATATTTCCGCTTGAAAAACCTGCCGTCTACAAGGTCGACTGCAGCTGTGGTAGTTCCTACATTGGACAAACGAAACGCACGATCGCCTCCCGGACTAAGGAGCACATAGCTGCGGTCAGAAAGAACGAAGCGCACAAGTCAGCTGTAGCACAGCATTTGTTAGAGTCGGGCCCTAATCACTGGATTGAACTTCACAATCCGAAAGTATTATCGACAGAACGCCATTATGTTCCCAGATTAGTACGCGAGGCCATTGAAATAAAGAAATACAGAAATTTCCGGATGTAGGAACCGAGCCTGTTGTATACCCACTGTAATTGAATTGAGAATTGAATGCCGATGGATTATAATGTTGAGAAAAGTTAGTGCATCCTTCATCAGCTTTGAATATTATATCCATTATTGCTCGCTGCACGGCATTTTTAGTACTTACGTTATATTTTTGCATCTTGCTGCATATAAAATTTGAAAAGAAAAGGGTTTCACTGTCAAAATTATTTGGATTATTGTTTCGGGGTTCAGGAGTAGGACTAGAAGCAACACTCTTAAGCACGCCAAGAGCCTCGGAAAGCATACACATTTTTTTATTTTCGTCTGATTTCTTTTTTTGGGGGGCCTGACCAGTTGGTGATATAAATTCTGAACTGTTATCATTTTCTGCACTTGTAGATGCTCTCTGTTCCGGTTCATTTGTAATCTGTAATAAAAAAGATATTCATTGTTTCAGCTGCCAAAAACAGAGTCAGAATGGATGCAGATCTCAAACAGATTTGATGAATTGTGGAATTTTCCCCATTGTGCCGGAGCCATGGACGGCAAACATGTCATTCTTGAGGCTCCTGTACATAGTGGCACAGAATATCGTAACTACAAATCGAATTTCAGTATAGTGATGTTTGCTTTAGTAGACGCGGAATATAATTATACATTTCTGGATGTCGGATGTCAAGGCCGAATTTCAGATGGTGGAATTTTTAAGGACACTGAATTATATAGAAAACTAGAAAATAATTCGTTAAGATTGCCTGCATCTGAAGCACTGCAAGGTACAAAGTAGTACCATATGTTTTTGTAGGAGACTCTGCCTTTCCTTTACAAAACAATATAATGAAACCCTATCCAGGAGAATACCCCAAGGGATCGCCGCGAAGAATTTTTAATTATCGGCTAAGCAGAGCTCGCAGGATTGTAGAAAATGTATTTGGTATCACAGCATCTGTGTTCAGAGTTTTACGAAAACCTATGCTCCTTCAGCCCGAAACCGTGGAGATTATATTCATGGCTATTGCACACTTGCATAATTTTTTGAGAAACACGGATTCATCTAAAAACTTCTATGCACCCCCTGGATCACTTGACAGCGACCAAAACGGTAGATTATGTGAAGGTAGTTGGCGGAGAGATACTGAAATGTCATCTTTACTTCCATTGAATAATGTACCTAGAACGGCTGCCTTAACAGCAAAACAAATTAGAGATGAGTTTAATGACTATTTTATGAACGAGGGTAAAGTTTCAATGTAATTACCTCTGTGTTGAGTCGTTTCCTTGGATTATTTCGATCTCCTAAAAATGCCAGCGCCTCGTAAGCAAACCATGTACTTTTGTACGTTTCATTCCCACCTGTAAAATAAATTACAATTAAATAACACAACAGTTTTAAATAAAGACAAAAGACAAGGACGGAAGATCATACAATAGAAGTAATAATTGTACTAATAGCAAGTAAATGATAGTATCTAAGTAAAAACTAAATTAATAAATAAAAGTATGTAATATGTAAAGCAACAGAAATTTATAATAAAACATACCTTTTCCGGAACTATGACTCTTCTTTACTTTCCTTTTTCTCTCTTCGATGTGAAGCAAGCAAACTAATCATTTTGTTTTTGCATTCTTCTACATCTCTTCCCAATGAATGAGCAATGTCTCTCCAAGCATCATGTTTTAAAGCTTTTAAAAAGCAATCTTCGGTTATCCAACCAGCCACATTTGCGAGCCCCAAAGCACCATGTTCGAGCGTATGCTCTTTAAAATGAACACGCGGGAATATCAAAGCAGGAGGAATACTTCGCCAGAAGTATTTGCGAAAGCCAGCATAGTTACAAGCGAGCCACGTTCTGATGAGCTGATTTGACCAACTCTCTTAACACCTGCTTGCGCAACTATCTTGGGCGCATTAGTGACAGTAGGGCACCCAGTTACATCTAAATTCCATATCATATTTGGAGAGAAATTATGCTTTAGATAGCATATTTCTAAGTTATCGAAAAAGTTTTGAACGTTGTTTCTATTGAAGCTTCTAGTTCTTGGTAGTGACGTATTCTCGGGTTTTCTTACACTCAGTGAGTTATGCCTTTTTAGAAAGCCATTCAGCCAATCTATAGGTACTAGCTTCATTATTTTCTTCCCATGAACTATAGCTGACCCGAGAGGCGCAGTAGAAATATCTGGTAAACTTTGTTGTTTGTGTAATAACGTGTTATGTTTTCTTTGACAGATGCGACACCCACGTGTGCGGCAGTATTGTGCGAGATGACCACTGCACAAGCAATTTTTACACAAATTTAAATGAGTCGCATAATGGTTTCGTTCATTTGTGGACATACTTCTGAATTTAGGGCACTCATAAACTAAATGAATTTCCTTACAGATAGCACAGGAGGTATATTACGTTCTAAACGAATAGCATACTGATATGCTAGTTCTCTGAGTTGTTTAGTTGTCAAGCTATGGCACATTTTGGCGGAGGTCTTCTAGTAATCTGCCAGGGAACATTTTTGGTCTGCAGTGAAAACTTTCCTATTACCAATATTCGGTTCGTAGACAAAATCCGTAGATTCAGACGCTTTAGCTTTTGCGACCAATCTGTGCAAGTGTGATTTGCTTACATTAATTATCTTGGCAGCCGATCTCACAGAAATGCCCGTCTGTAAAAATTAAATAACATTGACGACTTGGCATGACATTCAAATAAGAATAATATTAAGCTTATTAATTCGTTTATTCTAAATAACTTATAAACTAAAAGAATTAAACGAGTTTAAAAAACACATTGTTTTGTCCACCCACACTAGAGGTATATCCTTCTAAGTGAAATAAAAATCATCAATATCTATTTGCCAACATCGCAGATAATGTATATAATAATACAGTCGAATTAAGAACCTCCTTCTTTTTTTAAGTCGTTCAGAAACGAAATATAAAACGAAAAAAAAAGAAGGATTTAGATTACTTCTGAAGCACCACCAGCACTAAGACCGTCCAGATAAACCCATAAAGGTTTGAGAAACAGATATGACATTTTTGAAATATTGTGATTTACGTGACTTATCCAATAATTACTATATAATAATATTAAATATGTGACTAATTAAAACATTAAAAAACTGAATCAGATCCAGACCAAATGACTCCCCCATAGACGCCCCAATCCCATTAAGAATCTATTTCATATAGTTCGAGCAATTGAGCTTCTTTGAGATGAAATAGAATCTTAGTAAGACCAGGGCATCCAAAGTAGAATCATTCAATCTAGATCTGAGTTTACTGCAGAAGTAACCCGCAGTGGAAAATGCGCGTTCGGACTCGACGCTCGTTGGCTTAATTGAAATTAGGTGGTTATATGCCATTGTTAAGTATTTTCCTCGGTTACCTCCGTTCTCAAATAAAGCCATTTCAATTTGTATTATATTTGGCATAGAAACAGATTCAGTTTCAATTTCAGCCGCAGTTGTTGACTTTTGCAAAGCATGCCGCAGTTCCTCTTTAAAACTTCTGAAGGTCGGGATGTCAAGTGCGACATTATCGGTAGCCGTTGAAGTGGTTGGTTGGTCTGTAGCAGTGACTTCCTGGGTAACTAAAGCAATTACAACAGTTTTTATGGCTTCTATAGTAGGTCGCTGAAATATTTCGTTACTCTGTGGTCCGTCGTTAAAGTAATCATTTGGGTTATCTAAATATTTGAGAACACCCTGAATCAGGAGGTAACGTTCACCGATTCTCTTTTGAAGTGTTTTCTGCAAGTCTTCACTTAAACGGCCTGGAATTGTTTCTAATTTTTTTAAATGCATTTCAGAACTGTATCAGCTGTTAAAAGTGTTGCATCTTGCTGACAAAGTACTTCTACTGATCCTTTTAAAATATCTAAAACGTCATGAATGTGCTTTATCAGAGCAATTTCATGCTCGGTAAATCGTATAGCCGATCGCACATCTATTAATGCCTTTTGAACACATTTGTACAGCAAGATAAATCGTTCCAACATGGAACATAATGAACTCCACCTGGTCTTGCAGTCTATTATCAGGCAAAGATCTTTACCAAAATCTTCCATTACGTACTTTTGTAGCCTGATCGTTTTTTGTGGGAGATTTTCGGAACACTTTGACTGCCTTTCTTACTTTTTCAATCACAGGTTTATATTGTTCTGTAAATACTATTTCAGCGTGGTTTTCTGAAACTAGCGATAATGCATCATCTTCATTTTCTGAACCGTTATCTTCAGAATCCATTGTCTGATCAGAACTATCAGTTCTGGCTACATCATCATTTAGTTCACGCTGTTTGGTTTCTTTGTAAAGCACATCTAATATGATGTTGCAGAGTTGATGATATACTGGCAAACTTTTCCCCATCTTGACCATAACGCTCGCAGCATTATATATTTATATATATATATATTTGTATTTTTTGCCGCAGGCTTATCATCGTCTGCTGGTTTTTGTGGCGGACTAAGCGTGGTGTTCAGCTTCCTTTTCTTTCTACTTTTCGTCCGTATCCACTCAGTCTCTTTGGCGAGCTCTTCCTCGTCTGTGCAATATTCAGTTTCAGTACCCGCATTTGAGCTCTCCTTGGTACTTTCATCTACATGTTTGTTGTCTTTTTTTAATTTATCTACTTGTTCCATAAGGTTTTCAACCATTTGTGCTAAACGTCTTCTTTCTTCTCGTTCCTCCGTGAACCACCTATATATAATTTTTTCATTTTTGGTTGTAATTTCTATGCTCTCACCAGGCGTGGTGATACGCCTTAACTGATTGATGACGCAGCGCACGCTGCCTCGGTCACGTTTTGTGCAACTGTCCCCATTAACTAGGTCATCGCGCGCGACACCGGCCGGCCGGGACGAATCTTAGTCAGCGGTACGCCTCTTTAACACTTGCCGGAGCACGCGATTCACACACGATGTACACGTCTGCTCACGACAAGGCTGAGAACTCAACTTTTTTGAGCAACTTTTGAACTTTTTTTTTACAAGCAGTCCTAGATATAGAAAATGTTGACGTGTGTTTAATCTTGGAATCACACTTTACTAGACATTCATTTATTACATTAAAAGGTTACAAGGCGTATCACGCACTGCATCCTAGCAATTCAGCTAAAGGCAGTAGCTGGGTACGACCGCGAAAAATTGTACATTTATAATTTTTTGCTTGTCCCCATTTTATTTTCTTTAGCGTCAACGTTATTTTTCCCACGAGTTATTTTTTCCCCCTCCTAAAATAAAACTGGGAAACTTGTCCATTATGTCTTCAAGAGCTCTACTCTTGAAGACATAATGGACAAGTTTCCCAGTTTTAGTTTACGTCAGTTAATTTGTTACATGAATAATTTATTTAAATTATTAAATATTTTTGCAAAAGACAGTTTATTTGTATAAGGTGAACCGAGGCTATTGTAACTACGGGGTAATTGTAGCTTATTCGTTTATGTTCCTTTTCGTAATGTTTTAAGGAACGTGACATCTATGAATCAATAGAGGATCTACAGTTTACTAAAATGACTCGCAGAGGGCGCTAGTATCATGCCTGCTGTTTGACCGACGGCGTCCTGTTTTTTGTCGGCCATTTTTTGTTTTGTTTGCTCGAAACCTGCTCTTGTGTTTATTTTAGATTCATATGTTTCTACGGGTCTTTTCTTCAAAATCTTACAGTAAGTACAATTATAGTGAACAACTTATCAATAATTGCTTATAAGTTTCTCTATTTGACGTAGTATTCTAGAGTTATTTATTCAGTTACATTAACCTCACTCAAATCTTGACATGGGGTTATTGTAACTAGTAAAAAAAGACGCAATAGCCCCGGTAATAATAGTATGGATATACAATTACTAGTGATGTCAATGCTAATTTTGTATCGATAAAGTAGGTAGGTAATTAAAAGAAATTGTGAATTAAGGGTCGTTGAAATGAAATGAAATTCATTTATTTCATTTCATTTCATAAGGGTCGTTCATGTACCGGTTAAGGTACGTCACGCAAAATATCAGCATTTCGCACCCCCTCCCCTCCCCTTGTCATCGCCAGGCTTTCCCTCATCTCTTTAACACTATAATATATTTATGTTTTCGTTTGTAAGACACGCCAAGTCATTGATCTATTAATCAAGCTAGAGACCGTTTATTAGGCATTTTAAAAACTGACACCAGATACGCAAAGCAGGCAGGTATGTTTTAATGTGATTGAACTGAAATTATAACATCATTTTCTTTTTTTAGATGGTTCGTAATTACAAAAGACAGCGAGATAAAAAATATTCAAACGAAAACCTTTTACAAGCTGTAGAGGCTGTAAAAACTAAAAAAATGAACAGTTACAAAGCGTCAGAAGTGTTTGGTATTCCCCGGTCAACCATTGTAGCACATATAACAGGCACTCGTGGCCAAAAGATGCCAAAACCTGGAAAACCTACCGTATTTTCTAAGCAACAAGAAGAACATCTCGCTTGTTTGCTGCACGTGATTGAAAAGGCTGGCCATCCTTTAACAAGAAAAGAACTAAAAACTTTGATTGCGGAATATGTGCGAAGAAATGGTATTGTTACCCCATTCAAGAAAGATATTCCTGGGGATGACTGGTGTCATGGTTTTATGAAAAGAAATAAATTGTCAATGAAAAAGCCACAAGGCGTTGAGGTCGCTAGGAAAAAAGCGTGTAACCCATTTACAATATATCATTACTTTGACCTATTGGAATCAGCTGTGCAGGATTTAAATTTACATGGGAAACCAGAAAGGATATTTAACATCGATGAAACGAGTTTTTGTAATGACCCGACATCGGGTAAAATAGTCGGTCAGAAAGGCTACCCTTCAACAAGGACGACAAGCGGCCCTGGTCGAGATAACACTACGGTGCTTCTGGGTGCAAACGCACGAGGTGATAAAATACCGCCTTTAATTGTCTTCAAAGGCAAAAGTCTTTGGAACGAATGGTTTTATAAGAACGAAAATGTACAAACGGCATATTCGGTTAGTAAAAATGGATGGATGGAGACGTCCATTTTTGAAAAATATATCAAAGATGTATTCTTACCATCCATTGGAAGTGAAAGGCCGGTGCTTCTTGTATATGATGGGCATAAAACCCACGTTGACCTGGGAGTCATTGAGTTGGCAGTTGCTAACAATGTCACAATTTTGAAGTTACCGCCTCATTCTTCACATGTGCTGCAGCCGTTAGATGTAAGTGCCATGAAGCCCATGAAAGTTCACTGGGAAGATGCTCTTATAAAATGGCAGCGACTACACTCTGGTGCTAAACTGCCCAAAAGTGAATTTGCAAGACTACTTACTGAAACTTGGGACAACCTGAATCCTGTAATTCTCCAAAACGGATTTATCAGATCAGGACTTTATCCTGTAGATAGAAATGCAGTTTCAAAAGAAAATTTTGACATCATATCTTGGTCAAAATGGGAACAATCCCTAAAAGATAATAAAAGATCGGAAGAAAACACTGAAGAAGATTTGCATAGTGAAAAAAGAAAACCTACAGACAGTGATTTAGAGACAGTACCACAGGCACAGCTTCCTTTGAATGACAATCCCAATTCTTATTCTAATGAGGTGCCATCACTGAAAACGCTGGTGTTGAATCATATAAATGATGAACAGAACTGTAATATTTTGAAGAAAATCCCATTTGAAAAGACCGAATATGGCATAAAGACAGGTAAAATTGATATCGCACTCATTTCTAAAAACGAAATGTTGAAAACTCCTGGCACTTTTAATAAAGATGTTACTCCAAGCACGTCTTCAGTATCCATTCTGAATTGTCAAGTTTTTAAAAAAGGAGATCCCAATTATGTAAACGTAACATTTGAAGAATTAATGTTGAAAGCCATAGCTAGAAATGATCCACCGAAAAATCCACGAAAACGAGTCCACAAAGGTGCAGAAATACTAACATATAAAGACGTCATAAATTCAATGAAAAAAGAAAAAGAAAACAAAGACATAGAAATTGAAAGAAAAGAGACTTTAAAGAGAATAAAAATTGAGGGTTGTTAACGCTCGCGGTTGGCGGTGCGGGCGCGCGGGGGGGTCGCAGGCGCAGCGGGCCACTGGCCGAGCTGCCGCCATATTGAAAATTACGACAGCGGCGAACGGACGCACGCTAATTGTGTGTCAATTTATCTCTTTAAATAAATAGTTAAAAGCAATCGTTTGGCGGTTCTTATTAACATCCAACGGAGAAGGAGTTCCACCGAAGCAGAAGCGCAGACTTCACGAACAAAGGCGACCGTGACAGGACTACAAATCCGAACCAAAGAAGAAACGAAGCTGCCACTAAATCTGCGGAATCGCGGCGCATCGGAGACGGGTCGACTGTACAGTGCCCGATCCACGTCCAATCCTTATCCCTACATGCAAATGGTTTGTGCAAGTGCGGTTATTAGGCCAGTCATTAAAGGAGTTGACCCTAGCAGTAACTCATCTATCTATGAAATTTGGCACAGTGATAGAGTACCATATGTAGATTGAAATTGACATAGAATCCAATAATTTGTAGAAACGGAAGTTAGGTATTTTCAAGGTCAAACTTAAATTACGTGGTATCAATTACAGGAAAATTGCTCTATCCAAAATTCTTTTTTTTACAAGTTCTAGTTACCTATAGGCATGTGTTGACAGAATATCCAACCATATTTCCATATGGAAATATATATATTTTAATAAAATGTGTTTTTTTGCCGTAATTTCCAAGGGATAATTACTCACTCCAATTTCTATTTAATTATGTATTTAAAATATTACTTTCGAAAGTAGTTATGAATTTCCAATAAAAAATCCAGACCGAAAAGCGTTATCCAGAAATTGACGAAAAATAAGGGTTTCCAAAAATGCTCAGCCCGATTTTTCTTGTCATTATGAACAGACTATCTTATTAAAACTGCTTTTCAAGTTTTCCAATAAAAAATGCAGGCGAAGCACAAAATATCAAATAGAGTTGTATTCAAATATTTCTAATCAACGCGGCGGTGCATGCGCCACTGCGCGCGGATCGCTACTGCGGCCGATTAACAACCTTATTCCTATTACACGTAAAGAACAGCGGGAACGCGGACGAGAAATTGGACGGAGCGGAGGAGATATTTGGAGATGGGATTCTGTTGTCTACTCATATACAAATAAGGTTAATTGTAGATTAACTCTTTACTAAAGTCCAGTAAAGATCCATGCGGACAAGCGTTTTCTAGAAATCGACGAAAAATTAGAGTTGAGAAAAATGCTAAGTTCGATTTTTCTTATCATTATGAACATACTTACGATCTTAGTCGAACTGTTCTTCAAAGTCAAAGTCAATTTATAATAAACCTTATTCCTATACAAGTAGAAAATATCTATCGCATCGGTAACGTGGACTGGAAGTTGAACAAATATTTTGGAGATAGGATTCTGTACTCTACCTACAGTTATACGAATAAGGTTTATTTTAGGTTAACTCGTTACCGAGTGGTGAAAGCTCGACCGACCTACGCCAACATGCACAAAACCATTCTAATCTAGCCCGTATCATCGGCGCATAAGTACGACAACATTTCAAGGTTAGTACGGACATAGCAAAACAAATGGTAACACTTGCAGTACGATTTCAACTCTTACGACGCAGATAATAAGAACGGTTCAAAGTGTTACACTTGATCTGATTTTGGAATGTTTTAAGTAAGCTCGACCGACACAACAGTACCTACGCCAACATACACAAAACCATTGTAATCTAGCCCGTATCATCGGCGCATAAGCGCAACATGTCAAGTCAAGGTTAGTACGGACAAAAGCAGATCAATAGTAACACTTTCAGTACGATTTCAACTCTAACGACGCAGATAGATATATAGATTGGAGCGGCCCAAAGTGTTACAACTTGATGTGTTTTTATGTGTACTTACTAGGTACCTACTACGTGGAATGTTTAAGTAAGCTCGACCGAGACGATAGTACCTACGCCAACAAACACAAAACGTAATCTAGCCCGTATCATCAACGCATAAGTACGACAACATATGTCAAGGTTAGTACGGACAATGGCAAAACACTTTTTTTTCGCCGTGGGATCTCGTTTGGTGTGCGTGTATCAAATTATTTCTTAAAATTATAATTATCTGTTATATAAAACCCTACTGTATTGTGATATTATTAGAATCAAAATAGATTATCAGTCAATAAGTGATTCAGCGGAACGGTGCGCCGTGCTACATGCGATCGGACCCCCCTCACCCCCTCGAGTAACAAAGACAGCTTGTTATTTTTCAACTCGCTCGCACATCGACTACGGGTATATTTGCGTGCGGCATAGGTCTTATTACTTACGTCATACTGACGACTACAGCTAAGCAAATTTAAATTCTACACTTGTACGATGAGCGTGAGATATTCACCTACTAATAATATGTAATCGCAACTGCAACCACAAAAATCTACAAGTGAGGGTGATCTGCCTAATATACTAACCAAATTCCAAACACAATTATTTTTTCAATTCGACGAATTGATAACCTCCTCCTTTTTTTGGAAGTCGGTTAAAAATACAAAATAAAACACGAAACAAAATACAAAACAAAAAAAAAATAAAAAAAACAAAAAAATATATATTTAGCTAAGGATCGAACCCGGAACCGCGTGCACGGGAGGCGACCGCTCCAGCCACTAGACCGATTCGTTCGCTGTTTAGCCCGGCGAAATTACCAAGCATATCTCATGCACCAGCGTGAGACATGAACGGACCGCTCCGTCTAGATTTCGACAAAATTGCAAGTAATCTAGTACAGACAGATTCCCAGCTCTCCTAATACACCTACTTCGGTATAAATGAGTTCAGAGTTTATGCTCAAATAAAATTCAAAGATAATTACAACAAAATGTTTGATAAAATACTAACCAAATTCGAAACACAATTAAAATAAAATACAAAATAAAACACGAAACAAAAACAAAAAACATATATATTTAGCTAAGAATCGAACCCGGAACCGCGTGCACGGGAGGCGACCGCTCCAGCCACTCGACCAATACGCCCGCTGTTTGGCGTGGCGAAATTATCAAACACTATCTCATGCACCAGCGTGAGACATGAACGATTTCGACAAAATTGCAAATAATCTAGTACAAATTCACAACAGGGGCGTTTCTTAAAGCTGGAAGTAACATAAAAAAACACTAAGCGCCCAATTAAGTTAAAGAAAGACACTCTAAAGGAATCTCTGGGTTAGTTTATCCTAGACCCCGTGTCGCGAAGAAAACACACACTATATACTAAACTTATACAAGGCAATACGCATATTACATTTACTGCGTTCGTATGTTTCGAAACGATGACGACAATAATAATTAAATTGCGATGTTTAGATCAACCTCCTACATACATACATACATACATACATACATACATACATACATACATACATACATACATACATACGTATAGTACGGACAACAGCAGATCAATGGTAATACTCGCTCGCATTCGCACGATTTCAACTCTTACGACGCAGATAATAAGAACGGTACTTAGTCCAAAGTGTTGATCTTCTGTTAGCTGTACCTATTAACCTACTTGAAGAAACTCGCCCGCCGCTCGACCGGTTTTCGACGCCCCTCGCCCGCCTCGGGCCCCGCGCTGGCCTGCGCTTGATAGGTATTTCGAAATAATGGTGTTCCGCCTGGATATTTTGTTGGATTCTTTTGAAATCAGGTTATTTGTGGGTATCTCATTACAATTGTAAAAAATATTTGATAGAGTAATTTTCCAGAGATAGTTAAAAGACAAATTCTGTATAATGAATTGTTTCATTTGGATTTTTTTGTTGGATTTTCGTACTTATACTAGAAATAATAATTTGAAGGCATATTAAAAACAGAAACCCGGCGGAGCAATTATCCTATGGAAACTACGGCCAAAAAAGACATTTTATTAAAATACCTACACTTTCGAATTAAAAAGTAGTTTTACTTATGAATGTACAGAAGCACACTAATAAAATACAATTTATAGAAAAAGAATTATGACCATAACATTGTTCCAGAAAAAGATACGGTATAATGTTGAATTTCAATTAAAATAAGTAACTTCCGCCTCGAAATATTATTGGATTCTCTGACAATTGTTCTTATAAATATGCTATTAAGTATACAAAAAAGTTTCATCGATAGAGGAGTTATTGTTGGGGTCGCCATACAAACGCTCGCCAGAATGACTGGCCTATATGTGCTTAACTCAGCTGTAACGCCCTCAAATCATAAAAGGTATGGTCGCTATTTAATTTTCTTTGTTCTTTTTCACATAATTGTCATTTATTGCGGGTGGGTACGGACTGGCTACCTACACCCCGTCTAGAACAAGGGATTTTATACATTATTTAGTGCAATCCATACTTCCTTTCGCATAAATAACTATCGTTATTCTTAATTACATAACATAGTTGCATATTTTTACCTACTAACGCCGTTTAGGTCCATAAAGTGTATGTTTTACGCTGCCTAAAGCTGTCGATTCAATATCATTCTATCTAAATCTCACGCCTCAAGCATAATTCCCTGCACACTGCTGCTTTTTCCATTTCTTCACGCTTTCTTTGCCGACGCAATTCCAGGCTGTCTGCGTCCGCGCCGCGCCCTCGCGCCGGCCGACCCCGCCTGACCCCGCGCCGCCCGCTCGCCAGGCCGTGTGCTGACCCGTGCTGTGCCGTGCTGCGCCGCCCTGCACCAAGCCGCCAAGGGCTACAGGACCGCGCGCAGCGCTCGTGCCAGTCTGGTTTGATGCACACAGTATTTTGTCTCGCGCATTGATACGTACCTACATAGTTTTTATTTACAATGTCGAAGGAAAACGATGATGTATTTGCCGATGCTATTAGTGCTGACGAGAAAAAGGAATTACAAACATTAATTAGAAAGCGCGCCATATTTAAAAAGCGTTTATCTAAATTCAAAGAATACATGTCTTTTTTAAGCTTGATTAAGGTTCACGATCTTTCTACTGTTCAAGTAAATGAAATGTCACGCCGTGTGAGTGACATGGACACAGTTCTCACTGATTTTCAATCGACTCAGTCTCAAATAGAATTGTTAACAACAAACCTTGATCGGGAAATTGATGAAAGAGATGCAATCGAGTCTCAGTTGTTCCCTCTTCTCGCCACAGCACAGAGTATTTTAGAGTCTACGTCACCTCTAAATACCGATAAAACAAAAGCGGAAAATAAAAGTGATTCTTGCGGTTCTTGTGGTTCCTGCTGCAATGAGAAGCATTCAAATGTACCTGTCAAGCTACCTACAATAGAATTACCTACCTTTGATGGCAATTACTTAAAATGGCTCGAGTTTCACGATACTTATAAGTCATTAATACAAATACATCAATTCCAGATATTAATAAGTTTCACTACCTACGATCGTCATTACAGGGTAGTGCACTACTTGTTATCAAATCACTTGAATTTACTTCTACAAACTATGAGGCAGCATGGGATCTTGTGTGCGAACGTTACAATAACAAGAAATTGTTAATTAACAATCATTTAAAGTCACTCTTTAGTATTGAACCTTTAATAAGGGAATCGCACAAGGCTTTACGCTTCCTTATTGATCATGTATCCAAAAACTTAAAATCTCTTGAAGGTTTAGGTCAGCCCACCGATCAGTGGGACACTTTAATAATTTATATGATCTCAAATAAACTCGATTCTACTACCGGTACGAAGTGGGAAAAGTATAAAAATAGCTTAATTGAATTACCTACTTTATCCGAGTTTAATCAGTTCTTGCGTAGTCGTGCCGATATACTTGAAACGATGCAGGCTAACAGAGGCGACAAAAGTGATAATCATCATAAACATTCATATCATAATCATAAACAAAATCAATTAAAATCAACTAAAAGTTTTGTCGCGTCTGTAGGTACAGACGGGTCAAAATTAACTTGTCCTATATGCGGCAAGGGTCATAGAATCATAGATTGTATGCAATTCAAGGACTTGTCTCCCGAGGATAGATTGACTGAGGTCTTAAAATTACGCCTTTGCTCCAACTGTCTTCGTAGGGGTCATGACTCCTCGCAGTGTCGATTCAGCACCTGCAAAATCTGTAATAATAGACATAATACATTATTACATAACAAAAACATAAAAAACAAATCATCACATACAAACAGTAACTCACCTGTACACACTTCATCGGACACGAAGAGCTCACCTGTGCAGTCACCTGTGGCCAGCCGCTCACAGGCTGTACAGTCGTTATCCGCAGCCCTTCCGTCATTGTCCACTCGGCAGGTGCTCCTTTGTACAGCAATGGTGAAGTTAACTAACAAAGCTAACAATAAAGCTTACCTGGCTCGTGCAATGCTTGATGCTGGCAGCCAGTCGTCATTCATGACTGAAGACCTGAAACATAACTTGGGATTCGGCTCACAAACTAAGGAACCGATTTGTATATCGGGCCTTAACAATTTGCAGTTCAATATCACTGAATCATGCGAACTAACTTTACACTCATTAATAAAGCCTTATGACATAAACATAAAGTGCTTAGTTGTACCTCATATTACGGACAACTTACCTAATTCCGAAATCGATATAGCGGAACTTAACTTACCAAAGTATATACAACTTGCTGATCCTAACTTCTGTCATCCCTCAGCTATTCAGTTGCTCTTGGGCGCTGATGTCTTTTTTGAATTAATCACGTCAGAACAGATCAAATTAGGTCTTAATAAACCTATTTTACAAAGTTCTAACTTGGGCTGGCTCGTAGCTGGACCCACAGGCGGGGATGATCATAATAATCACAGCAAGGTACATTGTAACTTTAGTAAAGAGATCAACCAGACTCTTACTAAATTCTGGGAACTTGAAGAGCTAAATTCTTTAAAGATTCCTATCTCATTTGAACATGAGTATTGTGAAAAACACTTTATCGAAAATACTAAACGTTTGAACAACGGTAGATTTTCAGTCCAAATGCCTTTGCGCGAATCTGCCGAACAGGCTCTCGGAGATTCCTATAGAATGGCTAAAAAACAATTTCTTAATTTAGAGTTAAGATTAAACAAGAATCCAGTAGTCAAAAAACAATACTGCGAGTTCATAAAAGAGTACCAGGAGTTGGGTCATCTATCAAAAATAGATAAACCGAAGTTTGGGTATTTCGCCCCCCACCACTGTGTGATTCGAGAAAATAGCGAAAGCACAAAGTTGCGTGTGGTCTTCAATTGCTCTTCTCCAACTTCCACTGGTAAATCTTTAAACGATATTCAATACGTAGGTCCTGTAGTACAGGAGGAACTCTTTGAAATCTTATTGCGATTTCGCCAGCATAATTATGTAATTACTGGTGATATACAAAAAATGTATAGACAATTTTCCATTGATCAATCGCAACGTCACCTCCAACTCATTTTGTGGAGAGATGATAACAGTAAGGAACTTGATGTGTTACAGCTTAATACAGTGACTTACGGAACGGCCTCGGCGCCCTTCCTGAGCACCAGGTGTCTCGTGCAGCTGGCACGTGAGTGTCCGGATACAACAGTATCACAGGTAATTGAGCATGATTTCTACTTGGATGATTTGCTAACTGGGACTGAAACTGAAAGAGAATTAAAGCATATTTACAAATCAGTCGTGGAGACATTAAACTCCGCCTGTTTGCCTATTCATAAATTTCGTACAAACTGTCCACAGTTATTCTCTGGTGATGACCCTAACACGGAGTCACTAGATTTAAACAAACAGTCAAGCGTACTGGGATTATTGTGGTTTCCTAGCACTGATAAACTACAGTTTTCAGTCAAAATGGAAAGCTCGTCAGGCCACGCCACAAAACGTTCAATTTTGTCTAATTCATGCAAAATATTCGACCCACTGGGACTTCTCAGCGCTTGTACTATAAAGCTAAAGATTCTATTACAAAAGCTATGGCTGTTAAAATCGGGTTGGGACGATCCCATCCCGAAAGATATAAATAAAATTTGGCAAACTTATTCACAAAAATTCCAAGTTCTCTCTTCAATTTCAGTACCCAGGCACTCACTGTGCACAGCCCCTGTGTCCATTGAGATACACTGCTTCGTGGACGCCTCACAGGACGCGTACGGCGCCTGTGTGTACTTGCGATCCACGGATGTAACGCACAACGTAACTACTCATCTTCTATGCTCCAAAACGCGCGTAGCACCGATCAAGCCCGTTACAATACCACGTCTTGAACTGTGTGGTGCTTTGTTGGGGGCTCGGTTGGTGGCTAAAGTGAGCAAAGCGCTTCGTTGTCATATCGAGGCCAAGGTTTTCTGGACAGACTCGACAGTAGTCCTAGGTTGGATTCGAACACAACCTAGAGTCCTAAAAGTATTCGTATGTAACCGAATAAATGAAATCCATGAACTGACCGATGGTGATACGTGGCGACACGTACCCACGGCTCTAAATCCAGCCGACCTCGCCTCCCGAGGAGTCGACCCTCAGCAACTGCAGGGCTCCGACTTGTGGTGGCAGGGTCCAGGCTTTCTTAAAACACCTGAAGCACAATGGCCGCCAAGGGTCACTTCAGTAAATACAAACTTACCTGAAATAAAGGTACATACACATATTAACAACCCACACACAAAGGTAGAACAAAAAGACACAAACAATGAACAAACCTCATTCATAAATTTTCATAATTATTCAAACGCTAATAAACTTAAACGTATCTATGCATACGTATTGAGATTTGTTCACAATTGCAAAAATCCTAAAAATAAAATGTGTAACAATTTACAGTTTGAGGAAATAAATAACTCTCTTACTTACCTGATTAAATCCGCGCAGCAAGATTCATTCTCTGCCGAATTACATATACTGAAACAAAACCGAGACCTTAAACCTAAATCTCATATGTTACAGTTATCACCTTTCATCGATGGCGCCGACGGCGTGCTCAGAGTAGGTGGTCGCCTTCGACACGCTGACTGTGATTACAATAAGAAGCATCCAGCTTTACTCGATGGAAAGCATCACTTCACTAAGCTGTTGATGGAAGGCGAGCACCTGCGTCTGTTCCACGCGGGCCCACAACTACTCCTAAGTTCCTTCCGTGAGCAATACTGGCCTCTCGGGGGCAGAGCTTTAGCGCGTAGTGTCACACGAAAGTGTGTACTGTGTACACGCTTGCGTGGCAAAACTGAGCAACCTTTCATGGGTGACTTACCTGTCGAACGACTCACACCGGGGTATCCGTTTCAAGTATGCGGCACTGACTACGCCGGTCCTTTCTCCATATCAAGCAAAACGGGTCGCGGCAGTAGGGTAACAAAATGTTATCTCTGTTTATTTGTATGCTTCTCATCCAAGGCAATCCATTTAGAAGTAGTTAGCGATTTGACTACTAACGCTTTTATACTCTGCTTACGTAGATTCATTTCACGTCGAGGCAAGCCTCACACTATTTATAGCGACAACGCTAAGAACTATGTAGGTGCGAGCAATGAGCTGGGCAGATTACTAAGGTCCAGTCTCAAATCCATTTTTTCTTTCGCCAATGATGAAGGCATTAAATTCGTTTTCAATCCTCCCTACTCACCAACGTTTGGAGGCATTTTCGAAGCTGGTGTTAAATCAGCAAAGTTCCACCTTAAACGTATAATGGGGAACGCTAGTCTTACCTTTGAGGAGTTAAGCACTTTATTTGCACAAATCGAAGCCATCCTTAACTCCCGACCTCTCATACCTCTATCCTCGGACCCAACCGATTACTCACCTTTGACGCCTGGGCACTTCCTCGTCGGACGACCGCTCACTTCGATACCAGCGCCACCTGTAACTATCAAGAATCCTGACCGATATCAACGTCTCGAGCTACTTCGTCAACATTTCTGGCAAAGATGGCAGAATGAGTATCTGGCAGAGCTTCAGCAACGCTACAAATGGCGTCTTCATCACAGGAGCCTGAACGTCGGAGATTTAGTCGTTCTGAAGGAAGATAACGTCCCGCCACTCAAATGGCGAATGGCAAGAGTACATCGTCTTTATCCTGGGACCGATGGAGTTTCAAGAGTAGCAGATTTACAAACTTCCCGAGGCCTCACTCGCCGTGCTCTCAACCGGGTCTGCGTGCTGCCGACTTCACTAGAAGAAGTTGAAAGACCAGGCTTTCAACGGGCCCCAAGATGTTAACGCTCGCGGTTGGCGGTGCGGGCGCGCGGGGGGGTCGCAGGCGCAGCGGGCCACTGGCCGAGCTGCCGCCATATTGAAAATTACGACAGCGGCGAACGGACGCACGCTAATTGTGTGTCAATTTATCTCTTTAAATAAATAGTTAAAAGCAATCGTTTGGCGGTTCTTATTAACATCCAACGGAGAAGGAGTTCCACCGAAGCAGAAGCGCAGACTTCACGAACACCACGTCTTCAGACCACCACGTCACCACTCAGTCTCTTTGGCGAGCTCTTCCTCGTCTGTGCAATATTCAGTTTCAGTACCCGCATTTGAGCTCTCCTTGGTACTTTCATCTACATGTTTGTTGTCTTTTTTTAATTTATCTACTTGTTCCATAAGGTTTTCAACCATTTGTGCTAAACGTCTTCTTTCTTCTCGTTCCTCCGTGAACCACCTATATATAATTTTTTCATTTTTGGTTGTAATTTCTATGCTCTCACCAGGCGTGGTGATACGCCTTAACTGATTGATGACGCAGCGCACGCTGCCTCGGTCACGTTTTGTGCAACTGTCCCCATTAACTAGGTCATCGCGCGCGACACCGGCCGGCCGGGACGAATCTTAGTCAGCGGTACGCCTCTTTAACACTTGCCGGAGCACGCGATTCACACACGATGTACACGTCTGCTCACGACAAGGCTGAGAACTCAACTTTTTTGAGCAACTTTTGAACTTTTTTTTTACAAGCAGTCCTAGATATAGAAAATGTTGACGTGTGTTTAATCTTGGAATCACACTTTACTAGACATTCATTTATTACATTAAAAGGTTACAAGGCGTATCACGCACTGCATCCTAGCAATTCAGCTAAAGGCAGTAGCTGGGTACGACCGCGAAAAATTGTACATTTATAATTTTTTGCTTGTCCCCATTTTATTTTCTTTAGCGTCAACGTTATTTTTCCCACGAGTTATTTTTTCCCCCTCCTAAAATAAAACTGGGAAACTTGTCCATTATGTCTTCAAGAGCTCTACTCTTGAAGACATAATGGACAAGTTTCCCAGTTTTAGTTTACGTCAGTTAATTTGTTACATGAATAATTTATTTAAATTATTAAATATTTTTGCAAAAGACAGTTTATTTGTATACTTACTTATCTAAAAACATATTTCAGATGCCGTTAACGAATGCAGAAAGGCAAAAAAAATATCGGGAGCGGATGCGAATCCAAAATCCCGCGAAATACGAAGAAATAAATAAGAAAAATGCAGAGAGGAATAAAAAGCGGAAGACAATTCAAGAATGTTCCAAAGAAGTTAGAGAATTTAGTATTAAAAATTAACAAGATTCATCAAAAAAACAAGAACTAATGACAAAACTTCGCATCCATAAATTGCGAGCAAACTTTTTCTTTAAACTTTTGAAAGAAAAGGTTGATAGTAGTATCACTATATGTTTTGATCTCCAGCAGGTGTTTCCTCTTCAGGAATTCAGGAAGATTCCTCTTCACCAATTCAGGAAGCTTTTTATTCCCGTCAGATTAGCCTGTATAATTTATGTGTGATGGATCTGTCAGAACAAAATAATTCTTGTCTGTATAATTGGGATGAAACAGAATCTGGCAAGGGTGCTGTTTCAATTGGATCTGCGTTATACTGCTTCTTGAATACTCAAACAATACCGGCTAATGTGAAGTTAGTAAGACTTTTTTGTGATGGTTGCGGGGGCCAAAATAAAAACAGCCATGTGTTGCATATGCTGCTATTTTGGCTTCAAAATAAGTCCCCTACACATGTTAAGGAAATACAACTTTTTTTCCCCGTGCGAGGGCATAGTTTTCTGCCAGCGGACCGTTTATTTGGTAGAATTGAGAAAGATGTGAAAAAAATACCAGTGATTACTACGAGGCAAGAATATTCTGAAATATTTTCTAAACATGGCAGAGTGTGCGAGCTTGGTAAAGAATGGTGTTTGTATGATGTAAAAGGTTTAGAAAATCACTATAAAAAACTTGTGGGCATACAAGGAATGAAAAAAAATATATTCAAGAAGTGCAAATCTTCTCAGGGCAGACAATTGAACTGCGTAGTAAAAACTTCACCAAACTATAGATTTGAGTCGGGAGAACAGTTTATATCACTACTGAAAACCCTTTTCACACAACAAACGTCACCCCAGAAATATAGAACAAATTCAGGAAGAACGCGGACTGAGTCCTGCAAAGAAAAATGATGTGACCAGTCTATTAATAAAACAATTCGGTGTCGATTGGGAGAACCTTACAGCATTAGAATGGTACAAGCAAATATTAAGCTGTTCTAGAAACATTACAGAACAAAATGAACAAATTGATGATGATGATGAAGCGTGTATTTGTACTGAGATGGATATAGAAGACATAAGAATTTAATTTTTATTAATTATTTGTGTTTTTGTCCCCTATTTTGATTAATCAATAAATAATAAATCCAGAACATAAAATGTTATTTCCTAACCTTACTTTTTCAAAACATGATATTTCCAAACAGTTTGGTACAAATCATGATATTTTCGTCTGGTCTGATCAGAACATGATATTTCCATTTTTTACATAAGAATAGATACACAATTTGAAATAATAATAAAAAAACATGCTTAATAAGTTTTTACAGTTATTTATTCATTAGAACCCATATTTTCTTTAATTGTACAAAGGCAAAGTAGTTGCCGGTTTTTGACCTTTTGTGAAAAGTTAGACATCTTGGAATTATCATGTTTTGTTCGGTCACTCCTCGACATAGTCTTGTATAGGTATGAACATTTTATATTATTATGTTATATCTAAAATTATGTATAAAATTCGGGATCGGTGATCGTTATTAATTTACTTTATTAATACAATACTTTTAATTTATTTTGAATTATCTAATTTACTGACCTCTAATTTAGCGTTTTTTTACTTATTTTAGTAGGTTGAATTATATTTTAGGTAATCACAGTATTCACAATAAATACCAGAGATGTGGTGCATACGACACGTATTTACTACTGAATTGCTGGTCATATCGGTTATGGACCAAGATTATTAATTGTTCCTGCGGCACAGTGTCCCTAGTGTCCCTACACGCACACTCTAATAGTAAGCGGTACTCGAAAACACTCTCACGCACACAGCTCTGTTAAAAACCTAAACTAGTAGCGCGCTAATATTGATAGGGTCTCTTAAGTAAAATGTCACAAGCACACGTGCATCCCACTTACAAAGGTAAAATGAAAGTGAAATACGCCGCTCAGCAGGGTAAGTACGACTTGCGTTAGCGATTGACGCCGCGCCGGCGAGCTGTCAAACAGTGTTACCATGTGCACCGTAATTACGGTAAATGCACCGTACTCAGCTCAAATATACCACCTACCGTTGAAGCAGAACAACGGTGATTTGGGGTTGGATGAAATTCTCGTAGTAAAAAATGATTTTCTAAAATTACAAGTTTATTTATCGTTCTTTTGCTTCGGTTACGCCAATACCTGGCAACCCAAACGCAACATTTTGCCAATTGTGTTTATGAACGCATCTCTACGGTGTGTGTTGCCCGGTATTCCCAAAGGGTATTCCCCATGCTTTCGATTAGTTCGAGGCAATGTAAGGGGGACAAATTGAATGGGCGTATAAATCGTCCTTATTTAAAGACTTCTTCATAGTTTTAGATTTTGTTGGATTACATTATATGATTTCTTTCTTGTTTTATTTTCTCTGTTGTTGAATCGTAAAGTTATTTTCAAGTTCTTTATAACAGCAGCGTATTAGAGAAAAGCGCTTTGAGAAAATGAGTGAGAGTGAGAATGAACGTGTAGAAGTGCCGCAGAAAAAAAGGAAACAATATAAACAGAAGTTCCGAGAAGAATGGTTATTGAAACCAGAGTTTCGCGATTGGTTAAGAAAGGACAGCAAAGACCCGTACGTTGCGGTATGTAATATGTGTAATAACAAGACATTGTCAGCTGAAATCAGCGTCCTTACAAGACATAAAGAAACAGTTTCGCACATCGATAATGCTAAAAGGTTTGGTTGTTCAACCTCAAAAAAAAACAGCAAACTATCGATGATGCTTTTAAAAAAAGTTCACTATCTGAAAAAGAACTAAACAAAATTTCTACTATAAAACTGGCTGTTTTCGTCGCAGAACACAAAATCGCTGCAAACGTTATGGACCATCTCATGGATTTATTGCCAAAATTATTCCCAGATTCCAATATAGCCAAAAGTATAAAGTTAAAGAGAACGAAAATTCAGGCAGTAATAAATAATTGAAAATTAAACGAACTTACCTGTTGTGAAGTTCAATTATAATTGTACATGCTTCGTCACGATATGAATATTATTATTGTTATTACTGGTAAGTACGCCAATACCATCGCGTCTCTGCCGCAAAATTCAGAGTAAAAAAAAACTGTCAAGTTTCGCCGCCATAGTCATATCTCCATTGCTATTCTTTGCGTCGATGCCGCGGGAGTGTTTTTCCTACAATTTGTGGAAAATTTTGCTGAAAACGAAAAAATTCGTTCTCGATCAGTTATTAGAACTGGTTCGAACGGCTTGATATCGCCTGGGGAAGATGAGAAGAAGATATCGAACAAATGCAGTGAGGTTATGTGAAGTTTACGAATAACCTGAGTGACGAAGAGTTGTGTCTTCTAGTGATGCTTGTACAGTGTACACCCATGCGATGGGTTGTAATTTGGAGTGATAGTTGTGACGTCTAACGTCCAAACTCGGGTGAGGAATATATATGATATTTCCACCACGAACATACGTGCAAACAATTTGATGCGTATCTATCACTCCCAGCGAGAGGCTGTATTGAGAGCCTGGGCTCCTTTCACGATATACATGCGAACAATCGATATGTATTGCCTCAGGAAGGTCACGTCTGGCGTTTAAACAGATAAGTATTAACCTAACCTAAAATGAATCATAGAAAGTCAAAGTACAGTAGATCGTATGACTATGTACCTTCTTACAATACATACTGGACGACATGTCACAGTCGATTCTTGAACAACGTCAATAACAGACAGACCCATCAGTGGCGTAACTATACTGCCCGAGGCCCGTGGCAAATTAATTGGAAGGGGCCCCTCCTCAATCGAAAAACGACCAATGTTGCAGATTTTTAAATAAATTACTATGATAAGGACTTAGAATCTAGTTAAACTAATTACCGATGCTTTTATTATTATTGCGTGCTATTTTGGTTGAAATGAAATACGAGTATCAGTGAACATTTTTCTTAATATTTTATTTATTTACATCAACAATCTCTATTACATAAGTATTATTAATATCAAAGCTGAAAAGGAGAATACGTATGATATTAAAATTCCTTTTTTCTTGCTTTTTGTTCTGCAAATGTGTCAATAACGTCATCAAAATTCAAATTTCGGGCCACGGAATGTTCAATGGACAAAATGGCTAAGTTGCGTAACCGTTCTTGTCCCATAGAATTTCTCAAATAAGTTTTTATCAACTTCAGTTTTGAAAATGATCTTTCAGCGCTGGCCGTAGTCACAGGAATTGTTTCAAATAAAAGAAATGCAGTGCACACTTCAGGAAAGCTTGACGATATAAAATGATTCTTAAAGATTAATAAATCAGCAAGATCTCTTATAGAAGCCGACTTTTCTATTTCCTTCCTGAAAGTGGATCGAAAACTGAGAATTTCCTTGGCAAATGAAACCGATATGTCTCTTTTATATACGTCAACAAATTGTAAAGCCTTTTGCATTAAATCGGTATCATTTAAATTTTGCAAAGTCGCAGGTTGTTGTACACTGAAATTGGAAACAATTTCATTGATTCCAAGGAAACGCGATTTCAGTTGATTAATGATAATGTCCAATGCACGATAGAAAACGTTAACTTTAAACAAGCTTTCGGGATCTTGGAGACGTTGATCTTCGCAAATTTCGTCAAAGTGACATTTCACCTTTTTCTGGCGAGTATTAGGAAATTCGGGGTTGATAGACCATTTTTCTGCTATACTGTTTGCTTGCATTTTTAAGTCTCCAAATTCATTTCGATACTTTTCAAGTTCTTCCAGACAGATTTGCAAACGTTTGAGGCATTTGAAAGATCCGTGGTTTTTGACTGAAGTGCTTTAGAGACCGCGTCGATAGTTTGTAAAATTTTACAATGGAAAACCAGTAGGGTCAAGGTGGCAACAGTGGCGCACCCTTTTTTCGAATGGTTATATTTCTGAGATTTATTTAATTAGAATGTTGAAATTTCACAGGATTGTAGTGTAGTTACCGTAGATTAATATTTATTTAGAAATCTTCTTAATTTTTACACCAAACAAGAAATACACATTTTTTTTAAAATAATGTAATATGCGCCACTGTGTACACCGGGTCGGGTACAGTGGTTCAGCCGTCAGTACACAGTGGTTAGGGGTGGTACACAGTGGTTATATGGTGAGTATACAGTGGATTGTCTTATTATATCCATACGGTTTATGAAAGATAAGATGAACATTTTATAGTTTATTGTTTATTGTTCAATGTGAAATAAGTACCGACACCTACAATGTATCAAACAAAAGACAAAAACGAAACATTATAAGAACAAAAAGTTTATACACGAGGATCCAGTGTTCTAAAAAACAATGTTAATTAACATGCAATTGTGACATATCGACTGAAAAATTATAGATGGATTGTTGTCTAGCTGTGCTTCCAGATATGATTGGTTTAGGTAAAATCAACTTTATATCGTGTTCTTTTACATAAGACAAGTCTGGTACGTTTGGTAGACAAAATCGATCCTTCTGACTGGTCTTGGCACGCAGAAAAGAAACAAAATATTCCAGATCTTTATTTCTAGTCTCCAATACTTTACCAATATAATAGACTCTTGTTTTCTTTGTATCAAACAGAACTAAAACATATTCTCCCTCTTTCGGTGGTCGAGGCAAAGCTTTAAAATCTGCCTCTGTTATTACGGGATTTTCATATTCATTTTCATCTAACCAATTTTCATCATTATCAGATTCTTGGTACTTAATATTATCTTCCATTTCATCGTCAGTATCACTTTGCAGGACTTTTCTGGTTACTTTTTTCTTTTTGGCAGTTTTTCTTTTCTTTTCAGCAGATTTTTCCATTTCGATGATATTTTTTTCTGGAGTGTCGGTGGCTACCATACTGCGCCCTAGTTTTCTTGGTTTCCTTTTGTTTTGACGTGGTCCTGCTTTTATAGGGTCTCTAAATTGGAAAGGTGATACGAAGACCTTCTGGGTAGTAGGAGACCTATAAATTTCACTGGCGTTGTATTCCCTCAAAATTTCTTTTCCTAGAGGATTTTCTACAATTTCAGTGGTAGTAACTTCAGTTACTTTATCATGTGTCGTAACACTTGAAATCTCATGATCGTCAATTAACGGGCCTTCAATTAAAATTGAAGGAGACAGCTCGTCCCTATTTATTTCTGGATTTTTTTCTATTGCCTCATCAAAAGTTGAAGGTAATGGACAAGATATATCTTCCGCTGCTGTTACTTGATTCGATGAAGGTCTTGAAACTTGCGAATACTCAGCCTTATCGGAAGTTGAAGGTAATGGACCAGATACTTCTTCTGCTGTTGTTTGATTTGATGAAGCTATTGGAATTTGTGTTCTACTTTCATCGCGGCTTTCACAATCTGTACACGGGCGATCAGTGACTTCACTAGGCATAAAATCTATATCGGTGAATAAATCCCTGTCAAAGGGGTAAATGCCACATTTTCTAAAGGCATTGGTTATATTTACAGGGGTCATCGATTTTAAGAACGCAGTTCCAACTAATTCACCCACCTCGTAAATTGTCACTGGTTTCCCAGGGTTTCGTAGCATCCATGACTCTATAGCGGCGTTGTAATATTGCTTAAATGGTCTAAACACCCCAACGTCTAACGGCTGCAGTTTTCCCGATGTGTGGGGATGAAGTGTTATTATGTGCACACCTGCAGCTTTGGCTAAGTCAAGGGCCTTAATGCTCAAGTGCGATTCGTGGTTGTCCATTATGAGGATGGAAGGATTGTCAAGAGAACTATTAGTATTTTTGATAAAATGCTGAATCACTTCGATAAAAATTTCCGCATTCATCCAACCTGTGGGTGCTGCTAACCCAAGACTTCCAGCTGGTGCGCCTTTTAGCATATGATTCTTGAAATGCTTGCGTGGAAATATTAAGGCTGGTGGAATTGCTTGACCACTCGCCGATATTATGGCGCAAGTTGTGACAAGCGTGCCCTTCTCTCCACTTGTTACCTTTCCGAGAGACTTATGTCCTTTTGGGGCAATCACTTTTGCCGGTTGTTGGACTGTAGTCGTCGAAGTTTCATCCAAATTGAATATTCTAGTAGCGTCACACAATTTAGGATCTCTCAACATTACCTTTTCTAAATTATCATAGAAGGTTTTCACATTAGCTCTATTAAAAGATGTAGCACGTGCCAAACTACACTGTTCTGGTTTTCGTAGGCTTAAATCCTCATGTCTTTGTCTAAATGCTTTCAGCCAGTCCTTACCAGCCATTTTTTTTTGCGTCCATGATTGAGGTATTTTTATGTCATTCTTTAGCGCCATTTCATAAGCAACAATTCTAGTTTCTTTGGTAGACAGTCCGTAAAATAACAGAGCACAATACCTTAGGTAATCTTTTAAACTATTCTCTTGTTCTTCCGTAAATATACGATTCACTGCATAATTTGGCGTTAAACGGACCTGTTTTTGATCCCTCGTCTTATGATAGTATCGTCTGAGAGTAGTGGCGGAAATCTTTTGAGTTTTGGCCGCTTTCCTAATACTATCGCCTTTTTTTATGAGCTCTAATGCCGCCCTCATTTGATCCTCTGTATGATTTCCTATTTGACGTACCTCCTTGCGTTTTCTTGGCATTCTGTAAAGAAATAATAATATTATAAGTTGTTCTCAACAAAAACATTATGAACAGTACACAGTGGCGCGCGCGCCACTGTGTACTTACAGGATTTGCGCCAGTGTGTACCTGACTACCTTTTTGTTTCAAAAGCAAACACGACGCCGTTACATAACCTATCCTGTTACTCATCTTACGTCAAAATATACTTAAATGTGTTCACTTTACAACAATCCAAACATCGATTCAAAAGCCATTATATTAAAGCAAATGTAATACTGGAAACTTACCTCGAAAATTTACTTTTGAGCACTCAAAATTAAAAAAAATACGTAACACCAACAATAGCAAACGCACGCCGCTGACAACTGGGGGCCAGCCTTCCCGGCTATTTGGCTATGCAATATGCAAAGGACAACGCTATATTCTTGTCCCTTTCCTCCAAACTTGTATTGCGCCACTGTTCCCGACTGCGCCACTGATGACACCTTGACCCTAACATTATAAAGTTGTAGTTTTCAATCTTCTTTTTCAGTGAAATAGCTTTGTTTCTCTCATCTGCTTTGGAACTTAATAAAATAATTTTGGTTAGCGCTTTTTGAATTTCCACAAACCGAACTTTTAAAGCAAAAATGGCATCATAACGTCCTGCCCATCTTGTTGGGTTTAATGTCTTCAATGTTATGGAAGTTGAAGACTCCCCTTCTTCAGCTATTAAACTTGATAACATATTCCATCTTTTGATACTATGCCCAAAAAAATTAACTAAGTAACTTAAACAATATTTTGGATTAATACAATGATAAATTCCTCCTTAGTCACGAGTCTCTCTGGGGGCCCCCTAAGGCCGGGGGCCCGTGGCATTTTGCCCGTTATGCCACCCTATTGTTACGCCACTGAGACCCATTAGAGAATTTTCTGGGAATTCTCGCAGCGGTGCCCATGGGGAAAAATTCCAATATAGCCAAAAGTATAAAGTTAAAGAGAACGAAAATTCAGGCAGTAATAAATAATTGCATAGGAGCATCCGAAAAGTAAAGTTTAATAAACGATTTGAAGGCCCAAAAATTTTCAATATTAATTGATGAAAGCACAGATATCAGTGTGATAAAAACAATAGCCATTGTAGTGAGGTATTTTGATTTAAAATCAGGACTAGTAACCAGTCGTTTTTGGGATTTAATCCAATTGTATGATGAAAATACGACAGATCATTCAGCCAATGCAGAAAAAATATTTACAAAAGTGATTGAGTCCTTCCAAAAGCATTCCATCCCTTTGGAACACATAATTGGTTTTGGTTCGGATGGATGCTATAGTATGATGGGCTGCCGTAATTCTGTCTCAAGCCTATTCCGAAATCTTTGTCCAGGCATCATCATATTAAAGTGCATTTGTCATTCGTTGCACCTTTGTGCAAACGATGCTACCAAAGAACTTCCCTACACTTGCGAAAAGCTTGCCCGAAACATATATAATTATTTTAAAAACAGTAGCAAACGACAAAGTGAATTTGTGGAATTCCAACATTTCGCTGAAGTGGATGTACATAGAATTCTACGACCTGCACAAACTCGGTGGCTATCACTTAATGCTGTAATTGACAGATTATTAGAACAGTGGGACGCATTGCGTCTTTACTTTGACGTTAAATGGCTTTCAGACTCAGAATGTCAGGAAATCCATGCCTGTCTCAACCACCCCGTAATGAAAGCATATTTTTATTTCTTGGGATGGATGTTGCCTAAATTTACGACTGTAAATAGTTACTTTCAAAGTGAATCTGTTGTGATTACTAAATTGCACCCGAAAATGACAGCTTTGTATAATGAGTTGATATCCCTGATTTTTCCCATCAATTGCATAAATTCAATTGCGATCGAAATGCAATATCCGACAATTGAAAGAAGTCACAAAGATTTAAAGGACATTTATCTGGGCCTTGGAGTTCAAAAGCAGTTAGAACTGGTCGAAGAAGATAGAAGGGAAATATTTAGGCAAAAATGTAAAAACTTTATCGTTACAGCATGCACAGGTATCCGTAAAAGATATTCAATCAATGACGAAGTTATGACAACTATATCAAAAGACCCCGAAATTTGTGTTTCTGAAGAAAGGCTAGACAGCCTTGCTCCTGTATTCAGGCTCCTCCCAAGATTAATTCCAAAGACGTTGAACGAACAGCAGGAACTCGATGACGAATGGCGCCGGCTACTTCTTCACCTACCAAAAGATTTAGACGCAAGTCAGCAGCCTCCTGATAAATTCTGGCATCTGGTAGCGCAAATAGGTGAAGAAAACAGAAAGGTTTTTAAGCAGCTTCCATCATTTATGTTAGGAATTTTATCTTTGCCGCACTCCAATGCTGAATGCGAACGGGTATTCAGCAAAGTGAATGACATAAAAACCAAAAAACGGAACAAACTAATAACCCGTTCTATACGAGGGAATCTTCTGGCACATCAGTCCATCAAGAGACACGGACAGAACTGTATTGACTTTAAACCTGATGATGAAATGCTGAAAAAGTTAAATCAGAACATTTACAAAAATGAGGAGATGGTTGTATCTGATTCAGACTAATTTTTTTTATATAATTTTACTTTACTAAAATAACCATTGTAATATTTCCTTTACTTTTTCTCAATAAAATGTCTAAAAATGGCTTATTTTATTAAAAAAAGATACAGTTTATTTTTCTTGAAGCAGTCACCGTATTTTCTTCTAATCTACCGTGTTTTTTGAGCGGAAACACCGTCAACCAGATATTTGACATGGCAACACTGCTGTCAAATGACAACATTTCGCAGCACGAGTTGACTTTGCGGTCGTTTTGCGGTCGATCTTTTTTTTTTAATAGCGGCAAAGGTTACGCCAATCGATATGCACTATTTTGTATGGGAATTCGTAGCACGAGTGTGGTTCTATTGGCGCTTCTTATGTCAAAACACACGCTGGCGCGCTGTCATGTAAAAGTTAATATTTTTCACTTTTTAGGTTAGAAGTTCAGCGTTTCGAGTAACATTATCTTTGGTTGCGAGTTGATTTTGGTTATTTGTTGGTAATTTACTAAATACAGGATAAAATTTTCTTCAATATATTGATATTATTTGATACTATTGATAGTTAATATTGGCAAAATTGGGTACATCTTTAATAATAAATTTAAATAAATGTAAAATGTTGAAAATTTGTGATTAGATTGATCTATCCACATCTTTGCATAAAATGGATGCAATTACAATTGTGATAAAATAATAATAGGTCAACTATTAAATGTAATATAAATATTGTCAGCTCAGACAATGGCTCGACTTGGGATGTTTCTCGGCGCTCTTGAGAGCGAACATTTATGTACGGAGACGTAATCAAGAACGATTGAATTTAAGGCAAGAGCATGATGCTTTCTCATTTCTTTCCGATGCAGAGTTTTTTCATACTTATCGGTGCACAAAGGCAATAGCCAGCGACTTAATTGAAGATATTAGACCGTATGTTACATACACTGACACACTCACAAGCATTACAGTGGAAACTAAGGTAAATTCAATCAAAATACATTCTGGTTTATAACTTCCGTAATGCCTCTTTCCATTCAGATACTTAGCACTACAGTTTCCGCGGTGCTAAAGCTGATAGCTGAAGCGGAAACAGATAGAAAATTAAGAGATTAAATCCAACAAACCGGAGAAGTAATTTATGAGCTAGACAAGATTTTCAATTTTACAAATGGGCCGTCATGCCAAGCCGACATAATAAAAGGACGACGAGAAAATGTGTCCGAAAAGACTCAACATTAAAAGATTTTCGGAAAAAATGCAATTAACGAAGTTTGTACAGCCGAATGGCGAATTAGCCAAAAATGTAAAGTGTCTTCAAGGCTATCACAACACTGAGCTCATTGCAGGATATTTGGAACGAAGTGAACTCTCTAGGGTTTAAATATTTGAATCTGAGGCAATTAAATCAGGACGCGCTAGAGAATTTATTTGGAGTAATACGGCAACATAGTCATACAAATAGGAACCCATCCGACATGTTCGTCTTTTATAGATGCCTTAAAAACATCGATAACAACTGGGTTAACAGCGCCTCATAACCGTGGATCTAACTGTGAAAAGGACTATCAAAATCTATTAACAAATTTCCACGATTTAATTTTTGAGCAGCCGCCACAAAATGTGTGTGATCAGTCACAGGAACAGGTACACGTGGACGTAGACATATCTATCCCAGAAATTGAAGATGAATTTGACAACCCTGTTATCAGTCTACCAGATGACATCGATGATTTCGAAGTAGAGACGAACCTGGTAGAACTAGACGAACAGCCAATAGTTTATATAAGTGACTATTTGGCCTCAACCATAATAAAAAACCACAATTGCGCCCTCTGCAAGGAGATATTAAGCGTTGACGAACCGCGAGACGAAAGACCCAACCTATACTACTCTTACATTAGGTTGCGAGAATGGTGGCAAGATAAAAAGTCACTGACGGATATGTCAGTGACCATGTCCATACCTTTGTGCAGATTGGTTGAATCGGCAATCAATGTCTTTCGAATGAAAATAGTACCATGCCTCCATTACAATAATATATGTGCTGTAACTGTGTTATTGACCGATTGTGACATATTTTTTTTAAAATGTTCTGATCACGGCAATGTTATGAACACCATGCTGATACGTATGGGCCGGCTATTGATTTACAGACAATGTAAATTAATTAATGGAAATATATCTTTACAAGAAGACGCCTTTGAGTATACAAATAAAAAAGCACAACTAGCAGGAATTGCTAAGTAGTGCATAAATGCACGAGTACGAGTACTTCACTTGACCAGTTCCTTACAACATGGAAATAAGTTCATTAACGAAGTCTTGCGAAGCGTGTGGTGCTAGTACCTACTGCAAATACAGATCCAGGAACTGATAAAAGTAATTTTAATGAATTTTATTTTATTGACAGGGTAAGCCAGTGCTAATTAAAAATGATTACCGGTTTTATTTTGGATGTACAAATAAAAGCGGTACCACTATTTGGAGGTGTGTACATCGTAATGTGTGTACGCTGTCGTGCAGTTGCAACTTTCTTCCCGTTGTGCGGATTATAACCACCGTTTCAAATGTCAGTCCCTGTGCTTCGTGTATGGTGAGCGTGCGCGACCCAGTGCCCGACCCGTAAACCCTGGTTGGTCAGGGTTTCCTTTTCGACCTGGGTGTGTACCAAGTATAAGGTGTTGGGAAGGGTTTTTGGTATCTGCGCACCGACCAAAGTCGGCTCTTGTGCGGGGCGACTGTTATTGGTTTTATTATGGGGGGCTGTCTTGTGAAACTCTCGACGGCGGCTGTTTGACTTCTCACCGCTTCCAGTTTTTTACCCTTTGATTTGACTATGTTGGGTATGGCTTTTGCGGCTGCGCTTATAGCATCCACAAATGGTTTTAGCAGAGATCGCGACTGGGTTCTCTCCTTTTTGCCGGATTTGTCCTCCTGTGCCGCGAGTTTTTCTTCTGCTGTCTTTTGTTGTAACCGTTCGGATCCGCTAAGCGAGCTCGCCATGTCGATTTGGCCCGTCTCCACACCGGGATTTGTTTTTTGTATTTTGGTGTAGCCGAGGTTTTCTCCTCTGTTCTCGTACGCTACCACCTCATGGTTTTCAGAGGCTTTAATGCACCCGACGTGGTCCGAGACCTCCCCCTTTTCGAACTCAATCACCATGGCGTCCACGCTTATTATCCGAGGTGTTACTGTGGCCTCTCTCCCCGACTCTCCAAGCTTCATGAGCACTGAACATGCCTGCGCGAACGGAGTGTCATCATCGCTTCCTTCGAATAGTGCTATCGTCTTGTTGTGCGACCGCACCAGTCGACAGCGATGATTACCTATCTCTATTTCCGTTAGCGCGTTGAATACCCTGCACTTCATGGTCACTTTGGATGTGCTGCCGTTTTTACCCTAGATGTTAATAACATTAAGGTTTTGCGAGAAAGTAAAAAAACACACATGTAAAGTCAGTATAGATATTGAAGTACAAAAAGCAATAGACAAATGTAGAAAAAGAGCCAGAACAGAGTGTACACCAATGAAGAAAATATACGATGAAAGTTTTAAAGATTTAATGGACAAAGGCACTAACTTTTTAAAATACGTACCTGCATTTGAATCATTAAAAAGTGGACTCTATATATGTAGAAAAAAAGGATTCAAAGTTCAGAAGCTTAAGTATACACATCTAAATGAGGTGGAGGTTCCTGATCATTTGGCAAGTGAATTTTTAGTAATTAATGATGGCAGCAATGATAAAATCCTTATGTTCATGACAGTTGAAGGAATGAAATTACTTCCATCTGTCGATGAATTTTTTGGAGATGGAACTTTCCAATCTTGTCCTGATCCATTCTACCAGATTTATTCAATACATGGAGATATCAATAGCACCGAAAATTGCCCAAACATATTTCCATTTTATATATTTCTTCCAAATAAAACCGAAGCTCTTATACGAGAATGCTAAATTTAATATTAAACAAAATACCTACTTGGAAACCCAAAGTTTTTCACATTGACTATGAGATGGTCATGATGAATTCTATTAATAAAGTATTTCCAGAATCTGACTGTAAAGGTTGTTATTTCCATTATTCACAGGCCATTGTACATTGTAAAAGGCAAAGTTTTTAAAAATGGAAAATCTTGCTGAATTAAAGTTCATGTATTTAACAATCGCACTTGCACTTTTGCCCACTTATTATATTCCTGAAGCATGGTTAACTATTAAAGAATCCAATAAAGAAAATAAGATTGTTCATAGTGTTAAGAATCCTAAAATCTAATGGAATTGGTATTAGAAAATATGATGATGACGATGGAAATGCTATAAGGCTGTATGATCTTTTGGCGCATTTGCCTTACTAAAAAACGCAACAACAACTGTCATACTGACTCTCGGGGTTCGCCTTTCGCGCGAAAAACCGGTGGTGGTAATTGTGATTCGAATTGGTCAAAGATGTGGTGCTCATTGATGTAACTCAGAGAATATTGATGGCAGTGTGGCTGTGGAATGGTTCAGGTGGTCCTATCTTTGTGACGACAGCGGAGCTGCAATTCGGTGAGATCAATCCAATCTAGTATTCCTTGCCATCTCCCAGAGACCATACCTCGTAAGGTGGCTGCCTTTTACAGTTCAGAATTGGTATAGACTCATGCCCGCAAATGTGACTTAGCACGCTTGTAGCCATCGTACCAACCATTGGAGTGTACATTTTATTGTACCTATTTATAAGCGTCAATACGAAAATGTTTCTAGCACACTTGTTTGTTCACAAGCGATTATTTTTATATTATTTCCTGATCTTCATGTTAGCAGCAGGGTGTCTACCAACATGCAAGCGTATATACAACATACGAGTGCTCAATTTAATTATTTGGCGACTTGCTGAAGTATGCAGGGACCGGTCGGCATTGTTATTATTTACACTTTATTCTATACGCCCTAGAAATTTACATGGGGACATAGATGCCAAATAAGACATACAAATGGCATACACATAGCACTGAATAGTATTGTTGATATAAATCAGTAAAGTGTGTCACATGAATCAAATGATTTAATTTTGAGGGTTGTTCACAATGACCGTGAGTTAGGGCCGGGTGGTGATCGGAGTCACGAATTAAGAATTTTCGCTGGTCTTTGTTATGACGGAATCGGTGGTTTGGGAACTGTCGAGCATCGTCTCTATGGCTGTGAGCAGAGATATTTTAGATGTACCTAGCGGTGACCAGTCTGGTCCGGTGAATAACTTGTACTGATGTATTTTATATTGCTGGCTGATTATGATATGGCAACATTGCATCATCACTGTTTAATGGTGTAACCTGAAGTTGGATGATGGTAATATAATATTTGGATATTGTTTTCTTACCCCGTTAAGTAAGTCTTCATACACCAACCTTCAGGACATTCCATTACTTTAAGTTTGATGAATTTACATACCTACCTACCTACTTAAAAAATTGAAGTTGAATATTATTATTATACATTTGATAGAACTGCAGCATAATGCTGGTGTGTCTATATCACAGTGTTGGTAAGTTCACAGCTTTGATGTCTAATGATCATGATTCACTATGTAATATAATCAAGTTAATAATGTTTATTTTTAACTACATGTCGAGGCAATTTTTAAAGGAGTTCCCTGATGGTGCAGTTACCACATCATCAGACAGTTTGTTCCATGCATGATCAACTCTGCTATTTAAGAAGTTATGAGCGATTTAGTATTGGCGACAGTGCGGTAGATTTTCATATGGTGTCCTCGCAATGGACGTATGTCTTCGTATATTAAAAGTGAATTGGGGGCAATGGGATAAAGGAGCATATTGACAGGGCGAAGAGATAAGAGAGTGTACATATCTACAAAGCTGATATACGATTTGGATGCCATATCTGGTCAGTACTTAAGATCATGAGGATGCAGACAATATTTAAAGCCATGTGGAGTATTATGCCTATATCGGTATATCTAAAGTTATGGATTGGTGGATTTCTTAAGAGTGTTCAATATAATATTGAAGGTAATGTTGGCTGGCTTTGTACATGATTTTTCCTAAAATTACATCATGGTTTTACGTGTGGTGAACGAAACAGTGACCTAACCATGGGTGGACCTAACTAAGGGCTTGTGAATACATGGTGGCTTTGGATAATTTCATCAATTTTGCGGCATTATTTTATGGCTTTTATTCTTTGTAATGATTACTATTTGTCAGTATATTGTGGATAAAGGAGTATAGGTGTCACACAGAGGAAAATAAATGAAGAATGTCAGCCCTTGACAAACCAAGAAGCAAGTACAAATCGTCTACACTTTGTCATTCCAATCGAAGTATAAAATGGTGAAACCAAAGGATAGAAAAGACTGGATTACTGAAGAATGGAAACTCACATATTTTTGGACGCATGGACCTATGGAACTCCTAAGAGAAGATCTTTGCAGTGATATTCTATCAAGTTTGGAGACCAATAGACATAATCGTTGGTTTTGTATTATGTTGTATTTATTTACTGATATATGTAGAGGTAACACTGTACGTTTTGTGTCACAGATCCGACTTTGTGATGTGCAACATAGATAATGTGCAATGACATCTACAACTTATTGTTACTACTGGGTAGACCGAACACTGTTCTATTATCAGATGAAAATTATGCGTACAATTATAATATTATTCATTATCAACCAGTGAATACTAATGTTTACTTTTGCAATTGATGCCTTTGGAATAGGAAACAGTCATTGAAGGATATGATTTGTTACGCTATCTGAAGTTTGTACACCGATACTGTTGCAGTGTTGTTGCTTGTCATGCCAGTAAATGAAGTGCAGGTACCTATGTAGTTATAGTGATAAGCGCCTAGATAGGCCATTTGAAAGTTAAATCCAGATTTTACTCTCAACGTCGCAAACCTTGATATATCTAGCGCCTACGGGAAGTCATCAGCTTCGAAGAGATGTTCCGGCTAGCCCACAACAGGGGAATATATGAGGAACCGATGGAAAACCTTCAGTAGTGGGGAGGCATCGTAAGAAGTTGAAACAGCTGTGACATCTCATGTTCGAGCAAGTTCTTACAAGTTTTTGTTATCCCTAGCTGCAATACAGAAATAACTACCAACCTAGATCAGTGTTAAAATATATTTACGGCAAGATCTGCTGGCCGGTGCTTGTGCGACCATATAACGGTGATTGCCCCGATCGGTAATGGCCGTTACGCGTGCAATACAGCGCTCGGCCATAGACCAAGATGAGTCAAGATGAGTCAAGATGAGTCAAGATGAGTCAAGATGAGTCGAGATGAGCCAAGATGAGTCAAGAGGAGCCAAGAGGTGTCAGGAGGAGTCAAGTGGAGTCGGAGTCAAGAGAAGTCAGGAGCTGCCCGGAGGTGCTAGGAGATTTTAAGACATAGCAAGACATAGCAAGACATAGCAAGACATAGCAAGACATAACAAGACATAACAAGACACAGCAAGACATGGCAAAATATGGCAAAAGAGGACGAGGGACGTCAGGGGAAATCGAGGGAAGTGAAGGGAAATAAAGAGAGGTCAAATGAAGCATACGCAAGCTGAACTCGGCGGGCATCCTCTGGGTGGCGAATTGGTGACCCGCCTACTATACGAATTTACCTTATAACGCTTATCAACTTACCAATACCACGGCGCGGCGGTATTAATACGACACATACGTAGAGAAAGTGCAGAAAGGTCATTTGCTGTTTGAAACCAGTTGAAAACTTCCTCAAAAGTTGAAGCTGCCGACGTCTCCTAGTTTTTATAATGTACTTATTGGAAAGCTGTATGGTTGCCAAAAGAAACCCGGAGCTGTTGAAATAGTAGAATAGGAGCGTGCGACCAAGGAACACTCAAGTTAAAACTCAAATGTCCAAAACAACTCTTAAGGAAAAAGGTAATCAGTATGGCTCCTAGAGTAACAAACGTTCCGAGTAAATAAAACATGTCAATTGTTTGTATCGTGTGGAGTCCGATATTATTTTCGTATGCGAAGAGGCACATTAGAGAAGTCTTATAGAAATACCATGCCACCTTATTTTACCTATGAGGACGAATAAATGATTAGGAATTGGAAAGTAATAATTAGAGGTTCCAATAGGGATATTTGACCTGCGCCTTAACATATCCAAGGATTGGGAGGTGGGTACTGATGGATACGGTAAGGAGTTCTAGAAGCGAATAGTGTGAGTGTTGAAGAACTTCGAAGCAAAACGTTGTAGAGGAAACAGAAAGGAATAGAATGGCATCGTCGTTGGAGCGGGAACATGCGATCAGGCAGAGAATAGATGGAATACTAACGGCGTGGCGACCTCGAGGTGGACTCATGGGGCAGATCTGAGTGACCAAAAGCTCGTTGGTCTAATGATATACAGTGGGTTACTAGGAAGCAGTGGAACCTAAGGACATCATATAGCAGAAGCTAATGGCGAAAATGGGGTGGATTATATCCAGTCGGCAATAGTACCAGGTCTCTATTCCTTGCGGCGTTGTGGAGAGTGCAGATTGTCATAATGATCGCCAACCTACTTAAGAAGACGCTACCATGAGAAGAGGAAGATATCCAGTTAGGCTCATAGGGGCTGAGTATGATGAGGATGAAACTTGAAAGAGCAATGAAAACTTGGCCTTAGGTAAGGAAGAGTGAAGAAGAAGAAAAAAACAGATCATAAGAGCGGAATATAAGAGTGAGATACGGCCAGCAAAGTCACCGTCCTTGCGTTGCATCAACAAATTTAGCGTGTATTCACATGTATCCCAGCCGCACGATGGCTCGAAAGGGGCACGCAGACACCCGGCGAAGTCACAAATTAGTACCAGCTTTTAGCGGGCCCTATCGTGTTACAGCAATATTGGGCTACGACATACGAGATTATAGTGGCATGGAAGGGAGGAATATCTCTGATAGGAATAATAAGAACATTGTTTCAATGAACAATACTAAACCTTGAGTTAAGTTTAGCGAACCCGAGTCGGAAAGTGACTATGGTGAAAGAGAGCGAAGGATTGTATTAAACTAGTACTGGCAACTGGAATCTGACTATCAAGGCGTGACCATAATTAACTATTTATCGGACCGAGAGAGACGTAAAGTAGCTGATGATGTATACGCTTCAGTCACGGGGTTGAGACCATAGCACCTTGTGTGTCCAAGCGGTGCCCATGTAGACAAACTGGCTGAGGCAGTAGCACCCTGTGTGCGCAAGCGGTGGCTGAGCAAATGAACGGGTTGAGGCCGTAGCACATTGTGTGTGCAAGCGGTGCCCATATAAGCGGGTTGAGGCCGTAGCACCTTGTGTGTGCAAGCGGTGCCCATATAAGCGGGTTTGAGGCCGTAGCACCTTGTGTGTGCAAGCGGTGCCCATATAAGCGGGTTTGAGGCCGTAGCACCTTGTGTGTGCAAGCGGTGCCCAAATAAACGGGTTGAGGCCGTAGCACCTTGTGTGTGCAAGCGGTGCCTGTATGACAAACGGGTTGAGGCCGTAGCATCTTGTGCGTGCAAGCGGTGCCCGAATAAATAAACGGGTTGAGGCCGTAGCCTCTTGTGGTGCAAGCGGTGCCCATATGGATTTATTCATTTACCTTGTGGAATATGGACAGTTAATTTATAATAAAAGGAAACATTACGAGTAACTGTAAGCTACTCTTTGTAATTGACAAACCTCTACCTGTGAACTTGCATTGAAAATACCTTGAGAATCGAGACGTATGAAATACGATGATATAAATTATATGCATTTAATATAACAATATCGATAAGCGAGGCAGGCCGTCGTACCTTGTGTCGGCGACATGATGGCGCCTGATATGATTGACGGTCAAACCGTCGCACCTTGTGTGTGCAAGCGAACGACGGCGACACACGAATAATTAGTTGTTCTGTGGTCCAAGTAAAAGGAGAGATAAATACCAAATTAATTTATTGCTTCATGTGGTACATTGCATACATGGTGTTACATCTTAATGACTGTCACACGAAACATTAACACCTAGAAGATTTTGTAAGGAACAATGGACAGATAGCGGCGACTAGCCGACGCAAATATTGGCCAAATTGATATCTAAATATGGATGGATGAATTATAACGTACTATTTACCCTTGTGGCAAGCATAATCGATAGAGTACCAAACTCAGAAATCCGCCGTCGGGCAAAACTGGTGGATTGGGGAAAGGATGGTTTCCCTGAAGGGGAGACGGGCAGGGCAAGTTGCACGTAGAGACGACGATCGCTGGGCGTACACAGCTACAGTCTGGAGGACACGCACGGGACGATGCAGCGTGGGAAGATCACCAATCGCGCACATTTGGGAAGGAATGTATGCGTCGGTCATAAATACAAGACAATGGAAGGATGGCGAGAAGGCCTACGTCCAGCGGTGGACAGATACAGGCCGACGATGACGACGAAGCATAATAAGGAATATGAATATATAGACCAGAGGCGACATTGTTCATCAGTTTCCAAATATCTCGCTGCTAGAGGTTATTGTTATTCAATGAAGACTTGTGGAAAATGAATAGGTATATCTACGTTAGGATCTTCATATAAATGGCGCGGAAACGGAAGCTGCGGCGAACATACTGAAACCAAACGGCTTATGTAAGGTTGTGGTTTTTTTTTTTGCAGGAATTAAGCGACTCTTCGAATGGGTCATTCTCTAATGTCGGATGGCCGGAACGGTAACACGACGACTTAATCAGAATCCACAATAATACGCGGTTTTGTGGTATTGATCCAACATTGCGTTTCGATAATTTATTTATTTAAGCTTTTACACGTTAGGGTGCAAAAGTTGATCTTTATTTTCTAGATGTTTTAGCGTACCGGAATCAACGGAGTAATTTTATATGTTGTAATGACGCATCTAATCGGTTCTGTGTTGTTGTTTTGCTGTGTCTGGGACAGACACTATTTATCAGAATGGCCGAGTGTTAAGAATCCTAAAATCTAATGGAATTGGTATTAGAAAATATGATGATGACGATGGAAATGCTATAAGGCTGTATGATCTTTTGGCGCATTTGCCTTACTAAAAAACGCAACAACAACTGTCATACTGACTCTCGGGGTTCGCCTTTCGCGCGAAAAACCGGTGGTGGTAATTGTGATTCGAATTGGTCAAAGATGTGGTGCTCATTGATGTAACTCAGAGAATATTGATGGCAGTGTGGCTGTGGAATGGTTCAGGTGGTCCTATCTTTGTGACGACAGCGGAGCTGCAATTCGGTGAGATCAATCCAATCTAGTATTCCTTGCCATCTCCCAGAGACCATACCTCGTAAGGTGGCTGCCTTTTACAATAGAATATTTTGAGAGTCAGTGGATATCCCCAAAAATGGTCCTAATGTTAAGCTGTCACAGCGAACAATACCGTACAACCAACACCCTAGAGGGCTGGCATAAAAAACTAAACCGCGAAATTGGTTCATTAAAGGATTCGTTTCCTTACGTAGTGTCGTTTTTAAAAGAAGAGGCACAACGTAACGATTTTAAAATTTCAAGAGCAATACATAACATAGAGATGAAAAGAGAAAACCATCACAAAGTGTTAAAAACAAAAAGATTGCTGCAATATTGAATGAATTATTGGATAAAAAAATCACAGTTTTGGAATGCCTAAACAAATTAAGATGCTTATCTTTAATATAATTCTTTAACATAATATATCTTAAGATAATTACTAGAAAGCGACTAAGTTTCTTGTTAAGATAAAAACAAGGAAATTCACTTCACGTTCTGTATTCTAATCCACAGTACAATAAATGTTTTAAAAGGCATGACAGTTTGTAATTTATTAGAAATAATAAAAAAACTGTCATGTGAGAAAGTGGGACCGCGTCCTTGTTTTTTTACAAGAGGTACATCAATTTGCCCATTGACCAGCTGCATTTGAACGTGAAGAATATAATTATTCCGTTCTATAACATTCTTTGAACGCATTTTTCCTGATTGTTCTGATGTTAAAGAATTCACGGCGTTAAATTCTGCATCCTCCTTGAGAATTTTCAAAAGATGTAAAATGGTTGGTTTTCTTTTAAAAAGTTTATTAAATTCACCGTTCCATCCCTCACAGATGTTATTAGTACGGTGTCGCTCACCGAAACTACACCATAAAGCTTTTTTCGGCATCCAGTATTTTTTAATGTAAGATAGGAACTGTCGCAGGTTTTTGTTACTTCCTACAATTTCACTCTCCTCCAGTATATATCTAAACCCTTCTTCAACTTGTGCTTCCGGGAGAAGTGGCAACACCATACACAAACTGACAATTTTGTTCAAATGCTTTTTCGTATTTTTTTAACCCTTTTAATAATCATAAGTTGCCTCGCTTTTCGCTTAAGCTTATCTTGAAAATGAAAATAACAACCATGGTGTGTTATCTGGGGAAAAATGGTTTTCATCGCAGTGATTGCAGCTTGTTCGAAATCAGTTATAAACTTACTTGGTGTCCATTCCGGAACTTGCGACTTTATGTACGCAAACAATTTATAATATGACTTTTTTAATTTGTTAGGCATAAGTGCGTATACCACGGGTACTACATTATTTTTGTCATCACTACTGCCTAAATCACAAAATAGCACATATAATTGTTTGAACGGTTTCGGGCACCTCTGAAAGGTGCCATCACCTAAAAATATTTTGCCGACTTTGATAAACTCCCGTGCTTCTTTTGACGCAAACACTAATATACGATTGCTTTCATCGTCATTATAATCTCCAAGAAGAAAATCATCAAAGTCTGGTGGTATCTTAACTTTTTCTAGGTCATCGTGCACTATTTTCTCTACTTTTGCGAGTTTCCTTCTTTTTCTATAAGCCACGGATCGGTATTTGCTGAAAGTTGGTAAAGCCAATGGGCGTTTTTGGAGCCTTTTGAAATTTTCGCGGCCAGAAACCAAATATGGTTATTTAGGTACATATTGGCAAAGTAAATAAAACATATTATGGCAGCTCATCTGTAACCTCAGTCCGGGCCGAGATATTCGACTTTAACTTTTTACTTCCGTTGAACACAAATATCTCGGCCCCGGTGGAGGGTAGAGACGTCGAATCAACATTTTTACATTCACTATGAGGTCGTCTACAAGAAAATGTTGTTCCGGGATTTTTACCTTCAGTCAGAGCAGAGATATTTAACTTTAAGTAAATGACAAATGTGAGAGAGGGGGAGGATATGCTCATTTTAGATGGTGCACCGGCCATCTACTATAACTTTTGTTATAATTCATCCCGACTGGGCCACTAGAACTCCGGTTCTTTTTAGATGGCCGGTGCATCATCTAAAATGAGCACATCCTCCCCCCTCTCACGTTTGTCATTTACTTAAAGTTAAATATCTCTGCCCTGACTGAAGGTAAAAATCCCGGAAGGTAAGAATCCTCTCACATCCGGTGTATCCTCTACACCACACCCCCTCTCAAGTTTTATGACTTTACTTAAACTTAAATATTTATACCCTGACTGAAAGTAAGAATCCCGGACTTCACGATGAACGTAAAAATGTTGCGTCTATGTTTCCCCACTCATCAGGGGCCGAGATATTTGAGTTTAAGCAAAGGAAAAATTAAAATCGAATATCTCGCAAATTCCCATGGTTTTAAAGACCCTACTGTCGTCGAAAGGCCACGACTCGGCTGTTATAAATAAATACTTTCTCTCTCATGTTACTTTAGTTTGTCATTTTATTTAAACTCTAATATCGCGGAGACTGAAAATATTTTAAATAAAGGTTCCTTTTTTCCCTATTGACGTAAGGAACCCCCACCCCCAAAACAGTAAAACTTTTTCCGGTTCCCCTAAAACATCCAATAAAGGATCCAGACGATCTCAGTCGTTTATCAGCATCGTATAGCTAGGATACATAATTATTATGCTACTATCACGAACCCCAACATTTAAAGAAAAGTATACAGAAGCGTTAAACACGTTGGATATAAACACACGCTGACTCATATAACTATATCCAGAGTCCGACATACACAAAAATAAACTCTTAACTCCCAAGCACACCCCTAAATATAATAAAATATACCTAGACACTGAAACACGTTTGAATACGCCACCTTAATACAAAAACAACCAGATAAACATAATTACAGTCTCGCCCACAAATCACACCCTGATATATACATACCCTACGATACAAAAACCCTGTTTAACGCAGAAAGAAGCAAACACTCAAAACACAACTAGAAACAAAAACGCACCCATCTACACACAAACATACGAACAACACAAAACACAGGCAACTGCATTTGTAACACACAAAATACAGTCATCTTTATGCATAAGCACACAGCCAAACAAAAATACTCTTTAGCGTACAAAATACAATATGCAAATACACACAAATACGCCCCACAAAACACCTAGAATCAACAACGCACTCCTCAAATACAAACATACCTTTAGGCAAAAAAATACATAGACAAACGAAAACTGTGATTTTTCGTGTCCTAACATAAAAAATGCTCCCAAATACTCACAACACACTCTATGGTACTTACATTCAGTTTCAAAATACACTACCATACTCAGACGCGCAAAACTAATTAGTACGATATCTAGGGGAATTTTTGTGTGTAAGATAGTTTTATGTACCAGTATTTTTGTGTTATTTATTTATTTATTTATTTAGGTTCTCCAACAACACATACATTATACATTTAATAACAAACAGTATTCAGATGGCTGGTTCTGATGTATGTGTCTTTTATAGGAGGACACAACATTCATAACAGCACGCATGCAGAGATTACAAACATAATATAGGTATGCATTAAGATAGATATAAGATATATAGATAAATAAATATAAGATAGAGTAATATAAGATAGTATAGTAAATTAACAAAGAGTGATAAATGAAATTAAATTAACTGTGTGATCTAATGTTTCTGTGACTTCCGAATCTCACTTTTAAATTTAGTGAGTTTATGATAGAAAATATCCAGGTCTGGCGACTCCGAGTTCACTTCGTTATATTTCCTACATATTCTTGTTATTGGGGAGTGATGACCAATGTTTGTTCTACTAGGTGGTGGGGCAAACGTTTTTATAATAGGAGATCTGGGCAGATTGAAGGGTACAGCTATTTTGATTCGCTCGAGAAGTGGTTCGCATTGTATTATGCCATTGATAGTTTTATGTAAAAATGATAAGTCGTGGATATTCCGGCGATTACGTAAAGTTTCGATATTAAAAAATGATAGCCGTTGGTTATAAGGGGATCTGTGGGAGATGCCCTCGGAGATGAAAGATATATGTCTCGTGAAAGCACGCTGTATGGACTCAATACGTTGAGAATGTTTAGCATACGTTGGATTCCAAACAACACTGGCATATTCTAACTGGCTGCGGACTAGTGCATAGTATAGAACCATTTTTGTTTTGACTTTTAATGTTTTTGAGTTTCTCTTAATAAAACCTAGCATTTTTGCTGCCTTTTTCACGATGGCTGAAGTGTGCGATATAAAGTTTAGTTTATTGTCTAATATTACGCCCAAATCACGTACTTCGTTGACCTCTAGCAGGGAGTCACCATTTATATTGTATGATGAGGAAAGTGGTTGGCGCTTGCGACAATAACTGATATAGGAGCATTTGGCTGAGTTAAGAGTCATACTGTTTGAATAGCACCATGATACAATGCCATCTAGATCACGCTGGACTAGCATGACATCATTCTGAGTATCGATTTTCTTGTATAATTTGATGTCATCAGCAAAGATTGAATAACTGCAGTGATTAATATGGAGGGTGATATCATTGACAAAAATTGAAAAAAGCAAGGGACCGAGGTGTGATCCTTGGGGTACACCAGATTTTGCATAGAAAGTTTGGGATTCATGGCCCATTACTGACACTACTTGAGGCCTCTTTTCTAGGTAAGATTTGAACCAAGCTAACAGGGTGCCGTGTATTCCGTGATACTCAAGTTTTTTCAACAGCAGTGAGTGATTCACTTTGTCAAAGGCACTGGTAAAATCAGTATAGATCGCGTCAACTTGGTGTCCTTTGTCTATTTCATCAGATAGATCTGAAACGAAGCATGCTAAATTAGTTTGGACAGACCGACCGGCTCTGAAACCATGCTGGTGCGGCGACAAGAAGTTATCTATATGACGGGCGATTGTGGGGTGTAGTAGAGACTCAAATACTTTAGCTACACAAGAAAGAATGGCAATTGGACGGTAATTCTTCACATTATTGTTGTTATCTTTTTTAAATATTGGTATGACTCGAGTATTCTTCCACTCTTGAGGGAATATTCCATCAGCAAGAGATTTATTAAAGATTAAGGCCAAGGGACCAGCCAGTGCAGTAGCACTTTGTTTGAAGAATATTGGTGGGATACAGTCATGACCAGCACCCTTTGTGGTATCGAGCCGTTTTAGTTTAGTAGTAATCTCTTTTTCTCTGAAACATATATTCGAGGAAAGATAGTAAAGGTTACTGGGCAAAGCGTAATTCAAAGAAGCGTTGCGCTGATCGTCGGAGTATACGGAAGAGAAGTGTGAAGCAAAAAGATTTGCGATATCAGGACCATTGCCAGCTGTACAGTTATTTAGGTGCATACTGGTTGGGTATGTCGATTGGCCCCCTCGCTTGTTGCGAACAAATTGCCAAAAGGCTTTAGTGTTATTTGTGACAGCGTCTTCAATTTTAGCTTTGTACACATTGTAGTTGATGTCGTAGAGTTTACTACATCTTTTGCGAAGTAATTCAAATTCAATTTTATCACGCGGATTTTTAAATTTTCTAAACCTGAGCCTAACTTTTTCTTTTTCAGAAAGTAATTTAATTAATGCAGAAGTGAACCAGGAGGGATATTTTGAATTCTTGCGCTTACATTTAGGTACAAATTGTTCAATGAGATTTCTCAACGCGATATAGAATACAGATACCATTTCATCAACTGTGTCACACACAGCAAATTCAACTTTCCAGTTTACATTCATCAGTTCCTTTACAATAGAATCATAATCGGCTTTAAAAAAGTTGAATCTGACACCAATATTGCTGCGTAACGCAGAGGACTCTGAACTGTCTGTGCAATACAAAAGATTAGGGTGGTGAGGATCCAATTTACTTAACAAATCTAGAGGTTTACTAACATGTCCATTGGGAATATTGCTCAGTACAAGGTCTAGGATTCTATCATTACAATTATTAATGATATTAAATTGATATAAATTATTAAGGTCGATGAAGTCTACAAGATCACATTCCATTCTCCCCCGGTACCTGACGGGTATAGTATGGGAACTATTATGAGCATTAGACCACTGCAAATTGCCGAGATTAAAGTCACCTAGAACGATTATGCTCTCGGTATGAATAAGTACATCACTGACATTTTCCAGAAATCTTGCTAGGACATCCAGCTTGGGTGGGGGAGGCAGGTAAACTGCACAAATCGCTATCTTTTTAAATAAGTTATTTAATTTAACTGTAACAGTTACCCACAAATTCTCACAGTCACATTCCCAATTAGAAATACGAGCGGATTTTATATTTCTTGATACAGCGATTAAAACCCCCCCTCCGTCCAACTTGGACTTAGTAACTCTTTCTCGGTCTTTTCTGCCTCTGCTATTATTGGTAGGACGGTCTCTACGGTAAACTATATATCTGGAGTCGATGAACTCGTTATCTAATATGCTTGAATTAAGCCAGGTTTCGGTAAACACCAGAATATCGTAGGAACATTGTAGAATATTTCTGTATAGCTCGTTGGTTTTAGTTCTCATGCATATTTAGGGTGTGTTGTGCTGATCCGAGTGTAATTTGTGATTTACGGTATCTTTTTAAATATTACATCGCGACTGGGATTCGAACCAGAGACCTTGCCATTCTTTTTCAACTAATGTTGAGCTAATGCTCAGTTGAAAACCGTGACTCGAACCAGATCGACGATATTAGGAATAGTATCTTTTTGTATTTGGATCTCGTTTGGTATGAGTTTGGGAGTGTTTTAATATGTAGGAGTGTTTATGTGTGCAAAAATATCCTCTAACACATACAAACACACAGAAGTGTAACATACGCCGCAACCATCGATGTACGGTCGATAGTATATCAAGCGTATCACACTGGCACCATACGCAGGAGTTATACGATATATTTTGCAATGGTTTCTTTTAACAAGCCACTGGGCTTGTTACGGCGTATGTTATACTTCTGTGTATTTTTTTCAAAAGGTCTTAACTTTTGTGTACAGTCGACGGCACATCAACCTACAAAAAACCAAACTTTGCAAACTACGTCGTATAACCCCTGCGTAGCGTGCCAATGTGATACGCTTTATGTGCTGTCGACCGTACATCGATCACCTAGCCAGAGGATGCTGAGCAACCATTTAGTGTAGTTCAGTTCGTCAAGTTTACATGGGGAGAATCCAACTACACCAGACACAAGTTACACCAAGGAGGATAATTATTATGGGAAATGAAATAAATATGTTTTTTTACGGGGGGAGGAGGAAAAAATAAATTAACATCAAAGGGGAAGTGTATTATAGATGGCAGATGCGACACCTTATGAAATACATTTCAATTTATTTTTAGGTGAGGATATTGTTCAATGTACATGTTGAACCGGATTTCCGCTTTGGTTGACCGCAAAAAAAAACGTCTAGGGGGAGTGTATTGAACATGGCGGATGCGACATCTTAAGGAATAATAGGAAACACAATTTATTTTTGGTTTGGAGGGGGGGGGGGGGGGGGGGGGGGGGCAGGTATATAGCACATGGTGCACCGGATTTCCGCTTTTGAAGACCGGAAACCAATAAATTGTCGCAAAGGGGGAGTATATTGTAGATGGCAGTTGCGACATTATCCTCTCTTTTGGTAAAAGTTAAACTCTATTATCTCGGCCCGGACTGCGGTTAGAACCCCGGGAACAACTTTTTTTCTCTTTTTGTATGATCTCCTACACAGTAGATATGAAACTGATTCTGGCCGCGCGAAAAAAAAAAGGCACCACCCTCCATACGAATGTGCCCATTGCCTTTTGTAATTAAATGGAGTCCCGTATCCTTCATGGATGCCACTGTCTTTTTATAAATTCTAGACACTGTCTCTTCTGTGGTTAAAGCTGCCGTTTTGATACTTGAGCATATTATTGAGCTAAGAGTATTTTCGTTTTCATTAGGCAAGCAGGTTTGAGCATGGATACTTGTTTTAAGCACTTTTGATTGGTCCTGTGAAATAAAAAAATTACGTCACGTCAGCTACTTAACAAACACGATGATTAAATGTTGAACGGGAAAAAGAGAGTGAACAGAGGCAGCCTTATCATCTGACAACAGCCTAACCGAAATCGACTATAGAGGTCGGTTGTGCCGATATTGCCACCCGGAATAAAACTCGTGATCAAAGTTCAAACTACGGCGAAAGTTGAAAAGAAATAAAAACCTTACCTCTGTTACAGTCACTGTTCCACTGCATTTTGTAAATTTTAAAATTCTTGCGCCTCCAGATGCTATTGAAATTTTTGTATTTTTTAAGCAAGTAGTATTGGTGACCATTGTTTAATAAAACTTTGCCACGTCCACGTTCTACTATCTTTACGTCGTCTAAACAAGTAGCTAAAGCCGAATCTCCCATTCTTTTAATTTATAATGAACATAAAATTAAACTCATGTAAGTATAATGGAAGCTTCCTTGACACTTAATGTCATTTTATAATCCAGTTACTTCAGATCATTTACATTACAAGTGGTCAGTTTAGAATTAACAATAACGAGTATCGATTGCCCTGATAAATGTTCAGTTGTACTACCAATGCCGATCCGTGTCACTAGTACTACTGGTAGTACTAGAGATACTTAGGTGTGTTATTTGTACTACCAGTTGTACTTCTTGGTAGTACTACCGGCACAGAGGGGAATTTGTTCCATAACATAACAATTTTATAAGTAAACATAATAATAATATACTATAACAAATACCTATACTTAACAGTAATAATTTGTATAATAAAATAATAGATTTCTTTGGTAATAATGCTATTATCAACACGCTTTTCCATGGTCTCTGATGAAAATTCGGTTTACTTTAATGACATTTAGTTTTTAGGTGGACAATATTTTTGTTGGAATATTGAGGCATTCACTTACTTATGAGCTGTCCAGAAAGTAAAGTTTCCGACCAAACAGCTGCATGCTGACAGGCAGCTTTATATACAAAAAACAGCGCTTCGTTTCCACAAGAGCTCGATTTATACCCAAATATTGACATCTAATGAGCGCAGCCAACGCGAAAACCCCCTCATGCAGCGATCGTGGAATATACCCCTAACCAAAACAGCTTTCGCGACGAGATCGTATTACCGTATGGGGTCATACATCTATATTCACGCTAACAACCAACTGAACCTGGTCAAATTATTTAAAAGTCAGTGCAAAAGGGTGCTATTTGAATAGTTACTACAAAAAAGCTGCAATGAAACCGAATTATTCCTAAACATGTTCCAATTCTGATAAAACTGTTAAGTAAGATAAGATAAATATTCTTTATTGCACAAAAACAGATACACATATTAAGCTTAAACAACTATTATACAATAGGCGGTCTTATCGCTGAGAGCGATCTCTTCCAGACAACCTTTGGGTAGAGAAGCAGTGTGTTAGGAAGTGGTAGCATAATAGTGCAATTTCACATACCTGCTTATCAAAAATTAAATATTTTGAGCGACTATTATATTATATTAAGTATATAGGTATTATATCTACCAACAAGTATGTAATTCATTTTTACAATTAATAGTTATTAATACTATCTATTTATATGTTTAGTCATGCCATGCCTCACACGTTGAGGCATTTCTTACGTAAGGGAACGAATTTGCCTTTACAGACCGACAAATTTTCGCTAATGCCATCTGTAGGCGTCTGATGTCACTAATCTTGGGCTCGCCGGCTGTAGTTCCTTCGAAGCATTCCCATAAATACTTGTGAATCAATAGCATCTTCATAAGGAATTTCCAATTGTTGTAATTGCCGATTCCATCTATTTTCTATGTGTACGGACGATTGCACACCAGCGGCGGCGGCGCTTTCACCGGGCAATGGCGGCGCTGGGAGCACGATGTTTTGCGACATTTACGAAAATACTCGTGGATATTCGATATTAATTATAACCACCACGTCCTGGGCCCATAACCAGTGTTATGGAGGTGGAAAAATGACAAGATGCAATACGATTCTACTCAAAAGTTTATTAAAGCCGTAGTGTAGTAGAATTAAATAGCCGAATGAGAAATTGGAGGAGTTCTTCACAAAGGTTATAAATTTGAGCAAGTGAGCTAAGCACACTGCGCGATCAGATGTCAGCTAGTTTATTTCGGGCTTGGACACCAAATATAATGAAAAGACAACTTCTGTCGGAAGATGAAAGTAAATTAACATTGGATTATGTCACAAAATATTTGAAAATAACAGAGGCGCCTATATGGAGTAGAGGGGAAAACGTGACAATGCGGAAATTCTATAGGTACTTAATTAGTAAGAAACAGCGGGGCTTATTACATCAGCGCCCCTATCACAACAAAATTGGCTTTTAACCTGCGATTTAATTCATAAGGCGACTGCTACACGCAATATCCATATCGTGATCCGTCAATATAAACTCTCGGATTACGATATTTATTTCATGTCCCACTTGGTCTCGCCTTTCTTAGAGCGCCGTGCCGGCCACTTCAGTGCATTAAATTAAAGGTAGCTGTAGCGTACGGCGCAGGAAAGCCACTCGAACAAAGATCTGACTCGAGGTCACTGGCCCATGGCGCCTTGAATTAGATGTATCGAGGTCACCGGTGACCTCCATGGCGTTTAACGTGTTAAGTATATATTATATCTACCAACAATTATGTAATTCATTTTTACAATTAATAGTTATTAATACTATCTATTTATATGTTTAGCCATGCCATGCCTCACACGTTGAGGCATTTCTTACGTAAGGGAACGAATTTGCCTTTACAGATCGACAAATTTTCGCTAATGCCTTGTGGTTTAGTCGACAAAGGACTAATTCTACAAATGGCTAATAGTTTATTATGGACTAATTCTATAAAGGACTAAATCTACAAAGGACTGATTTGACAATTTACTAATAAAGATGAATAACTGCAAAGTAGTAAAGGTATTGAGTTGAGTAAATAATACAAATGAAATATCGCAATAGTATGTTCGTTTATTCTGATCTTAGACACTGATTAATTTTAATCAAAATGCTGTTTACCAATAATTATATGACAACTTGTTATTATAGATCACTACATCACTATTGAATTATAACTGTATTTTTATAGGTTTAGATCGTAGACAGAGAAGCCTATAGACGGAGACTGACGGAGTGTGGTTTCTGTCTCGCTCTCGAGTGACAAGAACAACATAATATGGATATCGTAAGCGTGAGAGAGAAAGATTCATATATCTTCTGTCCTTATCGGCGTACGTAGCCAGTTTTTCGTTATTGAAACTAACTGTCACCGGCACCAAAATGACAGACGTTGCTATAAATTATGATAATTTAGGCACTGTTTCCAAGCAAAATTACAACGCGTTGCAACGTGTTGATTATGTATAAACTATCTACCGTACGTTTTAAAACATAGAAAGTTAAACAATGGAAAATACTGACCTATGAAACGAAATATTTGGATCATTGCGTTCTCATCTATTTTTACACTCCTGTACACAACAAACCCGATTTGAACCGTTTCATCCAATTCCAAACACATCCAATTCTCTTTTCATCCATTTCCCATTTCATCCATTTCCCGTTTAAACCAAATCCCGTTTCAACCAATTCCCGGTTCATCCAGTTACTATTTTATCCAATAAATCTCGTTTCAACAGTTTCTTAGACCGCTCTCTGATCAACTACTTGAACATTTAAGGAGTTTAATAGAAAAAAATAGATTTTTCAACTGAACATAACTTTAATTAACTAAACTTAACTTTAACTTAACTTAACTGAATTAACTGAAAAAAATGCTTTTCTAACCAAACCGTTTTAAGGGTGACAACTTGCCGTTTTTAAAATTTAAGGATTGCTGAAGACTGAATATAACAAGTTTCAAATAAAGAATTTTATATAAAAATGACTTTGGGTCTAATTCGTTTTTGTCAAGCTTCAACAATAATTTCTTGTATTTTTTGTCGAATACTATGTCACACTTCTTTCTATTTTTTGGGGGGCCATGGAAAAGGCTGCGCTTAGCTTTTTTGTCAGCATAATTAGCTTCGCTTCTCAATTTATACAAAAATAAATGAAAATTTGCTTTTCTAGGGAATATTCCATTGACCCTTCGGTGCCATCCCTCTAATGCGTTGGTCGTTCGATGGCGCTCAAAAGCAACACTGATTACGTTGCAAGTCAACTTATTTATCCACTGATTTGTGACGTAATTTAAAAATTCACTGAAGTCTTCATTTTCATCTAAGTCCTGCATAAGGGAATGCCACGTTTCGTGTATCAAATTTGCTGGCAGTAGAGGTAGTAAGGCACATAATCGGGTCAATCTTCTGCCCGATTTGCTTTCATTAACGTGCAACTGTTTTGATTTCCGCCAAATCGCGTCATTGTAGTGATGAAAACACCCCGTTATTATCGCTTGAGGAAAAACTGCTCTTACAGCGTTTAGGGCGCCTAATTCGTAGTCTGCTTTAAAAGTTTTTACATCGATGTTTAATATTTCTTTTAAAAGTTTAAAAAAACGCATATATGTCTGTTGTGATTTATCTGGTAGCAGTGCGAAAACCACGGGTCTGATGTTGGTTGCTTTTTCGTTGGATCCATAGTCTATGTGCAAAGAATATAGTTGATAAAAAGGTGATGGGACACATCTAAATGTCCCATCGCCGAAGTATGCATGCTTTTTATTTGTAATACGTTTTCTAGCATATTTTGTGACAAAAATAAGAATTTTGTCTGCATCCCCATCATCGATTAGTAGAAAATTATCCCCTAAAACTTTAGGTACAGTCACTTCTGTCAAACCATCAAATTTCAGATCGGATTCCAAAAACTTTTTTCTCTGCCTGTAGAGCGTACTTTTGTGCGACTCAAACAACGGGTCGTGCTCTGGACACTTAAAATTTTGAAAATTACGCTCAAAAATTTGTTGCACAGGTATTAATTCCTGGCAAACTTCTTGCTTGCACTTGTCGATTATTTCACATACTTTATTTATACATCGGTCAGGAGGTATGCACGTATGCTTGCTATTGTTCCGTAAAATCCTCTTTTTATCATTAGCTAGAGTTACAGACGCTGTACATTCACTTCCCACACAACGCCATATCGTGGACCTGGTTTTGTTCGTAGTGTGTAAGTTATAACGATGAACATCAATTATTAATGCATCTCTGCCCCTTTTCGTTTTTACAAATTTTAAATGCATTTCATAATAGTTGTAACTGAAACGGTTCAAAACGCAACTACGCGTCTAAGAAAACAAAATGAACTGACAAGTTTTCAAACTGACATCCCTACACTTACATATTTTTTTGTTCAAGTGGCTACTTCATGCAGATTAGATTGCAAAGAGGTTGTACAATCACTTGAAAAGGTTGTAGTCCGGGTGTGTGATAATGATAAGATAAATCAACCAAAATCTGTAACATTTGAAGGAAATGGATGAAAAGAGAGTTGGAAGTGTTAGAAATAAAACGGATCAGAATTAAGGTTCAAAATAAATCCGATTTGAACCGTCGTGAAACTGAGTACGAGAGATTGGATGAAATGGGAATTGGATGGAATGGAAATTGGATAAAACGAAAATTGTATGAAATGGGAATTGGATGCAATGGGAGTTGGATGTTCATGGGAATTGGATATTGGTAGGAATTGGATGAAACGGTTCAAATCGAACAAACCCCCTCAGCAATGATGATATATATAACGACAATATGTTTCGATCTAATATATGACTACTCATATAATGTGTGATATAAAACTCAGTGTTGTCAACAGTGTTGGTAAAAAATTCCCCAAAAAATATTTTGTTCCACAATATATGTATGGGAATTACAGTAGTAGGTATTTAGCTAGTCCTAATTTAAAATACCTAGTTTAATTTATTAGTTACTAGGTCTATTACTTTGTGCAAAAGGATTGATTCACTCGATTGACATGATTAGAGTTTCGTACCTCGAAAGTAAAAAAGAAACCCTTATAGGAAGGGACACTTTGTTGTCCGTCTGTCTGTCCGTTCATCTTTCTGTCAGTCATGACCTTTTTCTCCGAAACGCGTGGACGTACTTATGAAATTGAAATTCATTGGTTCCCAATATTAGAATTGTTGTTACAGCATCCGAGTAATGGATTATAAAAATAGCAATGGGTTTGCTGTCACTGTCAGATACACTAATTGGCGGTAATGAACAAATCACACTTTCAAAATACGACTTTTTAGAAAATTACATATTATATTATATGCCTAAATATAGATTTACCAAAAACATATCCAATGCATTTTTTATGCATATTCATATCTATAATTTTATTGTGAAAAATACCCTTAATATTTGGTAGTTTTTCCTAGGCAACACCTGGCTGCCAGAAAGAATGGGTAAATGTGGGTACGCGGGGTCTATTGGATAATCAGTCTACGGTTTAGATACATTTGAATATATTTCCGCTACTGAAAAAGTTTGCGATTGGTATTTTCGCCATTTCTTAATCTCTGTAAAATCTTCTTGTATCTTTATTAGATTTATTATTTATTTTATTAATGGACTCGACAGTTCGTCATTTGCCAATGTCATGTTACAGAAAATTCAATATATTCAATAGTCTTCTATCTTCCTCCAGGGGAGTCGCAGTAGCGTCTTCACCCTGGGTAGCCGCGTCTTCATGTCTTCATCCAGAGGAGACGCCGTAGCGTCATCACTCTGGACGAAGCAGCTCGACAGTCACGTTCACTCCCGAGCTTCTAGCGGGAACTCTTGATAAAAGCTTGAAACTTCAGATCTTGCAAAAATAATCAAATAACTTCACCGTACTGTCATTCGCGAACATTTTCTGATTAATTTAACGTGATATTAAGCACAAAATAGTCCCTGTAGACATTAAAAGGAAAATTATCAAATAATTTCGCAACCGTCGTTTCCCGCCATTTTCAACAGAACCTCTTTTTATTATTATTTGATATTAAGAATACCTTAGCAGAAACATAGAACCATAATATTTAAAAATCGAACAAAGGTACATAGAGTATCCAATTCTAACACCACCCCTCTCTTAAACCATAGCCATATCGTTATCGTCTCGCGCCCACGAAGTCATCTGTTTCCAATCGAGTTAATCTCATACCAAGACACTGTTTGACGCTACCTTTAATCTTAAAGAAAGATTGCAGATTCACAAGCAATTCTTGCTTTTTATCCTCGTTCCGGTGGAACACCAGAAAATCATCAACGTACAACGCAATTATCATGAAATTAGCTAAATCATCTTTATTTCCGGGTAAATAAATGCAGTTGTCCACGTCAAGTCTCCTGAAATTTAATGACAACAAAACTTCATTTATCTTGTCATTCCAACTCAGTGATTTTTTTTTAATTTATTGTGGCTTTGGCCATAGGGCCATCAGCCAAAAAGAAAGAATTTCACAAAATATGGACAAGAAAATAAAATTACACTAAAGATAAATTAAAATATAACAAAAAACTACATATCGTCGCTGTCAATTTTAAACCTCTTATGTGTCACCTCGTTCGAAAATGTGATTTTGATTGGAGGTTGGAGGAAATTTCCCGCTCCATAGTATGCTAAAACTCTCATGTTCGTATCACGCTTATTTAAAGAGATATGACATTGTTCAAAACCTCTTATGTAGACGGTCCGTTATTTTTGTCATTTTAAAATCTCTCATGTGTAAGGGCGCGTTCCCACCGTGTCGTGACGACAGATAATCGTGTAGTTTTAAGTGTCGTGGCTTATATGTTTAAATGGAGGTGTTCACATTTAGAACGACACAATTTACTGTCGTCTACGACATTTTTGCAGTGACGACACTTTGTCGTGACAGTGGGAAGGGCAAGCACGACAGTCGTAAAACGATAAAAATCGTGGACGGCAACTCTACACGTGTTTTCCCTTCCCTCTCGCACCCGCGCGCCCCTCGCGTCTGTACTCGGTTTGCTTTGTGCGTGTTACAACTTGTCAGACTACTGCGCATGGTGGACGTATAACAATGGCTAATAATATAACACCGGAAGTTTTAATTCCACTTGTGGAACAAAGGGCTGTCCTTTGGGACAAAACTTTACACATTTATAAAGACAAAGGTTTGAAATTAGCCGCGTGGAGAGAAATATGTTGCGTTTTTGAACCTAATTTTGACAAGTTGGAGGAAAAGGAAAGAAAAGATTTCGGTAAGTTTCTGAAACTTTTTATTTATTATGATACGTGTGCTGTAATGTTTTGCCAAGGTACGGAGCCTATTTCAGATATAAAATAGTCGGAAAATTGTAAGCGCACTGCGTTTCCACCACCTTCGTTTGAACGCAGCTGTGTTGCAGGCATGTTTACCAGGGGCATAACGGTTGGGGTATTCTCCAAGTATATAGCGTCTTTTTTTATTAAAAAATTATGTAATACCGTACAAGCCTTTACAACTTCAATAGCTGTTTCTGCACATACATCCAATGGTCTATGCAAGATCCTCCATTTATTGGATAAGATACCAAAAGTGCATTCAACATATCTTCTCGCGCGGCTTAGACGGTAATTAAATATCTTTTTCTTATTGTCTAAATGAGTACCGCCATAAGGTCGCAATAAATTTTGTGACAATGTAAAGGCTTCGTCTCCAACAAATACATATGGTATTTCTTCTTGCATATTTTCGTGTAATGGCGTAGGTCTTGGTATATTTAAAGTACCATCATTTAGTTTCTTCCAAAAATTGGATTGTTTTAGGATAGATGAATCACACTCTTTTCCGTATGAACCAATACTAACGTAAATGAAACGGTATTCTGAATCAACAATTGCAAATAAAATAAAAGAAAAATAATCCTTATAGTTAAAAAACATAGAACCACTATTTATTGGCTTTGTAATCCTTATGTGCTTGCCGTCCAGCGCACCGAGGCAATGAGGAAAATTTGCTTTCGTTTTAAAAGCTTCAGCGATCGCTTTCCACTCTTCTTCGGTATTGGGCAACTTTAAATATTCTGCACTTAATACGCTCCAAATAACAGAACACGTTTCTTTGATTATTTTGCTGATGGTTGACATTCCCACTCTAAAATTATAATGCAGTTGTTTAAACGAACATCCCGACGCCAAATATCTGTAAATAAATACAACAGCTATTATAATACGCTTATATTCGAGGACCAATTCCCTAACATTATAATTATGTATAAACATATAATCAGTCTAATACGTAGTCCCTTACTTGTTCACGGAAACATCCGGGGATACTAGTGGAAAAACTCGTTCTTAGTATAGTTTTTTAAACTCTGAAAAACGTGCAGATGTTTGCCTGAACAATAATTTGACTACGTATTAGACTGATTATATGTTAATACATATAATGTTAAATCTATACACAAACAAATTTTAATTTTAAGTCTATTTTACTTTTACAGCTACACAGATATCTACAAAGTGGACACATCTTCGAGATGCATTTATGAGATCCCTGAAAAATGAAAAAGAAAAAAAGCGATCTGGTGCAGGCGCAAAAACAACTAGGCCGTATGTTTATAAGAATCAGCTGTCTTTTTTATTAAAAGTTACTGAGCCCCGTATGACCTCTGATTCATCTAATGAGCCTAATAATTCTATCTCTGATACATTAAGTGATGCAGCACCTTCTACTCAAAAGAAAACTAAGACTGACACATTAGATGATAAAATGTCACAATTTCTAGATTATAAATTAAATAATCAAGAACACCCACATGTGTCCTTTATTAAAGGAATTTTACCATCTTTGGCATCATTCGACAATGATGACAATTTTGAATTCCAAACGGGTATTATGCAACTGATCCAAAAGATTAAAAAGAAACGCCTTCGTAATAATTTATATGATACTTATGCAAACTATGGTGACTATCAAAACCATTTATCACAACCGACAGGATATTTTACACAAGATCCAGGTGCATCAACTTCGACTAGCAATCAAGTTATGGAACCGGCTGCATCACCAAATTCAGTCTATACTAATTTGTCTGATAGCACACAAGATTCTTTTAATTTTGACAATATATAATTTAAAGATGTCTTTACTTATAAAACGTGTAACTCTAAAATAAATCTCTAAATAAATGTATACATTAATAAAGAATTTTCATTTTATTTACTTACCTTAAAGTTATCACTAGTCTTTCTTCGGCACTTATACAATTTCTGAAATGTGTGTTTTCTCTTCTAAGATTGTCTGCAAGTCGTGCCAGTAGGCTATCAAAGGTGGAGACAGTCATTCTTAAATACTCATAAAACTTTCCATCATCACTTTTTAATTCTTCTATATAACTCTGACATAATCCTAATGGAATTCTTTTCATTAACATTGGATGTACCCAGTACTTTCTTTTTCTTGCTTGCTTCATTTTCCTTCTTTTCAAAAAGTAATACATTATTAAAATTTCTTCTTCGTCCATTGAACTCAGGAGAGTAAACGCACTAGTGATCACCAAGCGAACGCAGAGGCGACTAGATTTGTAGCTTGCTGATGATGTGTAAACGACAAAGCGACTGCCGGGAAGCGATAAAATGTCGTCTCGATCCAATGGGAACAGCTAGATACGACAGTCGCTAAACGATAAAAAATGTTGACGACAAACAATCGTTATAATGGGAACAGGTAGAGACGACAGTCGTCGAATGATAAATTAGTCGTTACGACATAGTGGGAACGCGCCCTTAGTGTACACATAAGATATTTTGGACTGACATTTTTATTTGACAATTGTATTTAATTCCTTATTAAAAAAATCTTATGTGCCGAATTTTACTGTAAATTCGCATTATTAATTTGACGCATGATAGGTATAGACTCTTCAGTGAGCGAGACAGGAGATGGCACCTTATTGGCTAGTTCAAGGTCAAAATTATAGTTGCAACGTGCCTGTTTGTTTACTTCATTCGTTCGCGCACTCCAGAGAATGGAACAGTGAAAGTTATATTATTGTGTTATAATTATTGGGTATTACTTTTGTGTTGCGTAAAAAATGAGTCTTAGAGGGTTAAGTGATAAATAATAAATAAATAAATAAAATAAATTTATTTGACATCATTAAAATTGTTTACATTTTTCTGTTTTCGGAGTTTCCTTTTAGGCTTTTATGCCTGTGCCAGGAGGCTCCGCTCTTCATTAGCCATAACAATCATGTGCACAGTAGGTAATAAATATATATGTATATATAATAATATAAGTTAGTGACAAACAATATATATATATAAGTTAGGGAAAGTTAGGGAAACTAAAATTTGACACTAACTCAAAAATATAAGTCAGTGACCAACTTTTAGTTTCTCTTTTTTAACCGACTTCCAATATAAAATATTCCATATTAAAGTGTGCGTGCGAGTACGCGTGTGTGTGTATGTGTTATTGTGTGAGGGTGTGTGCGAGGGTGCGTTAGTGTGTATGAGAGAGAGGGTGACAGGGTGTGTAAGGGTGTGTGTAAGTGTCAGGGTGTGTTAGGTAGGGTGTGCATGAAGAGATTGTGTGAGATGTATGTTTTTGTATTATAGGTATATTATTATTTATTTTGTGTATAGTAGTAGTAGCTCCGTATCCTCATAATTTAGTAGTTTTATCCACTGAATAAGCAGTTTTTTGCATTCATAGTTATTTTTAGTGTATATATTTATCTCTTTATTTATTTTGTTATATAAATATGCCGACCGTTTATTATATTGCATACTAGCAAATTTTGTTTTGGTTAGCGTTAGTTGGGTAACTATATCATTCCTTCTTCTATTCATTAGGCTAGTGTCATATTTTAGAGTCTTGTGTTTTTTTAGGATTACTTGAGTTATATATAATTTTCTCACTGACAGTAAATTACTAATTTGATATAAGCTCTCAGTAAGGAATCTAATCTTTTTAAAATACATGACCTTTATCAGAGATCTCTGCGCTCTTTCCACCTCAATAAACCTAGTCTTTGCAGCACCGCCCCATATAGGAATACAGTACATCAAAACTGACTGCACTAAAGCTATATATATTTCATTCAAGATATTTTTGTGAGAACCTGATTTTCCTGTTACATCTCTTGGAACAATATGTCTCAGCGCTTTAAAAATCCAAATAAGCTTTCTAACTCTGTTTGTAACTTGTTCAATGTGGGGATACCAAGATAATCTCTGGTCTACCATAACTCCCAAGTATTTAGTGCACATGACTCTGTCAATTTTGCTACAGTTACAATTGATATTGGATAAGTCACCACACGTATGTATTTGTATATCAAAACTGTTGTCCTTCTCTGTGTTATTATATATACTATGGCATATATAGTTGGTCTTAGATGTATTAAGAGTAAGAAGATTGTCCCTAAGCCATTCTGATATCATAACCAGCCCTTGCTGGACATTTTCTTTGACAGAGTTCCATGTTCGTCCTGAGAAGACAATGGCAGTATCATCAGCGTATGAATAGATCTTAGCCGCTTTCAGTTTCATATCACAAAGATCGTTAATGTAGATTAAAAACAAGGTTGGGCCTAATACGCTACCTTGTGGCACGCCATATGATACTGCTGCCTCTTCACTGGTATAGTCATTAAGTTTAACCTTTTGTGTTCTACCAGAGAGATAGTCCTTAAACAGGCATAGTGCCGATCCTCTAATTCCTATTTTTTCTAATTTTTGCACAAGGATAGGAACAGAAACGGTGTCAAAAGCCTTCTTTAAATCCAAAAACACAGATATACACTTCGAACCATTATCCACCAATTCTGTTACATGTGAAGTCAAGGCTGTTACAGCGTCTTCGGTTGATTTACCCTGCCTAAAACCAAACTGAGAGGAGGAGATTAAGTTAAACGAGTTTAAATAATTTAGTAGTCTGGTATTTAGCATTTTTTCTATGATTTTTGAAATGGCTGGCAAAACTGAGATAGGCCTGTAGTTATTGATATCATCTCTGTCCCCACCCTTGTGCACGGGGGTTATGATTGATTTTTTTAGAGGAGCTGGAAATACGCCATGCTCAAAACATAGGTTAGTTAGTTATGATAGGAACCACTTCATTACTTGCCATTTTTAGATACTTAGTTGTTATATTATCCCAGCCTGGAGCACTATCAGACTTTAGGCTCATTAAGATGCTATGTACTTCTGCATTGTCAGTATCCAAAAGAGCAATGGATTGAGACTGTGATGATAGTTTATCAATAAAAGCATTAGAAGAATTTGTATTGATAGATTGAATTTTTTGAGCAAGCTCTTTGCCTATGTTAACAAAATAATTATTAATGTCGTTTGCTGATTCTATGGGGGTGGAGCTAATATTTATTAATTCATCATTTTGTTTATTAGATTTATTGGTGTATGTTATATTTTTTATGTTTTTCCATAATAGTTTATTACTTTTTACCGATGCAGCAAGTAACTCTCTTTCATATTTTTGTTTTTGTCTTTTTATGAGCTTATTGCAATAATTCCTGTATCTTGTGTATGTTATTTTTAAAATTTCATTATGTGGGTCTCTTTTGTATTGTGTTTGGAGTTTATTACGATTTCTTATGCAGCGCAAGATACCTGGGCTAATCCAAGGTTTTATAATACGTTTACTTTTAGGTATTTTAGTAGTGTAGGTGTTCTCGTTTATGGACTCCATTATTGTATGTATTAGAGAATCAGTCACTACATTTGGATCATTACAGGAAAGCAAAGTAGTAAGATTTGAGTTTTGTAAATGACTTAGTGCCTTGTCAAAATCTATTGTTTTTGTTAATTTGGGTCTATTTGGAGTATCTTTTAGTTTAGATAGAGATAGGAAAATAGTGTAGTGGTCAGTAGTTGTAGTACGTAAAACGGCCACGAACGCTGAAGTTTTCTTTTTATCTATTTTAAGCATGAAATGGTCCAAACAATTTCCTTCTCTTGTAGCCATGGTATGTCCAGATAGTATCCCGTATAGTGACAACATATTAAGATAATTTACCCTGTTGTTATGTTCATTTGATTGTTCCATAGACTTGGGTTTAATATTAATATTTATGTCGCCCGTTATTACAACGTTTTTATGCGATTTCAATGTCTCTAAGTGAGAATTTAAGGAGTTTATAAATATATCTGCATTTATGTTTGACGGTGAACGATAAATGCATAAGACAATGTTATTTAAGATGTTAAGCTGTAGACATGAAGCATGAGATAGCACTATTTCCTTAACAGTAACCTGGGCTTGGATTGTGCATTTTACATAAACAACCACCCCATCATTTTGGTTGAGTTGACTTGTAGTTGCGTACTGGTGATAGTTTTTAATGTGGGGTATAGGTTTGTTAGTATTTAATCGGCATTCGGTTAACACTATTAAGTCTGCATCGAATGTCAAATTAGCTAATGTAAGCATAAAATCGTCAAAATTGCAATAAATGCTTCTTATATTCTGGCAAACAATGGTTAAATCATTTTTATTAATTTGTGTATGTTTAAAAATATCCGAGATATCGCATTCAATAGTTCGCGCTATATTAATGTTGTCTATTTCATTCATAACTTGTAGTGTGTTATCCATTTATTAACGTGATTTTAAATACGGTAATCTTTATGAGCTCAGAGTTATACTTGTACAGATTATCTTGTTGGTGCAGAGATCTAGTTTTAATATAGTTTAGGTATGATTGTGTTTTGTTGTTTGGTATGAATTGAGCGTTAACGGTCGTCATGCATGATTTTGTGTAAGTGGTATGGATGTTTGAAATTGAATTTATGAGTGGGTAAAAATGAGCTTGTAGGTATAAATATGATTTCAAGAAAATAACAGCATAGTTAGTTATAGTTTTAGATATGACACAACACATAAACATATGTGTTAAATAATGAGATTTTTTAGGTGATATAATAAAGTTGGGCAACATAACTAGGCACAGACGGAAGTTGCAATTTAAAAAATACTTAAGAGTTAGTCATGTTTTTAACAAAAGTTCATGTATTTGCGCTTCACTTATTACTTGAATAATTGGCGAATATTCGTCTTTCCTCACATAAACTTTACCATAGGCGGTCCAGCAAAATTTGTAAGATTTTGATTTCGCCAGGTCTCGAGCTAGGAAGTGAAGTCTTGATCCTTTCACTGTTAAGTGCTCCGATAGGAAAATAGGAGTATCTTCTTGTGTTTTCAGACCAAGATGCTTAGCACATAGTTTATTCTTGTGTTTAACATTGTAGGATTTGGCCATTTTCAGGATATCAGTTTTCAGCATTGTCGAGTTTGTCTCCATAATAATGGGTGTATTCTTCTTTTCCGGATTTTTTCCTCGCACCCTGTATATGTCTTTTATATCTGACTTGTCGATCTTGCAGTTTATATTCTGAGAAAGTGACATAACCATTTCAATTAAATTTTCCTTGGATTCATCATTTTTCTTCGGCACATTTTTTATTTCAATGTTGGTTTTTCTACTATTCATTTGCAGGTCTTCAAGTTTATTCTCCAATATTGTAATATGTTTTTTGTCTTCCTTCATTGTATTTTCTAGTTGTTCTATCTTCTTTTTAAATTCTTCATTCTGCGTTGTCAGGAAAGTAACGGAACTTTCAATGTTACTATTCGACTCTTTAACTTCTTTCAGAGTAGAGGTAATCTGTTTGAGTTGTTCCCCCTGAGAGGCCAAGAAAGTCGACATCATATTTTTCATGTCCTCTTTAAAATCATCCAACTGCAATTCAATCGTTGAACCAATCTCTTCCCTGCCCCGTTTTTGTCGTTGAGGCACATATTTATAAGTTGGGGGAGTTTTATGCAAGTCTTTGTCACTCAGTTGAGAATCTGACAACGATTTATTCATCATCCTTACCTTGTACTAGGAATATAGACCACAAAGAGTTATAACGGCGCGGGCGCAACAGGTTTGTACTTAGGCGTTGACTTAATTACGGTCAAAGCCAATCACATCGATATGGGCGTGTCTAGGGAGGGCGCTCGAACAATAGGATAATTACGTAGGCCGCAACAGGTGCGCGTACGCTTGCACTCAGTCTCGACGGTACCAGGGTTGCATAGTACTCACGGAGTTACCGTTGTAGTAGTTGTAGTTCGTATCTCACACACTTATGCACTCCTATTTTATGTTGTTGATTTAATTTATCAAAAGTGGTATTTAATTTTAACAAATAAACGAATTATAAACTGATTGCACGTTCACACTTGGCGGTGGTCCGGGGGGAAGAGGGTCCATCTTACTGTGGTGATGATGATCCCTTCAACAGCGACGACAGCCTCTGTGATCCTGATTGGATTCCAATACCAAAAAAGGTATACAAATATAATTTTCTGGGATAAAAATAATGTAATTATAAATTCAACTGCTTAAGTATCTTACGAACTAATTTAATTTCAGATATCCCGAATTGGTAAAAGAAAAAGAATCGATGTTATTATGTCTGACAGTGAGATGATGATGGCCTCCCGTTGAGCCAATTTCAAAAACTCAAGACTGTTTCGCACCCACCAAAGTTGTTTGAACACCACCAAAGTGTCCAACAAAAGCTACCAAAGAATCTTTCAGTAAGCAAAGAAAGCTTTTTACAAGATATAGGAATTCAGGAAACTCACCTACATCTAGAAGAAGGCAGGAACGCGGAAAAGTCTGTAATACACCAAACTCAGCAAATCGAGACCGGCAGCTCATCACAAGACATAGAAATACAGGAAATATTATCCCAAGTAACCCTATACGTACATGAAATAGAAGGACTATCAGAAAATAGGGAAACAACTGAACAGAACTTAGAAAACTCTCTAAAACCACAAAGTCAGCGAATTGAGACAGGTATTTCCTCAGACAGCTCAACACAAGACATAGAAATACAGCAAATACCATCCCACCTACAAAAAGAAAATAGAGAAGATACAGAAAGCCCTTCATTACTGCAATCACAAGAAACGCTATACAGACAGGAAATAGAAAGACTGTCAGAAAATAGGGAAAACACCATAGAAATACAGGACCACGTAATTAGCGACAGCCTGGCACAAGATTTACAGCCAGAAAGCATAGACGTTCTGTTGGAAAATACAGCAGAAAATAGCAATGATGTAGGTGTTAATTCTAAGATCAGAGGAAACAGAAAGGCGAGGCTCTTAGGAAAACCTTACGTTGGGTTCAAAACAATTAATGATAAATATCAACTATGCGCTGACAAACCTGCCAGAGTTCTAAAACCACGATGCTCACACAACAATATGTTGTATAAAAATAATATTATCTACTTACCTAATGCCTGGCACACACGTTACGAGAAATCGTTACGATCGCACTGTACAGTTCAAACTGCACCGATAATCGAAACGTGTGTGTGATAAAAACTGTACAGTTTTAACGATTTTTTAAAACTGTACCGTCGAACGGAGTATAATGAAAATTTGAATAGATAAAACGGAATCGGACGAAACTGTGCAGATAATCGTCGTGTGTGTGCCGAGCGCTCAGTTTTCGCGTGGATCGCGTAGCGAGTGGTCGTGCGTACTGCGTACCTAAAAATGGCTCACCGCGAGTAGCTCGAGGAATTCATAATTATGTATCGAAATGAACCGAGTTTATGGAAAATTAAATCGAAGGAGTATCACAACTGTGATATACGAAATTTGGCCTACAGTAAGCTAATTGATAAACTTAAAGTTATAGATGCAAACAAAGACGCGGTTGTCAAAAAAATAAACAACATTCGTTCTACATACAAAAAAGAACGTAAAAAAATCGCCGATTCCAAGAAGTCTGGAGCAGGCGCTACGGAAATATACTCACCAAAACTGTGGTAAGTACTACAATTTGCTACTGTTTTTGGATGATCAAGAAGAAGCAAGACCTCGAGACTGACGATGGCACTGCAAACAGCATAGTCAACGGTATTAAAGGATTATTATCAGCACTGAATATGGAAATTAAAAAATTGATCGGTATTGGCACAGATAATGCTACTGTGATGACAGGCACTAACAACGGAGTACACGCTTTATTGAAAAATGAAACTGGAAACGAGAATTTGATTTTAGTTCGCTGCGTTTGCCATTCATTACAGTTGGCTTTGTCTCACGCTTCCAAAGGAACCCTACCACGTAATGTGGAATTTCTCATAAGAGAAACCTACAACTGGTTTAGCCATTCTTCGAATCGTCGACTACATTACAAAAGTCTTTATCAAGCGATCAACTGTGGCTCCAATCCATTATTAATCCCACAAATGTGCAACACCCGATGGATATCGATTGAACCAGCTGTCAACCGCATTCTAGAGCAATGGCTGGAATTAAAACTCCTATTTGAGGTTTCCAGGCGTGACAACCACTGCTATATGGCAGAAACACTGTATAACATGTATAATGATCCTGTAAATCATTTGTACCTATTATATTTAAAACCTGTCTTGGAGGAAGTTCAAGTAGTGAACAAGCTGTTTGAAAGCAACAATGTTGACCCAACAAAACTTTACAAAGACCTGTGTGGCTTAGTGGAATCAATAAGTCGCCGTATCTTGAACCCAACAGCAAGGGTCGATGTTTTAACACAAAATATAGAGAGTTATTTGGATCCTAGACCATACATGGGATATGCATTTGAAACAAAATTGCTTGAACACAACCTTCTACCTGAAGTACAAAATAATTTACGTCAACGTTGCATCAATTTCACACTAAAACTTGTAACAGAACTGCGGTCGAGATTGCCTATTAATTGCAATCTACTTCAGAAAGTATCTTTGTTTTCCGTGCAAGAAACTTTAAAAGTAGTTAAACCATCTATTGTTGAAATAGCCCAAGAGTTCAGAGTGAATGCATCTGAAATAGAAAGGCTCATGACTCAATGGAGAAATATCGTCCACATTAAATGGGAATGCACATCTTCCACAGTACAGTTCTGGAATGAAGTGATTGAATATAAAGATGCGGCAGGAAATAACCCCTTTTCAGATTTAGCTCAGTTAGCAATATCCTTATTATCACTACCGCATTCAAACGCGGATATTGAAAGAGTTTTCAGCCAAATGAATTTGAAGAAGAAAAAGGGAGAACATTGATTAACCTAATGAATAGAGATAAAACTAATTAACACTAAACTTAAAATTATAAAGGGCCAAATGTACTAGAGTCCTCCAACGCTAAGTCTGCAGAACAATTAAGTGGCAACCCCAAAAAAAACTTACTGCGGCAACCTTCTATGAACTGTCATTTGCTGTCATTCCACTCTGAGAATTTGAGATTATTATCGTGTTTTATCTAAATCTTCTGGTTAAAAATGGTAAAAACTATAAAAAGTGAAGTGAGGAAATTAGTTTTTAATATGATCAGTAGTTTTGAGCGATTTAAAGAAGCGTTGGAGTCCGATCGTAAAACAGGAATGTTTACGTGATATTATAACATCAACATGTAAGTGGATCAACTCTTCGTGATACTTACAAATTATTTTTCGTATTGTTTAATAATTAACGAGATTTTATCTTTTCTAAATTTAAAGTGTTCACGCCGCTCGCGCACTGCCCAGGTAGTGTTAGTAGCGGCTATGCTTTCCAATTTATTTATGTCAATTTCTAATATAGGTCTCGGTATACTTAGTGTTTTTTTGTACAGGTATAAGTGTAAGAACCATCAGACAAATAAAAAAGGAAGGGAAAACAAATGACAGCATATGGAGAACTCCAGGAAAGAAGCGTAAATCTCGTGCAACTAAAGTGAATATCGATGACTTTGATAAATGTGCTATTCGCAATTTAATAAACCAGTTTTATATTACTAGGAACGAAGTACCAACAATCTCGAAATTGCACAGAGAATTGAAAGAATCCATTAATTTTGATGGTTGCGCTGAAACTCTTCGAAAATTTTTACACGAAATGGGATATCAGTTTAAAAAAAATAAAGAAGAAAGGACTTTACTTATGGAAAAGAATGAAATAGCAGCGATGAGACATAACTACATTAGAAAAATTACATCATATAGAAATTTACCTACAGCACAAAAAAAAACAATTGTGTATATCGATGAAACTTATGTACATTTAAATTATAAGCCCAAAAAAAGCTGGCAAGGCCCCTCTACAACCGGAGTGGTAGAAAAAATCTCAAAAGGAAAACGCTTCGTTGTAGTCCACGCTGGTTCAGAACATGGGTTTGTCAATAATGGTCTTTTGGTTTTTAGTAGCAAATCTAAATCAGCAGATTACCACGACGACATGAACGCTAATAACTTTTCCAAGTGGGTTAAAGAAAAGCTCCTACCAAATTTGAACACTCCTAGCGTTATTGTTATGGATAACGCCAGTTATCATACAATACAAACAAATAAATCCCCAACTACGTCTTCATTAAAACAAGACATTAGAAATTGGCTCACGTCCAGAGACATTGCTTGGGATGAAGCATTCACCAGAGCAGAGCTTTTGTGCTTGGTGAAACGACATAAGCACGATCCTGTGTACTATATAGACGAATTGTTACAGCAAAATGGACATGAAGTGTTAAGACTACCGCCCTACCATTGTCACCTAAATCCGATTGAGCTCATTTGGAGTTTGGCACAACGAAAGGTAGCGAGTCTCAATGTTAGAAGCTCAGCACAGGAAATGTTTCAAAAAATTGAACAGGCATTCGCCGCAATAACGCCTGATGATTGGCAAAAATGTGCCGATCACGTGATAAAGTTAGAAAATAAACACAGAGAGGATGACAGATTACTAGATGAGTTGCGTGCATTTATAATAAATGTTCGGCAAAGTGATAGCGGAACTGAAAACGAATATGAAGACAACTCAGAATTATTGGAATCAGACTTTCTCTCTGACGATCTCAGAGAAGTGCCATTTGAAGGAATTGAATACTTAGAATCAGATTTCTCATTTGACGATGATTAAATAAATAGGTTCTTAGTAAATTTTAATGTTTCATTTTTTAAATTTATTCATTTATATTTATTGCAAACCATGGTATTTTCACTTATTATTAATGTCGTGGTAGTTATTTTTTTTAATTTACGCAAGTATTAAGATCATTATTACAACTATAAGATGTGTTACCACGCTCAAATGTTTCAATTCTACCACTTTTTGACCAATGCAAAGTTAGCGTGGGAGGACTCTACATAAAAAGGAATATATACATTTTTAAGTAACTCCTGTAAAAGTTTCATTTTCTAAAATATCTGTACAAGAACAAATCAGAAGTAATCGTTGCAAATTAAATGCTGGACAAGATAAGAACAAGTGACCAATATCACATAATTCATTGGAGCAGAATTGACATGATGCGCTATTGTTTAATTTTAATCTAAATAAGTGTGCCGGAAATCTGCAGTGCCCTAGTCTTAATCTACATAAACTAGTGATATAGGCCATTCCTAAAAATTTACGATCTTTTTCGAACCAAGCCTTCGTCCTAGGTGTCGGAGCAATATCGGCTAACCACTTGCCCTTGACAAGTCTCGTACAATCCAATGATTTACACCAACGTTTAGTTAAAATTTCTTTCAGAAAGATAACCAAGTCTGAGTGGGGAACTTTGTAATCAACCGAAGCACTGGAATCATCTACAGATCTGGCAAGAGCATCTGGGCTATTTTCAAAAAAGATGTACCGTCAAACGGGTCTACTTAAGACGGGTCTATAACTTGGGACAACAGACCGATTTTTTCATAAGTCATAATGTGGCAACACCGAGTCGTCTATGGTTGAAGAAAGTTTGACACCGTGCCCTTTGATGTCGAAAGTTAACAAAAAGTAAATGAAAATATTTGTTTATCTTGTTGGAAACGTTATAAAATTCGATTGTTTTTCTTGCTTTTACGTTATTGAAAACATGACATGTATAACTTTGTCAGTTTAACAAAAACTGTTAAAGATATCCTGTTAATTTTTTTGTTGTATAACCTCAAAAGTTTTTGTTTACACTATAGCATTGGGTTATCAATGCTGCCAACCAAATAGAAATAAATTAGAAATACGTTCGGATACACGTATCTCAAGTTACCCCTACTGTTTTAAAAGAGTCAAGTACGAACCGCAGGAAACGAGTTTACCGACAAGAAATTTGAGCGTAAGTGATTAAAACTTTTTCTTTTTTGTTTCAGGGTAGTATGCCGCGACAATATAAAAAGTGCTTGGAGGGCGACCTTATGCCAATTATACCAAAGACCAATTAAAAAAGGCATTGGATGCAGTCGCTTCAGGTCGCTCATTGAGAAAGGTAGCGGATGAGTTTGGAGTTCCTAGGGCCACATTGTGTAGGCACAGAAACGGAAAAAATATCGGGAAATATGGACGACCACCTGTTTTTGAGGAAGAAGAGGAGCTAGTTTTGGTAAAATGTAATCTCTAGCTGGAGACTGGGGGTTCCCTCTCACAACTTATGATATACGATGCTTTATAAAATCGCATCTAGACAGGACTGGCAGAAGGGAAGTACGATTTAACAACTTTCCGGGTCCAGATTGGACAGAATTATTTCTCAAAAGACATAAAGGGGATCTAACATCAAGACTCTGTCAAAATATAAAACGATCGAGAGCAGCCGTTGATGAAGGCGCTATTAAGGGCTATTTTGACCAACTTGACACTACTTTGTCTAATGTAGAGCCAGCTCACATTATCAACTTCGACGAAACAAATATTACTGATGACCCGAAAAGAAGCAAAGTAATTGTACGTTTGATTTATATAATATAATTTGTAATTGCATCAAGTATTCTGTGCGTGCTGCGTGTGTGTATGTGCTTATTTACATGAGATAAACAATGGCAAGACGTTATAGGCCGGCTTGGGAAGCCGAAACTAAATTTTCTGGTGAGTTTTTTTAGCAATGTTGATTGTTTACCAGATTTTAGGTTGCTTACGAGTAAGTACCTACTATTTTGATCACAATCCTGAATCCACAACATTGATTATATATAGTTATATAGACATGTAGTTCATAAAAGTTAAATATGATTTTTTTAGAGTTCCTGCCTGTCTGAAGTGGAGCCCTGTCTTTTGGATGGACGGTAATGTAAAGTAATATGGAATGGAATTGAGACGTTGTGCATTTGCATGGTTGTGGATGTGGATGATTTATTTATATTAGGGATGGGTGCATTTAAAAAAAATGTGGCTGGAGTGTCATTAAGGGGGGAAAATTATAAAAACCGGTGTCTTAGAAAATTCATGCTTGCGCCCCTTTTTCGATACTGACTAAAATGTTTTGGTGATGTGGCTTAATGTTATGTGGCTTAAGGGCGTTTGTAAAGTTTGTATGGCGATTGGCGACGTGTACACATCAATATTTCGCCGCCAATAGCAGGGTGCTTTCAAAATAATCAACAAAAGCCAAAGATTTCACGCCAATATCGTGGACAATTTGGCGTTTTTTGAGATTCTGATTCCACCATTATAAATAACTTCACCTAAACTTTCATTTTGTACGTCCAAGTACGGTGAGTTAGACACAATATTGGGCTTTTTGGCTGTGAGTTCTGAATGCACCCAACATAAAACCCTTAAAACTACAATATCTATCGCTATCCGGATCCGGATCGCGCTAAATATTGATGTGTGTGTATACGACGCCTTTAGGTTAATTGGTGTTGCAGGTACAAAAAAAATGTACCAATATTTGGGACTTTTATTTTTCATTTTCAGTAATGAATATGAACTTTATTATAACACTTGTTTCAGGTTGGCTTACGAATGTAAATGGAGATGCTTCAAAAGCATTCTGCAAATTGTGTAGGTGTACTTTGCAAGCACATAAAAAAGACTTAGCAAACCACGGAAGCTGTAAAAAATATGAGGACGCTTTAAAATTTTCGCAACTCGGAAATACGAACAGAAAGTTAAGCACATTTTTCAATCCAGACATCCACAGATAGGAAAATAGCTGAGCTCAAAATTGCAGCATTTGTAGCCGAGCATTGTTCACTTTTGGCCTCAGATCATCTTGGCGAGTTGATTTCAAACTTAGATAAATCATCTGTTCTCTTAACGGGGCTGAAGCTTCACCGCACGAAATGCACTGGATTAATAAAAAATGTTATATCGCTGTGTATGCTTGAAGAACTAATTGAAGATATTGGCGAAAGTAACTTTTCCGCAATAATTGATGAGAGCACGGCTGTTGACACAACAAAAGCGCTGTGTATAATACTACGTTACTATAGCAAAAAATCGTGCAAAACTGTAACTACTTTTTACAAAATTAATGGAGATCGAAGCTGGGGACGCTAACACATTAGTTGAAGCATTTAAAAAACAATTAATCGAGGATGGTTTGGACATCAATAAATTAATAGGCATTGGAGTCGACGGTGCCAATGTCATGGTTGGGGAGCATCATTCCTTTTCTTCTATGTTGAAAGAAATTGTGCCTGAATTGATTGTAGTGAAATGTGTGTCGCATTCTTCGCACCTTGCCGCTGAAAATGCGTGCAAAATTCTACCAACACACTTAGAGTTCATGGTGAGAGAATGCCACAACTGGTTTTCTTGTAGCACTAAAAGGCAAATTCAATACAACATGCTGTATTTCACACTGACAGGGAACAAACCACTAAAAATAGATAAATTATCTGGTACACGGTACAAATACACACAAATACGCCCCACAAAACACCTAGAATCAACAACGCACTTAAATACAAACATACCTTTACGCAAAAAAAATACATAGACAAACGAAAACTGTGATTTTTTCGTGTCCTAACATAAAAAAATGCTCCCAAATACTCACAACACACTCTATGGTACTTACATTTAGTTTCAAAATACACTACCATACTCAGACGCGCAAAACTAATTAGTACGATATCTAGGGGAATTTTTATGTGTAAGAGAGTTTTTATGTGCCAGTATTTTTGTGTTATTTAGGGTGTGTTTTGCTCATCCGAGTGTAATTTGTGATTTACGGTATCTTTTTCAATATTTCATCGCGACTGGGATTCGAACCAGAGACCTTGCCATTCTTTTTCAACTAATGTTGAGCTAATGCTCTGTTGAAAATCGTGACTCGAACCAGATCGACGATATTAGGAATAGTACCTTTTTGTATTTGGATCTCGTTTGGTGTGAGTTTGGGAGTGTTTTAATATGTAGGAGTGTTTATGTGTGCAAAAATATCCTCTAACACATACAAACACACAGAAGTGTAACATACGCCGCAACAATCGATGTACGGTCGATAGCATTCAAGCGTATCACACTGGCACCATACGCAGGAGTTCGATATATTTTGCAATGGTTTCTTTTAACAAGCCACTGGGCTTGTTACGGCGTATGTTATGCTTCTGTATTTTTTTCAAAAGGTCTTAACTTTTGTGTACAGTCGACGGCACATCAACCTACAAAAAACCAAACTTTGCAAACTACGTCGTATAATCCCTGCGTAGCGTGCCAATGTGATACGCTTTATGTGCTGTCGACCGTACATCGATCACCTAGCCAGAGGATGCTGAGGAACCATTTAGTGTAGTTCAGTTCGTCAAGTTTACACGGGGAGAATCCAACTACACCGGACACAAGTTACACCAAGGAGGATAATTATTATGGGAAATGAAATTAATATGTTTTTTACGGGGGGAGGAGGAAAAAATAAATTAACATCAAAGGGGAAGTGTATTATAGATGGCAGATGCGACGCCTTATGAAATAAAATACATTTCAATTTATTTTTAGGTGAGGATATTGTTCAATGTACCATCAGCAACAGCTCCGCCTGCTCACTTTTCAAATATTATTCTTTGCACCCGCACGCGGGCCTCGTCCCGCTCCCTGGTGAGACTACCTGACCTATTGAGCATTCAGGGGACAGTGACCCTTTTTTATATGCGTTTTGTTTGTGTGAAACTCTTATGCAAAAAATGTAGTCCTATGATAAAAACAAGTGTCCAAAAAAATCTTTTGTTGTTAACTGTCGTAAATCACATACCCGGTTTGCTATTGGTTGATGAAAAAAGGAGGAGCTGTGGGGCCGCCGGTAACTACAAATGAATTGCAACCTAAAGGTGATCAGGCGGAACTGTTGCTGATAGAACCGGATTTCCGCTTTTGTTGACCGCAAAAAAGTCTAGAGGGAATGTATTGAACATGGCGGATGCGACATCTTAAGGAATAACAGGAAACACAATTTCTTTTTGGTGGGGGGGGGGGGGGGGGGGGGGGGCAAGTATATTGCACATGGTGCACCGGATTTCCGGTTTTGAAGACCGGAAACCAATAAATTGTCGCAAAGGGGGAGTATATTGTAGATGGCAGTTGCGACATTCTCCTCTCTTTTGGTAAAAGTTAAACTCTATTATCTCGGCCCGGACTGCGGTTAGAACCCCGGGAACAACTTTTTTTCTCTTTTTGTATGGTCTCCTACACAGTAGATATGAAACTGATTCTGGCCGCGCGAAAAAAAAAAGGCACCACCCTCCATACGAATGTGCCCATTGGCTTTTTATTCCACATTAAAAAATATCCAAGAGGCGCGAAACTTTCCACCTCATCGAATCTATAACGTAGATGAGACGAGTATTTGTACGGTACCAACTAAAACACGAAGGTGTTTGCGGAAACTGGACGTAAACAGGTAGCACGGGTTACATCAGCTGAAAGAGGTGAGACTACAACAGCTGTAGTATGCATGTCTGCTTCCGGAACTTTCGTTCCATCGATGTTTATTTTCCGAAGGGTCCGTATGAAGTTTGAGCTAATGAATGGTGCACCGCCTGGTTCTATATGGGCGTGTAATTCATCAGGATGGATGAAACTGGATGTTTTTACCCAGTGGTTTGACCATTTTCTACGTCACACGAAGCCTTCCGCAACTGATCCAGTGCTGCTTATTTTAGATGGCCACCTATCGCATACGAAAAATTTAGAAGTCATTTTAAAAGCACGGGAAAACCACGCCACTATTGTCTGCTTGCCACCACACTGCACACACAAACTTCAACCACTAGATGTCAGTGTGATGTACCCCTTGAGTGTTTATCACAACCAATCACTAGAAAAGTGGATGAATAACAATAATGGCAGAGCTGTGACAGTCTTTCAGATTGCACAAATTTTTGGTGAGGCTTACTTAAAAGCTGCGGTCCCACTAAATGCTATCAATGGATTCGCCAAAACCGGAATATATCCTTTTAACCCAGACGTGTTTACTGAAGCCGATTTCATTGCTGCTGCTACCACTGATATGGAATTGGATGAAGAAGATCCGGGTTCATCGCAATTGGAAAGGCCTTCTGTTCGAACAAACACAGAGCAGCTACTTCCTACTGAACCCTCGCAATTGCCAGACATGGAAGGCGTGCGGCATGAAACACCATCGCCTTTATTAGCAGAAGAGCTCCCACTTCCCAGACTCGCATCACCAGAGCCATCCACGAGCTACGCAGTCAATCGTAATGAGTCACCATCAATTCTTAATGAAATCAATCTTGAAAATTTTGTCGTTACACCGGCTCAGATAAAACCATTGCCGAAAATTGTAGGTAAAAGAAGTAATTTAAAAAGGAAAAAAGTAGATACGTCTGTATTAACCAGCACACCATATAAAATCTATTTGGAAGAAGAAACTAGCAAGAAAGCTGAAAAAGAAAATAAAAGAATACAAAAAGAGCACAATAACAAAAAAGGTCTATCGAAAAAGAAACAGAAAGGAAAAGGATTAGGTAAAGGAATGTCAAATAGAAGAAAGAAGAAAACTTCATATGTCTCCAAATCTGAGTCGTCTGAAGACGAAGACACAGAATGCCTGTTCTGCACGGAAACTTATTCCAAAGATAACCAGGGTGAGGGATGGATAAAATGTAGCATTTGCCAAAAATGGGGTCATGAAGCTTGTGCCGGAGTAGATAGCGATGATGCTGACGAATTTATTTGTGATTTGTGCACCGCAACACCCGGCAAAAAGCGTTTGGAGTTCTAAAAATTAAGAAATTTTTTGGGTTTGTTTTGTTTATTAAGATTTTTATAAACATTTGATGTTGATTTTGTTTAATTCTTTAAGAAGATTGTTTATTTTCGTTCAAATTACGTTATAAGGTATAAATAATTGATCTCAAATACTAATTTAATGACTATATAGAAGACTGGATTAGTTTAACTCTATTTAGGTAAGATTAAAACCTATGCGTCTAATTTAACTTCAAATTCAGATGTTGTGTGTACCTCTGATTAAAATACATAAAAATGTTGTAAGCTTGAGCAAATTTTTGTTTTTATTTAATTTATTCTTTCAAAATCCAAAAACTATTCAGCATAAGGGCAAGATGATCCCGGGGATCATCTTGTCCATACCGTAGGGATCATCTTGAACACCGGGGTGTCCAAGATGATCCTTAAGTAAGGTTTAAAAAAAAGGAAAATGTTATACTGAAAGCGTAATGAATTAAAAACTTTGAGTATGACAATAGTAAGATCGATAATTGTGCCAGTAGTAAACGCTTCCATATCTGAATCGTATTGAATATCTTTGAAATTACGTCAATTCGTCCTTAAGGGGATCATCTCGTACACCTTTCCCCTACTTGACCTACACACCTAAACCCATTCAACTTGTAGATACCATTGTCACAAAAAGCAGTAGCAACATAATTGCCAGATATTTTACACGTCTTGTCATAAATAAAACAGCCCTTACTGTCAAACACCATTGTATAACCCTTGTCTGTCAATTTACTAACTGATAATAACTGATAACTTGGATTTGCTGAAAGCTGAGGAACATACAAAACATTGTTTATTTGGCTTACCGAGCTATTTGTGTCTATTTTTACATCTCCAATACCTAAACATTGAAGTCGATTTGAACCGTTTCATCCAATTCCAAACACATCCATTTCCCATTTCATCCATTTCCCGTTTAAACCAAATCCCGTTTCAACCAATTCCCGGTTCATCCAGTTACTATTTTATCCAATAAATCTCGTTTCAACAGTTTCTTAGACCGCTCTCTGATCAACTACTTGAACATTTAAGGAGTTTAATAGAAAAAAATAGATTTTTCAACTGAACATAACTTTAATTAACTAAACTTAACTTTAACTTAACTGAATTAACTGAAAAAAATGCTTTTCTAACCAAACCGTTTTAAGGGTGACAACTTGCCGTTTTTAAAATTTAAGGATTGCTGAAGACTGAATTATATAACAAGTTTCAAATAAAGAATTTTATATAAAAATGACTTTGGGTCTAATTCGTTTTTGTCAAGCTTCAACAATAATTTCTTGTATTTTTTGTCGAATACTATGTCACACTTCTTTCTATTTTTTGGGGGGCCATGGAAAAGGCTGCGCTTAGCTTTTTTGTCAGCATAATTAGCTTCGCTTCTCAATTTATACAAAAATAAATGAAAATTTGCTTTTCTAGGGAATATTCCATTGACCCTTCGGTGCCATCCCTCTAATGCGTTGGTCGTTCGATGGCGCTCAAAAGCAACACTGATTACGTTGCAAGTCAACTTATTTATCCACTGATTTGTGACGTAATTTAAAAATTCACTGAAGTCTTCATTTTCATCTAAGTCCTGCATAAGGGAATGCCACGTCTCGTGTATCAAATTTGCTGGCAGTAGAGGTAGTAAGGCACATAATCGGGTCAATCTTCTGCCCGATTTGCTTTCATTAACGTGCAACTGTTTTGATTTCCGCCAAATCGCGTCATTGTAGTGATGAAAACACCCCGTTATTATCGCTTGAGGAAAAACTGCTCTTACAGCGTTTAGGGCGCCTAATTCGTAGTCTGCTTTAAAAGTTTTTACATCGATGTTTAATATTTCTTTTAAAAGTTTAAAAAAACGCATATATGTCTGTTGTGATTTATCTGGTAGCAGTGCGAAAACCACGGGTCTGATGTTGGTTGCTTTTTCGTTGGATCCATAGTCTATGTGCAAAGAATATAGTTGATAAAAAGGTGATGGGACACATCTAAATGTCCCATCGCCGAAGTATGCATGCTTTTTATTTGTAATACGTTTTCTAGCATATTTTGTGACAAAAATAAGAATTTTGTCTGCATCCCCATCATCGATTAGTAGAAAATTATCCCCTAAAACTTTAGGTACAGTCACTTCTGTCAAACCATCAAATTTCAGATCGGATTCCAAAAACTTTTTTCTCTGCCTGTAGAGCGTACTTTTGTGCGACTCAAACAACGGGTCGTGCTCTGGACACTTAAAATTTTGAAAATTACGCTCAAAAATTTGTTGCATAGGTATTAATTCCTGGCAAACTTCTTGCTTGCACTTGTCGATTATTTCACATACTTTATTTATACATCGGTCAGGAGGTATGCACGTATGCTTGCTATTGTTCCGTAAAATCCTCTTTTTATCATTAGCTAGAGTTACAGACGCTGTACATTCACTTCCCACACAACGCCATATCGTGGACCTGGTTTTGTTCGTAGTGTGTAAGTTATAACGATGAACATCAATTATTAATGCATCTCTGCCCCTTTTCGTTTTTACAAATTTTAAATGCATTTCATAATAGTTGTAACTGAAACGGTTCAAAACGCAACTACGCGTCTAAGAAAACAAAATGAACTGACAAGTTTTCAAACTGACATCCCTACACTTACATATTTTTTTGTTCAAGTGGCTACTTCATGCAGATTAGATTGCAAAGAGGTTGTACAATCACTTGAAAAGGTTGTAGTCCGGGTGTGTGATAATGATAAGATAAATCAACCAAAATCTGTAACGTTTGAAGGAAATGGATGAAAAGAGAGTTGGAAGTGTTAGAAATAAAACGGATCAGAATTAAGGTTCAAAATAAATCCGATTTGAACCGTCGTGAAACTGAGTACGAGAGATTGGATGAAATGGGAATTGGATGGAATGGAAATTGGATAAAACGAAAATTGTATGAAATGGGAATTGGATGCAATGGGAGTTGGATGTTCATGGGAATTGGATATTGGTAGGAATTGGATGAAACGGTTCAAATCGATTGAAGTTTATCACTATTTGCAATAGATATACAACCTTCCTTAGAGTCCTTAAAGTTTGAAAAGCACTGAATGTCATTGCACATGTGTGCTGAACAACCTGAGTCAATCAACCAATCGTTATGCTTAGCAAAGAAAACGGACGCTAAGAAGGTTTGATCAGAGTCCTTCTTTTTACTATTATCACGCTTTAATTTGTAACACTTTGACTTAATATGACCTGACTTTTTGCAATAATGACATATTACCATAGCACTATCCCTTTTATTACTACTTTTGCTGACCCTACTAGACACGAAGGCAGTATTGGAGTTAGAAACACTCACGTCGTTGTTGTTTTTCCTGAATTCTTCAAGTTTGAGACTAGCGCATCATAGTCCTGGGGTAATCCACTTAGAAGCAATTCTGCAATTTCAGCATCATCAATGACTTTTTCAATGTCAGCCAACTGTTGAACGAGTGTCATGACCGCTTCAATGTACTCGCTCATCGATGAAAACTGTGCAAACTCCGTTTTGTGCAGACGCCGCAACAGTAGAACCCTCCTGTACAGGCCTTTATCCTCGAAAACTTTAATTAGGTTATCCCATGCTTGTTTTGCACGCTTGGCATCTCTCACATATTGAAAGCATGTACTTTTTAAAGCCAAACAAATGCGGGCCAGGGCTCGCTGATCACGCGAAGCATCCTGGTCTGTTCCGTCAACACAGCCCCACAGACCTTCAAGGGTTAACATCATTTTCATAGAAAATTACCACGTGTTTAAATTCGCCATTCCCTCCAGCTTCTCCAAGTGGAATCCGCCACCAAACATTTGAGCGGTCGAGGCAGGATGTGACACGGGCGCGCCATTGTCGGCGCCGGCGCCGTCAATCCGACCGGCGTGCACATTGTCGATCGACATGTTGGCTGGCAACGTCGATCACAAAAAGACAATGTTTTCTCACACGCGAATCTGCTGGAGCACGAAGAAATATCTTTATTTGATTTTGTACGCACCCAATCCAATTCTCTGCAAACACGCAACCACGTGCTCTGGGCCACGTAACCTGTTGGTGAGGTATCCGAGATCGGTGCGGTCGCAATGATGTGGCGTACGAAATAAAAAGGCACAGACTTCTTCGTAATCGCCTTGGGTTTATTTATCAAAATAAATAAGACAATTACAGCGTTGGAATTAAATTTAGTAAAGACAAATCTTAAACACATCTACTATGTTTGACAGGCACGAGATAGGAAGTAAGTTGCAACAGTGTTGCCAGAATAATAAATAAGTTCCTACTATATGTGAGGGATACCATAAATGAATTATTAATTCTCCAGATATTCACGAGCAGTGCAAAAAGCACATTGAAACCCACTTCCACAAGGAGGCATTGAAAGCTGCTAAATCTTTTCTCGAAGGTGTGCCTATCGATTTGCAACTGAACAAATATTCCCAGGGAATTATTGAAGAAAATCGCAAAATTATAAAATCTATTATTTCCTGCATTACATTTTGCGGCTCACACGACTTAGCACTGAGAGGTAAACATTATGGTGAAGGTATTCTCGAGGATTTATACAGGCTGCGAATTGACGCGGGAGATTTGATTTTAAAGAAACACTTTGAGCAAGGGAAAAAGAATGCAAGCTACCGTTCAGTGGATATTCAAAATGAAATTATTGGTATTTGTGGAAGCGTTATTAAGGCTGATATTATGAAAAAAGTGAAAGAAGCAGCAGCATATAGTGTGCTAGCAGACGAAACAGCTGATATTTCTGGCACTGAACAACTATCGATTGGGATGCGATATATTGATGAAGAAACACAGGAAGTCCAAGAAATGTTTGTCGGATTCATTGAGCTAAAATATTTGGATGCGAAATCGATTGCACATAGCATAGATGAGTTTTTGACAAAAGAAGATCTGGATATAAATAAATGCGTTGGTTTTGGTTTTGATGGTTGTTCAACGATGTCAGGAAAAGACGGAGGGGTACAAGCGATCTTACGCAAAAAGTACACCAAAGCCCTCTACTTTCATTGCTCGTCCCACAAACTGAATCTAGTTATCAATGATCTAAATTCACTTCCTGAAATTAGAAATGCCATGGGAACCACCAAAGATACTATAAACTTTTTTCGGGAATCAGTTTTGAGGAGGAAGTTGATACCTAATATTTCCAGACTTTGCGAGACAAGATGGAGTGAGAAACACAAAACCATCAGAGTTTTTAAAGAAAATCTTCCAGTAATTCTGGAAGCCTTACAAACATTATCTCAGGAAGGAAATAGTGCAACTCGGAAAAATGCCTTCCAACTGCATGCGGCTACTTCCAGAATTTCTTTCATTCTCGGGATTATGTTGGTAGCCAAATACTCGGCTTTGATGGAACCCGTTGTCAACGTACTCCAATCTGTAGCTTTGGACGTGGTCAAAGCCTCGGAACACGTTAAAAGGATTTTACTTTTAATTAAAAATCACCGTGAAAATCCGGAAAAAGTGACAGACGAAATTATAAAGGAAGCTACCTACTGTTGTTGCAGAGAAAGTCGGACTGGAGGAGGACATTACATCAATGCCGCGTATTACGGGGAAACAACGTCATAGAAGCAATCATCCAGCAGAAAGCCCTTCAGAATACTGGAAGAGGTCTTTAGTAATACCATACTTGGATTCAATTATCACCTCCCTTGAAGTACGTTTTGCTGAAGAAAACACACCATCATTCGCATTATCTAAGTTACACCCGGCGCAGATGCAAAAGATGACAACTGAAAGTCTGAAACAAACTTGTGAATCTTTTGCCCAGTTTTATGATTTACCGAACATAAAGAATGAAATCGAACTTTGGCAGCAATTGTGTCACGATAGGCTTAATCTAACAAATGTAACCGTTGTTGATGTCCTAAAAGAAACAAATTCCTTCTTTCCCGAAACGGAAAAAGCATTAAAAATTTTGATCGCTTTACCATGCACGACCTGTACAGTAGAGCGATCCTTTAGCAGCCTCAGAAGACTAAAAACATGGCTAAGAAGCACCATGGCAGAGGATCGTCTTAATGGTCTGGCTATGATGAGTGTACACAGACCTATAATAAATAAAAACCTAAATAATTTTAATGATAAAGTGGTTGAAAGTTTTGCAAAAAATCCCCGCAGGTTATGTTTTAATTAAATATTATTTTTGTTAAAATAAATAATTATTACTGTGTTTAAAAGTTTGATTTAGCTATTGTGCTGTCGATGGCTTGTGAAGTTTTATACATTGATATTAGAACCGTTCTTATTACAATCGTCATCAAGGCAAAGACTTCCATAGTGTGTAACGCTTCATGCTCTCGACTGTACCAGGCGTTCATATTTTTTATCCTCCACAATATTGCCCCATTGCCCCCCCCCCCCCCCCCCCCCCCCCCCTTAGTCATAAGCTGGCGACGCCCTTGCTCTTCCTTACAATAAATGTGACTCACATTAATATAAAACTACAGGTATGTCACGAAACAGTTTAGTCACAATTTTGATCATGTTAGTCACATATGTACATTTTTTTTGAAAATGACCCATCTACCAGCTAGTTACCAAGAACGCCTGAATGTCCCGGAACCCAACAAAACTCAACTATAATATTCTTATGTTTTAGTAACTAAATCAATTGTCTCAACTCTTATATTAAATAATTACAAGAATTACTGATAGATTTGCCTCTTAAAGCCAACAACGCACTCATTGAGTCAGATAGAATTAAAAATTTTGAGAAACCACAGGAAGTTAAATTGATAGAAATATATTTCAACGCAAAAATCATAGCTAAAATTTCAGCGGAATAAATAGAGAAAAAAATACTGCAGGCAAACACCTTCCCTGCTTTATTAAAATAATCATAATAAGCAAAGCTACCAACTCCGTGAAGCTTGTTTCACACCATAAATAGATCTCTTCAATAAACAAACTCATCTCTTCAAGAAGCATGCAAGGAAGGAACTAACTCAAAAGCAATTCAGAGAGCAGACAGGGATGTTGATTGACATTGTGAAACAAGGCTTTGGAACAACGAATGACGGTAATACGGCAAGAAGATTTTTCAGAGACTTTGAAATAACTGCCGAGACCACCAAAATCGATGTAAGGTTGATAAAAACGCTTTGCAATTGTCTTACAAACAATATCATCTGGAAAATCAATCAACATTGAAATGTTCAGAAACTATTGCAAAGAAACAGCAGGGCCTCTACCATCAGGATTTTTAAATCCACGCGAATTCCGGGCAGCTCGGATGCCGGCCTGCAACCGAACGGCTAATATCCCGTACTACAACCTCCTAAAAAGTGAATGGCTTTCGCACGGATACTCCAATCGGTGCACGGTTATGCTTATCTGTAGCCGGCCTAGGGCGGCCAAGGAAAGGCGTTCGAAAACCTACTAATAAAAATAATTCTGGTTACCGGTTTTTCAAAACATGTTTTATTAATTAAAGTTTTGGGATAGCAGTGTTCTAAAAAGTTAAATTAATTTTCTTTCAGTAAGTGGCCCGTGTTTTTAGTATTTCCGTTTATCGCAAGAGTACAATTTAGCTGAAAATCTGAACTTTTGTTCAAAGAAATAAATGTTGATTTATGGTTTTTGACCGCATTGCGTTCATCTAAACGTCATCATCATGTTTATGTTTGTTTTGGGTTCTTGAAAAATTCGGCGGAAAGTTATGTAGTGATTTATACTACAAAAATCTCCGGCTAGTCCGACCGGGCCAGCCCAGTCGAGGAGGCGCCTATGGCCTATGGCAGCTGCGGATTAGATGCGAGGGAACGGCTAGTCGCAACTGCTCAAGCACGAGCTGAAGCCGAGTTGTCCAACAGCCGCTCGATAAGTAGAGGCGTAGATATTCTTGGCCAAATACTTTCTTCGGTGCTAAGAAGAATGGAAGGAAGGCAAGGCACAATTTAGCCCTTACACCACGACGAGACGCGACATAAAGCCAGCAGCCGGGAAGCCAGTTTTGATAGACGCGACAGTTAGGGCCGACGTGCAACGCCACGGCGCGGTGTCCGCCAGCGCACGTCAGCGCCGTGTACCGCGCCTATGGACGGCGCCGTCCGCCGGCACGACACTGTCCCCCAGTGACCGGCGCCGTCCGACATCATGCACCGGTAGACTAAACGCCGTGACACGCCGCCGCCCGCCGTGCCATGCGATGGCACGGCGCCGCACCGCGCCGTGGCGTTGTACGTCGACCCTTAGCCTACTAAGGGCGGAACCTGTGGCCTCATGTCAGTCCAAGAATGAAATAAATTAAATACAAGTGCATACTTTAATGAAGTTAAATACTATTTATTAAAGAATATTGTGAAGGTCAATTATAAAATATGAAATTAACAAAAAATAATTCTACAGTTAAACACTCTTTCAGGACCTCTGCTGTAGCTGTGGCCATGCTTCTCAGTGTGATAAGCTTCTGGAGAATCCGGTTCCGCATTCAAAATGGGTGTATCATCGTTTTTCAGAGAGAATATCCAGAATCACCTTAAAAAAACAAGTTTACGGTCATAATACCTACTAGGTACCCAAGTTGGTATAAAACAAAATACCGTACATATGGTATTAATAATTGCAATCAATAAAATGATATGACTCTAAAATGCATTTTGATTTTCTGAAAATAAATAGTATTGTCACTTTGAAAGATAGTTTATATGCTTAGATCATTGGATCTTTGACGGTTTATTTTTAATATTGGCTCCAAATCCACACACAGGCTATAAACCAAGTCTGGAGATAATCTAAAGACAAAAATAAGAAACATACTGTAATGTATATCAGAATATAATTCAATAAGTATTTATTTGCTTTTTATATGTAGGTACTTAGTATAATTCTATGAATTGGTTTAACTTGCTTTGGTGCTTACCTATTTCTTAAATAAAAGGACTATCAGTCTATATTCATTAATAAATTCCCTCTTTCCTTTTCGGGTTGTTTTATCTCTGTTGTATGGCGGCGTTTGTTCCTTTTCATTATTCTATATTCGCTCTCCAAATGGTCAAATATTTCATACTCATCATCACTATTGGGTTTTCAGGGTGTTCCTAATGAAACTCATATTAATCGCATAACGAAAAGCTTTAATTAAACCAAATTAATACAAAACGTGAGACCTCCATATTACAACCACAGATAACATATTTTTCCTAGTTTTACCTTTTTAATAAAGCTTACTATGGACAATACACAAATTATAAAGCTACCCATACACATCACAATCAACATGAAGACAAATATTGTTATTGTCTCTCAATAATCACACACATCTACACAAGAATGTTTTCGATAAAACAACTAGTAATAAAGCTCGTTTATCTGCCTATTTTACAAAACAATTACGTTTACGCTGCTCGCAGAGGAACTTTTTAGGCATTGCTTTATTTGACATATGAGACGATAGAAATCCGTATCGCTGCTGTCACACTAAAGGTTATGGTACGTATAGTTCATACTAAAAACATGGTGAATAGTTTAAAGATGTCAACGGAAAGCTGAGCGGCCGCCGGCCTGCTTATAAGAGGTCATAGTACGAATAAGCCGTGCAGTTCTAATTCTGTCCTGCTATAAGAGGTGATGGTAGAGCCCCTGATCTTTACGTGCAGCTTTATTCCTGGTATTACATGCCAGCGAGTGTACATAAACTTCTTATTCATGGTGCCGACATTTGCAACTACTACGGACATATCCCTACAGGAATGATGTCTGAAGAAGCGTCCGAAGCAAGAAATAAGGACTTCAGAAATACTAGAGATGCACTCAAGGAAAATTGGAAGAGTACAGACAAATGAAGACTTGCTTCACAATTTTCTGATAAGCTCTGATCCTTACATATCCCATATTCGACCCAAAATGTCAAGGCCCACACACAATAAGTTACTTCCAGAGGCTATTGAACTTCTCGTTCAAAAAGAAAATGAAGAGACCCAAGTATTAGAATTAGCATCAGAAGCAATTCCAGATCCTTTGTCAATTTAAGACAATAGTCGCCGAAATGCCCTTTTTCGGACTCTTCAAGTGTTTTCAACACTGATAAAAGTCCTTTTCAGGACTATCCAGCTCTATTAAATACTTACCAACAGCCCTTTTCAGGGCTACAACACATAGGTACTATAAGAGCTTGTTTAAAAAAATCTGATTTTTGTTGGCTTTTTTTTATTTCCCTGCCAGAATTCATCCAAAATTCATAAAAATACGAATATTGAGGTACTGCGCCATGCTCTGCAATCCGCCGCATTGGTCCGAATTTAAAAAAACGTGGAACATTCTAATTTTACGATTTTTAAAAATACTATTAGATAGTACTAACAAAACGTAACAATAATTGTTATGTACAGTTTTTCAAAAAAATAAGTCTTTCATACATAAAAAAAACATTGAAAAATCAAATGTATGGAAGAAAACTTTTTTTTCTCGAGACTGTTAAGAGCTGTCAAGGTCTAACCTAAAGAATCATTTAGAACAACATTTTCTTAATACCCACCAATTAAAATCTTTTGCGGTTACGCGCGGCTTTGCCTTTGACGACCGGGTCTTCTCACCCCTAACTTCGGGGGAAGAGCCTAAGAGAAAAGTTGAAACGACAATTGTCCATGAAGATCAAGCTCTAGCTCTCACAACTTCACTTCATTTATCAAAGTGGCAGTATCTGACTATGAGAGCTGTATTAACTGATAATAATGTATCAGTATTGCCTTCATATCACAAGTTATTAGCCGCAAAGGAGAGGTGTTATCCGCCGAGTGCAGACCTAAGTATAACAGAACAGGGTGCCAAGATTAACTTGCAAATATTCCTAGTACCGCGTTGGATTCTTTGAACTGCAACAATTTGAAACTAGTCAGCAAGTGGTGTTTTGACGGATCTTCCTCGCAAAGCAATTGTAAACAGAAGAGTGACATTGCTAACTTCGACGACTCATAAAGATAAGATAAGATAAATATTCTTTATTGCAAAAAGAAAAGAATTACACAAAAGAAATAGGCTAATATCGTTAATATTACAATTGGCGGTCTTATCGCTCAAAGCGATCTCTTCCAGACAACCTTTGGGTAGAGAATTCAGCCGAATGACTTAGTCATGTGGGTAAATCCAAATCCTTCATCTACACTATGTCAAATTTGAATTTGTGAAGGAATCAACTGACCATATCAAGAGCGAAGAAACGGCCATAAAGGAAGCAATAATGAACTTGGGTCCTACCATATGTGGAGAATTCCAGATACACCACGACTTACACATGACTATGGAGATGGCAAAGTGGTTACAGTTGTATCGGATACATCTTCTGCTGCAACTTGCAATTTATGCCTAGCGAAGCCAAGTGAAATGAATAATTTGGATCTAGTATTGTCAAAGCCGCTGAGAGAACATGTCTACCAATTCGGCCTATCTACTCTACACATTAGGGTGGGTTAAAAAATTTTTTTTTCGTCTTTTAAAAAGGTGCTAAATGGTTTAGTTAATTTATACGTAAAATTATATTTCATTATTTTAAGTTTAACTGCCTCCGGATTGTAAAAGAAATTTTTGAAAAAGTATAATTTAATGTTTCCGACACTTTCTTCAAGCTATTGACGTCCGGTTTCGTACTATACGTAATAGTTTTTAATCACTACAAATAAAGAAAGACGTTTGTTTGGCAGAATTCAAGGACAGGGGGGCGGGGCGTGAACACATTGATGGCATTACGTCTAGACCGCGGACATTTTCAGGGACCATTGGCAAAGAGCTTGAAATTTGTTGCATTCACGTAAGCTTATGCTAAGTATACAGCATAAGCTTACGTACTAACATAACAAAGGTACTAACAATAACTGGGTATATTATTATTTAGAACCGGATATGCAGGCGCCGGATACATCTGATCCTGGGATGGCGGATCCGAATATGCTGGAGCCGGTTTCGAGTATGCTGGAGCTGGGGGTGCCGGATCCGATTATGCCGGATCCGAGTATGCTGGAGCCGGGGGTGCCGGATCCGAGTACGCTGGAGCCGGGAGCGGCGTCATTGCCCGACAACGTGGTGGAGCCGCAGGATATTATCATTGAAGTATGTATATATTGAAAAATAGTATTTATCCTAATAAAGATTGTGTACATTTTTTAATATATAAAAATATTAAATTGGAAGATATTATATTTTTAAGATTGGCGGCGCTAGTGGCCCTAAATGGTCCACTACTTGTTTCCTAAAATGACCACTCTAATTCGAAAGAGACAGACTCAGGCAAGAAAAAACTTGGCTAGTGCCTAGTTCTGGATTTGTTGTCGAAATTACCTGCTGAATATCAAAATGTGATTACATCTCTCGAAACGATGTGTACTGACAAAGAAATCACTTTTAATATTGTGAAGACGAGACTATTAGAGGCAGGAGATAAAATACAAGGATAAAGACAAAAAGGAGGAAAATTCCTTCAATGTTAACACCTACAAATGATGTACTTATATTGCTTTTTTTTAAATGAATTTTTACGGAAACCAAATTGAAACTCGCGCAGACGTAATACTAAAATGTTCATTGCGATAAGAAGAGTCAGTGATTGACCCGAGATTAAATACTAACTCTCGGGTTATTGGAAGTGGATGGTAACGGTTTAATTAATATGAAAACAATGAGCACAGTTTAACATTACGTCTACGCCCCCAAATATGTATCAAAAGTTTGTATTCAATAATTACATACGAATGGAAATATAACAATTTTTACATTTAAATATTATCTATAAGTAAAACAATACCATGATGGAGGGTACTTCCTTGCGTAACCGAAGGTCGCCCGCTATTTAATTTTGGTACATGAATTGTTTATTTATTTGAAGTTGAAACGCATGCCCTGACCCATTTTCTCCCGTCGTTAAGGTCCACTAGATAGCGCTCCGAGGTCAGACCGCAGATCGCTACCTACTGGACCTTAATGACGGGAGAAAATGGGGCATGGCATGCGTTTCAACTGGGCCCAGGCCGCCTGTGGCTTAACACATACAAAGGCGGCCTGTTACACCGCTTGCCACGGCTGTCCAGTAGCGATATGCGACCTAGGCCTCAGATCGCTACCTACTAGACGTTATCGACGGGAGCAAAGGGGGCGTGGCATGTATGTATCAGGCTTTATGCATTACAAAATGTGCTCTTCCCTACGCTGCGCGGAACTGCGTCGCCTTCGTATCAGCATACGCTTAGCCTTACTTGCATATAAATTGTTAAAAACTCAGCGATATTTTGAAACATTTCAAATACAGAATAGTAGATCAAGTTTGAATAGGCAAATGGTCCGATCACATGCTTATGATATTGCAGAATGGTTATTCACACACCTATGCCACCTTCATATATCATTATTATTTATTCATATATCATTATTAGTTACCGGTTTCAAACTCGATTTCAGGGCCAAGCTAGTTCTGCCTAAGCCGTTTGGCTATACGCGATAAAAAAAACGGTACATCCTAGGTCGAACTAGTTCGCCCGAACCCCGATAGAATAAACTAGTTTTGCCTAAGCCAAACTAGTTCATCCTAATAAGAATACGTACCCTTCAGGATAAACTGGTATAGCCTAGTCTAAAGTAGTAGAAAAATATGTATAGGTATGTTTCAGTTTGTCCTGAAATCGGGTTTGGCCGGTAACATATTCACTACTTACAAATTACAGTTCATATCGTCACAACCCGACATATACAGGCGGCCGGCCCGTTGAACCGCATGCCTCGCACCGTTTTCTGCTAGTTTCCGATAGTGGCCGCAGATAGGTACCTACTGGACGTTAACGACGGGAGAAGAAAGATCCGCCATGATTTTGGAATGGCGGATTGATTTTTTATTCGTTTAATTTTCTATTTACATGAATACTTTGGCAAAATTATCTCTTGAATAAGAGTAGAAGCCATTCAAATAAAAATAAAATAGAATAATAGACGGGAGAAAAGAGGGGCATGCGGTGCAACAGGCCGCAGGCCGCGGGTAGGCCGCATGTGTACTTGTCAGGCTTAAATCTTTTTTCATATAAAGTCTATCCCAATCCAATTTTCCATGGAGGTAAACAAACCATTACACGCACTTACTTACGGTCACGATCTATAGCTTTAGCCAGCTTTGGTCAGTACGACTCAAATGAGCCAGTTCAGAATAAAAACGATCGAAAAAACATTGCCACATTTCAATGGAGCTTTGCCCCACCTACAAAACTATGTGACCATTTAAGTTGTACCTATCATTTTGTTGGGGACTTGTTATAGGTTTCATATTGCATAATCATAATCAGTATCATTTTCTACTACTCTCGAAACTCCTATAGAAGAATAACAAAAACAATGAATAATTCGCTTCGACTTCTTACTATTTTCTGAATTCTTAATTATGCTGTATTTTTCGAATCGCATTGTACAAAACTTTATTTTAAACCAATAATTTTAATAAAAAACGGAGATATTTTTACATTTATTCGTTATCCTGTACAACTTGCGGTTGATGGTGGGGCAGAATCTGGCATTGTCATTTCCAATAACTATCGGTCTAATAATGTTTTTGGTGAACTTTCAAACGCCATGTTTGTTTACATACATGAAAAATTGGATTGGGACAGACCATAGGTACCTAATGGTACGGTATAATACAGAGAAAGGTGTACAACCCCCTTACCATTAACTCTTATAGCAGGATTACTTCAATAATACTTTGTTATTTCGTATCATGACGACCTTAAAGTAAGCTTATTAAAGACGTCATGGTACGAAATAATAAAGTATTATTGAAGTAATCCTGCTATAAGAGTACATGGTAAAGGGGCAGGAGTTTTTAAGGTTGAGAATTCTTACAATGACTTATTTTTTTATTGCATCAATCAACTCTCATATTAGAACATGATGACATTCCGTGACACCTGACCAACTGAGCCACCACAGGCCACGTAACATACCCTTTAAGTATGTATAATACGATGAAGATTTTCGGTGGGCGTGGCGTGGCCTGTGGTGGCTCAGTTGGTAAGAGGGTATCACGGCAAGAATTTCTTCATCATGTTCTAATTTGGTTTAGCTTGCGTGAGATTATATTTAAATTATTTTTATTTTAGTTAGGTAAATTGCGATTATGTCGCTAAACATGTTTTACGGATTCTTAGTTCTTGAGGAAACCTTAACATTATTGAGGCTACATGTATACTTATCTCTGTCTCCGTGACTCACTTATACGTCACTCACTTATCACTCGTAAAATGTTCAGTATTGTATGTAAAGTCCGAATCTTCACTCACTATTGTCACTTGACAAGTTAACGCCAATATCATTGCTTCCCTCGTTTTCCAGGCGGCTTTTGGAGCTGGAAGCTGGATTCCCCAGCGGGTGCGGCGCCGAAACTCACGTTCAGAGACGTGTTGAGATTAGGCTGGGGTTGAGGCTGCCAGCTTGGACCTAGAAATAAGTTTATTTTTTTAATTAAACGTCTGAAAAAATATATATAACAATCGTGGGGTGTCTATTTAGAGAGAATAAGGGCCTTACATGAGCCAACTAGCGCCAGACAATCTAAAAAAAAAATCTTCCAATATAATCAATTTTATTAAAAAAGCTATGTACACCATTTTATTAGGATAAATACAATTTTTCAATATACAATACATGGCATAACTGCGACAAGCTAAGTAGTAGTTCACAAATATGCCAAAAACGGCCGTTTTTCGCAATTATGCGAACTACAACTTACCAATTGAATCACGTTATAAATAAGCATTTAAAAATAGTATTTATCGTAATAAACATTTTGTAAATAGCTTTTTTAATAAAATTTATTATATTAAAAGATATTATTTTTTTAAGATTGGCGGCGTTAGTTGGCTCATGGAAGGCTCTTAAACGTCTGAAAAAATATATAACAATCGTGGGGTGTCTATTTAGAGACTGATGAATACCGATACACGATTGAACAAGTTCGCTCGATAGAAAGAAATCGCAAACACACCCTTTCTATGTATCCTAAAATGAAAATTATGTTTAAATTAAAATAGTTATTCATACATAATATATATCAAAATTTAAATACGAGAGCTTGTTTAAAAAATTCTGATATTTGTTGGCGTATTTTTATTTCCTTGCCAAAATACATCTAAAGTTCATAAAATTACAAATATGGTGCCACTGTGCCGTACTCCTCACCACACCGCTGCGAAGCATCTTCTGTCTCACGCTAGAGTTTAACAGATGGTAGCACCTTAAGATGCAACGGCTCACAAGGAACACGTTAGTTACGGCGTGAGTATGTTAAAATGTAAAATCAAACTAAAGTTCTGGAAAGAAACTTAAATGACTTTCTGAAAGTGACAAAACACTGTACCTCTGAAATGCGCTATCAGCACAGACCACTTACCCCATAGACCTGTAACAGGTGTCTGCCCGCACATGAGCGCAAAATTGCTTCGCGACACGTGTAACCTAGAGATATTATCGACATGGACGCATCTCGTATTTTTACTGTGATATGGTTCGCGGCCGTGTCCACACTATACTGTTGCTGGATTGGAGAAACAATGACACGATTCGTCTGGTCTGTATTGTATGCCCACTTTTTGTTTCAAATTCTGTTTTACCAGCGCTCGCGCCATTCAATGAGACAACACATTTCAGAGGTTTTTTTTTTAAATTTAACTACGTTTCCACGGACTCTTGGTCCGTGCTGTTTTCATCATGCTATTATTTCTACATACTCCTCACCACTACACTTCCACTTCTTCTTCTTGGGGGTTGCCTCCTCAACCAGTTTCCTCGCGAGAGATAGGCGCCAGTATGAATTGCTGATTGCTTTCACTTCAACCTTCACTGGTTGGAGAGGCAACCCCCATTTCAGAGGTTAAGGGAAGTGAAGTTAAACTAGGTTGCACACCGCTAACAGTCGGATGGGGTCAAAGACCCCCGAGAGGGGTCCCCCCGGACACACGCCGGCGTAGTCGCGGAAGTAATTCGCAAGTCTCCCCGTGACTCCGTCATAGGGCGGCGAGACGGAACACCGAGGGGTTTTTAGTCGGTAAGAGTCCGACATAACCATCCTCGCCTCCCCGTGGCAAGGAGGTATCATGATATCTAGATGATTTTCCCCGCGGAAAAAAAAAAAGGTTTATGTCTAACAGCCCTGTAGTTTACTCACCAGAGGCATCTGGTGTAGAAAACGCCGAAACAGTATTGCCTACGTAAGAGAACGGAGTTGGGCCAGCCAACTGCTGTATGTTACCTGCAAATAAAGAGCATTTGATTTTGAAATAATCTGGATATCTTCCAGATATACACTGTGGTAAGAGGGAGAGCTCGGTGGCGCGGTGGTTGGGTCACTGGACTTGCGATGCGGAGGTCCCAGGTTCGAGCCCCGGCAGGGGTCTAATTGTGGATCTGACATGGACCGCAAACCACACCCTAATTTTTTTTCTACGGCATGCAGGTTTAATCACGATGTCTTCCTTCACCGTTTTTGAGAGCATTCGAATGTACGTAAGTTTTACCTTCGAAAAAACCGAGGATAACTCATTGGTACAGTCGAAGACAGAGATAAGTATACAGGGGGCCTCAATAAGGTTGAGATTTTCTCAAAAACTACTGGGCCTAATTTAACTATTCTTTTACAGTTACATAGTTTTAACTTTTATCTATCAAACAGTGAAATAACTTTTACAATAGGTCAAGTAGTTTTTGATAAAATCTCAACCTTAAAAACTCTCCTGTACACCTTTCACTGGAGGAGGCCAAAAGGGGTTCTCATCGAATACAACTTAATTTTTTTAAATGAACATATAATAATAATAATAATGAATTTGTGCAATAGGGCAAGTAGTTTTTGATAAAATCTCAACATTAAAGACTCTCACACACTTCTGTGTTCACCGTACATGGCTGCCATGGCCGGGAATCGAACCTAGGACCTCCGCATCGCAAGTCTATTGACACTGCGCCAGTTCTCCATATAATATACCTATGAATGGTGAACTTACCCAAGGCAGCTTTGGGGTCCGACAGTACCGCGCTACTGAGGTTGGAGCCGAATGTATGGTTGGTTATAGTCCGCTTTCTCGAGCCTTCTGCGTCACGTAGGATCTGGTCCAAGCTTGTACTTGCTGAAAATAAATTAAAATAATAATAAATTAAACAAGTAGAAATTATTAAAACGCAAACAAGCAGAAATTATTAAAAAAAAAATCAACAATCAACGTTCTAAATAGGTAAATGACCCATTTTTTTTGGTCTTGAATAGTTAATAATCTATTAATTAGATAAAAACGGGAATTACCGTGTTAAACATTTATTATTGATGTCTCGATATTTCGACAGCATTGCAGCCATCATGGTCACGAGTAGACTGAGTCTAACACGGTAATTCCCGTTTTTATCTAATTAATATGTATACAAACCGTGAAAGTTTAAAAAATAGTTAATAATCGTTCTGTTATACCGTACAAATAATTACAGAATTTTTGAGACCTTTAAAACACCAAAAACTTTAATTTATAATGCAACTTTCCAACCTCGATCAAAAACATCGTCCGCCATGATTATCTGTGGCTTGACGTCATCGCGGCCCCGATAAACTAAGGATGTTCGATGCTGAGACAACACGATATCAAAACATCGATGTATTTGCTCTTAACATAGATTATCACCGTAATACCTGGTTAAATCTAGCTATAATGCCTTCAAATGTATTCATATCCATTTAATTGGTAAATATTTCATTTACATGTCATTAAAATTTGAATTATTATTAATTATTCAATGTATCTACCAAAACCCGCATAAGATCGATGAATCAAAAAAATCGGGAATCCGTAAAAATTCAGAGTGACGTCACGAATGTCTCGAACATGGCGGCCTACTAGCGTTTTTGGCGCGTGAAGTGTTAATTTTAATTTCATTTTTTACAGTCATCTTCTACTTTTCTGTAATCAAATCAAAATCATTTATTTCCAATAAGTTTACATACATAATATTGTTTGTACAATGGCCCCGCACTAGGTAAAACCTGTATCGCGGGAGACCGAGTAGAACATTTTACCAGTATAGTTTGCTAAACCTGGATTGAACCTGTTACCTAATGAATGGTCGTAGTTAACTGATTGGGCAGAAAAATAAAAGTGCAGAAGTAATAAAAGTGATATAGTATTTGCGATTCTAATGTGAAATACTATATGAAATAAATATTGTTTTATTGAATTTCGATATGAGTCAACTAGCCTATTGCTTCTAAATTACGCTAGACCCTGTATAAAAACTGACTCACTTGGCGGCGTCTCGAACACGTTGGTGGGATCTTTCAGTACGTATTTCCTCAAGTTGAGGTACTGCTCCTTCTGCCCTTCCACTTGTGTGTGCACCGCTTGCAGGCGACCGGCTAGAGCCACTAGCGACTCGTGCATTCTCCTGATGCCGAGGGTCAACTCTGGAACAACAATACAGGAAATAGGGATAAACTGGCATTTCCAGGATTCAGACTACGTAAGGTTCCATAATATCCAGAGTGAAGACGCTACGGCGACTCCTCTGGATGAAGAAGACGCGGATATCCAGAGTGTCTACGGCGACTCCTCTGGATGAAGAAGACGCGGATATCCAGAGTGTCTACGGCGACTCCTCTGGATGAAGAAAAGAAGACGCGTATATCCAGAGTGACGAAGCTATGGCGACTCCTCTGGATAAAGAAAAGAAGACGCGTATATCCAGAGTGACGACGCTATGGCGACTCCTCTGGATAAAGAAAAGAATACGCGGATATCCAGAGTGACGACGCTATGCGACTCCTCTGGATGAAGAAAAGAAGACGCGGTTATACAGAGTGACGACTGTGATATCTTGAATATTCTGTAACATGACATTGGCAAATGACAAACCGTCCAGTCCATTAATAAACTAAATAAATACCTTGTTCAGTGAGTAGTTTAGGTGACGCCTGCATCTGTTTGTCGGCGACGTCCATTTGTCGTCGGAACGTGATCAGCTGTTGCTCCAACTCCGAAATGAGATCCTTGACGTACAGCGGTGGCGCGTTGCCTTCCAATTCGGAACCTGTGGGGAAAAGCGCCGGCTATAAATAACAAAAGCTCAAATATTTACCCTGATTATTTTTTATATGTATTCATTCGTAAGCTCGCGTCTTAATTTCTCTCGGTGGTAGGCAGAGACGATAGACCTCCATCTGCTGCGATTCTGGCATACCATAGCACACATAGCGAACCTGGCACACAATAACACACATAGCGACCCTAACCATCCCTCCCCATACATTCAATGCAGCAAACTATTAACCACCCGCTTTACACCGCGGTCCGCGATACACACCATGCATGTAAATAACTGTAGCGTCCTACCAGTGATGACCTACGGAGCAGAAACGTGGTCAGTGACGGTGAGACTGACCCACAAGTACAAAGTTCCTCAGCGAGCTATGGAAAGAGCTATGCTTGGCATTTCTCTGGTGGATAGAATAAGAAATGAGTATATCCGCCAGAGAACAAAAGTGGTTGACATTGCTCATAGAATCAGTGTCAGTGGGCTGGTCACATCTGTCGTAGAACCGACAACCGATAGGATAGACGAGTTCTCGAATGGAGGCCATGAACGGGTAAACGAAGCGTGGGTCACCCCCGGCCAGATGGAAAGATGACCTTCGCAGGGTGGCTGGCAGACAGAGAACCGGGTTGAGATGCGTGTTTTGGGAGAGGAGGAACACTTGTTAAGGCGTATTACAGAATATATGACTATTTAAACGATGAACATGCATGGTGTGTGTCGCCGGTTCCGCATGAGGGATAAAGTTTAGATTACTAATAATAGAGGGGTTGTGACTCTCGCTCCGGGTCCTACCTGGTGCAAAGGTTGGCCATAGCTATACAGCGCGGCAACGCCGCGAGCGTTATGGGAACCTTTGCCCCGGGTATGACAAGGGGCGGGTTATTTGATTGACGAAGGTTCAACGGATAATTTAGTTATAAGTATATTATTGTATTAGTTTTAAGCTTGACATTTGAATAAATTATTTTATATTTAAAATAAAATTCTTAAAAAAAAAAAACTAATAATAGTAATAGTTGTGTAATACCTAGTTATTAAGTAATTGTGTTATTATTATTTTAAAAGATGTGCTGCTGAGAGTTTTTTGCCAGTTTTTCTCCTCAGCGTTGGCACCTTTTCCTTGCAAAGATGAAATAACTGTTGATGGATGATTGGAATGCTAATTACCTGGTGCATTGGCCACGGTCTCGGCATTAGCCAGCGCGGCCGCGGCGGAGGAGCGGAGACGTCTGGAGTGCGCGCGCGCCTTGGACACCTCCCCGCTTAGAGATAGGGCTTGACGGAGTGTAGCTTCCGCCTCGCGGGCAACCTGTATGAAACATCATGTACGGTGGAACACAGAGAAAGGTGTACAGGAGAGTTTTTAAGGTTGCCATTTTCTCAAAAACAACTAGACCTATTGCAAAAATTGTTTCACTGTTTGATCTATTTTTGAATTTTTGCAAAAAGTCCAGTAGTTTTTGAGAAAATCTTAACCTTATTGAGGCCCCCTGTACACTTATCTGTCTTCGACTGTACCTAGTTAAAACTCACTTCTCTTAGGCTCTAGCTATTAGACAGACTGCATTTCGACTGCACTCAAACTCTAAATATGCAGTTAGTACCACTACAAACCAACAGAGCAGCCCGATTGCAGTTGTGTGCAGTTCCAACAAAACAAGTTTTATTGCAGTTAGTTTACAGTCGTACAAACTGCATTCAAACTGCTTGCAGCTGCAATGCAGTCCGTCTGTCTAGTGTCAAGGAACGACAAGATCGCAGGTTCAAGTCCTGCCCAGGCTATGGCTAGAAAATTTTCATCATTTAAAAATAAAAACATGGTTTAATGCTTAAAAATTGGCATTACCCCCCCATTGGATTTTAATTGTGTAGTCGACTTTACGTGACCAAGGAGGGTTTCATGAGTTAGTAATAAATGTGAGTAAGACTTGAGTTAAGGTTTCTGTCAAATATTTGTACGTACTGTGTACAATCGTAGTGTAAGTGTTACCATTGATCTGCTGTCGTTCGTATATGAACGTACACGTATGTACAATAAGGAGTATAACAAACCTTATGTAGAGGTTTGATGGAGACCTTCATGACATCAGTGCTGAGCGACTTCTGCTTCTTGACGAACTCTTTGAAGGATTCTACGGTCGTTAGGATCTCGTTCGGGAGTTTGGTCTGCTTCGGTGGTTCAGCTGCGAAATAACATAGCCTTGTATCACCACCATCATCAGTCTATTTATATTGTCTCACTGCTCGGGCACATACCTTCCCTTACATCGAGGGAGCTAGGCCCATGATCCACCACGCGGGCCCACTGCGGACCGGCGGATTTCACATGCCCTAGAGTTTTTCTTCTTCTACGGCATGCAGGTTTCATAACGATGTTTTCCTTCACCAATATTCAGGTAAATGTACGTAAGTTTTTCCGTCGAAAAAACCGAGGATAACTCATTGGTACATGGCTGTCCTGGCTGGGAATCGAACTTTGGATCTCCGTATCGCAAGTCCATTGACCCAACCACTGAGCCACCGAGCTCTTTTATAAGCCATTTTGTAAACAAATATGATCGACGACCTGTTGTCATGTAACAATGAAGGAACTGATTGATCGAACCTGTTCATCATTGTGAAAATAAAGTGATCCGATCTAATAATGTGAAAATAACTGTGCAATAATCACAGAACAGCTTAAAATGTTAGTAGGGTAGGGTAGCTTTTGTTTACAAAATAAGACACTTGATTTGGGCTTCGGTTTACGGTCAAAGGCAAACAAAGGTGTACAGTAGAGTTTATAAGGTTGTGATTCTCTCGAACAGAAGTAATTACTTTCTTTGTAAACGAATAAGTGTTCGGCTCTCCTAGTTTTAACTCTGAACAGCTTTGGGCTCATGTGGCTAAAGTCAAAGTCAAATTTCCTTATTGCAAGTAAACACGTTGTGTACATTTTTGCACGTCAACATATTTTTGAATTTACACTACTTTACAAGGAAAAGATGCCAACGCTGAGGAGAAAAAGTGGCAAAAAAACTCTCAGCAGCACATCTTTTCAAATAATATAATAATACACAATTACTTCCGACCAGATGGAGGGATGACCTTCGCAAGATGGCTGGCAGGGACTGGATGCAGAGGGCCGAGAGTAGGGTTGATTGGCGCGCTTTGGGAGAGGCCTACGTCCAGCAGTGAACTGATACGGGCTGATGATGATGACACAATTACTTAATAACTAGGTATTACACAACTATTACTATTGTTAGTAATCTAGACTTTATCCCTCATGCGGAACCGGCGACACACACCATGCATGTTCATCGCTAAGTAGCAAATCCCTTGAATTTTATTATTTAACTACTGTAACCCGATTGTAACACTTACTTTTTCCGTCGAGTGTGTTGGCAGCACCGACGCCAGACGGAGCGACGCCGCCGAGCCCGAGACTGGTAGGCGCTACAAACAAGAGACATCAATTGCTACGTGAAATGACAATGCCAGATTCTGCCCCACCATCAACCGCAAGTTGTACAAGATAACGAATAAATGTAAAAATATCTCCGTTTTTTATTAATATTATTGGTTTAAAATAAAGTTTTGTACAAGTTGCGATTCGAAAACAACAGCTTAATTAACAATTCAGCAAATAGTAAGAAATCGAAGCGATTTATACATTGTTTTTGTTATTCTTCTGTAGGAGTTGCGAGAGTAGTAGAAAATGATACTGATTATGATTATGCAATATGAAACCTGTAATAAGTCCTCAACAAAATGATAGGTACAGCTTAAATGGTCACGTAGTTTTGTAGGTGGGGCAAAGCTCCATTGAAATGCGGCAATGTCTTTTGCAACGAGATGATATAGTCTCGGTAGTACAGTCGAAGACAGAGATAAGTATACAGGGGGTCTCAATCTGGTTGAGATTTTCTCAAAAACTACTGGACGGAATTTAATAATTCATTTACAGTTACATAGTTTTAACTTTGATCTATCAAACAGTGAAAGAATTTTTGCAATAGGTCAAGTAGTTTTTGAAAAAATCTCAACCTTAAAAACTCTACAGTACACCTTTCTTTGTCTTCGACCGTACAGTCAACAGCAGATCAATGGTAACACTTGCAGTACGATTTCAACTTTTATGACACAGACAATAAGAACGGTCCAAAGTGTTACATTTGATGTGCTGTCGACTGTACTATCCATTTATTAATATAAAATTTTGTTATTTAACAAAACTCGATTTCTTCTGGTAGGTACCTACGTCTAGTGAGTTACTACGGTTTCTTATATTTTAGAGTTGAAAATAATTTAACTCTACAGGGTGTAACGTAAAGGGTATATGAAGCCGAAGGGAGGGTGTTCAGTATCGGTAACTGAACAGCTTTTATTCTACGACTTTTCGCATAAAAAATAATATATAATATAATTCAATAGTACAGGGGTCCTCAATAAGGTTGAGATTTTCTCAAAAACTACTGGACCGAATTTAATAATTATTTTACAGTTACATAGTTTTAACTTTTATCTATCCTCGACATCGGTGACACGATATTAATTACAATATTACTAATATTCTTACAATAATTACCTGAAGTAGAAGGCAGTGAACTGGATACAGTTGTTGCTCCTAACTTTGGACCTGTGCAAGAATAATTACATTTTCTAATATTTTTTCTGCATGGAACATGAAAATACTAAATAATTAATATATCTGAACATACTGCCAAAACATGTTGTCGACGCCCTAAAATAGACTAGACAATATTGTATACAGGGTGAATGGAAATGCTTGTTCACAAAAAAAAATTTATGTTCAAAAACTGCTCTACTCTGAGCATTGAAATAATACTTTTCTGAAAGCTGATAAAGTAGAGATTACCTTAAAAAAATGCATGCGTAAAATTTCCATTACCTCAAAAATAAAACGTCATAAATCACGAGGATAGATTTTTTATCAATGTTATGTTTAAAGTAACTCAGAAACCACTCATTTTCGACCCCCCGTTAAAGGGCCTAATTTGTTGCCACCTCTAGTATCACCCCTTTCAAGGAATGTATCGAATTTCCAATCACGCTATATAGATTACCGTTCTCAAAACGATGAAATCATATCATGCCATGGCGCGCCAAACAGAGACGCCGCTATACCAACTCAATAGCACTGTCTCTGTCACGCACGATATGACAATGTATGATTTGAGAACCGCATTATCCCCACTGAATCTTCAAACAAATAGTGATAAAATAGGCTAAAAACCAAGCATCAGGATATAGGTGACTGAATAAAAAGATTTGTCGCAGTCATTGGCCGTCTCCTTAAAGAAAGGGGTTGTGATTCTCGCTCCGGGTCCTACCTGGTGCAAAGGTTAGCCATAGCTATACAGCGCGGTAACGCCGCAAGCATTATGGGTACCTTTGCACCGGGTATGACAAGGGGCGGGTTATTTGACTGACAAAGGTTTAACGGATACTTTAGTTTTAAGTTTGACATGTAATTGTATTTTATAAGAAGATTGTATTCATAAAGACATACGACGTATAAGGAATTTGTTACACACAAATAGCTAATATACCTAATACTACAGAACAATAAACAGAATCTCACCAGAAGACGGCTCAAGTGTTTTGTAGCAATCTCTTTTGGCGCTTCTAAATCTATAAGTGTTATCTGACAAATCTCCAATATCAGAGAACTGTTCAACTTCAGATTTGGGGCTGTATTCCGATGTGTGAGGTAACATTTGGAATGTCTGAGTAACTGGGATGTAGGGACTTCGGTAGGGAGATTTTTGTGGAAGCATTGTGAACTGGAAAAGGATAGGATATAGTTTTTACATCTATCTATTCGAAGGCGCTTGTGTAATGATTGAGGCAATCAATTCATGATACAGAGGTGTCAGGGTTAATTCCCAGATCAGCTCTAAATAATTAAAGAACGAAAGCACATTTAATTAATGTTGAAGTATGATAAATAACTCTTTTAGAATAGTGCAAAGTCCAAAATGTTACAAGTAACTTTTATCTACCTATATCTAAGACACTTTTCTAGAATAAAAATACATGTAATAGAGGGCTCAAAGTGGTGAAGGAATTTTAAAAATACTTCCAACCTAAGTGTTGGATCATGATTATAAATTAAGAACTTATCAAACTACAATTTTTAAAATAAGACCTTTTAGGACATTTCATATTCTAGCATTTTGCTCACCAAATAATCCAGTAGAAGTATTAGCAGGTGCTGTGAAGAATCCTCCTAGCCCCGTACTCTGTGCAGTGGTGGCAGTTCCAAATCCAAAGCCCCCTAGGCCTCCGAGACCTGTGCTTGTCGTCGCAGGAGCACCCAGGGTCAATCCTATGGAATGGAAGAATACGGTTATTACCTTAGAATATACCACATGTACTACTATATACCACAGAAGCTACGCGACAGAGTGAGAAATGTGACCATCCGCTTGCGGACCCATGGCACCTTTGTCGCCGTAACGATGGAGTGAGTTCTTATGTGGAGACCCCGGACACATAGAAGGAGTGGGGCAGGCCACCAGCCAGATGATATTAAGACAGTTGCTTGTTTGTTACAGGTTATTGTTTCATTTCAAAAATGAGTTCCGATTTTTACAGTGTTTAGAAACAATGAAACACGGCGCAGCAGACCCTGCTTTACATTGCTCTTGAGTGTCACAAGATCGCCTGGCATGTGTAACGATAAAGTGTTAGTGAATTTTTTACCTGTAGGTGCATTCGTGTTAGCGGCACCAAAGTTAAGACCACCAGTCCCTAACCCTGTTGTCCCAAAAGCCGGGGTACCCGTTGCACCAAATGCAGGAGTTGTTGCACCTTGAAACATTTTATTTTTTATTATTTTGACTTAACTTTTAATTTAACATTATTCCACTTTTTAAAGAAGTGTGCCAGTTTAAGGGAAGTGAGGTTAAATTGGGTTTATAGCTAATAACCCTGGACTGTGGTTACATGGTCCTGCTTGGCTCTCATTAAGTATTAGAAAAAAAATCCACCAAATTTTTCCAAACAGACAACTTAGTTAATCTCGTTACTATCACTCTTTTTTTAAACTCAAGTTTTGGTTACAGTAAGAGCTGAGATAAATATTATTATATTTACCAAAACCCGGTGCCGCAGCCGGCGCGCCGAACGCAGGTGCTGCTGTCGTAGCCCCGAATGTAGGAGCAGTAGACGTGGCCCCAAATGCTGGTGCAGCCGTTGCCCCAAACCCTGGAGTAGCTGTTGCGCCCCCAAATGAAGGGGTAGCGGCGGCGGCCCCAAAGGCAGGGGTAGCTGCAGCTGCCCCAAAGGCAGGGGTAGCGGCGGCGGCCCCAAAGGCAGGCGTGGCGGTACCGAAAGCAGTATTCGGAGCCCCAAATCCAGTCGATGCACCAAACGCAGGTGTTGTAGACCCGAACGCGGGCGCGGACGTCGCAGGCGTGGTCCCGAACAGACCCGTAGACGGTTGCGAGGTTGCGGTTAACCCAAAACCGGGAGTTGCTGGCCTAAAATACAACGAAAAATAGCAATTGAATTTGAGGTTATGATCAATAACGACACAATTATTTTTAAATTTTTCGTTTATATTTGACGGCTTCAAAATACTCTACATTATTGTTTGTCGCGCACTAAAATAAGATCATATTATACATACGTAAATAAAAAAAAGGTTTATAATATATCGTGATTTTTTTACGAAAATAAGATGCACTCACTTGTTAGCTGCAAAGTTGAATCCTCCGGTTAGCCCGGTAGTTGCTGGAGCGCTTGAAGGTGTTCCGAACGAAAAAGACATCTTTGAAATGTATTTTTCGGAACAATTATATCCAAAAATATGAACAAATTAGTAAAATAACGAAGAAACGTTTTTCAACGCGAGCACAGCCATTATTCTTTTTTTTTCAATCAGCAGCAAGGAAAAAAAAGGCAAGTCAAAGAGAGAGGGAAGATCACTGCCGCCAATGAAAGACAAAGACGGAAGCTGACATAAAAGTAGTGCGTTTAGTTTTTGCATTTTTGATCCTATTAGTATTTGATTGATTTGATATTTTGATCATTTGAATCACGGAATAAATATTATTTGAATGCTCTCTCTTGAATGAAGTTGACGTTTGAACTTCTTTCATGATTGTTGTTATTAGATAAATATTTTAAAATGAATCATTTAGCAAATGGTGGGTCCATGTATTACTCGTGCAGAGTTTTATTCAAGAGTACTCCTATTGCAAGCGGTATTCAATTTATTCCGAGACCTAAGCTATCTGCTGATTTACGACCAAATCCTTTCGAATTTAGCTCTTATCCCAGGCGGCTGAAAGAACTGGTGACTTCCAATTTGAGAGTCGAAGCTGCTGTGACCAACCCTGCTCGCATTGTGGCTACTAATGGGATTTATGGCTGTTACTATTAAAATGTGAATACCTATCTATTGTGGTCATGATTACTTTATTTACAAGTAGAATACTTACTTAGAGTAATTGCCTTGAAAATAAAGTAGGAACTAGCGCCGCCAATCTTAAAAAAATCATATCTTCCAATATAATCAATTTTATTAAAAAAGCTACGTTCACATTGTTTATTGCTATAAATATTATTTTTTAAATGCTTATTTGTAACGTGATTCAATGTAGGTAAGTTGTAGTTCACAAATGTGCCAGAAACGGCCGTTTTTCGCAATTATGTGAACTACAACTTACCTACATTGCATCACGTTACAAATAAGCATTTAAAAAATAATATTTATAGCAATAAACAATGTGAACGTAGCTTTTTTAATTATATTGATTATATTGGAAGATATGATTTTTTTAAGATTGGATGGAACGCTCTTAAGTACAATAATTGGCTTAGGTGGCAGGCAACTCACGATAAAAACCTGAAAAATTTGGTAAAAAACTGAAATAATTAGTGCCATCTACTAACCCCAATCAGAACTGTTTCTCTGATTGTAAACTGTTGTTAGTATTTACTGTTGTAGTTCTGCTTGTTGACAACCGATGGCGCTATTTATATAACAGTCAATTTAGTTCCGCACAGCGCCAAGAGATGGCGCTATGATTTAACTAAGTAAAAACGGTTACATATTATAATCAAAATTAGGCAGTGTACAGACAAACTGCTTTATCGCTGCGAATCACACACTTTGCAGATACGATAAGATATCTGTATCTGCGCGCTATATCTGTTAATATATAATAATAAATTAATATATGATAAATTCATTGAACAATGCGGTATGCATTGCGCAGATAATATTACATACTTAAACTCACGGCTGTCTAAATGACTCCAACCAAACTCATCGTATCTCGCATTCCTCTGTGTTAATATAGAAATCTAGTACTTAGGTCATTCCTGGAATGACATTCCAACAACCCAAAAAACAGTTAAGTACGTAGGTACTTATTTGAAATATTATCTAACAATTATTCATCATTTTGTAAATAAACTAAAGGTTATTTAAAGGGTCAATAATCAATAACCACTTTGCCAAAGAACAATACGTTTTTTAATAGCAAACTTTCATTTTCTGCGATTCCTTTCAAGACCTCCGGGTGCCGGGCAAGTTTAATTGACTTTCAAGATTTTTAATTAGTAACTTGAGAAAGATACACCACTACGGCCAACTGTGAAGTAGAAACGGTCATTTGCAATGAAAGATATTACAATTATGAAGGGAAAAGTTGATATTACTTTAAAATTGGAACGGTTTTTAACGAACAAAGTTCTTAAGATAATCAGACCACTGTTCTATAGATAGGTATAATCGTAACCCGAGAATTAGCGACATAATTTTTTTTACCTGACTGAACCAGATGGAGGGTAATGTTTTTCGGGTGTATTTATGTATGTATGTACGTATTTCCATTCCTTCCTGCCATCCTGTAGCCTAAACGGTTTATTGGATTTTAGTGTATGAGGTATCGTTAGATTCGTCTTGATTACGGTAGTGTCATAGGGTTTAAAAAATTTATAAAAAGGGGATAGCTTTTTGCAGTCGATTTTTTTTGTTTATTGAAATATTTTTTAAAGTACATTGGATTTTTTGTTTGTAATTATTAACTTTTTTCATACTTATAGGTTATATGCGAAATATGGACATAAGTACCAAATTGGCTATGTTTTAAATAATGGCCAAATGGTCTACTACAAACCGACGACCGTGCATGAAGAGATTGATGAATGTGGAGGCGAAAGATTTCTTCCAGAATCGCGGCAGATGGAAGTCCATCGTCTCTGCCTACCCCTTCGAGAATTAGGTGTGAGTTTATGTATGTACGTACCCCTAAATCGATCTCATGCGCCATCATCTGTACCATAAAATCTGAACGCAATTAAGTCTAAACTTCACTTAACACACCGTTTCCTGTTACCACTGTAACTGTGCGGTCGTCTACGACCTTAATCACTTGTAATAAGGGTTGTGTTGGATTGCTAGGGTGCGTGGCTCAGTGTGTGAGAGCACCCTTTGTTGTCTGGCGACTAGACGGGAGCGAAGGGGGGTGCGTTTTGTTTTATTTGTCCCATCGTGACTGCGACTCTATAGCTAGAGTTGCCAGTTCGTACAGTAGCACTACCTACTATAGGCAATGCGTACCCACACCCTAGGCGTTATTCATAATCTAAGTATTTAAGAGTCTTCCTAGAGCCAACTAGCGCCGCCAATCTTAAAAAAATCATATCTTCCAAATTCCAATATAATCAATTTTATTAAAAAAGCTACGTTCACATTGTTTATTGCTATAAATATTATTTTTAAATGCTTATTTGTAACGTGATTCAATGTAGGTACGTTGTAGTTCACAAATGCGCCAGAAACGGCCGTTTTTCGCAATTATGCGCTAGTTGGCTCATGTCAGCGCCTTAAAGTTAGGCGGTGGTTTAAGGATTTTCGTATTCAAAAATCCGATTTAGCGTGAAACGGTCGCTTAAAAGACATTGCCACATTTCAATGGAGCTTTGCCCCACCTACAAAACTACGTGACCATTTAAGCTGTACTTATCATTTTGTTGGGGACGTATTACAGGTGTCATATTATTGCATAATCATAATCAGTATCATTTTCTACTACTCTCGCAACTCCTATAGAAGAATAACAAAAACAATGAATAAATCGCTTCGATTTCTTACTATTTTCTGAATTCTTATTAAGCTGTTTTTTTCGAATCGCAACTTGTACAAAACTTTATTTTAAACCAATAATTTTAATAAAAAACGGAGATATTTTTACATTTATTCGTTATCTCGTACAACTTGCGGTTGATGGTGGGGCAGAATCTGGCATTGTCATTTAGCATTATTTTATTTATTTTATTAATGGACTCGACAGTTCGTCATTTGCCAATGTCATGTTACAGAAAATTCAATGTATAATAGTGTTCTATCTTCCTCCAGGGGAGTCGCCGTAGCGTCATCACCCTGGGTAGCCGCGTCTTCATGTCTTCATCCACAGGAGACGCCGTAGCGTCAATCACTGTGGACGAAGCAGCTCGACAGTCACGTTCACTCCCGAGCTCGTAGTGGGACTCTTGACCATGGCGCCAAACTTCAGATCCTGCTTGAATTCTCCAATAACTTCACCATACTGTCATTCGCGAACATTTTCTGATTAATTTAACGTGATATTAAACACAAAACACCCACTGTAGACATTATACTGAAAATTATTAAATAATTTCGCAACCGTCGTTTCCTGCCATTTTCAAAAAGCCTCGTCATTTAGCATTAAACGGTCGTTTAGTTAAACCACCTCGCCCTCTGCTGTTATTCATAAACCTAGTTAAACCTCACATCCCTTAAATTGTATTGCTTTTCACACTTCGTTAAAAAAGGTTACGATAGAAAGGGACATGGGGCCTAAACGGGTGGCGTAACTTTAAATCACGTTTATGAATAACAGTCCTCTAGTTTAACGCCGTAAAACGGTGGATTAGCGACTGTTACCTATTAATACTATGAGCCTAAATGGTGATTTATGTAGTTGAACTTTATTTAACGAAGCCATGGCTTATTCCTCTCAAAACGGTGAAGGAAAAACATCGTGATGAAACCTGCATGTCGTAGAAGAAGAAAAAAAATCTAAGGCATGTGAAATCCGCCAACCCGCACTGGGCCCGCGTGGTGGATTATGGCCCGAGCTCCCTCGATGTAAGGGAAGGTCTGTGCCCGAGCAGTGGGGCAATATAAATAGACTGATGATGATGATGATGATGATGGCTTATTCCACCGTTTAGGTAAGTATTTATTATGAATAAGAGCTCTAGACTTTTGAAAACGTAGACAAATGACGGATTCCTTGAAAAGCACGCGAAACGACATTAGCTACTTTTTTGTGAAAATTCTTATTAAATAGTTTCCGTGGTATTTAGTGATTAATGATCACGTTAAGTCAATCAGGAGATGTGCGCGAACGTTTCTATTAATTGGAGTGTTCGAAAAAAGTCGTGTTTGTGAAGTTTTGTGCTCTTAGCAAACTCTCATTTGCACATTTTCTGTTATCCCCGAAAATCGTTTTCCACGAGTACCTACAGATACTAGTATAGGTAGATACGGAGAGGGCAGTGCGTTCGGTCGCCGTCGCGTCGCATTGATCGACACCTGTGGCGGGGCGACAGACTTCCCTCTTCCTACAACGTAAAATATACGGACTATTCGGTACCTACCTATACCATATTATTATCGATGACTTTGAGAGAAATCTATCTGTTTCATCATCAGTCTTTTATATTGCCCCACTGCTCGGGCACAGACCTTCCCTTACATCAAGGGAGCTGGGGCCAAGTGTAACACTTTGGACTTTGGACCGTTCTTATTGTCTGGGTTATAAAACTCGAAATCGTACTTCAAGTGTTACCATTGATCACCTGTCGATTGTACCTACTATGACCAAAATTCATCATCAGTCTATTTATATTGCCCCACTGCTCGGGCACAGACCTTCCCTTACATCAAGGGAGCTCGGGCCATGATCCACCACGCGGGCCCAGTGCGGATTGGCGGATTTAACTTGCCTTAGATTTTTTGGTTCTTCTATGGCGTGCGGGTTTCATCACGATGTTTTCCTTCACCGTTTTGAGAGCACTCGGTATATGTAAGTACGTAAGTTTTTCCGTTGAAAAAAACCGAGGATAACCCATTGGTACATAGGCCCTGGCCGGGAATAGAACCTGGGACCTCCGTATCGCAAGTCCATTGACCCAACCACTGAGCCACCGAGCTCTTCTGTTTATCTATCTATTATTATGTCCCCGCCGTTCGGACACAGACCTAGCTTCTCCTATACAGACCTTCAAAGAAATCTGTCGTATTACCAGTGACTCTGTATACAGGGTGTAACGTAAAGGGTATATGAAGCCGAAGGGAGGGTGTTCAGTATCGATGACTGAACAACATTTGTCCTACGACTTTTGGAATAAAAAATTAAAATAAATTAATGTCTCATACAAATCGATCAGCTGACCGGTACGAAATGTATGAGAAGTCAAAAAATAAATTCGTGAAAATGAAAACGTCGTGGAACAAAAGTTGTTCGGTTACCGATATTGAACACCCTCCCTTCGGCTTCATATACCCTTTCCGTTACACCCTGTATATCGAGGGAGCTAAGGCCATGATGCACCACGCGGGCTTAGTGCTTATTGGTGGTCATGTCGGAGGCCTACGGGCGGCCTGAATAACAAAAAATAGGAGCTATCTGAATCTAAGTCATGTAGCGATAAATACGACTTAAAAGGTGGTGGAGTAAGCCACGGTTTGAGATTTTTCTCTCAAAATCGGTGGGTAAGCAGCTGTCAAATTAAGTCACCGTTTAGCTGTTTTTTCGCTATCAGCCTAACAGGTTAAAGCCGTTCTGTCGACATTTTATTGCATTACAGCTCTATTGCACAAAACTATCCGTCGCACGCATTTCTCAGACTCGTAAATTAGTACACTTCTTTTACTTTTATTTCTAATCTAATTTAAAGCACTAATGAAAGTCTAGCTTTAAATTAGTCAAAAGAAAAAGTCTAGCTAGAGTTAAGGAAGTTATACATAGACTTTGAGTTAAATTAAGTAAAGTTTTTTTACCTTTTTAGAGTTCTATTAAATATAATAAGTAGGTAATAATACTAATTAGTATTAAGAGGTTTTTTTAATGTCTTAACTAAGATTAAGAGCTGTAGCAAACTTTAATAATAAATGTGAATAAATGTTTTTTTAGACAAAAAACAAAATATTTTTTGGGTGGGATTTAATGAATACTGAATATCTCTTAATCTGTTACAAAATTTACAAAAATAACTTTTTTTAACCCAATGTTCCGGACCACTTTTTGGTGGGATATTATATTATTATTATTACAAAGCTTTGTAACCACAATGTAGGTAGGTACTGTACTATCACATCCAATTTTTGTATTCGAGTTATAATTTAATTCATTCAAAAAAGTTAGATTTATCGGACTAAGAACCGTTGATAGATGTAAAGTAAAGTACCGGTATAATGTATTATTTAATTAGAGTGTAAGTTCCTGAGATCTATATTTAGTTACCAATGAATCAAAGAGGAGCTCGGGGCTCAGTGGTTGGACAATGGACTTGCGATACCGAGGTCCTAGGTTGGATTCCCAGCCAGGGCAGCCATGTACCAATGTGTTATCCTCGGTTTTTTCGACGGAAAAACTTACGTACATTTACTGAGTGCTCTCAAAACGGTGAAGGAAAACATCGTGATGAAACCTGCATGCCGTAGAAGAAGAAAAAAATCTAAGGCATGTGAAATCCGCCAATCCGCACTGGGTCCGCGTGGTGGATCATGGCCCCAGCTCCCTTAATGTAAGGGATAATTTTTGTTTCTAAACATAAACATTTATTAATTGTTTTATTAAGATTAGAATTTAAAATTTATTGTTTTAAGATTTTTTTTATTATTTTTAATAATATTAAGTTTTACTGAATATGATATATATATTAATAGTATTTTTAGTTTTTTCGTATTTTTAGGGAAGGTCTGTGCCCGAGCAGTGGGGCAATATAAATAGACTGATGATGAATCAAAGCCCTTCCAAAAGTTTGCTCCAATCCTTTGGTCGGACAAACGGCTAGATCGGGTAATGTGTATCCCCCGTAAACACGGGTCTAGGGGAGGTCGAGACAGATTGCCTCAGACATCGGCGCAACTTTACTGTCAATAAAACTGAAGTGGTTGAAGACGATAAACACGTACACACCATGAGTTCCGTAGTTTTTTTTATACCTATCGATATTGCTCTATTCGGACAAATTGTGATCGACTTAGGGTAGGTTAAAGAAGGATTTTGAGGTTACATTAGGGAAGGCTGATGGGAATTCAATGGGGGTACAATTAGGTCTAATATTATTAACATCCTAAAAGAAAAATATTTGTCGAGTCCACAAGAAAAATGTCAATGAACACACTCTTACAAATACCGAAAACTTCCGAAACATGGGTATTCACCGATTTAGGAACGACACTATTTCAGTAATGTGACGTCATCGTCACTTACGCCCTTTTAATTTTCAAATCAAATCAATTTTATTGCCAGTTACAGGTTATAATACATCGAGATGATATTTGACACATTGTGGTGTCACTGCAACTTACCGGGGTCGGCATGCAATTGCAAATACAATAAGTGTTATTTCACAATCTTAACTTAATTTTAAATATGGATCCCTTAATTTTACCTATATTTTCATAAAAAATATAAAAGAGGGGGGTAAAAAAGATAGACCTTATCAATATTAATTTAAAAGATCACGTCACTACCCCTGAGGTGACAAGCGGGAGTAATTTTAAAAGTTGTGTCGCTGTCAACCAGTGGGGGACATCGGCACATCTTTTACAAAAAAGTGTCACGGTCCACCAGTGGGGGACAACGGGAATTAAGTATAAAAAGTTGTGCCACTGTCCAGCAGGACAAGCGAGTGGGGGATATCGGGAATAAACCCCCATTTGCGTACCCTAATATAAGTCGTCCTGCTCGCTCTCGCGACGTAGCATATGAACGACAGTGACAGTTGCGTTTAGGTTTAGGATTCTACTTAGAGGCCGCTACAGACTTAATTACTCCATGGCTTCAATATTATATTGTAATTCCTTCCACCATGTTTGATAACAGCATATCTGAACGTCCATATTAAGAAGACGTCATCGTGTAGATATAAATAACAAGGTTTATTTTTATTACCCTATCATTCGAAGGGTCTCTGTCAGTATTATTACAGAAACGTGAGAAAGGAAGACCGTAAAAACTTATAGTATACCTGCATTAAAAGAAAAACCCTGACAACATATATTTATAAAGCTTGTCGCAACGCAACCCTGACCAACTGGCTGAAACATAATAACCACAGACCACTTACCCCATATACCTGTAACAAGAGGGCCCGTGTCTGCCCGCACATGAGCGCAAAATTGCTTCGCGACACGTGTAACCTAGAGATATTATCGTCATGGACGTACGGCACCCCTGTACCCCGCTTCGTCTCTATGCGCTCATCGTTGACAGATTTTTTCGCTTGCAAATGACATTGCCTCATTTCAATGGAGCTGAATGCATGGAGATGAATTTGTAGGTGGGGCAAACCACCTACAAAACTACGAAACCATTGAAGCTGTACCTATAATTTTGTTGGGGACTTATTACAGGTTTCATATTGCATAATCACAATCAGTAGGAGTTGCGAGAGTAGTAGAAAATGATAACAAAGACAATGAATAATTCGCTTCGATATCTTACTATTTTCTGAATTCTTAATTAAGCTGTTTTTTCGACTCGCATGTTGTACAAAACTTTATTTGAAACCAATAATTTTAATAAAAAACGGAGATATTTTTACATTTATTCGTTATCTTGTTTATCATGCGGTTGATGGTGGGGCAGAATCTGGCATTGTCATTTGTACCGATTTCATGTCTATTGTACCCAATAGACATGAAATCGGTACAAATGACAATGCCGTTTTTTATTAAAATTATTGGTTTAAAATAAAGTTGTCTGTGATTATAACCTTGTCTTGGCGTTTGAATAATATGATTTTGTCTGCCACGCTCAATACTTGTAGATGTAAACGAAGCTTTATTCTATACAATGTGTCTGTCCGCGTCTGCGCGATCGAAGCCCAAATCAAGGTGTCTTATTTTGTAAACAAATATGATCGTCTAATTACATGTTGTGATGTAACACTGAAGGAAGTGATTGATTGAACCTGTTCATCATTGTGAAAATAAAAGGATCCTATCTAATAATGTGAAAATAACTATGCAATAATCACAGAAAAGCTTAAAATGTTAGTAGTTTATGTTTGCCCAATAAAACACTTGATTTGGGCTTCGGTATAGATATAATAAATACATCCATACACTTTGTATAGAATAATATATTTTGTCATCTGATATGTTCAATGTCTGTATATGCAAATCGGGATTCATTCAATTTGGTAGTTAATTTAAAAAACAAACAGAAAAACATAACCCTCCTTCTTGCGCAGTCGGGTAAAAATACGGATCTGTCTCTCTGTTTCCTACTAGGAAAGCTATATATGTATACCTGATGAGAAAAAATACTTTTGAACCGTATTGTTTCCGCAAATAGGAGACATAATTGTCTAAAGGACATTGCCACATTTCAATGGAGCTTTGCCCCACCTACAAAACTACGTGACCATTTAAGCTGTACCTATCATTTTGTTGGGGACTTATTACAGGTTTCATATTGCATAATCATAATCAGTATCATTTTCTACTACTCTCGCAACTCCTATAGAAGAATAACAAAAAAATTAATAATTCGCTTCGATTTCTTACTATTTTCTGAATTCTTAATTAGGCTGTTTTTTCGACTCGCAACTTGTACATAACTTTAATTTAAACCAATAATTTTAATAAAAAACAGAGATACTTTTACTTTTATTCGTTATCTTGTACAACTTGCGGTTGATGGTGGGGCAGAATCTGGCATTGTCATTTTGGAATCAACATTCCAACGTGCAATAATAATTATTGGAATTGCGTCAGAATTCTAATCAAATATGAGTACTATCCTAGGCTAGCCTATGCGACCTCATTCAGGCACTAATTAATTTGTGCCCAAAACATGGCATGCTCGATAGAGTGTGTGTCATATTTGACGATATGGATGGGATAACAGACGAGCAGGGTTTCCCAAACTTCTTTGAATCGAGCCTCCCCGAATTATAAAAAATATATTCACACCCCTTTTCCATTGTATTCCAAGTAGAAAAACACTATTTTCAAGACATTTATCATCGTTTATTTCTCACTAGCTTCTGCCCGCGACTTCGTCTGCGCAGGATCTATATAAATTATGGTTACGCATCATAAGGCCGAAAGTTCATAAGACCGAATTTCATAAGGCCGACGTATAAAACATCGAAAATCATAACACCGAAAATTCAAAATGCCGATACCCGAAATACCGAAGTTTGAAACATCGAAAATTAAATGACCGAAAGCTCATAGTTGGTCCCAGTTGTTGTCGCTTGACAGCAGTCGTTAGACTACGTCAGAGGCATGTTGTTATTCTGATTTATGAGCTATATTATTGTAAAGTTTCATTAAAATCCATTCATTAGTTTTTGTGTGAAAGAGCAACAAACATCATTATACCCCGAGTAAATATCATTAACCCATTTTTTAAGTCCCCACCTTCCTTTACATGGAGGGGGCTCGGGTCATGATTCACCACGGGGGACGCAGTGTGGATTGGCGGATTAGACATTCCTTAGATTATTTTCTACAGCTTGCAGATTTCATGACGATATTTTTAATTCACTGTTTGAGATGATTCTGTAAATGTATGTAAGTTTTTCCTTCGCAAAACCGAGGAAAACTGATTGGTACGGGCAACAGCAGATCAATGGTAACACTTGCAGTACGATTTTAAATCTTAAGACGCAGATAATAAGAACGGTCCAAAGTTCAAAGTGTTACGCTTGATCTGCTGTTAGCTACATAATATTTATTTTTATTTTATTTTATCTTATCTTTATTGAGCAAACTTCACAGCTTATTACAATTAAATTACAAAATCGTTTAATTTTAAAGGGATAAAGCCAATAACGAAAGACATATTACAATTTATTGTATATAAAATAAGGAAACTATATGAGTACTAAAATAATATAAAAAAGACAAAGGGGAGCGCCTGACCTGGCCCGGGATCGAACCTGGGGCATCCGTATCGTAAGTCCAGTCTCAACCATTACGCTACCTAGCTCTACAATAATAATAAATTCTAATAGGGTTGGTTTTTGAGGCGATTTTGATCGATATTCGGCTTGACTCATTCCCCTGAAATTAGTGCCTATGAGTCATGGGAACTTCTGTTACATTTGTGACTCATTCATGATCAAGGCTCAGGCGTGAATCATTCGTAGTACGTACTTGCATTTACCGAATGCTCAGGCAGGTGTGTGAGGACATTGTCTCTCTTGTATTGCTGTGCAAAGTCCATACTCTTTATGGACCTTGTCCATACTCTTTACGGACAACCATTTTAATGTTAAATTAAGGACGTTAGATTCGAAAAGTAGAAAATGTAAGGCGTAGCGTCGTCGCTACGAGTTGCTACGACAAGTGCTACGGCGAGGAGTTTTTCTTCAAAAAATCTATGTTCAAGTTCTCTTGAAATTATCACGGCGCATGGGCGCTGTCATCGTACCTACATAATAAGGATCACGCTGTCTATGACCCGGCCGACAGGCGATGCATAGTAGGTTATCATTTGGGGATTTTTGCATGAAAAATCAAGGTATTTTTTATTTGTGCATCACTATCGTGTATATTAAACCCCTGAGTCGCGCGTCGTTGATCAAAACCACAGCTGTATAGCACAGGTAAACTGGAGTAAGTAAAGCAATGAATGTTTCTCTGTGCCTACGAGCGTTTTCGTGCCTCTGTTTAGTTTGACAAATCCGCTCGTTAATTGGGAGGCGGATCGCTTTAGGCAGAACATTTAGGGCATGAGCGGAGCGGAAGCGGGAGCGTGACCCCTCAGCCACGACCCTAGGCGGTGCATCTTGCGTGTGGCGTTGGCAACCGCGGAGATAACAAATATATGACGTTGAGAGGTGTTCAGGACAGTTTTTGAGGTTGAGATTTTCTTTTCTTTTTCTTTTTTTCGGGGGGAAAATCAGGCCCTGACCTCGCCCAACGTTGCTTAACTTGTACGATCGTTTTCAACGTGTACTCGCAACTGGCCTACAAGCCGCTTGTATCGAGAATGTATCGATGTGTCGAGTACCGTGTATACTCAAAAAAGTTTTCGGGATATTCCTCACGCCCTGTATCCGAACCTTTAGCCGCGGTAGGATGCTTCTCAAATAATCGTTTTGCGTTTATAGCTCCGGTGTTGTGTTTCAATATTATATCTGGATACAGTTTATACGTATTTACTGATGAGAAATGTATTGTACATAAAGCTTAATTGAGATTTCCTGGACTACCTTTCCAAATCGTTGTAACGAGCGTTGAAAGTTTACGTAATAACAATTCGGTACTGTAATAATTCAGTCCAATAATTTCGGTAAGATTCTAAGAGTACGAATATTGTCGCTATTATTTAATAATATCGCTAAATTAATACGTACAATTTTAACTTTTATTGTTAATTAATTACATATTATATCTTCCAAATAAATAAAAATTTAATCTAAACTATCTAAACCTACAAAACATGTAAAAAGTATATATATACCTGCGCCAAAAGGCTCGCGGCATTGTCCCGCTGTATAGCGAGGCTAACACGTTGGGCAAAGTAGCCTCCAGCCTTTTGGTCACGCGTAGCCTCGACTAGGCACCGTGAGATTTGCTTCACTAGGCGGTGTGCTCCCGGCCCCCATGGTTCCAGCGTCTTAACCCCAAACGGCACAAATACGTAGTTATCGCCGAGGCCTGCGTATTTGCGCCGTTTGAGATTCTCAGCAGATTCCGCCGCATAGCCGACCTTATTAACAGTCCCTGAAAGATTGGACGGCGCTAAGGTATCGACGCAAGTTGCGTCCCATACCGCCGTCCCATCGTCCAGGGCATGAGAGTCATGCCGTCGGGCCGCTTGCCATCGTCACGCGCCAGGCCGTTCGGTTCGAGAATTAGGAATAATTAGTATATATATATTTATAATTCGAATTTATCCGAATAAAGATTTTGTACATCACTTTTTTTTGAGATTGGCGGCGCTAGTTGGCGCATGTCATGCTCTTAAGTACTTATAATGGTCATTACCTGTGTCACTGTGAGAAAAATAATGAAAACAAAATTTTAATTTAGTAAGGAATGATAATTCCGCGTCCGCGAGGCGCTCGCAAAGAAAATAATTACTCCCACCGCCATCGCTAAGTTGCCGGACTAGCAAATGACTGAACTTTCCTTATTATGCGAACGTACATCACGTTTTACTGGATACGGCATCTTTCACTTTGAAAAAGCGAGACACACGCACGATGTAATACAGAGAAAAGTGTACAGGAGAGTTTTATTTTAAGGTTGAAATCTCAAAAACTGGAAAATTCTTCCTAGAGGGAAAGCCAAAGCCAACTAGGGCACACAGCCTGGTCTGATATTAATAGAATGTCTGAATTCTTATAAATACATACGTATATACGAAGATAACCTAACCTAAACCTACGCACAACCCTCCCAAACCCCTAAACGAAATAACTCAACGATCCACGCAATCATCGAGTTATGCTAAGAGCACAAAACTTCACAGAAATGACTTTTTTCGAGTACTCCAATTAATAGAAACGTTCGCGCACATCTCCTGATTAACTTAACGTGATCATTAATCACTAAATACCACGGAAACTATTTAATTAGATTTTTCACAAAAAAGTAGTTAATGTCTTTTCGAGCGCTTTTCAAGGAATCCATATTGCAAGTATTCATTAATTATTTATTTTTTACAGAACATTCAAAATATCATAGTCTTCTCTTTCTCCAGACGAGTCGCCGTAGCGACGTCACTATGGATATCCGCGTCTTCTTGTCTTCATCCAGAGGAGTCGCCATAGCGTCATCACTCTGGACTAAGCAGCTCGACAGTCACGTTCACTCCCGAGCTCATAGTGGGACTCTGGATAAAAGCTCGAAACTTCAGATCTTGCATGAATCATTCAATAATTTCACCACATATTGTCATTTCATATGAACATTTTCTGATTAATTTAACGTGATGGAATAGAATTATTAACGTATCTATTTGAAATATCTAGGTTAAAAGATTCTTTATTCTCATTAAAGACAAATTACAAGTCACTTAGGTACATGAGAATAAGGTAAAAGTAAACTAAAAGTAGGTATACGTTCACTTCAATCTATAAAATACAAGTAATTACACTTCACTAGGAAATTAGTAGGTTATTTATTAAATTAATAGGCTACCTATATGCGTAGAAGTTGTATATATAAATATACAACGCATACGAAGTTATGGGTACAGCTAGTCAAACAAATCTGAATCTGCCCCGTCTATCTGTCCTATATCTGTTATACTTTTCAACTGTATAACATTTTATTCAGTCGTGCCCCTCAACTTGTCTCTTCTAATGACGTGGCTCGCTGCAAAGGCGGCACTCCAGGCTACTACTTTGATGGAAAGAAACATTTGTGCACCTACTTTTATAAGGAAAACTAATTTATAAGGTACTCGTACATAAGTCAGGTTTAAATATATACCTTCTAACAAGTTTCATTGATCTTACTGCCGGGTACTCACCAGAGATCTGTAACCGAACAGATTCAAGGCTCTAGTGTGTATCAATTGAAAACCATTCTTCACTCGCGACGTCCACCGAGCTGCCTCGCCGAGCGTACTCACTAGAAAGCTGAATACAGAAGCCCAAATCAAGTGTCTAATGCGGATTTTTAATTTAATATTATTTGTTATCTGTGCAATAGGACCTACAGAAAGTTGTTTATTTTTTTTTTATTTTTTTATTCTCAAATTGTTTAGGGATTTTTGTACACATAAAGTGACGATGCCAATCCCAGCGTACCTATTCTAAATTAACTTAAATTTTATAAAAGATCGAGAACAGCATTTTAGCTGGGCCTGAAGTTGGCTCAGCTAAAATGCCGTGGAATATACCTACATCTAATTTGCATAAACCTAAACTATTGATAACATGCTCTCTTTTAGTCGCGTACCGGACACATTCCATCAAAATATGTTGCAAGTCCTCCTTGGTCCCACAATCTTCGCAGTTGGGAGAATCAACTTTGCGCATTAGGAATGTAAAAGATTTTGATTTGTTGTTTAGTTAACGACGCTTTTCAGCAATTTGTTACAGCAATAAACACGCATCTCAACTCGTACTCAGATAAACATTTTATCGGTAAACAAACTCAGTCCGCCGCACACGCGGTAACGCCTATCGACTATCGATTCGATAACTTGGGGATGCTATCGACAAACTCGAGCGAATAAATTTGTCGCGATAAACCCCTATAAATCACTTGGCGACTTTTGAACAAAATTAAGTGAACTTCACCGTGTAAGTAAGCTGTTACAGGTTTAAAATTTGCATTTATATAGCTTTCAGGTTTCAGATTTTTAAATGAAACGCTTTTAAACTTGTGGGTCGCAGTGACGATTGTCGGCTTTTGGCATGAACCAAAGGGCGCTCGCAGTGCGTACATACTAGATCTCGTTATTGTATCTTTTCGGTTACAGGTTAATATTATTTTCATGAGTACTTAATTATATAGCTGTTGGTCTTCCATAAATTGTAAAATAAAATAAAAATAAATAAATAAAATACAGTTACTTATACCGCAGTTAAAATCAAGTGTCTTACTTTGTAAACAAATATGATCGTCTAATTACCTGTTGTGATGTAGCAGCGAAGTTCCTTCTTGACCAAACCTGTTCATCATTGTGAAAATAAAGTAATCCGATCTAATAATGTGAAATTTTATTTTTATTTTTTTTATTTATTTATTTACAATTATATTTACGGCCTTACAGACATGCCAATGCACCGTAAAAATAGACACATTATGTACAGGTTTCCTATATAGTAACAACACTGGACACCCTATCATCCGTCACCTCACAAAATAACTATGCAATAATAAACAGAAAAGCTTAAAATGTTAGTAGAGTAGGGTAATTTTTGTTTACAAAATAAGACACTTGATTTGGGCTTCGGTTTACCTATTTCTGCCTCGCAATGTCATCCGTGGATTTTTCGTTTCCCATGGGAAAACACTCACGCACAACTATTGTGACTTTTACACCTCCATAAATAAATAGTTTGTAAGTAATAAATCAGTTGAAATAAGACGGTGCCGAGGGGCCGCTGTACTAAAGGTTGTTAAACATAATATACATATCTCTCCACGAGGCTGTCGCGGAATTGCCTGCAAACACGGCTGTTTAATATTTGTATGTCAACAACGTCACCGATAAAACTGGAACAGATTTACTCGATATTGAATTTGAGGGGGTTATTCTGTACTACAAAAAAAATCAAAAAAAAATCTAATGCATGTGAAATCCACCAATCCGCACTGGGGAGGTCTGTGTCCGAGCAGTGGGGCAATAGACTAATGATGATTCCGTACTAACGGAAAATAACATGGTTACTACAAAAACAAAACAAAAAGACTGCTTTTTGGCCTAAAATGTATTCAATGCCAGTCCCTAGCCACGTTTTATTATTATCAATTGAGAACGTAAAACATTTTTTTTTTTGAAAAAATAATATTTGATATAAATATTATTTTTTCATACTAGAAACACTATGTATCTATTGATCACCATTGATCTCGGATATGGGTATATAGAATTATTATACTTACATACTCCCATGCGGCACCCTGGGAGCGACTTGGACGCGGTGTTCTACCTATGACTGGTAGAGGCCACTCACAGCTGGAATACCGCGTCCAAGTAGGTACTTTTTTATAATTTTATTGTTTAAGTATTTTATTTTTCCATTTTTATATATTTTTTGTTGTTTGTTTATGTAAATATGTTATTAGTTTTTTGTAAATAAATAAATTCACCAGTAAGTTCAGAAAATCATTATACTTACATAATATTATAATCAAAAACTAAAAGATTTTTTTTTGAGGCGGGACTCGGTAATTTTACTATGGGCCGTGACGTGACGAGCGTGACCCATCTCCTTTAGTTTTAAGTAAGTACTTATAAAATGTGTGATTCCGTGTTTTAGAGCATTTACCCAATAACCGCCCCTAGATTCGAACACGGAATCGCATTCGACTTTCGAGCGTTAACCAATGATGAGACCCATACTAATTTACACTTCACTCGATTGCGAACGACACGAGATTAAAAATGTCGATTTATTTGTTGATATTACGTAATAAGAACACATTTCCCATTCCTATGTATTCGTTTTCATCTTCTTTTAATTGGTTAACATATAAGGGTATTCATCATCATCATCTGTCTATTTTTATGTCCCAACTGCTCGGGCACAGACCTTCCCTTTTATCGAGGGAGCTCGGGCTATTATCCAACACGCGGGCCCAGTGCGGATTGGCATATTATACATGCCTTAGATTTTTTTCTACGGCATGCAGGTTTCATCACGTTTTCCTTCACCGTTTTGAGAGCCTTCGGTGAATGTACGTAACAAATAACTGTAAATACCTACGACTTATCATAGAATATTATATTTTTACCTAAAGGCCGAAAACTCATAATACCTACTACGAAAATCATCATCATCAGTCCACTGCTGGACATAGACCTCTCTCAAAGCATTTTGCATTCAATCTCTGCCAGCCATCTGCAGGTCATCCCTCCATCTGGCCCCACGCTACGTTTACTCGTTCGTGGTCTCCATTCGAGAACTCGTCTACCCGATCGGTTATCGGTTCTACTACTGTAGCCAGCCCACTGTCACTTCAGTTTACTGATTCTATGAGCAATGTCAACCACTTTTGTTTACCGGCGGATAAATTAATCCCGATATCTCTTTTCCATCTAAAAATAAGTAACCGTAGCTTCGTTGAATCAATCCACAAATAACCACATTTATATCTCCAACCAATTTGCGGTCATCAATGGTTAATGGGATAATGGACTGGGATTCTAAAAAGCTTTCTGAACTTAAATCTGAGTCTAAAGTTCGCTGTCACGCTTAAATAAGTAAAAGTACCCTAAATTTAGATTTTCTTATTTTATTTCACAACTTACTGACTTTAACGCGTAGGTCATTTAAAAACTGTCTTGTGGGAGGTTCTGTGGAGTAGGTACATACATTAAGGTGTATAGAAGAGTCATATCTTCTCGTGTCCAATGCCTGAAAACTAAGGTCTTCAACCAGTGCGTCCTGCCAGTGATGACCTACGGAGCCGAAACGTGGACATTGACGGTAAGACTGTCCCACAAGTTCAAAGTCGCTCAGTGAGCTATAGAAAAAGCTATTCTTGGCATTTCTCTGTTAGATAGATTAAGAAACGAGTAAGTATATCCGCCAGAAGACAAAAGAAAAAAGACATTGTTCATAGAATCAGTAAACTGAAGTGTCAGTGGGCTGGTCACATCTGTCGTAGAACCGACAACCGATGGGGTAGACGAGTTCTCGAATGGAGGCTAAGAACGGGTAAACGTAGTATCGGACGCCCCTGATCAGATGGAGGGATGACCTTCGCAAGATGGCTGGCAGAGACTGGATGCAGAGGGCTGAAAGTAGGGTTGAGGGCGTGCTTAGGGAGAGGCCTACGTCCAGCAGTGGACTGATGATGATGAAGAGTTATTGAGTTTGAGATTACATCAAAAAGTACTTGATTGATTATCGGAAATTCACAATTACATAGTGTGTACTCTAAAATATCATTTAGAGTCTAAATTATCTACTAGTATAAAATTTTATACAATCGGTTGAGTAGTTCTAGAGAATCTCAACCTTATGGCGGCCTTGTATACCTTTCACTGTTTTCGACTGTCCCTACTTACTTCGTTCCAAAAACATTCCCCTCCTCCGCGGCAGTAGGGTAAAGATACAAGTCAGAATAGGTCTTATTTGGGACTTAAAATTTAATAAAGCTATCTTTGGATGTTGAAAAGGGTCTAACATGTTTACTGAAACAAACTTAAGTTTCAGAATTCCCTTTCCGTTACGACGAAGTGTAACCAAAAATAGGCAGTAAGGAAAAGTGGTCTATATTAAGACTATAAGGCCAGGCGCGCACTACGACTTATTTGTCCCCTGAACATTTTATCCCTGGTATACAATGAGTTTCTATGGAAACACATACAAGTTTTATGTCTTAATTAGTGCTAATTTAGACATAAAACTTAGCTTAAAACTAAACGTGAACGATAGAATCGCTACCATTTTATGTTTATTTAGTAAAAACAATTTAGTTTTTAATACTTTTCAACTACAATGAAGGAAGAAATGACAATGCCATATTCTGCTCCACCATCAACCGATGTACAAGATAACGAATAAATAAATGTAAAAATATCTCCATTTTTTATTAATATTATTGGTTTATTTTAAAATAAAGTTTTGTACATCTAGCGAGTAGAAAAAAACAGCTTAATTAAGAATCTAGAAAATAGTAAGAAATCGAAGCGATTTATTCATTGTTTATGTTATTCTTCTATAGGAATTGCGAGAGTAGTAGAAAATGATACTGATTATGATTATGCAATATGAAACCTGTAATAAGTCCCCAACAAAATGATAGGTACAGCTTAAATGGTCACGTAGTTTTGTAGGTGGGGGAAAGCTCCATTGAAATGTGGCAATGTCATTTTGCCACGCTTTATGGAGAGAGTAAAAAAAAGTATATTTTGTATGAAGATCCGCCCTTGTTGTCACTGTCACTCTCATACGTCAGAAAGGGATCTGTTTTTATACGTTCGACTTCTGTTGAAAATTCAAACAATGAGTGACAGACAAGACACAGTGTCTACGATGTAAATATGGCTTTCTCCAAGCGGCGTTCCTTGCTTCACCACCACCTCAACTACTATTCATCAGAGCCCAAGTACACGTAACATAAGTACTAGCACTAAATATTTAAGTACACACTTGATGCATCGGAGAGATTCCGTCCATTGAATTGTGGGATAATCGAGTCGGTTCGCGATCGGTGAATATTCATAGTGCATAGTAATTGGAGAGTCGAGAGGGATGCGGCGAGCTTACAATGCGTAACTACTGCTCTATACGTATACTAGGTCTTTGCGGGTTAGTTAAGGCGTTATCTGTCAAACACAAGCGTGAGACAGAAGATGCCCCACAGGGGTGGAGTGAAGAGCACGGTACGGTGGAACACAGAGAAAGGTGTACAGGAGAGTTTTTAAGGTTGAGATTTTCTCAAAAACTACTTGACCTATTGCAAAATTTCTTTCACTGTTTGTTAGATAAAAGTGAAAACTATGTAACTCTAAAAGAATTATTAAATTCGGTCCTGCAGTTTTTGAGAAAATCTCGATGTTATTGAGGCACCCTGTATACTTATCTCTGTCTTCGACTGTACCTACAGTGCCACCATATTTGTAATTTTATGATTTTGGAAATAAAAATACGTCAACAAAAATCAGATTTTTTTAAAGAAGCTTCTCGTATTTTTAATGCCCTACATTTTAATATATACTTTGTATGAATATCTATTTCAGTTTAGACATAATTATCATTTTAGAAGACATGGAAAGGGCGGCAAAAAACAAACATTAAAGTCAAATTTCTTTATTGCAAGTAAGCACGTTGTGTACATTTTTGCACGTCAATATATTTTTTGAATTTACATTTACTTACACCACTTTGCAAGGAAAAGGTGCCAACGCTGAGGAGAAAAAGTGGCAAAAAACTCTCAGCAGCACATCTTTTAAAATATTGGTAACACAATTTACTTAATAACTAGGATTACACAACTATTACTATTATTAGTAATCTAAACTCTATCCTTCACGCGGAACCGGCGACTCACACCATGCATGTTCATTGGTTCACACCATGCATCGGTAATTGTACGTAGCTTAACCAAGAAATCCTCATTATTATACATATAAGCGACCTGGGGTTCGAACTCGGGCCTTCCGTAAAGAAAGTCTAGGTGTCCTAACCACAGCACCACTGAGCTCTTCTCTTCTCACTACTTTTCATATTTAGGATTAAAACCACATTAAAAAAATTAAAGGTATAATAAAATTCGAGTAACATATAATATTTTAATTTTTTAATGCAAATCTCCAGTCTCTGCGCTATAAATATTCATGTTGGCTTGACGTTGCAATTAGACAGATGGACTTCCGAGTGTTATGCTAATTTCTGCTCAAAATAATATTATTAAGGGACTTGCTGGTTAGCTTCACTTAGATTTTGGCTGATATTAGAATATTTTTTCTAAACGTCCGTTCGCTCCGGGTCTTATTCCGCCGCCATTTTGTTAGCTAGATGACCCAAAATGGCGGCGATTTTGTAGACATAATCTACAATTATTCAGTCCAAATCGAAATCACATAAAGTGTAATATTTTGGACTTTTAAAACGTTTTTCTCTCTGTCCGTACTCGTAATCGAATCTACCGACATAATACTACAATTGACAATTGAACAGAAGAGTTGTGGATTTTATAATACTCGTACCTACAATTGATAAAGTTATTCGATTGACGAAGGTTTAAGTTCATATTCATTTATTCATTGCGTTATGTGGCTACATTGGTGTTATAGGTTATCTGTAATTAAACTTATTTATTTGGTACTTAAGTATACTTTCCTAAATAACTTATAGTAGTTATATGTGCTCAAATAAATCCTGTAAGGGCACTGCAACATTAGTTTAAAAAAATCAATAAATTCCATTTTGTCGGTCAGTCTGTCATATTTAATTTTCATCATCATCAGTCTATTTATATTGCCCCACTGCTCGGGCCCACACCTTCCCTTACATCAAGGGAGCTCGGGCCATGATGCATCACGCGGGCCCAGTGCAGATTGGCGGATTTCACATGCCTTGGATTTTTTTCTTCTTCCACAGCATGCAGGTTTCATCAAGATGTTTTCCTTCACCGTTTTGAGAGCACTCGGTAAATGTACGTAAATTTTTACGTCGAAAAAACCGAGGATAACTCATTGGTACACGCTGCCCTGGCTGGGAATCGGACCTTCGTATCGCAAGTCCATTGACCCAACCACTGAGCCACCGAGCTCTCGATTAATAATTGCTATCGAATAAATTCAAAATTCAAATTGTTTATATAAAAGTTAATCTGTAAAGTTATGTTCAAAGAACTCTTGCAAATTGTAAAAAACAGCTATCAAATAGCAATATTTTCAAAATTTTAGTTTTATGTTGACATGTGATTATTAAATGATTGTTGGGAATAAAACACTGTACTCATTCTACAACTATATTTAGAGTTTACAGTTAAAGATATTGTACAGTCGACAGCAGATCAATGGTAACACTTGCAGTACGATTTCAAGTCTTACGACGCAAATAATAAGAACTGTCAAAGGTAAAAAGTGTTACCATTGATCTGCTGTCGACTGTACCATTGCTCAATGCCGAGCACCGAAGAATAACAACCGTTGCTAGGTGACGGCGTAGGCGGCGACCAAGGAGATCGCCACACCACCCCCCATGGTATTTAGATTGTTATTTGTTATTGATACTTACTTAATAAATTTTGAGGCTCTCTTGAAAATGGCGGGAAACGACGGTTGCAAAATTATTTGATAATTTTTATTTTATTGTCTACAGTGGTTATTTTGAGATTAATATCACGTTAAATTAATCAGAAAATGTTCGCGAGTGACAGTATGGTGAATTTGTTGGATAATTTAAGCAAGATCTGGGGGTTCAATCTTTTATCAAGAGTTCCCGCTACAAGCTCGGGAGTGAACGTGACTGTCGAGCTGCTTCGTCCAGAGTGATGACGCTACGGCGTCTCTTCTGGTTGAAGACATGAAGACGCGGCTACCCAGGGTGAAGACGCTACGGCGACTCCCCTGGAGGAAGATAGAAGACTATTGAATATATTGAATTTTCTGTAACATGACATTGGCAAATGACGAACAGTCGAGTGCATTAATAAAATAAATAAATAATAAATTTTGAGTACCTATCATCATCATCAGCCCGTATCAGTCCACTGCTGGACCTACGTCCAGGCCTACGCCTCTCCCAAAGCGCGCCAATCAACCCTACTCTCGGCCCTCTGCATCCAGTCCCTGCCAGCCATTTTGCGAAGGTCATCCCTCCACCTGGTCGGGGGGCGTCCCACACTACGTTTACCCGTTCGTGGCCTCCATTCGAGAACTCGTCTACCCCATCGGTTATCGGTTCTACGACAGATGTGACCAGCCCACTGCCACTTCAGTTTACTGATTCTATGAGCAATGTCAACCACTTTTGTCTTCTGGCGGATATACTCGTTTCTTATTCTATCTAACAGAGAAATTCCAAGCATAGCTATTTCAATAGCTCGCTGAGCGACCTTGAACCTGTGGGCCAGTCATTCTGTGGGTGAGTACCTATACAAACCTGAAAAATACAAGCTTTATATAAGTGCACCTATGACCTAGGTACGTATCACTCCAGTTGCGATTATCCAAACTGCAGTATGCAAGGCTCATGCATTTCGTCCGATTCAAATGCAGATGTTTTGACGGTGAGGGTACGGGATTTAGGAGGGATACACCCTCCCAGACGGACGTATTGATTTTTGGTGCACAGCTCCCCCGTGGCGGGCTTGTTATTATTAAATATAAATGGCGACGACATGTTTCGTGGTGTAGGTTTGGGGATGATGGGCACGAGATGTGGTAGGGTGCGGAGGAAAATATTTTATATCGATCGTGTTTTGTAAGGGTAGGTAAGGTAGTTGGACTAATAGCTAGATAGAGACATTATATTTGTCTGTTTTGATATTTTCTTGCATATGCGCTATGCGAAATGAAAATCTAAATGATGAATTGCGAATAATAAAAAATCTATTATTTATACTTAACGGGAATTACCGTGTTAAACATTTATTATTGATGTCTCGATATTTCGACAGCATTACAGCCATCATGGTCACGTATCACGTCATCATTTATACTTAATTTTGTATTATAATTAGTGTCGGTAAGATTTAAATATAAAAAGTTATATAGATGCGAAACGGAGGTATACCGAAGCTCAAATCAAGTGTCTTATTTTGTGAACAAATATCATCGTCTGATTACCTGTTGTGACGTAACACTGACTTGATTTATTGAAACTGTTCATCATTGTGAAAATAAAGTGATCCGATCTAATGTGTAAATAACTTTGCATTAATCACAGTAAAGCTTAAATTTTAGTAGTTTTTGTTTACAAAACAAGACACTTGATTATATCAAGTATATTTATTCAGTATAGGTGTGAGTAAACATATATACCACGACTTACTACTCCTAAGCCTCCGGGTTCGAATCAGTGTCTCTTGGCGACGATGACAGCTTATCATCAAGTCTCTCTGTTTTCTCTTAAAAATATTTATGCAACACGAATGCACCATAGTGCAGATTTTTTAGGAATAACCTCCAAGATTTTCCGGGTTTAAACGTAATCAAGCGAAGTAGCGGGTGCCGAAGTTTTCCCGGTGATTTCATCTGGGAATTGGTTATGTAAGAACACGAAAGTGTATATAAATTACTTTCGAGTTGCCAGAGAAATAAATAATATACGTAGGGTCGAAGACAGAGAAAGGTGTGTAGAGTTTTTAAGGATGAGATTTTCTCAAAAACTACTTGACCTATTGCAATAATTATTTCACTGTTAGATAGATAAAAGTTAAAACTATGTACTGTAAAAGAATTATCAATATCGGTTGAGAAAATTTCAACCTTATTGAGGTCCCCTGTGTACTTATCTCTGTCTTCGAACTATAACTTTGCGATTTTTGCCGGTATCTATAGTAACATTATAGGTATACTTAGGCCCATAACAAGTGTCTTATTTTGTAAACAAATATGGTCGTCTAATTACCTGGTTTGGAGTACAATGTCCCGTAAGTAGCACGACAAATGAAAATGCGACGCCCCGCCTACCGACACCTGGTTGTCAGAATACTACTACTATTGCCCGATAGATGGAGTTGCGTAACATACCCTTTTTTTTTAAGTAAGGGTTTACAATTTATTCAACTGTCAAGCTTAAAACTAATACAATAATATACTTATAACTAAATTATCCGTTGAACCTTCGTCAATCAAATAACCCGCCCCTTGTCATACCCGGGGCAAAGGTTCCCATAACGCTCGCGGCGTTGCCGCGCTGTATAGCTATGGCCAACCTTTGCACCAGGTAGGACCCGGAGCGAGAGTCACAACCCCTCTCTCTAAGGCGACGGACATACCCTTTAGTATGTATAATACGATGAAGATTTTCGGTGGGCGGGGCGTGGCATGTGGTGGCACAGTTGGTAAGAGCGTGTCACGGAATGACAAGGTCGCAGGTTCAAGTCCTGCCACGGCTAGAAATTTTTCATCATTTTAAATCCTTATATTATTTTATCCTTTAATTATGATGATATAACGTTGGCATTGAATATTTTCACCCCTTATTCATATACATTTATGTCACGCTTACCCTCTCAACTTCCCTCTAGGTATAGATATAATCTACACCAACAAACTTGTGTAGGTAGGTATATCGCATATCTGTGGCCCGAAAATCGATATCGTCTGGCGTCCCCCATGAGTTCCCCATGCCCTTCCCGTGTGGGGAGCTAAAGGCCGTTAGCTATAAAGGTAACTTAAAGTTAAGCTGTGTTTAAGCTCGCTGGAATTCATACGGAATCGGTAGGCCAGCGATCTGACATGAGCCAACTAGCGCCGCCAATCTTAAAAAAATCATATCTTCCAATATAATCAATTTTATTAAAAAAGCTGCGTTCACATTGTTTATTGGTATAAATATTATTTTTTAAATGCTTATTTGTAACGTGATTCAATGTAGGTAAGTTGTAGTTCACAAATGTGCCAGAAACGGCCGTTTTTCGCAATTATGTGAACTACAACTTACCTACATTGCATCACGTTACAAATAAGCATTTAAAAAATAATATTGAAGCAATAAACAATGTGAACGTAGCTTTTTTAATAAAATTGATTACATTGGAAGATATGATTTTTTTAAGATTGGCGGCGCTAGTTGGCTCTAGGAAGGCTCTTAAGCACCCGTACACATTTTTCTATGTTTCGCCATAAAGCTAATGTCAAATTAAGTTATCGTTTTTAGGGTTCCGTACCACAAAAAACCTACCTTGTGCTGTAAGACAAGCTTCTAGCTTCTTGCCAAACTTCGTGATTCTAGGTTAACGGGAAGTACCCTATAGGTTTTGATTCCATTGCGTTTTCATACAAATATATACGGGAAAATGTGACATAAACAGCGATATCTTTTGATTGTGTTGACATTTGATTTTTTCACGGCTGCATGAGATTAGAGACAGACGGACGGACGGACGTCCGGCACGGAGCCCTGATCGTCTCTTATGTTTTAGAGTTGAAAAATAAATTAAAAAATTAACTCGATAATTCAATAGTACCTACCTACTACTGATAGCAAAAATTATGTCGCGAGTAAACCACTACTAAAATTTCACGTTGTATATTAGATGTTAGTTTTATCTCATTATTATGTATACAAACCGTATAAGTTTAAAGTGATAGGCTGAGACGATAAGTACGTACGCGTTAAGAAAATAGTGAAAAAAAGAGCACGTCTATCCACGGTTGACAAATTAGATGACTTAGACAAATGTGCCATAAGAAGGAAAGTTGAAATTTTTTTTTATTGAACTTTCCTTCTTATGGCACATTTGTCTATGTCATCTAATTTGTCAACCGTGGATAGACGTGCTCTTTTTTTCACTATTTTCTTAACGCGTACGTACTACTGGTAGTAAAACTACCGTTACCGTTCACCGGTAGTTTTACTACCGTTTTATTTATTTGAATACGCCGCAAGTTAATTGCATCGACTCTCAGTAACAAGTGCAGCTTTTAATCTGTCTGTGACCCCCCCGGCCTCCAGACCCCCCTTTAGGGTGGACAGAGCCCCCGTAAGCTGTTTTTAATTGACGAAACTTTACAATAAATCTGTTGACGAATTTGACATCATGACCGTTAATTTTCGTTAAAGATAAACATGTTTTTTATTATTCGTGAATAACTTTTACGCAAACAATCGAAGGGCTCGTAGTCTAGTTGCGAGTACATATTGAAAACGATCGTACAAGTTAAGCAACGTTGGGCGAGGTCAGTAGATGGATGGGTGACCGCTAGTGACATTTTCATCTAAGCCCGTCTGTGCCTCGGAAAGCACGTTAAACAGTTGGTCCCGGTTGCTGTCGCTCGGCAGCAGTCGTTAGGCCACGTCTAAGGCCTGAATAACTCTGACAAATAGGTTTGGTCACTGAACCACACGAAATACTCATAATACTCATTTTAGCTACTCTATGGAACACTTGGTTACGTCAAAACAAAAAATAAAAGATCGAGAAAATATCAACCTGCAACGGAAATTTCAGTTCCTTCTGACTGAAGAGAGAGACTGAAATTCTGAATAATACTACTGCAATCCTGTAGATCTGGAGCTGTAATCCAGCGCCGCTAGACCTTCCGGCCGGCTGATCATAAGCCTATTAGTGTGACCGACTGAATGATTAAATCTAGGAAATGATTAAATCGTGGAAAGATTCCCCACTGAGAGCATTCCAACTGGATTAAGTCTGGTGGCGACCGTTGCAAATAGTTTCTAAATAGACAGCTGTCGCTAGAGAGATGCCGATCTTTACAAGTATCAAAATGTAACGCTGGAATCATTAATATAAATAATAGATAATAATCCTCTCTCTGGGATCCTACCTCAGGCAGATCCTGCCGGCGGGTGGCTATTTTTTATATTTATATATTTAAGAACCTTCATAGAGCCAACTAGCGCCGCCAATCTGGAAAAAATTATATCTGCCAATATAATCAATTTTTATAAAAAAGCTATTTACAAGATGTTTATTACGATAAATACTATTTTTCAATATACAATACATGGCATAATTGCGACAAGCTAAGGTGTAGTTCACAAATGTGCAAAAAACGGCCGTTTTTCGCAATTATGCGAACTACAACTTACCGACATTGAATCACGTTATAAATAAGCATTTAAAAAATAGTATTTATCGTAATAAACATTTCGTAAATAGCTTTTTTAATAAAATTGATTGTATTGGAAGATATTATTTTTTAAGATTGGCGGCGCTAGTTGGCTCTATGAAGGCCCTTAATAAGAATAACGTCAGTTGGGGTGAGAGGTACTACGGGGGAAGAGGGTCACTAGCTTGTCTACGAAAAACGAACGAGCCTATAAATGAGTACTCCGTCGATAAAACAGGTTAACTACAGATATCGCTACGACATCGCTGTGAGAGGTGAGATAAAACTATTTCAGTTGTCAAAACTAAAAACTACCGAGTGGCTGGCAGGACACTGAGTGTATTTAACTAAGGCGTAAAACAAGTGAAATTAATCTACCGAGTTGATAAATAAGTGGTGACGTGACGTCACTTTACACCTTAGAGTCGTTCCAAAAAAATCTTACCGGAAATACGTCTGAGGCACTGTATTTCCCGAATGCCTAGTATTTTTTCCCTCGGAACTTATCTAGGTATGAAAAATTTCTGAAAAAAATTCAACGGCCGACAGCAGATCAAGTGTAACACTTTTGACCGTTCCTATTATCTGAGTCGTAAGAGTTGAAATCGTACTGCTAGTGTTACCATTGATCTGCTGTTGTCCATACCTATGTAAGCCCAGAAAGACAAAATCCTGATTAGTATTTTTTTCAGAATGTTAATAGTTTGTGGCGCGAAAAGGCCACGTGGCCGTCCCCGCAAACGATGGCGAGACGAACTCGACATTTTTATGAGAGAGTGGTCTGAGTCTGCGCAGAATAGAGATGAGTGGATGGGTTGGGGGGAGGCCTTTGCCCAGCAGTGGGACATTGCAGGCTATTAAATAAATAATAATTTGTAGACCTTGTCAAATCTATGTTAAGAATAATTATTACTCATTAACCTATGCGTAGGCATACTCATTAGACTGTAATTGTATGTACCCACCTGTTAAACTCCAGGAACTACACGAATCATGGTCACGATCACATTAAGTATTAATCGATGTAACCCCTCACACACACTGGCACACCCAACACACACTTAGCCAACCCATCAACAAACCACTACACGATCAGAGATGTCCAACTCAGGGGCCGCGTGCCAACTGAATATTCAAATTCTGGACGCTTTGCAATCGAAACTTTTGTTTTCATTTCATCGGTAACGAATACTATTGGAATGTTCTCTTGTCTGACTATTTTTCAGTATCAATTGTAATGTAAACTAGTTAATTACCTAGGTGTTTCTGTCGTGGCCGCTAAATGTAACTGTAACTCATATGATATATCGCATAAGAGAGGAATTCCCTCCCTCAGCTTCGGAATAAATTGGTTTACTTTTAACTAAATTGTCTAAAGGTTAGATGCTAAAACCCTTTCGTGATTTTCCTGTACTAAGTATATAAAAGTATGGCAGTATTTTAGACCTGTTTTTTATGGAAAACGCAAAAAAATCGTAACCATTACTTTAATTCTATGAGCGAATTTGTATTAATTAATTGGCCACCTCATTATCTTCTCGCTGGCTATTCTGGAGCTGGAGACACAATCTCACAGATAATAGACTATGTCGCTACTATACTTAAGACAAAATAAGGATGAAAGTTTCGATAAACAGATCAGAGTTCGGTGATTTTGTTGGAACATGCGGCGGTGTCCCGGGTTCGAATCCTGTTTGTGATTGATGTTAACTTTTACAAATTAACAGCATTTATTTAAAATTATGATAAATATAGATGCCGGACGAAGTTGTGTTGTATATAAATAAATGTAGAGAAGATTTAATTCATTGATCCTACCTTTGTAAGTCCAACATGCTACTCTTAGGAAAATTGAGTTTAGTATCTCTGCCACAGACATGACTAGGGTTGTACAATCAATAGTTTTCCCCTCGGGAACTTCGAGGGAAGGACTAAATCAATATTGAGAGGGTTTATACAAAGTATAGCATTGGTTATAGGAGGGAAAATGCTGTTCGGGACTGACCAACCCTAGTGAGGTTAGTCAGAATATAAATAACATTTGAGCTCTTGAAAATGGCGTGAAACAACGGTTGAGAAATTATTTGCTAAGATAATTAATGCAAGATCTGAAGTTTCAAGCAATTATCAAGAGTCCCGCTACGAGCTCGGGAGTGAACGTGACTGTGGAGTTGCTTCGTCCAGAGTGACGACGCTACGGCTACTCCTCTGGATGAAGACAATAAGACGAGAATTTCCAGGGCGATGACAATTATATCTTGAATATTCTGTACATGATATTGGCAAATGACGAACTGTCGAGTCCATTAATAAAATAAATAAATAACATTTGACAGTAAAATTATTCATGTTTGAATTTGTATAAGAAACGAACCAACAAGTCCTTTGTAGAATTTTATTTTTATGTAATAGGAAATCTTACAACTTTTATGTATGGGTTAAAAATTTAAATTAAAAACCAAGCCATTTACAAGTTTTCTCCAATAATTTAAACATACTTATAAATTAGTTAAGTAAGTACTTACGTTATAAATTAAAAGCTCAGTAAATCACGTATCGCCACTAAAAGTACTAAAGGACAGCAACAGCAGACGACGCGACGTGTCGCCCCGACATGTAGTCGGGCGACATATCGGCCCGTAGCGGCAGACATGTCGCTAGCTACGGAAGGTATTTCATAGACATAGAAACCAGTAGTGTCGCGATATTAGTTGCGTCATCACCATCAGTCTATTTATGTGTCCCCACTTCTCGGGAACAGACCTTCCCTTACATCGAGGGAGCTCGGGCCATGATCCACAACACGGGCCCGGGCGGATTACACTTGCTTTAGATTTTTTTATACGGCATGCAAGTTTCATCACGATGTTTTTCTTCACCTTTTGAAAGCACTCGGTAAATTTACGTAAGTTTTTCCGTTGATAATTCATTGTTTCGATGGAAAACAGAGAAAGGTGTACAGGAGAGTTTACAAGGTTGATATATTTTTTTAAACTACTTGACATAGTGCAAAAATTATTTCACTGTTTGATAGATAAAAGTTAAAACTATGTAACTGTAAAATAATGATTAAATTCGGTCCAGTAGTTTTACCTACATCTATATTTTCCATTTTCATTATCTCTGTCTTCAACTGTACATGGCTACCTTGGCTGAGAATCGAACTTAGGACCTCCGTATCGCAAGTCCATTGACCCAATCATTGATTAGGGTTGCTGCAGCTAAAAAATTGAACGCATCGCGTGTAATAATCCCATCCCATTACATTACAAGCGCGGTTAACTAACACAAGTTTCCTTTCATACTCCAGTTATTACAATGCGAGGATCCTTTTACGCAGCGAGTGCGCGGCTAACGACCTACGCAGGGTTGCCTCTCGCACGAGAATTACGCTGTTAGCTTATTATTAATATTTTTATATATTTTGGGATAGTAAAACCTAACGCTTCTTATGTTCTTGTGGTCCATTTATTGAGGTGTTTATGAGGCCTCAATTAAGCGACAAATGACGGAAATGTTGGTGTAAAGAACTAGGACATCTCCCAAATAATTCTTTAAGCTCCATATTTGATTAAACAATTTTTGAACGAAAAATACTAAAAATTAAATATAAAAGGCGCCGTCTCGGGTCGTGTCTCGTTGAAAGGTCCACATCACACTGGCCGCGTTACCTCGCTGGATTGCGATGGAGATACTTTCTCCCAAATTGCCGATATTATATGTATATATAAAAAAAAGTTCAAATGTCTACTACAAATGACGAACATGCATGAAGAGATAGATTTATTTACCTCAATATATATTTATTCAATAACTTTACAAATTGATAAAAAAAAACTAAAAATATTAAGTAAATAATTATATATAAAAGATATCTTCCAGCGCGTCGCATCGAGGCAACATGCTCAGAACACTGGCAGCATTCCCTCTTTGTATGGCCAGGCTGATGCGCTGGCCAAAGTAGCTGCCAGCCCTCTGGGCACCAGAAGTATCGATGAGACGCGCTGAAATAAACTTATATAATTTGTGGATTTATTTCTTTACCGTAATTTACGTAACTTTTTACAGAATTCGACATCAACTTGTATTCAGTGGGCTCTTAATATAAAACCAATTCTATAAGTTGTCCCACTGCTGGGCAAAGGTCTCCTCCATTGACGATAAAAGTAAAATTTTATTTATCAAACAAGTGTTGTTTATTCGAGAAACGCAAAGCTACCTAAGAGCATACAGCCAAGTATGATGTTATAATTATAACACGATTTTTATAAACATACTTATACCTACATATTTATTAAAAAGAGATATAAAATACAAATAGATAAAAAAATTATACTAAAATAATAAACATCTTATTTATCTAATTTTAAGTTGACAACCCTATACGTTTATATAACATTTTGAATAAACACAATATTCAGTATAGAGCTACATAGGAGTTTACTCTTCAAACGGCAGGTCATGAATTTTGGAGGGCTACGTAGTAACGCTACGGCGCGGCTACGAGATCGCTACGGCGTAGTAAGTGCTACGGGTGAACCGCTTCATTTGACTTTGCAAGAAGCTTGTATAGCTCATTGGTCCGTATTAATAAACTTAGTTAAACCTAACTTACCTTAAACCGGTTTTCGTTACTTTCACATTTATTATTGATGTCTCGATATCGATAGATATTTATCACGGTTATTCCCGTTATATCAATTTAATATGTATACAAATTGTGAAAGTTTAAAAAGTGACTTTCCCACTTCTTTAAAAAAACTTTAGAGCGTATTCATAAACGTGATTTAAAGTTATTCCATCGTTTAGACCTTCTGTTCCTTTCTATCCTAACGTTTTTCAACGAAGTGTGAAAGGGATAATACGGTTTAAGGAAATTGAGGTTTAGCTAGGTTTATGTATAACAGCAGTTAAGTTAGAAAGTTATCAATGAAATAGAATCAGTGTTCAAAAAAAAATTGAAAATATTACTAATTGATAGGTGTTTTTACAATCTGCAAGAGTTTTTCGAACATGATTTTGCAAATTAATTTATATGTTGACAATTTTAATTTTTTATTTAATGGATAATAATACTTCCTAATTATTATATTTACTTGAATATTTATTTGTAATATTGACTGACTGACTGACAAAATTGAATTTTTAATGTTTAAGTGTCTAATGTTGCGGTGCCCTTACAGGGTTTATGTGAGCACTTCCTGTACTATCGAAGAACCATGTTACCACATAAAGCAATGAATAAATGAATTATGAATAGTTTTATTAGCATTTATCCATACGCAGCGTTAAGGTTAAGATTTTGTTAAAAAACTACTGGACCGATTTTGAAAAACCCGTTACAATTATATGACGTATAATTTAAATATCTACTTATTTTTTAAATGCTTATTTATAACGTGATTCAATTTCGGTAAGTTGTAGTTCGCATAATTGCGAAAAACGGCCGTTTTTGGCACATTTGTGAACTACAACTTAGCTTGTCGCAATTATGCCATGTATTGTATTTTGAAAAATAGTATGCATCCTAATAAACATTTCGTAAAAATCTTTTTTAATAAAATTGGAAGATATTATTTTTTCAAGATTGGCGACGCTAGTTGGCTCATGGAAGGCCCTTAATGAAAAAAATATATACTTACGGTCAAGTAATTTATTGAGAAAATCTCAGTTTTAGTGAGGCTGTCTTTTAGATTGTGCATTTTTAATGAGAAAACAGACGAAACTTGATGGTAAGCGGTCATCGTCGTCTAGAGTCACTGGCTCAAATCCGGTCGGAGTTTTAGGAGTCGTAAGTCTTAGTGGTCACTATATGTATTGTATACTCACACCTATACCGAAGCCCAAATCAAATGCCTTATTTTGTAAACAAACACTACTAACATTTTAAGCTTTTCTGTGATTATTGCATAGTCCTGCCTTCCTTTCTCGTGTGGTTTAGTGACCAAACCTATTTGTCAGAGTTGTTCAGGCCGCCCGTAGGCCTTTGATGTGACCTAACTACTGCTGTCAAGCGACAACAACCGGGACCAACTGCTAACGTGCTTTCCGAGGCACGGAGGGCTCAGATGAAAGTGTCAGTAGCGGTCACCATCCAGGTCCTGACCTCGCCCAACGTTGCTTAACTTGTACAGTCGAAGACAGAGATACAGGGGGCCTCAATAAGGTTGAGATTTTCTCAAAAACTACTGGACCGAATTTCATAATTCTTTTACAGTTACATAGTTTTAACTTTTATCTATCAAACAGTGAAAGAATTTTTGCAATAGGTCATTAGTTTTTGTGAAAATCTCAACCTTAAAAACTCTCCCGTACACCTTTCTCTGTGTTCCACCGTACGATCGTTTTCAACGTGTACTACGAACTGGACTACGATCCCCTATTGCATAGTTATTTTTACATTATTAGATCGGACCACTTTATTTTCATAACGACGAACAGGTTCAATCAATTAGTTCCTTCAGTGTTACATCACAATAGGTAATTAGACGATGATATTTGTTTACTAAATAAGACACTTGATTTGAGCTTCGGTATACTGTCTTTTATATTTATAACCATCGCGTACCAACTCACTTTGCGATGATCAAAATTAACGCGCCACATTTCAAATCGCTATAATTGCTATTCACCATATAATCCTCGTCGCGTCATCGTGACGTAACGTAGACCGAACAGGCACGTGACCACAGAGCTGCGGCCACGTGGGAGGAAAACGTGAGTTTTGTTGCCTAATACCGACTAACCAGCATCTATATCCTGAGGCTGTTAGACATAAACTTAGTTAACCATACGCGTTGTTATGGAACCTCTTTGCCATGTTTATTTATTTTCCTTCGTATTTTTTGACTACTTTTGAGTTAGGATCCTGTTTTTAGAAAGCTATGTAATTTTCAATTAATATATAATTATATTTTTCTTCATTATTCGTTTTAAAAAAAATTAGGGAAGTTTTTGTAAAATGTTTTAGGGGAAAAAATATTTTGATTTCGGGGAAATTTGGAAAATCCTATCTGGCAACCCTGCACACAAAGAAATGTGTACTAGGAGTCATTAAGGTTGAGATTTTCTCGAAAAAAAATTCGACTGATTTTAATATTATTTTACAATTACGTAGTCCGCGCTGTAAGCTATTTAGTGAAAGATTTTTTTCTGTCAAGTAGTTTTTGAGAAAATCTCAACCAAAATAATACAGGGGCATACCTTTCTCTAATTTTGATTAGTATACCTATCTATATGCTTGACTGCGTCGACACACTGGCTCCCTCCCATGTGCAGTTCACGAGCAGGGCGGCGGCCGACGCCGCGGAAAGCTTAAAGCGGCGCAAATATGCGGCTCTCAGCGAGAGCCATATATTTGCGCCGTTTGGTGTAGAGACCATGGGGCCATGGGGACCAGAGGCGCGGTGACTGTTCAAGGAACTGTCGTCGCACCTAATTGACTCGTCGGGTGACCAAAGGGCTGGCGCTTACCTCGGCCAGCGTATATCGCTGGCTATACAACGAGGTAATGTCGCCAGCCTTTTGGGCACTCTCCCACAGGGTAGCGAATTGGAGTCAATTTATTATTTATAAGTATTTTTATATTATTGTTGTTATTTATTTAATAATAACCTATAATAATAATAATAATAAGCCCGCAGGGCAGCTTTGTGGCGAGCTGTTGGTGCGTAACGACACCACGGACCCGAATGCTCCAGAGAGTGGTCCAGGTCCCCGTCTCCGGCTTGCCGCAATGGCTTGTTCGGAGTGGACTCCCAAGGGGACCTGCAGGACTCTCGCCTCTGGCTTGCCTTAGCCAGCCGGCCAGAGTGGAGTCGTTAGAGCTATAACTTACATCTATATAGCTCGAAGGGGTGGAAGTGTTAAAGGCATAAAGCCGGGAGTAGCCCACTTTCTGGCATTCCAGTAATGGTGAAACTGCAGCACACCTCTCGACACCCCTTAGCCGCTCACACCGGTGTTGCTCTCAGTTGTCTTTCTGACGACCATGTTGAGGGCCCATCTAGTGAGGGGCGAGTCACCGCCTGCCAATTTTTTCATAACTTCGAGACAATGTGATCATGGCAGGTGTCCGACGTCTCGCTCTATAGACCAGACTGACTGACCCACCAACACCCCAAACCAATAGCCCCAATTAAGTTGTAATTTCCAATCACTGCAATAGTTTATGCACCTGACGGGGTCTGTCATTGAGTGCAGTCAGATGCGCTCAGAGACGGGTCCCGCTAGGTGCATCACATATCCCTTCAAATTAAAGTTCTCTAAGGGGCCTCTACGCGTTGGACCTATGTCTCCGTGCAAGCCTTTCAAAGGACCGGGTTTTCTTAGACCCGTGAAACCTAGAGAGATACATAATAATAATAAATTTATTTAGGTACCATTATTAATTACAAAATTATCTCTTATAAATTATTGAACATTACAATTAATTAATTAAGCTAAATAAATTTGAGACTATGTGAGCTCTAGCTCCCACACTAGGATTCCCTGTGTTGTTAGTAGTTTAATGTTTACAGTATATACGTGCTTGACTTGAACATAATTTATACAGGGTGTTGTTTTGGTCAACGACGAGCGATTCAGGGGCGTTACTATACCTACTCGTACAGTCGACAGCAGATCAATGGTAACACTTTTTGCTTTTGACAGTTCTTATTATTTGCGTCGTAAGACTTGAAATCGTACTGCAAGTGTTACCATTGATCTGCTGTCGACTGTACACGATACTAAAGCCAAAAAGTATACCTCAATTTTTCATGTAAAAATCCACTAATAATAAAATTCGTTGTTACATACACTCGTGGCTTATGGCGTGGCCACTGACAGCATGCGTCGGGCGTATTTTGTACTGCACAATGACAGAGCCCATGCGCTGCGATAATTTCAAGAGAACTTGAACAAAGTTTTTTGTTAATAGTAATTATGGTTAAAAATAATAAAAGCAATTTTAGGTACTAAGATTATTTAGACTACCACCCCTTAGTCGCTCGTCGTTGATCAAAAGAACAACCTGTATATTCAGATTTAATTTTTAAATGTATAACTATAAATTATCATAATCATTGAAATACTATAATTGTAATTCTGTCGCGGCCATCAAATCGATACAACCGTCACTGTCACTCATACGCTACTTCGCATAAGAGTGAGCGAGACACCTTGCTTAGTGACACTCTGCAATCGCCACTGAATATCTAAGTGACTTTTAACAAATATAGTTATACTTTTAAAAAACTGTAACTCAAAACATGAACCAGAAAGGTTGTCAAGAAATAAAACACACATTTCAAACCAGTTTCTTTATTTCGTGTTCATCATTTTAATACAACATACAAGTAAATTTATCATCAGATATTATTTATCAATTCTTATCGCTAACTTAATTAAGACCTGAATAACAAGTATGTATGAGTATTTATCAATGCGTTCTCATTCGCGAATACACGTAACATTGCCCTTCTGCGCGTGCGCAGCCGAGCAAATGATTGTATATTCGGAATCGTTGCTGGGGATGTGTATTCTCAACCCACACAGGTATCCATTATTAAAAACAAATTAACGGATAACAAACTACTTACTTTTTAAAAACGCTTCAGATATGGAATGTTTCAGACTCAAGACTTAAAACTGACGTTAAACTCAATTCCAGTGGTCAGACAAATAATTACGTCATCAATCATCATACATACAAGATGATTATAAAGTTAAATATAATAATATTAAAAACACAAACTCACAAATTCACACTAAGTATAGAAACGAAACGAATAACATAACTAAAATGGAAGATGAACTAAATGCCAACTTAAGTTATTATCGGGAAACAAAACTTGACCAGCAAAATACTCCTTTTATATCCTAAATAGACAAACTGCAAACATCAAATTTTTAACTGCAAAATATTGTGTTTTATATAATAGTTATGTAATATATATTTAAAAACAATACACGATCAGTATTATTTTGACAACCATCAACTAACAGAGATTCTACTTATTTTCACGTTTTATATATTTAATAGATAAGTTACATATTGAGAAAATTCTCAAAATGAGAAGACAGTCGAGGGAAAAACTAGATTATATTTTAAAGGGTAAATTAAAAGACACACAATAAAGTGTCAAAAGCTCGTGACTAGAGAAAAAGCATCATAGAAACTTCGGTAAAACAAAATAATATCCTAGTAAAAGTACGACGAAAGTTACTTAAACTTAACTCATGAAAGTTATACGAAACTTAGGACTAACCTAATCGAAACTTTGCTGACTAGCTTCACAAATACACACAGTAAATATTGAGTACAGAAATAAATATTAATATATTAGAATTTAACAATTGAAAATACAAGGAGTATCAACAAAATCTGAGATGAATACGTACAATGATAGGAATAAACAATTAAATGGAAACTCAATGTTTCCAAAAGCTTTTGTTAGGCATGTTATTATAAGAAAATAAATTATGATAGAACAATACCACTGCCTTAAACACAGTGAAGAATCTAGAAAACTGGAATTTTCTTTCTAATCTAAACTATACCAGCAAGCCGTTTTTAAATTTCCCATCGACCAGCAAATTTTTGTAATTGAGGTACAGAGCAAAGAGAAAAGATATGAGCTATAGATGAACAACGCATTATAATACGTAATTCAAAATGTTTGTATACTCTTTGTTATATCTAACCTTTTCATGTCTTTAGTTTACTAATATAGTATAGAGTTTATAGTCTTTAAAACAGAGTTGTCCACCTTTACTGGTTAGTGTTTCAGTGGAAGATATAGGAGACTAGCATTTTACACAGAAAAAATTCAGTGGTCATCTCAGATCTTATTAAGACTCAAATAAATTAAGATGGAAGAGAACTCAGGTGCTTTATAACAGAGGTGCTAGGAAAGGAGTGGGTTGCTATGGGCGTGCGTAAGTGTAAGAAATGACTCAGAGGTCGTCAGAACTGCCAATTACAATCTAATGTAACATGAACACTAAACAACTAGGTCTATTGCCACGATTTATCTCATGATTTCATTCTTGATCAAACGCGAATTAACTTACTTATTTGACCTTTGATGATTTTATTATGCAGTTATGTAATGTTACATAATTAACTTTTGTAAAATATACTGACACATTGCAAATTTTGGACTCTTAAAAAAATCGTGACAAAGACATTTTTTTACCACACGTTAAGTTTAAATTCCTACACAGATATAAACCTTAAGTATCGATTAGCTTTCAAGTTCATTATGAAAAAATATATCATTGGAAATATTTTTCAACTTCTCTCCTTAATTTCAAACCACCCAAGAACAACTTAATTTATGCATGTGACAACCGATTTTTATAACTACATTGTTTATCCCTAACAACACTTTGGCAACAAACAGTTTTTTCATTTTTTTTTTTCAAGTTTTCCATTCAACAGCTGACAAGTTAACATTACCAAGGATATTCCCATCCATTTTATATCGATTTCGTTCATACCCATCGTCTTTAAAGATAGAAGACAGAAAAGTATCGACAGAAGACGTGTATCGATCGATAATGTGACATCAAAATCGGGGGATAATTCGTTTTCTATAACGATACATCTTGACACATTCATATCGTAAGAAACTTTCTAATAGCGTCTGTTATGAAAACAGTAATATAAATTACGACAAACAAAGTATATCTCTAGTATATTTAAGATATTTCTTAGAAAAAATGTTTCGTTATAGAAATAAAATTCTCACACAATATCAGTTGACAAAATGTTTGACCCAACTCTAAAAATTTTGCCTATCAAATTCATTTATTAAACTCTTCTCTACCATTTAAACAATTTGTCAACTGATATTGTATAATCGAAATGATATTCTACCTAATACAAAACAATAGAAGTCATTCACTATTCTTCATCTCGACATCTGATCATCATCACCTTCGCTTCTCGATTTATTCTTCGATATCGACGAGGGAATGACAGATGCCTGTTAGGTTATATCGAATGTGAAACCCGAATGTTTTAAGTGACAATACTAATAAGTGACTGTGAGATACTGAAGGAGTATCAAATAGACAATTTGATCATTTCCATTTTTAGTTTCTATTACAATATTTTACTTTCTCGATAAACACACAAGGTAATGATGATTTAAGCCGACATTCACAGACAGTTTTGAGCATGAGCTTAGCGTAAGCTCGCTCTTGCGACTGTCAAAATTATATGACATCTGAAAGTTGTAAGACCGAACTAGATTCATTCATACTCAAAACTGTCAGGCCCGTATTAATAGTCTGAGCTCAAACCAATCAAGAGCGAATTCAGCTGATACGCTGTCAAGACGTGATCACTATCTCAAGTATGTCATTTATTAATAAACCAATCTTGATGGCGTATCACGTGATGTCTTTCTCAAGTAGCGGTTCACCTGCAATCAGCAAATACGTTTTGAAGTGTGAGTGTGTCAGTTCTCAAGAGACCTGAGTTTTTACCCGATAAGTTACGTTTTTTAACGCCATGTTGAGGTCGTTCTCAAGATTGACTTTTGAGCTGAGAGTGATTTATTAATACGGGCCTTAGTGTCGAGTCGATGTTGTGAATGACTACCATTATTCAAGATGTTGCAGTGGTTTCTTTTTTCCTTTTTTTTCTTTACTGCTGATCAGTCTTAAAATTGAGTCATACCATCTAACTAAGAAATGATGAACCCTTATTATTTACCTTAAACATTCCTAGGCCAGAACTAACATCGGAATCTGCAGTGAGGAGTGTATAGTAATGGAAGTATAGAACTATTATAAAAGGGAGATTAAAGGTTAGGTTAGTATGTAAGTGTAGGCGACGATTTTCTTTTTAGAAGATTTTTTCATTATTTTGTTGTTCAATTTTTTTCTGTTATTAGTTTAATGCTTGTTCCAAATGCTATTCCAAAACGAAAGGTATCCTGGAATGGACAAGTATAAAACCAGAACCAAACATATATAAGAAAGTATGTATGAAATATTTCATACATACGTTCACATACATTTACATTCATTTCTGTATATACAGATATAATTTTTTTTTTACTCTTGATATTTTTCATTTTAAAAAGGAACAATATAAAATAAAAAAGAGTCATTCAATATTTAAAAATATTGATAAAATTTAGATGATTATAGGAAACAGTGTATCTTAGGTTACCATAGAGATAAGATAAATATTCTGTATTACCAAAAAGAAAAGAATTACACAAAAGAGGTGGATTATTAGAATGTTAATGATGATATATTAGCTACCAATAATGGCACTTTGAAATAATGTCCTAATTATCGATTTATGCATATGATGCTATGAGAAGCACATTCCCCTGTTTTTAAACTTATTCGAAATAGATGCCAATCTCGAGAGAATTTTAAAAACGAATAAAGTACTTATATGATTTGGCACTATAAAATAATAGTTTTGTTTGGAATTAGCATTTGGAGCGCAGCAGGCATTATGTATGACCCTTACTCATCGTCAGCCTGTATTATAATAAAATGTGGAAAAGGGAAATTTACACCGTCTAAGGAAAAGGCTCCGCGACTAGTAAGGCTCTCGGGGAAACTAGTTCACACCATCCTTAACACATACATTATTGGTTTTAGAGTATCAACATTGAATAGTTCTCATTTTAATATTAATCTTAATACTAAAGAGTACAAAAAATAAAGGAAATATTATGAATATATGAAAAACAACAAGTTTTTTTTTTATCAGCGAAAACCATCGCATATTATACGAACAACATTGTTATCTTTACAGTAACATTAATTGTATTATCCATGCTTACGAAGTAGAGATGGGAAGTAACAGGTCGCTGAAACGACTCACGAAAACCTTTAAAGACCTCCGGCAGCCATCACACTCGTCGCCCCGGAGTCGTACGTCCATAATCTTGATCGTTTCCCTTCGATTATCCTCAAAGTATCAAAAATATCTGCTAATACAGCCCTTTCCCTTAGAGAAAATCTCGATAGAGTACATTTTGAACAGTCTCAAAGTAACTAATGAGTAGGTAACAATTATCAAACGTGTTAAATGGGGATATGCACAAATTGAAGTATTGAAATCAACAATATCATTACAGGACGTAGTATAAGCGATACCTACACAGAATACTACTGTAACATCTAACCTAAGTACGATACAAGATAGCACTTACGATAAAACAGTATGACAATGACAGAACGTGTAATACACGTTAAGGATTTTTAGTCTGTACATAATTCAAATGATTTTATTTTTTTATAAAAGGATTAACACATTCCTTCATATTTAAGGCCACGGCGCAAAATGGTGTTTCAGTAGATTAATAGTTAGATTACTGAGTTTTACATTTATGTTTTTAAAAGACGTCATTAATATACTAATGACTGGCCTTATATACAGTGTCCAAGCGATGTGCTTGTGTAAAACACGTATTGCTTTTAATAAGAATTTGAAAGCTGATTCGCGTGTCAAATTTTAAACCATAATTAGTGCAACAAGCATTACTGGAAATACTGCGTCCTTAATTCTTAACACTACGTTTAACTAGGTAAGGAAAGCACGGCATGAAATTTTATTAAAAACTACTCGTATGTAAAAAATATTTCATGACAGACTCACGCTGTTCAAAGCTCAAGGTGTGCCTTATCCACTAGCCTAACATAGACAATGCGATATCTAAAAATACACACTACATCCGTATATGCTAAGTAGGTTAAATCTATTTGATCATAAGCATGTGTTCTCATTATAACTGGCAGGATGGCATTAAGTGTGTAAAATCGATTTCATGTGTGGACAATTCAAGCGTTACATAACTAATTGTTTAGGTTAAAACTTACGTGCATACACATATTAACATTTTAATTATCTAAAAGCAATCTTTGGCGACTAGCTTCGTCAAGAAAGATTCCAAATTATTCATTCTCGTATCCACTCGAAATCCATTGCCTAAATCACAACATGGTGAAAAAATAATATAGAGCGCTCATGTATAATCTCGTTTATGAATAATAAGGTATTTGAGCTATAATATAATAGCTTTATCAAACCTTGTTTCGATACTAAGCCTTGTATCGAAGATATGGTAAGATGAATATTAAAATTACAGGGTTATAGAATAGACACTGTATTTTTTGTTAATTTGCTTGTCTTTTCTACAAAACTTGCAATTACCGCATGCTATATTATTTTTATCATCCATGACAAACATTTGATTAAAACTGAATCATTGATCTAATTTCATCTATTTTATTGACACCACTTAGTGGACGATATGTCGTGTTTCAAATTCATGAAACAATTCATCTATTAAAAATTTAACTCCTTCAACATACGAATATTTCAAATCTGGGCCAGTATTGTCACGTACAAACAAAACATTACTCATAGCGTATACCTTCACTAACCATTCCTGCTCATCAACCAACCTTTTAATAATTAGAAACATTACTTGATATGTCATTTAGCTACACCTTTTTCTATGCAGTTTTATTTGGAATCTTTCTACATAAAACATGTATATAACTAAAATCACACCTTACTATATAAATTACCTAATATACGAAATTAGGAGTTGAATTAGTGTAATCTGTATTTATATTCATCCCCTTCTATCGTCCAACATGTATGTGGGTTGGAGAGAAATAAAGTACAGATCACGAAAGCGAATTTGAACCAAATGGGAAAGTGTCAATATTCTCTATTGGCATAGGATCACTACGGTATACAAAGGATAGAGAAACGCATAGAATCATAGCTGTACGACAAATGTATATCTACAGTAGATATATTATATAAAATACATTACGAACTCCCAATAATTTGACAATTCAAAAATTATCGTTGAGAAAATAAATACTATTATATGCAAACGTTTCAACTAACTTAAGCGATAGTAAAATATTTTTTTTACAATAAAATGTATCATAAATTCAAACGTGTTTTAAATTTAAAACATTCAGCTTAGTTTCTTTGGGGATGGATGGTTTGTGCTGCTCGTGTGCTAGTTATTACATTCACCTTAACTTACAACAATCACATTTTTGACAACTTGTGTTAAAGCTAAAACTATTCCGCCATTAGTACATAGTACTGTCATATTACGATAACATGAGATTATCATCAATATGTATCGTCTATTAGCACAGTACATTGTAATTTGCAGTACATTGAAGTACATCAGACTGAATAGTTTCGTCTCACACGTCATTAACGAATTTAGTAATCTTCACTCTTTTAAAATCAACTTCAGTCATCGAAATTACAGTAAAATTATTGAATATTCATCTTTTAAGAAAAAATACATCAAAAACCCAAGTGAAATACCAACGTTCTGTGCAATTCACTAAAATTATTAGCGGTACAATTGAAATTCAACAATGATACAACGTTGTCGCTTTACTATATACATAAGTATTATAATATAAGCGATAGTAAAAAAGATCTTTATAAAATACAATGATAATTCAATGAGAAAATTAATACAATTCCTGAGCAAATATCGACATACTTCACTTAAAGTAGGCAAATCTTGATAAGTTGACAACTCCAACGTTTTGAGGTTAAGTACTCATATAAATCACTTACCATCGCGCTATTCGTAAATCTGCACAAGGTGACATAGTTCTTTATAGTTCGAGATTTACTGGTAAGCCGATATAATGACAAAACTTAAAAAAGTCGGAGAAGTCCTTAGTCGACGGAAACGAACGACGAAGCGACAATGATATTTACAAACTTCGTTACCAACATATCGTTTAAGTTATATATAAAAATTCAACGACGCTCGACTACGTAATATAATGTGACCAAAACGTTTAACCGCATACAATCTGACTAACATAGATACATTATTCTACCTTGATGAATACATTAACAGGTGAATTTATAACTGCCAAAGTACCGATTTTCAAACAATTGTTAAGTATACGTACAGCTATCGATATGGTTACTATTAACCCTTATAATTCGCAATCATCCTGTCAAATTCGGATATCCCTTTTTGCAACAACAATGCATGTCCTCCTAACAACACCCTCAACTCTAAATAACATCTTACAAATAGTTTGCCTATCGTTGACTCCTAGTTTTTTCATTATAAAAATACACACTCTTTCACACTACATTCTTTCCTCTTTTGAATTTCCCATCGTTTCCATCTTGTTACAGATCCCGGCATTCCTTACAGCTAAAGTAATGCTACTAACATCGTTATTCTAAAACTATTTACATTATTTTTCTACACTTCCTGGCATTCATGGGGTGTCGACATCGAGACTAAAGAAATTCGTTGGGATGAGGGGACGAGGTTCTAGCTTGAAATTTCATCAATGATTAAAGTGTTGACTACTGGAAATCTGTCGCATTTTAAGTCAGCAAATGTACATTAAGGATAAGATTAAATGTGATTAGTATAATATTGTAACCGCAGCAGTTGATATGAAATAAACAAAACGGCTGGAATGGACGTGACATTTTATTACTATAAAGAAATAATTCGATGATGTTTATAATACAGATGTTGTTAAAACCAAAATTTGATTCTTAATTTTAATCCTTAAGAGAACTGCTGAGTATAAAATTATAAACAATCTTCTGTAAGCCTAGCCCGTGCTTACTCCTAGTAGGTGCTAAAGTTAGTTTAGTAAAAATGTTCCCTATAGTAATTGACATGGAAAGAGTGGTTTTGGTTAGCGCTTTAAGTACTCAAGCAGTGCTGCTGACAGGAAAAGGGGAAACTGTATCCAAGGTATCCTTAAACGGGTCATTAATAGCTACTTCGTAGAAAAGTAAAGCTTAGTCGGGATATTAAGTTTTTACTTACGTTAGAATAAAAATAGTTCTTAAACACGAAGTTTATAGCCTACTTTCATAAGAATATGTATTTTATTTAAGATACTTTTTTGTGCTGTGGCTGTGTTTGATTTAATCATCTGGAAAGATACCGCCTAGAGCACCGAAAGCTAACGAACGTCATGAGCAGAATTTTTCTACAGTTTTACCTACTTAGTTAACTATTAAAGTTTAAAGTATTCGTTCAAGCGGAAAATCTAGAGCTTTGCTCAGAATTAATTAAAATGTCTTCGTTTTAATTCTCATTTACCAACTATTCAATTGAGTCTTCATTTCCTATCCTTCGAACTTCCTCTGTAGCATAACCTTTAAGATGTAGATACTAATATGTTGTATGTAGATTTAATATGTTGACTGTGATTTAATATTTCAAAGTATTCTCCGTGTTTTATTTTTCTTTATCTGAGAGAAATATAGCGGAAATTAGATATTTTTAAAACTTGGTTTAGTAATCAAACCAAAAGATGCTGTATTTTTATCTTGATAAGAGTTTAGCTGATAATTTTTACATAAAATAAAGTGTTTTGTATAAATGATTTCGTGCAACGTTACCTAATCTAAAGCAATACTTACGAATTTCATGCCACGCTTGTTCCCAGCACCAACTGTTTCAAAGTAACACTTATAAAATGCACACACACGAAAATCCATAGAAACACCATTGAGTTATACCTACTATGTACCGGAGATGATATCAAAAATTATGAATTTCATAGGTCAAGCTAATACGATCGACAGACATTAAGGTTGAGATTCTCTCAAAAACTACTGTACCAATTTCAATAACTCTTTTACAGTTACAAAGCTTTAACTTTTATCTATGTAACAGTGAAAGAATCGTTGTAATAGGTCAAGTAGTTTTTGAGAAAATCTCAACATTAAAAACTCCTGTACACTACTACATAATTGGTGACACGCGTGCTTATAGTGAATGATTCTGAACATGCCTGTTGTGTAATAAATGTTGCTGCGCCATTTTATTGGGTGATGAAAAACAAATGCCCTTAAATATATTTGGTGTTTGTATACTGTAAGCAAATGTGAATTATACTGCCATCTTATGCGGTACTTTTAAAATTGATGTAAAACTTAATAGAACCCCAAAAAACTGATTTCTGTGGAAAACAGTAAAAGAAATTACTCGTAGTTCTACAAAATCCATACAACATCTATTGTAATCTGACTGTATGCACCGGTCTGCTCTTTGCCATATAGCCTTTAGAATCTGAAAATTTACTAACTGTGATTAACGAAAACTCAATTTTCTGGCATATCAAAGCAGTATTCATAAATTTTCTTTTCTATTTGTTCAAGCGGTAACTAAACTCGCCATCAACGGTTTTTACATGAACCCTGTAAGTTAACTAGGCTAAGTTTTGGTTATTTACCAGTACATAGTACGTTACCTCAATGATAAAATATTCAAGGAACCTACCACCACACCCATTCGGGACGTTTGTGCCAAAGAATCTGTATCAATCTATGAGGGCTTTTCTAATAGCTTTTAAACATTGTCCTTCAAATCTAAAGTAAAGATAGGTTACGAAATTTAGTTGTGTTTGTTTCCATGAAAGTTATATAACGGACTCTATTTTATAGGATAATTTAAGTAGCTGTCAGAAAATCCCTCATGATTTGACTATGTCAAAATATTGGGGTTGTCGGCTATCTTTTCTGTCTGTAATTAAACTACTATTACCAATGATTTGTTTAGACGAGTATAGTAAATTAATGCTTAGTTATCATTTGCACCATTCAATGGAACTTTAAGTAGTATATTAAGAACTAATTCCAGATTTTAGAGAGCATTAGTTACTAGGTTCGAATAACTAAAACCATTGAGGTAATTTTGTATCCCCTTTTGTAAGATTCTGTTATTACGGTTGATAATGAAAACGTATATATCAGCCTCTCTAGCCAAGATAGTTGTACTTTCGTTAACGCCAGTAGAATAGGAAGAAAATTGTATGGGGTTAATGTTTGCTAACGAAAAAGTAAAGTCAATTCCATACATTCTTTCTATTTTACTAACATTAGCGAATGTAAAAGCCACTTGGGGGCAGATCTTAATGACTCTACTATATTTAATGCCAGTTAATATATATAATATATAAAATTGGCAATTAAATAGCATTTCTAAAAGTAGAAACCTAAAAGTGTGACAAGGAGAATACATTCTTTTTATATCCGCATATAATGTTTCATTTAGAAGCAATTCATTGGCACAAACATGCGTTGTATAATTTAGTCAAAACTAATTAAGTCATTCTAAAATAGTCGTGACTAAATCAAGGAATTACTAAAAGCACTACTCGGGCAAAAAAATAAAAATAAAATAAAACACACAATAAAACTGCAATGAACTGGTATTATTATAAAAAAGCAATTATACAACAAAAATAATTCAAAACAAAACGATGTACATTAATTTAAAGAACAATTGTTTATACAAATAATTAAAAAAATATAATAATTATAACAACAAACATCGACAAAATATATTTAAAGACAAAACATGTTTCAATTTTAATCAGTCCTCAATCTTTAGAAATGCAATTTTAAGAATGAAATGTTTTTCGTATAATTGAAAATCATTTTTTTAACTTATATTATGCAAAACTCAAAAAAAGTTATTGGGAACGAAAATTAGTTTGTAATAATAATCATTATAAAATGAAACTTAAAAATTCTTTTCCGTCAGGTTAAAATAAACGTAATCAACTAATTACCGTTCTAAATGAAAAAAATATATCATAAAAATGAATTACAAAACTTTATAAAGAAGGTAGAATTGAATGTGTAATTGTCATAATTTGCAAATCTTATAGGAAATTTTGATGCACTATACTATACTTAATATAAATATAATACGATGAAACGATCTCAATTAAGTAAAAGCGTATGTCGTTACAAAACTAAGTCTCATTCGTAAAACACACGAGCTAAGCAAGTCTTCAATGCATTCTATTAAAACTATTAACCAACGATGTGTATTACGAATGAAACTTGGAACATTTTAAATCTAAATAATAGTATACCAAACATTTCTAGCGAAACCTCAGTTCATTATGGCGAATTAATTTGCCTTTGAATTGATTACATCTGTATGGATTGATGTATTTCAAGATGTTAATTTACAGAATATTTGGACGATCAACAATTCGGCAAAAGTAACTGAGGTGAAGCAAACACTACGACGGCAAAACAAATGGAAATAATGTAGCTTAATTACCTCAGTAGATTAAGTGAAGTAGAACAAAATTCATTTGATAATAGGAATGCTATTAAATTACTAGGAACAGGGATCATTGGTGACGAAATCACTGAAATTTAGAGTCTAGAAATTCTACTTCAACTAATCCAGTGAGGGTTGGAATTTTGAAGGTTTTAACTACACGATCGAAGACACGTCAAGATGAGGCCAAGCGCACAGTGGTTTGCAAAATACAGAAAAAAATGTGAAAAGAAAAACGGTTATCAAATGTTCTGCGAGTTTAGTGCAAGTATGTAAACGATAACGCATGCAAAAGTGTCAAACTCAAGATAACTAAAATTTTAAAACAAATTGGTCAAGAAATAAAAGCCTGTTTTGACCGAATATCGAATGAATATCTTGCACTAAAAAGTTATAGATGTAACCATTTAAGATAAAATTAAACGATTCAGATAACCTTATTATTAGATTCAATAAATCAGTAGAATATGGTACATATTTACAAAACAATATTATTATATCACTTATTAAATCACAACATGATTGTATGGCACATGTCACGCAGGTGTTGCAAGGCCCGCGGTGCGTAAAGCTGGCATCTACAGACGTGGCTTCAATAACGGATCATTTATTTAAAAAAAAACATAGAAATATCACCAAAATTACGCGTAACCTAAATATACTAATGCAGATCAAAAATTAAGAATATGATCAGCGATCACGGAACACTAGATCGCATCAGATCTTATTGTCATAGATTCAGCAAAAAAAATACTAAAAAACCATTACTCACTACAAAAACCAAAACTAATGAAAATCGAACTAAAATAATTCTGCTAACACACGCAAACACACGGTAATGTAGTAAAAAATAATAATAATAGCATAATAATATTTATAAAATACGAAATAGTAAACGTTACACACGCACCGTTACTATTACTACAAAAATAAAGATGTTTCCATATAAAAATATCTTACCCGAATAACAAATTGTATAATTACTTTGTATACCGTACCGAGCATGCTCAAACCGCAGCCAGTCAGTAGACGCGGCTTGGGCATCGTCGCGGTGCTCAGCCTAAATCTCAAAGTTTATCATCATTATTTAAAAAAAAGTCTAGCGAAACGACGATCATTAGCTAAAGTGCTCTACTAGTTACTACCGTGTCCAATTACTAAAAAATATATTGGAATAATTAGAATTGTATAAAAACGAACAATATTATTATCAACCAAATGTTACTAATCGTTAAAAAAATAACAAAACATGAGAAATTCAAGGTCCGTGGGCTCTCAGTGACTAGGCGGTAATGACGTCATTTGTTACAGAGAAAACTGTCTTCTAACATAATTAAATTCAAGGATTACAACTACAACCATCTTTAATAGTCATAACTTAGTTACATTATAATCTAAAATGCTTTATAATACTCAAGGTGTGTCAGAAGACTGACGGAATCGGAATCGCGGAGCTGTCTGAGGTCTATAAAACATTTTTGATCACTCGCCACATTGTGATGTTAAATTGTATTTTGGTATTCTAAAAGGACAATAGGTCTTTAGTACGTCTTCCTAAAGTTTCTATTATGTATTCTAAGGGACGCCGCAGTCGACTTTGTCATTGATAAAACCCCTAACATCACATTTCCCTACAATTTTGTAACTACATCAAAGAGGGGTAGTAACTAAAGATTGTCCATTTCAGCTCAATCAATTTAACACTTATCTAACAATAATGTAACAACTTCTTACTTAGTTTCATAATCATATTTCCATCGACACAGAATAAGTGCTAATTAAAAACAGGAAGTGCCATTGTGCCGAAGAATACCTTACAACTAACAACAATACCGCTCGATGCTCTCTTATAAAATCACACGCTTAACGCCTAACAATTTGTTAAGTAATAATAGTTAAAATATTGGTCCAACAAATGGGCTAAATAATACAAATGCCCTTAATATTCATCCCTAATTTAACGATGTGGGATATGAAAAAATATTATTCAATAGATCAAAAAATGATAAAGGTCGAGAACACCGTTCGCAATGTTTGGATCGATCCAACGGAATAATCTCTATCCTTTAAATAGGTACTCGAATAACAATGTCAATACTATAACTAATCTCATTAGAGTTTCGTTTAGAAATAATGCATACAGAGATCTCATGCCGAAAATATGTGAAGGATTCCCATCGTTACTTAAATTGATCACATCGAGACAGCCGCAATCATTTTATTTAACACTTGCACTTACAAAAACTTGCAAGTTCCTTTAATTTCACTTCAGATTGTCACTTCAACTACTCAAAAATTGACACGTATGGCCAGAACCGTGAAGTCTTTACACTCGTAAGATGCGTTTCAAAGTGTCGAAATTTGGCTTAAAGTTCATCGGTCATTCCGATCTCCTGTGATCAGAGCGGTAGGCTCACATACCTATAGGCGGCACTTGCACGTAGCGATATATGTAGAGCCGGTAGTCTTTGCTGGCGAGCACGACTGAGCCGTCATCCATCAACGCCACGTCGAAACACTGTGCATGCTTCACCTTGCTTTCGAGTGCAGACACCAGCTGCCCGTCTTGGGTGAATATCGTCAGGTTAAAGTTATTGTGGTTATCGGCAATGAGGATCTCACCAGCTGCGTTGATGCCGACACCGATGGGATAATTTGTGACTCCTTCGCCGCCAATCTGGCGCAAGTAGATGCCTTCGTAATTGAACACCTTAACGCAGTGCGCTCTGTTGTCGCTAATGAAGATCTCTTGCTTGTCGTTCACCACAACGCCGTTAGGGAATTCTAAGTGTTTGGAACAACCGAATTTCTGTAAGACGTTGCCGACTTGGTCGAAAATAATGACGCGCATCACTTTGCATTCGACGACAACGATGCGGCCTTTGTTGTCCACTGTCACGCCTCGTGGGTGCTGTAGAATGTTGGCACCGAATTTGCGCACAAATTGACCATATTGGTTGTATATCTGTATTTGGTGCGTCGGCGATCTTTCAGTTACGATGATATCGCCTGACGTCCTCACTACAGCAACTCTGTTTGGGTACAAAAGTTGCCCGTCTCGTTTGCCACATTCACCAAATTGGAACTTGAAACGACCTTCCTTGTCAAATATCTGAATACGATGGTTGTTTGTGTCGGCCACAATGATGTCATTTTGAGCATTGACAGCCACTCCACTGGGTTCTGTAAACTGACCTTCCATTACGCCGAACTCACCGAATTTGCAGTGGTAAATCATCTTTTGTCGTTTAATTTGAGATTTCGGCGGGAAAATTGCAGTGGAAATTAGTTTATTGGTCAAATCTAAGATGGGGTCGGTGTGCGCTGAAGACGTGAGCGAATAAGGATCGGTCGTAGGCGGGAAAAGCGTGTCGCATCCTCCGTTAGACCATTTTTCGTAGGGACTGATTCCGTTTAAATTAATATCTCCAATGGCAGAAGAAAAGGGTCCGAGGCTATTGGCACTGTTAAAGCGTTTCGAGATAATGTTCGACTCAAATGGCGATGTCGATTGGCTAGTGGGTCCTAGGAGACCGTTCGTGTACGGGCGATCCAGCACACCGTTCAATCCAGCCGGGAGGTGGATACCGCCGTTCAAGCTACCAGAGCTTCCGTTAACGCTGCTGCTGCTAGATGATGAACCTCCATTCAGTAGAGAGCCATTGGTCGGGCGAGCGATAGGCGGTTGCTTTGTAGGACCCATATTAGCTTCTGAGCTTGAGCGTACGTAACCGAAAGTATTTCTTACACCAACCTGAATCGCCTGGTAATTCGAGACGAATTCGAGTTCGCAAGCAGTCTGTACACTCTGTTCTGGGTTGGAACTCATTAGCGACTGTAGTTTAGTATCTAAAAGTTTTCTAAACATCAGTATGTCAGCAATGTTGGCGCATTTAGTCAGTCGCTCAACGAAGTCGCAGGTCTGGTAAATCTTATCAACGGTCTCTTGAGCTTTCTGTCCGACTACCGTTAGAGCAATTTGTTTCGTAGAGAACACACTTTCGAGTTCCTTCAGTAATTCTTGTTTACGTTCCTCGAGCATTGAGCGGTAGAACTGGAACGTGTCATTTATTTCATTTTGAGCTTTATGGTACTGGACTTGTAATTTACCAGCTGCATGTTCTACGGTTTTTACGACGTGCCTGATCTCTGTAGCACGAGTCTTAGCTTCGTTAACAGCCTGTTGCATGAGCTCTAACTGTTTAGGTCCGGCATCGGACAAATGCTCGCAGTCGTGTAGGGCAGCTGGGTGTTCAATAATGGTGCACTCTTTGCATACCGGCACGGAGCAAGTGCGGCAGAAGTATTTGAGTATGTCATTTTTGTGTCTCGGACAGAAGGTGGTCTTGTCACCGCTCGTCGTGAGGGATCCGAGCATGACTTTGTCGTCTTTAAGGTCTGTGAACGCCAACACTCGGTGGCCTTCGAAGCAATGCATGAATTGGTGCGCCATGACGCAGTTCGGGCAGAGGAAGTTGGCGCAGTCGACGCAACGAGCAACGGCGTCTGATTCCTTCGATTTGCAACCGGTGCAACGAGCCGACGGTGAGTTAGTCTGACGCGCAGATGGCAATAGATCAGCGTCTTGTTCAACAGCGGCGGCTACCACTAGGTTGGTGAGTAGACCGAGAACGCCTGCTGGCGGCAGCGTACTATCTACGCGGCAAGTGACGCAGGTAACTTTGTCCGGGTGTGTTTGCTCCCTCTCCAGGCAGGCCCGGCAGAAGGTGTGGAAGCAGTTGAGTACTTTGGGGTCGACGAATGTCTCTCTGCAGATTGCGCAGATGGTGTCAAGGCCGTCGAATTCACGAAGATCACATACAGCGGAATCGCTCGCAGGGGGCGAGGAGCCGCTCAGAGTCAGGGGCGATAGGGAGCCACGCTCCAGCGATCCTATAGAGTTGGCACCGGGCAGCGACTCAAGGGACGGGGTGCGTGAGGCCATCTTCAGGAAACCGGCATCCCTGGAACAATACAAAATAATACATTAGAACAACTGTCCACATATCTTTAACAATCACAAGTTACTTGAGCAGTCCCAGATTAATTTTATTATGCTATAAAATAGGTTTATGTTTAAGATACTGTCCAGTTACAAATTCCGAACCATCCACTGGCAAACAAAGTAAACGACCGAGCCCCTGACCTTATAGATACTGCGGAGGCATGCCATAAACGTGATAAATAGACGCGCTTTGCTCAATATTTTCGGAGAATTTACGGCCAGCCGAGCGAAATGCCGGAAGGAGCGGAATGGAGTACCGAAAACATCAATAATGGCGACGGGCGGGCCTAAACTGCAGGCAGGAATGTTTACATCAGACATGATGCAGTTTCGAAGGGTCTCGTCGCCATAGCAACGCATAGGGCGAACCGTAAGGGGATACTTCGTGCTATTCGAATTAGGGTGAGGGTGGAAATTTATTTTCGACTCCCCCATGTTTAGGAGCGCTACCTATAAGGGGAGATATTTGCGAGGTGAACGGCCTTGTTCCACAGTACGTAGTTTGGAATAATGCTCCAAAAGGTACGGAATTGGACGATGAGAACGGTAAAACTTTAAATTGAAGTCTAATTTGGTTTTAACGTTGAAATGAAATGGCTAATAAACATTTGTGTAAAACTACAGTCGGTAACTTCGTCTATTTTATGGAGACAGTAATTTCAGTACGTTTTAAGAAGCCTTATCTTGTTCTTTAACTGACGTTTATTGCATTTCCAGTTGTCATCGCAAAAATGAAACTTTCATTGCTTTTACAGATAAGGTACTCAGCGAAACCGTTGCACTTTGTTGCACCTCAATCCATTACTGCGGCTGCGCTCTCTAAGCAATATTGAAACTGCACTTTTCAAGAAATATATGCTGGCTCTATTGCCCGCGACTTCGTCTAGGGTTTCGGCGGCATAAACTTTACTTTATTCTGTATAAATTTTCATAAGATTAAATATAGAAAAATCAATTATCGTAAAGCCGGCGTCAGACGTGTGCGCGCAAACATTTACCTACCATTGACAGCTTTGTACAGAATCTATAACTACGATGTCATAAAACGCCGTCAATGAACATCGAATTTGAGCGTCTTTGACAAAGACTTTGACTATGTCTGGCGCCGGGGTAATTACCCTATTGGCATTGATTGATATTTGCTAACGAAACTGCAAATGCCAATCATATAATTCTACTAGTGTTAACGAAACTCTAAATCACTCGGCTATGCCTCCTGTAAATGCTACAACAGTTCCCTGATATCTGACACAAAATTGCACCCCAATACATCAGACAAAGCCTGTCTAACTCGAGTTTGACGGTAGGCTCGCTCGCCCATAGAGATATTCCCAGTGACGGACACAGGCTATACATTACGAGCTTTGGTCCCATGCGACAGACTGGCTCGATTGCATCGGCAATGCGCTGCATACGAAATGACCATGTAGGGAGCGAATTTAGACAGGAATACATGCTGAATGGTACGTGGAAATTATGTTTTGGGGTGAGAGCCAGCAAATATGGAGGGCGATTTAGGATGAGAGCGTTTAATATGCTCCTGGGGGAGGCATTTGCATTCTACGATAGTACTCCCCTAATTATGTTAAAAGCAAGTGAGGTTTTACAAGTTGATACATAATTTATTTACAGTGGTAGTTTGAAAATACCTTATTTTAAACAGGTTTCTATTGTACTCGTATAGCCGTAAAATCGAATGCTGCCTATTGAATTTTTTAAAGTCGGCCGTGATGTTTAATGTTTTAAACGACATAATGATTCAACTTCAAAACTAGGCATTTAGTTGAATAGCGATATTCAATGAAAGGGCTAGACGTGCAATTAAACGTCTATTTCAAACAGTTAACTGCGACGCATGCATTATGTAAATGATGTACCTTCAACTTATAGGCAAAATATACGGTTCGTTAAACAAGTAATCGATGTTCAACTAATTAGATCGTATCTATGAAGAAATTAACAAAGTGGAAATGACCGCTCAGTAAAGTAAAACTATTCTGGTAATTAAAGCGGAGTAGGAAAATATTTTACGGCAAGCCAAAGAAAAAACTTACCTAAAAACTCTCGTGCAGTGGGTTTTGGTAATTAGCGAGAATAAAATTCAAGTAGGTAGTTAAAGTTTTCATCAATGAGCCGAATTTTGTTTTGCGATTCCATCGAGCTAGTTGGATAAAAGTTTCATTGGTAATTTTGGATGTTGAAATGAAAACAAGAGTTTGGTGAAAATGTTGAAAATTTATCAATATTGTCAAAAGTATCAACCCTATTTACTCGTACAAACTTAAAACAAAATAATTCAAATGAATGAGAGGCTCTTCGCCAAGAAAAATCAAGTTGGTGATGTTTAAAAAAGGACCAATTGCTGTATATTACAAACTAATGAGCGTGCATGAAGAAGTTGATGAATGTGGAGGAAAAGCAAACTAGAGATCCTGACTGACAGGATCACAGCAGATTCATTGTCTCTGTCAATCCCTAGAGGAAACAGAAATGAGTTTATGTATGTACGTATGTGAACAGATTTGCAAGTTGCCTTAAATACGATACATATTGTATAAAATGAAAGGCTATTGCCGATATTAATTTTATTTAATTATTTATGTATTTGTTTGTAAGTAATATTTATAAATGTTTTTTAGACGTATTGTTGACGTATTACAGAGAGGCCATAGAGCCATACTAAAAAGGTTGTATTTCGTACACATTCCCCGGCCAAGTTGGAGATGGGCCGACTATACACCAACACAATGAATGAGCCAATATGTGCTTACAGCATATAGCTATACTCGTTTACGAACATATATAAGTTAGATATATAAAAGTGGCTTAACTTACTTAATGTAACAAAGTTCATAACGTATAACATCATGCTTGCTATTGCAACGTTATCATAATTAAAAATAATAATTGACAAAATTAAAACAACAATAAGTTTCTATAATAAAATGTGGGTAGAGTTATGGTAAACACTCCCAGCCCCAAGTTTGGACGAAGGTCCTGGCTCTGTAGTAGCATATACATGTACATAATCTAATATAGTATCAACAGATCCTAAAAATTAAAAGTTTAATAAATCAACTTATTTACATTCCAGATAAAGCAATCCATTAAACATGAACGTGGGTCCAGGGACGAGCGCGATGGACTGGGATCAAACAAAGCAGTCACTGGGAACCAAGCGAACATTGGAAGTGGATCCAGACAGCGGCGAACAACTTCAAGAAAGCAAGAAACCAAAAATCAACCTGGATATGACCAAAAAGGTGAGGTGTCTAAACCTTATAGTGGATGCATACGTTGCCATATTGGTTAAGTACTTTCCAGTTGACAATGAGAGCGCAGAAAAGAAGAAACAAGAGGAAGCAAGAGCATCAGCCCATTCCACTCTTCAAACTTCTATTCAGATCGCAAACATAATTTTTACACTGCACACTTATAGGAGGCAGGTTGCGGCGGGTAAGAAGGATGCTAACATTGTGAAGAAGTCGGCTTCTACTGATTTTACACTCAGTTTTAAAGGTGTTGCTCTCTCTTTGCCAAGAGACGATCTCTTAAAAGTGTGGGATGAGGAGGTGACAAGAGTAAACTTCGAGTACAAAGTATTCTCGAGGTCCGATGAACAAGCCAACTGGTATGGCACGTTTGGTCCTTACATAGATTTTTTCTGCGGGTTCGGCTTACGGATGAAAGAGCTTAGGTTAGGTCATGACAAAATGCCTACAACAAAGATAGACGATGTGACAATTGAGATCCCAATTAAGAAATACGGTTTAAACGGTGCACACCACATTTTAATGGAAGGTAGCACGTTTCCTCCTGAAAAACGGTCATCTATGGCGCAAAGCGTTGGACCGATGACAGCCTTCTTGTCAATGGTGAGGTCAGAGGGAATTTTTAGATCAAAGTGGGCTGCTGCTGTCAAAAGAGCATTCAATCACATTCCCATCATAGACGACATAATTGAGATAACTAAAACTCAAAAAAAGGCGTCGGACTTGAGCACAATGATAGGCCTTCTTGCAGAAATAGTTCTAATTACAACGTCGAGACAAGCAACCAGGGCATTTTTTCCCATAGCTTTCTTGTATGCTGCACGTTCAAGCTATAAAACGAATGAAGGTAAACAGAAATTTTTGGAGTTCTTCAACACAACGGGGTCCGGGGCATTCCTAACTTACAAGCATGCCTGTAATGAGAAATGGTATATGAATGGAGGAATGACCGAAGAGACTGCAGGGCAGATAGTCTTTCATTCAATTTTTGGGACTTATAAGGAGGATCTAGGCATACTAGAAGAGATAACTGATATTGGGAGATGGAAGACTAGAGAGGAAATGGGAAAATGCTTCGTGAAGGGACAACACGCTGAAACCCTAGTGAAGATAAAGTTACCTAAATATAGGTATTATTCAAAGCTTTCCTGTGCCAACATGAGTGGAATGCTCTTAGGAGTTTACAATCAAGTGTCTTCCATGCCCACGTTTAGTGGTGTCTCCATGCGGTCTTATGGGGATGACTTCTTCGAACACATTGATAAGCGGATGGTGGTAGGTTCAACAGGGAAGAGCCTTAACCAGATAACGGCTTCTTTGTCCATAACATTGGATGAGGTGAGGAAACAACTTCGAGACAAGAAAGGTATCATTCAAATGGGTACCACCAATTGGAGGAATATGGCAGACCTGGTGCTCGATTCTCCTGGTTCCGAAGTGAACTTAGTTGTAAGGGGAAAGGGCAAATACTTTATGGGAAAAAATGTGGGTAGAGTTATGGTAAACACTCCCAGCCCCAAGTTTGGACGAAGGTCCTGGCTCTGTAGTAGCATATACATGTACATAATCTAATATAATATCAACAGAATACATATAATATTACATTGAATTTAACGAAAGATGTACATATACGAAAGTTCATAAAAAAGTTACGAAATCTAAGTTGAAATTAAGTTTCAAATGTAGCAAGGCGTACTAAAATAAAGAATATAGTTAATAACAATAAGTGGATATTAACCACTTAAATGGACTTAATATTATATTGTCTGTAAGTATAAAAATTAAACCGAAAAAGAGCGACATAAAACATTAAATTGCTTTTTTACCAAAAATCTATAAGTAATGCAGAATAAAATTCAAGTTCTAAATATTTATGTTGGATTTAATAAATCCGAGGCAACAACAATATTATTTTATTAATTGGACTATGAAATACACCTTTATCAGTGCGAACTAATGCTGATTGGATTGACTCGCCTTTAATGTTGCTAAACAATTGTATGACTCTACCTGTAAGTCTACAGCAAGGAGGTGAAAAGTGATCTTGCAAAATTACAAAGTCATTTAACTTTAAATATCGTTTTAACCAACTATGTTTGTATTGAATTTGAGATGATGACCGAGAATAAAGATTATGAGTTACTGATGAGTCTAATTTTTGAAGAGGCAATTGTAGTTTGCTATTACGACGTTTCACATATCTAGCTGTATGAATTGTTTTATGCACTTTAAGTGACTTTACTTGGCTAGAAATATTGCTTTCGTTATTGAGATTGGTACATTTTGTGGCAGTGCAAAAACCTACCTGATAGTCACGGGAAGGATGAGACATTTGTATACAATCAGTAGTTTGTTCGTACGTGGGCATGAGTTGTGACTTTTCCAAATGAAGTGTGGTGTGATGTTTCTTTTTACAAATAGTGCAAGTATTAAATGAACATTGATGAGGAAGTTTGAACGGTGTGAGGCAATTGTAGCACAGATTATTATCTTTCACATATCTAATTCGTTTGTCTGTTGACATTTCTAAGTATATGGCGCATTGATGAATCTTATGTGGTGCGTTACAAATATTACAATTGGGAATATTTGCTGAAAAGTGAGATGTTTTGAAGTTATTACTGTTATTTGGAAGCTTTTGAGACGAAGTAGAGAAAGTCGGACGTTGAGATCCTGTACCGTAGCTCTCATTTAATAAATCCAGAGCTGTGGCTCTATTGTTCAAGAAATGTGTGAGACCTGTCAATGTCGGTAAACTATTACTTGAGCTGATTCTGCTGAACTCCCAAGCAGCTCTCAGTGAGTAATTTAGCTTCTGGCAAATGATGTAGATGAGAATAGCATCCCAGTGATGAACAGGGAGTCCTAAGACAGTCAATGAATCCATAGTTTGTTGAAGGATGATTAAAAATTGCTTTAAATTATCTTCATGAATACTCTGAAGACACATGATGTTGTTCATGTGGTGGTTAACAACGACTTGTTTATTCTCGTACTTGTTGGTAAGTATTGCCCATGCTTGTTCGTAGCTTTCCGGGCCGACAGCCAGCGCTGATATAAGGCTAGCTGCGTCACCTCTCAATACAGATTTTAAGTAATACATCTTGTGTGTACTCGATAAGGAGCTATTATCTTGAATTATGCCTTTGAATAATTCCTTGAATGAAGGCCATTCTATTATATTTCCATCAAAATTTGGTATACATAACTGTGGTAATCGAAAAGGGCTTGAAGATGAATGATGACGAGGTGCACTGTTGTGCTGTGTTTGTAAAGTGAACGTGGAAGCTTCTGCTATCAATGTTATGGCTATGTATTTTGCATTGTAATATGTAGTTTCGATATCTTCTCTCTCTTTACCATAACATGTCTTTGTATCAATACACTCTATTTGGGTTTGTATTTCATCATAATTGTTGTATAGTGCGCATAAATCGTTCAGTCGTACCTGTATTTCTCCTGTTTTTAGTCTGTTTTCTACGGCCTTTACAAAATTATATATTCTGAAAATTTTACCTGTTACAATTTTTCTCATAGTTATATATTTCTGTATGTCCATTTTTACGCTAGTTCTATGTAATTTTCTTTCGAAGGACCAAAATAAATGTATAAAATGAAAGGCTATTGCCGATATTAATTTTATTTAATTATTTATGTATTTGTTTGTAAGTAATATTTATAAATGTTTTTTAGACGTATTGTTGACGTATTACAGAGAGGCCATAGAGCCATACTAAAAAGGTTGTATTTCGTACACATATATCAAATAACATTGCAGCCAATTGTAATGATAGGAGTTATGTAGAATTGCCAAATAATTACAGTATTCCTGCGATGGAATAGCTGTACTATCAATAACACCCAGTGAATAGCTCTACGCAGTGGCGTATGGGTTTCAGCCGCCCGGGGCGCAGGTCAAATGCCGCCCCCTTATTGGGTATTTAAATCCATTCAAAATTTACGGATTTGCCGGATATTGAATAAAAAAAATCTTTTTTATATAACGAATTACCGGTGTTGCATGTCGGCAGGTTGTTATGAGTGTTTCCTACTATAATTTTTAATAATGGGGAACCCCCGGTTCGGCCTGGATGAAATAATAAAAAGTTGCGAACGAGCAGATGCGCCACAAATATGAAAATAAATGTTTGAAATCTTTAATTAAGATTAGAGGATTTTTATTTTATTTTGACCACTATGAGACTAAATCTAAAGAGTTTTATAAAGACGGCGAGATTCGCCGCACATCACACCATGGGCCACGCAGTGGCAAAGAGTGGGAGTAATTTGTTATCTGAAATTATTGCACGTCGAAGGATGCGAGATACGATGAGTTTAGAGGTGTACCAGGATCGCAAGATGGAATTCCATCATATCTGCATACCATACTATGAGAGACGGGCGTGAATTTATTATGTATTTATTGTTAACTTTAGGCGCCCCTAAAAGATTTTGCGACCCCTGCTTCTACTACGTCTCTGTCTTCTCTATAACATCCACAAATCTCAAATGGAACATTGAACCGCTGATTCTGCAATGTGACGCATATCGCTGCAGATTGGGGGCAGTGCTCCAGCACGCTTGTAATTACAGCATTACAGAGTGCAATTCGTGCATTAGGATCAGCAATTTCGTACTGTCAGACGAATATGCCTGACAGTAATGCCAGATAATTGATGGGTTTATTTATAGGTATCGAATTAAAGTTTAAAGTGAAATAATAAATTAAAACCCTTAAATACACTCTACTTTAATCCCATGTAATCTAAAGTGGTCCAAAAAGACAGTGATTAGGTTCGCCACCCGTGCCATCACACCATGGTCCAAAACGGTAAGCCGTTTTGCTGCAACGAATGCCGCAGATAGAAATTTTCTCGTCAATGCCTACCCTTATGGGTGACAGACGTGAGTTAATATATATTTGTATATATGTTTGGACTATGATTTCACCAATCTGTAAGGCAACACGTTGTACCGGTCATACCGGAATTACAATAGAAAATACTTCATTTAATTTTCTTTTTAGTTCACAACATTAAAGCTTTCATATTTCCACCTTGTCTACTGAAAAGCTACTGAATTTTACGGTTTTGCATTCTTACATGTACCTAGGTAGGATTTCCCGCCGTTCAGTTTTATAATGGAATGTTCCATATAGGTAAAATTTATTATTTTAGATTATTAGGTAGGAGTTATTTAAATGTTATTCATTTAATTCTGAGATTTTATTAGGGAATAGATCACCCTGTAGTATAAAGCCTACCACATGTATTTCAATAGGAAGTCAATACAACGAGTTTCGACTTTAGTGTAGTAGGAATAAAACCTAGTTGCCGATAAGTGAGTTAAGCCTAATTAGGAGCGTTTTTGCATAGAGATCACGCCACAACGACACAGGTGTTCATGCGACAGGCAGGCGCCAGTGGTCGATCGTATGATTTTCATTCAATTTTCATAGGATTTTTATGGACTTTGATTTACTATACCCAAGGCCTATAGTAGCGTAGCATTTAATGTTAGTTACGTCTAATTAGGAACTATTTCAGAAAGTCACGCCACTTCGCACAGGTGGCTGGTGCGACAGACCGGCGCCGAAAAGGAGGGGGTGAGAGGTGAAGAGAGGAGGCGAAGCAGCGCCTGCTTAAATAGACATGACCAAGCGTGGCGGGGGCTTCTTCTTTGGATCGCGGAACCGCTGCCGGACGTACGTGCGATCTTAGCTTAGTTTGGCGCGCAATTTGTTGTGCAGTAGTAGTCTCTCTTAATTTTAAACTTCTTTCTATTGAAGTTTAATTTGTGTATTTTATTTATTTATTATATTCCCCCGTAGGGCCCCTTAGGTCAAACTCTTCCTATTTCCACTACCTTATACCCTTTTCCCTGACCACAATTCCTCCTAAACCAACCAGCCCGATACAGGACAAGACACCTTTATCCTGTGTTAGTATTATAACAATCTTGCTTGAGTCTGAGTGAGAGTGTCGGGTAAACCTAATTCCTATACATTCCCTTGTTCCAACTGCTTGAAATCCCAGTGATTTCAAGTGAAGAAAGGTATTTACTGTATGTATACTTATTTATTATATTATTTATTCTTTATTATTCATTCATATATTCCCCTACGGCTGAGCGGACGTGAGTAAGGTTTAAATATTTTGTTACTAATCATATTTTATTACAGCTATTCTCCGTGTTGGGTAAGTGCTACTATTGTCTAGCTCTGTGTGTACATTTTAATGTTTCGTTATTTTTATCACTGTTGTGTGGGTAATTGAGATTCGTACTTAGGTTTGTATATTAAGTACTTGTCAATAGTTTATCTCATTATTGCAATGATAATCATTATGAACACCCGGTTATTTGCAAAATTAGGAAGTACGGATGCGTATGCGCACATGTGCGCTCGCCTTGTATAGACGCCCACACAGTAGGTAAGGTCTAGTGGCATGTTAGGGGTGTGGCATTACTATGAGATTATGACTTTATAGTATTTTCTTTATCTCTAAACTACTGAACCGGATCTGAGGTTGGGCGTATTGCCACTACCGTCTTTGTCTATACTAAATTATGATGTGGGTTGGCTTGTCTTTGCTAAGCAACAAGGCTATAAAACCGATAGGTTTAGACTTTGTTTTATTGTTGGTTTATGTATGTAAGTATTCATCTACATTAGGGAAATAGTTAACGAAATTAGCAATGAAGTCTTAATATCGACCCTATCCAGTTAGCGTTTAGGTAAACAAAGGTTCAACTATTCAGGTCAGATTCGAACTCTGATATTTATATAAATTGTTGAATAAGTAAAGTTTAGATTTGAGCTAGTAAATGAAATAAGTAAGTAAAGTCTAGATGTCTGTGAGTAAGTAAGTAAGTAAGTAAAGTCTAGATGTCTGTGAGTAAGTAAGTAAGGTCTAGAACCTAGATTATGGGTCTCAAGCAGATATACCTATTTTGTTGCCATTTAGCAAATTGGGTTGGATGATGTTGGTGTTGAAAAGTCAGTGTTCATTCTAGATCTTAAGTTAATCTAATTTTCTTTCAGCATTTGGTCATCAATTTTAATTGTGTGTTATTTTGTTTCATTTAATATTTGCGTTGTTAATAATTAAGCAATAACCGATGGGGTAGACGAGTTCTCGAATGGAGGCCACGAACGGGTGGGCGTAGTGTGGGACGCCCCCCCACCAGATGGAGGGATGACCTTCGCAAAATGGCTGGCAGGGACTGGATGCAGAGGGCCGAGAGTAGGGTTGATTGGCGCGCTTTGGGAGGGGCCTACGTCCAGCAGTGGACTGATACGGGCTGATGATGATGATGATGACCTGCTATAAAAATCTAAGTCAACAAATAGCTTTGGTTTTCGAGTCGTCTATTACATTGGTTCATTATTTTTAATATCAGTAATTATCTGTTTCTTTTTAACGTTAAATATTCCTCTAAGTGAAAAGTTGTTGTCGGTGTTGGTTAAAATCTATACAGTTGGTGTTGTAAAAATACCTAAGTAAATATTATTTCTCTACATATTGGCGCTCCCTCTCATACACGCTTTCGAAGCATTATCGGTGGAAGTTAGTTTGGACATAGAGTTATTTAACCAGCGGGTCCACAGCCTGCCCGTTTGTAACTCCATGGTATCGTTGCTAACCGATGCTAATAATGTGAACAGGAGATAGTCTAGGGAATGCGGTATTCTGGGACTATCTCTATACTCTACACGCAGCTCGCAAATTTTCCCTACACTATACACCGATAGGGATACACACACAGCAGTGAGAAAAGTGCCAATATGAGCCTTATTAGACCAACTATACTGGGGACTCACGATCCCTGGTATTAATGGTCTATGGTGGCATCGCGGAGTTTAATGGGTTACAATACCAGACGTAGTATGGGTTGAGACTGACATTCGGTGATAGCGGATGCGAGGTAATACACAGCTTATTCAACCTTCATTCACCAAACTCATTTAGGCCAGGGTTATTTTGGTAATGATGATGTGGATTCAACCCACTAGTACGGCAAGCTGCTGGGCTTTAGTTTAAATCTATTCCCTTCAATAATCCTCCTAACAATCATTCTCCCATCTTTCTGAACTTCCTACCAACTCCTTCTGAAGGCATATAAATGCTTATTAAATGTAGCTTATGATTTATTTATGCACAATCACTTCGGTCTGTCTTATTCTTACCGTTACTAAAATTCATTCTATTCTTATTTTATTCCTACAGGAAATATAAAAGGTATTGAACCTACATTTTATTTTGTGGAAGGGTATTGAACCTACCCTTTCAGTTGTGGAAAGGTATTGAACCTACCTTTCCAGTTGCAATGAAAAGGTATTGAACCTACCTTTTCAGTTGTACAAGGTATTGAACCTACCTTTGTACGCACAATGTGCAAATACTTCTATCAGTAACTGGGCACTCCAGAACCCACTAGAATGAATCTAGTAATATTAAGAAATTCAATGAGAGGGACTGAAAGATTATTAGTTTTGCGAAATAGCAACTTTTAACATCAGATTCCTCTCCATCATCCTTTCCTGAGGAGACTCGCATTCTGGTTGGAGTCTATCCCCTCTTGGCGTGGTGTTGGAGCCAGGGGGGTGAAAACATTTTTTTTTAGAGGTTAATCTCTTACAGGAAATGTTCTCACGTCTAACAGTAATTTCTTACAGAGATTCTGATGTCCGAGTAATATTCTTACTTCCATCCAGGGTTCCAAACCAATAAATTGTGTTCTCTTCCATTATTTACCATTAATATAGTTTTCCTGTAATTCCCTTTCTTTTGTGTAAATCTTATCTTGAAGTCGATATTAACCTATTTTTCTGTTGCAGGAATACTCCGTTACGGTATTTATATTAGTTGTAAGAACCTCTCTCGATTCTAATTATTTATTTTCATTTTCAATATAAAATGTATAAGTTCTTTTGTTTTAAAGATTTCATAGGGTTAACTCATAGTCACGGTAGTTCTGTAGGTATATTGTTGCGTTTTAGTATTGTATTCAGGCCTTGGGTATGGTCAATAAGTATGTCAGAAGGTAGGTAGCTAATTAACTTCAATTTCCAATTCGTTTATCTGTAAATAATCTGATTTAATTCTCATTTTAATTAATAACTTTTTATACTTCTATATAGGGACGTTATTTCGAACTAAAGTAACTTCTTAATAGTTGTCAGTACGCTCATTTAGATTTAAGATAACTTAGCGTAAGTTTTATTAATCGTGCTAGTAATAAGACTAATAGTTTTTGTATGTTAGGTTATCGCAATAAATATTTTCTTTTCGTTATAAACCTGTTATGCTTTAATTTATATTCATCTACCTGATCTCCTCTGAACCCTTGAAGATTCTGTGTGTTACTACATTAGGAAATAACAACGTAGGGTTAGACGATCACATTTTGGCCTTATTAATTCTAGTAATTTAATATTCTATTATCATTAATTTTGCTTTAATTATGATTTAATATTAGTTCCAATTTACTTTATTTCAATTAGCTTAATATTTTACATAGTAGTATAAAGTCAATTGAGTAGGTACACATAGCTTTAATTGTAAGGAAGTTAGTAAGAGCTTTGGTAAGTATCTTTTAAGCTTAATAATTTTGTAGGTTTATCTAGCTTTCACGTAGGGGTTCCAGATTTGGTGCTTTTCGTAAGTATTTAGGTAGGTCTCTTTTAGCTTTTTGTAGGTTTTCACCCCTTCAGGGTTGCGTAGGCTTTTCGTGTAGCTCTTTTTGGGGTGGGTAGAGGTGTGTAGCTTTTTAGGGCGGGTTGGGTTCGTCACAATATCGTATGTATGAAGCCTTTTCCACCTGCAAGAAAACTTCGGCATATTTCGGAAGTTTTCTTGTAGGTGTAAAAGCGACCGAAGGAACAACCTATGTTGGATTGCGCCACCATTAATTGCGATTCGGTCGAAGCAGATTACGAAGCCCAAAAAGGTTACCCCGAACTGCTGTAAATCACTACACTAGCCAAACCAATAACAATTCAAACGACAGGCTATAAGGTACAGAATGATATGCGTGGGAATTGTACAATTGAAACGTAAGGGCAGCGCGGTAGCGAGGCGGACCTTAGGCCATTATTTCGGGGTAACATGTACTAATTTAGGTACATTATTTATTAGCAACAAGAAGTAATCCAAGTACAGAACAGGAAAAGGTTTTAAGAGAGAATTACGGTCTTATTTTGAGATCGCATAAGATTTGTATAGGTAGTAATGAAATAAACGAAGTTAAAATAAAGTCTAAATTGTACACTCGACAGCACATCATTAATATTACTTCATGTACGATTTCAATTATAGACAATAAACGGCACATACACACAAATATGGTCGTTAAATGTATACATACATATAACTCTCCATTTGCGTTGGGTGTTTAAAACAACATAATAAAGTTGAATCACGTTTATGGCTAACAAGGACAGCGCACAAGGACCGTCGAAAGCGGTCGAAACTGTCGCGGTCTAATTTGCCGGCTTCAACAATATAAGTAAGTGATATCCGTTAGGGCTGACGTACAACGTCACGGCGCAGCGTCCGCCGGCGCACGGCGGGCGCTGTGTACCGCGTCCGTGGACGGCGCCGCCCGCCGGCACGACGCCGCCCGCCGGTGACTTGCGCCGTCCGACAACGTGCACCGGTCCGGTGCCGCTGGACGACGACGTAACACGCTGCGCCATGCGACGGCACGGCGCCGCGCCGTGGCGTTGTACGCTAGCCCTTATATTGTATAATAAATAATAATTTAGCGTTGGGCGTTTATAACATTGCGATATCAAGCAAGTTATTACACATTTTAACATACATGTCAACAAAACATTCTTGTCACTTCACTAGTTTCCTCAAATGGTTGAGCCACATTTCACACTCGCGTAGACAAATTTAGTGGCTCACCTACTGGGAACGGCCCATCTGTCAGCGTTGGGACAGACCTTTTCCGAGAAGGAATCATTTGGTTAAAGAAAACGCATTTCCAGTGAATTTCGAGTTACATCATTATACTCATCCGGTGACACTCATAATAGAGCTGTAAGAAATTGTGATTACTTAAATGATGGATGTTGACAAAGACGATGACTTATGAATTCTGTTACCTATAAACTAGCTTTAACCCTTCCCTTAAACCGTGTTTTATTACTATCACACTTCGTCGAAAAACATTAAAAGGGAAGAGACCGAAAGCTTTAGAGACTAAAGTTTAGACCGTGGAATAAAGTCGATAGTGCAATACGCGAAAGAACGTACGGTCGAAGACAGATAAAGGTGTACAGTAGAGTTTTTAAGGATGAGATTTTCTCAAAAACTACTTGACCTATTGCAATAATTCTTTCATTGTTAGATTGTAGATAAAAGTCTGAACTATGTACTGTAAATTTTTTTTTAAATCGGTCCAGTAGTTCTTGAGAAAATATCAACCTTATTGAGGCCTCCTGTATCTCTGTCTTCGACTGTACCTGAGAAAGACCGTCGAAATCGGTCGAAACTGTCGGTATAATTGCCGGCTTAAACAATATACTTATAAGTGAGTGAATGCATGGTGTGTGTCGCCGGTTCCGCATGAGGGATAAACTTACTAACAATAGGAATAGTTACGTACCTGTATAGTTATTAAGTAATAATTGTATTATCATTGTTTTAAAAGATGTGTTGCTGAGAGTTTTTTGTCATATTTTCTCCTCAGCGTTGGCACCTTTTCCTTGTATAGTGGTGTAAATGTAAATTCAAAAAATATAATGACGTGCAAAAATGTACTCAACGTGCTTACTTGCAATAAAGAAATGACAATGCCAGATTCTGCCCCACCATCAACCGCAAGTTGTACAAGATAACGAATAAATGTAAAAATAGCTCCGTTTTTTATTAAAATTACTGGTTTAAAATAAAGTTTTGTACAAGTTGCGATTCGAAAAAAACAGCTTAATTAAGAATTCAGAAAATAGTAAGAAATCGAAGCGATTAATTCGTTGTTTTTGTTATTCTTCTATAGGAGTTGCGAGAGTAGTAGAAAATGATACTGATTATGATTATGCAATATGAAACCTGTAATAAGCCAACAAAATGATACGCACAGCTTAAATGGTCACGTTGTTTTTTAGGTGGGGCAAAGCTCCATTGAAAAGTGGCAATGTCTTTTGACTTTGAGTGATATCGTAATTCTCAATATTATTCTTCCTTTGTTCATAGACATACACACAATGATTGTGATATTGAGCAACCTATAACCCTAAAGATATGCGCAATAAAATAAGTCAGTGTGTCCATTTATAACTTGGAATCTGACCAACTAATCTTTGTCTATGGCAGCGGAAACCGTCCCCGAAGATTTAAGTCTATTTTTCCATACCAACGGAGCTCGGACAATCATTTCTCGTCCCCCAACGACATACATAATGTGGCAACATTATATGCCATGAAGATAGTATATTGATTCCCCGGTGTTGCCATGCGTGCATTATTCAAAAAGCCTCGGCACTCTTGTAAACGTTAAAATTCATGAGAACATGTCGGACACATATTTTTCACGGCTGGCAACATCGCCACGTTTATGACATCACGTATTAAGTTAATGGGGAGAGAAGACCGCTTTTTTAAAGTAAACAGGACTTGCGTTGAAAAAATTGTCCACGGAAGCGAAGTAGAGTATGATAATGACACAATATTAATACGAACGAAACGATGTTTAGATTGGCTGGTTTAGGATGCCCGCTGCTTGGCGTGGTCTCTAGGGGTGCTTCCTGTAGGAATACGACATTTTCCCGTGGTAAAAACTAGGTAGTATATTTATTACTCCGATTCGCTGTCTATTTGTATACAAAATTTGATGTACCAAGCAGTTTGAAAATTATTTAATAAGAAACATTTAAACCAATGTTAGCGGGAGATTGGTCCTTCGGGCCGGATATTAAAAGTAAAGGCCTAACAAAAGCTCTTGGAATGTATAATGAAAATGACGTCACAATGTCCGTCATCACAAGTTAGCCTTACAAGGGCTGCGTAAAGCAACACTGTCACGCACAAAAACTTGGAAACGCGCGACTACATTATCTATATTTAATGAAAACTTTCCGGAATTATTCCATGACACACCAGAGCTGCTTAACTAACATACCACCTGCGGGTCGCATGCCTCAAGTGATAAAGTGCCGGTGCAAAATCTAGATGCCATAAATTAAGTTATACGATACTGGCATAATCTGTACGTTAGCAGAAAATAATTGCAGAAAACGGCATATGAAAGACATGATTCGTGGTGGGAGAATCATGTATCTCTGTCATCACCTTCAGGATCGCCTGCTCTCAACAATGATTTTTTTTATGCATGCATACGATATGTATACGATACGGGGCTCGAATGGTATGAATATAAAGAAATGTCTTTCTCCCTTTTTCTCCCACTGTGACGAGATGACTGATGGACGACATGTACAAGCGATGATGATACGGGAAAGCATGTATGATTTTTTTAACTGTCCTCTTAAATCCCATCTCTGTTTATTTATAGCCATTCCTAATACGAGTCAATAAAATCAACTACACCTTTTTATTTAGAACTAGCTGTACCCCGCAACTTCGTTTGCGTAGAGGAGGAGGATGGAGAGAATGGAGGAGATCAGGAGGCAGATCTTCCTCTCTGGGTCCTTTTTCCACATCACATACCGCCATGGCTTATAGCTGTCCGGATATTTCAGCTATCTCCTAGTGAAACTTCCATTAAAATCCCTTCAGTAGTTATGGCGTGATACTTGCACAAAGTCACAGACAAACAGACAAAAATTCTACAAAATAGTGTTTCGGCACCAGTATCGATCCTAAAACACATTACAATTATTCTTTTCAAAAAATATCCAATGTACAGACACAACTTTTTTACAGTATTATTATATGTATAGATATACATATAATAAGACTGTAAAATGTAGGTAGATTTAATAGAGTTAATCGAATACACTAAGTAACATAACATTTAAAATTATTATTATTTTATTTCGACAAGCGGCCCTCCGTCGATGCAAGCTGGGGCAGGCCTGACATAAACCGAGCTTAATTTTTTACGAGAAACTCCCCTAAATTCCCTACTACCTAAAAATATTCGCCAGGCGTCGCTTTAATCTTTAATATTGAATGACAAAATATAAAAACTTGTTCAATAAACCCCGGAGAATGCAAATCCGGCGTCCTTTTGTAAATAAATAATGTATGAGATGTATGCGTATGGATATCATAGAGATATATTGTAAGGAGTGCCAGTACTCCTTTACTCAAGAAAAAAAAATAACATTACAACTACATCATGGCTTGGCTTTGTAGCCTCAGTAGCTTATTACCGACAATACAAGTTTCAATATAGAATAGATAGAGATATCGAAAAATCATATTTAGTACCTACTTATGTTCATATTTTAGTAATATTAGAACGAAATATAGCACATCGCTCCAAAAATTAAATTCCTAACGACATTTTACTACACGAATTTAAGTCAGTGAAAAATACTACAAAATACTACGGGGCTTCATTATGAGATTTTCTTAAAAACTACTAAACCGAAGCCCAAATCAAGTGTCTTATTTTGTAAACAAAAACTACCCTACCCAACTAATATTTTAAGCTGTTCTGTGATTATTGCATAATTATTTTCACATTATTAGATCGGATCACTTTATTCTCACAATGATGAACAGGTTCGATCAATCAGTTCCTTCAGTATTACATCTAAATATCTTTCTTAATGAGATGGTCCCCACTTTTATCTGAGTACCTAATTAGTATTCTCACATCTTTGAGTAGTTAATCATAATATACAACCGGTGAAACATCTCACACTCTTTGTTCAAGGTGGCACTCCTATTATCTCTATGGAATGGATCCCTATTTGACAGTACATTTTACGCGGGACATATCGCACGGTTCCGGTATGCGAAAATAAAAGCAACATCAATGCGAAATGAGGTGGAGTTTGTTTCTTTTACCCGGCCCTACACGTATAAAAACGTACTATTTTTATTTTATCCCGTGAATCTTGATCATTGAGTATTTTATGACGTTTTGAAGACGTAGTAAAGTTTTCGTATATACTAACGCTATGTAGGTTTTTTTTTTACAATAAAATTTGGATACGCATTTGACTATCAAATCAAAATATCAAACACATAAGTATGTGCTCCACATTGAAAGTTCGGTTAGTTTTGGATCTTATAGACCACTTATACTACTTATATACAATTTTTATTCGTATTTTACTGTATCCTATATTAACAGTTTTTCAATTGGGGCCAAAAAAAATTACTTGCTATTTTTAATTGGTAGTTTTTACTGGTTGTATGACTATTCAATCTCCCTAACCAATTGCACGGGGACATGGTTCCAACGCGTAGTTCTTCTTCTTCTTGCAGTGCCTCGCCAATAATGAAGGCTGGCAGTCAGCTCCGAGTATCTCCCTCTGTCTTGAGCCAGTCGTAAAAGCTCTTCGACGCTGGCTATCGCTGTCCTCTCTCTTATATTGCAGAGCGACGATTTCTCTCCCCCTCAATCTTGCCCATCATTATGAGTTGGAGGAGTTGGTACCTCTCGTGTCTCAGCACATGTCCGAGATGGGGTTGTCTCCACCGATCCCGGGATCCGTTTGGATTGGAAACAGATCCCGGCAGTTTGTCTCCACCGATACCGGGATCCGTTTCCAACACAAAAAACAATTAATGTTTGTCTCCACCGATCCCGGTATCCGTGGCTACAAGAAATAAATTATATTAATTTTGGAAACGGATCCCGGTGTCGATGACAAAACTTTCGTTGGTAAGATAGCCCACTTTTCTCCTCTTGATAACGCGTAGTTAGAGAGCTTTAATATACTGGGATATGTAATCTATAATATCAGAGCCCCTTTATTATAATAAAAAAGCTCTTTTACTCTTATTTGCTGTATTTAAACGCTTAGAAGTCGTTGCATTAATACCGCACCCGACATACAAAGCCCCGCTTATGTGTCACGTTCATACCTAATGCAAATGGTAACGCAGCAATCTACAACTCAGCAAATGTAGCGCTCACCGCTAAGCTCTGAAGCGCCACTCTAAGTGACGGCCCAAAAGCTCGTTCATTACCAATTCGTTTAGGGTTGCGACTGAGAAGTACGATGCGGATTGCTGATGCGGACATATTAATTTGTAATGTATGTTTATAAATTAGTTAAAATACATTATATTTATATAAGGCGACTCTAGATTTACGTAATAACTTTCACTATGGTATTTAACAGAATTACAAAAACATAATACATTCCTTACTGCCAGCAACTCCGAATGAGTGTATTTTCATTCAAAAAGAAATTCATGTAGAAGTTGTTACATAATAGGATTTTGAGTCACCAGGAATACAGTTTGTGAAAAAACGGTCAATGTGGCATTTAATACATATATTTTTTAGTTTAAAACTATGAAATTAAATATCTCATAGTATTTTTTTTACCGGGCCCACCGACTGGTAAATTGAAACGAGAAAATGGAATGACTAGTGAATATACCAATTTTCCTAATATAAAAATTATACAGCTACCCAACACGCGTCCAACTATGACCACTTTAAACGAGTAGCTTCAAACGGATATCCGCAATCTGCAACTGCGTAAACGGATGCGGATCTCCGTCGCAACCGTTCTCAAGTAGTATTAATTATAGCTTAAAGACAATTATTTTCGCGGCAGTAAGGCGATTACGCCGACAGATAACGTCACACGCCGTCATAAATTGCCTTCATCAGTATTCGGAGACGTTTCCAAATTCCAAATTGAAAGTAATGAATCTACGCTCGAGTCTGCAAATCGAATTTAAAATACGTGGATGTTTAGTACACAAGTACCCTTATTTATTAGGCATAGCCATTTTCATTAAGGTGATTCGTCAAAGTTATTTGATGGTAAATAAGTAACTTAAGAGTCAGGTAACTAGCGCCCCCAATCTTCCAAAAATCACATCTTCTACAATAATTAATTTTAATAAAAAAGCTACTACCAAACATCTATAGGATACGATATATTATGCTATTTTCAAAGCACGTTCACAACGTAACTCAGTTTCGGTAAGTTAGAGTTCGCATAATTGCGAAAATTTGGCGTTTTGGTAAGTATATACGTAATAAAATTGATTATTTTTGAAATACATATTTTTTTAAAGATTGCGTTCGTATAGATAGCTCATGGGCCATAATGAAGTGAGAAATTAACCAAATACGGTTTAAGAAAGGGAGATTAAGAGCCATATGTCTTAAAATATATATTTTTTTATTCTCGGGTAAGTATAATTTTTATCTCACATTAAAATGATAAAACAGAAGAGAAAAATACATCCTTTCCGGTGGTAATCGAACCCTCTGGTTTATACACAGCTATTTCACTATGACGGCGGGTCTTCCGTCATGTGTCTAATGTAGTCATTACTTGCCTCACATTTTTATTTAAGGTACTTGATAGCTCCAATCGGCTACATTACGCCATCTATTCATCGTTTATATAGTTTTGAGTCACAACTTGAGAACCATCGGTAATTTGTACGTATGTTTAAACAAAGAAAATCTTTAACTAAACCTTATTGTTACAGAATGTTAACCCAAGGTATTGTTACAGTATTTATAAGAGGACTAACTTCGAAATACAAAACAAACTATATCAGACTGTATCTCAGTTTATATTCATTTACAAAGCCTAATTCAACCGTCAAACGCTCATCAAGGAATGAAATACTTCGTTCACTACGAATGTTCCAATTAAATATTTCACTATACAAATGCTGCTAATTAGTTAATTACTTGGAGTATTTTGAAAGGAGACACATATAAACAAAAAAATTCTGTATTGCGATTTCTTACCTATATCATAATTATCTAAATCATAGTTATATGCAAGAACACCATAAAAGAAAATGTTTATGTGTAACCTAAAGCGTCTGCTTATGTATTCTCATGTATTTAAGCAAGGCAAGCTTTATATATTTATCTATAAAGGAATTTGTCCAAACAAAGGCCATCCTTATTTAGTTCACCATAACCTTCAGATTGTACGAGCAATAGTTTTTTAAAACTTTTGTAGCAACAAAGTCCGTCAATGAGGTGGAAGAGCAAAATTGTAAAGAAAATCAAAGTAAAAGCATCTCCGAGCTGAATTCTCATGGTAAATGAAGAACTTCGTATTCGGATTTTGAGAGAATTCTCTGTGATACGAATCAACGCAATCTGGACCGCAAATGTTGACAGGATAGGAATATTAATGAGGACCAATTAGAGCAGAGGTAGGTATGTACTCGTAGCAGTGACGTCACCAGTGTTAGCCTTAATCTTTGAGGATCTGCGATGTAATCAGCCCGTGTGGTGTGGTGATACAGGATTTGACGAGATGTATGATAATTATGACCAAAATCCATGATTATTAATATTTAATATCAAGGTGTTGGTACAAGCCCAAGGGTCCATGTTAGCTCAAAGGTCTATTATTGTGGCCGCGCACCGAATTCTTGTATCTCGCTCCCAAGGCCAACGTCCTTCAGGAGTCGTATGATACACCTGGGCGAGAGAGTTTTTATATCCTAGGATGGCATAACCTATCCACCTTAGGCTCAGCTTCTGCTGTGAATGAGAGCTCCACACTCACAGAGGACATGCATGGGAGTTTCCTCTGCCTCTAACAATGATAGTGTTTGCAATAACTACAAACACTATTAGCCATAAATGTGACCTAACATTATTCCACGGTTTAACGCTATAGGAACGTTTTCCAACGAAGTGTCAAAGTGACAAAACACGGTTTAAGGGAGGTTAAACCTTTTTCTTTTTTTTAACCCCGGAGTGTACGAGGTGCCGCCGCCTAAGTAAGGGCCCGGGCCCACGGACGCAGTGCGCGAACCGCACGGCGCCCGAGCGGCTCGAGGCTCAGACGGGGAGGAGGAAGGTGAGGGATGAATGGATTATACATTGTGGGCTAGTACAGCCCACAATGGGGACTGCTCGGGCGCCAGTCGGGTCGCGGTTGTATCACAGTTTCCCGTGGCTCGGCGAGAATGGCACGAGGTGGAACACCCCAGGACGTTTAGTCGGTAAGGGAGGTTAAACCTTTTTTTTTTTTTTTTACTTGGGGAAATGCTTTCCGCATCTCACCGCGCCAATAAGGAGGGGCGCGCGGTGAGTATGTGGGACTCCCGTCACAATACGGTCCTATACCCACTAAAACCCCAAGGTGTTCAACTCACCGCGTTTGGACGAGGTTGTGGGAACGCAGCGCCAAATACCACAACCTCGTCGGCGGCCGCCCGCGTGGGCCCGTCTTCGGGTTTATACCCCTAAACCTCCGCTTAAGGCGTCTCGGAACACAGGACGAGACGCCTTACAGCTCGGGACCTCTAAGCGAGCGCCGGACCCCCCGACCCGACGCCCGCAAGTCCCCGTTAGGGCGGCAGGCGGCGGACATACGCCCGTCGCCTGCGGCCCGCTCGCCGTCGGCGGATCGGATGCGAGAGAGGGTCGACCTCGCGCTCCCGTTCCGCCGACTAGGGAGGTTAAACCTGCTTTATATATAACAACAAAAGACTGCATAACACCTTGTAAACGCAAGGGTTAACCATAAGATCGTACAGAGTGTATCGGAAAGGGTAGCCAACCTATCATTTACTTTATACCCTGTAAATTCATATTTCATAACATATTATCTAACTAACCTTTACGACAACACCTAGAATACTAAATAAACCCTAACCTGCATGGATGCTGTATATTATTATCCTTCTCCAAATCATGGGTTGCGCTCGGCTGATACTTACCTGAAACAAATAAATATAATCATTAAACATTGTTATTGAATAATAAAATACGTAATACTTAACTAAGACTGTTGGAGTCCGAGTTATTGGTAATCAAAGTTGCTGTGAATTTGTTATTCTCAAACAAAAGCCAAAATGAGAAACTGTTTGATTTTCTTTTTTTCAATATATTACCAAGGATTTAAAGTTTGTGGCTTAATTAAACACCATATTTAACCGACTTCTAAAAAGGAGGTTTCCAATAAGTCATTGAGTTTGTATGAGTTTTCTTTTTTAGTTATTAATTTTATCCAATTACGTGGGTTACGTACGATCTTTTTATGATTGAGATTATCTCAAGAACTACCTAACTGTAAAAGAATTATTAAATTCGGTCCAGTAGTTTTTGAGAATATCTCAACCTTATTGAGGCCCTCTGTATACTTTCACTGTTTTCTTGATCACAATTTATATGAAGAGTCATATCTCCGTCTCCCTATCTTAAAACATTTTTATTAAGTTTATTTTACAACTGTTTAAGGCGCGTCCGGAACAGCATTAAAGTAGAATACTTCCGAAAAATAAGCTTTTTATATGCAATTAATTAGGATAAAGTTGTAACCTTGTTTTAGCTTCCATTTTATCCGGGGTTTAATATAGCAGTAACAATAATGGAAAACGCTCTTTAAAATGTCGTAATTTGTTAAATAAGACAAAATACAACTACTGTTAAATAAGCCCCCTCTGATCGTTCCTGATGCAAAGGCTGTCCATAGCCATACAGCGCGGTAACGCCGCTGGTATTATGGGCACCTTTGCATCGGGAACGATTTTTTTTATAGACATTTTGTAAATAGCTTTTTTAATAAAAAAAATCTTTATGGTTGAACTACTGTTTCATTTTAATTCTTGCGTAACTTTCTTAAATATTCTTTAGCAGTAGCCTAAACCCCACGCATTTAATTCTAAACCCCTAAACATGTTCAACAGTTTGCACATCAAAATTTTACTTCTTAAACGCTATTATTGAATTGTCAAAAATATTGTAATTGTGTTTAGGATAAACAAGTTTAGCGATTTATTTAAGGGGCTGCCAGCTGTCAAACTCAAGCGCGAGACAGAAGACGTCCCGCAGCGGCGGAGTAAAGAATACGGCACAATGACTCGATTTTGTATTTTTATTAATTTTGGATGAATTTTGGACAGGGAAATAAAAATACGCCAACAGAAATCAGATTTTATGAAAACAAGCTCTCGTAATTATAATACCTTACATTTTGATATATATTTTGTATGAATAACGATTTCGGTTTAGACATAATTTTCATTTTAAAAGACATGGATATGTTTACCATTTTTTTCTATCGAGCGAAGTTTGTCCAATCATGTATCGGTATTCATCAGTCCCTAAATATACACCCAAGATTGCTATATATTTTTTAGATGTTTAATTTTAGTAGTTAGTGCCGTATCCATGTTAGAAAAACTGTAAATCTTCGCATACGAAGCCTTAAGGCGGTATGAGACGCGGATTAACATATTAATCAGTTCTCTGAGAATGGCTAGAGCAGTGAGAGTGTAGTCTAAATTAATAATGAAGTCGGCGAAGTTCCCGCATTAATAAGTGTAAACTGACGATCAACTGGGATTCCTCTGTACAGAGGCACTAAATTATTACTACTGTTAGAAGCTGAATTATAATAAGATACGTATTACGAATCCATCAAACCTACTACGATTCAAAGTCATCTAAGTTTCACACATACGAGTGTCTTCAGATATTTAGAAAGTAACAAATTATTTAAAATAAAAAAGCCGGCTGCAAACAATGAAATTAAAACCTTATAGGTATACATTTTTGTAGCCGATGCGACTCAGACAATTGAGACGAATCGAACGACACCTCATATGTTATATTAAAATTCATCAAGTGGTTTCAGCTGCAGGGCGTGGCAAAGAATTGTATATACCTACATACCTCCTTCTTACGCAGTCGGGTAAATATATAAATATTGTAATAACAACCAATTTTTAAAAATAAAATATACAATTAAATACTGATTATAATTTAAAATAATACGAGTATAAAACAGTCTTATCATGCAAGTAAGGTATAGACTTGCTGAACTCTACGTTCTACGAAGATTACGTAGCCCTATAATCTCGTAGCAGCGTAGCTCTAAAACAGCTACGACACTTCTACGACCTAGAAAAGCTTGGATAGATCAAACGTTCGAATATTTGTTGCGGTTTGAGCTCGGTGGCATAGTGGTTGGGTTACTGGACTTACGATACGGAGGTCGGTTCAATCCCCGGTCAGGTCAGCGGTTTTTCAAAGGTTAATCTTACGTAGGTACATTTATCGAATTCTTTCAAAACTGTGAAGGAAAACATAGTGATGAAACCTGCATGCCGAATTAAATAATCTAAGGCATGTGTAACCCGCCAACCCGTGATATGTTGTGGATCATGGCCCGAGCTCCCTCGGCGTAAGGGAAGGTCTGTGCCCGAGCAGTGAGGACATACAAATAGACTGATGATGATGAAATACGTAGAGTCGACAATTCGTTTAATCGAATAAGGACATAAGATGTGGTCAAAGTCAACAAGAACCATAGTGACGTATATTATCGTTAGCAAACAAAGAAATTGATAACAAGTCTTTAACGATCAATATAGCGCCGAGCTGACGCCAAAGGTCTTTTACGAGTATGTACACAAAGCACGTCTTCAGACAACATCTATCAAAACTGCGGCAATATACCCTTATTAATAAAACTGACTAAAGAGTAGTTTAACTTGAGTGTTCATCCACCTAAGTCATCTAATCCTAATTTTACCAGCTTGTAAGGTTTATTTGATTGTAATTATTTAAGTCTTATTTGATATAATTAAATTCTTAAAAAGAATCTATCTTTAAGACATCTATTTTACTAATTATTATAATATAAACGGATATCACTCACTTATATTGTTGAAGTCGGCAAACAGAACGACAGTTTCGACCGATTTCGACGGTCTTTTTCAATATTAGTGAGTCCGTTTATATATAATAATTAGTAGAAATGGCTCACTATGGTTTTAATTCTAAAACATCTATTTTATTTTAAAGTAAGACATCTATTTTGCGTACCTATATCATTATTACGACTTAATTATTAGGATGTATCATTATTTCGAATACAAATTTTATACGAATTTCGAATCAGTTAGAAGACCGTCGTCTATTCTTACCCCATGGTCTATTCTTACCCACTACATACTAGTAATTACGGTAGGGCAATAAATATGTACGAATTTCCTTACTTAATACTTACTTTCATACTTAAACTATACGGAATAAACCGAGTAACTTTAAGATAGTATTTATTAACACTAGCACAAGTCTTTAACGATCACCATAGCGCCGAATTGACGCCAGAAGTATTTTATTAATATCTTCAAACATCTGTCAAAAACTGCGACATAAAATTTAACGACACCATCGTTCATTGTCGCCGATTTCATATAAAAAAATAAATTGCCACGAATTCGTTATTGACAGAAAAATACGTTAGTCACTCGAAAAAAACCGTTCGTAGTCATAGAGCAAGAAACCACCGATGCAGTTAGCCATATTTACATTGCAGACTCCGCTTTTGTATGACAACTTTTCCCGTCTTTGCCACTCACTTGTTTTTAAATAGAAGGCGAACATTTAAAAACAGATGTCTCATTCTGATGTCACACTCTTTAATTATCTACATTCGGCAATACACTGCCGTTTACTGTATGTATATGTGTGTTTACTTTTGTCTTGGGTTGCCTGGAAGAAATCGTTCTGAGCGGTAAGGCCGCGATTATACATACGAAGAGAAAGATAAGATACAGGTGTCTCTATAAGGTTGAAATTTTCTCAAAAACTACTGGACCGAATATAATAATTCATTTACAGTTACATACTTTTAACTTTTATATATCTAACAGTGAAATAATTCTTGCATTGGGGTCAAATAGTTTTTGAGAAAATCTCAACCTTAAAAACTCTCTTGTACACGCTTTCTCTGTGTTAGACCGTACAAATTGTTTCATTTCTATTGTTTCCTATGTGTATGATTGTGCAATAAAGTGTTTAATCTATGGGAGTGAAAGTGGCAACAAGGGCTGCCCTGCCATCTATAAAATATACTTTAGGCTCTCTCCATGAACCGAGGCGAACTTTTTACTTTCATGTTCGTAGTGAATGGCGCTCACTCGAGTCGCCAGCTGTTTCCGTCAGCACAGCTGATCGACCGGATATTGGCTGTTAGAGACCCGGCGCTCTCTTTCACTCCCACAGCGAATGCGGTTTCTAATTTTTCACTCTTTACCGCTTAATGAGCGAGCTTCCAATATCGTGCCGTTTCAGTAATAAGCGCCCTCGTTTTTTTTTCTAAAAGAAACGTAATAAGAAATCTTGAGTAACAGTATTTTCGTTTAAGCTGTTGAAACAAAGTGTGGAACAATCGAATAGTGTTTTAGAATTAAATTAAGAGTAATTACGTAATTACTTTAAATTATTATACACACGATCAGATATGTATTAAATAAATAAATTCATGTGTCTCGAACGGTATTTGGTGGCATTTTAAGTTTACTCTAAGCTACACTCTAAATTCTAGAATCAATCTTATTTTTGTGCAAATGAAACAATAAATGTGGGTTAAACTGTGAATGTTTTGTTTGGGCCGCAGTGTGGCTTGTAGCCAATGCCGTAATTAAATTTAAACAAAAAAGGGTAATAATTCCGAATACAGGCATTTTATCATCGTTTGTGTTATGCGAAGTAATTTTCGCCGTTTAAGTCGCGTGTACGTAAACTGGAAACAATAAAAAACATTGTAAAAGTTGGTTCCCGTGCTTCAGATCTCGTGATGCAATAAGGAACTGGCTGGCACGCGATTTGAATGCAGCCCGGTTCGAATTTTAAAAATTAAAAATAATAAAGTACCTACTTATATTCTTTTATGTCACTTTTGAAAATGACGAGAACATGACGGTTGCAAAATTATTTGCAAACTTTAATTTTATTGTGTAAAGAGGTTGTTTTGGGTTTAATATCACGTGAATGTCAGCATGTTAGATATTTTAAATAATTATATTCAAGTTCTGCAGTTTCAGCTAGAGTCAAGAGTCCCACTACTAAGCTCGGGAGTGAACGTGACTGCTGAGCTGCTTCGTCCAGGGTTGATAACGCTTCTGCGACTCCTCTGGAGGAAGAAATAAAGACCGCGAGATCCTTTGCCCAAGGTGACGACGCTCCGGCAATACTTATAAAAATATAATACTGCGATGGGGATTGCTTTAAAAGCACCAGAAATTCTAAATAATTGCATTAATCGGGGAAAATATAAAATGCTCAGGCTCGGTAATAATAATAAATAAACCATCCGAGTCTAGTTCATTTATCATCCGACTAAATGAGAAACTAACGACGTTAATACGAAATCCTATTTTATTAGTTGTGTTCTCAAGTTGGTAGGATTATTGCTACGGCAGGTTGTAGCCGGAATACCAGAGCGAGTAACTTTGAAGCGTAAAATTGGTGTAATAGGAAGCAATTTGGCTTGTGCACCCGCACTGAATAGGCAGAGCTCGGGGCTTTTAAGTGAGAAGTTTTGACAGTGGTTTACAGTTGCCGTAGCGTTTGTAAAGTTAAGAAGTTTTAATATTTAATGGACAACGGAAGGCTGTTTGTTTTAATGAATCCACGTCCACATTTATCCGACGAAAGTGAGCCGCGAAATTAATATTTGATATTTATTTAATGTTTGCTGGGAAAACGTTTATTCGGCGGACCACTGCAGTATTACAACATAACAGGAATACGTTTTGTGATATCATAAAGTAAAGACAATAATAAAATAAACTCAATTTTCGTAACGAAATTAAATAAACAAGTAAATTAATCATCAAATAGCCCTATATGTTTGAATGGGGTTCCAATTTGCTCACGCCTACTTCCAATATACATAGATGCCATCTGCTGCGAACCTGGTACACAACTTTAGCATTCTCCACAATCATCACTCTCTTCAAGCACGCTCATCCTGTTTTTTTAGACCTCACTAGGATAACATAACCTAGACATTTCAACAACCCCAGAAGGCAGGCAGTACCATGCTAGGTTAGGTAACTTTGTTCAATATTCTTTTGCAAAATAAACATAACGTAAACTCGACACACGGAACATGGATGCAGCAAATTCAATCGCGGTTCGAAAAGGAATAGGCAATACATTTAATGCATTGCGTTGCGTGCAACTTGCCACCAGCGAGGCCGCAATGCAGCCTTAATGCAGGATACGGGGAATGACAGTTTTATACTTTTAAACTAGTTTGTCCTAGCAATGCACCAGACTATGGCTCAAGCTTAGTTGAAGGGACTGAAACTCGAAAGTTTTTTGTAACAAATGATTTGTTACAAAAAGTTATGTTACATTCAAGTGTTTTATTTTATTTTCCAAATAAAAAATCAGGTTACTTTTCTAGCATATCTAGACTTCTGTTATCTGTCTATCGATAACAACTACTATTGTAATGCCTCCCAAGGAAAAATATAAATATTTTCATATAAATGCGATCACTTCCGGTTTTACTTCCGACTTCCGGTTTACTTCCGGCATACGACGGAAACAAGTTCCTGGTAGGTTCAGGCGTACGGCAGGACTATAGAATCTAATCCCATTCATTAAAATCCATCAAACTGTTTAGGATATAAGAAACATCACTTGAAAAACATTACTTGTTGGTTTTTACCCGACTGGAGTCGCAGTCGGGTAAAGACAAACAAGTGAGATGCAAAAATCTATTAGTGGTTTTCGCTTGAATTTGATTACTAAACCTCTCAAACTCAGTTTGATTCTCCAGAGAGCTATAGTTCAAGCTGCACTATTAATATCTGTCACTCCGTTCATCTGACGCGGTTTAAATGTGTCAAGTATTCACAATTTGCCCATCTGCGCCTGTTAACACACTGGGGACATATTATGCGATTTGGTTCATATCGATAATGGTACATGATTTATAGATTTACGTCAAATACTTGTGATGTCATCGGAAAATTGTGAACAGCGTTAGTTTTGTAATCTCGCGAGATTGCTAAACTGTCGAGTAATTGTGAACAGGTCAGTACAAAATACAATAATAGTTATTAAGAAATTTAATTGTACTTATTTTAAGAGATGTGCTGCTGAAAGTTTTTTACCACTTTTTCTCCTCATCTTTGGTACCTTTTATCTCTTGCAAAGTGGTGTTAAAAGTAAATTCAAAAAATATTGACGTGCAAAAATGTACACAACGTGCTTACTTGCAATAAAGAGATTTGATTTGAAATACTAATGCGTTATAAATATTATTGTACATTCACAATCTGATGTCAGATTATAATTTCGCTCTATATATTATTATCAGTTTTCTTGCTCTTTACAGTTTTACGGTGACTTCCATTTACACACGGCAACCTATAAATGGTATATACTAAACTCATGGCGTTGACCGGCAGATAAGTTAGTTACGAATGTTCTTATGATTGTGTAGTCAGGGAAGGGATATGTCCTAAAAGATTATTGATGAAAAATATTCGCCAAATAAATATTTGCGAGAAACTGCGGGGTTACTCTCACCTCTTATAGCGATCCAGTTTAGGTTCCTAAACTGACAATTGGCTACAATGACGTCAAACGTCATTGTAGCAAATAGCGATTCGGAACCTAAACTGGATCGCTATAAGAGGTGAGAGTAACCCCGCTGTACTTCTAAATAATTACATTATCTTTAACGGTCTCATTGAGTTATTAAGGGGCATAACCAATGCAAAACTGTAGGTGGTCCAAACAAAAATAACACGTGGCGTCGCGCCGACAGCTGATGCGCACGTTTCGACGAAAAAAAAACTTTTTTACATAATGAACAGCTAACGTTAATCACATACTAATTCCACGCTCGCAATGTGCGCGGACCGTTGCGAGTGATCCCTATTTTTTGCGGGGTCGGCTTGCAAATTAAGGGACTCAGTGTTGCCACATACCAACAAGTAACACTTTAAAAACTAAAAGTGAAAACTTGTAATTGGCTATCACTTATAGTATCATGCTTCTCACCATTTGCATATAGCCGTTTGTTTTCTAATAAATTAAAAATACAATAAATTAAATGACCTATTTTATAGCATAAGGCAAAAATATGACACCGAATAAGAATATTTGTATTTTTTACATTAAACATGTATAAAAAGACAAGTTTTTAAGCACTGATTATTTTTATTCAACATAAAATACTTGAACATGATGTCGTAAACAAAGTGTGTAACTACGCACTTCACAAACTATCTAGACAAATGAAGTAGATATGATAAGTAAACCAAACGGTGTAATTTGACATTTTACCTGTGTTTGTTTCGTTTACGTAAAAGTACGAAAAATCTGAAGTGAATTATGTTGGTTTATCACTTCTAATCTGTCACGAATATGGCCAGCTTATTTTTACAACAACAGTCTGAAAGATACCCGATAATGTAATTCTTAAATCTGTGAACATGGCAACATTGTCGCCGCATAAATTTGTTCCCGTTTTATATTGCGTCACTCATGAAATTATGTCCTTAACAAAAACAAGGTTGGATGTGAAAAATCATGGGGATTTTCCGCCTTGTTTGGGCCGTTTTTGTATGGTGTGGTGTGTGAATTTGGCTTTTGTGAATTTTTAAACAGGGGGACCCTTTGTCCTTTTATGATGCCGCAAACATGCAGTGGGATTTGAGAGTTGGGACTGGAAAATGTTTTTTTGTTGTGTCTCATTTAGAGAGGGAATCCATTTTAATAAAAACAATTTGTCATATTTATTAATTGACTTTACAAAACAAATGGATTTTCGGAGGAAGCCAAGGCACTGTATAGGTTAGTAAGACTTAGATTTAAGCTAGTTTAGTATTAGTATATAATACTCCATGTTATATACTCATATCGCACGATAGAGCGCCTTAGTCGCATAGCGACCAAGATCTTCAATAAAGATTTTTTGTTTAAATGGATTACAGTGGAATATATTTACAAAGAAAAGTATTTTTTTATTTCACACAGAAGTCTATTAAATATCACAACTGACACCAAGTTTTACATCAGTCAATTATTGATCAAAAAACGGTCAGATTTATTCCGCCTACGGACTAATAAGACATCCCCAGAATTAGATTAATTTCAAAATAGCGATCTAAAACCTGTATCTATCTATATCTTCTGTCCCTTTTCCTTGTGAAGGATGTGAACAAGATACCACAATATCATACCTAAAATCTTTAACGGCTGGCAGGTGTCTAGGGGCGGAGATAACCATCTGGACACCACCTTTACAACTTTCGCAAAAAAAAGCATTAAGGGACGGAGAGGTGTTATCATACGTAAGTATAATCGTAGTACTTGAATAAAAACTAATTATTGATAACAATTTAAGTAATTTATGACATTTTTGCACCCGATACGCTTTTTTGATACAATATCTCTATCACTCGAAGGTTGCCTGGAAGAAATCGCTTAAAACTATAAGGCTGTCTGTATGTACACTGTATGTTACCGATGTATTCCTTTTGTGTGCAAATAAAGGTCCACACTGATCTGCGCTCAATGTCTGCACTTACCCAAATAACTACTTCTGTTGTATATTTAAGAAGTTCAAGCTTTCACACATTGCATTCAAAGAATTATAAATGAAACTATTATTTTATTAGGTTCCTCGAAACAATATATTTCTTCCTTGGTTATTATAGCTCTGTATTACGAATTTCGGTCAAGTCCCAGCGTATGCCGCAACATTTTTCTTATGACAGGTGGTTTGGAACAGCCTTGAGAAAAAATACCACTTTCCGTTCCGTTTCCAATGTTTACAGCAATTACGTTCAACGTCAATTTCACCCCCGAGTTCCTCGTATTTCTATTTAACTAGTGCACTAGTACCGAACGAGCATCCGGGGTACGTGTCTAACATACGTGTTAAATTAACCGTTTAACGGTTAACCGTTACCGCGATAGCGTTTAAACAAGTGCAGCTTTTTAAACTTTGCAGGGGTTAAAAAGTTAGGTACAGGGTTTTGCAGCGTTGCTGGGAATATTAGTGTTCTCTGGTTGAGTGGGAATGAGTACAGTCGACAATGCATTATACAAAACCACTGCAATCTAGGCCGTATTATTGTTACGTATAGTGCCCGTGGGAATTTTGAATTTGAATACTTGATGTATTGGCGACTGACTATGCACATAGTATTATTAACTTGTGGTAGACCTGCCCCCTTACCATGAAGTCTTATAGCAGGATTACTTCAATGATACTTTGTTATTTGGTACCATGACGACCTTAAAGTAAGCTTAATAAGGACGACATGGCACGAAATAACAAAGTATTATTGAAGTAATTATCCATAAGTCTACCTTATGTTGTAAACATATTATGAAACCACTCACTTCAGGAAGTGTAGATAGATCATGAAGTGCGTCATGTAACTTTTCACAATTTAAAAAAAAATCCAAGCATTTTGTTGAAGAAACACAAAAGACTTTTAATTATTTGTGGTATTTAATTTATGTAAATAAAAGTATTATACCTCTATGATATCATAGCTATCATATGATATGCTGTCACGAAATTATCCCGTGTGAAGTTTCCCGGAAGGAAAATTATGTAATACTCCAAAATGTCATCTATGAAATTCACAAGGTTACTTAGAGGAAATTGTTACATAACAAGAGTGGCGACACCTAAAGGCTTTTACAGGAATTCCGTATAGAGTGAACACTGAGCACATTAGTAAGGAGCGAGGGAACAAACCACGTGAATGGGGAACCCTATTCTGCGAATGCGACATGTTGCGTCAAGTTTCTTAATATTGATGGCATTTGGATTCGAGAGGAATTTTTCATATAACCTTCTTTTCGCTATTTGAGGGCTGATTGTGATAGTAGTTTTAGGAGTACATATTGAAGGGTCTGTGTTCTGTGACCCCATATAAGTTGCAACAGATAAGGAATTTGATTGATAAGTATTGATAATTCAATGTTAATATAGGTTAGGAACAAAAATAAACAGATATTTTTGTATAGTTAAGTAGTAACAGAGCTTGGAAATTTTTATTTGGACTCATCATTGTTGTCTTAGGATTTTTATTTTTGTCAAATATAACCTTTTTTTGATTAACACCCAATTTTTAATTACTAATATCGATCAGGTAATAATTAATATCTAAACCACGAATCAAATCACTACCCTACAAATTGCTGTCTATACACTAGCTAATTTTGGTAGTGTGCAAATAAAGTATATTTGATTTGATTTAAAAAAAAAAACGAAACATGGATTCAATATTGTAATAATCTATTGAAGAAAGTCCTCAAGGAACAGCGACAGTTTGTGCCACCATGCATTATGGATTCATCATCATCAATCTATTTATAATGCCCCACTGCTCGTGCTCGGGCACAGACCTTCCCTTACATCGAGGGAGCTGGGGCCGTGATCCACCACGCGGGCCCAGTGCGGATTGGCGGATTTCACGTGCCTTAGATTTTTTTCTTCTTCTACGGCATGCAGGTTTCATCACGATGTTTTCCTTCACCGTTTTGAGAGCACTCGGCAAATGTACGTAAGTTTTTCCGTTGAAAAAACCGAGGATAACTCATTGGCTGCCCTGGCTGGGAATCGAACCTGGAACCTCCGTATCGCAAGTCCATTGACTCACAGTGCTCTCCATTATGGATTATGGAGCATTATGGATTAGAGTGGTACAAAATTTACCTATTTAACTTATTATAATTATAAGAGATCCTAATAAAATCTCTTGCTAAATCTGCATAAGATAAATTCCGACAATCCCCATATATACCAGAATAAGAACTCTTGCATTTACGTGAGTACAATACAGGGTGAGTAGAGACGTGTGCACGCCGTAAATATTTTAGATAACATCCTGTAGCCAGGAAGAATTTATATTGGGATAAATGTTTGTCTGTTTCGTCGTCACAAGTTTGGGTTTAGTTTGTGTGTCAGAGGTTTGTTTCTTGTTTCTTTATAAGGTACATCGCGTATATACGGACACTCTACGCAATGGTAATTCGGCCTAGATTGCAATGGTTTTGTATTTGTTAAGTGATATGAATACTGTAAAACGGTTTTTGCTCGTCAATTAAGTGTTGTTATTTAAATAAATAAAATACTCTCTAAATAATTTAGTGAGTACAATAATATTCTGATGACTCAGTTGTTAAAATAAGTCGCATGCGTTCAAGCTTGGTTGATATCATTATATTAAGGTAATTAGTAATGTACGGTCAGTAATGTACTTAAAAAGGATATTAAAAGGTTTTTGTTTGGATTACAAAAGGCTGGGTTAACTACTATCTAGATTTTATTACCAAGACCTTCATTAAAGGTAGTGGTACACAACCTTTTGAAACTAAAATACGACAATAAGAAAAGGCAAGACTAGTTTATATTCGGTAATAAATTTCGGTTACTCTCCAGACAGCTTAAAAGCCGTACTATTTCAGGTTGTAAAACCAAAAGCCCTGGAATGATACATTAACTGATTAAATTGCAGCCAGGGTTGCCAGCGTTCGGAATAAATTGGACCGTATTAGGTTAGGGTCCAAGCATTGAAAGAAGCGGCCGAAAGGAATTTTTGTAATCGAAACATGTTTCCTTCTAATAAGGCTTTTTAAACAGTTAATTAACACAATGACGTTTGAATTAGGTTAGTAGCTTTCAGTTGTTTAACAAATAAGTACACACGGGAACATGTCATGTCACTTGAATTAAGATGTCAACTCTAATGGTGTTGACACTAAGAGTAATAAAAAGTCCACAGAGTTACAATTGACATGTTCTCGAATGTACAATAAACATAATACTTACTGCTTTGCTTTGATTAGTAGCATTTTATACATTCTGTGGTTATGTAAATGCTGTATTATTTCGTACAAAAAATTACGTAAAGACTGATGGAAGAGTTGGCTATATTGTTATATTTATTCACCGTCAACAATAGTTCACAAATTGTCGCTTTCAACACCTTTCGATTTTCAAACATTACTACGCACGTCGTTAGTAAGCTTTTGTGTAGCATTTCCTCTATTTTTAGGTAAAATCCGATGTGAATCGAACAAAACAGTTTTGGAAAACCAAAAAAAAGATTCGACCTTTTGTTGAAATCTATTACGAATGCTATATAAAGACTTCAATCAATCATCCGTGATCATCCATCAAACGTATTCAACAAGTAAAAACAAAACTGTTATCGGCCCAACCCTGAAAGCACTGTCATGTAATGGGGCAACACCCTATCGAACACAAGGTGTGTGTGTGTCGCAGGTCAACTATGAGATTAGACACTACACAAAGCACCGAGACCGTTTATAAAATGCTGAATTTACTATGATAAATCAGGTTCGAATCGAAGGCAAGCTGCACGCTTTGTAATATAAATGCCTTTCGAAAAAGCCGCTTCAGGCGTTGTTGCAGCTTTTAATCGTTTTATTTTTTTAATTAAATATGTACGTTAAGTAGCAGCGCTAAATACTATAACGTCATTTTAGTACAAAGTGCGTGTCATGCCACCAGTATGAAATAAAATGTAAATACACATATTTAGTTGATTTACAAAGCATCCATTCGAAGATCAGGCTGATTATATGACGAATTAGTTTTATTATCGGCCCAAGGCATGATGCGGGTTATAATAATAAAACACGTAATAAACTAAATAGTACGGCTGCACGTGCCTTATGTGGAATAGTGTCTTGTGGCTTGTAGATATCTCTTTATGTTACCTTTGAAAAATTTGGTAACAAACTAATTTATACGTCTCTCACGCGTCTCTTAAGACACCTTCAGATCACAGGAGCTGTGCAATTGTGCATGCTACCGAATATTATCTCATTGATTCGTGCGTTCATCACGAGATCGCGTGCCAATTAGGGCGACGCCGTATCCAGTGTATATTCGACAGCACATCAATTTACACTTGGAAAACGATTTCGACTCTTACACGACGCTAAGAATGGTACAGCTAATAGCAGATCAAGTGTAACACTGGACTTTTGACCGTTCTTATTATCTGCGTCGTAAGAGTTGAAATCGCACTGCAAGTGTTACCATTGATCTGATGTTGTCCGTACAAAGGCCAGTGTTCCACTTCTGGTTATTTCTGTGGTACAGAACTCTGGGAAAAAAGTACAGACTGTTGGGATTGACATTTTCTCATAAGAAAATTACAAACTGTTGAAAAGTTTTGGAGAAAATCTCGACCTTAATGAGACTCCTTGTGCACGTCCTATAATTGTAATACATCATTTCTTTTGTGCAATTCTTTTTTGCAATAAATAATATTTCTCTTTATCTTACTTCTGTGACATACGTAATTGACCGGGTGTTTTGTGAAGCTCCAATTTCGAATGTGGCTGCGACATGTGAAGTGTAGACAGTATCGAGTGTGTGCGTGCCGCGTGTCGGGTTAGGGTGCTCGCTCGTGTGTAGGGCTGGCAGATGTGATATTCACACGCAGCTGTCGCGTCCATAGCCCCCTTTGTGCACATACTGTATTTTATATGGCACGCGCTTTGCTTTCACGAAATTATTCATTATTATTACAGCCCTTTGTAACTTATTATTACGCGATTGTTATTTTGTTTTCAATGCAGTTGCTATGCAGTTGTCGGTTCGTGCATGTATTGCCGGGAGGCGACATGACCTATCATTAAAAAGTAACAATTTTTATTGAGTATGGTATCGGTGTAGTTTTAATAATTACTTTCAGTTTGTACTTCAGTACGTTAGTAATAAATACGGCTGGCTTAAATTATTATTGTTTTGTCATTCTGGTGCGACAGGATAGTAAGAAAAGTCAGTCACATTTATAAAAAGAATCTAAAGGTGACCTAGAGAAGTACTTAAGTGACCGACCCCGAACCGAGTAGAGAATCGTGAAAGACGTGACATTGAAATTGAATACGACAGTATTGTTAATGTAACTTTAAATAATCTGGATGCAAATGCCATAAAAGAGCTTGGTGGGATGCTGTAGTTGAGAGTTTCAACTTGGACCACTGGTATGTCGTTACGGAGGTTCTCGGTTCGAACCTCAGACCAGAAATGTACCAATGAGTTTTTCACGTGTTGTTTTTAAAGAAAATTTATGTACCAACATTTGTAGAATGGTCTCACAATAAAGGCGAAGCAAAACATCGCGAGGAAACATTGATCTCCTATAAACACCTAGATACACAGTCTGCCTTCTAAAAATGACCTAGTGCAAAGAAGGTCCAAACGGATGAATGGACCCTCATTTGCTTTATTAGACATTATTTGGACGTTAACAATGGACCCATTTTGTAATTGTTTTAGTAAAACCTTTGTGTATCTAGTTGTTTAAAGGAGATCAATGCAAGGAAACTTTGAGGGCTATACTTAAATCTAAGTCATCCCAACCCTGTAAAAGTATTAAATGTCCTGTATAAAAGAGAGTATAAAAGAAAGGACGTGTTCCTTCAATATAATTTACCCACGTACGTGCAATGATTTTCCTTTCATACAAGACCTAAATGGGCAGCATACAAAATAAATATTGTTAATGTCCCCGCTACATCATCGTGTTTATTTCTTGCTATCTCAGCTAAATTAACGTCGGTAAACCTCTCGTGTCTATTGCCAAACAAGGCATGAAAAATGACCACATACTTGGCCACAGGGGCCGCTCAGTTTTATATGAGAATATATGTCATCTCGTAGGGAAAAAGAGAAATAATAGAAGCCGTGAGTGCGTAGACGTGTAGGTGATATGTCTGTAGTCATATAAACTACATCAGTTGCGTTACAGCGAAATAAATGAGACATGTTTCTGCTGTCTACGTCTGACATACGCTGATGGAATTTCATATAGATCCGGCACGAAAGACCAAGCAATTTTGGGGTGGAATTTATATTTTTAGCGGTTTGTTTTGGGAGTTGGGACAGAAAGGAAAAGTCTCGTTGGTCTATTTATTTATAACTAGCTGTACCCCGCAACTTCGTTTGCGTAGAGGAGGACGATGGAGAGGATGGAGGAGATCAGGACGCAGATCTTCCTCTCTGGATCCTTGTTTCCACATCACATACCGCCATGGCTTATAGCCTATGAGCTGCCCGGATATTTCAGCTATCTCCTAGTGAAACTCCCATCAAAATCCCTTCAGTAGTTATGGCGTGATACTTGCACAAAGTCACAGACAAACATTCTAAAAATTAGTGTTTTGGCATCAGTATCGATCCTAAAACACATTACAATTATTCTTTTCAAAAAATATCCAATGTACAGACACAACTTTTTTACAGTCTTATTATATGTATAGACTGAACATTATCTATATGGTTCTACTTCGGTGTGAGTTTAATGTAGTTGAAAACTCATGTTTAAGGTCGAGAGAATGGGATGGATTTTCCATGACCCTATTTTTTTTTAATAAATTTTTTTCAGGCTGATCACGGACTGATGGCAAGCTTAAATAGTTCCGAAGGGCTGAATTCAGGAAAAGGGCGTAGTAGAGTCTAGAATAGAAGAAAACAAGTAACCTTTACAAATCTGTAAATACAAGAATAATGTCGACTACATCAAGGATAAATTTACACCGAATAAAAGGATTTTCGTAAATGTCAACGACAAGATCTACTCCCACGTGGAGCTATCGAAAAAAGCACATTTTATTTTGGTGGATTTGTCAGTTACTATAGTATAATTTTTAAGGTATCTATCCATTACATTATCCAATAAATAAGCCGCTACTAAGTATCACATGATTTCTTTATCTCATATTTGGAAAACCATAGGCATGTAAAAGAGTATACGTTTGAATAAATACTACTTTACTCAATTTGTAACAATTGAAACAAATGAAACATCTATGTTGTTATTCATAAACCTCACTTCCCTTAAATCGTGTTGCTATCCCTTTCACACTTAGATAAAAAAAAAGGTTAAGATAGAAAGGGACAGGGGGCCTAAACGGAGGCGTAACTTTAAATCACGTTTATGAACACACGCCCTAATGTTCTAAAATACCCTTGGCCTATATCTCGTAATAATATCGCTAAGTTTAACCCATGTTGCAACCATATGTTAAAAAAGTAATATTTTTGATAAGCAAATAGTTGTCCAAAAAGAAATTATATTCCTGTTTCACAACCAGTTGTTTCATATCACGGTCAGTTGCATAACAGAGCCGTAGATTAGAGTTTGAGAAGCACTGCATTGGATTATAATCCCCGTACACGTACCATCATAGTACGTAATCTATGCTAATTAGAGCTGTAGCAAACCGTATTCGGTACTGAGTAACGGGTGCGCCACCTAGTACAAAGTAACGAAACGTTACACACGAATGCATTTCGTTACTCGCATTTTTCGTAGTATGGGTAGCTACACTGTTTCAGATAACGCCAGTATCGTTGATGCGTGCATTGAAACGTTTGATGATCGTATGTTAGGCATTCGTGCGCTTATTCGGTGAGTTTAAAAACGTACGTTACAAAGAGCGATGTTTGTTTATTAAGTAAAGTATAATTTAATGTTATTGTGATATAACATAAGTTCATGGCCCCACATAAGTAACGTAACGATACGATATAATTGTTATAGTAACGAATACATGCGGGTACGCTTTTTTCGTTACTTTTACAGCTCTAATGCTAATACAATCGCATTGGCCCTTCTGTCCCTATCTGGCCTATGCTATGGCGCGACTGTATCGATTGTAATGCGATCGCTTGGGTGCGTCAACCTACACTTTGCGTCGCCAGGCTTGTTTGCGGACCGTACAACTATACTATTCGTTTACTCAATTTAATAAGTGCTAGTATTTCGGTTTCGTGTTTATTGGTCCTATCGTTACTTATTAGGTGATATCAGATTGAACCATGTACGAATGAGCAAGGCATCAAAGACAGCATGAAAGAAGAAATTTTCCCTGCGATGCTTTTCCGAAACTTTAGTTTACAATGAGTGTGTTTATTCATACCTAATATTCGTGTTTCGGGTGAGTCTGTTTTGTGGCGTTATTTCAATGTCTGTCTTTTTAGGTATTTCCTCTCTTATCATAGTTTTATTTAATTTAGTATAATATGGAACAACTACTGAAATTTATAATACAGAAAGGAGGTGTTATAATCACCACATACTTGTAATTCCAAGCGAGTATTTTTATGTCACATTAAAACTAGATATCGAATATCTACATTCTAGATAGATATATCTGCGTGAGACTACAGAAAAAATAATACTTTAAATACATATAAAAAATTCTATAGTCTTGTTCAGTGACATCAAAAAGGTTTTCTGAGCCTAGCAATTTTGCTACATCTTCATATATCATGCATTCTACTTTTAAATTCAGAAATCATAGGTTAGGTTATGTTAAAATAATTTCGGTAACCTAACACAGATGGTTAAAATCACAAGTAACTTTGAATCAGATAGCAGACCCCTGTAAAAACGTTCGCTTGCAAAATGTACATAGTTTCAAACTTCGCACCACAGATTATATCTAGAAGTAGGTTCAGACAAATTAATTCAAACTTTGCAGACTGATTAAGCGGTGTGTTCACGCGAAAAGTTTTTACGAAGTCAAATTATTAATGTGGAACCATTTGGATTATAGGGAAACATACATTACATAGAAACTTGTGTGTAGGAGTCTAAAAACTAATATTGTTCAGTAATCTATTTTATTATTAAAAGCAGTATAAAATCAGAATTCAATATAAATGTAGCTAACCGAAGCCCAACTCAAGTGTCTTATCTTTCTAAGGCCCGTATTAATAGTTTGAGCTCAAACCCAAGAGCGAATTCAGCTGATACACTCTCAAGACGTGATCACCATCTCAAGTATGTCATTTATTAATAAACCAATCTTGAGGCCGTATCACGTGATGTCTTCCTCAAGTGGAAGAGAGTGACTCAAGTATACGTCGCGGTTCGCCTACAATCAGCAAATAGGTACGTTATCAAGTGTGAGTTTGACAGTTCTCTTGAGAATTGAGTTCACGTGATCCCCGATTCCTAAGTTACGCTTACGTTTACGTTTGTAGGAACGCCATCTTGAGGTCGTTCTCAAGATTGACTTTTGAGCTGAGCGTGATTTATTAATACGGGCGTAAGTACTTTATCTTTCTAAAATATTCACCTTAATATATTTCTAGATGGATGTGTTCATGCAATAATGCACTGAAACCAGCGATATGAGGGGTTTCAGTGTTTTAACTACCTCATAACGTTAATACTCTTGTTTAACGGCCCATAAATGCGTTATTGAAACAATATTTTTATTAAATATGTTGGGTAATTTAATTTATTAAAACCGACGGCGCTTCAGTGGGTTTTTAATAATCCCTCTCATTAATGGAATTGTTTAAAATAATTATACCCTGGTGTGATACTGTAAACCCAATTAATTATACCTATAATGTAGTGCATAGTAGGTCCCACATTTGACCACATAGTCAACTGCAAAAAGGATACATAATGATAGTTGAATTCTAGTAATTAAGCATCTTAAAGTGTATTATATACAGTGGACATGAAATCCGCCAATCCGCAGTGGGCCCGCGTGGTGGATCATGGCGCCAGCTCCCTCGATGTAAGGGAAGGTCTGTGCCCGAGCAGTGGGGCAATATAAATAGACTGATGATGATGAACCATCCATTTAATTTTGTCGAATGAATTGAAGGCCCTGTTGAGGTATTTTTTTCGTGGTCCTTGTTCAGTCTATTTTATTATGTAGACCATAAGTCCAAGTATATATCCTTTTATGTATGTAATATTTTATTTTTACTCTCACGTGCATAACACTATCCCTTCCGCGATAGCCGCTACAAGAAATTAGTAGTGTTGAAATAAGAAAATGACGTGGTCTTTCATTGCACTAGTTTATGCAAATTCCCCGTTTCAAAGGTCTTTGTGGCCTTTTTGATAACATGTCACTTGACTATGTTCGCCTCGCAATATGCAAATGTGGTCTAAAGGCAGGTTTTATGAAAACAAACCGTGGGTTTAGCTCTAAAATACAGGTTTAGCTGCTGGCTTAATTTCGTATGGAAACTGTTCTGCTATAGCTCTACAATCACAAAAAGCGGAATAGGGGATTTCCCTGTACGTTTCTTTTATAGTAAATTTTTAAACCTTTATTTAGGATCTGTAAATGTAGGTACAGACAACAGCAGATCAATGGTAACACTTGCAGTACGATTTTAAATCTTACGACGCAGATAATAAGAACGGTCCAAAGTCCAAAGTGTTACACTTGATCTGCTATTAGCTATACGTAAGATCTCGAAAAACCGTGAAATGATTTCGAACCCGGAAATCCGTAGGTAACTGAAGTCCAGTATTCTAACCTCACCACCGAGCTGTTGTCCTTAAAACAATTAGAGAAAACATCATGAGGAATTTCTGTACTTATTCTTATCTATGTGTATGAAACGAAATAAGAAACTAGTCGTAACTAGCTAGGAATAGGTCTACTATAAAAGCAAGCCTTCGAAGAGCGACAGGCTTTCTGAAGCCAAGATTCACTTTGAGTCACTGACTCAAGATCATAAAGTTACCATCCACATTTGATTATACCCAAAATTGTCTGCGTAACCCTAAAAACTATCACCAAAACAATGATATACCACCGCCACCCCGCTCCTTTCAAACACAAAAGCAAACGGATTACTTTATTGCGAATCCTACCCCTAACTGAATGTTTAACCTCTCTTTCACCCTTACGTTTGTAACGGCAAGTGTAAGCGAGAAGGCATGATGTTCCAGTGGCTTACAATACAAAGGGACAATTGGTTTCAACCCCTGCTGTGTCGGGAATTTTGTTGCCACGTGGCCGTTTTAAGGGATAATTTCTAAACGAAATGAAAGGGTGCATTTTATTACATCGGGATTAGGCTATGTACTGTAATCGATAAACTAGACTTCTGATTTTTGCAACGAAGAGGAAAACAAAATGGCCACTGCGCTTTAGATGGCGTTCGGGAGGCCGAACCAGTAAATTTAGTTGATTTAGGTGGGCATGTCAAATTATGCTAGGGTTTGAACTTATTTTTAATCGATTTATTTACATTTGTGATTAATTTACTGGTACAACCGGCTATATGTAAAAGCAATTTAAGATTTACTGGTTCAGTAGGTGACTGGTTCGGTCACCTCAGCGCCATCTAGGTCTCACTTTTAATTTCTTCTTCGTCCATATGTACATCGTTTCTAAGACCAATATGGAGATTAATTTAATTATAAACGTATATTCGTTAGGCACAGGTTTATTTAAAAGAAGTAACAATATGATGGCAGGGATAGCCTGCGCAAAGTTGCTGACAGAGTCTGGAAAAGGCCGAGAATTGGCCGAGAGTCATTGAGTGGAGAATTGGCCGAGAGTCATTGAGTGGCGTGTCTTGGTAGGGTTACCAGATGAAAAAATCAAAAAATCGGAGAAAAGGCCTGATTTCCATGGAAAAGTTCTAAAATTATAAAATATTGTTACCAAAAGAAGATTATTTTTAGTTTGCTTTACTTGGATAAATAAGTATAGATTTTAACTGTTCAATTGTTACCAAAAGAAGATTATTTTTAGTTGGTTGAACTTTTAATTAAAGAGATCTTTAAAATACATTTTTAAACCTGTGTTTTATTGAAAAAGTCCGCAATCCTGAGAAAAGTCGAAAAATCCTGGAATCTCAGGACAATCCTGAGATATGGTAACCCTACTTGGGAGAAGCCTATGTCCAGCAGTGGATTGATACTGGCTGATGATGAACAGAATGACAAGGTCACCTTAATCTATATAGCTATGGTTGGGAGACTATACCTAGGAGCAATATGGCAGAACTAAATATATAAGGGTTACACATAGTGATTACATTTAATCAGGCTCCGGTCACGTGCCGGACTGACAAGGGCTCCCGCGGGATCAAGGGCAGTTTGCTCGCCCCCTGTATATTGGTCTCATATACCTATTGTATATAGGCTAACTATAGGTACAGTGGGGTATGATTTAGGGGAACTAATGAAATAGGGTAGTAAAATGATAAAGTAATCGAGTTTTTTAAGAGAATACCTACCTAGTGCTATATATTATGGTGCAAATAAAATTAGGATTAAGGCCGTGTGAGCGCGGATTTTCAGTTTCTCAATCCAGTCTATTGCAATAAAAATTAACTAACTAGTAAAATTAAACGTCTGAAAAAATGATATAGCATTCTTGGGGTATCTGTTTAGAACAGATATTATACAGCGATACACAATTGGACAATCTTCGCTAGATAGAAAAAAATCGCAAACACGGGGGTATGTCTTCCATGTCTTTTAAAACGAAAATTATGTCTAAACTGAAATAGTTATTATTACAAAATATATATCAAAATGTAGGGTATTTTATATATACAAGAACCGGTATTTAAAAAATCTGATATTTGTTAGTGTATTTCTATTTCCCTGCCAAAATTCATAAAAAATACGAATATCGAGGCCCTGTGCCGTGCTCTTCACTCGTCTTCTGCCTCACTCTTACTTTTGCCTTAAATCACGTACACTTTTGAACAAAAGTGTTCCGGAATACGTACGGAATCACACAGCACACACAAACTAGCAGAAAAAAAATTATTTTAACAGACTTTCAAAAGAGCGTTTATTTAATGTTCGGTTGAATAAATAACGTTAGATCCAAATATGGATACAATTTTTTCACGGTTCAGTAGCAATGTTACGTTTCATATGAAATTCAAATTGGGTCACAATATTCATGAACTAATATTTTAGGTTTCGTGTTGTGATGTCACATATCAAAACAATAAAAAATCAAATCTTGATTTTAATCTTCAATTTTCACACCACACAAATTACCTACGTCTTTTAGAAAGGTATGTAATTACTTTTTAGTTACTATGTTGGGCTGTATATTCAAGTTCCCTTAGCCTCTAATGGTAAGCAAAAAAAAAATTACAACCTCAACTTTCTTAACCGCCGCTTGTCGTAAGAGACATCCCTTATCCATGGAAGTTCCAACGAAGTCGCAGGAGAAAGCTAATAAAGTAAATTCCCCATAAGAAATGTACCTTTAAAATAAAATTGAAGGGATAAAATAGATTCCGCTCCAGTATCTGAAGGGACATTAATTTTCTGCCTACTTAAATTGCACTCTGTGGCACAAGTTATTGACTACAAGCGAGAAATAAAAAGCTTACGAAAACGCTAATATGCATACAAAATAATGGAGTAGTGCGTCAATGACAGCATAGATGGCGTTTTTAAGAATAAAATCTCAATAGCACCATCACATTGCATTGCATTGACGGAGTTGATAAACTCTACTTATGATTTAATTAAAGGTACAGTTAGGTTGCATATCTTGATATAGTTTCAGAGAAATCTTCCTTCAGGCAAGGTGATAGACCTATATGCAGTAGTCTGTCGCAGAACTGACAACCTGGTAAACGAGATTTATAGTGTTAACAATTAATAGGAAAGCCTTCGGCCAGGTGACGCACCAAAATACTATGAAACCTATCTGGCCGTGACAGTGAAAATATTTACGCGGATAGGTTCTTGTTGAAGATGCCAGAACTCTAGAGCTAAACAGAAATTAAGGCAATATCTTTCGTTAACCCTTGTAACTTCTACCACAGGCTAAAAAGGGGAAGTCTATCCCGCCAACTGTCATGGCAAAGTCCGAGGCGAACTGAAGGGATTCCCGAAACCCTTCCACTTAACCTGTCTTTAACATATTGAATTTTGGCGACAATCGCGCAAAAGGTGTCGCGATTTACGCCTTTGGTAGATAAAGCAGACATTTTAAATATGCTTGTCGGTTTTTGTTGGATCAACCGATATTCACCTCAAAGTGAGCCTGATTCGGGTCTACAGAGGCGATATTACTTACCCTAATATATGGTTGTTTAGACTACGTTGAGCTAGTAATTTTTCAGCGCGAAGTTGCACATTTATTTTAGGTGAAGCGAGGCGAGACAAGGATTTATCGCAACGAATTGACATTTGCCAAGTGCATAAATGTCCGACATTTGCTACTCACTCGAGAAAAGTGAGCATAAACCAGGGACTGATATTAGCAAATATAAAAGAAATACAGGGTGGCTTTTTGGGTTAAAAAAATACATTATACCAATTTTACTAAATGAGACAACAGATAATCCAACTTCTTAGATAGTTTTGATATTATATCAAAAGGTGGTGTTGGAGAGTCAGGATATACAATTCAGGGAAACAAAATATGAAGATGAGACAAAATAATCACATCAAGAAAGCCTTTGACAATGCCGAAGAGGTTGACTTAAAATCCTTGCGTAGCGACAAATCTTACGAAGGTGTCGCAACTAAGTAATTTAATGCGAGTTTTAAGTGTGCGTAAATTACATTTTAATGTGGACCAATGAGATTCCTCTAAGATTTCCCACGGGTATGTCGCAAGCTAGAAGATAAACTCAATAATGTCAACGGTACTCGTCATCATACATTGTAGGGGTCAGGGAAAAGATAACGCTGCTATTGGACGGTTCGTGTAGGGCGTAGGTCAACGGCGATTCCCATTGGTGTAAATTAAATACTGCCTGGATGTTAGCCAATGAGTTAGCCACGCGACCTAAGTCAGTAATTTGGTATCAGTTGCTGAAAGCTACTATATTTTTTTGTCCAGGTTTTAGGGTAAGTATAGGTGCTATGCAAATATTCTGCAAATAGACAATTTCAGTTCTAATATACACGAAAGGCCGAGAATCGTGAGTGGCGTGCTTTGGGAGAGGCATATTTTCCAACAGTAGACTGCGATGATGATACACGAAAGAGAGTAACAGAAGAAGCCATGAATAAGCTAGACTGAATTACATAGACTAGAGAGGCATTATACTCAGAGATCTTAATATCCAGAGCACACTTTGCCAAAGGCATTCATTGAAAAGCAAGAGGTGTGTAAGACCGCAAGCGATATTAACTATATGATATACCTACTTAAATAAATTAAGGATATTAGCATCTCTCCCCAATAAAGAACTTGAAATTACTGAAAACAGTATCCAAAGAATTCGTAAGCTCCCAATTTAATCAATTTAAAACTTAATTAAGAAATAATTAAAAGTTCTTAGACAACTAAGCGTCGAATATCTACGCCAAAAATATAAATTTCGATGAGGAATTTCAGGAAGTTCATCTTCAATTATCGAAATTTGAAACAATCGTTTGAAATAATAAAAAATCCAGCCGAATCGGCCCTTTCTTAATTGGATACCCCCAAGCGATTCCCCGAGTAATTCCCTAAGATAACAGAGAGGAACAGATACCATTCTTTATTTGTGGTCTTGGTTTTTTTAAAGAGAAAGGGGTCAGACAATCAGTATAGCCACATGATGGTAAACGACCATCGGCGTTGGGTTCGGTATGTAGTTTCGAATGACGTTCTTACGATGCATTACAGATACATGTAACATCTGGTGCGTTGTTGCTGCGCTGACGAACTTGAAGAACTTTATTGATGTTTATCTTACGACACGTTTAGGAATGCATTTTTAACGACAACGGTTGCTATATTGCGAGTTGCCGCATATTGAAATTTTGCGAATGTCATGTTTCATTGTGGAAAAAAAAATTAAAACCTTCTTTTGTTTTGTATATTTAAAAACATACACCGAAATTGAGAAATCCTTTGTCTGTCAGTGATACATTATGTCATCATTCATTGATATACGTAATAACGACCACAATCTTCTTCTTCTTCTTAGCCTTATTCTACCAAATACTTGGTGTAGGCTTCCTTCAATCGCTTCCATTCCGATCTGTTTTGGGCAGTGAGAGCACGACCACAATATGAGATGATAATGATAAATCTATTTGTTTCAGTTACCTCAGTCCTTTCCCTTCTGTTATTACGGAAAATTAGCATTACCGACTGAATATGATATGAAGATATTCCTTCCTCCTTTCATGTTGGAAAAGGGATTTTTACATACGTTTTCGGCGAAAAATGGCGTCTCTGCGCTCCGATACTTACCTGCAAAAAAGGAATATTCAATTTAATACAACATCAAAGCATTAGAAGAATACATTAGTGATATTGCTAAAATGTATTTTCTTTTGAATAATAAATAAAACGAACAAATGGTTGAGACACAAAGAAGCGATAAATAAATTGCAGAACAAAATATGGGAACGAGAAAACATCCACTACGTAATAAGATATTAATTACTCTGCGGAAAAATTAATTGTTTTATTAATTACTAGCATGTGGCCGTGGTTTTATCCGCGCATAAAACTTTCTTCCTATACATAATACTAAAATGGCGACAATTCGAAAATCTACAAATATTTTCAATACTCGTCTCCAGATTCTACGAATGTTATGTTAGGTCATTCATAATTGGCCGCAACATCATATATTTTAGCGATTTTTTTTATTCGTCATAACGAAATCCACAGCACTTAAATAAATTACATTTCAGTTTAAGTCATAACATACTGCCAATGACGGATTTACTTTTTGAGATATAAGCGAACATACAATCCAAACAAACGATGATTTTTTTAAATATATAAAATTAAACTTAGTTTGGATTGACATCTCAAGACTAACTTATATTTAATTAAGTGAAGATAAGTAGAGAAGAGATGAGAGGATAACAAGAGATTTTTATATTCAAGTTAGAAAGAATGAACTATGTGTAAGAGATTTAATTGTAAGTATGCAGATGATTCGTCGTGGGGCTCCATCTATGCATTCTTGGGCGAACTAATTCTTGTTCCTTTACCATATCAAGTCGCATCTGTTCTATACGCTTGGGAGTATATAGTCACTACACTATTACATTATTACAGCGAATTTGGGAAGAAAATGTTTAGAAAACCCTATTTGAGGTACGTTATCGCTACAATGTAAAAATGGGCACGAATTTTGCACAAAATTCGTATTAAATAGTGAGACTTCGCGTCTGGCGCCGAGCCAACGTTGCCTATTCCTTTGCACTTAAAAGAAAAAAGGTAGAATAAGCGAGTAGGTATGTAGCAAATTTGCCTATTGCCTGCCGTAGGCACAAAGCCGTCTCCAATCACTTCGTAGTCTTACAGAATAATATAATAGAATATCGATTCTAGCGCGACATTGCATAGGTAAAATCTCTTTGTAGTATTGTGTAGGACGATTTGACGATTATTTTATTGTGTTGCAGATTTATATACAGTTTAGAGCAGCGTTTCTTATTATATATATATATATATTTCCTATGGGGGTCCGCGAGTATGTGTATGTCCGCCGTCTTATTTATGAACATTTGAATTAAGAAATATCAGAAGAAGCACTGAAACATTTACTGCTTTTCTCATCCACCTACCTCTGTGAAAAGGCATTCTCTGCTCTTGTATACATCAAAAACAAATACAGAAACAGATTACAATTGAAATCCGATTTGAGATTACAACTAAGTAAAAACATCAACCCGAATATTACTAATTTAGTTGCACGTTAATACAGTATTTTTAATTTTTATAAAAAGGAAATTTTCTTTCCGTACTAAAACAATTTCTCCTAAATTTATTCCTGTGTTTTTTTATTAAGGGGGTCCTTGAAATTGTGCTTGATTTTCTAGGGGTCCGCGGACTGAAAAAGGTTAAGAAACGCTGGTTTAGAGCGTACCTAAGTGTTTAAAACACAGCGGGAACCCAACGGCAGCGGCAGGTAGGTGTAATGTATGAAACTCTATGAAAGATGACAGACTGAACGCAGTAACGGAGTGCCAACGGCAAAGTACTGTGATTTTGCATAGACGTTATGACAGATGTAAGAGCGATCTCACGCTAAGCCCAATACCGTCTATGAATTTCGACCTTATTACCTACCTAATAAAAAATGGTTTCAGGCATTCATTTATACGACGTTTCGTGAATTCAACGCTTGAAGTATCTCTTTCTAATTCCCGACTTTTAAATGCATTTCTTCGTCACGGGACTACAATAGGGTTAAATTTTCGACCCTTTTCAGCAATTTTATTATTTTTGTAATAATGATAGTTATTAATGATATTACTATTCGATACTAGTCAAATCAAATACCCACTTTGTAGTATTGTAATATAGCTGTATCCTGCTTCAACTTTCAGATTGAATCATATACCTTAGAACTAGGTTGTCACGTCGCAGCTGATAGAAAAATCTAGACAAAACTCTTATCTAAGCAACAGGTGTGGTGTTGTCACGTACCTGCTCCGTTTACTTAAGCTATAAGTTTCGTTTAGAACGGCATTGTGCTTTGCATTTTGAGGGTTATATGGTAGGGGAGAGATGGGTAATTGCGAACGCGGGGTAAATCCGACCACAGCCCTTTAGGTATGATAGAGAGGTCCAGCTGAGCTCGCACTCATTCAAATCACAACTCGGCTCACAAACAGTGCCGGACAAACGTCAAAGGGAAGAACTCGCGCGCGCCGTTCAAGGTAGGTATACTTTTATGTTTTCATTGTTTATCATGTAATTTTTTCATGACTTCATATGATTGTGTCTTACATTACGTAAATACTACATTATTGACTAAATTAAGGTAAGTTTATTATAAAGCAAAGAACGATTTGACATGTTCATATTTTCGGATTTTATTTTATAACCTAAAAAGTAAATTTAAATTGTGTTTTTTTAGTGTGTGGGGCAATAACGAACGTTTTGATTGGGTTAATTCCGAACGTTCGCATTTACCCCAACAATTTGTTGTATTTAGTATTTCCCTTTTAAATAACTAAGTATCTTTATTGTAAGGTCAGGTGGGGTAAGAGGAACATATTTCATTTTAATTTCATTGTAAAGAGCTGTAAATATACCAAGGTATTGCTTATTGTTGTTTAGATTATTTTAATACACTCTACGTAAATGTAGCTTTAAGTGATCTTTATTTGTATCTTATAGGTAAAGCGAGTAACATTTTATTAACAAAACCATTTGCTTTGGGGCGACTGTCTCTTACCCCGAAGTTGGGGTAAGAGAAACAGTCATCATAATGTTCATAAATAATGCGACTAGAACATTCTTACAAAGACGACTATGGCATCATACGCTAATACAATCTAATTTGAACCTGGTGCAACGTTTTTATGGTTTGGGTTACAAACATCGTCTACGGAAATTATGAAATGTGGTTTTAGGTTATCTGTATTTAAACAATTACAATATAAATAATATATACAAGAAAATTTTAATACTTTATTATAGCTGTTTGGGTTCTAGTAACAAACTATAAATTAAATATAACTTAAATTATATATAAAAAATACAAAACTTTTTAACATACATTCTTAACTTATTGAATTTATCAATGTTTCTTCGACATCTTTGGATAAAATTAGTGGCCCGGCAATGTATTAGACTTTAAGCCTTTTTGTTCGTAAATTTACCTATATTAGTTTACCAACATAAACTAATTTTAAATTGCATGTTAGAAAATTGTTTGTCATCCCTGACACGGGGTAAGAGGAACATATGATCCTCTTTACCCGGCATGGGTAGACCCTCTTCCCCCACTCGACGTTATATAGGGCTCTATACGAAAAGTACAGAGCCCTATAATTGAAGATTCGATTATGTGCTACAATTGTAGCTTGTGGGCACACGATAAGTGTAGCGACGGCGCTAGCACATCCAGAGGCTTTGTGTGTGACTTTTGCAAGAAGAAATGTTAACCAATACCTAGTTCGTATTTGCCCCATGGGGTGTTCGGATTTACCCCGCGTCTGTCGGGAAATTGCGAACAGCAAGGGTTTGCAATTTTAATTATAATTTAAGTTTGGGTTCACATATCGCCAAAGTTGATTTAATATTTTGTAGTAGTCTAACTAATGTAGTATTTAAGAAATAAATGATAATTATAACTTTTATATTTTGACAATTATTTACCATCGCGCTTAGGTATTCGCAATTACCCCACTCTCCCCTACTTTAATGCATTTCAATGAAAGTGCAGTGTTTACAGGAGTTTTTTGAAATTGTTCACCCATTCAAACATTGTTGGATAAAGGGATACAGATTTCTTCAGTAATTGGAAACCAATCCTTCATAATAATAATACAAGCATCAAGCCATAAAATAATATTCCAGATTCATCATGAGTCTATTATTTTATATGTTACTGCTGGGCACCGACTTTCCCTTACATCGAGGGAGCTCGGGCTATGATCCACCACGCGGGCCCAGATCAGATTGCCGTAGAAAAAAATCTAACGCATGTGTGACACATGCCTTAGATGGTTATTAGCATGCAGGTTTCATCACGATGTTTTCCTTTACCGTTTCGAGAGCATTCGGTTCACCGAATAAGTTTTTCCGTCGATAAAACCGAGGATAACTCATTGGTACATCGCTAACCTGGGATCGAACCTGGGACCTCCGTATTCCACCTTCCAGATTTTAGGTTTTAGTTCTAAATATTCAATACAAATATTAAAAACAAGCCAACTCTTCAGTCAGTTTGATCTCAATAAAATTGAAATAAATGCAAAAGAAACATCGATACCCGCTGACGCACTTACTCGGAAAAATTCCGTCGAATAATGTTCAAGGAAACTAGGAATATTGCAGAAAAGTACAGAATCTCAATTTTATAAAGCAACGGCACGGCTTCCTGGCTTTGTTAGTAAAGGAGTTCAATTTATCTATTGTTCCAAACAAGTCGTTCTACTGTCGGATCACTGCGTCTTTCCATTTTATCTTAGTTCAATTGAACTCGGTAAACATTTTTAGGACGGTGACGTGCTTGAAAGCTTAGTGGGACTTTGGACATTCATCATTAGCGTTGTTAACCATAAACGTGAATTAAAAGTTATACCTGACTGCCAAATATATAGAATAATTATTTACATAGATACGAATGGCGGTATTTTTGGATTTGAATTTGACATTTAATAATTTCACAATGTAATAAATAACTTGACGTAATGTAATTTTGATTTGATTCAAAGTCAAAGTCAAATTTCTTTATTGCAAGTAAGCACGTTGTGTACATTTTTACACGTCGACATATTTTAGAATTTACATTTACACCACTTTGCAAGGAAAAGGTGCCAACGGTGAGGAGAAAAAGTGGCAAAAAACTCTCAGCAGCACATCTTTTAAAATAATATAATAATACACAATTACTTAATAACTAGGTATTACACAACTATTACTATTGTTAGTAATCTAGACTTTATCCCTCATGCGGAACCGGCGACACACACCATGCATGTCCTTCGTTTAAATAGTCATCTATCCTGTAATACGTCTTCTGTTAAGAAGTGCTCCTTTAATGAAAATTTCCTCTCTGTCAACGTCGTGACACTTTCTAGCAACTCGTTATAAAAGCGATTTAGATTTTATGTATATAAATATTTGCACACTACAGTATTGTGGTAGAAAGTAGCGAGCAACACATATATATACTTTAGGACCATTGTAATACCTACTTTCAGCAAATAAATTGATTGATCGATTCGGTTTAAGCCCCAGTCCCTTTCTAACTTATTTAACGAAGTGTGAAAATGACAAAGCATGGTTTAAGAGAAGTTATGTTAAACTAGGTTTATGGCTAATAAAATCATGGCCACATGTTAACAGAGGGAATTTGTTTGGTCTGTAAAGAATTATACCGGAATATTTAATGAAAATACCACAAGAGTACTTATACCTAAGGATTTTCGTGTCGATAAGTCGCATGTTTTTAACCTTATCATTCTGTATTTTTTCATCAACCCCTCAATTTGAAGTTATTAAGAAGACAATAATTTAAAAGGCTTTTTTGGAAGGTCGGTAATTAACACGCTATGTAGTCATTAAGTAACGATAAATCATTGTCTATCTCTTTTTAAAAGAAGTTAAATTGTAGGCATTTGACAACCTTCCTATAATAATTCCGTGTAAATGGATTTTAAATGAATATTTCTGTAAAAATGTTCCATTTCAATCATCGAAACGAAATATGGATGGAACAAAGGAAATTTCTATTTGAAATGAAAACAGCTAAACGAGACGTGTGGTATGTTTTAATGAATATCTTGAGGCCAACCAGATATTGTATTACGATATCTTACGAATCTAATAGGATCATGATAGGTATGTGGCAAAGTGCGTCTCAACACACATAAGATAGTTAAAGAAGAATAAACAAACAACTTATTAGAATACTAGCTGTACCCCGCAACTTCGTTTGCGTAGAGGAGGAGGATGGAGGAGATTAGGAGGCAGATCTTCCTCTCTGGATCCTTGTTTCCACATCACATACCGCCATGGCTTATAGCCTATAAGCTGTCCGGATATTTCAGCTATCTCCTAGTGAAACTCCCATCAAAATCCCTTCAGTAGTTATGGCGTGATACTTGCACAAAGTCACAGACAAACAGACAAAAATTCTAAAAATTAGTGTTTTGGCATCAGTATCGATCCTAAAACACATTACAATTATTCTTTACAAAAAATATCCAATGTACAGACACAACTTTTTACAGTCTTATTATATGTATAGATATTAAAGTTTCAAGGGTGGTTGACATCAAGTGTAACGTTTGGGGTCGTTATTATCTGGGTCGTAAGAGTTGAAATCGTACTGCAAGTGTTACCATTGATCTACAGTTGTCCGTACTCCGTACTAAGGATAGTCAATGGCGCAACTAAGTTTTCGTAATTGCACTTCAGTAAATTCGATAATTTATGGACCATTGAATTGACTGAACTTACTTATAGATCCGATCCTCAGAGCCGTCATCTAGTCGACTTTGCACATATCGTCTGTCAAACTAGCCGGGGTTCCAGAAACATGGCAGAAACAAACAATAACACATTGCACATAAAAATCCCATTACACAGCCATAAAATTAATGTACTCCGGAAAAATGAACGTATACCTCGAAAATAGGTAGTAAAACAGAATTATACGCTCAGGTGTCGATTTGCATTCGACATACGTATGCCATTTTATTCGATTTCTATTTCCATTCCTCTCGCACCTGCGTTTAGGGGCCTGTCTGTGCAAATGAGAGGTGAAATATGTGGAAATGTGTTACGTAAAATTCGTTTTGATGGGAATTCACATGAGGATCGAGTCTTCAGAGTTTGTTTGTTGTCCTGTGTGGAATTGATAGGTTGGAAATGGGAATAAGACATCTTTAGGCTTGATTAGAAACGCTTTAGGAAATTATTTAGATTATCTAGGTAAACGGATTTAATACACGCAAGAAGCTTAGATAATACTTCAGATTAGGTAAAATTCTAACATCCCTTTATTTAATACTTAGATTTATTTTAGAATCTACAATGTGCATTAGGTATGTTGAGTTAGTTTTGACCCCTTCCGGCGCCGCACATGTTTGTAACATACAAACACTAAAAACTATCAATCAATCAAATATACTTTATTTGCACACAAAAGAATACATCGGTTACATGTAACTATAAAATTAGCTAGTGTACAGACATCGGCCTTATCGCCATAAACCTATCTTGACTAGTCATCATTACAAATTACTATTTATCTTGTTTCTTCTTCCTTTCTTTCATCACTTTGCAAGGAAACAGTACCATCGCTTAGGAGAAAAAAAACCGGCAAAAACTATAGAATATTTTTCAAAAAAAAATTAGTTAGAACCTACTTACTAGTACAGTCGACGACAGAGATACGTATACAGGGGGTCTAAATAAGTTTGAGATTTTCTCAAAAACTACGGGACCTATTGCAAAAATTATTTCACTGTTTGATAGATAAAAGTTAAAACTATATACTGTAAAAAAAATTTAAATTCGGTCCCGTAGTTTTTGAGAAAATCTCAAACTTATTTATATAGTTTTATCTTTTATCTTTTATCTATCAAACAGTGAAATAATTTTTGCAATAGGTCAAGTAGTTTTTGAGAAAATCTCAACCTTAAAAACTCTCCTGTACACCTTTCGCTGTGTTTCACCGTACAAGCTGCTTGAAATGGCTTAGTAACAATGGCGTGAAATGTCAATAAACTAATGGTTTACAGCCCAATCGGGCGCGCCTTGGCTCGCGGGAGGCGACCAATTGGGCCACACTTGTTGCCGGCGTATTTTTAGTTACCCTGTTTCCAACATGTGATACACTTGACTATATCAGCATATCAATACACACCTGTTGATAGAACCAACGGTTTTCGGATTCAGTTTGTTTTGTTAATTTTAGCACAGAGTTAGCATGTTGATTAGGATGGTCTTCAATTTGTGACACAAGAGTCGCAGGAAGGGTGATTCTGAATATTGAGTGGTCATTTCGGGATGGTGGTCATTTTGGGAATGTGGTCATTTCGGGAAAGTGGTGATTTTGGTAAAGTGGTCATTTTGGAAAGTGGTCATTTCGGGAAAATGGTCATTTTGGGAAGTCGTCATTTTGGGAAATACAAGTGGTCATTTCGGGAAAGTGGTCATTTTGGGAAAGCGGTCATTTTGGGAAAGTGGACATTTTGAGCCTGAGCTAATAAAAAGCTAACGAATATAAGTACTATTACTCCAAAAACGAAGACAATCAAATAAAAATAAACAAACTACATACTTACTAAGAAATTAAGAAGTAGAAATCGTCTAGGTCGGAAAATAATCGTGGGCAAGGAAAAATGCTTTCGAAGCAACGGAAAAGTCACTCGACCGAACGGATCGCATTACTGGATCGTGTGCGAACTACACACTCGTGAATACAACCGATCTCGATTTACTCGATTCACTCGAGTGTCTGCAAATTAAAATCGATGCTTACTCGATTTAATGGGACTGAAGCTGAAGGTATGATAATGTGCGGATATAATCGATGTCTTTGTGTCTGCTGTTGAAATGGAAAGGTTGATTTTTATGAAATTAAATTGCTTAGAATATTATATACTAGACTTAGCCTAAATAATAATCGGTAACTTAGATTTTTAGTTAGAAGCTAAACATACATAAGTAAGTAAAGTCGAAACCTAAACGCAACTGTCACTGTCACTCATATGTTACATTGCGTAAGAGCGAGCGGGACGCCTCGCTTAGCGGCGAATAATATTAGCGTTACTCAATCAGAGTTGCTACAAATACGTACTAAGAATCTGAGACCAAAGGCCGAAATCTGAAGACAGTTTTGAGCTAAAATTGTATATGTATCTACCCGTCTTATATATCTCTTTCTTCCTTTCAACGAAAATAACCACTCAGAAATATAAGGAATCATTTTGTTTGTTACATAAAACAAATGAAACAATTCAATACAAAATTAATAAGGTAGGTACTCAATTAAACAAAAGCAAATATAAACAAAACAGTTCACAAAACACGAAACAAACATGTACAGTAGCAAAGTTTTCGATTGAAAACACAGTTGGTTGTTAAATCGAAACAACAATGGCGTGCCTGCCGTGTTCGTTGCGAAATGAAACGAATTGTGTAATTTTTTTAAACGTCTATGACATTTAATTTAAATGAATTAAGCGTTGTTGAAAACACGACTCGTAACGTCAGACTAGGCTGACGAGAGTATAAGATGCTGGTGGAAGGGTCGGCCAGAGGAGGACATTGTGTCGATCAAATTAACGATGTATTAAAAATGGCGAAATGCGATTTGCTAGAAACCGACGAGGTGGATGAAGGGATTGCATTGAATGTGGAGGCAGAGAGTACACCAAGATCCCAATAGATAGATGCCATCTGATGAAATAACAAGAAAATATACATTATTTTACTAAATAAGGGATCATCTGATGGTATATAATCATCGTTTATATACCATCTGAACAACTCTAGAAGAGTTGGAAGTGCCGTTTTGTGTCAAAATCTTCTGTGCTACCGCATTTAGTTCCAAAAACTCCCGCTAGAAGAGAATGGGTTACTTGAGAACTATGAACAATGTCTCGATTACACAGGGGCAATCTTTGAATTACCTATTTAATAGGTTCTCCTATTGTTTTTGACTTCAAAGTCCTTATTAGCAGTCTTTGAAAACACCTTCAGAACAATTCCCCGTATTCCCAACTTACCCAACAGACAAACGTGTCCTCATCACCCCTCGTTCTTAGTAAGTTTAAAAAAGTAATTAATGAACTCCGTGAACGCTCCGTTTGCCCAACGACCAGGATAGCTAGACCTATGCGTATAAAATTCTGAGCTGACTTGTGACTGAAAGTTGGATATTTTAGAACACAGGCTTTATAGACAATATGGGTTTGAAGCACTTTTATCGGATCTATGAACAGTCGACAGATAAATGTAGGGATTTCAACTCTTGATTATGACGCAGACATGAGAAAGGTCGATTGTACATCGTGCTGGTGTGTCCATTTCACAGTGCTGGTAAAACTTACTGTTCATGTTAGTTTTTGTGATTGATTAATTGTTTGATTTTAACCAAATGTCAGGACGAAAAGACTTCACTAATGATGAAGACATCAATGATGCTAGAATAGCGCCAGCATCCTTAAAACCTACAATGTTGCAATAATCACAATCTAAGAGCTAATTGCAACTTTGAAGGCAAGGTTAGAAGGATATTTGTTTGCGTTTACAGAGTAGCACCTCGGGTTTTTTTCATGGACAACTTTGTTACTCAGGAAAAACCCGTAAAGAGATTCAAAGGAAATTAATTATTTGAAGCCACTTATATATTTCTACAATTTACTTAGCAAATCCCAACGAGCAAGCCTCGGAAGTCAAGTTACGCCGGTCGTTGGATGGGAAGTGTGCGGCGTTTACGGGCGCTGATTTAAATACTACGCCATGTTTTATCTACCATCAGCGACGTGACGGAACGACCAAGCACGCCTTCTGACGCAAATCGTGGGCCGGGCTTGTCAAATTTATTATCGTTGTATGAGATTGTCTGGCAGTATACGTTTGCCTATTTTTTCGGAACTTAGTGCTGGTTGAATTTCCTTTTTCGTGAAGATTCCGTTATTGTGCTATTTTTCAGCCTAGAGTTCGTAGGCGATGTAGTTAGGCAATTGACTGGCAGTATTTCCATTACAGGCGCTTTTAGGCCTATGAGGCCCATTTCAACAGCAGGCCTAAAGGAAATTTTGCACCGTTTTACTACTACACCATACTAAGTTTTCTCGAAAAACAAATGAAATCCTCGTTAATACTGAGTCAGCGTACTCATTAGGCAGTCAGAACCTCTTTTTTGTCCCAGGAAAAACACGTGTCCGTGTACCACCAAGCCCAGGGGAGCGTGTTGATTATGTCGGGCTCGCCGCCCTGAAGGGGCGGAAAACTGATAAACTTCCTGGGGTGTTCCACCTCGTGCTATTTTTGCCGAGCCTCGGGAACTGCGATACATCCGCGATCCGACTGGCGCCCCGAGCACCCCCCATTGTGGCCTGTAATAGCCCACAATTCATGCGCCTACGCAATGAAAATCCTTTGTTCTAAGCACACCAAAACGAAATTATAGAAAAATGTAAGTGAAAAGTTCTTTTGTCATACAATTCCAATAATTTTGGGCTCACATAACGTAATATCCTGGAAAGTAGGCATGAGTATACCAACAATATTATTTGCAGAATTGGATCAAACGACGTCTTCTTGGAACTCAGGCGGGTTTGTATACCTCAGGGATTTTAAATAAATTAGAAAATAATAATTTTCTGTCGATATAATTTACCAACAAGATTTTAAGATTATCCTTTACAAGATAGGTAGACATAAAAACGCTTCAAAGTGAAGAGGCCATTGTCATTCATTAACCTTGTAAATAATTTTGTAAATGTTATCATCATCATCAGCCCGTATCAGTCCACTGCTGGACGTAGGCCTCTCCTAAAGCACGCCACTCAACCCTATTCTCAGCCCTCTGCATCCAGTCTCTGCCAGCCATTTTGCGAAGGTCATCCCTCCATGTGATCTCCATTTGTGAATGTGGACGAAGCGAATGTTGTGTACCACAGGATCGCAGTATATAGAAATACATCGTCTCTGCCTACCCAGATGGGAAAAAGACGTAAGTTTATGATGTTTAGAAATAATTTCGCCAGCTAGATATATAAATGTATCAATCAAATCTAATCCTGAACCTAAAAGCAACTGTACATACTATTGTGTTACCTGTTTGTGGTGAGGAAATAATAAATGATTATTATTATTATTACTGTCATTCATATGCTACATCACGTAAGGGAATTAACGGCTCTTTTAGCCTATAATTACATTTTGGAATCGCCACAATAGTACAGCTATATCGTATTATCATGTCAACACAAAACAATGAACAATAAGAAAAATCTTCCAATTTTTCATGCTGTTAAGATTACCTGAAAACAAAGAAAACTAATGAATCACATAGGATTAAAGTAAAGCCCTAACTATTCTTTGTATTGTTATCTGAGAATTCCCGAAAGCCTAACTTAGAAACCCAAGAAAATTAATAATAAAAAATATTGGACAAAAACACAAAAGAAAATGAAACGTAATCTCGTTTCAGAGCAAGCCAATTTATTTAGTGATAAAATTACCGAAAAAACTCTTTCAAAACATCCTTTTAATGTTGCAGATATATTGCGAGTGGCAACCCTGATCTTTTGTTTCTTTCAAGTTAAAATTGGAACAAAAATAACAGTATTTCACATAATAAGATAATATTACTTAACAGTGTTTTGATATCAGAATTATGAAACTTATACATTGGACACATTTAATAAAAGTTTAGGTTAATACTTCAATTTATACAAAACCTGTGTGTTACGTGATTTTTATTGAATAGAGGTCACGAAGGGGTAAATGTAGCGAGGGATGCCTCCCGACCCGATGGAGGCATGACCTTCACCAGGTGGTTAGCAGAGACTGGATGCAAGGGGCCGAGATTCGGGTTGAGTGATCTACGTCCAGCAGCGGAATGATACGGGCTGATGATGATGATGAATTAATACAGTACAAGTAATAAGAAAGTGACACAGTAAATTAACTTGAAATGCTTGCCTACTTAGTTAAAATATTTTATAGCTAACTTTGTCATTTTGACATCGATCATTGCCACTATTAAAAAATATTAGTATTTTGGTGCCGGAACTACTGGCAACCCTAAAATTCAGTCTCGTAATTCTGTAATTCCATCCGAATTGATGACAATCTCGTTTACGAGTTCTGGAGGCCGTGATTACATCGAATCCAACCAAATTTCGACTTCATTCAGCCAAATAAATTTGTTATCACTCGGGAGTTAATGGAAAAGCTATGGCAACATTAGAAGCTGCTGGGGTGTAAAACCACCCTAGGGTAGTAAATTATACATAATCGCTGATGTTGCAAGGGGGGAAGTTTTATACAGAATATATAATACGATAAGTTATTATAAGTACCTATAGAGTATATAGATTTAAGTCAGGCTACGTATTGATATAATTTTCTTAGGTACAGCTAACAGCAGATCAATTGTAACACTTTGGACTTTGGACCGTTCTTATTACCTGCGTCGTAAGACTTAAAATCGTACTGCAAGTGTTACCATTGATCTGCTGTTGTCCGTACGAGTGATAATTATGTTTTCAATGTCATGTTCTTTTTTCAAAAGTTTTTAAACGCACTTGCACTCACTGTATCTATCCATTCCCTATGGATTATATTGGCATTTTTTACGATTCTACTATAATCCATTTTGTGGAAGCTTAAATCAACATTTGAAATAGTAATTACGCTTGAACCAAAAATATGTAACGTAACTGTCTTGAAAAGGTGTTGTTATTATCGGGTAGTAAGGACTGGAGCGAACTCACCAAATACCAAGGGCTAAGGTTGTAGGAGGAACCGGCACAATTTTCACTCTTGCGGATGTTTTCTTCTGGGATCGATCCCTCCGGGTAGTACGAAATATCTGAAGCTGTTTGATGATTGTCACGAGTCACAGAGTTGAGTTTCACAGGTAGTTTTGATGTTGATTCAGAAATAAAAGTTCGGTTTTAGCGCAAAACGAGTATCACTCGCTAGCGGCCATGACAGGAAGTCATAAGCTTTCATCTACAAGAAAAGCAAACTTTTAAATACCCGAATATCACAAAATATAAATAGAACAAAACAATGGAACACAACATTATTCTGAAATTATTCTTCGTAAACAATTTTCAAAAACCTGCGACCCTTTCCACAGCGCACACATAAAACCACACCTAACAATGATATTCCCGTTACGCAGCAGAAAAACGACCTATAAATAACGTGTTAAACGTAATTTTAACGTTATAACGTTTCGGTTCATTAATTCTACAAGGGTTCGACAAAATTAAAAACGTTTCCACTGTTAATGGACCAAGTTTCGTGGCATATCCGGTGTGGGGTTCAGGTTTAGCCATACTGGAGCGGATTAGAGAAGCAGAAAAGCAACGGCAACAGCTGTGACGACAAAATACTTATTACATTAGAACCCCTCGGTGCCTCGGAAAGCACTTTATGCAGTTGGTTTCCATTGCTGTCGTTCGGAGCAGTCGTCAGGTCATGTCAGAGGCCTTATGACGACCTGAACAACTCTAAGTTGGCTTGGTCACTAAGTCACAAGAAATATTTTTTATTAAATCAGACACAAATGTGTGTTTAAATAAATTTTGATCGTGGACAAGAGTCGAACCCATTTATTTAAGTATTTATGAAGGAAACTATTTATAAAGCATAATGCACAAATATTTGAAACTAATTTTATATACGCAATAACGGTGATGTTAATCATATAACTTCTTATAATAACTTGTGATTTTAAGTCGAGGCAGATTATTTTATGCCTTGACTGTGGTAAAATTGTAGGTTATTCAATGCCCCGCTCTGCGACGAAGGTGGCGGTAGTAGAGTTCAGCCGCAAATTTCACGCATCGCTTTCCATGTTTGTATGAGGGAAGCATTACAGGATATTACGCATGGAGAAGTTGTAAGATATTACGGTTAGCTTGCTAGAATATTAAATATTGTTATTAGCTACTTATCTTTGGCTAATGGCTTTTCGGTGTTGCTTCCCAACCTTGGGGAAACTTACCCCGTTAATTCTGAAACTTTTCTATAAACTAAGTTTTTCGGCCCCCAAAACGGTTTAGGTATTCTAAACATGTTTTATTTATTGAGAAAGTTTTAGGTTTAGCTCCAGTAATTGAATACGGTTGGCTGATCGTGTACCTATTTGTACCTGATCCGCGTTATTTTACACAAAATAGTATTTTAAAAGTCCACATTCAGAGCCTTTTCTTACAGTCTTATTAAATGTCATGTTATAATAATTTTATTGTTGTTTTATTTTATGTTTGTACTATTTGGCTACTAGCTGTTAAGGTGCAACTTATATAAATAAATAAATGTTGTACAAAAGAATGCAATATAACAACAGCGAAAGTGCTATAACGTTGGTATAGCACCGTACCTGTTCATCATGTCATATCATGATATCATTTCATCGATTGATAACAGCAATAGCGAGGCTGATCAGGTCGCGCATTTCCGACATTTGTAGATATGGTATTAAAAACTAAAATTTCTAAAAGAAAATGCACAAAAATGGCGCAGCAATATTTCGTGACGCCAACGCGGAAGGAATTCTAAAGACAAGGGTTCCGACTCCCACCCAATTAAAATCTAAACATGCCTACAAAATCGGCCCTGTGCCTTTGTAATTGAGCTCACAATTTACCCAAATTCATCTACATTTAGATTAGAATTACTTTAGAATGGGCCGGGAGCTGACATTCATTTTTGTTGCTAATATTTACCTACAATGTATTAACAGTAGATCGATAATTTTATAATTATCTATTCTTTGGATTTGGCTAAAAAGCTAGACAAAATAGAAAAAGAAATAGTTGAATTATTACTGAAAACAACTTAAGCCTGACACAATACACAGGCGGCCTGCGGCCAGTTGCACCGCATGCCCCGCCCCCTTTTCTCCCGTCGTTAACGTCTAGCAGGTAGCGATCTGCGGTCTAGGCTTCAGACCGCTACCCACTGGCCGCAGGCCGCCTGTGTATGTGTCAGGCTTTACGCGAATATCATTTAATATGTTTCCAAACCTCTTTAACGAAAGAATGACTTTAACAATATATTATATAATAATATTTTATTGCCTATTAAATATTATACTTTTCATACGTAGAGTTAGAAACAATTTACTCGTATTATAAGTTTTATTACCAATAATACTTTTTATAGGTTTATGTTGGAACCATTGTGTTGTTCCCACGTTTCTTACTAGCCCTATTGATTCCTCTTAATCAAAAAGTACTTAATTGCAACATAAAATATAATACTATTAAAGTAACTGCACGTGCGTTTTATTAAAAAAAATATCAATAAAGAAGCTTAGGTACTGGTTCAACTAACTGTGCTTTATTTATTAGGTAGGTGAGTAGAAAATACTGATGGATAGTCTCAACCAAATATATTAATTTCAAAGTTGATTAAAATACGGTATCATAATGAATCTCTTTAAAACCATACGAATAGTGAAAAACAGATTGAACGTGGAATTAAAATTAATTTCCACCTGATTACAGTTACCTGCCGTAATAGTGCCGTCTAGAAGGATGCATTTATAGTCGATGTTTATTTTGGTGGCCAATGGAAATACAGGAAGTAACACATTGGAAACGAAATGATTTTATATTTTATTGACGTTCGAAAGCTCCATTTATCAAAATTACTGTATGCTGTTTCTGAATTCTTCCACTTCTGGTTTGTGATTAAAGTATCGCAAGTGCCAAAATAAAAGACTGAAAATCAAATATTTCTTTTAATTGTTGTTAATAACGATTAGTCTCTATCGAAAGCTTTTAGAACGATATTCTAGAGCGCCATTTGTTCATTTACTTATAAAATTATAATCATCACTCTTTTACATTTAAAATCAACATACATTGTGTCGATTAGCTCCCGTGCTAAGGCACCCACAGTAAACATTCCATTTGGTTGGCCCGGTCCCGGGAGCGATGCCGGGTTATTCGTCAACTTAATTTTACAACTCCTAAACACGTAAGCGTAATATTGTTAAAATTTCGCCTTATTTATGACAAACAATGTCGCGCCTTATGGGGTGTTGGGGGGTTACGTAATTTCGTTTTTATTTCATCAATGTAAGGACCAAAATAAAATTCAGGAGTTGCGAGTTTCTGCAGGCCTTAGAAATTATAACAATGCCAATAAAGTTTGAGGGCTCTTGTGAGTTTGTAACATATTTTTCTGAACTTTTTGTTTTTAATTACCTACGAATTATGTAAGAAAATTCTGAACTTTGTTTACGTAAAGCTGACTAACCTATGCTTACATTTTATTGCAATACATTCATAGCCATTGATATTTCAGAAATACAGCGTAGAAGTCTAATGGTATAGACCGGACTACATCCATTAGGATATGACATTACAACTGGTAAATAGAGATTAAGACAGAGAGAGAGCAAGCAATTTTTACAGATCACTGCTGACTACGAATAAAGAAGGACCCACAACGACAGCTTTGAATTGAAGAATAGGAAGTGAAGGTAGTGTTTCGTTGCGTGAAATGTTGTAAATGCCGTCCGCTGATTGGCTGTCGTGAAAATTCTGGTGTTAAAACGCGATTTCCGATTGTGAATTTAGCTTTATGCTGCTGTCTGTACTCAATTCTTCTGACATTTGAAAAAGGGACGTTTTTATTTTCTCTTCATACGCTTTTATGTTATTGCAAATAATATTCACATAAAAAGCGTGCGTCAAAAAGGTTCTTTATGAGTGTTATGAATGATCGAACAAATGAGCCAAGGAGCCGTCTGAAAAGGCTTTGGGAGTCACACTGTGTCACATAGCATCGATTAACATAATACACATCGTGTCTCATAAATAATTCGTGACTGGGAACGCTTCCTTGGCGTCAGACGAAGTCGTTTGCATTAGCAGGTTGTGATTTGACTGACTACTTAGGTACAGTCGACAGCCTTAGACAGATTTTAAATTATTATAGGCTATATAAACGGATATCACTCACTTATATATGTTGAAGCACAACAACAGTATCACAGTTTTTGAAAGTTAATTTTATTGAGAATGTTCTAAGCTAAGTTTCTAGAAGATCTGTTCAGCCGTTTGGAAATAATCTGCTCTTTTGTGAACATCTTCCACTAAATGATAATAGTAATAAACAAAGTAACCCGTATTTTTAAAAAAAAGACCTAAATGCGGTGTACTAGAAATCGATGAGCGTGCATGAATAGATTGATGAATGTGAATGAAGCGAGGTGTGCCAGGATCGCCTCAGATGGAAATTCATCATATCTGCCTACTCTGAAAGAGGCGTGAGTTTGTATGTATGTAATAATAAATATTATAGCTGAGAAAACGTAACAGATACAACAACATATTTTAAAATTGACGTGAAAACAATCAAGTTGACTTGTCAACACGTTAAGAAAAGGTCATAAAAAATGTCTTCATAAAACCGTTAAGACGCCATCTTTAAAGATTCAAATTCAACAGGTCAGGCGAGACCCTATTCCTTTGTACTTTTAAAGAAAAAGGCACCTGACCGTGAGAATGCGGGTTCATAGAATACGTAGGGGAATAGACTTTACATGGGGTTATAATATAAAGAAATAGGGGTTTCAGTAGAATAGTTTAATGGTCTTAACCGTTGGAGACGGATAGTTTAAACTTATACTATTTTTTTGTCAATGTAGTTAAATTCTTTTGTAAGAGATCCTAATTTGTGTTCGCTACTGGTTTTATTTTATTTATTTTCGTGAGAATTTTATGAGAGTCTTAGGAGTCTCTCAGGGGGGCTTGACGGCGCATGTTTCATTTATTTTCGTTTAAAATATAAACAACGTTAGACTTAAATGGGTCTCCTTAACGACATGTAACGTCACCTTAAGTTTTCCTTAAAAGCACTCTCTTTTAGCATTAAATATAATTATTTTTCATAACGGTCCATACCTAGATATTTCAAATGATGAGATATGACTTTTCGTTCAGAGCTAAAAGCTAAGGTGTGATTCATCAATTTCAATCTAGACCTCGATCCGTCTTCGATATCGTTATTTAGTACCTATTTGCGAGTATCGTTTGTTGTTTAGTACTCTCTAGTGACTAATATTGTCATTGTTTAAACTTTCGATAATGTAAGAAGAAATCTTCTCCTTATATGAAGGTAAGTTTGGTTTAAATACTTTCTTGTTACAAAGCTATAGTTGAACTATAGCAGTTATATTTGAACTGTAAAATTGCCAGAGTTAGTATCTCTCGAAAGCGACTGCGTAGGATCGCAAAAATTTAATTCCACTACTGGCCAAGGTTTTGAGAACGGCAATAGCTCTGTCTTACTGATCCACTTTACGCGACGATAATACATCCTATATTACCTTGGTTTTGTGCATTTTTATATGGTGTCGATTGTACGTAAAAGCCAAGGGTTGAAGTATAAATAAAGTGAGTGACGTACGTTCAAGTTATTAACCGGTACATAATTCGGTTATCATTCGCTCGCTCCCTACGACGATACTACATCAAAATATAACGAAGTTTAGCATACAATTATGTGCCTTTACGTTGCTGCTTTCGTATCATCGACAACACATCAACTTATACATTGTAATTTTGACCGTATTACCGTTGCGTAGAGTGCTTGTGTTTTACTGATTGTACGAAAAACAGAGAAATCGATTCAGAGGCCTTATTAAGATGACATAAATTGCATCAGCTAATGTCGTCTATTTCGACGATTATCCTGTATTATGAATTTAATCTAATATGGTCATTGATCCAATCCAAGATATAACACAGTAATCCAAAGACTCAAAAATGTAGGACCGTCAATTTCAACTTGTCAAAAAGACATTTACGTAAAATTCGTCATAGATAGGCCGTTCTCTGCTTTTCGGTTTGGCGCCAGTCATAAGATGTAGCGTTTTGTAGTGCTTTTCATACAACGTTTGAGTTGCAATTATAGTAATATTATGCAAAATAATAAATCAACAAACATTCTTATTAAAAGAGACATTGAAAACGTTCAGTCCTAAGCTTATTTTATGTATGAAAATAAGTACAGACCCTGGCAGCCAAGTTGACACAAAATGGCCGCAAAGTAAACAAAAGTTACAAAACTACCGTCGAAGGCACATCAAGTGTGACATTTTGGACTTTGGACCGTTTTTATTATCTGAATGATGGGCCTTAATACAAACTCAGTATTACAACTATCAACATTAATAGCATTTTGACAGTATTAAGAGTGAGCTCACGCTAAACTCTAATGCTGTTATTTATAAACCTAGTTAAACCTCACTTCAATTAAATCGTGTTGCTATCCCTTTCACACTTCGTTAAAAAAGGTTAAGATAGAAAGGGACAGGGAGCCTAAACGGTGGCGTAACTTTAAATCACGTTTTTGAATACGCGCCTAAAACAACACATGATCGCTCCTTGAATCCAATAAATGTAACTAAATTTAGTTTCTCTTTTTAAATATTATATTGTAAGTGTATGCATAGGTGTGCTGTTTGTCAAATAAACGATTATTCTATTCTATTCTATTCTATTCAATACCCCCGCTTATACCTTACCCCAAGAGCACAAAGCCCGTCTCTTACGCTCGGAAATGATCGTAATTAATTTGATTAATCGCAAGTGGCGTCTCCGAGGCATTCCACCGATGAGTAATGGAAGGATCCAGTTCTGTGCCTTTTTATGCCATTTTTGTCTTCATGCCTTTTCGGCCGCAACGCCTTCTTATTCGGAGAACCGACTGCGAGTTTGTCTCCTGAATAAGATGTACGGAAAACATTACATACAGTCAAAGTTCACTAAAAATCTTGATATATTTGTTTTTACTAAATGCAGAGAATGAATACATTGATGTATGTGGAAGACGTTACTATAGTACCCACGCAGTAGATTAAAGTGCATCGTTTCTGCCTATCCCTACGGAATAAGTAAATATGTATATTTTTACGAAACTGGTCTTGTTACCGACCTGTAGAGGCTCTTCCTGTGACTATGTGATTCGGGGTAGATACGTAGAGACAACTCTACAGTATATTCTGTAATTAACATAATCTTAAAGCTTCAACATTGAATTAGTTTGGTATTCAGTTAAAGCCTCAACTTTTATTAATTTAAGTTAGACCGTCAGTTGAAGTCAACCCCGGCAACATTTTCTTATTTTTGGGAAGAAATTACCTATATCAACTTTGACTGCACGGTGGATTTCCCGTGTTAAAATTAGGTAGCTGAACCAGCAGCCGAATCTTGTATTATTATCTGGTTAATGCACTTTGGTATAATGCCTCGAAGCTTGTTTTATTTGGTCGACAGCCTTTGGTATTTAACCCTGTGGCGGTCAATGCGGTCAGTAAGTATATTTAGAGTATGCGATTTATTAATTAAACATAGCTTAGGATGCAGGTGCATTATAATATTTATGTAGTCTGGCCGGCAAGTATTTTTTTGGTAATTAAAAACAAACCAGTTCAAATTCGTCATCATTATTAATCATCGTCGACCAAATTGGCGATGTTTTATAAAGGGATAAGCGGTCTACTACAAAGCGACGAATTGATGAATGTGCAGGAAGGCTAGTGATGTGCCAGGATCTCAGCAGTTCATCGTCTCTACTTACCGCTACGAGAAACATGTAAAGTAATGGGCATGTATGTATTAATCACCTGTGTTTTTGCTTCCAGTGAAATATTAGATTCTACCGTGATTGATGATCGACGACGATCATTTAACTGTTATTAAGTTTTTTTTTTAGAAAATATGAACACAGAAAAACATATTTTGATATATGTACCTATAAGTTTTGAGAGCTTTAAATCTGGAACAGTAATCAAGCTTATTAAGTAACTGATAGTGTAATTATATTAACATAGATTTAACCGAATGGTATTAAAATAGGTAATTCGAAAGGTTATTTTATACCACGCATATGTAGATTGCACTAGAAAAAAAAAACGAATTTAAACACACAATTCTCCATCCAAAATGTTTTCACCAAACGATTTCTTTTCCAAAGAATATTTAACAACACTTTAGGGTTTTACCTGAATGAAAGAATGAAGTGAACAGTCACAGATTCGAATGGGTATTATTCCTAAGACTCTTAAACGATACAACCCTAAAATTGCAGGTAAAAGTTTCTTAGAATGTCTCTGGACCGCACTTATTAGGCAGAGGTATTTGAAATCCATCTTGGGTTGATTTTTGTTTAATATAAGGTAGTTTGATTCGTCATGGGAAAATACAACATGCCATTTTCGGTGGTTAGTGTTCCTTAGTAACTATAGTAAAAAGTAAACGATAAAGTTAAATTAAAATCTACGTTCAAATAATTTTAGAATTAAACTGTCGGTCCAAACACCGGCTCAACTAAACAGAGTTTAATCCCTTTACATGACATAAAATAATTTGTAATGTCAAATTATAATAGCAAAGTTTGAAACATTGCTGCACAGTTAACTCTGACAGTTTACCAATCCATATTTGGACAAATTATAGATGTATTCACAAGTAACAATAGATTCCTTTGACCGCTGGATATTGTCGAATTCCCATGGGAAACCAAATTTACGAACAAATTCGTATGACGTAAACAGTTTTGTAATTTAAACATGATGAAAAATTTCTAGCCGTGGACAGGACTTGAACCTGCGACCTTGTCATTCCGTGACTTATTCGCCGAGCATAGCATAATGCATAAAACAAATTCTAAGTTTTATAATCATCATCACCAGCCCGTATCACTCCACTGTTGGACGTAGGGCTCTCCCAAAGCGCGCCTCTCAACCCTACTATCGGCCCTCTGCATCTGCCAGCCATCTTGCGAAGGTCATCCCTGCATCTGGTCGGGGGGCGTCCCATACTACGTTTACCTGTTCATGGCCTCCATTCGAGAACTCGTCTACCCCATCGGTTACTACCGGTTCTACGACAGATGTGACCAGCCCACTGCCACTTCAGTTTACTGATTCTATGAGCAATGTCAACCACTTTTGTCTTCTGGCGGATATACTCGTTTCTTATTCTATCTAACAGAGAGTTTTATAATAAAACCTTAAATCAGAAAAAGTAATCACTTATAACATTTTTTTTATAATGGCTCTAACCTTATTCTCAAGTAGTACATTGAAATACTTAATTGGACGAATGAATGAAGAGATTGATTCGACAAACGAAGTGTACAGTGTTATTTGGCAAAGCCATTAATCAAATTAGGCCGAGCGGCTAACTGAAATCTGAATAGCAAATCCCTGGTGGTGGCCAGGGAGATGGTACATTGGCATGCACGGAGCGATTAGCGTACGAGTTAACGTATAAAGGATTTATTTTTATTCGTAGCTACAATACAAGCGTCCCCAATATGACAATGCATACACACAAATAAATACCCAATTATGGTAAGTATAGATATGATATTCGTATATAAGCACTTTATTACACAAAGAACTACACTGTATTTCTTTGTGTAATAAAATACTTAGCCTACCTATCTGCGAAAATCTAACGGATAACAATTCAAAAGATAAGTACATAAGGAAACATATATAAGGTCACGCTTATTTCCCGTAGGGGTAAACAGACGATGGACTTTCATCAACTGCAATCCTGACACACATCTCTCGCTTCCACCACATTCATCATTGTCCTCATACACGGTCATAAGTCTGTAGTTACTTTTAACTAGGTGGGCACAATCTTTGAAATAAATGTTCATTGTCATTTAGTTTATAATGAGTACCATCTGTTGGAAATCTTAAATAAATAAATAAAATAAAATAGAAGGCCCTTATTCATAACATCATCATTTTGATCGACGTAGTTGTCTCCCTCGGTTTACAGACCGTCGTCCGCGACTTTCTTCATTCATTGAAATAGACCGTATTTTTGAACCGCTACCCGCTCCGCTCCATTTATAAGGTAATCTCCCTTACCTTAGAGATGGAACTTGGGCTAATAACTATTTGAACTATCACACGAATAACTCGATAGAACACCCCGACGCCTAAGCCTGGGATTTCGTTAACCGCATTCAAATTGTTTGGGACAGTTGGTCGTCTCTGATTGTGAAGTACTTAGCTCACTTAGGTCATGTTTAAGATATCAGCTGACTTATTCTGGGCGAGTCGTGATCGGGAAAATATTGTCAAAATTACAGGCTGACCTTGAATTCATTCGCTAAAATTAAACAAATGGTTAGTCTTGTGACATACATTAATTCTGCACAGCGTTTAAGTAAATTGAAGAATTTGGAAAAAAATACAATAAAATCAACTATCAATTTTTTTTTAAATTTGATGTGCAACGTTACTGTGCTTTTGTGTTTTACATTTTAAGGTATTTTTTAGATTTTTTGCAACGATTTCTTTAACTGAAATTTGACCTAATGGTCATTTCTAAGGTCGTCGTGTGACTTGTGACGTACTTAGTTCAATTTTTTTTGCAGTTTTGATACTAAAAAACCTTACCAATTTCATGTTTATTATGAGTACAACCCCCAGTTTCAATTTGTCGAATGAATTCAAGAACACCCAGTATAATATTATACTTCGCAGTGGCAAATTTTTATGTTGTCATAATGGCCACCTTTGCCTACACGTGGCATGTATCCGGTATGCTATGTGCGACTTGACACTGACCTTAATATTTTATCCTGTCACTGACCTACGACTTCCGATATAAGCGCAGCACAATAAAATTAATTACTATTTAATCGAAGATTTATTACTATGTTCTACGGAAAGACAAACATCCATATTTACTCGACAATGTAAACAATGTCACACAATATTTATTACAATGCCGCACCCTTTTGTTCGGAACCAGGTCCACCTTTACACATGGGCCCTTATTTACCTGTGGCCCAAAGGTCCCTTTCTCCTAGGGCCCCCAGATAAAGTACATCGAAATTTCCAAGAGCCCCATTTTCTAGCCATACAATAATAAAGTAGATTTAAACACTTGGATAATACATGGATAATGATGTACGAGGTATCGTTAGATTCGTCTTGACCACGGGACTGACTTAATGGTATATTTTTTAGTCGAGATAACTTGTCACTTAAGAATTGCGAATCTCTACAATGTTTCTCAGAATGCAGAAGTATCAGCAGAATTTCTAAATTGACACCCAAAACTAAGATTAGCGTAAGATGATGCAAGTTGTAATAGCTCACACTAAGCTCGCGCCTAAAATTAACTCTGAACCTGGTTTTTAGCTAGGTAGGGGCCATTACAACACTAAGTACGCCCCTGGCTCGACCCGACCCGACCATACATAATATTTATCGTACCTACATATTTATCAGGTGTAACGTAACACACAGGACGAAAAATAGCTGTGAACAGTCGATTAGTCTCTCGGTGTCTCGAACAAAAGCTATTTGTTTTCGTGTTATCTACGGACAATGGGAACTGTTCGGGAAAACACCACGTGTGTTTCTACAGTAGCTTTGGCGGTAAATATTTTTTTCTAGAAATGTAGGTAAAATTTAGTTTAGGTACGGACAACAGCAGGTAACACTTGCAGTACGATTTCAAATCTTACGACACAGAGAATAAGACCGGTCCAAAGTTTTGATCAGCTTTCGGCTTTACAAGACTCAACTATAAAGATGCGATAATGGATCTGTAATACAATATAAGTATAAAAAAAAGGATTCTCCATTTTCATTGCTTACTTAAATTATACGATGGTGTAGATTTATAGAATTTACATAATTATGTTCGATCAATACCTATTTACCTACACTCGTATATCGATAGCATGCACGCATGGAAATTCACAAAATATCATTATAATTGCATCGAGCAGAAGAATATATATTTCATGTAGGTATTACGCAATACTCATATAGAAGGGAGGGATAAACGTGACTTAAAGGCGGTGGTTAAGGTCCACAAAATATTTTAAGAACTTTCAAAATAAGTATTTTTTAGTTATTTATATAGCTACTAGCCTATAAGGCACATTCAATGCTGAAAAATTACAGATCCATGATTATTATTTAAAAAAAAAAGGTTCCCAAAGTTCATGTATAATATTTAGAAAGATATTTAGCTGAGCTTGAACGTCGTAATTTAAACCGTCGGGCGGGAGCGACCGTTAGATCGGGGATCAACACAAAAATTGGGCCATGTTTGTTGTTTATTCAAGATATAAAAAAGTAGCGACATGCGTTGACTGTCGGTAAAAAATGTTCATGTGACGTCATCATACGGCCTTCAGATTGTCAGTGATGTTTCAGAAAAAGCACGATAAATAGGCATAATTATAATACTTACTGTTTCATTAGTTATTCATAAGCATTTATTATACAGGGTGTTGTTTGGTCAACGACGAGCGACTCAGGGGTGATTATATAGACGATACTGATTCCAAAGAAAATTTAAAAATAATAAAAAATATTTTAGGAACTAAGATGATTTAGTTTTTTTTTGTTTCGTTGTTATTATGTAGGGTATTTTTCATCGCATATGTAGTGTGAACTTCGGTGCCGATGTATGAAATCGAAAACTAAATTCAAAATACACAAAACCAAAAAATACTAGTGTTTCTTTTAAATAAACTCTAATACTCGTAACAAAAGAAGTCAAAAACAATTAAAAATAAACATGCGAAAATATTAAATTCGGTTAAGTGTCAAAGCTAATTATTAATATCAATGTAAAACTCACCAAAGCAATCCAAATCCGTTCATTAAAAATCAGTCTTCCTTTTCGAACTATTCTATCAATAAAATAATTAAATTTAAAACACACACACAATATACTAAATTAAACTAAGAACACGCTTAAACTATGTTCAAACACTAGCGGTATTATTATAATTTTGGACACTTGACTAGAATTCAAAACGAACGCGGGCACAACCGTTCGCGTCAACGGCCGGATCATAACTGACTGAACTCAGTCGAGTCAGACTCAACTGAACTGAACGACTGTGAGGGGGTCAAGTTTTGGAAAAAAAAACGTGCACCGTGCAGGCAAAGGCACCCATACGTTACGCCCGAGATGACTACAACAAAAAAGAACCCTAAATATTATCGTCCGTAAACGACGGTTCTCAAATTTTCCAAACAAATATTTAATTTCAAATCGTATCAGTTATTTTTTTTATTTCAAATCCAAATAGATCATATCGGTGCTGGCAAACTGATTAATGATCGTTTTAATATTACCATAAATAAAAATATGATCTCACTCTGCCGTGACCAAAGTGACGGATAAAATAAAAAAAAGCCAGCTAAAAATTTGCAATGATGTTCACATTCGATTCAAGTTCTCAAGGCGATCGAGCTCCGTTCATTGTACTCCAATTAAAGTAATAAAAAAGTAACTTGTTTCCATAACGTCTAAAATTATGCCTTCAGAATATAACCGTTACTTGTTGGCTGATGTCATTTGCACGTAGAATTCATACAAATGTTGCCGTATACTTTGAATTATCAAGTAATTTCCACATGTTTAAAATTGTTATCAATAGTTCACCCTCAATCATCCCATCCTCTATTTAACTGAAGTTCGTTTTCATAACCATTGCTGGTTTGCTGTACAACAAATTGTTATGTTGCTAATGAGACTAAGCGATGGTTATTTAAAACGAACTTCATTGCCATTACCATCTGTAATTGGCATTATACAATGCCTTTCCCACAATCGTTGGTGAAATTGTTTCTAATCCAAACATCAGTTTACTTTAGTTCTAGCAAAGATTTATTTTATCTTTAATTATGTTTTTTGTTTAGTACAATTGTTATATTAAGAAATATGTAGTCGTATCTTACATTTTCTAGTTCTATGTGCAAGTTATGGCCGTCTTATATTTTTTGTGGTACTTAAAACCCCAGATGTTTTTCTTTAATCATTATAGCGTATCGAAACAACTAATTAATAAAATATTAGACGTTTAAGTTTTTATTAGGTAGGTACATACAGTTAGAGCTATGTACATTAAATTAATTTGGTCCATTGACCTTTACATGTTTTTTATATATATTAAAACCCGGTAAAAGGATGACATTCCACTTAGTAAGATATTTTTTACAAGTTTATGGATATTCGGAGCTATCCAGGTCAGGCCAGGGTCGGCAACCTAATGGGTTTGATAGCATTTTGCAACTGTTGCTTTTTTAAAATTTAATTAAACTTTTTTGCGTAACTTGATACATAAAACTTTAAAGACGATTCAAGAAGAAGGCCGCTTTATTTTTATTATATTTCCTACAAAAAATAAATTAAATTAACAGTTGTTAAATTAGTGATTTAAAATGTAATTCGCCAAGACTAGTTATCTATTTTTTCCACCACTATTTTTGATGATTATTAAATGCCTGTTTATGGAAGTTTATGTTTAAATTTATTTCAAGTTACTGCCACATTATTTTAATCATTCAATCAAATCATCAAACAAAAGTATAATAAAGTTATTGTTTAGGTTAATCTTTATTAAGAATGACGTGGTGGTCATATAAAACTTGCTTCTCGAAGTCTATGATATCTATATTTTATTTACACAAACTTATTTTATGACAAAAACAATGATATTCATAGAAAAAAAAATACAAAATTGAGGCCAAATCGCTGCCCTACGAGTGCTCAAAAGGCTGGCGATGTTACCTCGTATAGCAAGTGATGTCAAAGTCTATGATTAACTTCCACAATTCATCAGCATTACATTTCAGTAACAAGTCGCACAAAACAATACTGAGCAGTAAGTACAGTTGCTAATATAAATTAACTAGGTGTTGCATGGTGCGCGGGCCGCGCGCGGCCCGCGAGACTGCTTTGTTTTCGTGTTGTAGGCGCCGCAACTAAATAAACATTATCGTAGTAGTAGCGTGGGGACGCTCCGGGCTTCGCCCTACGCGGAGCTCGGCCTATGGCCTCGCAGCCCGGCTCGGCCTTCGGCCTCGCAAAAGTTACTTGGAAGGTAGGTAGTTTTTTTCTGCTTGGCAAGGGGACGCTTCGGGCTTCGCCCTACGCGGAGCTCGGCCTATGGCCTCGCAGGCCGGCTCGGCCTCCGGCCTCGCAAAAATTACTTGGAAGGTGGGGAGTTGTTTCTGCTTGGCAAGGGGACGCTTCGGGCTTCGCCCTACGCGGAGCTCGGCCTATGGCCTCGCAGGCCGGCTCGGCCTTCGGCCTCGCAAAAGTTACTTGGAAGGTGGGGAGTTGTTTCTGCTTGGCAAGGGGACGCTTCGGGCTTCGCCCTACGCGGAGCTCGGCCTACGGCCTCGCGGTGTTCTATCGCTTCGGGCTTCGCCCTACGCGGAGCTCGGCCTATGGCCTCGCAGCCCGGCTCGGCCTTCGGCCTCGCAAAAGTTACTTGGAAGGTAGGTAGTTTTTTTCTGCTTGGCAAGGGGACGCTTCGGGCTTCGCCCTACGCGGAGCTCGGCCTATGGCCTCGCAGGCCGGCTCGGCCTTCGGCCTCGCAAAAGTTACTTGGAAGGTGGGGAGTTGTTTCTGCTTGGCAAGGGGACGCTTCGGGCTTCGCCCTACGCGGAGCTCGGCCTACGGCCTCGCGGTGTTCTATCGCTTCGGGCTTCGCCCTACGCGGAGCTCGGCCTTCGGCCTCGCTATAATTACTGATAGATATTTACCGCACGCCAGTAATCCTTTCGTTTCGTATAGGAAAATTTATGGAGAAAATATTATGGTTTACTGCTCGTCCGCCATTTTGTTTTTCCCAAAAATGACAATTTTCTGGTATACTACATCATATATGCTACGAAGTGGAATTGGTTGGATATTCCTCATGCGCTCGTGCTAGGCCAGCTAATTCGTCAAAGTTTGGTCTGAAATGTCCAAATTTTCAATCGGCTATATTTCCGCCGCCATTTTGTTTTTCTTTTGTTTTTCAATTTCATCACAAAGTAGGTGGACCATGTGACACGCGTTCCAAATTTGAACGAAATCGGTTGGAAAATGGCGAAGATTGCATCACGTGACCCGCCGCCATTTTGTTTTTTTCACTTCCCTATAGTTTTCCTCTGGTCCAATCACTAAACTATACAACTCCCCCCTACATCACTTTCACCTCCGGGAACTCCTTCAGACTAAACGGGCGTGTCAATCAGTGAGTCAGTGAGTGGTAATCGAGCTATATATATTAGTAACTAGGTGTTGCATGGTGCGCGGGCCGCGCGCGGCCCGCGAGACTGCTTTGTTTTCGTGTTGTAGGCGCCGCAACTAAATAAACATTATCGTAGTAGTAGCGTGGGGACGCTCCGGGCTTCGCCCTACGCGGAGCTCGGCCTATGGCCTCGCAGCCCGGCTCGGCCTTCGGCCTCGCAAAAGTTACTTGGAAGGTAGGTAGTTTTTTTCTGCTTGGCAAGGGGACGCTTCGGGCTTCGCCCTACGCGGAGCTCGGCCTATGGCCTCGCAGGCCGGCTCGGCCTCCGGCCTCGCAAAAATTACTTGGAAGGTGGGGAGTTGTTTCTGCTTGGCAAGGGGACGCTTCGGGCTTCGCCCTACGCGGAGCTCGGCCTATGGCCTCGCAGGCCGGCTCGGCCTTCGGCCTCGCAAAAGTTACTTGGAAGGTGGGGAGATGTTTCTGCTTGGCAAGGGGACGCTTCGGGCTTCGCCCTACGCGGAGCTCGGCCTACGGCCTCGCGGTGTTCTATCGCTTCGGGCTTCGCCCTACGCGGAGCTCGGCCTTCGGCCTCGCGAGAGGGTGCTCGGCCTTCGGCCTCGCTATAGTTACTGATAGATATTTACCGCACGCCAGTAATCCTTTCGTTTCGTATAGGAAAATTTATGGAGAAAATATTATGGTTTACTGCTCGTCCGCCATTTTGTTTTTCCCAAAAATGACAATTTTCTGGTATACTACATCATATGTGCTACGAAGTGGAATTGGTTGGATATTCCTCATGCGCTCGTGCTAGGCCAGCTAATTCGTCAAAGTTTGGTCTGAAATGTCCAAATTTTCAATCGGCTATATTTCCGCCGCCATTTTGTTTTTCTTTTGTTTTTCAATTTCATCACAAAGTAGGTCGACCATGTGACGCGTGTTCCAAATTTGAACGAAATCGGTTGGAAAATGGCGGAGATGGCATCACGTGACCCGCCGCCATCTTGTTTTTTTCACTTCCCTATAGTTTTCCTCTGGTCCAATCACTAAACTATACAACTCCCCCCTACATCACTTTCACCTCCGGGAACTCCTTCAGACTAAACGGGCATGTCAATCAGTGAGTCAGTCAGTGAGTCAGTCAGTGAGTCAGTCAGTGGTAGTCGAGCTATATATATTTGTAATAATTAAGTTACAAGCACTTCCGGGACGCTACGGTAGTTAATAACAAAAGTTTGGGAGCCACAGGCAGGATTCAAGTTCTGCAGCTGCCGCCGCTACGCACACGTATACAACGCATGCACACATGGGAAATGTGTACAGCCGAACTCAGATAAAAGTCTAATAGAGGTCCTTGCAAAGTGGTATAAATGTATATTGTAAAAAAAATGACATTCAAAAATACACAATGTTATTACTTGCAAAAAAGGAGTAGGTATGATTCTGATTTAGGCTTAGATTTGCTCAAAAATGACTACAGGAAATGCAAAATAGACTAGACGAACGACAACAGATCTAACGAATGGTAACACTTGCAAGTTAAAATCGTACTGATTTTAACTTTTACGTCGCAGATAATAAGAAAGAACGGACCAAAGTGTTACACTTGATGTGCTTTGGGCCGTAGTCGTAATTGTAAAATAATTTAAAAGAATGAAATGAGACAATTGCCGTAAAATAATTTTAATGGCCGCTAAGCGAGGCGTCTCGGTCACTCGTAGACGATGTAGCATATGAGTGACAGTGACAGAACGGGGTTTAGATTTAGGATTAGATTTGGCGGCCATGATAGATACACACCCTATTGTCAACCTTATAAATATAATCGACGACCTCTTGGCGTAGTTGATAATGTATACTTTTCTCGGAAGTAGACTGTACATATGCATACATTCAGTTTTGTGTGCAAATGTGCGTTAAGGGCACGCGCTTGTGTGAATGTGTGAGTTTTATTGTACTTATGGTAGGGGTGTATGGTAATTTATTTTTTTGTATTGAGATTAATCGATTTTTGTTTCTGTACTAAGGGGAATTTTGGTCCTACTAATTTAGTTATTCAGTCATGCTAAACGAGGAGTATAATAATACATATAATAAAATGTGATAAAACATTATACCGAGTGTTATTTTAGTCAGGTTATTTACTCGTACTACTATTATTTGTAATCAAATAGTATATACGCTATATTACTATGTATTACATTGTATACTATTCATCATTTAATTTAAATCAATAATGATTTTTTAACTAAACAATGGGTTAATAGTAAATAGACAAAAGAAACTTTATCACATGCGCAATAAAACCCAATTCGAAACAATACAAAAAGGCAAACCCTGTGTGGTCTCGGATAAAAATAGATTATGAATGAGATGACTTATGATTATAGACATTAGTATGTGCTTTAGGCAAAGGGTTTAATGCGTGCAATAAAACCACAATAAAGATTGAAAAAAGGATAAAGTTATGGTAGGTTATGATTGGATGGTTCACACTAGAATTCCGTAGGTCAAAAGTACTAATTACTTCAAAATAATTATATCTATTAAATTTATGTGTCATGTAAAAATACATCGAAATAAAAAAAAAATTCCAATTATATTTTTATATATTATAAATAATGTCTAACTCACGCAAGGGATATATTTGTGTATAAAAATATTAAATTAAACACATTAACTGAATTTACCGATAGGTGTAGTCGAAGACAGAGATAAGTATAAAGGGGGCCTAAATAAGATTGAGATTTTCTCAAAAACTACTGGACCGAATTTAATAATTCTTTTACAGTTACATAGTTTTAACTTTTATCTATCAAACAGTGTAATAATTTTTGCAATAGGTCAAGTAGTTTTTGAGAAAATCTCAACCTTAAAAACTCTCCTGTACACATTTCTCTGTGTTTCGCCAAGTTCTCAAAACACCGGCCGCACTTACACCGGGCGATATTTACACGAAAAGTCTCGAGCCCTTTTGACGACCCCGTATCTCGGTACCTATTCGAGATACATAGAAATGTTCACAAAATGTAACGGACAAAACAAAGCTTCTTCAATTTTATCCATACCTTTAAGAGTCTCTATTCCACTTATTATTTCATGAATGGGATCTCTCAAAAGTATTTTTTTTCTATTTCCGTCTGCTACTGAAGATGTCAAGATTGTATCCCAATAAGCGGCAACTTAAAAACCACTTGAATGCAACTTTTAAATAAAACAGATGCCAGCCCTAAAACGTTTATAAAAAAATGTTTAACCGTTTTGGTAAAAAGTGCCGTTTTCTGATGAATTTAACTCTACTTACAATTCTAAGCAATTTCTTCAATCATAAGATTAGTAAGATAAGTTTTTTATCGATCAACCATTATATATTTCTTTGTAAGAAATGCTTGAAGATAAACCTGTAACTACTGAGAGAAAAATACAGCTCCTTGGAAAATAGCAAATGTTTTATCAAAGTTTATTCCTCAAACTCTAACATTAACTTTGTATGTAAAACAAAACATCGACAAAGATATCCTAGGTTTCAATTATTATCCTAAAGTTCAGCAAAATGTCTAAGAATTCCATTAAAACCTAAAATCGGTTAGAAAACAACATTGGTTACAGATATTTGAAAATCAGATACCTACTCTAGTAAGTAGTCACGTCTAATTCCATACAAGTCTATAAAATACTACGAAACCCAAATCAAGTGTCTTATTTGGTAAACAAAAACTACCTAATATTTACCTGACAACCTATCTATGTATACTTACTCCTGGAAAATAACATACGTATTACTTTACTCCATTATAAAGCCAAGCACACATGTTGCATACGAAACGCAAGCTGTCACAGGCGGCACGTTGAGGTAGGCCGGATGTTCACTATTACTACACTATACCTATAAATACCTAAAGGTACAACTGTTTCAATAATGTACGCCCGGGTCAACGGCCCGGTGAATGACCTTACACCAGATGACGCCATATTTTCATGGCATACAAGGTGATGCATTATGAATCATGTAAACGACTAAACGTATGATTAAATATAAAGATGAAACGTTGACCTGACTTGTGACCGTGGAATGTGGAATCCCGGAGCTTGACGTGGGTTAATAAAACTTAGTATCTGACCGTTTCTGGTAATTGCCAACTCAAACTCTCTTTCGTTTCACCCACGATTCTTTCTATGAGCTTCCTGCAATACTTAATATACATAGCAAGGATGGATCTATGGCAGATGGCAGAAACAGTATGGACCGATGTATTTTTTCCGATACTTGGTCTCGGAAACAGTTTTTATGGAGCTCACTCTTACAAATGTCATATAATTTTGACAGTAACTTTGTAAGAAAGAGATTACTAATACTTTGGAGAATAAAATACCTGTACTAATTTAAAAGTAAGTCAAAACCATCTCACTCAACCTTGTATATGTTGTACATCTTCACTTACCAAAAAAAATACAGTTTTTGGTTTAGTTTGACCACAATTAAAACTAATTCTCAAAGACCAGACAAGCAGATATTGTATTTTGATATTGGAAAGATAAAACAGGATCTTATTGACACCTACATTCGAGACAAGGCCAAAACAAGAGCGACATTCACTTCCTTGCAAGCGAAGTGAATTTGCAATACACTTTGAATTGCGAGTAGAGTGGTCTTTCAATACTTTGTACGGATGGACCAACATGCCACATTTAATATGTGAATTGAAATATGTAATTTTAATAAGAGCATATATGTCTTGACACTTGACAGTCTCGGGGAAAGAAAAGAAAATCTTGCTACGGAAACAGTTGCTGAAGAAGACTTTCTATTCTTGTTTCACAATCAGTTAACAACTAATAATTAATCAAGATGTGTTTATTTAAGAGCCTTCCTAGAGCCAACTAGCGCCGCCAATCTTAAAAAAATCATATCTTCCAATATAATCAATTTTATTGGAAGATATGATTTTTTAAAGATTGGCGGCGCTAGTTGGCTCATGTCAGCGCCTTAAGAGGAATTTCCTTTCTTGTTATACAAAACAAAACAAAAATGTTGCCAAAAAAGTTACTATTCTTTATTTCATTAGTGATGTGTTTCGACAATAATATTAGAATTTTATATAGGTTTGTATTCCATTCGGTATCCTATTAATATAGCTTTAGAGTCTAGGTTTTATTGTCTAAGTTATGTCTTAGTTCTAGATACAGTAGCACCGCAATAGGTGTTAGAACGGGAACACGTTCGCACCCAGTAAGTACCCACTCCATCTTCAAACGCTATTTCCTCCTAATATTGGAAAATGCTCGAATTTCCTTCTCTTAGATATTTAATACTACGTCAGTGGTCTAGCTGGAGCATAATGGTGAAGTGGTTCTACGTGAAAATGTGTTTTGGACTTAAGTATAAGATTTCAAAGTTTATAATTGATTGAGGTATCTATGATTGATATTTTCCCGTGGCAAAAGGATTAGTCTGACTGACCAATGGGACAACAATTCCCATTTTGATCTATCCAATGGGAATCAGCCGTGAACAAGTTTATCACAATAAAAGGTAGACGGCATCGGCAATGAAACCGACTACCTATATATACAGGGTGTAACGGAAAGGGTATATGAAGCCGAAGGGAGGGTGTTCAGTATCGGTAACTGAACAAGTTTTGTTGTACGACTTTTCGAATAAAAAATAAAAATAAATTAATGTCTCATACAAATCGATCAGCTGACCGGAACGAAATGTATGAAAAGTCAAAAATAAATTCGCAAAAATCGAAAAATCGTAGTTACCGATACTGAACACCCTCCCTTCGGCTTCTATACCCTTTCCGTTACACCCTGTATATTCGATATGTGACAAGGTTGTTCACTGCCTTTGCCACAACTCTTTGAGAGTTCTAAATTAAAATTGACGACTGTACCTAAGTGAACTTAGCTACGTTGAGAAACCGTATCAAACACGTGATTAAACTAGATTTAATTAAAAGCCTAGATAATATTGTCAGAGGCCTACTTTTAGAGGATTGATACAGGTTGATGATGTAGATAATGTCTTTACTACATATCAAATGACATTTATATACGAAAGCCTACTTAATTATTGCGAAATAGAATTATGTAATTCGCTTGCCTATATAGATGAGCCCTATGCGATTAAAAACGTGCAGTCGTACGATGGTCTCAATTTCCGGTCATTTAGATAATAATATTAAATGTCATGATATGACTGAAAAGAGGACATACAAAGACCGAACTGAATAAGAATTTAGCGTAATGGTTTTTTTTTTTTTTTAATTTATTTAGTTGGAACAAAAAACAGGTTACAGTAAGGATTACTTAATTACTTAAACTTAAGATATTTAAGGTAACTGTATCCCCAACAACATTGTTCACGGATAAGTATAGATGTTACATGATGCTGCGACAGCTCTAACCACACAAAACAGGTATATGTAGGTACACACAGCAGCACATAAATGGCCACACTTACTGTACGATCGCACCCACACACCTGACATATTTAAAAATTAAAAATCTATTTTAACGTAAATAAGCTAATCCGGCATCAAACACCCATACCAAGTATACATATACATACATACATACATACATATACATACATACATACATGCACACACACATACATACATACATACACCCAGCACAAGCATCTAATACCAGACCAACCCATCCATGCCAAAACAAACTTTGTTAAATTAATGTTGTTTAATTAATGTATATATATACATACATATATATATATATATATATATATATATATATATATATATATATATATATATATATATATACACATACATACATTATTGTATTATATACTATTTTAAATACCAATATGTATATATTGTAAATTACATCAAATATTAAAAATTAGAACTGGTCATTCATAAGAAGTTCTATGATTGACTTCCTATAACTGGCTTCGGTCAGTAAAAATATGTCGATATCACAAAACTTGACATTGTAATCTGTGACAATGCGTCGCAGGGGCGCGCGCACGCCGGCCTTCGTCCGACTGACATCAGACGCAAAAAGGCGGCGCGGGCACGCCGCTCGTTGAGCATTTTGATACGTACGGTAACATAGCTTATTATTCAGTGCAATACAGTCATATTTACCATGGCATAAACCATAAAGAACACAAGTGTCCAGTAAATACCTACGAGAGTGGAGAGTAAGCATTGAGTACTTTTTAAGCAAATCTGCATAAGGTAGATTATAAGAACGGTGACATCTATAGTGCATAGAACGCATGAACTTTTTCTGAACTGACTCAAGGGCATTTATATATTTCTTATAATGAGGATTCCAGATACTGACAGCATACTCAAGCTGTGACCGTACCAGAGATTTGAATAGTAATAAGTACGTCTCCGTCCGCTTGAAGTCTACGCTGGACCGCATGACAAAGCCATACATCTTATATGCTTTGTTAATGATAGTTTCAACGTGCATATCCATGTGTAACTTAGAGTCTAAATTCACGCCAAGATCTCGAATCATAGAAACAGTCTGAAGCGTAACACCACACAACGAATAGGGATAGGTAACATTATTAACTTTTTTTGTAAATGAAATTTTTTTACATTTCGGTAAACTTAGATGAAGTTTATTATTCAAACAATAACTAGTAAATTTATCTAGGTCACTTTGAAATTTTCTGCAATCATCAATTGATTTAATGGGATAAAATATTTTTAGATCGTCTGCATATAATAGAAATTCACAGTGATCGAAACAAATGCCAATATCATTAATGAAAAGAACAAACAAAAGAGGGCCTAATATTGAGCCTTGTGGTACTCCGGAACTAGCGATGAAGTCATCTGACTGATAGCCATTGATGACAACTCTTTGAGTTCGGTTAGAAATATAGGAGGAAAACCATCTAAGTAGATCACCCCTGATACCATTAAATGCAATTTTGTTCAAAAGCAGTGCATGATCCACTTTATCAAATGCCTTTTTGAAATCTGTGTATACTGCGTCGGTCTGTGTAAGATTGTCCATATTTTCAAACAAAGTATTACAGAATACTAAAAGATTGGTGTGTGTGGATCGTCGTTGCACAAAACCGTGCTGTTCTTGAATAATACTGTTATGTAATATTGGATACAGAGCGTTATGTACTAATCGTTCAAAAAGTTTAGACATTGTGGAAAGTATTGAGATTGGACGATAATTTGCAACGTCATGTCTACTACCATCTTTATGAACGGGTGTTATATTTGCAGTTTTCCATATATTTGGAAATACTCCCCCCGAGATACATTTGTTATAGAGAATAAAAAGGGGATGTGAAATTGATTCAGCAGTATTGACTAAGAACAACGGGGTAATGGTGTCCGGACCAGGGCCCTTGGCTAGATTAAGTCGTTTAAGTTCTTTGTAAATAGTGTCACGTGAGAAAAATAGAGATGCTACATGTGTGTTAGTTTCTAAAGTGTCCTGGGGAGGATTCCAGGTCAAAGTGTTGAGGCTAGTGGGTTCATAGACTGACTGAAAGAACTTAGCAAAAAGTTTACATATGTCGGTAGGGTCACTGGTTCGGGCACCATCGTAGAATACACTAGAAGGAATGCTGGACTTCTTTTTCTTGGAGGAAATATACGTCCAGAAATACTTAACATCTATCTTTATACTGTCCTCTACGTTACTTAAATACTTGTTTAAACACTTAGTACAGTCCCTCTTAAACTGGCTACGTAATTTGGCAAAAATATCATAATCAGATTGGTTACTAAACTTTTTCCATTTAATCCAGTATTTGTTTTTCAGTTTAAATAGGTGTATTAAGGAGGAAGAAAACCAAACGGGGAAATTGCTGGGTTTAATGACAGTAACAGGGACGTGTGCCTTAATAATAGTGAATAAAGCTTCATAAAAAGTCGACACAGCCGTTTCTGCAGATAAGGGGTTTAATATACTGTCCCAGTCCACTAGTGCAATCTCAGTATTAATTTTGGAAAAATCAGCTTTATTAAAACAATATCGTCTCCTAACGAGCCTAGTCATGCTATCAGTGTCCAACGATATGTCAATGTGAGCCTGGAATGGAGTATGGTGAGTATCGATAGGTACCAGGGGCCAGGAAGCGGCAGAGCAGCCACAGCGACGATTTGAAATGAATAGGTCTAGGATACGCCCAGAGCTATTTTTATTGTAATTTAACTGATAACCATCAATAGCAGATACAAAATTTATCATAAGTTTACTCGCAGGGCATAGGTTTTCGATCGAGGCTGGGTCGACTCCACCGGTTCCATCGTTCCACTCGATATGAGGTAAGTTAAAGTCACCGATAATAGGTATAGTACGTGTCCACATGATCAGTACAAAGAAATTCCTGGAGCGAGTCGAACAACTGCTCGTATACAGCGGCCGGTTGCCGCGGCGGTAAGTACAGCGCACATACAGCGTGCGCGCGGCCGCCGCCGGCAGCCACCTCCAGCAGCACGTAGTCCACGAGCGCGGGCAGCGGCGGCAGCGCGCGCGCCGAGCCCGCCGCAGCAGCCAGCCGCGTGACGCGCAGCCCGCGCCGCGCAGCCACCAGCACGCCGCCGCCGTCCGCGCGCCCGCTGCCCGAGCGGTCGCGGTCGCACCGGTACACGGTGTAGCGGTCGTCAAGTAGCTCGCCGTCGTTTATCGCTGACGTCAACCATGTTTCGGTCAGTATTATAATATCAAAATCCATCGTAAGAACATTAGTAAATAACGTTTTTAATTTAGTCCTAAGCCCTCGGCAGTTCTGATAGTATATTTCGAGTCTGTTATTTATTTTACCATTGAATGTAAATAAAATGAGAGTAAATAAGTATAGTTATAAGTTGTAGTATACGGGATATATGTATGAAATAGATAAATCATGGTTCTATGCACATATAGGCAGTGATTGAGCATTTTGTAGCAAAACTGTAGCGATTCCTGATCGCGCACGCCAAATTTAATCGTCGCTAAGCGAGGTGTCTCGCCAATTCTTACAAGTTGTAGCATATGAGTGACAGGGATAGTTGCGTTTAGAATTAGATTTGGCGGCCACGACATAACAACTACTACTATCAAGCTTACCATAGGTGATATGCACTTATATTGCACTATATAGCGATAATAAGACAATTCGTTTATATTAGCGTTGTTGAATATACATACGTCTAGTACACATCGCATAAAGTTACCGAAAACCGATGAAAGGCAGGTATAGGAAGTCAAGCGATAGTTACAAACTATTATACAAGTAGAAAGAAAAAACATGGCTATTATTTCAGAAACACACAGTATGTTGAGGTAGGATTGCAGCACAATAGCATACCATGTTACTATGTATAAAAATAAAACATAGGCAGTATTGTATAGATAGCATATTGCGATGCTTAATATGTTTATAGGCATATTATTATCCCGGCAAGCGGGCAGGTGAGCCAAGCTAGGTAGTACATCGACTGCGCGCACAGCAATATATGTATAAAATGTATAGTTTAAGTTAGCAATGCTCACGCGCAGAACATAGTGATTATAAGTTATAACCACAGCAGATACAAGCAAAATAAGGAATTGGATTGACCAGACTATCATACAGAAAGCAAGAATACTATTGCATTGAGTAATTGAATATATGTTGGAAACTACGAATTCGCGTAATAAAAGATATAAATACCGTAACTTAACGAAATTATTGCGAAGTTTTGCGAATTTTGTCGATGTCTCGTTCTGATCGTATAGCATGAACCGACGACTTCTCACGCTCGCGGACCAATATGGTGCCGTGTTTGATCCATACAAATTTGTAATCATGCTTCTTTGCGGTTTCCCGGGCCTGACGAAACAATTGCTTGTTACGGAGTGTTAGATGCTCGTTCACATATATCTGTTGCTGTTTACCCGTGACGCCAAGCTGATCTGACATAATTTCTTTAGTCCGGCGGGCCGCCGTGACTACATTATCTCGTAAAATACGCGTAGCAAACTTCACGATGATATTCTTTGGCTGCGAGCTGGTACTGGCATGCGGCACACGGTGGACTGACACAATGTCCTTACGAGCAACCGAGACCTGGATCACTTGCCCCAGCCTCTCCACCACATCGAGCAGGCTCTCGTCCCGCCGCTCGGGTAGACCATTGATTTCGATGTTATTGAGGCGGGCCTGCTGCTCCATGAGCTCGACCTTGCCCTCCATGTTATACAACCTGTTGTGTAGCTGTAGGCATTCCTCCTCACAGTCTTTACGCACAGAGGCGAGCTCCTCGGGAAGGCCAGCATACGCATGTTCAAATTCGTCGTGACGCGCACTTAGAAACTCGACACACTTCTTCAACTCGCACAGCTCACCCTGGACGCCAGCGAGGCTCGAGTCGATCTTTGAGATCAGCGCCGATGTTAACTGATGGAATTTGGTGTCCATTGTAGCGAGAATGACGTGTAAGTCGGGGCTGATGACGCCGCAAACCTGCTGGGGTACGTGACCCGTAGCACTGATTTGAGGGCTGCTGATACCCGTGGTCGAGGTCTGATCCAAATCACTAATTTCCATATTATGGCGTGTGGATACAAGTAGGCACAAATAATAATATCCGCGCGGTGGTAGGCGGACAAAGGACTCGTGCGGGGCGAGCTACGTAACAACACAAGTGAACGGCACGAGCGCGCAGCGCTGACTGATCTTGGCTTGTCTTGAAAATATTGTTAAATGTTAGAAAACACACAAATTACTGTTTTTTTTTAAATTTAAGATTCATATTATGTATGATAATTTCGCGATCAAAACGAATCTAATGACTCATAAGTTGAAATCAATAATAAGCTACAGGAGGTCAGTGACGAACCCACATTCCCACACACGAAAACCTATATCCTCCTCCTTCCGACATAATCTTATTACTTCATAGCCACATTTATCTACAAGCTTTCATCTACTAGGTCCAATCTACATACAGCGATGACCAGCGGTTACAAAGTCCTTCCGTTTAGTGTTGCGTTGCACCGCACCGGTATATCGATATCGGTAACTCGACGCTTTGCATCGCGGTATCGATTGCAGGTGCTAGGGACGGTGCCGAGGTTAACTACTAGTCCTAGATTTGTCGACTGTGAGACCGTTTCCACATGACTATTTTTAACTACTCTATTTATAAAATTCTATTCGACAATATTTAAAAACTTCAATGTGGTGTACTAAAAACCGAGCGTGACGAATGGGGATATTGAATTGATGTAGAGGAAGTGATACTTGTGTACAGTCACCGGCAGCTAAGTAGATCCAAAATGGCGGCGAAATTGTAAACAAAATCGACAATTTTCATTGAAATCATAATAAGCGTTACCATTAATCTACTGTCGAGTCTACCTTCAGGGACTGTCGCCATTTCAGGCCAACTTAAGTTTTGAGCTCAGACTATTAATACGGGCCCTAGCATCGGCATCCGTAGACTGATGATGATGTTTTACTATCATAAATGTCTCATTCCGACAGGGTCCTTTGGAATCAGCCCCCTTATTACCGTTCTCAAAACGATGAAATCATACCATGTCATGGCGCGCCGAACAGAGACGCTGCTACACCAATGCAATAGCACTGTCCCTGTCACGCACGATATGACATGGTATGAGTTGATCGTTTTGAGAACCATAATAGACAGTATAACGTTACAACATATTTATTCATTAGATACACGAAGAAACCGGCGATATCATCAGATTTCACACACACGCTTCCGTCAGACAATTTGATTTGATTCGATACCAAAACCGAACATTAAACGAAACGAGTAAAAATAAACAACAATGGAATGTGTTCATGTCAAAATGTAATTTATTCGTTCACAACTCACCGAAATGTACGCAATCCAATTTGAATAACGGAATATGGATTGTCCTGACACATGAGATCTGTGAAAATCGAATCTATGTACACATGTTCTACCTGTATTGGTCGACTGCAGGTGGTATTAAAATGACATGTATGTATCAAAGACCGTGGAACAATTGAATCAGACGTGAGATCATAAAATATGACGTGGTAATATGTCATGGGCCATACTATTTAGTACAGTTGAAGACAGATATAAATATACAGAGGGCCTCAATAAGGTTGAGATTTTTTTCAAAAACCACTGGACCGTATTTAATAATTATTTTACAGTTACATAGTTTTCACTTTTATCTATCAAAGAGTTGTCGCAATAGGTCAAGTAGTTTTTGAGAAAATCTCAACCTTAAAATCTCTCCTCTACACCTTTCTCTGTGTTCCACCGTACGTAGCTTTCATGTTTCAATTCTGTATCGCTGATGATTATCCTTATATCTATAAGATAATTAAAAATAAAATTGTGCGAGTGCAGGTGGTATTAAAAGGACAATTGTATCAAAGATCGCTGAACAATTTAATCAGATGTGAGATTAGTACCAAGATCTGAATGCTAGCCAGATGGGTTCATATAGGGTTAGGGTCGCAGTGCAATCATCATCGTTAACACTGAAACTTTTTAGAAATAAAAATAGTTTTCTATTGTGAGCCATTACTACAAATTATTATATATAAACGGATATCATTCACTTTTATTGTTAAAGTCGGCAAGTAGACCGACAGTTTCGACCGATTTCGACGGTCTTTTTCAAGGTGAGCACACACACACACACACAGTGCGCGAAGAAACGTCAACGGCGACGCGGGCGTCGCGCGCTCACCTTGAAAAAAACCGTCGAAATCGGTCGAAACTGTCGGTCTAATTGCCGATTTTAACAATATAAGTGAGTGATATCCGTTTCCATTTGGTCATGCGGCTTGATATAAAATATATAGCAATGCTTGGGTTAAACTGAACAATACTCTATCTAAAGTCTCTGTTATTAGCTCTGGTCCCCTCGACGGAGTACCAGGACTTAAGAAAGAGAAAGGATATATAGTATTCACGAACCTTTAACAAGGCGACGTCATGGTAGCGGGCTCGGCCATCGGCTTTGTCAGCCGCCGAGTCTTTTGCTCCCAGCATTTGCTACTGGACAAGAATTTTATGAGAGCTTGGTGACTTAAGGAGCTAAGCCTATAGGCGGAGAAGAGGATCCGCCACCTTACTACACTGTTCAATTTTGCCTACAGCAAACGTCTTTCTTAATCTATCTAAAAGTAAACAATGGTATTTGATTGGGAAGCCGAAAGGGGATTATTATCTATTCTATTTTTATTTGAATGGCTTCTACTCTTATTCAAGAGATAATTTCGCCAGCGTCAAGTTATTTAGAGTATTTCATGTAGGTAAATAGAAAATTAAAAGAATTAAAAATAAATCCGCCATTCCAAAATAAAATAATATCGATAATAATCCCGAAAAAATAGAGTATTTTTTCGGAATTATTATCGATAATTGAACCAATTTTCTACAATGACTTTTACAAATGACATTAATTCATTTTTATTTCTAAAAAAAGTCTTAGATCAAAAATACGAGTAGGTAGTCACTGAGACTGGACATCCGATCGGCTTCCTTTTCCGTTACATTCTGCCTAAAAAAAAGTAGTTATCATTACTTTGTTACTTACTACAATACCGATCACTGCAAATGTAAACAAACTTTTAAAAAAAATCAATGATTTTGAAACGAATTTCAATTCAATTCAAATACACTTTATTGTACATAAAAGACACAACAATTACAGAAACAAAAATACCAAACATAATGTACAATTTTGGCGGCCTCATCGCTAAAAGCGATTTCTTCCATTCATTAGAAGAGATATGAAGAATACGATACGATTTTTTTAAAGATTATCGTTACCTAGCCACCATTATACCTCTCAATGTACTTTATATTCTGTCTGGACTCGAACCCGCACAGCAACAGTGCATTGCGAATGTAAACAGGGAAACGCAGCCGGCTGGATCGATATGGCGCGGTAAACACGGCGGTTGCCATGGCGACGCGGCGGGAGATTTCGTCACTTCCGCCCCCGACCCCCGGCTGGCGTCCCACAACCCCCCTGCATCCCCCTCGGGGGCGCTGTCCGCAAGCCTTGTGTTGTGACGCGGCGACTATGACCATTTTATTTTTCGTAATTCAAAATTGCGCTAAAAAGTTACTTGGGTCTACGGTGTGTTTTAGATGAAAATTGAATCTTGCCGCATTGATTATATTATGTTGACGTTAATTTTTAACTAAAAGGAGACCGTTGTATGTTTAATTGCTTACTGCACAAGGGGATATTTATCCGACTGAGGAAAAGAGGAGAGTAATATTTTTGCTCTTCTTTGTCATCTAGTCTGTGATAAATTACCTCGACCCATGTGCAATATCGTAATGTTAGACTTAACATAAATATTAATATATGTAACACAGAATTTGAATTACGTATTATCCATGCTCGGTGAATAAATTAGAACATGATGAAAAAATTCTTGCCGTGGGCAGGACTTGAACCTGCGACCTTGTCATTATGTAACACAATTTATCCAACTTATACAAAACTTACGACATAACGCCTCCAGGAAAACTTACCTGCAAACAAAAGCAAATAATCATAAATTAAAGTTAAACTCATAATGCGTAGTTAACAAAAGAAAATTGAAACAGCGTTGGCGTTTAAAACCATCCGTTATTGGAACAAAAGCATTGTTTTCTGGACAATGGGTCTGAGGGATTCTCGATTGGGATGTCGGAACAACTTGGTAGATCGGGGCGATTATCCTCAGATGAATAAACGGGTAAATGTCTAAGAAAATGCGTAATGGGATGGGATAATCGTACCTATTGGTGTAGCTTTGGATAGCGTAGTATCATTGATCTCCTATAAACAACTAGATGGAAATGGCATAAAAGAGCTTGGTGGGATGCTGTAGTTGAGAGTTTCAACTTGGAACACTGGAATGTCGTTACGGAGGTTCTGGGTTCGAACCTCAGACCAGAAATGTACCAATGAGTTTTTCACGTGTTGTTTTTAAAGAAAATTTATGTACCAACATTTGTAGAATGGTCTCAAAAAAGGCGAAGCAAAACGTCGCGAGGAAACATTGATCTCCTATGAACACAGACCACTGTGGTCTGTGCCTATAAACAACTAGATACACAGTCTGCCTTCTAAAAATGACCTAGCACAAAGAAGGCCCAAACGGATGAATAGATCCTCATTTGCTTTATTGGAGATTATTTGGACGTTCACAGTGGACCCTAATTTGGACGTTTTTAAAATTGTTTTAGTAAGACCTTTGTGTATCTAGTTGTTTATAGGAGATCAATGCGTAGAATACTTTTTTGACACCGGTTCTGGATTTATTCTTGAGGAATTAGTACTGTATTACTCCAAGCTTCGTAATAATTGGATAGAGAAGGCCAATGAAAGGGAAAATTGGAGTAAAATGGAGGACGCCTTTACTCGTTGAGAGGTCTTTAATATTAGTATAAACACATGACATGATTAATATTTGACTAAGTTATTGTATAAATGAAATGTATAAATGAAAATGATTAAAGAAATAAAAGGCTTATAATAATAATACATAGTTACGCGGTGGTTAAGGAACTGAACAATTAAATCAAAGTTTTATTAATACCACAGTCAGAATCTTCGAGTATTTTGATATTTCAAATCAATCCCCTTTTGACAAAGCAAATTGCAGTTTGTATGGAATTAGTAGGACGTGTTGTCTTTTCAAATGTCTGTAAACATGTTTTTTTTTTCAATTGATTTCACAGGTGACCATCAATGATTGTCTACTTTGCAAAATTATCGAAAATAATTTAATTTTTTACTAGTCAATTATCCACGCCATCATTTTTGTTATCAATGATTGAGTTTTAAGGTTTTAAGTGAACAGACATACAGTCAGAGATTAAGTCTTATTTATATAGACAAGACGAACACAGACAGGTTTAACGACCCCTTAATATTCGTGTGAATATAGGTAGTGATGGGACACGATAAGATAATCGATAACAGAGTATCGATTAATTTGTAAGGTGATTGACTGGCGTGCCGTCGCGACGCACGTTATTTGATTTAGATAATAGTGGAGCCAGCTGGGCTGGTATGCTTGGAAACTATTAATACTAGGTCATTTATTTATAACTTTATTGTACAACAAAGCCGTATGAATAGAATAGAAGTTTGATCTAATCCTTAAATAACTATAAAATAAGACGAATCTAACTATTTCTCAGTCGTCAAAATATATCAAGCATACAAAACTACATATACTCGAAAACTGTACCTTCCTCCTTCCGGTAGACTAGTTAAAAGAATATTTCCTCAAAAAAATGACGCAGGTCAATAATTAAGACTTCATAATCGGCTTAGGTGGCAACTCACCCTCCAAAATATCTATGGGTGAGATGTCACCTTTTAAAATTTATAGTGGTCGATTCACTCAGTACCTGGGTGAGTTGTCAATGAAAAATCATTGTAATGCCCTCCACGCACAGCCGCGACCATGCCGCGATCTGCTATCAGTTGAAACGCATGCGGCGCCTCATTTTTGGCCATTTTAACGTCCGGTAGGTAGCGATCTGAGGCCTGCGATCTACGTCCAGTAGATAACTACGGCAGAAAATGAGCCGGGCATGCGTTTCAACTGATCGCAGATCGCGGCTAGGTCGCGGCTGTATGTGTCAAGCCTTAGGCAAATAAATGTTTCCCAACTAACTAAATCATTTAGACATCGTTGTTAGTTTGATAATGAGAACAAATCTTGATTAAGAATGACAGAATATTAAATGTGAAGTAACCTCATTGTCACTTACGAAACCGAATTACAACTGATAACTAATTTATCGAATTATAACCCGTCTGTGCACGTCCCTAGTGGGCTGATTCGAGTAATCCTGAATAATTGTACTTAGTCTTGAAATTCCAATGAGGCTGTTTAACATATTCCATTAGTAATTAAGGCGCTTTAACGCTAACACTGACTGAGTACTTACGAGTATTTAAGAATTTATTATCGACTTAAAAAATAGTAATTACTAAAATTATAGATCGGAATTATATTATTACTAGATGAAAAAGGTAGGTAGGTAAACAACATTACTTATGTACCAATATATATTTATGTAAACATTATTACTTATGTATTTAAAAAATCCCAAATGTACGAAACAGGGACTAAAAAGTATTTTTTTTTTCAGGATAAAGTAGATAAAGCACGATTTATCTACCTATTTACCTATTTATTTATTTACGACCGTGGTCCAGGTCTCAGCGGAAGACCAGCGCTCCGCTCTCGGGCAGAGCACATGCTGACCTGGGACCTGTTTGGCACTGCTACACGCACCGTAGTTATGTATTTCATTATTTTATAAGTTTTTCTGTACCATATGTATGTATGTGTGCTGTGTTGTGTCAAATAAATGGTCATTCATTCATTTATAATTGTTAATGCATCAAAATAATTTGATACGATTTGATACTTAATACAGCGGCGGGGTATATTGAAATGTATTGGTCTAGAATGACGTCTGTCAACTGAACCTCCGTACCAACTAGATTACTTTTTACTTTCAGCTTCGAAAACTACACTTTTCACTTCACCCGCGTCTTCTAAATTACCCCTTAACGATAAATTAATGTCATTTTAACTAGTAGGCACAGTATCTGAGGGGTTGTGTAAGGGTCAATTAACACTGGCGACGCGACGCGACGACGACGTAGCATGCAGATTATACCGTCTACGAACTTCACCGGCTGTAGCTTCACGTAGTTGTCGACGCACCGCCCCGTCGCCCGCTTACGTCCGTCGTTCCGCAGAGAATGCATAATAATTAAATTACTCTCCTGTCTACTTATCATGGTGATGTGAGATTAGTTGCAGTTACTGTAAGTTAGATTCCGACCTGAAGTTAATAAAAAAATAACGTTCACTTTTAGCAAAAGTCAGTACGCGTACCTAGTAAATAACAATCTGCAAAGAATTGCCCTTGTTTTATTATCAATATTAAATGGTGAAATAATTTCGTCGGGATTCGAGCCATTCCGTTGTTTTATTATATTGCTGCATAAATGAAATAATGATTAAATAGCTTTAGATTTACGTTTTGCACGAATGTTATTATGAAAGTAAATAAATTAATATTTGTACATTTATACGACTTGTATTATGTTAGACATGTTTTTACATCCGACATTAATTTTGACTATATTGACATTTAATAATGCGCGACTACAATTTCACATCACAATGATGCAATGCATGTGAGCCGTTCATACACTGGCAACCGATTTATCAAGGGAGCTCAAGCTATCCACTACAAAGAATTATTGTTATGAAACTATTTTATTGACCATGATTTTAGACCATGTCCAGAAGAGGCGTTTTACGCGCGAGTCAAGCCGTGACAATCACATTTCAGCTAATAGGGTTGTGCGTTTCGCGAACGACAATAGCGTGATTGGCTACGCGAGACTCGACTCGCGCGTAAAACGCCTCATTTGGACATTGGTCTTAGCTCAATATTGCGTCGCGTCGCATCGCCAGTATGAATTGACGTTAATCGATTGAACCGTAGCGGACCAATTCCGGGAATTAATATGTTGTTAATGGCGCCTCGGCTCGAGAGCTCCCTTTGATGTTCTAGGGGAGATATAATTTATAGATACGTCTACAGACGGCGCTGTTCTGTATGAGAACTTGGTGTGTTCAAAATATGTTTCTATGACTATCTTTATAAAATACTAGCGTCCCGTCCCGGCTTCGCACGGGTGATAAATACAGCCCATGTTACTCAGGGATAATGTAGCATTATAATGGTGAAAGAATTTTTGAAATCGGTTTAGTAGTTTTTGAGTTATTCGTTACAAACATACAAAAACACAAATCTATAATCTCTTATAATATCAGTGTACATTGAGAATATTATAATCTTCTATAGTTAATAAAAAAAAAAATTCTTCATGAAAATTTTCATGTAGCAAGGAACCATGTGCAGTGAAATAAACAGTTTTCAAAAAAGTGCACAACATTCATTATCAAAACCACCGACTTCTACTATTCAGTTAGGGATTTTATTTTATGCAAACTCTTCGCTTTTTATATATTTGATTGACGTTGTTGATTTTGTTAAATGTTTTGTTATGTGACTAATCTTCTCAATTATTTTAAGTATTTTCAAAATGTTATTATGATTTGCTATTCGATCAGAAATGTAACCTAGCTTTTATTTGTTATTTTTAATAAGGCCTATCCTACTTCACTCACACAACAAGTACTTAATAAAGGCAATAAGCCTACAAAACTATTCTTAATTTCCCTGGACGCGAGAAAAATACAATGTCCCACAAACAGCCAGCACAAAACAAAACGTAGTATCTCTGTATTTTTAATATTCTCCGCGGAGAGCCCCGGTAATGTAAATACAAGACATTACACGTTTACGAGGCAACATGCATTATTTCCCCGGGGAGTAGAGCCCCACTTTTAATTTGTGCATAAACCAAATTATTCACTTTAATATCACATTTTTGAACTCTAATGTACTGGAATTCATGTAGGTAGTACGAAAGTCGGAATTTTTTTATTTAAAATAGATACTATTACAATCTGAGTAAAATTGTAACTGGTGAGTTTTTTTAACTAATATCTAGAATAAATAAATAAATCATATTTACTCGTTAGTTTCTCCATTTGTTTGAATTTTCAATAGAAATCGAATATATACGAGTAAAACATGTCACTTCCTGATGACGTAGAGAATGAAAATGACAACAAGGATGGAAACATGCATATAAAAAATTCTTTAGGCTGTCTCCATAGAGCGTGGCAAATTTTTTCACTCATGACAGACAGAGAAAAGTATACAGCAGGTCTCAATAAGGTTGAGATTTAAAAAAAAAACTACTTGACAGAATTGAATAATTATTTTACAATTACATAGTTTTAACTTTTATCTAACAGTGAAAGAATTCTTGCAAATGGTCTAGTAGTTTTTTTAGATAATCTCAACCTTAAGAACTTTACTGTAAGTACACTTTTCTCTGTATCTATAGTTTTCACTGGAGCGGTATTTTCATACACATAATGAAATTGAATTTGTGTAAAAGCCTCTAAGACCTTCTGGAGAAGTGCACTTAGTAAGTAAACTTTTAAAGTACATAAAGGCACTTACGTACTTACACTATACGCTTAACACAACTGCACTTTCTACGTACAAGAGATTCATGAATTTTATAAATGAATTACCCTACAAGCTTTGTAGGTATCTCTAGGCGACGATGACCGCTTACCAAGGGCGTCTACAAGATTCAAAAAAAAAGTTTACAAATATAATACAATATCTTATTTTAAGTTTTTGGGCTTAATTTTTAGGTAATTGCCAAAACTACGCTCGACTGTAACTTTCGATGGAAAAAATTGAATAAAATAACAAAAAGCCTTACAAAATCAATACAGGTATTTTGTTACCGATTTAAAGGCAATGTTAACAAAGTACTCGATCAATAGCGTCGTCTTACTCACTCGGGGCTCCATTCATTCCCGTTCCGTTCCATTCGGTCACGCACGTTCCTATTCACGTAACGCGTGACTAGAATAGGGAAAACTTAAGAATGACGTCATCACATAGATCTCTAACTTTATTTTTAGAATTGAACGTTTGCATTGGTTCTTTTACTTATTCTACGGAACCTAAGAGGTTTTTTGTTGTTTAGTTATCGATACTTGGAGGAGGGAACTGTCCCCCCATTTCGGCTTACTATAACTATTTCAGTCGTATTAATAGTCAAAGTCAAATCTCTTTATTGCAAGTAAGCACGTTGTGTACATTTTTGCACGTCAACGCTGAGGAGAAAAGGTGGCCAAAAACTCTCAGCGGCACATCTTTTAAGATAATTATAACACAATTACTTAATAGCTAGGTAATTACACAACTACTACTATTATTAGTAATCTAAACTTTATCCTTCATGCGGAGCCGGCGACACACACCATGCATGTTCATCGTTTAAATAGTCATCTATTCTGTAATACGTCTTAACAAGTGTTCCTTTAATGAAAAAACTGGATTTAATTAGAAACACCACTCCGTGAAACTCCTTACACCATGTCTTAAACAAGCATCTAACTATTAGACCACGTTTATAACAACCATTTATAGGAGTTGTTCAAAAATCTCTTTAACAATCAGGTAACCTTAGGAAACCCCTCGAAAACCTTTAAATTGAAGTCTATTCTTGGAGTCGAAGCTCCTTGAATTTTGACGTGCAGCGTATTCATTTCAAGATCCATTGAACCAAAAGCTTTTGAAATGTTCTAATTAATTAGGTACACTAACAAGGTTTAAAATATCTCGGAAAGATTTCAATAGAAACAGGAAAGCTTTTAAAAGTGATATTTTCCATTAAATAACAGAACGTTAGGTGCTAGAAAAGTATCTCTTGAATACTTTAAATAAATGAACGTATTTATATTTAGATGTATGAGAAATATTTATGCTAGGTTTATGTCGCTTCGGTCCGACATTTGCCTACCCGTTTGGGAAATGTTTGTTGGCTTTGTGACACAGAAATTGAAAGTAGATGCTGCGGTTTTAGTAAGGGTAAGTTGCCCTTAGTAATGCACACACATTCCAATCAGTTATGAAGTTTAGTGATCGTTGTCGCTCGTATTTTCATGATTTTCATCAAAATGCAGAGTTATTTTGACATTACTTGAAAATGTAAATAGAAATATCAAAAACTACATAAATGATGGTGTCAATCTTTGATTTTTGGCAATAATACACAAAAACTTCATTTTCGGTACGCACTCCTAGAATTAAATTAATAAATTGCATTGAAAAGCTTCTTCCAGTAGTTTTTTACAGTACAATAAACTTCCATAATTTGTACTCGTTTAGAATTCAATGAAGCGGCTAACGCAATAAATTATTTTTCGTCCGGAAAATTGAATGGAAATGCGGAGACGTCACCGGCAGCAAACCGCAGCCGTTTGACCTTTCCGATGAAACCACAAATGTAATGAGGCCGAATCCGAAATATGTGGACGATGGGTTAACTATGGCTGGATGTTAATTTAACAATAGTAATAACTTCAATGCGCTGCCGACTGGTGGCAATTTTTGTTATTAATAAAAAAAATATTTTTGGTTTCTAAAGTAAGTTGAAGGGAGGATGTTCAGTATCGGTAACTGCACAACTTATGTTCTACGACTTTTCGTACAAAAAAATAACTTAATGTCTCATGCAAAACGATCAGCTGACTGGTATAAAATGTATGAAGTCAAAAAATATATTCGCGAAAATCGACAAGCCGTAGAACAAAGTTGTTCAGTTAACGATACAGAACGAAAAGATACCTTTGGGATTCCTATTATAAGAAATATTGTGCATAAAGATAATATTTTAGCACATTTTTCCATTATTAGGACACAGTCCGGTTTGTACAACCAATTCTTTTTGGTTTATATTATCCTACTATCTTATCTTATTATTTTTACACCTGCCTCTGCTTTCTCCGCATGCCCAAAGGTCAGCTGGTAGATAATGCCGCAAGGCATTAAGCTCGCCTTTTGTACATAATGTGTAAAAGCTTAAATAAATAAATAAAATTCTTAGAATAATGGATCTTAAAAACCACGTGTATATAAACAAAGTTAATTTCAGAATTTGAATTACGCATTATCCATGCTCGGTGAAGAAATTAGAACATGATGAAAAAAAAAACCTGTCCACGGCAAGAATTTTTTCATCGTGTTCTAAAGTTAATTTCTGTTTTAACAACAAGGGACAAAATTTATCTGAAAACAGGTAACGATGCTAACGATTTAACTCATTAGAATTGAAGGTAACATCGAATTTCCTAAACATTACCTAAAGCTCGAAGACATCCGAATCTAACTTCCTAATTTGTAAAGCAACAAATTAAAATTTCAATAGCAAACTCTAACTAAACAAAATTAAATTACGAATTGGAACGTTCAAGACGTTTCGGAACGTTTCTCGAGTTACAATGGATAGACAAAGGTGTCTTATCGCCTTCACTCCGTTCAAGCATTCTGTGAAACGGAACGCGATATTCGAAACTTAAAAGGTACAATACTATGTGTAATGGAACGGTGGCGCCCAATAGCGCACTTTAGAGAAGCTCTTTAGTCTAAATTAACTTTAAAGTTTGCAAATGTCGCCTTCAAGATTTGATTTGTTTATTTCTATTTTATTTAGTCTAGATATTAATAAAGTTTCGTAACAGAGCCAGGTGGTGACTCAAGAACTAGCAGGAAACCTGGATTCAGAACATTTTAATGAAGCCCGTTTTTTGCTAAATTGTAAATTATTAAAAAAAAACGACTGCATCAGTACTTAGATTACATTTTTATAGCCTATGTCTAATCTAACGACACCTCATATGTTAAAATCCATCAAGCCGTTTAGGCTGTCGGGTGTGCCAAATAATTAGACATACATAATCACATACATACACTCGAAAAACATAACCTCCTTCTTGCGCCTTCGGATAAAAATAATACGTAAATCATTCCTAGATTTTCATAAACAGTAATATAACTGAAAAGAACAATATTCCTCCCAAAACATGAACAGCAAAAGGCAAAAACAATTAACACCAAAACAATCTATCACTATTTTCCTATTACAGTTTTCCGCATTCGCTGTTACACCTTCCACCGCTTTGTCGCTTCGCTATCGTAAATCACATTCGCTTCGCTCAGGGTTGCCACATAATCTAGATTAAGTTGACTTCTCTCATCTAAATTTATGCGTTTGATGCAAATATAAATAAGTAGCTGGCAGTACGGTGGAACACAGAGAAGGTGTACAGGAGAGTTTTTAAGGTTGAGATTTTCTCAAAAACTACATGACCTATTGCAATAATTATTTCACTGTTTGATAGATAAAAGTTAAAACTATGTAACTGTAAAAGAATTATTAAATTCGATGTAGTAGTTTTTGAGAAAATCTCAACCTTATTGAGGCCCCCTGTATAGTTATCTCTGTCATCGTGTGTACATTAAGTTACGAGTTTGTTCGTCAAAATATGTGAAAATAATAAATATTGTGTAATGACAACGAATTTAATTTTTGATTGCCATTGCTGCGTATCTTCACAAAGATTAGAATGTTTGCACAACAATCCAAAAATGGTTATCAAAGATGCAATTACCATCTGTCAATTACACAATTGTGTGACAGGCGACACTCACCTTTATAAACGTCATTTATGTTCAAAAAATTTCATTAGCAAAAACTAGGTACGGCCGAAGACAAAGAAATACATCTCCTGTACACCACAGGAGAGTTTTTAAGGTTGAGATTTTCTCAAAAACTACTTGACCTATTGTAAAAATTCTTTCACTGTTAGATAGATAAAAGTTAAAGCTATGTAGCTGTAAAAGAATTATTAAAATAGGTCAAGTAGTTCTTGGAAAAATATCAACCATATTTGGACCCTCTGTATACTTATCTCTTCGACTGTTAGAATCCTAAGAAAACTATCGTGATACATTTTATTCGATGAATTAAATAATACACATTACTATTGTTGGCAACCCTAGTTTCGTCGTAGCAGTTAATTTCGGATTAATTATACCGCCTTGTTTGCATTACTCGCTCAGTTCTGGTTCAGTAGTGATAAGTGAATATGTATTTCTCAGATAAATTCGTATTTTAGTTATGTCTACTTAGTTGTATATATTTATTGTATTTTATTCAGAAAATTGCACCTTGAAACGGTTAAGTGCAGTGGTATCACTTGAAGTACAATTACTACAAAAGTTGTTCAGTTACCGATACTGAACACCCTCCCTTCGGCTTCATATACCCTTAACGTTACACCCTGTGTAAATAAAACGATACCTTTGATTCAAGAAATGATTTTATTTTCGTGTAATCATTTTCCGAAGGATTTGAATGGAAGGAAACAAACATCTATGAAATAGCTTTCTCTGTCAATATCGCGTATGTAAAGGACTTTTCGAATCAAAGCTCAGAAACGTTTTACTGACGCTTTGCATAGTGAAACGCAATATTTTGCCCAGTTCACATCTCTAGTAGTGTTATTCAAATGTAAGACTTGCAACTTTGGAGCTGAATAGAAACCTAGGATTTGGGAACAACACAACGTTTTAGGGGCCTTCCATGAGCCAACTAGCGCCGCCAATTTAAAAAAATAATGTCTTCCAATATAATCAATTTCAAAAAAAGGTATTTACAAAATGTTCATGCCATGTCAGGCCTTTAAGGGCCTTCCATGAGCCAACTAGCGCCGCCAATCTTGAAAAAATAATATCTCCCAATTTAATCAATTTTATTAAAAAAAGCTATGTACCAAATTTTTATTGCGATTAATACAATTTTTTAAAACATAATATCAACATGATTCAATTTCGGTAAGTTGTAGTTCTCATAATTGCGAAAAAATGCCGTTTTTGGCATATTTGAGAACTACAACTTAGCTTGTCGCAATTATGATAGCTTTTTTAATAAAATTGAAATTACATTGGAAGATATTATTTTTTCAAGATTGGCGGCGCTAGTTGGCTCATGGAAGGCCCTTAATAGTAGGTATTTAATATTGCTCAACAAGCTAATGTGTTCCGGCTCAACAAGCTACCTATTCATACGCTGAATTCTCTACCCAAAGGTTGTCTGGAAGAGATCGCTTTGAGCGATAAGACCGCCAATTGTAATACTAACTGTATTAGCCTATTTCTTTTGTGTATTTTTTTTTTGCAATAATGAATATTTATCTTATCTTAATCTGGACTACGAGACTCGTTAATGAAAGTATTAGAATGTAAATACACACAATACTTTATATTTTGATTTGTTAATTAGATTGTGTGCGTACAGTATTAAAAGTTAGGATGAAAGTGGAATATTAAATGTACAATTTAACGTACTCGCTAGGAGTATCGTTTGCGGCATACGTCAGCCCAGCCGCTTCCTGTGCCGGATATGACCGGATTTATTCTCAACAGCCAATTCGGAGTGGCGGCGAGCTTTGCCGTTAACTGGCGGATACAAGAAGCTACTAGTTAACGAGAATACGGGAAGAATTGGAACTAAAGTACGTAAATATAAATGATCTTAGAATTCGAGTGAGATGATTATAAATAAGTTCGAATTTTATTTTATACAGGGTGTAACGTAAAGGGTATTTGAAGCCGAAGGGAGGGTGTTCAGTATCGGTAACTTAACAACTTTTGTTCTACGACTTTTCCATTTTCGCGAATTTATGTTTTGACTTTTCATACATTTCGATCAGCTGATCGATTTGTATTGACGAGACATTAATTTATTTTTATTTTTTATTCGACAAGTCGTAGTGTGTAAAGTGGTTCAGTTACCGATACTGAACACCCTCCCTTCGGCTTCATATATCCTTTACGTTACACCATGTATACAAGCTATATTTCAAGAGAACTTACGAGAGATTTTTAATAGTAATAATGTTAAAATAATAAAAAATAAACCTTAGGAACTAAGATTATTGAGACTACTAAAAACATACTCTGTAAAAAGATAAGACAGATACAGTACAGATAATCTAGGCGCACGGTAGTGCACAGGGCAAGTTCTTAAAACACCGGCCGCACGTACGTACATCGGGCAATATTTACACGACACGTTTCGAGCCATTCGTTTAACATGTTGTAAAGAAAATATGAAATACAAAAATGATGAAACTCTCATGGTCAACTTGATGCCCAGTCCATCAGCTAGTCAACAGTCTGTCAAAATGGGCTGATGCTTGTTTAATTAGGCTGTCAATAACTTTGTTTTCTAATTTGTTAATCTTTTGAGATTGTAATATTCACAACACTCAATTAATAGAGCAGTATTGAACATAAGATATAAACTGAAGGTAAACTGTGTGAACAAAATTGAACATTTGAAGCAATGTAAAAAAGAAAGAAAGAAAAAGGTTTTATTCACAGACGAGGCATACACAGTACAGCTGACAGCAGATCAAGTGTAACACTTTGGACTTTGGACCGTTCTTATTATCTGCGTCGTAAGATTTAAAATCGTACTGCAAGTGTTACCATTGATCTGCTGTTGTCCGTACAATACAAAAATGGAAAACAACAACAATAACACATTATAAACTTAACACATTGAAGAAGTACATACAAAAAGGGTTGGTAATACAAATATTCATGTTATGTGATGGACCTGTGCATGCCGCAGCAGTGGATTGGATGCAACAGCATGGGGCTCGCTTGAGAGCTTGGCGCTGGTTTTCTGTTGCACTTGCAGATGAATTTCCGAAATTTTACCGCCGATGAATTTCGTTTAATAACAATATTAGACGCGTTTTTAACGTATGTTGTGATAATTTTTGCCAGCTCATGACCTCTAATAGAACAGCCGAAATTGCACCTCACATTTTAAGCTTGTTAAATTGTAACTTGTAACTGTTTGTAATGCCGACTGAATATTCCAAGCATTTCGGAGTTAGCTCGGTTTTACGTCCGCCATAATTGCGCACCAACCCGCGGATTGAATAATATTCGCCCCAAATTTGACGATTTTGACGCAGTGCTAGGTAATTCTGCGAGGTACCGAGTGCTGGGGTCGTATAGCCGCAATGTTGGCTTAGAATGTATTTTTGATGACTTGAGATTTTGGCGATAGAGGCGGTGTTATTTGGGGAATTCAAGACAAGATACACGAGTCGCATCTAAACTCAAACGATCAAAACACATAACGATCAATCAGTCCAGTCCGCATCAGTCCACTGATGCACATATGTCTCTGCACGCGACTCGGTCCGACTCTCGGTCTTTTGCATCCAGTCTCTGCCAGCTACTCTACGCAGGTCATAAACGACCAATGAATTGAATATAATATAATATAAAGGGCAGTCCCTTTTCGTTGGTAGTGGTCAAATCAATCGTCAGAGTTGTTCAGGCCGCCTCTCTGCCATTGCCTAACGATTAATGCTGAACGACAACAACCAGGACCAACCGCGTAACCTGTTTTCTGAGGCACCAAGGAGCTCAGGATTTCACCAGCAGTTTATCACTCAGATACAGACATCGTTGCTTGACTTGAACAACCTTCGAGCCACGTAAGGAGTTGGTCCAGGTTGCTGAACATCTCTGACAGTAGGTTTGGTCACTAAGGTAATTGTCCCACCGCCGCCGGCGAGTAAGCGAGCGTACAAAAGGGACGCAGCGATACTCGTTCAGCGACATATATTTTATAGTTGATCACTGAGAGAGTATCGCTGCGTCTCTTTTGTTTACACGGAATGTATTATCTATTGTACGTTTCTTTAGCTAAAAAATAGTACTACACACGCGAAGAAGAACTTGAACGATCATTATCAACACTTACTCGCAACTGGATTACGAGACCCTCGTTCCAAATTTGTCGAGGTTGTCGATATTTTTTGATGGAGTGCCACACAATGCGTACGCTTTTTCTTAGCTTGATAGGTCCACAGCCCTAAACATGACTTAATTGAATAGAATGTGACTTACGTTTCGATATCGTTTGTGCGATATCTAATGCATGATCGGCGTCCGCGCCTCGTCCGTTAGACGCTGCGTGTATTCTGTAACAAGAAACAGTTTATTAGATTCTGAAGTAATTAAGAAGCCTTATAGTTCTCAGACGAATTATGTGGACCCCAATAGTTTGCGGGCTGACTGTTTATCTCCCATATATTTTAGATGGAGCGGTCATACAATGTTTAGTGCGGTTTTTTTGACAGTCAGCCACAAACTAATTGCCTAATAGGTCCACAACCTAAAAAAACAACTGTCAAACTCCATAGACAGTTGTAAGAGAATAACAATTTTAAATCAAAATATTATCTAAATAACTTATACCTAAACCACAAATCATAGCTAAAACATAAATTCTGATTCCGTGATTAACAAAAAAGCGTATACGAATGATTAAACTGTAAATCAATTTTGTCCGTTAATTTACGCAGAGGCATTCGCTTAATGAAATCGTTCCAAATTCAAAACGGGCAGCTTTCTGCGTGGGGCGGTAATGAACTTCTAAATTCGGATGCGATTAGACCGTCCTTTGTCTTTTATCCAACGGTTTTTGGACAGCCTGTGTTATAGTACGTTTTAGATTATCTTCCCTTGTATGAATCATTGAGGGTGCTTAAAAGTCTTAAAACCCCTACTTGAATCTACTAGTTAATGGCGATGGCTTCTTTATTGCGGAAGATATTTTATCTTTATCTGAAAATAGTTTCAATTAATGTCAGTAAGCTGTGCAAGTAAGATAGGTACAATAGTTTTTGAAACATCAAAATTGTCCAAAATTTATTGCATAATGTCTTATGGATGAATGACGAACCAGCCAATATAACTATAGAATATATCCTAGCTATCTTTGTTACAATTTATGAACAGTGACAACAGTATAGTAGTAACATTTTACTATAACCTATTTCGTCTATCATAGTTTTTACGATACACCTGACAACAAAAACGTGCATAGAACCATAAAGAAAGACAAAGAGCATTATCATTCATCTCGTTTCCCCCCGAGATAGTCCGTCATTCCTGCCGAATCACGTTTAGGATCCGTTGCTACCTGCATCGGAATTATTATTCCTTAGGGTTCCGCATTTAAACTTTATAATAACTAAATTAAAATAACTTTATTTTATGCGACATGCATTTGTTTTGTAACCTCGGCATTTAAATCGTAAGATTTCGCAGTGAAATACAGGACCATACTTCACGTATACAGTTTTTTCCTATTCCATCGAATGATGGATCAAGACTTGTCGACAATATGTTGATGTTATTTAAAATTTCAAGTCTACGTTCTCATATTTTCATATAACTTATTCTTTAATAAGATAAACCTCTCTCCATGGTTGGATTTCACAAATAATTCACAAATAATTTCAAGAAAAAATAGTATTGTGCTTGTACCTAATTACACCGGACGGAATTCGGTGAATTGAAACACAATACAGGTTTTATAACCCAGTTCGGACACCTGTCTCCCAAAGTAACTTCCTAAATTCAGGTTATTTATAGTTCAACTTGAACTGATGAATTTGATAAACATATGAAGGGATTACATGAAGACATGTTGAATAAATAAAGGAACTTATCTTATAAATCGTACGAGAAAACCGTTACTAATGAAACCACTACGGAACACTAAATTATGCGTATCGGACACGCACTTGGCCCATTTTTTCTTTTTTTTCGGCTCAAGGCCAAAACGGTTGCCCATACCATAATGGAGCCAACGGCTCAGACGTGCCCTGCTGCTTTACAAATGGAATAACGAATAATTCTTTAAAGTTATTTTATCGGTAATTTGACTTTATAACCGTTGAATAATTGATATAGTTTGGAGTCGAATACGTTGGGTTGGTTAAACGATTAGTTGGTTTTGGTATTACCGGATGTATCAAAAATTTCAGAATCGTTAACTGACAAACTTGGTCTACGACTTTTCGAATAATAATAATAATGTCTCTAATAGATCAGCTGATCAGAACTTTTAAAAAAAATGTTAAATAAAAGTTATTTTTCAGTACCAATACTGTGTCTCTTTGACTTACTACCCTTTTTGTTTTTTTATGTACAGTCGACAACAGATCAATGGTAAGACTTGCAGTACGATTTCAAGTCTTACAATGCAAATAATAAGAACTGTCAAAAGTATAAAGTGCTACCATTGATCTGCTGTCGACTGTACTTTCTATGATGATAATGACTTTTCTTCTCTTAAATCCATTTAAAAAGTCGCCATCAAATATTTACTTGTAAATGATATTCAGAATCATACCTCTCTATAAGTAGATACTATAAGTAGATACATTAATAAATACACTGTGTATATTTTTGCACGTCAACATTTTTTAGAATTTACATTATCAATTGGCAATGAAAAGGTGCCAACGCGGAGAAGAAAAACTGAATCAGAACGGATAATGAAACCGATTTTCAAACTACAGCTAACAGCGGATCAAGTGTAACACTTTGGACTTTTTACCGTTCTTATTATCTGCGTCATAAGAGTCGAATTCGTACAGCAAGTGTTACCATTGATCTGCTGTTGTGTCCGTACAACCAAAATTACATCAAGTACGTTAGGTACTAGGCCTAATACCAATAGCATACTGTAACCGCCGTTATAACCGAGTTAGCGTAACACAAAGTAACAATTAGGCCCAAATCCGCATTGTGACGAGCTAACCGACAGCAAAGCCTTTGATCCCACACCGTGACGTAACGGAACTCCATAACACCCTTTATATTGATGACTGAAAGCCCAAAGCGGCCAATTTGCGAAATTTCAACGATGTCAGGGACACACAGACCGATGAAGCTAGTTGACACAAAATGACGGCAGTTCACGAGACCCATAAGGCTGCTTTTCCGCTAAGCGGTGTGCGAGGAAAAAATCCACCAATAGAATCACTTCATTTTCCTAGCCTCGATCAGCTCAGTGATTCTATTGGTGGATTTTTTCCTCGCACACCGCTTAGCTACCTCGCACAGCTCTGACGGAAAAGCAGCCTTATGGGCGCTATGGCTGATGGTGGCACTTAACTTGGCTATTCGTATTTGCGTATTTGTCATAAAAAAATTTAAAATGTATGTTCCGCCTTTTGATTCCTCCGACATGAGGGTCGGAGACTTTTTTCAGCGTACACGGTCTTTAGAATAATATATATATTTATTACTTTGTTCTGTGTAGTTTCCTGCTTTTTTTTTGCCTATATCGGTGGGTTATTCACACATAGGCATGATTCCCTTTTTCCTTCTGTTAATAATATCTCAATGCCATACGTACATACACATGTTACACTCGGTAAATGTACGTAAGTTTTTCCGTCGAAAAAACCGAGGATAACTCATTGGTACATGGCTGTCCTAGCTGGAAATCGAACCTGGGACCTTTATATTGCAAGTCCATTGACCCAACCACTGAGCCACCGAGCTCTCTTGGCTATTCGTATTTGCGTAATTGTCATAATTGCCATGTGTGGTTGGTATTCTTGACAAAATATTCGTCTATTTTGTATGTACGTCCAGTATTGTCAAATACGACGAACATCCAACAGCGAATACGAATAGCCAAGTGAAATGCTAGCATAAAACTCAAAGACGATGACCATTGCAAGGTGGCAGAGATTGGATGCGAAAGGCCGAGATTCGGGTTGTTTTGGAGAGGCCCACGACCAATAGTGGACTGATAGGGGATGATGATGATGGTGACGACAATTCGTTAAAGTAGTCGTAGACAGTTTTCAGTCATAAGTGAGCTCGCACTTACGAGTGTCAAAATTGTATGAAAACTGACATTGTAAGACCGAACTCAAACGATAAGACACAGGTTTTTTCCACAATTTAATTTCAATAGAAGTCGAACAAATAAAACAGATGTCTCTTTTTGAGTTATGAGAGTGAAGCAGCAAGAGCGGATATCAGTTCCTATACAGAATATACATTAGGTTAGGCCCTAAAGTTCAGGGTCTTTCCATAGAGCGCGGCGATTTTTTTTCTTCATGATTTGATTTATAGCATCTCAAAGTATCCTAAAAGAATCTTTGGATAAGCTCGTGAGCCTATATTAATTATATTCCATTTTTATTTGAATCTTATTTAAGAGATAATTTCCCCAATTTTAAGTTATTTAGAGTATTCATGTAAATAGAAAATTAAACGAATAAAAAATCAATCCGTCATTCCAAAATGATGGCGGATATCCAGCCTATATTAATACTGGTTTCTCTTAGATATACCATTTCTCGCGACTTTATTGCAGGACCGTATGTCTCACCCAAAGCATTTCCTGTCTTATTGTGCAGTTCCAAGTTATTCTCTCAGAGTTTCCTATAAACATAATGGAAGTTGCGAATCTTCCTTTTCCCTTCAATGAGGCCTTTATGACGTTAGAAAACTCATTGAAGTAAGTTTAACGTTCTCGTTATCTTATAACTTGTAATTTTTGTCCGATTTTGGAATTAGGAAAGTCATAATTTTTTAATTTGCTATTTTTACGCATTACACTTGACACACAGCCGCGACCTAGCCGCGATCTGCGATCAGTTGAAACGCATGCCCCGCCTCATTTGTGGAGGGCATTAAGGTTTTACCTCACGATGTTATCTTTCATCATTTTGAGAGCATTCGATGAATTTTTCCTTCAAAAAGTGTCGAAAACTCATTCATGGCTGTCCTGGCCGGGGATCGAACCTGTGGCCTCCGTATCACAAGCCCAGTGACCCAACCACTACGCCATCAAGTTTTCGTGTTACTGTAAACCATTATTATTAGTTTTATTAAAGGATTCGACAATTTGTCATTTGCCAATTTCATGTTACATATATTTCGTGTTATCTTAATTTATCGTCTTCTTTCTTACTCCAGAGGAGTCGCCAGAGCGTCGTCGTCACCCTGGACGAAGCAGCTCAGAAGACATGTTCACTCCCGCCCGAGCTTAGTACTCTTGAATCTAGCTCGATCTTGCACATAATTCTCCGATAATTCCAACATGCTATGACAATTAAACAAATCAGTAATGATGGCAACACAAACAGTATAGCATGACACTCCATTTACATTACAACTTAAACAAATCGTGGGCGGTGACAAGGGTCCGACTTTATTTGCGGGCGATAGGGCTACGTATAAAATCCCGGGGCCCCGAATACATCAATTGTCCCGGAATTAAAAAAATATACACAAAACAAAATTTATATTAGGAATCGTTGTTAGAAATATTAAAACTGGGTCCGGATATTTAGCCGTTGAACAAAATAATACTGTTTAAAGGCCCCAGTACACAATGGCTAATGCTGGCTGATTATAGGCCATCGTGTCGTCGTCGTCGCTAGGCCGTTGTGTACAGGGCACCAACAATGATGGGTTTTCAAAGTGACATTTAAAAGAAGAAGAAAACTAGCTATATAAGTTGATAATAGATGGCGTTGCGCGAAATCACGAGATGGTAGAAAAAACACAGGGACCACGAAACAAATATTGTTAATATCAGCTGAATAATTTATTTTTTTGGTTTTAGTAATTTTAAACAATACAATTTAATATTTATAATTGATAAGTAGGTACCAAAAAAAATACGTATTGAATTCTTAAACAGGGTTAGCCCGTGCATTGAAGCTTTATAATTTTGACATCATACCGAGGAATCAGTGCCATCTTGTATAAGAGAAATTCGTTTTGTAAGGGTATCACATTATATAGTCCCCCTAGGCACTTTAAAGCAAACATTACACAATGGCTAGGAGATCGGCAGTAGGTCCATATGATACATATTTATATTCTTGCTCAACATCTGTTCTGTCAACTATGTACTAGCAAATAAACCATTTCATTTCATTCATCTACCCGAGCTATCGGTGCTATTTTTGTATCTTAATTGTCACTTTGTAAAACCCTCATTGCCAATGATTTTGTCGATCGTGGCGCGCAATGTCTGTTTTTCACGCACACTTCAAAGGAATCGTGGCATAGTATAGCCGGTGGTGTTCAGTCAATGGCCACGCTACGAATGAATGAAAAATAATGTTTTAATTGACTTTAAAAGTAAACTACGTTGTCCCAGCAAGCACTTTTACTCATTTAATTTCATCCACTTGAGATAAACATTGTCCCGAGACCAGAATCGGAACATTTGTACCACCCCTAACCACCGACATCTGACGTCGCTTTTCATTAGGTCGAACCGTCCGTATGCTAAACACTGCGACCCTAATTAAGCCAACCAGAATTGTAATGCGGACACAGCGAAGTTATTGTTTTGTTAATTGACGTGTCTAATTCTGTTTTATTAAACTGAGGGCTTTATATTCCCGGAATGTTGTACATCCATTGCAACAAGGTAGCATTTAAAGTACCTACGATTTCCACTCTTATAGCCAAGACAATAAGAATGGTACAAATAAGACTTTGTTGACGCAAGACGGGTCTAGAATTTAATTATAATTTACAATTCAATATATTTTGTCTTAATTCTTAATTAAAGGTATGTTTACACACAAAAATATACTCAAATGTTTCAGTCATATTTTTTTTAAATTCTTTAATCTTCTTGTCGTTTTTTACTGATTAAACCAAATTGTTAGAAATGTTCAGCACCTCTAGGCTTCTGAAATGACCGACGACTGCTGCCGAGCGACAGCAACCCGGGTCAACTCCGATGTACGGAGGAGCTCAGATGAAAATGTCACTATCAGTCACCCATCCAGGTACCAACCTCGTCCATCGTTGCTTCACTTGTTATTTTCAACGCGACTACGATCTTTTTTATTAAACATGCGAGTTTAATCTGCATCCAGTTCTGTATGCGGTGACTTCGGAACTATGTCGAGCACATTCAATGAGTCACTATCAGTTTGTCCCAACAGCAACCGCTAACCGACAAGACAAAGTTAAGTCAACCCCCGGTCCAACTAACACGCACCGTCAACACATAAACATTAACTCGGTTAAACTCTATGAGGACTAATGAATTGGGAGTGCGGGGCACGGAAATTGTGCAAACTTACTTGTTATTATGTTATGTTCGCCTGGTACTTCGGTAATGCATAAATAATATTTTCCGTGCTATTACTATGAGTTTGCTGTTAAGTTAGTAATAAAATAACGATTGGTGGGATTTTTATTGCACCCCTAGCGGGCAGTAGCGGAACTAAAGTAGCACCATACCAGCTTACATTTTTCAAGGAATGTGTAGCAATAGAAAAGAAAATAGGATTTTTTAATTAATCATTAATCTCAATAGTACCTAAGAGTAGGTACATATAAACCAACGGCTATTACGTTACTTGTAGGGGTAGACAGAGACGATCTACGTCCATCTGCTGTGTTCCTGGTATACATCCCTCGCTTCCTTCACATTCATTAAACTCTTCATGCACGCAGACAAAATACACATGCTGTTCATTCATAAACCTAGTTAAACCTCGCTTCCCTTAAATCGTGTTGCTATCCTTCTCACACTTCGTCAAAAAAGGTTAAGATAGAAAGAGACAACGGGCCTAAACGGTGGCGTAACTTTAAATCACGTTTATGAATACGCGCCACAGAAAAAAAATGTGATTCCACAAAATTAAAGTCAAGTATGACCTAAGTGGAATAAGCAGTAGGACCAAGTAGCATAAACTTTATAGGTATGCTAGCTTAGCTATGTGTAAACGAATCAAACTATCTATTTTTTTTTAATCGATCTCATATTTTAGCATTGATCTCCTATAAACAACTAGATACACAAAGGTCTTACTAAAACAATTTAAAAAACGTCAAAATAAGGGTCCATTGTTAACGTCCAAATAATGTCCAATAAAGCAAATGAGGGTCCATTCATCCGTTGGACCTTCTTTGCGCTCGGACATTTTTAGAATGCAGACTGTATATCTAGTTGTTTATAGGAGATCAATGCATATTAGGGATGAAACAATGCTTACGTCACAGTCGCTTCTGGCCAATGGTCTATTGTGAATTAAAATACAACGCAGTTCAAAAAGCTAAGTTAAACGCAACTTTTAAAACCCTATCGCGTTCAAAATGAAAACGTAGCAAAAACCATGCGAAAACAGCCTAATTACTCTTACAAATGTAAAACGTAAGCGAATAAAAGGTAACACCAGTTAATTACCCCTGCCTCGGGTCAGGAGTAGGCAACATGCCATTCCAATTTTATATTAATTCACGTTAGTAGCTAATTAATTTTCGAGTGTTAAATTTTGTAGAGGCTTTTGAGTTTTGACTCTACGTGAAATAACTCTATTATTATGTAAATTTGGGTTTGGGTGTAATGATTTTATTATTACATAATAAGTATAGATATTGTAATTGATTGACGATTTATCATACGAAAGTTCTGAAACTTTAGATTCGAGGATTTGTGATAGCTATTTTATTTTTATAATACTTTAAAATATCGATTCAGATTGTACAATCTTTGTGTACGAGTAACTTATATTTGCAGTTTTGTACATTTTAGAACTATGTAAGTATTTCGTATGATATTTATTTTGTCCTCACTGTCCTTTTTATTAACTTACTTCCAAAAAGGAGCATATTCTCAATTTGTCAAGTTCTACAGTTTTATTTGTGAGCATTTTTCCGAGTCTCTTTAATTTTTGTGTAAAAATTGTAGAACAAAATACAATAATGTCATCAATTGTCTTGTTCAATAGAAAACTCCGAGCTGTAATCGAATTATAAAAGCCAAATTAAGGATAAAAGCAAGCAACTTCGTCGACATCCATTAAATCTTCCCGAACTTACGTTAAACTTGGAAGTTTGAGAAATGTACCTATCAATTACCAAAATCAATAGAACGTTAGGAAAACATCCCACTTATAGATATTGCTGAGTTTTTAGAATGGGTAGGTATTTCTATTACAAAGCTTGGATTTTTATGGTAATTCCTCAGAGAAAGTCATTATTTCTATGAGGGTAATTCGTACCTACATCGTATTTATTTATTCTTTATACACTATTTTTATGTACAGGCGAACTTAATGCCATGCGGCATTCTCTACCAGTCAACCTTCGGTTATACATATCGTACAACGTTTTTAAGGTTCCGAACCTCAAGAGGAAAAAAGGACCCTTATTGGATCACTTTGATGTCCGTCTGTCTGGCCGTCTGTCGGTCCGTCAAGACCTTTTTCTCAAAAACGCCTGGATGGATCAAGTTGAAATTAACACCAAATACTCAGTTCCGCAATCTCATGCAGCAGTGAAAAAAATCAACCTTCTCCGTCAAAGCAATCAAAATATATGTCCGTTTATGTCGCATTTTCCAGGATATTTGTAATATTCCAGGAATTTGAGTTCGGTCTTACAAATTAGTAAGTACGAGCTGACGCTGAGTTCGTGCTCAAAATCTTAAACTATCTGTGACTATCGGCCTAAGAGCCTAGGTCTAGTATCGGCGCATCATTCAGTCTTTTTTATTTATTTCACGTGCAATACATGCCGCTACTGTCCGGTAGCGTTTGATGGACGTTATTGCACATGCTTTAACCCTTTTCGTGATTGCCTCTCGTGCAGAATCCAATCACCATGCCCGCTCTCAATGGCTGGTGGACTTTGTAGCCTATTTTCAGGATTTTTCCGAACAAAAGAGTAAGGGGATTGTGCGATATTGATAGTGGATTTTAAGTGCTCTTGTACTAAATAAAAACGAAGTTTGATGACCTCTAAGGGTAGGTGCAAACGGGCCACCGACCACAGCCAGCGTTGACGAGCGATAAGCAGTTCACACGCTTTGTCATACATTTTGCTGAAACTCGTCGCACACGTGTCGTGACAGCAGTGTCCGCGACTCGCCACTTTTGACTGACACGGTCCAAACAAGATGCCGCGAACTTTCCGTGTTTCGACATCATGAGACTGCACGTGAGCGGGTTAATATGGGAGATCAATGGCTACAGACAACCCTTTTTTTAAGTGTGGGTACAGCCTTCGTTTTTTGTCCACATTTAAAAGAAGAGTCTAGCGTGAATACAGCTCCAAATACCCCTAATAAAACTATTATACTAAGTATGTAGGTCCTAGGTATGTAAGAAATTCTGGTTTTCACATTTACAAAGGACATTTCTCAGTTATTTTCAACAATAGCATAATATTCCCAACTTACATAACCTAGAATGTGATACCCACAGACACACAACTCTATAATTACCCGTTTCAAAGCGAAAACTTTCCCTTAAACTAACAAGTCGCCATCTTTGTTAAGGACCAATTATATTCATAGATGGTTGAATTCGAATGCCTCGCGACATATCTATAGTGACTTCCCAACTTTGGCTAATGACGAAGACTTTAGAGACGAGTCTTTTAACAAAACTCTGTGATCCGTGGCATTTAAGATCTGGGATGAACTCAATGGGAGCCGTTCAAAATATAAGCAGAAAAAACATGGATTTTATGGGCCCATGTTCGACAGACTCTAAACATCTCATCCAAGAGCTCTCTACCCGGTTGGTCCATGTCTCGGGCGATCCCAGGGCTGGCAGCTACCTTCGTCAGCGACTAAGGAAATGCTGCCAGCGTCCTGGGCAGCATTCCACAGAACGGGGATCTTGACGACGTGTTCTTTAGTATTGGTATTAAGTAACATAAATATTCCTAGTTTTTAAGTAATTAAAAAAAGTAATAACGGGGGGGGGGGGGGGGGATCCTACGTGTACTAATTTCACTAAATTATTCATTTGATATTCGCCCTCTTTCGGGATAATGTGAGGGTAAGATTTTTTAAATATCAAAAGAATGTTTCATTCAAATTGAACTATTCAACCGTTCACTAAAATTAACGAATTAAAAAAAATATACCCGGTTATAGGCATTTGAAAATCAGTCATCTATTGTAGGTATTATCACTTATCTTTTGCTAAAATAAAATTACCGTTTCATTACCAATATCTATGAGATATCAACAAGCGTTGCAATAATAACTTGTATGTTGGAGAGATCTTCGATCCCTCTTAATAAATGAAATATTCGTACAGTATGAATAAAAACGTAACATACCCATTAAGGGGTAGCCGGATCGTGTACATACAAATCGTTTCATACAAATTGAGACATTCAACGCGCCATTTGTATGATAATTTCAATAACTTATTATCAGAAAGCTGTTCATCCTCAATTTCTCTCCTTAAACAGACCGGATCCACTATTTAATTACGTACTTACTTACATAAAAATTTATAATGTCAAATTGGACATTAAAATGAATAAGTATCTGCTTGATTGATAGGATTTTGGGACGAAAACAGTAGACGGCAAAGGACTGAATAATTAAAAGAATAGACCGTATTAAATTAAAAATTGTGTAATAAATAGTAACCTTAAATCATGAACCTTGTAGCTAACAATTTTACGTACTCAGTAGCTAATGAACTTACTACAAAAAGTATACAGGGGGCCTCGTTAAGGTCAGGCTTATCTCAAGAACTAGGTACTTGATTGTAAAAAAAATTGTTTTATTAGTAGGTAGCTTAGAGAGCGGACTATATGTAGGTACTTAACTGTAAAAAATATATAAATCGGTGATTTGTTCTCGTTTGGACCAAATAGTTTGGACCCACTTTCGAAAATTCTGTCGAGTACTTTTCGACACAATCTCAACCTTAATGACTTTATTGTACATATTTCTTTCACAACAACAGCAGATCAATGGTAAAACTTGCAGTACGATTTCAACTCTTACGACACAGATAATAAGAACGGTCCAAAGTGTTACACGTCTTGATGTGTACAGGACTAGGCATAGATAAAGTTTCAAAACAAAATAAGAGCACTTAAAACACCATATTATCCATACTGCCATAGTATATGTCCCACTAAAGGCCAGTTCACACATACAATACTCCCCATTGAAGGCACACATGACGTGCACGGGAATGATAAGGGTACTCGTACTGCATGCGGGCTACACTTGAATGATAATTGACAGCTGGAGTTATGTAATGTAATGAGTGACGAAGTTGTATACAAAAGCGTCTTATTTGAAAACTTTAAGCAACTTATTGACTTAAACCGAAGCCCAAATCAAGTGTCTTATTTTGTAAACTAAAACTACCCTCCCCCACTAACATTTTAAGCTATTCTGTGGTTATTGCATAGTTATTTATACATTATTAGATCGGATTACTTTGATGAATAGGTTCAACCAATCAGTTCCTTCAGTGTTACATCACAACAGGTAATTAGACGATCATATTTGTTTACAAAATAAGACACTTGATTCGGTACTCTGTATAGACTCGTAGATAGAGCAACAATTTGAGGGGCACTGATCAATATTTTCGTTTCACCAGGAATATTTAGGTTAAAATGTTAAGGAAAATAAGTTTGTTTTTCCCCATTGGCTGTATAAAATGTTGCATCGGCCACTCAAGAAAACGTCAAATTGGAAAAGACGGATCGTTCCAAATTTGAATTTGAATAAAGAATGTTTGCCAGGTCAGCGTCATTTGGTGGTTTAAAAACAATTGTCCATTTTACGGAGATCTTCGGGTATTGATTGCTTTTCCCCTTTGAGATATCGGTTTTAATGACACGGACGGGGGTGGCGGGGTCTGGAAACATTGGACTGGGTTCGAATGATCGCACGGCGTGAGTGCCACTGGAAAATTCCAGAAATGTTTTGTGCATAGCTTGCGTTCCACTTCACTTTACTGAATTACTGCGTGTGAACTTGTGAAGGTATTTCGTGTGTTTTTGAGCGCTATCAGCCTGTAATCTGGCAGTAAACGACAATTTACATTTTTATCCTAATTACAGTAAAAAGTACTGATAAAGACCACCATTAAAAGTATTAAAATGGATTGATTGTATCAACAAGCACAACCTTTGAATATATGACTTTTATGGATTTTTACGTCGTCGCTTCGTAAACTGACAATGCCAGATTCTGCCCCACCATCAACCGTATGATGAACAAGATACTTAACGAATAAATGTAAAAATGCCTCCGTATTTTATTAAAATTATTAGTTTTAAATAAAGTTTTGTACATCAAACGAGTCGAAAAAACAGCTTAATTAAGAATTCAGAAAATAGTAAGAAATCGAAGCGAATTATTCATTGTCTTTGTTACAATTTTTACTACTCTCGCAACTCCTACTGATTATGATTATGCAATATGAAACCTGTAATAAGTCCCCAACAAAATGATAGGTACAGCTTCAATGGTCACGTAGTTTTGAAATGTGGCAATGTCATTTTAGGTCTTATGTTCTAGATAATAAGAAAATCAGTAGAAGTTAGAAGGAATGGAGCGTTAGCTAGTAGACTTCAGTTTTAAAGGCGTAGTCGTCAGTAAAAGTGTCACTATACGACGGTAATACGGTCTAGATTGCAATGGTTTAAATATGTAGACTGTGCATTAAAAAGTGAACTAATTGATTAAGAAACTTTCCAACATTCAAGCTCTAAATTCATTACTGAAGTAATTAAGGCCTCATAGTAGAAATAATGTTATTAATATTTTCTATAGAAATTCAAAGTTTCCAGAATTAATTTATGTTTCAGGTACAAGTACTTATTTGATACTGTATAATAATATTGTTTTAAATTTAAGACATTTAATTACGAGGCAGCGTTCATTCCAAATTAAGCATAATTTTTTTTTTATAGGTAAGACAAATTGTCTCGGCAGTGTCTCGATAGTCGTCAGGTATTCTAAAAATTTCACAAAAACAGTTAATATACTTTATATTTTTTTTCCGTATCCCATGATTATAATGATAACTGATAAGTTTTTGCTACTAAGTAACTTACGCAGCTATTAATGAACTACTTATTACTTTTGGCAGTTTTGGCGTGAATACCTGACGAGTATCAAGATGTATCTTACCTATGTTAAAAAACATCAGCCCTAGTCACTTTTGTACTTTGTAATATTGACTGATTTGACATTACTGTATACTTAAGCCATTATTTGATACACACATGCCAATATGACAAAGTACAAAAGTATTGTCTACCTCTGTACATGATGTATCATATAGGTCCTTAAATATCTAATACACAATTCTATCTCTAAGGAACTTCCTCGCTTTGTATATTGTCAGTAGGAGCAAACAAAATGAATAAACAGGCTTATTGTCATAAAATGAACAGACATAATTCCCATCCAAAACGTCAATTATACGAATATATGTGCCAATTAAAAGTTTCGAAAACCACAATTCCATTAAAGCAGTATCCTAACCGATTCTAAACAAACATTAAAGTTAAAAGTTATAGTACCTAATAACAATGGAATAAAGCTCAAAATGACCTACCCGTTCTGTTTAGTTACAAATAATTCGGAGTTACTTGACTAATACAGTCAACAACAAAACGTTCACTTACTTAAACTTATTTTTTTCAGGATGAGAAAGGAACGTTGCTTGTTCGCCGCCGTCGTTTGAAACCACTATTCATATTTATGTTGAAGCATCCCAAATCATACATCAGTGGATCGCTATTCTTAATAATATAATAAATACATATTTATAAAATGAATACCACCTCAATAACATACCATGCAATTATGAAAAGACGAGATGTGTATGTCATAAAATCAAGAGACGACCTCTTGATTTTATGAGATATTTTAGTTGATCAAATCCAATAAGTACAACATTGTGATAAATGCGTCAAAAAATGTATTTGGTGCTCACAGTGACAGCTATTATATTTTTTCGGAATTATCGCGTTGTTCTATGAGAGCAAAATAGGTACTTTGATTCAGTTAAATTCTGAATATTATGTAAAATAGTCATGTTAAAAGGTTACAACTTTACAGGAGAGGAGTTAAAAGCGGCAGCAAAAAGCATTCAACTGTATAAAACTTTTAGCATCTCTCAATAAAATGCAACTAAAAAGTTTGCCTTTGTCGACGGTACATACGGGCGCAGAAGTGCTTATGAAGCCCTAAACTAGTGCACATGTGACGATACGGGCGCCCTCTATCTAGAACAATGGCTTCATTATTAAAGTAAAACAGCCTTATCTACCCAGTAATAAGTCTCGAACTTGCTCAATGTAATCCCGGAACAAAGGGGCGAGTTTAACAAAGAAAATCAACAGATGGCTCTGTGATAAAGACGAGGACATCTCGAATGAAGGGTATTCATTATGAAAATAAAGGATCAAGCGGTGTATTCTGACGTGATAATTTTGTTGGGACAGAGTGCGGGTTAGGGTACGAAGGGTTAGATTAGAAATGGAATTGGGACGTTTCGTATTATTGCGAATATGTAAGGATTGTAAATATTTGAAAGGGCACTCTTTGTAAGAAATCTCATTGCCAATTATACCTATGTAAATAAAACAGACAAGTGTTCGGATGATAATGTTTTTGCAATTAAATTAGTTTGCTTTCCTTGAGATATTAATTTGTAACGGATAAATTCTATAACAAGATTTCCTTTACATTAGGTACGCTATTGTGTACGCTTTTATATATTTTTATTTATTTATTTGTTTACATTTTGCATACAGTACATCTTAACTATTGCACATATTAGTGCTCCATAACATTAAGTAGGTACTGCTCATATGTTTACCTATATCTATCGCAAAGGTATTATTATTTCGCTGGTGTTGGTAATCCAACCTCTTTTTTATAGTCTGTTCTGTCTCTGACACCTAAAATAAAATGGTTGTTATATTTCCTCTCGACGTGATATTTTTAATGATTTTGGAATGGCGGATTGATTTTTTATTTGTTTAATTTTCTATTTACATGAATACTCTAAAAAACTTGACATTGGCGAAATTATCTCTTGAATAAGAGTAGAAGCCATTCAAATAAAAATAGAATAGAATAGATATTTTTAATGTAGTTTTAATTACGTACAGCTGGGTACAATATTAACTTCTAATTTTGTTGATAATTTTCTGTAGGTTCATCAATTTCCGATACCGAACATTCTTCACAATTGTTTTACTTACTACCTATAAGTTGGAAGCTTATGCATTGGAATGGAAGTTATAAATTAATACCTCGCAATCACGGTAACTATCTAATAGTTTAAGATTCTATAGGTACGGAATAATAGTTTCGGAGTAACTTACATTGTAACACAACCTATAACATGGCGACGAGGGTAATTAAAACTCGATTTGCGTCTAGCAATCAGGCCATATTTTTCCTACAATTATGTTTTAGTTTTATTAACACTTCTGTTCGTAATTATACCTATAAATACTGTTCTATTGAAAATAAGCTAACTCATTACCGTAATGCCATTCAAAAACTGCGTAGTTTGTGAAACCTAAGCAGATATGATTAATATTTTTAATTAAACCATTTATGGTACACATTAAATTACATCAAGTGTAACACTTTGGACCGTTCTTATTATATGCGTCGTAAGAGTTGAAATCGTACTACCATTGGCCTGCTGTTGTCCGTACGGGAACTCTGGAGACATTTGGCCAGTAGTGGTTATTAAAAGAGACGTGGCCATCAATTAATAATATTTTTTTGTACGTGGAAGCCAAAAGTATGTTTTTCATTTGCTAATAAATTCTAAATCATCCCTAAAAACGCGTCAGCAGCGAAAACCTTAAGCAACAAAATAAGGGCTGGAATAAGATAAAAAAGCCCAGGTTTTATGTGAATGCTCACATTAATAATTCATTCGTAATCCACCAAAGTTGGTGTGGGGGTAAAACGTATTTTACGACACAATCGAGCCTGTTTTATACTTTTTTTCGCGCACAGAGTATATGAAAGTGTTGCCAGAATTGTAAGTAATAAATAATCAGTGGTAGAAATAAAAATCAATTAATTGCCACAGTAAAAATTTAAATTTCCTTAAAATTATACGAAACAAAATTTTCTTTAAAACTAGCAATGTTGTCACAGTACGACTTTTGTTCTAGGTATAACTAAGATAAAAAGATTATGCTAGAAACACCCATAGCAGTTCTCCAGAGGCGAAACCTGCGAGATTTGCGCGGGAGTCTCATGCACAGCCATCTAAATGGACGTAATTTGCTACATAATCTCATACAGCATCTCTAAATTGACGTAATTAGCGCCACAATCTCATACACTAGCCATCTAAATTGATGAAATTTGCGTCACAATCTCATACACTAGCCATCTAAATTGACGTAATTTTAATAATCTTTAATAGTGTTGAATAAAACTAGTGTTTATATTCGTAGGTACGTATTTTTACAAATGCCACAATAGTCGATAAACCTTTCTAGTAAAATTAATAAAACACAAGCCTAAGTCAAATAAAAAGTCCAAATAACACGAATGAAAGAAATACCGAAAGTTTTATCTGGATGAAGTTAATACGGGTCCAACATACTTTAATATAAAAGCCGTTGACATTCTTGTCCTCCGCTCAATAAGCCGAGTCGAGTCCCTTTTGGCAGAAGAAATGAATATTGAACGATCTAACAGATATTATAAATATCATAACACAATATGTACATTATTATTGTGTTCTATTATTTTAGAATTAAAACTATAGTGAGCCATTATTACAAATTATTATACAGGGTGTAACGTAAAGGGTATATGAAGCCGAAGGGACGATGTTCAGTATCGGTAACTGAACAACTTTTGTTATACGACTTTTCGAATAAAAAATAAAAATAAATTAATGTCTCATAGAAATCGAGCAGCTGACCGGTACAAAATGTATGAAAATCAAAAAATTCATTCGCGAGAATCGAAAAGTCGTAGAACAACAGTTATTCAGTTCAGTTCTTACGTTACACCCTGTATATAAACGGATATCACTCACTTATATTGTTGAAGTCGGCAATCAGACCGAAAGTTTCGACCGATTTCGACGGTCTTTCTCAAGGTGAGCGCACCACGCCCGCGTCGCCGGTGACGTTTCTTCGCGCATTCTCAGTGCTGTTAAAAATATAAGTGAGTGATATCCGTTTATATATAATAATTTGTTCTATTATTTCGTGTATAGTGCGTCTACTGTTACGCTGTTAGCCATAAACACCTCCTAACGTTATTCCACGCTTTAAGCTATAGGTCCCTTCGACAAAAGACGGTTTCAGCGAAATGAAGTTATTCTAGGTTTATGGCTAAGAGTATTGCAGGTCACATTGTATTCATTGCCTTTTCTGGATTGCTAAAGGTCAAGTCTGATTTTCGTCAAAATATATGCTTAGAAGATTTGGTCATTGCATTTGATCAATATGATTTCAAGGAATTTATCCCTGCCCCGGGATAGCTAGATTCTATTACAACTTTTACGATTCTAATAGGATCCACTGACATGATTAAGTACATTAATGTCTCAAAGATTTTGGTCACATTTGTTACGTAAAAAGCATAGCACAAGTTAAAATTTAAGCATCTTCATCATAACAGTTTTTGTGGTTTTTTGGGTAACCAATTCCGGTGTAGGATTTCCTTATGGGTTGGGGAAACGCAGCCGAAATGGCAAAAAATTGTACATGGAGGAACGAGCAGGTATACCATTTTAAAATTCTCAGCTTCTCAGATGACATCCTTTGCATCCACGAATAGAATCGAAAAACTATCTGTACTTACGTCTACTTATGATCGTCAAAACCCATTATGATAGACATAAATACTAATTCTGGTGTGGGTTTTCTAAAACTAACCTCAATCGGAAAGGTCTAAAATCTCCCTTGTCTACACCAAAGTTATAAAAAGGATGGCTATCCTTTTAGAACTGTCAAAGTTAGCTTAAAATTAGAAAACACGCAACGGAATCGCTACCAATTTGTCTATTTATCACAATTAAATAAACATTTTTATATGTTTTACATACTGCACATTGAAATATCATTCTAGAAAGTGTTTGAGCGTGAAATATTTTACCGATCATTGAAAGGAATATTGAAAAAGTGGATATAACAAACGAAGTGGTTGAAAATTGTTGGTAAACGAGTATCACCGGCATCAATAACAATTCAAAAATGTTTTACACAACTATTTTCAAAGTTTAGTTTGGTGTTTTTCAATAGCTTTCAATAGAAGATTATGATAGGTTATGGGCTCACCAAGCTTTTACTGCGCGAGGAGATGAATCAGGGAATAGACCTGCCTGATAGTCAGATGACATTGTCAAAACTAAACGAAGAGAAAGTAGGTAAGTCCGTGTCACATGACGACAAATAGCCACCTAGATGCTGGCTGCTGAAAATGGGATGATATATTTTATCAAACACATATACGAACTTGTTTCGGGTCCTAAACTGGAAACGTCAAGATTACAAGTAAGGACGGAGGACGACCGTTCATTAGCATGCCTCAGGGACAAAGTAAACATAGCCAGAGAGTTTTTTCATCAAAATTTGACTTATACCATCTGCTTCCGTAGTAATCTCGACGAGCGAGGGCAAATATTTGAGAGATTTGACTACGTTTGGGGAGATGAGGAGAATTGAGCCTAATTATAATAAGTCTAGACATATATAATAAGAAGATGTAGACTTCAACGTGGGCGGTTTAGGTTTTCCTGGTATTCCCATGTAGCAAAATTCACACATCCAAACCTTATTCCAATAACTAAAAAAAGGGATCGTCAAAAATCGTAAAGTCGTTTGAAAGTTATGTAAAAGTATACAGATAGCCATAATTAATATTTTTTTAGCAAATACTCTAAGCTAATTCCGGTTTGAAGAGTAAGAGTATCAAGACAATTACGGTCACACGATACATTACATGTTCGTGAGAGATTCATAAACATTTTAGGCACTAAGCTTTCTTTGTCTGAATCTCAGACTTGGTCTTGGCACTTGAAAATCTTCTGAATATGTGAGGTGACAAATGGTGGTGATAATTTATCACCAGATGATATGTATGTCAAGTCTGCCCACCCATATATTCCTCTTCTATTTCTTCTCGTGTGGTTAGTTATCAAATCTACTGTCAGAGTTGTTCAAGCCGTCCGCAGGCCTCTGCTCTTACATGGCCCAACGACTGCTGCCGAAGACAGGCACAGAGATCCAACTGCTAACGTGCTTTCCGAGGCACGAAGGGACTAATGAAAATGTCACCAGCGATCACCAATCCAGGTGCAGACCTCGCCAAATGTCGCTTAACTTGTACGATCGTTTTCAATTAAACCACGAGTCCTATTATTTAAAAAAGTCGTCGCTACAAGCAAAACTAGTGATGTAATAATGAGCTCACTTCTAACTGGACCACGTCTCTCTAATTCACATTACCGTTTATTAATTCACAAATTCACCCACAAAACACACCGCTAAATAGTTACAAAGACCCACCTCGCCTCACTTCGCCTAAGGTAAACATGAACCAGAATAAACATTATGAATAAACTTGCCGTACTCGCCTCGGCTTCTGTTTCGGCTTGCAGTTGAAAATTTACCTGGAATTGAAGAAAATCAGGTCAAACACAAGGTACCATAGTTTACAATGCACAGTCGAGATTGAGGAATAGAAATGAAATTACATTGAAAATTTATTGAATTGAATAGTGTATCAGATGTGGAAACCGAAAGATTTGTATGTATAAGAATGTTTTTGTTTTACGACCGAGCTTAGTCCATAGTCGATAGTGCGCTTGCCTTATATGAGGGGTTGGATTCTCAGCCTGGAACGTACTTGTATGTTAGGTATAACCGCTTCTTCCGAGTCAGGTATAATATCTGATCATTTATGTGTACTTATATCTGTGGGCCCATAGCACTGAATCCTATATAGTTTGCGCCAAGAATGTGATGTCTTATTTAATACAATAAGTATTGTATGTCTACTGTAAAGGCCAAGCTGGAAAATATCTCTTTATTAAAGATAATATTATGCTACCACTTCCTAACACACTGCTTCTCTACCCAAAGGTTGTCTGGAAGAGATCGCTCTCAGCGATAAGACCGCCTATTGTATAATAGTTATTTAAGCTTAATATGTGTATCTGTTTTTGTGCAATAAAGAATATTTATCTTTATCTTATCTTATAAGCTAGACAGATGTACCGACATACCGTTATTTACAATAACAAATAAGTAAAGGTTTATGGCAATGTCGACACAGCCAGGGGTTGCGGTTCGATTCCAAATAGACACTTAGGCCCGCTTGAAATAAAAGATAATTGCAATAAGAAAAATAGAGTTAGCGACTTAACACGTGAAAACCCTCACTCTCGGCTTATCTTTTATTGCAACTCGCCCTTAGTTCACTGTAACGTAGTTAATACAAACATTGACTGTGAGGAGACTGGTGTCTCAATGGTATATAATTTCAAAACTAGACCTCAGTTAAATTAATCACAGTGATCAAAAATCCCAAAAAATGCTGACGATGACGAATGACAGACAAAATATAAACGTATAAAAGGTGCTGGCAAGAAAATAATAAAAGTTCACGGAGCGGAAAAAACCAAACACCATAAAAATTAAAAAAAAAAAGGGAAACCCATCAAAGGCCACGAACTCGACAACCAATGCACCACACGTGTCGACACACGGCCAGGCCAGAAATACACAGAACGTAAACACCGCAATGTGTTCACAAGTAACGAACACTCCGCTCGAGGTTATAAATAGATAAATAAATAACACCCTGTGTGCGTGTGTGGATGGCATTATGGAAGATGAAGCATTGAATGTAAAATAGCTTTTTATGGAAGGTTTAGAGACTTTAGAGGAATGGATCAAAAGAACCGATACATGTATATTAAGTTTGGTTAAAGGATATGATTGTTTTCTTTCTGACAAGGTTTAAAACGAACAATCCCCAGTCAAATGTTTAAACTAGAATGTGTACAAACACAACATGAACAGAATTCATGTAAAAGCCGTTAGAAGCGACTCTGCTCCTGTTTTACGCACTACTACGCTAGTGCCTTTTATTAAATATTTTAATAGAACCTAACAAAAATTATTCTTACTTTACAAAATTGCCTGTCCAAGACCTTTTAGTACTGGGAGTCGAGATTAGGTTCGAAGATAGGAGCGAAGTCACAGCAGCAGCAATAATGACGGACCACGAAATAATTAGTATTTTTACATTCATTGCATTCCCTGGTCATACCTTATTAAATGTCACACAACGCGAGAAAACAATGTACGAACAATTTTATTCACTCATCGTTATGCCACTCGGTTTCTGGTAATTGGTAATGTCATTTAAATTATCGTCACTTAAATCAAATTAACAGCCGTCAGTGATATAAATTAGCCTGAAATGCAGCGATTGTCGAATAGTGAGCTCAAAGTACCGACAAACCGTTTTGATTAACATGATTCACCAATCAGTGATTGATTAGCTCAACATAGGTACGAGAACATCGACGCTGCAATTTGTCAAGTCCACATTTGCAATTGAGGACATCAGAATTTCATTTAAGAACGAAATGCAAGGTATATGCAATATAGTCACTAATTCGCTATCCAAAAGTCTCTGGTAAACAGTGGAGTCGAATAAACGACAAGAATGTTAGAAACTGGCGGTGCATAAGGGAATTTTGTATAATAAGTTTGTCTAATATTGGACCTGCCCCCTTACCATGAACTCTTATAGCAGGATTACTTTCATAATACTTTGTTGCTTCGTACAATGACGACCTTAATGAGCTTACTTTAAGGTCGTCATTGTACGAAGTAACAAAGTATTATTGAAGTAATCCTGCTATAAGAGTTCAAGGTAAGGGGGCTGTAAGGACTGAATATGATGATGACTTCGGTTCCAAACAATATGGAATCAAAGTTACTAAAGGGACTTCAACTGACAGTAATTGCAAAGGTACCTAAAAGACATTGCAGATGCATAATATAGACCAGCAATGTCATCTATTAGATAAATAGAAAGCATTTTCATGTCATAGTTTTCCCATGATTTCTGGATGATATTAGACAACCTGTTCATTCAGACAAATCTGCAACAAAATTTTACGTACCTGACTTAAGTGTAACGACACCTGACTATATGTAGTAACTTCCACAGTTAATTTTAGATTGCATAAATTGACTTCGGCATGTAACCCACTACCCCGCGGCTATTGACCCAAGTGTAAATATCAAACCTATTGTAGACCAACCCATTCAGTAGGAGAGAGTGCGTCTGACGTTGATCCCGGTCAAACCGATGTCTGTCTCCCGGGTCAGGAGTACCCAAATCACCTGAACGAGTTGAGAGACCTTCCCCGGTCATTTTAAAGTAAATTGTAGTTGTATTTGCCGCGTATGTTGTGATAGTCCCCATGATATACAAACGTTATAGTTTGTATGTATATGCATTCTTGATCGTTTTAGCAAACATTCGTTCATGATCTTGGGAAAATTAAGAGCTCATGTTTGAAAAATGAATATTTTGGATGCATTATAACAGATTGAGATCGCGGCGTAAGATTCCTATTCAAACATTTAGAAAGCCAAAACCGACCATCGATCGATATATTTTGAAAACATTTTACTAATTTGGATTCATAGTCTTGATGTGGTATAAAAAAGCACATGCATGGATTGATCTAAAATCATGATGATGTTGGATCGGATGAGAGACGGAAAACAGTGCAAAATTAACCAATAACATGTTTCTTTTCAGAAATCCAGACTACGTAACACTTTATTTTACTTCTAACCCGAAGCCGAAGTCAGTCTCAAAACATCTAGCGAATGAAACTATGAGTACATTCTTAATTATCTATTGCGTAACAATTTCCTATGAATTGGTCAATCATTCAATCGAGGGTAAAAACAGTAATTTATTATGTAGGTACCTACGTATTAACCTATACATCTAACTACTGCTACCAGTTTGGCTAGAGATATTACCAAACAAAGAAGCAGACATTTAAAACTAGAAGAAAACAAACTTTTCTTTTTGTTCCTTGGCTGAACGTCTTGGAGCCAATGCCTTCTCCAGAGAAAAAAAAACACGCCCAGCCCACGGACCTTTGTTGTGGTGGTCAGTGCCTCGCGCGAAACAAAAATAAGACAAAACAGGAACGGGTCGCGCCTGTTGGACCACGTTGAAACCTGTTTGACCGCTTCGGGCCGATCCAGTGACTTCAACCATGAAACGAAGGTGCCCTTTCCTCGAGAAATAACGTCGAAACTCGATTAAATTCAATTTTAAAACGTGCACGCTTACTTGGCAGCTGAGCTATGATTTAAATTTCGATTTCTTTAGGAATGTGATGTGACTATCAAAATTCAAAATGGGTTGGCTAAGGTTATAGAAGAACTGATATAAGTATTATGTGGATGAGTTAGTGTGTTATACATACAATCAAGCGTCAGTTGATGGCGTTACTTTCAGAATCATGAAAGAATTTTTTGCAAAACTGTATGACTGAATCATTTGGAATTATATTATAAATTTTATTAGAAGTGTATTGAATTATCTACCATATATATTATTATTATTATTAGAATCATATTGAATAAGCATGACATGATAATTTTAAAACTTATTTTATATTTCTGTTAGAATTGTGTTAAGATATCAGTTTGCAATGTACCTAAACTGTTTTTTTGCATAGGTGTAATGTACCTTTTATTTGCGAAAAATAAATGATATGATATGAATCAGAAAAGACTCATCATCGAATGGGTTGGAAGGTAGATAATTGATTGTCGGATTGAACTGATGTGAGTTTGACCTTGATTTGACTTACTTAATTAATAACTCACATTGCAAGACAGACTTCAGACATAATGCTGAAGTTTCTCATATTCTCCCTTTCGGAACAGATAGCCATGACGAGCCATGATTTAGTTGATTCATTATTCGTTTATCAACGGATGACTTTTGTGAAATAAATAGTTCAAAGTCTCAGAAGGTTGCGTGGTTTCTTGTAGAATATTAAAAGGTGATTTACCGACTATACAGTACAGGTGGGCGTATAATTTAATCATCGTACGAGTAACTTGTAACTTACGAAGCAATTTCCCAGAATTCGTGCCAATTTTCCATTGAAAGGGGATTATAACTGGGAAAAGTTGTCTAATACTGGTAATGAAAATAATGTGACGTGGGTAGTCTGATATAAATAGATAACCAGTAGTCCTTTGAGTCCCTATCTAAGAAATAGTTCCAAGAGGGAATTTACAAACAAATATTCTCCGTTACATGAATTAGATCGACTTGTTGTAAACTCGAGGAATTTTAGGTGAGATATGAAGGTACACGTACCTACAATGAAGTTTAAAACATTACAGCAAATTCAAAATACCAAGAAGAATAAAAACTTAGAATCACAGACAAGTCCATAAAGCAAGTAAAAAGCAGAAACTAAAATAAACCAAACCAGGGAATGATTGAAAATATACGAGCAAAGGTAATTTTAGCTGTTACAGTAAAAAAAGGCCCATAACTTTGATGAACATCATAAGGGGGAACATACACCTATAAATAACACGACAGATCTCAGAGCAACAACCAGACATTCCATACCAAGGCCAAGCAAAACGACCAGAAAACATATGGTTGAAAAAAGAAAACATCGACATTCGTGTACAAAGAAAGCCAGTTTAAGAAGAACCCCACCAACCGGCCGACATCCTTTATTCCACATTTCGTAATAAGAACACTGGAACCCGACAGAGGTCTTCTCTGACTGGTCAAGATGCACGCAGCCAGTATGACCTGATCTCTCACGCATTATCAATTTCCTCTGTTATACTTGGTAGGTTAAGCAGATCGGGAGGTGAGGTAGGTCAATATATGCTGGAGGGACAGTCACCCCAGTAAAGGTCCCTTGTGGTCACTGACCATGGACGAGAATAGAGCTTGTACCTGTGTATGCGCAGCCTAGTAATGACGTCACGACTCGATTTATGAGGACGGGGTTAGGTGAACTTAATATAAGAAAATCAAAAGATGTAATATACGAGTGAGCTAATTCAAAACTTCGTTACGCAACTTTGTACTGTTACCGTGGTAAAATAGACGAATCCCGCGGGAAACTCTAATATAGTGGGCAGTTAAACGTTAAAAGTTTTAGTGTGAGATAATGCAGAGTCGTAACTGGAGGATAATAAAATTACAACTATGTTACGAGTTCAGTCATAAAAAATGTAATAACGCTGAAAACATGCTTCTTTCGGAGAGATTTAGTGGAAATACAGAGGAAACATATTATTAACAGTAGTAGAATGTTTTCGACATTTTGTTAAACATACTTTTGCCAAGGTTGTTGAAATAGTCAGAGTCGAATCTACGCAAAGCTGATTAGAATCCATGAAGTAGACAAATTCTTAAGTAGATATCACGAACTGGAGACGACAATTTACCATCAGGTTTCAGCAAATGAATTGACGGGACTGATGTTGATTAAATTATAGAGTTGGATATCTAGGTGAACACAAAATTCGACTGTCCATATAAAATGTTGCTAATTCTAAACGCCCGATCATCTTTTTCCTCCGTAAAAACATAGCCAATGTATCATCAGGGTACAATGTACATAGCCAAAGTTATGTTGACGGCTTTTACACAAATTCCAGTTAACCTAGATAATCTTGCAGAGAGACATACCAAGAACGTTTTCCGAGATGAATATGTTTGCTAATGTCACCCTAATCCAACAAACTTCAAAAATATACTTTAAAAAAGAGAAATTAAACCCCAGAGCCAAGAGATAAGAGGCCCTAAAGTTCTACATGACATTATCTCCCCCGGACAAACACGTACAAGTACAAAAGTTAACATTTCCAGCACAGTAAAGTTCACCTGGCTGACGCGGCACGGATTTATAACCCTACGAAATTAACCTTAAGATGTCACATCGAGATTTATACGGAGGAAATGAGCTGGTGTATTTTTAAGCTTTTCAACTTCTGAATATTGGACTGAGATAAAAAAAAAGTGTCTTTAGTTTACAGAATATCTTGGACTCCACACACTATGTTGGAGTTTTGTTTCACTATTTGACTACAACGCCTCGGAGGTAAGTTAGTGTTCCAAGTTTTGTTCATAGTAGCTTACTTTCAAGCGAGAACGTTTACTTAAAAAGACATTGCCACATTTCAATGGAGCTTTGCCCCGCCTACAAAACTACGTGACCATTTAAGCTGTACCTATCATTTTGTTGGGGACGTATTACAGGTTTCATATTGCACAATCATAATCAGTATCATTTTCTACTACTCTCGCAACTCCTATAGAAGAATAACAAAAACAATGAATAAATCGCTTCGATTTCTTACTGTTTTCTGAATTCTTAATTAAGCTGGTTTTTTTCGAATCGCAACTTGTACAAAACTTTATTTTAAACCAATAATTTTAATAAAAAACGGAGACATTTTTACATTTATTCATTATCTTGTACAACTTGTGGTTGATGGTGAGGCAGAATCTGGAATTGTAATGGTTCTTTCCATGAAGGATATTGGAGGTAATTTGCAAACGATCGAAACAAAACATGTCTTTTTAACTTGGATATCCAAGTTATAAAGAGTTTACTTTTTGGGGAATATTTGGGCCGGTATTTAGACCGACAAATTCGATCGATTTCGACGGCCTTCATCAAAATTAGGGCTACACATCCACGATATTTTAAGCAAAGGCTCACTATAGTATTAATTTGGAAACATGCGAATCAATAAAATTAAGTTCCTCATGCAAAAAAATTCGTCAACGCCCACAACAGAAGTTACTCATTTTTACCGTATATAGTAACCAAACTAACCACATCAATAATACATATATAGTCATGCTTGATATAACCTCGATTGTTGGTAACTCCAATATTCGGATGTTTATTTAAATATTCGGACATATTTGCTAGGCAAGATTTAATTTAGGTTAATTCTGGAGTCGAATCTGATGCGCTTTATCCAAACCTAAATAAGTTCTCTTCATTTTCTCTAGTACCTATTAGACATGACATAGCTATCAGTTTTATACAACGCAAACAAGAATCGGATCTATTATAATATAATAAATGCAATGCGAAACTTGCGTCATGTCATGACCAATAGGTATTCGAACTACAAAGTACATGCTTAGCTAACACTTCCGTCTTCCGTATATTGTCACACGTTTGGAAACTATTTTATACTGCTCCAAGATAAATTAATCCTTCTTTTAGGGCGGCTTGCGTTGCGTTGGCTTTAAACGCGTTTAAGCTACTGCTAAATGACATTTAAGAACGTAACGCAAGCCGCCCTCAGACTCTAAAAGAAGTATTCATTTATTTCTCTAAAATTTAAAGAAAACTAATTCAAACGTCTGCCGATCCGGATTTTCAATTACCCAGTTCATGTGGTAATTAGACTGTGTTCTCCGAATCAACGAGGTTTCAATACTTTAATAGCTGTCCGATGAATATGTCCTCCACGTTTATTAGGATGAAACTAGTTTCTTTAATTAAATATAAGGTGGACGACCGCGTTTCAAACCTTGGACTTGTGAGAAAAATAACTATTTCCGTACAAAAAATGCCGTAATTGTGTTGTTATGTTTAGGCAGCGTGAACGAGAGTATTTGGCATTAGTAGTGGTGAGGCTCAAGTACTAATTTTCAACTTGTTCTTGAATACTTGAATAAGATTTACTTAAAATTGTCTTTAAAAGTTTTTCTTCTCAGCGCAACGTTGGTCCTCTTTCCTAGCAAAATGGCGTAAATGTAAATTCTTTAATATTTTATCACGTTTAAAAACATACACATTTGTATCACAGAAAATTCATAATCATCGTCATCATCATCTGTCTATTTATATTGCCCCACTGCTCGGACAGACCTTCCCTTACATCGAGGGAGCGGGGGCATGATCCACCACGCGGGCCCACTGCGGATTAGCGGATTTCACATGCCTTAGAATTTTATTCTTCTACGGCGTGCAGGTTTCATCACGATGTTATCCTTCACCGTTTTGAGAGCACTCGGTAAATGTACGTAAGTTTTTCCGAAGGGAAAAACTGAGGCCAAATCATTGGCTGCCCTGGCTGGGAATCGAACCTGGGACCTCTGTATCGCAAGTCCAAATTCATAATGGTATTCCAACATAATTAGAAAATTTGATTGAATACTAATTCCAAACAAATGTACAAAACCTTACAGAGACAGAATTTTTTGGGACGAGATGCCATCGCCGATATACGTTTGATTAATACTATGAAGAAATAGACTGATGATGATGAGAGAATGGGATGGTCATTACAACTAAATGATCGACCTTTTCACCCATTACTTTTTTGTTTTATATCATATCATAACCAACATATTCTAACTACCCAGGTGGTCCCGAACCCTTACACCGAAATTACCAGAAAACAATTAAGTATTCCGGCGTGGCATAATTCTGGGCCTCAGAGACCGTCCAAATAAATTTGAATACCAAAAACTCTGTGTTAGAGCCAAGGTTTTGAATTTTAACACGATTTGCATATACAAATGACTCATCTACGGGATCGTTACGGTGACTGAACGCGAACATGACATTACGTTTCCTTTTGGACAAAAAGGTTTGTTTTAGTTACACTGTAGCAAGCCGTTTTACGGATAATCTACGATTGTTGGAGGACTTCTTCGACACTAAAGAAATGATTAATGAGTTTCATTATATTTATAGAATTTTAAATAAGTATCTACCTATTTAAGTCTTTATTTAAAGTTACTTCAATTCTTGAGTTTTCTAAAGGTGGAGATTTGTAATAGCGTTTAGTTATTATTAAGTAATAAACAAGATAAATTATAATTATCTTGGAAAAACGGAAATACTATAAAAGTTTTACGTTAATAGAGACCGGGCCACATGTTGGACACATGGTAATGCATGCATATGCACAAGAGTGGTCTCGAGAATGCTGAAGAAGAAGCTTTTTAGGGTGGGTTTGGACCTAAAGGGGCGGAATACCGACTAAATTTCCTGGGGTGTTCCACCTCGTGCCATTGTTGCCAAGCCACTAGAACTGCGATACATCCGCGACCCGACTGGCGCCCCGAGCACTCAAAATTATTGGCTGTAATAGCTCACAATTCATCATCCATTCATCCATCACCTTCCTCCTCCCCGTCTGGGCCTCGAGCCACTCGGGCGCCGTGCGGTTCGCGCACTGCATCGAACTAGTCCTACTGACATCTTAAGGATTTCTTCCAACCGACTCAAATATAGAAGTCATTTTATCATGGTTTGCCTTTATAACTATATTTTAAACTGGCCACACATGGTTAGTCGTCATGTAGCTTTTGAAAATGCGTTGATAGCCAAAACTACTATTTTTGTTGAGAACGATTTTTCAATGACATCGAAAAGAGTCATCCAAAACGGTCATTTGCATTTAAAGGATGATTCAATGGACGGAAGTGATCGTTTGGTACAATGGTGGTTTTCTCCGAATTTTGTGCATCGGAAACTATGGGATTGATGGTTTCCTAAAATCATTTTGTCCATTTACGACCTAACATTTGACATTTGTAAACCCTTTCAAAAACCGTTTTACGTTGTGAAAATGTCATTGCTGAAACGAGAGTATCATTATCATGACAATGCTATTTTTTGTTATTCATGATAATGATTTGGTGAGATACCTAACAGAATCACCTGCTGAAAGCCTTAAGGAGGTACACAACAAAATGTATTAAGGCACAAACACCTTACTTAAGGATCCTTTCCCTCAAACCTATCAGGATAATCCCTAGAGAATCCGCCGGTGAATAATTTAGACGCGATTTAAAATCACTTTAAATAAATTCTTACGTTTCACCACCGAAATACGCAATCTTAATCCTGAACGCTTTTAATATTAAAGTAACGTCTTGTTTTGGATATTTATGAATTGGAGGGTATTTCTAAAATAGTAGAGTCTAAATTAATTCTAAAGAAAATGTTGGTGGAACGGTCGGCAAAAGTAGACAGAACAACATACGTATAACAAATTGGAGTTGTTTGGAAATAAACATAGATATTTAGGTACGGTACAAACCGACGATCGCGTATGAACTATGAAGAGATAATGATTGAATGTGGAGGTAGATAGAGTTCGGGAGACATGTATGTTTGAATGAAGTATGAATAAATACCTACGTAAAGAGGAAAAGGGCATTTTTGTATGTAGGATGGTGCTTTAAAAGTATGGGACCAGTTTAGAAGCTGTATCTATAGCTGCAGCAATTTGGGTATCGTAGTCCAGTTTAATAAGTAAGACACTTGATTTGGGCTGCGGTATAGGTAGATGGATCTCTAGTGACATTTTCATCTAAGCCCATCCGAGCCTCGGAAAGCATAATCAGAATGCTGTAATTCAGCAATAGGTAATGTAAGAGGCCTGCTGGCGGCCTGAACAACTCTGACAATAGGTTTGGTCACTAACACGAGAAGGTGCCGCATTGTGACGTAGTAACTAAAACCCGATGTACACGGTTCGTATCAGACGCTAAAGGCACTGTTTAAGTTGCTTACCCTATCGCCTCGTAGATCTAAATACGTAATAAAGTGTAACGAAGCCGTGTCTGTACATAGTAGGTAAGGAAGCTTGAGGAAATATTGTTTAACGTCACAAATTACGCGCCTCGTGAAGGGAAATGTTCAGTGAATTTTCTTGGAACAAAGTAAAGAGGACTAGGAAAATTAATCATACTAATATTATAATTCGTAATGGAACTGATGGAAAATATTCATGTCGCAGCAACAATTTTCTGTTTTAGATTTCGGTAGCGCGTTTGCTTCCTGTGGAAGAAGTTCTCGGTTTTATTCCCAATCGGGAAGGTGCTTGTAGGAACGATGGTGATAATGGTAATACTTGCAGTAGATTTCAACTCTTACGGCGCATACAATAAGAACGGTGCAACGTCCAAAGTGTTACTTGTTGTGCTTAGGTCTGTACATATCAAAGGTGCAAGCACCTATTTTCCGAATATGCATGAAACAGGGTAGGTACATGCTTGAACATGCATGGTGTGTCGCCGGTTCCGCATGAAGGATAAAGTTTAGATTACTAATAATAGTAATAGTTGTGTAATATCTAGTTATTACTGCTGAGTTTTTTTTGCCACTTTTTCTCCTCAGCTTTGTCACCTTTTCCTTGCAAAGTGGTGTAAATGTAAATTTAAAAAAATTGTTGACGTGCCTAAATGTACACAACGTGCTTACTTGCAATAAAGAAAATTGACTTTGACTTTAAATAATTTGTTATCGTTTCTGTGTATTTGTCTGGATAGTATTTATATAATCTAGAAATCTAACAGCTTTTGAAAAGTAGTGGATAAGTGGGATGGAAATGTATGATTTCGTATTATCTATGAATATGAGCAAAATGTAAAATGACTTCAACCAGAGCTATAATGACCACGTACCCGTCGAATATCTCGTCTTTTTTCTTTTTTGTTATTTTGCTCGGCTTCTCATAAAATAAATGTGTGACTATATTTAGAATAATAAGTAAGATCTAAGTCAAGAGATAAGTAGCGGTTGAGAAAAATCGCTGCGACAGACAAAGCTTGTCTGAAAACACCCTAAATACACCAAAAATAAAATGTATCCAATCTTGATTAATCGCCCACGGATTTATTCCAGTGACAGGTTAAAAATAAAAATATAATAAAAAACGCCACGTCCGTCACATCCCAAACCCAAATCAAGCTCTATTCAACTCGACAATAGACCAGACAACAGTATAAATTGTCAAATAACTTTTATTAACAACGGCGGAAAGTTCATTTTTGTCGGAGACACGTTTCTGAACCTACCCTAAAACTCATTTTGGACTTTAATAAGAGTGTATTAAAGGGTAGATTTGAGTGGAGGGGAGCGAGAGGAATTCCAATATGGCGACCGAAGAAAAGATGCGTCGCGTTCGGGGTAAAAAAACATGTCAAGCGTGAACTTCTATGTGAGGGTTCCGTATAAGTAATATGGTTTTTCAAGAGTGGAATAAGTGTTACTTGCACATTAATTACATGTACAAGGTTTCGAACTTACTTGCTAATTTAATTTAATTCAAACAAAACATTAAAGATAACATCGAGGTCCAACGATATTACTATATTCAAGGTTCTTAACGACCAAAAATGGCCCTTAGCGCAGACAATTTTAAGCGCGAACTTAGTGTGAGGGCGCTCTTACAACTTACTCCAACATGTCGCTAGAAGAACTGAGCAGAGAAAGATCTGAACCACTGATAGGTGTGAGCCATGTATTGAAACCGTAGTTTAACATTTCTAAGACGTGGCGACAGACATAAGTCCTGTCAGATTTTTCTATTTGGAACACGGCACCCTAAAAAAATTACGGTTGAGTGCGTGGGCGGTCGAGTTCGAAACCTTCCAAGTCTTAAAACGTATCATAAAATAAGCTATAGTGGCGGTCATAAGCAGCTTTTCTCCTGAAAAAGCCTATTTAAGGTTTTCGTAGAGCGAAAATTAACTTTTTTCTTACAACTGTCACTTTCTAATATTTCCAGCAATTCCTAGAAACAGTAGCTCGGTGGCTCAGTGGTTGGGTCAATGGACTTGCAATATGGAGGTCCCAGGTTCGCTTCCCAGTTAGGGCAGCCATGTACCAATGAGTTATCCTCGGTTTTTTCGACGGAAAAACTTACGTACATTTACCGAGTGCTCTCAAAACGATGAAGGAAAACATCGTGATGAAACCTGCATGCCGTAGAAGAAGAAGAAAAAATCTAAGGCATGTGAAATCCGCCAACCCGCATTGGGCCCGCGTGGTGGATTATGGCCCCAGCTCCCTCGATGTAAGGGAAGGTCTGTGCCCGAGCAGTGGGGCAATATAAATAGACTGATGATGATGAATTAGTTACATACTGTATACGGTAATTGGTTGGCCGCATTGAATTACATGTCATTGCATTATGCTCTTGTTACTATTGCGCATTCCTGGTATCAATTGCATCTAATTGTAATTAAGTAGGCTTGCTCGAATCGAAACCTATCGAAATGTCAAGTTATGTGAAGATAGTTATCATGGAATTCACAACTCTTAGCTAGATGAGTACATTCTGGAGTTGTAGGTGACTATAGGCGAATACCACCCATAGGCAGCTGGTTTGCCAAAAAACTATGAGGATATTTAGAAGAATAAAAAACGCGAGACCGAAAATAGGCATCCTTACCGGTGGCTTGTTTATCTTAGAAAAGTACCTGCCTATGTGGGAGATCAGTGGTACTTGCGGAGTCAGAGGCAATCATGGATCACGTCACTGAGCAAGTGGAGTAAGCACACACACGCACCCTCTCACACACACATCCTTACACGTCACACACATACACCATCAACCACCTTCCCTAATTTTCAGTTTAGTCTTAAAATTATAATCTTAAATTGAAATTGGTAGCTGTGGATTTTGTTATGGCGAAAAAAATTTACTATTAAAAATGCATACTAATAAAAACAGCTATTTTTTGTTTAGAAAACCTTTGTTTAGTAAGGACATAATTTATGGCTCGACTACGCACATTATAGATCAGCGTGGAACAGCCGTTAAGCGCACGCGCAGGTGTTCGGTATCCGTTTCCGACATTAGTGACGTCACGCGCGCTGCACGCGTTGCGCAAGCGCAATGCGTTGCAACACGACGACAGTGTTATGGTTCCATTGATATTGAACTGTGAATTGACGACTAAGGTATATGTAATAGCAATTCACGAGACGTTACTATCGCACGTAAAAACCTTATGTTTTGATATAACTATTTATTTTAAGGTACCTCTACCTAAACGAAGTCAGTGTAGCCAGTTTCGCATGAATGATTTTATAAGATGAATTATGTACCTAGTTATTTAGATATTTTTATTAAAATAGTAATTGTTAGTATTTTAAAATTTTACATCTTTGCATCGGGAACGATCAGAGGGGGCTTATTCGATTAAGTTTTTTATTATTATTATTGTCTGTACAGATTAGACTTATGGAATGCAATAAATTTTAAAATTTTATATATATGTTTCTAAATATTGTACTGAATGACTACAATTTCGTTTTTGTGTGCTACTGTAAAGAAATTGTAAAGTTTTTGAATAAATGAAATGAAATATCTATAGCCACTATAATGCACTACAATGTAAATGTTGTTGCGAAATAAACGGATTACTTACTTACTTACTTACTTACTTACTTACTATATAATATGCTTCAGAGAGTATTGGCCTGTGTGTGAAATAGGATAGGTCCTATTAATTAGTAACGCTTAATTTGACCTAATTCTACAACCAATACTTACGTAAACGATGGGATCGCAATGGCCAATAGAAGAACTTATGAGTTTTTTTATTACCTGAAAACAAAAAAATAACACACATAAATAACTATTCACATTGTCAATGGTTGTAATATCTAAAAACGAATTTCTAAATGAATCCTCAGCATGAGCAAGTGATTTCATTTATAATTTTTTTTAAATACATCAATTTAATCAATTTTATAAATAACTATTCACAACTGTTGAAAAACAATTCTTTCAAATCATCTAGCAAAGAAAAATGATCCTGATCAATATTGGTAAATACCAACTTTAAAAATACGTAAAAATTGTAATAAGTATTTACGTTATGTATGACAGATAAAGATATCCACTAACTAGACAAAGACAGGCCTTCCTTCGCCGGAACCCTCACAAAAGCAGACAATTTCAAAGATTAACAAGTCACAGTTAGGCCGTAAACACACATCGGACCTCACGCACTCTGGGCGCAAAAGCCTCTGCTAATCCTGTGTTTATGCCCTAACCCCACTATGTTTGTACGCCCTCGGTGTAACAAGAAATTGCTGCAGAGAGTGTTTGTAAAAATCGCCCAAGTTTTCTTAAGGACCTACCTAACGAATAAACTTAAAAATCATTGTACGGACAACCGCAGATCAATGGTAACACTTGCAGTACGATTTCAACTCTTACGACGCAGATAATAAAAACGCACTGCTTCTCTACCCAAAGGTTGTCTGGAAGAGATCGCTCACAGCGATAAGACCGCCTATTGTACAATTGTTTAAGCTTAGTATGTGTATCTGTTTTTGTGCAATAAAGAATATTTACGATCCAAAGTGTTACACTAGATCTGCTGTTAGCTGTACATTATCATTATTATTAAGCTCACATAATTACACAGCGCATTGGTTTCTGACTGTAATGCTGTGTAAGATTTTGTAAATAAATAAATCATGTTTCACAAGTGTCGATGGTTATTTGAGATGAGCTGTAACCTTTAATAAAAGTAAATTTAGTATTAACAAAAACAAATATACGACAGAAGGTGTGGTAAGCAGGATTAAAAAGAGTATTTTACGCTAGTTTGGGCATTTCCAGCGAATGAATAAAAGAAAAATATCAAGAGTAGTTTAAAGTAATGTGGATTTATTCATTGTTTTTACACAAGTGAACTTGGCCCAACAACTGCAATACACGAAAGTGCAGGAAAGGCCATCATGGACTTAACGCGGCGATACAACAGCCGCGATGCCTTGGGATTATAATGGAAGAACATATTTTAGCCGCTTTTTACAAGAAAGCATTGTTTCGCTGACACTGCAGAAGCGGAAGTTTTAATAAATCTTGGTGTTCTTAGTGATATACGCATCCCTAAGTTTATACATAAAACTGTGATCCATTCTTGTTCTTCATTTATAGCAGATTTTGATTATGAATATCGGCCAAGATGTTAGTGAAAATTAAGTAACCGAATGCTCTCAAAACGGTGAAGGAAAACTTTGAGTAATCTGAATAATAACAAAATTCAAGACATGTGTAATCCACCAATGCATACTGGACCCGAGTGATGTAGCATGGCCCCGTTTCCTCTATATGTAGGGTGGTACAGTACGGACATAAAAAGAAGGCTGACATTGATACAAAGAACATCTTAAGGCATTGTTTACACAATCTCGCGTCATTTCTACACATCCTGCAAACAATGATCTATTCTACTATAGGTACTCTGCTCCTGTGGAACGGAAGCTTTCTATACAAGATAGCGAAGCTTAAGTTACTCGTAAGCCATGATGAAAGCTCACATATTTAAGGCGTTATTAATTATTAACGGCATGATTAATTGCTTGGCGAGAATTCCCTTTTCGGATTAGCGTTGTGAGCAAATGTATGCCTTCGTTTACTGTGTTAGTGTTACAAAGCAATGTATTTATCTAAAATCCAAATAACATATGTGTGTTATGTTTACAGTTAGTGTAAAAGTCCGAATATTGATAAAATCTAGGATTTACCAACTTTTGGTAAATGTATGGTTTGGTATGAAATGTGTCGATTTACTAGTGCTAGGAGGTAAGGACTATCAGCAACACTTCCACCTGATCATTTTAAGGTTGCATTTCAGTTACGGCAACCGGCGGCTCTGTTGCTCTGCCAAAGAGGATCCGAAAGGTATCAGTATAAGATTTATGGAAAGTCGCAATTTTTGGGTATTTAGTTTTCTTTCTCTGACTACAGTGAACAGCATCTTACGTATTTTATTCCGTGTGATTCTCCAAAAACCTTTTGAACGCTTGACCCGGCTTTCACACAAAGCAGAACTGTCAAAATACAGCACTAAATATTGTCGATAATTTTTCACGTCAAATTCATCGACAACGCGACCGGGGCCCTAATTTTACCATAACAAAGAGGAGGGTAGGACTGTCACCGACCATTGTTTGAGCCAGACGTTTATTTAAATATTCCGTCGCGGCTCCGCTCTGGCTACAGACATTTTTTTCCTTCTTTTTGTATGACATCTGACGCGACCACTGACGCGTATTGGAAATGAATTTTCGCTGTAATTATGTAGGCAGGCATACGACTTTATTCCTTGTAGATTAGCCAGAGATTCTATTAATATCTTTTACTTTTATAATAGATTCTACGTTGTGCCAAGTTCATCGTATCAAGTACTCGTATACACTACTTCTGTCGTAAATACAGCCCAAACAACATCAAGTGTAACACTTTGGACTGTTCTTATTATCTGCGCCGTAAGAGTAGAAATCGTACTGCAAGTGTTACCATTGATCTGCTGTCATTCGTACCTACCTGGAAGGACGAGATGTAGAAATTGATGCAAGACAGCCAGGAAAAAAGTAATACAGGCGTTTTATCGTTGCTTAGGCTAAGGTCCACTTACATTCTTTATCCGGAGTAAGTTTTTAAAACACAATAATAACTCGTATCTGCAGGTTTCCTCACAATGTTTTGAGGGCAATGGAAAGACTCATTAATCACAGATGTGTGTAGTTCAATTTAACCGCTATGACATATTTAAAAAAAATGTGTATCGCTCTTTCATTCTTTTTTAAACGTTAACTGCAATGCTTTTGTCACAATATAAAGAAACCTACAGGCAACAAGAACAAGATTCATTGCTTTTATTATCTTTTGTTTGAATACCTCCATAGGCTTCTTTGCGACATGCCGCCCAAAAGCATCTTGTAACATATCGATAAAATTTAATCATCGACGTTAGCCCAACACTAATTGCCCTCACTTAAGTTATAAAAGCAAATGGTGATCGCCGACTCATGCCATTGTCTCGATATTTATATTTTGACAAAGAAGCGTTCTGAGCACACGTGCGGGATTATATTTCCTTTATGAAAGTATGAATAATACGTTGTTTTGAGTTATTTATTACTCGTTACTCAATGAAGGACGCGTGGTGATCTTTGAGGCGAAGAACAGCTTACTTATTCTCGCCCATCTTGTTAAAAATATTCGGCATCAGCAACATATGTAAATGTTCCCACCGTTGGGGTACATGCCTTCTCTTACATCGAGGGAGCTCGGGTCATGATCTAACATGCAGGCTTAATGCGGATGCCTTAAAATTTTGGCTATTGTTCACAGAAATGCAGATTACCTCACGGTTGTTCAGAGTATTCGGTAAATTGTACGTAAATATTCCTTCGAAAAAAAAACCCGTGGAAAACTCATTGGTTTTTGGTCAACCTGGGGGATCGAACCCGGGCCTTCGTAACGGAAGTCCAGTGACTTTAACAAGGCCCCCGAAAATTCCCAAAAAAAATTTGACCCTGTATATATTTATCGATCATATCACGAAAATAAAATCTACACGATAGAAAAATATCTCTTCTAATAATAATATCGAAAAAAAATATAGACTGAAAAGGGAATCGAACTCGGAACTCTTTGAAGAAAGGCGAAACTAACGAAGGTAAACATGTAATCAAAATATAACTCAATAACATTGAAGTACCCGTAGACAAAAGGAAAATAACTTCCCGGAAGCGTAATTTTATTTACGAAAATGGAAAATAATATTCCCGAGTACGTCGAAAACAAATTGTTTCTCTATGAAATGACGACGAATACGAATAAAGCAATTTTAACTTTTTTATATAACCGGGTTACGATAAAAAGTTTAATTTTACTCCGAAAGGGGAAGTTTCAATTTCAGGTATACAATTAACTATGAAACTCGTTGACATTTTTTGAGGGAAATTAAATATTCATTCGACGTAATTTATGTGCTTACATGAACAATTTTTTTAAACGTATTTATATTTACAATGACAATAGATATTCATTTACAGTCGCAGTTATTAATTTATTTAGGACATAGTAACCCATATAGAGTCGGGAAGTTTTGACAATTCTAAACCACCGCCAAAAGTTAAGTCACGTTTATCTCGACATGCCCGAATATATCTCCGCTTGTTGTTGTTTTTGTGTTTTTCTTTACAGTTTATAGGCAAATGATTTTAGCCGCTTTAAATGCGTGAGAATCTGCTAGTACCTATTTAAAATAAAGTACATGTTTATATTTCCGTGGTACAGTAACCAATTATATTAGTCTCGAAGTTTTTAACCCTACAAATGAGAGCGTAGAGGAAAAATTCAATTCACAGTCCTACAATAGGGTAACGCCGGGTCCGAAAGACCCTCTGTCAAGAACACGGACGCTTCCCACATCACTTGGCGTATTGTCATTTAAATTTCAATCCTGCCTTGGTGAATTTAGAGTGAAATTTTGGGGTTAGATGTCCTCCCGTGAAAGTGTATGGAAATGTGCAGAGTGCGCGCGACAGGTTAGTTTATGGGGTTTTTAGAGTATTACTTGAGAGGTTTTCACTGTTCATGCTTGTCTAGTACTTTGAGCAGCACGAGTAGAATACATACATACTTAAACTCTCGTATATTTTACGTAGCGGTAGGCAGACGATGTGCTTCCATCTCCTGCAATCCTGGTACACAATTCTGGCTTCCTCCACAGTAATCAATCTCTTCATGTATCTTTTTCTGTATCTCTTCTCGTGATGTCTTTATAATATAAATATGTTCAGACATTCATAAATTGGTCTGATCCCAAAGTAGTACGCCCCCCGACTATGGGGTACCAAACATGAAGGAAAACGTTTCGGCTATGGATGTCTTTCTACAATACACGAGCATCTTAAGCGTTATAATACGGCCTATTTTGCAATGGCTTTGTAAAACTTGATGTGCTATCGACTGTACACATCCTGGGAAGTTTCCAGAACAAGAACCAGGCTCGGATCCGACGAATAAATTTCCAATTTCCCTAATGAAACAATATTGTCAGTTTGTGTATTCATGTTTTCAGAGTGCGCCCAAATTAGAAACGGTGCCCTTGAACTTGGGAGATACGAAATGTAATATTTCACGTAAACATTTCTTTATCTCCATTTCGTTGAAATCAGAAGTTGAGAACGAGAGACGGGAGATGTTTATATACTGGGAGGGATTAAAATTACACTTAAACTGGAAAACAGCAATGACAACGCATATAATTAATCTAAATTAACTGGTGAATTAAGAACAAAGAAATTACCTGTTGTGATGTGACACTGAACTGATTGATCGAACCTGTTCATCATAGTGAAAATAAAGTAATCCGATGTAATAATGTGAAAATAACTATGCAATAATCACAGAACAGCTTGAAATGTTAGTAGAGTAGGGTAGTTTTTGTTTACAAATTAAGACACTTGATTTGGGCTTAGGTTTAAGCAGCAACATTGAAGAGTATGTTACGCTGATTTGGACATTTAACGAAATAAGTCACTAAAGAAATACATAGAGCGCATGAAAACAGGCATTCGTCTATCAAATTATTAATGTCTTAAAAAAGGGCCAAGCACAAACCGACGATGCATGAAGATTGATGAATGTGAAGGAAGCGAGAGTTTACGCAGGTATTTACTTATGTATGTACGGTCTAACACAGACAAAGGTGTATAGAAGTTTGACATTTTCTCGGACAAGCAGTTCTTGAGTAGGTAAATCTCAACCTTAGAGGCTGACTGTACAAGATAGTATAAATAAGTCAGATGTAAGAAGCTCATACTGTCATGAATCTACTCGTTACCAGTCCACACCAGTTCAATGAGCCATAACCCTCACATTGATACATAATTACGCATATCGCTGACTCACTCACACATCTGCCAAGCTGACTCAGCGGTTCCACACTTCCGACAATTCATTTTAGTTGAACCATGTTTTGTCTCTTCAACCCACGTGTGTAAGAAAAGGAAACAAATAGGGAGTGAAATGTTGTCGGTTTATTTAGTTAAGGTTTGTTGGGATAATAGAGACTTGTAACTAGTATAATGGGTACTTAAATTAAAAGAACTTGCTTCCGTCATCTGTAGGACAGCTTCATTAGCAAGAATAGGGTATGTACACAGTCTTTTTTTTCTAAGGAAATAAGTTTCATTTGAAAACCATTGCAGCAAACCTTATGATAAGAGAAACTTCTATCATGATAAAGTATGAAAATCTAAGCAACAAGTGACATAATCGGGGACAGTTTTCACAATGAACATTGAAAATTTCAAGAGTCAGGGTCTAAATAATTTATATGGGATTAAAAAAATTGTATTTAGAATGCTTTGATCTCCTATAAACAACTAGATACACAGTCTGCCTTCTAAAACTGTCCGAGCGCAAAGAAGGTCCAAACGGATGAATGGTTTTATTGAACATTTTTTGGACGTTAACAATGGACCCTTATTTGGACGTTTTTTGAATTGTTTTAGTAAGACCTTTGTGTATCTAGTTGTTTACATATAGGAGATCAACGTTAGAATGATACAAATTGATTTGATAGATTTAAAAAAAAATATTTTAGTCGTGCTACACTTGTGCCGCGTACCTACGATTATTAAATACCTGAGGGTCAATCAATAGGTGCTAGCTAGAACTAGTCGAGCTCTTTAGTATAAGTACCTACAAGATGGGTCTACGTCTAATAGTTTAGAGAACTACAGCCAAAATAAATGTTGCCTTACTAGTTAGTACGCTATATCCTCGAACCTTCTTTCGAAACAAACAAGATGGCGCCCCATTGAAGTTCATGTTTCCTCAACCATAACACCCCAGAAATGGAACCCGTCAAGTCTTCATCCGATTTTAGAAACTTCATTAAAAGCGACGTCGGAACTTTGAGCTTGTAAGTAAACCACAGACGTCCCAACATTTGTATGGTGAGGTACATTGGGGGCGGTACTCTTGCGTACTGGCTTCATGATGTTTGGTTCTATTCAGTTCAGACAGACCAAAAGTTAGCGACAAAAGTGTCGCCAGGCTGAAAACTCAAGTTCTCAAAAAGATCTCACGCGTGGTCTGTATGAGTAGAACTAGGATTTCATACATATGCACGACTAAAACTTAAAGTCACTCTTATAAAATTGCGATGACGGTGCGCTCGCCAGTGTACTTACAACGGTTGTAAGCGCAGTCACTCACATCAAATTAAGCAGATTGTTTGTTCGTGATGTCTTCTCTATTACAATGTAACTCATTGCGTTTAAAACGGAAGGCGTAATAAAATATGTGGGCGCGTAAACTTCGGGTGTTTCTCGAACGGTCAATTTATTTTAACTGACTAAAATAGATCTGTGTTTCCGTTCGGTTTTAACTGGGGTTAAGGGCACGGGAGAGCTTACAAGTATGACAACAAAACAATGTATGTATTTGTGTAGTTAGGCCTCGTATTCACTAAGAAACAATTGACGCGCAATACGTGACGCTCAACAAGATCGGCAATGTTGCAACAAAGCGCAACGTTGTTAGCTGGCGCGCAACATGACCAATGGTGAGTCCCTCGTTGACGTTCAACGTGATGAGCAACATGTCGCGCGTCAAATGTTGCCGAGTGGATTCAAGGCTTTAAAACCAATACAAATGATTTGATTTTAACTTGCATATACGTTATGTGAATAAATATTGACTGGAGAGAAAAGTTGTAGTCACGAGAGCGATTCTAAAATAATATCTAGACATGTTCAATTGTTCAGTCAGAACCATTTGATAGGATTATTTTAGTTAGCTTCCAGTGTTAATATTTATTTTCCTTGGCACACAAAACAGATTACAACCATGGTATAATCTAAATAAAAGTAAAATAATAAACTATAACACTAAAGTAGGTATTTTGTTTGTAAGAAACTACAATAAATCACGTTAATGTATGTACTAAGTATGTGTTAAGTATTGTAGGTACACAATAAATCTAGTCCTATAGGTACTACTAATGTCCGTTATACAATTTATGATAGCTTCCATAAAACCAAGTGCGCTCCGGTTCAGATAATTTAATAAGGAGATCGATCTATAAAATACATTAACAATATTAATGCGGAGCCATGGGCCTCTCTGGTTACCTGCAGGTGGCAGGCGGAGCTCCAATAAGCAATAAAAAGGATGCACCTTTATTCATCGAGCGAGCTGCAGAGAAAAATGAAAAAATCTTAAAACTGAACGCATTTTATCGTTTATAAAACTGCCAATAACACGACAAAAAAATGAAAAACGAGATGTCTTTATTATAAAATGTGAACGAATTCAGAATATTATGATGTAGGTACCTAATTTAGTTTATGTAGCTTTCCACTGCGTTATGCAGATTTTTTAATGGTACAGCTGACAGAATATCAAGTGTAACACTTTGGACTTTGGAACGTTCTTATTATCTGCGTCGTAAGAGTTGAAATCGTACTGCAAGTATTACCATTGATCTGCTGTTGTCCGTACGTATCATCCTAAAGTAAAAAGTAACACACCATATTGTACAGTCGACAGCAGATCAATGGTAACACTTTTTAGTTTTGACAGATCTTATTATTTGCGTCGTAAGTCTTGAAATCGTACTACAAGTGTTACCATTGATCTGCTGTCGACTGTACCTACATTATCAATCAAGGTTTTCATAGATTAGTTTTTGCACAATGCTAGTTTTAGTAGGTACCGAAAAGTAAGATTTCCCGACAATCGCTAAAACTTAACTCGGAAGCTGTTAGCACAGTGTTAGCGACTGGCCATATAGGTTATTTTAGTTTATTTTTTATATATTTAAATTATTGTTCCTTTTTTGGTTGTTTGTCAGTTGCGTCCCTGGGGGGCTAGCCGGCTGCCCTTTTTTGTCCTGTCAAAGCCTGCGCGAACAAATTTTTTGTACTAATTTTCGCCAAAAATCTGACATCGACGGCTAGTACCAATCGACGCGGCTCAGCCCCCTGGCCCCTACAAATTAAGTCCATTTTTACCATTTTAAGTTATTATATTCAGTTTTCAGCATTTTATTTATCAGCGAGCCTAGTTCCTCAACACACAGCATAATAAGAAGAGTAGGCTAAAAGCAAATAGTTTGCTCTATATTTTAGATGGAGCGGTCATACAAAGCGATTGCAAATACAATTATTAAATAAATTATGAAACCAATAAATATACTAAATATACTCCATATTTTCCAGCAATAAGCACTCCATATTTTCCGCTCACAAAAACATACCATATAAAATAAGATGTACAGTCTACAGCACAGCAATCTACATATATGCGATCTAAGCCGTAGCTAAGTAACTGTTACAGTCTTCCTGTGGTGCCGACTGTCCAAAACATTTTCCTTAAAGTCCCGAACTCCGTTAATATACTCGGAAAACTTTTCCGTGCAACATTTTATGGAGTTATTGAATGGAATGGAAACCTCGACATTATTATTAAATGTGGTTTGAGGGTATAATCGGCAATACAACCATTGAAATCTCGACTATATTTCAGTAGAAGATAGGGACTATTTTAAGTTATCTTCATTTAGCAATTTTCAATTAACAAAAATGGTTTCTGTTTACAAGTCACTGACGAAATTTTACGTATTTTTGTAAATTTAGGATATAATAAGGTAACTGTACTTTACTGTATTTAGCAGATTGCCAGATTAATAAAAAAAGCGATTACTTTTGTAATAATATAGATAGACAATAGAGCGAATATTGGTGGAAGTGGTTGGCATTAGCTAGAGCGAGGCAAGGCACTGCCGAAGTTAAAACAAGGGCCATGTTATAAAAACAAAAAACCTGACTCCAAAAAATTTAACTCCCTTTGATTAGCTTTTTGTAGCCTATGTCACTCCTACAATCAAGACGAATCTAACGACACCTCATATGTTAAAATCCATCAAGCCGTTTAGGCTGCAGGGCGTGCCAAAGAATCAGACATACATACACTCGAAAAACATAATCCTCCTTCTTGCGCAGTCGGGTAAAACCGACAAGCGTGCATGAAGAGATTGATGAATGTAGCGAGAGTTGTGTACCAGGGTCGCAGCATATGGAAGGAAGGGTATCGTGCCTCAGATCAAGAAATCATATGTTAATAATGGGCCTGTTATAATAATTTCAGTTTTTGTTTCTACATGTTGTATGTTCCTAAAGCTTTCTTCCTAAGGCCAAACACAAGATTCACGTACATTTCACGGTCGAGCTCATTAAGTAATATTTCTTCTGAAAACAAGGCACATAATAGCATCAAGAAGACAAAATGACACGATCCATTCTCTCGCAAACTCCCTCGGAAATGGACACAGAATAAACACAAACTATGAATCTCAATGGAAATGATACAGTGGAATAAAAGATGCCCTCACATTTCATAGCTTCTGGTGAAACCACATAAGGTTTTATTTCGTATACTTATACGTAAACATTATAAAATGCATTCGTTCCTGTCGTGACTTCTGATATGTGATAACTGGCTGATGACGTCACTAGAATTTCTTTCGCAGCACATATTATATGGAAAGTTATTTACACAATCAATCACAGTTTCACATAATATTATAAGGGAAATAATTAAATGGCGTTTATTTTAAATATTTGGTCAGCAAGAAAAATCATCTAAAATATATTTTGACAGCATAATATGTTTTTGTCGCGGCCGTAAAAACAGCAGCAAACCCTGGTCAGCAACTAAATCAAGGATGATCAGAAAATAAGTAGACATTTGACTATGACAATAAGTGGTCCTTTGCTGTTTTAACTTAACTTACTACGATATCTCCAAAATCTGATTAAAAGTAGTCTTTTTTTTCCTTTCTTTACTCAAAGCGAAATACTCCATATACGAGTATTTTTATCCCATTTCACACACGAAATCGAATAACTTTTGTATCTCAGACGTGTCATATAATGAGCAACCTCCTCACAACACATCAGGCAAAGGACAAAGTTTGCACCGACAGCCCAGAGGGACCCAACTTATATAACTTCACTTCCATAAGAAGTTAGCGTACGTATAATCCTATTATAACAAGTTATGTCTAATAAGTAGCCCTTGCGTTAAGGGCACAAGCCTCTAATCCTCTGCGCAAAAGCGGTGCCCTTCCATAGACATAAATTTAAATTTATTATTAGAGTAAAGATTATTACATGGATAAAAACAATCATTGTTTCCTGTACTGTGTTTTTAACTGGAACTGCATGTAGAAATTCGAATCCTTAGCAGATAGAATATACGGGGACAGTGTCCTAGGAACCATTAGATATTTTTGTGAAAATAATTTTGAAAAACCAGTGAAATTAACTCAAATGGATTACTCCATACTGTCCCGTAGAAATGTCTCTGTACAAGGAAAACCATTTTTAGTTATAGAATAACTATTAAATTTATTTTGTTGATTTTAAAAATCAAAAATATAAATATCTCAAGCATACCATTGTCATAACTATAACTTGGTTGTCTTTGCCTGATAAATCCTTAATATCATCCATGTAAAAGTATGTACCAATATCACATCTATAATTATATCTACTGTATAAATGGGAGAATACTCCCCAAAGTTACGTGCAAATTAGAACAATATAAAATCCAGTGTTGTACTTTACAATACATTATACAGAATGTTTATATTCCAAACATAGAGCGTGTTGTTTGATTTACAACGAAACGTGTAAGCCTAGGTGACCCGGCCACCTGCTAGGCGAATAAATTGCCCGGAACCGGAACGTCCTGTACCTATAGCCCCGGATATTATACCTTTTAATTAATATTGCGAAATAATACCGTAAATTGTTATTACTAGGCACCGTGTAATATGTTAGGAATTTCTCAGAGCGTGTAAAAGGTTGAAAATTGATGGTTTTTATATTGCGTTGTACGGTAGAACATAGAGAAAGATGTACAGGGTCCTTACTATGAAGTCTTATAGCAGGATTACTTCAATAATACTTTGTTATTTCATACCATGACATCCTTATTAAGGTTACTTTAAGGTCGTCATGGTACGAAATAACAAAGTATTATTGAAGTAATCCTGCTATAAGAGTTCATGGTAAAGCCCCAGGAGATTAAAGGTTGTCGCAGATTCAACTCGAGTCGTTCAGTATTCTTTGTACGAAACTCTATACTGCAATGCACACTAATCGCCTACGTAGCGGCACGGCGGCATCGCCTCGCATTATTTTGACAACTGGTTGACAGCGAGGGGCGAGGCGAGGCGGTTACGGGAGTGGCTGTGTGCAACGCTTAGGTTGTGATTTTTTTTACAAAATTGATTGACCAATTGTAAAAAAACTCTTTCACTGTTAGATAAATTAAAGTGAAAACGACTCGTACCTATTATGTAACCGTAGAAGATTTTTTACAATCGGTGTGGTAGTTTTTTGACAAAATCTCCACCTTATAGGGTATACCTTTATACACCTGTATACCTTTCTGTCTTCGACAGCTCTTCAAAAGTAACACTTGCACTGTTAGCCATAAAAGTGACTTAAAAGTTATTTTACACGGTTTATAAGTCGCGGTCTCTTTTATTAACGAAGTGTGAAAGTGGCAGAACACGGTTTAAGGGAAGAGGTTAAACTGGATTTATAGCTAACATAACAGCCTTCAATTTATTATTATATTTAAGACTGTGTTACACTAGGGACTAGACGGCCTTTCGAACATCATAAGAATTAAACGCCAGATATTTCAGACTATACCTACACATAAAATAAATAAATTATTGATAGATCAAGAAAAAAACATTGTTTCAATACAAAACAATAGCTAAATCAAATTACAAAGCAGAGTATTTTCAGAGAATTTTTCCGGGTCACCCACCTCAAGAGAATTTCCGTTCTTGATACGTATTTGCAAAATGTTTTGTTTCATTTGGCTCCCAACGAATGGGGCCTGTCGATAACGTATAATTTACCTGTGCACCCACCGTGAGAGGTCAAAACACCCACATTTTATATTACCTTAATAATGTACAAGCGCGCACAAAAGGTAAATTGATCGACAAAAGAATTTTAACTTTTTTTCATCGGAGCGCTGATTGGTTTTCTTTGGTGGTATAATTTAATTTTCAATGCTGACGCCAGAGATTTTGCTATTGGCTGTGTGAATTACGTTACGATTATTTAAGAACTCAATTAATAGACATTCCTAGACTTTTTAGTAACCTATATTGTCCCATTTCTCGCCTCTTCCACTGATCCTTGTCATGAGCAGGCTAATCATCGAATAAATACAGATCTAAAAATATCAAAAAAGTCTTCACATTTTGTTACAAAAACTGTTTACTTTTAATCAAAATCCATCAAGCGTGTTTATATTGAAAGGATTAAGAATGTAATTACAAGATTACAAAAAATAAACTTGTAAAAGGATCGCTATTTCTATTGAAGATACTTTTAATGGTAACTCATTACATTAAGTACTATCGACAATAAGTACTTAAAACGTTAAATTTAGGTTCTTACAGCGTTCTCAAAACGGTCGAAAGTACTTGATTACAAATGTCATGCGTACAAAGTTTCTACCGAAAGCTGTTACCAAAAAACTCTATCCCTAAGGACTTGTGTACTTACCAGTACAACCACAATGACTCACCCTGATTACACATAGGGATGTTAGGCAGGTAAGAAGGTGCCTTAATAAAAAATGCAGGTAATGCGTGAGGGAGATAGTACGATAACATCGTCACGTTCCTTCGTGCCTTGGGGTTTATTTATCACGATTTGAGAACAAAGCGGAGAGATTCTTCTAGGAATTGTATATGAGTATTTTATACACGAACATCTGAAGGGTTATCGACTGAAGATATCAAAAAATAAGTATTTTTTGGGCTAATATTACAGACATTACGCACAATAATGATAAAGATAAGGCTATTGGATTAAACATTTTATTTCACAAAGAAGCATGAAAAACAGAAAAAATTGAAGTGATACAATTTATACAGAAGCGGCCTTATCACTCAAAGCAATTTCTTCTAGGCAAACCCCAGACGGAACATTATGTGGTTGCTTTTCAATTATGCAATTTAAGAATATTATATATGTCATTAAAACCGTAATTTTTTAAATTATTGATTGCATGGAATTAACATGACACATGCATGACACTGAATATTAAAACGTGGATCGTAAAAAATGCATATCTTAATACAAAATGATCTAACAGATCCAATTATACCACTCGAATCTAGATCAGTAAGTCAAGTCGATCTTATATCGCGCAAGTGTAACAGATTATTGGTACTCGTCAGCATTTCAACATCAATTAGACTTTTAGGTACGGCATATCAACAGAACTTTGAGTGATGGTAATAGGTTCTAAATTTCAATGGTTTGGCGGTCTGTCGACTGCACATCAGTCAGCTTTCGTCGAATTGCCTAACAAACGTTCTCACTTTTTATTAAAATGATATTACAGGTAGTTACAGTAGGTATTATTCATTTTTAAATGACTTCCAAAAGGAGGAATTTCTCAATTCGTCTGTATTTTTACCCGACTGCGCAAGAAAGAGGGTTATGTTTTTAAGAGTGACATAGGCTATAAAAAATTAATTAAAATGGCTTAAACTTTTGGCAGTCGAGTTTTTGGTATTTTTTAAAATAATTCAATGTGTGTTATCTCCTATTTGGATGACTACTTTTCTGTATCGAAGGGTGTTTTTGGGTTAATTAATATGTAGTAGGTACCTATCATACATTAGTATCAGGAGGTGAAGACAAGACGATATTATTAGCTACATCGTTTTATTTATTTATTTATTTATTTATTATGTACAAACATACACCTAACAGTTAATAAACCATACATGCAAGTCAACATTTATGTGGATATAGGTAGGTATTATAACGTTTCTATAAGTATTGATCTTCAGTCCAGCGATTAATTAGCTAATGTCTAACGCTGAAAGGTCAAGTTGAGTCTTTAAAGCTTTTTTCTTATAATTACTTATGGGTACAGTCCCTCTTTGCATATAAATTATTAATAAGTAATTATAAACACTTTGACTATTCTTCGAATTACAATGCGATGCGCGTGAGTCTATTATAAACATTAAATTACAGACGTCAACGAAACGTCTTTTAAGTCATGTCATCATGTGTCATACACGACAGTCGTTAGACTTCCCCACCTGCTTTTACGTAACCTGTTGCTATCCAGAACCACAGTAACTTAATTTTATCGGCAGTAAAATAAGAAGTTTAGAAGGCTACGAAGAATTAATAAGCTGGGTTTAAAAAAACAGTGCCTTTTTGTAAGTGAAGTTTTCTTTCATCATCATTTTCAAAACAAACGTGAAGGTGAGGTAAATTTATTTAAAACACATCTTCTTTAGTTTTCTGCAAACGAACTAACATAATTTAAAAATTAAAACGTTATGTTATTGTTTCATCATTTAAAATGTGATAAAACACCGATAAATGTGTTTTAAACAAACAAACAAAACAGCTCCCTATTCGTCCGAAATTGTTTCAATCAAATATGATTTTTTTTCCAACGTCATGTAAGGTTAAATAGGAATGTTTTTTTGGCAACTCTTTGGAAGTTTCTCAAGGCCGGCGATGTAATACTGTCCGTTATATTTACTGTGACACTAATTTGATACGCTGTCAACAAATTGCTTAAAAATTTCAACACATTAGGTGTCATCTATAGACTAGGTAGTATACATTCGTCTTTTGGTATAATTGTGGAAGTCCCTTCTTCATCTTATGGTGGCACTTCACTTGGCTATTCGTATTTGCGTATTTGTCATAATTGCCATGTGTGATTGGTATTCTTGACAAAATATTCGTCTTATTTGTATGTACGTCAAGTATTTGACAAATACGACAAACAACCAATAACAAATACGTATAGCCAAGTGAAGTGCCACCATTAGGGTTGCTTTCCTATCGGAGTTTGGACAGCATCATGACCATTCCAATTTCAGCAGTCAGCACAAAAGATGGAATCATCATTATTTTATTGCGTTTTTAATTCAGCCATTAGCCGGATTAGTGGTGCAACAAAAATATCATCAATGACGAACCTTGTAACTACCGCTTCTACGTACTCGCTAGCAAGTGTACCACAGCTACTCATGGTATAGTACACTACAGATGTTTTGACCACCCGATTTTATTTTTTACCACACGTGCCTAAATGTATGGACATCCGATAGTGAGCAAACACTAAAAATATAAAGCCACAGACGGGTCAACGACTGTTACCTGAACCACCCGAGTGCGCCCCACTCAATGTTATTGTGCCTACTTTGGGCCGTGACGCGTGGAGTGCGGAGTATTGACCGTTCTCGATGTACTGCGTTCGCGTTAATTATTTACTTAGGATGTAGCTATGCTACTGTCCACGTATGTGTAGTGTGACACCTATAGTTGACTATCACAATAAATAGATTCTAAAAGTCAGTTATGCCTCACTCGTGTCAATCTTATGAAGATATGATTCTCCAAGTTTATTGCTGATCTAGATTATTTGGAAGTCAGTCGGTCAAACATTCTAGTGTGCGATTTTTAAATAGGTACCTATGTTTTAATCACGTATAGCCGAAAAATAACGATATACCTAAATCGGACGGTAAATGCACGAGAATCGACATTCGAGATATCTCATTTTCTGCTCTTTCTCCCCTTTACCCCTCAAAATGTCACAATAAAAAAATCAAAATTAACTGTCTCAAAATGTCTCTTTTGAGATAAGCTCGCCCTTTGTGCCAATATGTTTCTCTTGTAATTTTATTTATGTATTTGTGTTGTTCAATAAAGTGTTAAAACAAACAAAATAATGAATACCTATACATATTCAGACTTTAGGTCACAATACTCATATAATTTGACATTCAATACTTCTGAGAATGTGAGTCATCCTGTCAACGACATTATTAGGACAGTGCGTGTCTGAATGTAATCAGTCAGGGAGTGGTTTACGAAATAGAAACCTGTTATTTTGAGGCTTACTGTCTAGCTTTTTTACTTATGCAGTACTTTCTACGTTAACACAGCTTTCTACATATCTATTTCCAACTAGATCCTAACTATCTGTAACAAACATACGAAATAATTCTACTTTTATAATAGTAGTGATTTTGAAACACAATCATCTCAGAACATAGAAATGAAATTATAAACTGTCAGACAATATTCTTTCTTAAATAATATCGTTCTTTGTGAAGACAAGTATGGTACGCTGAAAAAAACACAGATCTCAAGAATATAATAAACACATGAGACCAATTCGATAAGATCCCGAAGACACTCGTGAAAGAAAATCTAAAATTGATTCAATCATCACAAAGAAATTTAAAAAATACAAACTCGATGAAATTGATATCCCCAAATTTGGAAAAACACATTGTTAAAATTTCAGTTTTGGTCTCACTATACGTAGACAAAGAAAGATAAGACAATAGGTATAGATACACAAGACATTAGATATAATCTAACACAAGTATTTGAAAAGATATCAGCTTTTAATTAGCGTTTGAACTAGCCACCGAAATATTTGAAGACATTTATATTATATTTTTAACAAAAGATCAAGAAAACACACTCTCACTATTAGAGATCATGAGGCCTAGACTACCTAGTGTCCAAATGTTGAGTGATAAATGTGCGTACCTAAATGAAAAAGGACGTAGTTCATCTGTGTCTGAGTTAGGTCACTGCCTCCCAGGTGGCTATTACCGCTTCAATTCAATTTGCCAGGTCAAAAAACATTTGGGTTCGTACAAGTTTTTTATTTACTAACGTTGGCGGAACCTAGTCTAGTAGAATGTTTTAGTTTCAACGAAACTATAAAGAAACCTAGATGAATTCTATTACATAAGATTAAATGACGAAGCAAAACATGAAACATTCTAGACGATTACTCAAAACATACTCAACGTTGAACAAACTCCTAGTCATCCCTGAAAAATAAAAATAAACAAGTGACAGACCTTTCTGAGAACTTCTTTAATCTTTGACCGTATTATACTGAGAAACAAATAGTTTTATTTGCAGTTCTTACCTAGAAATGTACTGATTTATTAGAAGTGATTCATTCATTCATAACCACACATAAAAAAGAAATGCCTTATCTGATTTCTTGGGTGGTTTCTTATCAATATTATACAAGATAATGTTTTCGTAATCAAACTAGTTAAGTACCTACAGTCAGCAACATACAAATTATGTTTAAACGTGTGTAAATACGTCACAAGTTGTGCACTTGTGACGTATTTATCACGTCCACTGGTATACTTAAGATCTTGAATCGCTCTTATATCCAGTTTAAAATAAACATGAATGATTTCATTAGGTGTTACAATTTGCGCACCATAGGCCGGGATTATATTTTTAAAATTTGAATAAAAGGTTATTCTAGGTGATAAAACCATCTGAAGGTTTTAAAAATAGTGTTACATATTTAATTTTAAACATTTGTTTTACGATTGCTGGACCCTACCTACCATCTAAATAAGGCAATTACGAAATTGCAAAATTAAATGATGCCATTCTTTTGCTAACATCCACAAATATAATGCATGCAACAATATAAACAAATACCAAGGGAAATACTAACACACATTCCAATTAACCTACTGAACTACATATATGATTTCATGACGTAGGTAGATGATAATAGCGAAAATATAGTTAATATGCCCAAGTATTCTTCCTTCTTATTATTGCCCACATTGACATACGCTACAGAAACGTGGACATTGACTAAAGAGACTATGACAAAGATGAAGGTGGCGCAGAGAGCGATGCAGCGTGCTATGCTGGGCATCTCTCTCGTCGATAGAGTACCCAACTCAGAAATCCGCCGGCGGACTAAGCTGGTTGGGGAAGGGATGGCGTCCCTGAAGTGGAAATGGGCAGGGTACGTCACACGTAGAGATGACGAACGCTGGACGTGCATAGATACAGTCTGGACATCGTGGGAAGACCACCGATGCGATGGTCTGACGACATCTCTCGCACATGTGGGAAGAAATGGATGCATACGGCCACAAATAGAAGAAAATGGAAGGCCTACGTCCAGCAGTGGACGGATACAGGCTGACGACGACGATTGTGCCTTTCCATGTACACATGGATTCTTCAGGTATGGTGGAAAAGCGGCCTTAACCATAACGTATTCCAAGTAATTACGGACCGCAACATATAAACCACAGCGCGTAACGTAAAGCCATACATAGACCTGCACAGTGTCACGCATACACGGCTAGTCTCGGACAAATAAAGGATTATTTATAATGCGTATAAAAAACCAACCCGGCGACGTGACGGCCACGTCCGCTGTGTTAGATAACATGAATTATTATTATTACCACCGCACGTTCCTACTGGAACGGAGAAATACAAAAGCAGGTGGTTGAATTACTAATATGAAGACGTCTTAATAGACTGTCATAGCTGATAGTCTGTCAGTAACAAACCTATAACCTTTAGATATTTAGCAAGTATTGGCCTTAGTTGGCTTCGTAGATATTGATACTGTTAAGAATTGCAATTGGACTTAATTAATTTCCGAGATTGAAATCCTGAGTGCATTCGCATCGAAAACTATAAGTACCTGACATTGACATGACTTTAGAAGTTTTGGGAGTAACTTGAAAGACTTCGGACAAATTGGAACTGGATTGTTATGAATATTGGACTCTATGGGCCAATGGAGTGCAAATAAGGTCTCAAAGCCTTTAAAACTCTTGGAGTTCAACGCCGTTTGTAATTTCGTGACGGTATTTTTATAAGAACCGCCTTGGGCTACAGGCAGACGTAATCTTTGTCAAAAAATGAAATCTAGCTACCCCATCGCGCAGTGATACACGAACAAAGCATAAAAATGTTTTAATACCGTCTTTATACTCGTGATAAAACATTGGCCTCTTCCAAATTGAGACATTTTATTATTAGAAATACGATTTTGACAGTCGTAAACGAACGGCGAGCCGTAGTTATTATATCGGTTTACGAGTCGAAATATCACAATGCGACTTGAAATAATAAAGGGAAAAATTTACAATTACCCGGAATTACATCTTGTATGGAACGTCTTGGGAATAAAATATTGTGTTTCCTTCACATTGGCTCAGCCCCCTTACCTTGAAGTCTTATAGCAGTATTACTTCCATAATACTTTGTTACTTCGTATAATGACGACCTTAAAGTAAGCTCATTAAGGTCGTCATTGTACGAAGTAACAAAGTATTATGAAAATAATACTGCTATAAGACTTCAAGGTAAGGGGGCTGGTCGTGAAATACAAAGCGAATTTCTGCAATATATGCTGACTAGACTAGCTTTCCGTCTCGTGATATTTACCGTGGGAACCAGGTTTTACCAGGATAAAAAGTAGCATCAGGCTACTCCGGGATCCAGTTTATTTGTGTGTGAAATTTTGAGTAAATCTGTCATGCCGTTTGACTGTGATTGAGTTACAGACATTCAACCATCCAAACTGTTCGATTTTTATGGGATGGGAATCGGGATCAGTGTTGCCAGGTCAACGTTGTAACAATTTCCAAGAAAAAATTAGGGAACTGACAAAAAATCTGCAGAAGTTGGCGTGAAACTTTTAGCAATGCCGTTCGCTGATTGGCTGGCGTGTAAATTATAGCGATACATCGCGGCGTTGTCTGTGATTGTGAATAGCTATACTCAGCCTACGTTGCGATATTTATATTGATCAGGAGGATCTAAAAAATCCGGAGCGATAATCTTTAAAAAATGCCTCAAAATCAGGAGATCTCCTGATAAATCAACCTAGCAACACTGATTGGAATGCTTGCAGGCAATATTCTTATCAAGATCATATTGAGTTTCATCATTACCATAGCGCGGTTTTTTTTCAACTCTACTACTACATAATAAGAACCTTTATCTTCGTTTCCTAGCCCTACGATGCCATTAGATACGCAAGTGAAGGAAGCATAAAACATTTATGTCCGCACTGGGTGGTAATATGTATGTACCACTGTGCTGTCTTCCGTTTTCCGTGTTGAATTCGCGCCAATGTCATTGCCATTCTCCTTAGCAAGGTTGCCGCGGGTTCTCTTGAGAATGGCGAGAAACGACGGTTGCGAAATTATTTGATAATTTTCATTATATTGTCTACAGTGGTTACTTTGTGTTTAATATCACGTTAAATTAATCAGAAAATGTTCGCGAATGACAGTGAATTTATTGGATAGTTCATGAAAAATCTGAAGTTTCAAGCAATTATCAAGAGTCTCACATACGAGCTCGGGAGTGAACGTGACTGTCGAGCTCTTCGTCCACGACGCTATGGCGACTCCTCTGGAGGAAGAGAGAAGACGATGATATCTTGAATATTCTGTAACATGACATTGGCAAATGACGAACTGTCGAGTCTATTAATAAAATAAATAAATTCGCGTCAATGTCATTGCCATTCTCCTTAGCAAGGTTGCCGCGAGTGATGAACTTGACAATTATGAAAGTGGCTAATTACAGACTCAAGGTGTTGTGTCATGGTTATGACGAAAGGATTTCTTACAGTAGTATTATAGTCGTTTGTCTTCATGAGGAAAAATGTAGTGCCAATTTTATATTCTTGCTTTACTTATTTCAATGTTGATTGCAAGTAGAAACAGCTAGAATGGCCATTGGAACAGCGAATAAAGGTTTTTGCAGATGACATTATAATATTTTTTTTTAATTTAAATATATGTCATTATTCTAATGTAAATGCAAGGTATCGATCAAATCCTCGAAATAAAAGGATCTTGAAATCTAGAATTAACAGGCAATTAATTTTGGTCATAGTAAACCTATCGCTGTCTAGTCACTTATCATTAAGACGGGAAGTGATAAAACATTACGCGTCGGTAATACGAAGCATTATATTTTTTATTAATGGACTCGACAGTTCGTCATTTGCCAAAGACATACAGTCATTTGACAAAGTACAGAATATTCAAAATATCATAGTATTCTCATCATCCGGGGAGTCGCCGTAGTGCCGTCACCCTGGGTATCCGCGTCTTCTTGTCTCATCTTCATTCAGAGGAGTCGCCGTAGCGTCGTCACTCTGGACGAAGCAGCTCGACAGTCACGTTCACTTCCAAGCTCGTAGTGTGACTCTTGATAATTGCTTGAAACTTCAGATCTTGCATGAATTATCCAATAAATTCACCGTACTATCATTCGTGAACATTTTCTGATTAATTTAACGTGTTGTTAAACACAAATTGTAGACATTAAAATGAAAATTATCAAATAATTTCGCAACCGTCGTTTCCTGCCATTTTCAAGAGACCCACGAAGCATATTGCAATAACTTTATGTAGGTGGATGTCCTGTCGACTGTTCTTATTGATATTCGAAGCCACTTCAATGCATGATTTGATTGTGCAACAAAGATAAGTAGGATTACTGAAAACAAAGGCAAGGTAATGACGCACTAAATAGCTAACCTAATAATCTAGAAACTATATCTAATGTGTAAATTATAATAATAACATAACATGCAAGCGAATTCTTTGTTCGTTACCAAGGTCTGTAACACGATATAAAACTGATTTGCACTTTTAACAGTGCATTTTGCCTTACTTAACTTATTATGTAAGTAGGTAGGTATGTGTAGTAAAATAATGTTATAAGTAGGATAAATAATAAAGAGATCAGATGACACCGGGGTTTGAAATAAGTAGTGAGGATTGAGTAATGAATAAAAGCGAAAATAAATGTAATGTTATCTTAGTAAATGTAGAAAGCTATGTTTTAGAAGACAATTAAGTTGGTACTAAAAACGAATGTATCAAGGGATTGATGAATGGGTAAAAGTTTGTGTGCAATATCGTTTCCATTTTTATACATAGACACGACACATTGCTGCAATATTTCCGCAAGTTTTAATAAATTATAAAGAAACGCAGTAATGTATGTCATCGAAAACGAATACGATTGCACTTACTTTTACTGGACTTTCGTTGACGCTAGTATTATAGAACGAAAAATATACAAGATTCACACTTTGCTAACAAAAAAGCACATAATATCAATCCCATAAATTATTCTTCCGAAAGTCTTGTACGGACAACAGTAGATCAATAGTAACACTTGCAGAACGATTTTAAATCTTACGACACAGAAAATATAAAGGCCAAAGTGTTACACTTGATCTGCTGTTAGCGTACGATTCTTGGTTACGTTCATTTTTTTTTATTCACAATAATAAACAATTACACAATGTGCCTTATATAAAAGTAAGATACTTAATACTAAGTTGGTCCGAAATTAACTTACGCAAATAATTCTTAAAAGTTCCTGGGAAAATGCTCCATGTAAAAGTACCTGAAACAACAATGGTGTGTCGTTAGATTCGTCTTCACAATAGGTACCTACACGTAGTTTTTCACTGAAGTGGGATACTGTATATCTATTCTAGCAACGTAGGACGAGGTCTGTACCTGGATGGGTGACCGTTAGTGACATTTTCATCTCAGACCTTCAGTGCTTCGGAAAGCAGTTGGTCCCGCTTGCTGTCGCTCGGCAGCAGTCGCTAGGCCACGTCAGATGTCTACGAGCGACCTGATTCACTCTGACAGTATGTTTAGTCACTAAACCACAGCAGAATAGAGAATCTAGATAGGTATTAGGCTCGTGGACCTGGTGGGAATAACCCCTATACTTACTATAAAAGTCAAAAAAAAATCAACGATGATGATTCCTTAAAAATTGCGCGAAACGCTATTAGCAACTTTTTTGTGAAAATTATAATTAAATAGTTTCCGTGGTATTTAGTGATTAATGATCACGTTAAGTTAATCAGGAGATGTCCGCGAACGTTTCTATTAATTTTGGAGTGCTCGAAAGAAATCGTGTTTGTGAAGTTTTGTGCTCTTAGCAAGGTTTCCTTGTATGACTCGATGATGGCGTGGATCGTTGAGTTATTTCGTTTAGGGGTTTGGGAGGGTGGTGCCTAGGTTTAGGTTAGGTTATCTTCGTATATATGTATGTATTTATAAGAATTCAGATGTTATATTACCATCAGACCAGGATGTATGCCCTAGTTGGCTTTGCCTTTCCCTCTAGGAGGAATTTTACAAAAAAAAATGTATCAATGATGACCAGCATTTAAAAAATTAGCAAATGTCAATCTCATACATTTTCCTTTCCATGATTAAGCTATAACGAAATTCAAAGTCTCTTGACTAGACCCTCTGTTTCATCCGTAAAAGCCCAAACTGATTCACCTTACAACGATCAAAAATCATGTTGTAACAAGATGGCTGTCTAATTGTATCTACCTGTAACTGAGTCACGTTTTATACTCTGTGACGTTATTTTCCTGTCGCCCGCTGCGTACGGCCATGACATTTGGTTGTCTGACCGATTGTACGGCCTTCAATCGCGGTCAACAACACCGCGCCACAGTAACGCGAAAGATATAATTCAGTAATCACACTGCGAAGTCGCGCCCGGTTTCCCATCGCACACACACAAACATGCCGGCTACACGAATTTCGAGCTTCGACACGCCCCACAAATAGATAAGATCATAGTTAAACGTTTATTGCACAATAAAGCTTCATCAGATTGTGTAAGGTGCCTTATCGATCTGCTTTCGTTCATTTCAGGCTGATTGTATTGGTATAGTAGTGAATGCACCCAATATAACTGATTCAATAAATGATATTTATCTATGCGTGAGGGTAAGGCGAAATCGGCCTGCCATTATCTTCGCTTTCGCTCGCTAGTAGGATGTCCAATCCGTAACTTGTGTTTGATGCGAATTTACTTCACCTACTGGCCGCCAGGGTCGCGACAAGAATAGCACCAATCATAAACTTCGTAGGTAGGTGTTTACCTACACGCTAACGAACAAACTTACCATAGGAGTATTTCCCACCCGTTGCCTAAATTATTCTCACAAAATTACAAACGAAATTGTGGTACTGTTTTATTTGATTACTATGACTGCGCGTGAGTTACGCCTGACTTTTCACTATCCGGATTCACTGTCTCGCTCACGCCAATAGAAGCTTTTGCGATCTCGCTCGCACTTACCCAAACAAGTGGCAAGATAAAGAATCTTTTGTTGGGAAGTAAGGCATGAAAAATGTTAAGCATACATTATACTATGGTACAGTCGACAACACTACTGAAAAGTACAATAATTACACCTAATATTGATTATGTCGTCTCATTTCTAATTTTTAACTTTGACATTACTTAAAGTAGTGAAATCTATCTTTAAAAGTTTGGTAAGTGGGTAGATATATCTATATGAAAGGGAGGAAACATTTATAGACCTGTCAGATTTAGTTTAGTTTTAGAAAACGCACGGTAGAATTACATACTAGGTGTGATTCTAGCGTGGATGCAACTGTCACTGTCATTCATATGCTACGTCGCGTAAGAGTGAGCGGGATGACTCCCTTAGTGACGATTAAAATTAACAATAATTTAACTTTATGTGTTGCTCTACTCATACATTACTCTACAAGTTGTACCCTATCAGTCATGTTCTTAATACCTATAACAAAATATTGTCTCATGTCAAAATCATCGAACCTACCCACGGTACCTACCTTACTCATAGGAAAACATTTTCCTCAGGAAACAAACAAAAAAGGACTTCCTATGTCTGTCACCAAGGACATGGAATTAATAATAAACTAACTCGTCCACACGACTACAAATTACCTTCAAACAAGTCAAGTCCAAATAAAAAATAAGCGAAAAAAACGCGAGGCATCAACTCCGTGAATCATTACCGTGTCAGTTACCTCAGAATAATATACAAAATGGCAGACGAACGGAAATGTTTAACATAGTTAAAATTTAGAGTTTAGACACGTTTAAATCACGGAGGACTGAATTGGTACTCCGTGATTTAGATAGTCAAACAATAACATTCTATTTGATGCTATTTTAACACGCCTTTGTTAGGTTGATTGCATGTATGTAACTATGTACATAAACAAATCTGGTAACACAATTTTCATCAACTCCTAAATGTAATTTTAGACTGAAACTTTACAATCTTATGTCTGTTGACAATACAATGTTATAATATTGGACTTTAAACCTTCAAAACCTGACGTGGTCCCCAGCCCCACATGTTCTAGATAAAGTAATATAAAAATGGCAGCTTAAACAAAAGCAGCAGTTTATATTGTCACGCCAGTAAATCAGAGGACGTGGGTCTGTCCTTTGATCGATTAATTTCCAATATTGATTTCATTAGGTTACATCCCAAATTGACTTAGGTTTGACGAGAAATTAAGAATTGTGCGTTCCGAAACGCGCAACCACAAAAATAATCGTAAGGTTCGTCCCAAAACCTCATTATGAATTATATTAAGTAGAAATCTACGTAACAAGGTTGATGTGAAGTCTGTTGTACATCTAGAAAAGGTTACAGGCATTTGCGGAACTATTCATTGACAAGGAAACGTACGCTACACTCACTGCCAGTCGCTGGCAAGGTCGAGTAGTGAAGGTGGTGCACATAGCTCTGTGAATTATGTTGTTTTGTTTTCTCTGTGAGTTGCTGAGCTCTGTTTGCACTGAGCCACTAGAATAGCCACAAACCTCCTAGTTCAAGTTCACTTCCCTTAAATAGTGTTTTGACACATTCACACTACGTTAAAAGTTCTAAAGGGACAGTTAGAAGAGGAAGTATCTCAAACAGTAGAATATACGTCGGTAAATGATATTTAGGATTTAAGTAGGTAAATGCCCAAATCAAGTGTCTTATTTTGTAAACAAAAACTACTTTACCCTACTAACATTTTAAGCTTTTCTGTGATTAATGCATAGTTATTTTCACATTATTGGATCGGATTACTTTATTTTCAGTGATGATCAGGTTCGATCAATCTTACATCACAACAGGTAATTATGCGATCATATTTGTTTACAAAATAAGACACTTGATTTGGGCTGCGGTATAATTGTACCGATTCCAGAGTGGCAGAGGCTTGCTTTATCGTCGCTAAGCGAGACGTCCTGCCCACTCTTACTTACGCAATGTAGCGATATGAGTTTAATGCGTTTAGGTTTAGGATTTAGACTTGGCCATGACAGAATCACACACACGCGAAGTAGGTATATGCACATTTATACCTACGTATATCATAGTATAAGATTTCTATAATTTAATTCGGCAAAATGGTTGAGCGCATAAAAGAGAATTATTGTGATTACTGACAGAAAAGTGTTTATTTAGGAAACAGAAAGAGTAATAAATTAAATTAATTTTAAAGCGCAACATGTCTTATAATAACAAACCAAGCCAAAAAACTTGTATTTTGGCATCGCACGCCGGTTTTAATACGCACTTTGAAGTAAATTGATAAAAATAAAAGTATGCCGCCAATTTTACGCCAGAACGTTTTATAATATTGCCCAAAAATTTCATTTCAAACAACATTAAAGTTGATTCACAATGCGTTTACCGCAACACACACTTGTCACACTGTAGCATTGCTCTAATTACTGTCAGCGGCGATAAAATTGCTGCAACAGGTAGGTACATATACGTTGTGAATCCAAATTAATTCAATCGCAATTAAAATCGGCGCTATTCTCCTTTTTAAACACAACGTATCAGAACCATTATCTTTATTGAAAGTACGTATATTTGCGTTACCCTCACACAGGGTGCCACATGTTATATTTTATGATATGTTATAAAATTGTAAGTAGCAAGTATAATAAAGACAGAATACGAAAATTATTGCAATTATTGCACAGTCGAAGACAGATATACAGGGGACCTCAATAAGGTTGAGATTTTCTCAAAAACTACTCGACCGAATTTAATAATTCTTTTACAGTATTAGTTTTAATTTTTATCTATAAAACAATGCAAGAATTTTTGCGATAGGTCCAGTAGTTTTTGAGATAACCTCAACCTTAAAAACTCTCCTGGACACTTTTCTCTGTGTTCCACCGTACCGACTTACATATTTTTTTAAGTCATAATTATTTTTAATTGCCACTTACACCACTTTGTAATTCGTTTTCTTGTACATATATGAGTGTTATTGTATACAATATAGACGAGTAAATAAATAACGCATAAAATACAAGGTGATCCATTTCATATGCAAATTGCACCTGATCGTAATTGCCATTGTTACTCGACAGTTATTATTATAAAGCACAAAGATTCATTACACAAACGGAGAACAGATCAAACAGTGTTATTACGGTCAAAGCGAGGGGGCTGGCAACTGGCAACAAAGGGCTGATGACTAATTTTACTCGACATGCATGAGTCAACCGGGCGAGTGCTAAATCAGTACAAACGAGGCACAGAGCACGAATCATATAAATATGGAGATGTTATGTTAATCAGTCCATATTTGTAAATTAGGCACTATTTCGCCTACGACTTACTTGGCGCGGCCTGTATCTATTTTATTGGAATTAAAGTCACTATCATTTCTTAATACTTTGATTGATCTCCTATAAACAACTAGATACACAAAGATCTTACTAAAACAATTTAAAAAACGTCCAAATAAGGGTCCGTTGTTAACGTCCAAATAATGTCCAATACAGCAAATGAGGGTCCATTCATCCGTTTGGACCTTCTTTGCGCTCGGACATTTTTAGAAGGCAGACTGTGTATCATGTTGTTTATAGGAGATCAATGACTTACCTACATGAAATTAGACTCGCTGCGTGCCGGTATAAAATACTAAATATAAATAATGTTGGATCGGTCGCGTTTCGTGCGTCGGTGTTTTTGAGTAAACAACAAAGTTGGTCGCGTTTCGTGCGTTTTATGAAATCAATAAAAAACTACCTCCACTGTTGGTCGCGGTTCGTGCGTTTAATAGTTTGGTGATCTTACTACCGACGTTTGCAGGTATTACCATAGAGTTATAAAAACCGTTAAATTGTCAAAGGTTTAAGAGAGTTATGTTGCGACGACGCCGCTAGTAGCGTTGCTAGTAGCAGAGTTTTCTGTCTCGCTCGCTCTTACGTGTCCTTTGAAGAGGCTTGGTGATGCACGTAACAGTAACAGATGTGTTATCGATAGGATAACTCTTAAATAAATAAAAGAATCCAATTTTTTGTTTGTTTTAAAATACAGGTAATAAAAACGCTCAGCAATCACAAAATACAGATTTTAACTTTTTATTTATTCCCTTCTTGATATTTTGGTATAGGAAAAGTTACCAAAAGTTTAAAAAATATTATTTAGTGTTTAAAATATAAATAATCAACAATACAAAAAAGTAAATTATGATCATCACAGTTATTTTTCTTAATTTTAAACTTAGCAGTTATGTAAATAGGGCAGACAACACATTCAATTCGTCATTCAATATATTTAATGTGTAAATGAAAAAAATGCATTTCTTTTAAATATTCATGAAAGAACTAAAATCGGTTCGAAAATAAATTAGCAGGTTGTTTAAGTTTGACTACTAGTAACTTTCAACTAATTCGTATTAAATCTCACTGATTATAATATAAGACAGAAAAAAATTCAACACTGCACCGTTTATTATTAAATAATATTTTTAAAACAATAAATAAAATATTCAAGTACACTATTAGTAATTTCTTATTTATTCATGAATTTTCTTATCGATTCACACCCCTTTTTAACCGACTTTCAAAAAAAAGGAGGAGGTTATCAATTCGTCGAAATTTTTTTTTTTTACTATTACGTGCATCACTATGCCTCTTCAAAGGACACGTAAGTGCGAGCGAGATAGAAAATTTGCGATAGAACTCTACCAAAGTACCCGCTGCGATCCTAAGCAATCATTAAAATCTTTAAACGTTTGACAGTTTCGCGGGTTCATAACTCTATGGTTACACTCGCTAAAGTAGGTAGTAAGACGACCACAGCAAATATTAAATTAGGTAGAACGCACGAACCGCGACCAACAGTGGAGGTAGTTTTTTATTGTTTTCATGAAACGCACGAAACGCGATCAACTAGGTTGTTTACTCAAAAACGCCGACGCACGAACCGCGACTATTCCATAATGTTCCTGGGAAAATATGCTGCCTAATGTGTAGTAAGTCGAATTATAGCCTTCTTTTGCTTGCTTATCTTGTTTATACAAACAAAAATGCGACAAAGCTCAAAAATATAATATATGTCATAAATTACTATAAGTGCTAAATTAAATTAGGTAAATCTATGATGTTTAAGTGACGCCACTGCTGGCGACTTCTCCGGCTCATATAATCTCTTGCAAATGAGATTAAGAGCCCGGAAAGTGTACAATAATTTGTAACCTTATCATACTGAAACAAAGTTTAAATTTAAAAAAATCTAAACGTACTGGTTCCGATGTGAAGGATAAGATACCTATAGATAATGTAATTATACCGACGCCCAAATCAAGTGTATTATTTTGTAAATAAATATGATCGTCTAATTACCTGTTGTGATGTAACACGGAGGAATTGATTGATCGAACCTGTTCATCATTGTGAAAATAAAGTGATCCGATCTAATAATGCGAAAATGTGAACAGCTTAAAATGTTAGTATAGTAGGGTAGGGTAGTCTTTGTTTACAAAATAAGACTCTTGATTCAGGCTTCGGTATACATAATCCACAGGGCTACAATGGCACCAAGCTACTCTTCTGGAGCTATAAGCAAGACATGATCAACACAACGGTGATGAGATGACAATCATCACCATCATGATGCCTGATGGTGACAGTTGTCATCTGTGATGGTGATGGTAACTATTTGTGTCAGTTTCCTTTACAATATCACAATCGTTTAATTATTAATTTCGTGGTCTAATATAGATTTAACAATGAATCCACGAAAAAAACGATCAAAGCATAATGAAAATTAATGCAATTTGTTTAAAGAAACTTTGGCAATAAAAAACAGTGAATCGAAAAAAGAAAATGACTGTTCGTTTTCCCTGGACTCATGAAACAGAAAAAACACTTTCTAAGTAATTACATAGTTACTAGTAATGAAGGCTTTGACTTTGAGCAGACGTCTTCTTAATTCTAGGATCGGCGCCTGAGAACCAAGTTGCGTGGCGATACGCTTCTTGAGCAAAGAAAAAAGGGATGGAACGACACGGCCAATGACTATACTAGTCTGAGAATTGAATTACCACTTCTCACAGACCTATCTTCACAACTATATTCACGTTACTTGAAGATCTTTCTAGACTGGCTAACTTATACAGCATATCAAAGGGGGAAGATTGAAAGTGCGTAAGAAAAAAACCTGCGCAATAGTCTGATGACGCCGATTCTCACGTTTGTTAAACGATTAGCACATAGTTATTACTATTTTATTTATACATCAATCAACGGTAATGAAGATATCGCATAACTAGTTTTTTGCGTGACCTCTGTACTTTTTCTGGATTGTGTGTGTCCGACGATGGTTATCTTGTAGATTGTTTTATCAAATATCACTTTCTTCTATTGATTAGATAAGACGAATGGTCTACGATTTTTTTTCTTTCATGATATCATTCATATTTAAAGAGGAATTATAGTATTTATATTTTTCGGAAACAACGATAAATGGATTATGTATTGTAGATAAGAAAAGATGTACAATTGAATGATGCGCCTTAGTAAAGGATTACGTCTAGCAGTGATGATGAAGATTACTGATGAATTGAAATCGTATTTTAAGCACTCGAGTCTACTTTAAGGTACGGTCGGTCTAACACAGAGAAAAGTGTAAAGTAGAGGTATTAAGGTTCAGTTTTTTCAATGCTTTCACTGTTTGATGGATTAAAGTGAAAACTTTGTAACTGTAAAATAATAAATATTCTTTTTTACGAACGATCCAGTAGTTTTTGAGAAAATCTCAAGATTAACGAGGTTCTGTTTTCGACTGTATCGAAGATACACATCAAAGCGCAAGTGTAACACTTTGGACCGTTCTTATTATCTGCGTCGTAAGAGTTGAAATCGTACTGCAAGTGTTACCATTGATCTGCTGTTGTCCGTACTCCGTACCTACTAAAATGTCACGCACGAGCCTTTGCCTAAAAACCACAAACAAACCGTTGACCTAGCAATACTGGACCAAAGCAACATGGCAACACTAATGTCCTCTCTAATTGAATGATTGCCCTTAATTACAAGTACTCCAGCCCTTTTGTTGAGGGCCGAAGGATGTGGTTTAACGGTCACACGCACTGTCCTCTTAATGGGAATTTTGTAGAGATGTCACAAAGCTATCGATATTTTGTGTTCGATTTTTCGTAGGTATCGATTTTATTTTAATATTTATTTACACATAACATGGAAAAACCAAAATAGATTTTAAAACTTACACAAATACATGTTTCCATGTATTTCAATTTAAATAACCTAGTTGGTGAAAGCAAAAATAGTCGTCGTGAGCAAAAATGTATCTCTTGTCTTGATGACAATCAATTTGTAATCAAGACGACATACTTTTCATTAATTTGTATTCATTTTGACTAAGCTATTTACTCTATTATTACCTGACGATCATTTTTACAAATATGACTATATTTGACATAATGTACTACCTATATTATTGTATAGTATTTTATTATGTAAAAATGAAATAAAGAAATCTAATCTAATCTTTTTGCACCAAATTATTTATTAAAGGTTGGCTGGTTGAGATTGCCGCATGGCATTAAGTTCGTCTTTGTGTATTGAAGAATAAATGAAACAATGAACATCATTATCTGTATTATACATTTTGGTTGTGTAGACACTTATTTCAGACAATTCTGCTTCTTTAGGCAGTTATATCATTACGGGATAAAATATCTCCTCAGCGTTGGCACCTTTTCCTTGCAAAGTGGTGTAAATGTAAATTCAAAAACATGTTGATGTGCAAAAATCTACACAAGAGTGCTTACTTGCAATAAAGAAACTTGACTTTGACTTAATGTGGGGTGTGGTGTGTAACACACGAAAGTCTGACGCTGCTCTTTAAAATGACAATGCCAGATTCTGCTCCACCATCAACCGCAAGATGTACAAGATAATGAATAAATGAAGAAATAGCTCCGTTTTTTTATTAAAATTATTGGTTTAAAATAAAGTTAGGTACAAGTTGCGATTCAAAAAAAATAGCTTAATTAAGAAAATAGTAAGAAATCGAAGCATTCATTGTTTTTGTTATTCTTCTACAGGAGTTGCGAGAGTAGTAGAAAATGATACTGATTATGATTATGCAATATGAAACCTGTAATAAGTCCCCAACAAAATGATAGGAGCAGCTTTAATGGTCACGTAGTTTTGTAAGTGGGGCAAAGCTCCATTGAAATGTGGCAATGTCTTTTAAACCCATCTATCGATATGTTTCATCGACAAGTACTGTTACATCCCTAGTTGTATGACTGTCACTTTGACGTTCGTTAGTAGGGGAGGTCTCGAAACTATTTTTAGAAAAGTTGAGTTTATTGAGTTAGGTCAGTACAGCCGGTCATAAAACTCACTAACACTTCAAAAGCTCGCATGTTATAACTAAGTTTAACTTTCGCAGCTGTTGGTGAAGTACGGTGAACCTGATGGGTAGAATGGTCACCGTCACACAAATCATTAGTGGCAGAAAAAAATTGTTTTTCGAATAAGATAGGTACACTACGAGCTCGGGAGTGAACGTGACTGTTGAGCTGCTTCGTCCAGAGTGAAGGCTCCTCTGAATGAAGACAAGGTCAGAACCTGGATGGGTAACCGCTAGTGACACTTTCATCTGAGCCCCTCCGTGCCTCGGAACGCACGTTAAGCAGTTGGTCCCGGTTGTTGTCGCTTGACAGCAGTCGTTAGGCCACGTCAAAGGCCTACGGGCGGCCTGAATAACTTTGACAAATAGGTTTGGTCACTAGACCACACGAGAAAAGAAGATTCTAGGATTAGATTTGGCGGACACAACAGAATCACATCTACACACATGAATTGAAATAATTGCAAGTGTTACTATTATTATTATTCCTTTATTTCTTTTCTTTCTTATCTAATATATTTATACATTTTAATAATAATAAAAAAATTAGTAAAATATATAAATATAAAAAATAGTCACCCACCGGCAGCGGGATGCATGCGCATCCAAGCTGCCGGAGGTTAGGATCCCAGAGTGAGGATTATTATTATTATTGTTATTTTGGCATACATAAATAATTTTTTTAATAATTAGTGTTACTATTGATATTATATACGGTATCATTACCATAGTTGCTATAGTTATCGCTCGCTAAAGAGTACGTAAACCCACATACCACTTACCCCATAGACATGAAATCGGTACAAATTTGCAAGCGAAAAGTTCTGTCAAGCGATAGGCGCAATTAGACGAAGCGGAGGGCAGGGGCGCCATATTAAACCCGTTTCGATATCTCAAGGTTACGAGTGTCGTGAAGCAATTTTGCGCTCATATGCAGACAGAAACGGGCGCCCTCCTGTTACAGGTCTATGGGGTAAGTGGTCTGTGACGTAAACCCCTTAGCTACAAAGTTTGGTGCAATTTTAGTTCCGCTATGGATGCCTATAAAGCCGCCAATCACTATCGTCTACGTAGTAATTGTGAATTTACTACAACAACTCATGGTGGTGTTACTGGGCCGTAAGTTCTCTTAACCCGGACATAGACTAACACGTTAAAAAATCTAGACGCGTCATTCGGAAGCCCTCCCATTGAAACTACGCTAAGCCGATCAGCTTATGCGAAACTCGACGCCATTCAGGCCTCTTGGACCGAATATTCGATTCGGCAAATCTCTCACTATTCGTTAACGAAGTTATAGTACGAACGAGCCGCTTTCGTAATGAAAGGGAAGTAAATCTGACTAACACGTCATTTCTTTTATTTCTGTTACGTGCGAGATAGGTATAAAAGAGTAATCTCGTCAGTCTTTTTCATTCAATAGGACGGTTTCCGTAGAACCGAACTATACCTAACTACCTACCTGTTAGAGCTCGGTGGTCTCTGGTACCACCGGGCGGGTAGGAAGACCCAGGTTCGAATCCCAATTCGGCAATGTCGACTACATAACAGAGAAAAGTCCTATACATGACGTTTATCAATAAATAAGTTTGATATTTAAAATTCTTTTACTACCTACCTAGCAGATACTTGTTAAGTCACGTTTATGGCTAAGGGTGCTGGATTAGATTGATATTGATACTAATTGAATTGTTATTATTTTAAAAGATGTGTTACTGAAAGTTTTTTTTCATTCTTTCTCCTCAGTGTGGGCAGCTTTTTTCCTTGTAAAGTGGTGTAAATGTAAATTTAAAAAAAACGGCCAAATGTGTTGCCGTGAAAAAATGTCTACAAGGTGCTTACTTACAATAAATAAAGAGATTTGACTTTGACGGGCTGGCGTGTTGAATATAAACAAATTACCCACCTACTGCCTTATTAAATATTGATGACGTCACTGGTTAAGCATTCGTTGACTACCCTGTCCATCCATCCATCCACTAACCTTCCGAATTCTCGATTCGATAAGTTTCACGCGGCCTCTCGCACCGAATGCGTGGGCGGTTAGGCGTGACACTACCCACTATAGACTAATGGAATATTCCAGAACGTTCCTATTGGGGTGACTCCCTTTGATCTGCCGCAACCACCGCTTTTCGTTTCGACAGACCCTTTTTTGTTCGAATTCCCAATTGACTGTCGTGCGCTTAAAAACCAAAGAATATAAAATTGGGCAGAAGAGAAGGTAGCATTTGATTAATACATTAGTACCTATAACAAAACAACGCTATTAAATGTCATTAATTATCGCTGTAAAGTAGGACATAAAATCGTAGAATATAATGGAGCACAAAGATATAGATTTTACAAAGAATAACTAGGTACAAACAAACCTAACTAAGCTATCTTTTCTTTCCTATATTCCTAGAACTCGTATGTATGTCTGCTTTGGTGCTTATGTCATAACTCCAGAATCACTAGACAGGAGGTGATGATGTGATTAAATGAGTGCACATGTTCTCTCAAGAAACAGAAGACGAGAGTATTAAAAATATTTCTTAAAAAGGACGACAATAAAGTTTGCATTTTCTTTTATTGTTTTAGTTGGAAAGGCAAAGGGTCCATCCGTACAGCCCATCGTTATGTTCCAAAGAGATTTTATATACGAATGGAACTGCGGGCATATTCTCGTAATAAAATAAATAAACGCATCAAAACATATGTCGTAGTGACGTAGGTCAGCAGTTAGGTAGGTAGTTGCAATGATAAGAAGCATAATAAACAATGATATCACATTTTAGGTCGCTACCTACCCACGCCTTATTTATGTTTACGTCATTTAGTATATTAATCAGGTCTAGTTGATAACACAGGTTTTCCTGTGACTTCATATTTAATACCCACCTTACTAGATAACATTTGAGTACCATGTCACGTGTATTACGGTTCTCAAAACGATCAAATCATACCATGTCATATCGTGCGTGACAGAGACAGTGCTATTGCGTTGGTATAGCGGCGTCTCTGTTCGGCGCGCCATGGCATGATATGATCGTTTTGAGAACGGTAATAGGGGCTGATTTATGGAAATATTCATTCATAGACAGTTCTAAGCGCGAGAATAGCGTCTTACGACTGTCAAATTTGTATGAAATCCGACAGTTGTAAATTCAAACTAATCTCGCACTCAAAACTTTGGCTATGAATAAGCAGACCGAGAGTCCGATTTCTGTGTGATCTAGACTATTAGTCTAAAGTCTCTAAACCCTTAACAAAGCCTAAAAACAAAAAGCCTAATCAAACTTTACTACATAGAGGTACTATGTATCTTATTATCCGTTGGATAGCTAGTCTTTAGCCCACGCCTATTTTCATAAACAGCTTGATAATCAATCAAGAACTGCTTGACAAGGGCTTTGTATTTCATTAAAGTTTCATGATAGTTTCGAATAACAAATAAACCTAGCTAGAGGTAAACAAACGTAAAACGCTTTTGAGTTGTATGAAACAACTAGCTGTGTCCGGTTTCACCCGCGAATAATTCCTTGGAATGGCGGCTGTATGCGATGCCTATTGCCTATAAATTGAAAAGAAAAAACAAAAAAAAGAAAAGAAAATGGCGGAGGACCGCGGTAATTTTACGTTACTAACATTTTTCAAATTTTCAATCTCTCGCCTGCCATTTGGTACGGACAACAGCAAATCAATGGCAAACTTGCAGTACGATTTCAACTCTTACGATTCAGATAATAAGAACGCTCCTAGGTCCAAAGTGTTACACTTGTAGTGTTTTAATGTGTACTTAAGTTAGAGGTATTAATTTGTATTACATTGCATAGTGCCAATACCACATAATACCACTCTAAAGCTCAGACCATACAGGAGGTGGTTTTTTTGTAATGTATGAGTCTTGTGCAGAGTACACAAGGATGCCAATAAATACATTACAATAAACCCCGCTCTGTTTCCAGTCCGGAACGATCAAGTTCCGCCTTCAGTGTGGCCTGAACTTTAGCCGAATATCAGTCATAATATGCCCACCGCCTTACTTCCATTCTAGCTAGCCATGCCATTCTTGAGTTACAAGCGAACAGATAATCAGACAGACGATAAGTATTGTAAGTAGGTATACACATAGGTAGGTAATTTCTTTGTTAATCCTTAATAATAAATCGAAAGTGATGATAAGTTATCTAATCAAAATAATACATATACAGGAAATTAATCTCCGCCTCTGTTCCCTATACAATGACACATATGTAATGAAATCACACAAATAAACAAGAGAGATAAAGATAAGTCTGACTAGGTACAGTCGACAGCAGATCAATGGTAACACTTTTTACTTTTGTCAGTTCTTATTATTTCCGTCGTAAGACTTGACATCGTACTGCAAGTGTTACCATTGATCTGCTGTCGACTGTACGTAACCAATGGTATTGTTTAGTTGGTTTTAGTTTCCAATTGAAGCTTTTTACTTTTACTGAAAGAGGTAGGTAGGTTTTACTGAGAGCAGTGGGTGGGTCAATGGACTTGCCCCAGGTTCGATTCCCAGCCAGGGCAGCCATGTACAAATGAGTTATCCTAGGGTTTTTCGACGGAAAAAATTACGTACATTTACCGAGTGCTCTCAAAACGGTGAAGGAAAACATCGTGATGAAACCTGCATGCCGCAGAAAAATCTAAGGCGTGTATAATCCGCCAATCCGCACTGGGCCCGCGTGGTGGATGGCCCAGCTTCCTCGATGTAAGGTAAGGTCTGTGTCCGAGCAGTGGGGCAATATAAATAGACTGATGATGATGATGAAAGAGGTAGGAAAGAGATAGCAGCTACTTTTAGACACGTCAGAATAGAATCAGAATCATGTACCTACAGTTCGTGTATATTTTTGTTTTAATTTACATTTACACCACTTTGCAAGGAAAAGGCTGCTGGGAAGAAAAAAGTGGCAAAACACTTTCAGCGGCACATCTTTTAAAATAATAACAATTACCTTTTTAAACGAACTAAGTATAATAACTACATTAGGTAATTCATATTATTAACAAGTCAAGCCTAAATAAATGTCAGCGTTAGCACTATAAAAGGTCACCGTTTAGGGAATTCACCATTTTAAAAAAGTCCAACGTATTGTACGGATCATAATAATTATGTGGGTAATGTATGTACCTACCTAATTAAATAAAAATAATACATGTAAGTAGCTACTGTTGGTACAGAACGAGGTCAACGACCCAGAAACGGATTACGCGAAACGCAAAAGATGATCGAACGCTCGATCAAAGTTATTATTACCTAATTTAGATTAAGTATACTATTTTTTTTAATAATAATTAAAAATAAGACAACACATAAATTAGTTTTAATTTGTTGTTAAATGTCTTACTAATAAAATGTTGCCAGGTTTTAGTTTAGAAAAATATTTTTTGGTGATTTATTTACCTACCTACATATTGATTTCAGGTTATTTTTATATAAATGTGGGAACTCAACAGAAACTCTTAAGCTGTTAATTATTTAACTGACAATCCTTGCTTTATAAATTAGAAACACATGTGACTCGCTGGCAACATTAAAAAATCATTGTCAAACAAACTTACCTGTTATAGTATGGAGTCCGTTCACCTTTTAAAACCTTTGTTTCACAAAACAGCTCTCAAATCCCAAAAGTTTTATCTGGAAATAGAAACTACGTATTAATTCCGCCCTTTGACTCATCTACCCGTTATTAATACCCTACAAGGGGGAGAAAAAACGAAACACATGTCTAATATCTACAGATGTAAACAATGAACATTGCCGGTCGGGTCGAGAGATTTCGGAAGAAACGAAATACGAACCGTTCACACAGTACAGTTTTTTTGTCCACACACTTTGAATTACACAGTGGGTTGTTATTCGGAACAAAACTAGTTTTTATTTTTCCGAGCACATCATAAAAGCCGTCCAACCTCGAGAGCGGTCGGCGCGAGACTGAGCGAGTGTGGCGCCCTCTTGTGTGTAGCGGACCGCGGGCGTGTGCGTGTGGTCTGTGTGTGCGTGCTACCCTGCGCAACGTTCGTCGGCCGAACGGCAGTGTCGCACTTAGCAGTTTATTCTGCGAAATTAGGCGGAATTGTGATAGCATTTTTCCTAATTTGGCAGAAATGCCCTTAATTATGCGAAAAAACCGACTGCTTTTTTGACATAAAAATATATCTGTAAGTTTCGTTACCAAGATGAGTCGAACTAAATAAATAACGGCACATGCATCAATATCTTCAAGCCGCTTCAGGCTACAGCAGGCCACAAAGAAACTGGCATACATGCATACACTCAAGAAACATTACATTCTTCCTTCCTTACGGAAGCTGTGTAATGCTTAAACCGTTGATTATTTAATTTAAACTATGGTTCATTGATGTCACATTGATATTAGTCCCAGCATAATGTATGGAGTTTTCTCGGATTAAGTACTTACTTAACCCAGGGTTATCTCGATGTTGCAAAACACCCTAAGTATAATAACAAAACGGTTGGGACAGTTCGATTTGATCGAATTATTTCCGAGCTTAAAGTTCAAATTGGGTAGGCTTGGTATCTAGCCCAAATAAATTGCGTTCCGCATGCGGCATGCCTAATTTACACATAAATTATGCGGAACACAATTTTTTATGATGTTGGATCGCCAGCCAAACATCAGGACTTCATACTATAAAAAGGTCAACCAAATTACTTATACTTCATTTGGCATACAAAAATACATTACATATTTATATTGAGTTTTGTAATTTTTCACACATTTCTTCAGCAAGTTTTGGGTAGGCCTAGTTGGCAACACTGAGCCAACGAACGTCGACGTCCGTTTATTTATTTTTGTCTATAGGGTGAATAAAAGTTGGTACCTCGAATCCTGATTCTCTTTGAAGAAATATCGAAGATAAACATGAAATAAGAAAACTGCGCCGTCTGTCATGCGTACAAGGATAAAGTACCTATGTATGCATATTATGTTTGGACGGAATCATTTTTAAACGGCCATGAACCGACACGTCAGCGACGGTCATTGCCACGGGCGTTGATATAAAAATAATTTATCAGGATGTTAAATGCCGCATCTGTTCTGTAGCTTTAGGAATTTTTAGTAATAACACAAAATTAATTGCGTGTTGAAAAAGGACTTGACAAAACCGACCAGCCAACCAACGCTGTAATTAAATTATTGAAATACCGTCGGCCAAAAGACATGCAACTAGGCCAGCAAAAAAAACGACAGTCTTATCTATATGGACATTGTCGAAGCCTGAAGATTGCTTGCCGTAACTTAGAAGTGGTTAATCTATGTTACAAAGTGGCAAAATCTAATCTACGGCCTTACACCAAAGTTCACCTACCAACACTAAATTAGAGTGAGTAGGTGCGATAGTATAATTTTTATTTATTTTATTAATGGACTCGACAGTTCGTCATTTGCCAATGTCATGTTACAGAATATTCAATATTTCATAGTCTTCTATCGTCCTCCAGAGGAGACGGCGTAGCGTCATCACTTTGGACGAAGCAGCTCGGCACTTCCGACCTCTTAGCGGGACGGCTGGAAACTTCAGATCTTGCACAAATTATCCAATAAATTCACCATACTGTCATTCGCGAACTTTTCTGATTAATTTAACGTGATATTAAACACAAAATAACCACTGTAGACATTAAAATAAAAATTATCAAATAATTTTGCAACCGTCGTTTTCAAAAGCCCCCGAATAATTGATTGATCTATCAAATCTTCTAATATTTTTTTTCCTAGCTTGTTATTGCTACGATTGATCGATAAAAACGCTAAATATCCAATTAAACTCCAAAAGTATGGCAATATTACTTAGGTACTTAAAAGCGTAAAGGCTCCTCATTAATCAATTTTTCTTATAAAAACAAAAGTTGTGAACATTCCCCCGTCTTTTAATTACAAAGGTAATACTGCCTTATATTAATTAGAAGAGAAAAAAGTCGTTAAAAGATACTGAAAAATAATTAAATAAAGTAGGCACTTAAGTAGGTACGGTGGAACACAGAGAAAGGTGTACGAGGAGAGTTTTTAAGGTTCAGATTTTCTCAAACTACTTAACCTATTGCAAATATTCTTTCACTGTTTGATAGATAAAAGTTAAAACTATCTTATTGTAAAACAATTATTAAATTCGGTCCAGTAGTTTTTGAGAAAATCTCAACCTTATTGATACCCCCTGTATACTTATCTCTGTCTTCGACTGTACCAATACCAAGTTTATATAATTTCTATATAGGTACAGTCCGAGAAAAATTTAGGCTAGAAATTGTGATAAATGTCAAAAGCAGAAAGTACTCAATAAAAGTGCGTACCAAAAGGTAGCCTCTCTAAGCTACTGATGACATCATAAATTGGATAAATATTTCAAGTGCTCGGTGGCGTTTGTACCCCATCCCCTATGCTATAGCCGTACAGAGGCTAAAGCCAAGTGGCTCTTGCTCATTAACGCTAGTAGAGTAGAAAGTGCTTTTTCGTTAGCAAATGTCAATCCCCTTAGGATTCAACAATCACTAGATCGCTACAGAATTAGTTACAAGAACTATTTAACTTATAAACCCTCTTTTGAGTTCAACTCGTCCTTTGTACTAACTTGTTTCTTCTGTATGTTATTTATGTATTTGTTTGTATTGTGCAATAAAGTGTTAAAACAAAACAAACAAATAAACAAACAAACAAAACCTTCCAACGGACTCAGACTGCTCAGACAGAAAACAAGACTTCTAGGCGCGTATTAATAAACGTGATTTAAAATTACGCCACCGTTTAGGCCCCCTGTCCCTTTCTATCTTAACCTTTTTTAACGAAGGGTGAAAGGGATAGCAACACGATTTAACGGACGTGGAGTTTAACTAGGTTTATGAATAACAGCATAGGAAGAGTCGGCAGAGAGAGGTAGACCGAGGAGAACGTACATCGCCCAAATTGGCGAGGTCTTGAAAAAGGATCAAGTACGGTCTACTACAAACCGACGAGCATGCATGAAGAGATCGATGAATGTGGAGGAGGCAAGGGTTGTGTGCCAGGATCGCAGCAGATGGAAGTCCATCGTCTCTGTCTACCCCTACGGGAATCAGGCGTGAGTTTATAAATAAATAAAATGAATAATAGCTCTAGGGTAGTTTTGTGCAAAATTACGTTACAAAAACGTTTAAAACTTGTATCATAATAATAGTGTTGCTATATAGGCATAGTTATCGAGTGTCAGTGATTTCATTAACAGCCCGTGCCCCCCTGTCTCGACGTCTAGCCGTCTGGCTGGGGCTAGCTGCTATAGGCAGCCAATGTAGATAGACTGCAGGAAGGGACCGATGCCACAGCGGTTGCTATGCGATTATAAATACTACGTTGATTGTAGGTATGGCTGCGTTTCATTTAGGGTTGTCATGGGTACTATACTAATAAAAGTTCTAGTAGATACAGTCGAAAATAGAGAAAAGTATACAGGGATGCATCCATGGTTTGAGTTTTTTGCATTTTCATACAAATATGCGATAAAATGCGACATAAACGGCCATATCTTTTGATTGCGTTGACGTAGAAGTTTGATTTTTTCACGGCTGCATGAGGTTGCAGACCTGAGTATTTGGTATTAATTTCAACTTTGGTATTAAGCAACCTTTCCATCTGCACAAAGAGGACTTTGAACCTCGTCTCGAATTGACAAGGTCTAAAACTATTACCATCCTAAAAGAAAAATACCATTTCAAGATTTTGTATCTCTGAATACGTGGAATTTTTTCAGAATTTTGTGGTAGATAAATTCCGAGAAAGAAGTATTTTCTGTAAAATTAGGCATTCCAGAAGTACTGTGGCTCTGACGTAGTAGGCAAAGGAAATCTAACCCATACAGCCAAGTAATACATTGTATTTTTGTTTGTAACACCTTTTCAGTGCTTTCTAGGTAGTCAGAATCACATAGTCTGCGCTCTAAGTATACAATATAAGCTATCTACCTAATAGGGAAAGAATTTTTACCATCGATCTAGTAATAAAATAGTATTCTTTTGTTTTTACTGGGTAAAGCTCATCCAGGTCATCAAGGTCTCCTATAAACAATTAGATACACAAAGGTCTTACTAAAACAATTTAAAAAACGTCCAAATAAGGGTCCATTGTAAACGTCCAAATAATGTCCAATAAAGCAAATCAGGGTCCATTCATCCGGTTGGACCTTCTTTGCGCTCGGACATTTTTAGAAGGCATTGTGTATCTAGTTGTTTATAGGAGATCAATGACTACACACGAACAAGTGTACAGGGGGCCTCAATAACGATGAGATATTGTCAAAAACTAGGTACTGGACCGAATTTAGCAATTGTTTATAGGAGATCAATGGTATAGTATGACCGTCTAAATCAGTCTTCGCCTGCGCGGTACAGGGATGCGGGGGTAACAGAAATGCGCCTGCCGCCCGCACCTCTCTCGGTCCCCGTTGTCGTCATACCCCCCGCGTCCCTGTACCGCGCAGGCGAGGACTGATTTAGACGGTCATACTATAGAAATGTTAATTTACCGTACTTAATTTACCTATGTTGTTAATTTACTGTAACTTAAATCTTCCCAGAATACCCCGCTGTAGTATACAAGTGTAATAAAGGAACTTTGTCGTTCCCAGACTTATAGATCACCCAGACTGCCTAGTTCACCGTCTGGGCGAGATTTAGTGCACCTGAGTCTTTTATCCGGTATTTTATGTACGGTCTAACACAGATAAAGGTGTGCAGGAGAGTTTTAAGGTCGAGATTTACTTTAAAATTACTTGATTTTTTCATTATTCATTTTTAATTTTCGCTGTGCCTTGTAAAATATTTTTTACAATATCGGTCAAATAGTTGCCAGATGGTCCGACGACATAAAGAAGGTTGCTGGCTCGGTGTGGACCAGACAACCTTGGGATCGGGCCACATGGAGGATTCATGGAGAGGCATATGCCCAGGAGTGGGCTGCTGTATGCTGAAGAAGAAGAAGTTGAGAAAACCTCTGCCTTAATTAGAGCCCCTATTAGAGTTCTTTTGGTTGAGATTTTCTCAAAAAGTACTCGACAGTTTTTTTTTTAAATCACCTTTATGAGTACGCTACACGTTTATATGAGTATGTAAACTATTTACTAGTAACAGAATTTCTACAATCCGTGAAGTATTTATTCGAGATAATTTCAACCTTAATGACACCCCTTTAATTCTAAAAATTAATGACACCCCTTGTAAAAAATTGTGTACCTATATTTTTTCACGACAATTTTTATTTAGAATTTACATTTACTCCACTTTGCATAGAAAAGGTGCCGACGATTCACAAGCAAACTCGTTAACAATTCGTAAACTGTTTGAAAATCAAAATAGTTCTCGCTCGAATAAAATTAGGGATGGTCTTGTTCATTAATATCCTCTTATCAGGCTAGACCAGCGACAATTAATTTATTATACCTTATTAATAGAAGTGGCTTACGTAAATCGTAGTTCATTTAGCAATTTGGTCAGGAGAATCATCGGTGAAAACGGTGAAACATCGCAGTGTTGACAGTAAAAATAATGACGAGTTTCTAATTTAATGTTTTTACCCGCCTACGCAAGAAGGAGGGTTATGTTTTTCGAGTGTAGGTTTATATATGTAAGTATGTATGTCTTTGGCACGCCCTACAGCCTAAACAGCTTGATCGATTTTACATATGAGGTGTCGTATGATTCGTCTCGATTGTAGAAGTGACATAGGCTATGAAAAGATCAAAGCGGTTTAATTTGTAGGCAGTCGTTTTTTTTGGTAAATTTATTCTATGCTACTAACGTTAACGAACGTATTTTGCTTAGGCCCTCTTAAGAGCGTTCCATGAGCCAACTAGCGCCGCCAATCTTAAAAAAATCATATCTTCCAATATAATCAATTTTATTAAAAAAGCTACGTTCACATTGTTTATTGCTATAAATATTATTTTTTAAATGCTTATTTGTAACGTGATGCAATGTAGGTAAGTTGTAGTTCACATAATTGCGAAAAACGGCCGTTTCTGGCACATTTGTGAACTACAACTTACCTACATTGAATCACGTTACAAATAAGCATTTAAAAAATAATATTTATAGCAATAAACAATGTGAACGTAGCTTTTTTAATAAAATTGATTATATTGGAAGATATGATTTTTTTAAGATTGGCGGCGCTAGTTGGCTCATGGAACGCTCTTAAGTTGATATCTCATATTGTATGATTAAGGTTATGGGCCCATGTCAAACAAATAGTTTTAAATCATTCACAAGTCATTTAATTTCACAGTACAAGCGTAAAATATCCGAAGAATGCTCATACCATAGACTAATAGTTTAAAATTACAAAAAACCGTTTAAGTTCATATCGATTATGTTAATACAGGATCGGTATGCCAGACGAATCTATTTGACGTCGCCGAGATATTATGGATGCATAGACTCGTCTCCACTTTTTGTTGGGGTTTGAGTTGATTGATATCTCTGACTGATACTCGACAGCACATCAATGGTAGACTTACAGCACGATTTCAAGTCTTATGACACAAATACTAAGAACGGTACAAATTCCAAAAACTAATCTTATAATTTCAAAAAATAACTTTAAAAAATCGTATCTCAGTACCCGTGACACTTCGGACAAAATGTTCACCTTGCAAATGACCCTACCAATCACCCAAAAATATATTACTAGACGGAACAAACCACTCTTCTAGAGATATTCCATTTTATTTGAATGGCTTCTACTCTTATTAAAGAGATAATTTCGCCAATGTCAAGTTATTTAGAGTATTCATGTAAATAGAAAATAAAACGAATAAAAATCAATCCGCCATTCTAAAATGATGGCGGATAATCACTTCCAGGGTTTTAGATGACTACAGTTGACGGCAACTATTACCATGATGGATTAAGTTTAGATCGCTAATAATAGGAATAATTATGTAATTACGAGTACCTAGTTATTAAGAAATTAAATTGTTATTATTTAAAAAAAATGTCCTGCTGAAAGTTTTTGGCCACTTTCTCTCCTTCAGTCAGTAGGCACCTTTTCCTTGCAAAGTGGTGGGGTAATTTCAAACAAAATATGTTGACGTGCAAAAATGTACACAACGTGCTTACTTGCAATAAAGAGATTTGACTTTGACAATTTGGACTTTATTTAGGACTTTGCAGGGCCTGCAAGCCAATCTGTTTGCCGTTACTTATTACTTTTTAACAAAGTGATACTATAAGGGTTCCTTTTGCCTTTTGTGTACGGAACCCTGAAATCCTAACGAAAGTCCAGTCACGAAGCTAAATAGCCACTAAATTCCCTCAGTTGAAGTTAAATGAAAACTAGTTTTTCAGTTTCAGCGTTTGTGTCGACTTAAATTACATATTCTCATTTCATTTGGAATGGAACTGATTTGCATGCATGCATATGCATGCGAGGCTTTTAGTATTAACCAAGTTTCATGTTCACCAAAGAATAGCGGAAATAAAAAACTCGCTATAGCTTCAGGATAAATTAGAAAATATATATATCTAATAAACCATGCTGCGCAATCTGGAGGGATTGGGCTAAAACCCATATGCCTTCAGATTGTTTTGCAAATGAAAAAAAATTAACACACAATATGGACTAATTCAAGTATGACAAGTAATGCCGCGAGCGTTTGCACCTTTGCACCGGGTACGACAAGGGGCGGGTTATTTAATTAGTTTAGATAAGTATTTATTTTAATCACGTTTTATTTGTTATTATAGGTAAGTATTAGTTTTTATTGTTATTAGTATGTATTTTTAGCTTATTACTGAATAAATTGATATATTTAGTATGAAATAAATCTTTTGAATTTGAATTGCTTCGAAAAAAAACGGGCCTAAAATAAAATAAATCAACCAATGGTATAAATTAGGCTTAGGGGGCAAATCGGACAAGAAAAACCTCGGCTTGTCCATTTATATGAAGACCCAAAATATTATAAGACAAATTAGTAGGACCACTCGAATTCCGGAAATGAAAAAAAAATTCAACAAAAGTTGATCACTTACCGATATGAACATTGTTATTTATATATTTAACCATTTATATTGTTGGTTATAAGCTTATTGGTACAGTCGACATCATATCAACGGGTGCACTCTACGCCACTCTACGCAATATGATCTATACCGCAGCCCAAATCAAGTGTCTTATTTTGTAAACAAATATGATCGTCTAATTACCTGTTGTGATGTAATACTGAAGGAACTGATGAGTCGAACCTGTTCATTCAGAATACCTTCAAATCCTTACTCAAATAACTCCATAGAACTATGAGTCACAGCGAAATTCCTCGATCTATACCAGCGCCATGTTTATAGGCGAGACAACTTATGTTTATAAAATATATAATGCTTACATAGAATCTGTCGAACGTAGTGTTTACTTGAACGTTAAGTGATAGTTGTAGTGATGTCGAGGACGTTTCACTTATCGATATGTCGACATTAAGTATTAAATATCGATCACAAACAAATAGCTATGTTTTATGAGTTTATTTAGGCGTTGCATAGACAATTTAGTGTCAAAATGCCGAAGTGACAAAATAACCGAATGTCAAAACGACCTATGCTGTTATTCGTAACATAATTCTAGTTATACCTCACTTCTGTTAACACCTGTTTTTGTCCTTTTCGCACTTCGTTAAAAACGAATAGAAATTGACAGAAGACCTAGACGGTGGAATAATTTTAAAATAATTTTTAAAGATACGCTCTCAAGAGGCTAAGTGGCAAAAAGACCAAGCAATAGAGCGTTCAAGCGACAAAACGACCAAGAAATATACTTTTCCGCCCTCAATATAAGGATATACTCAAACTCTAGCTACTACAAAAGCTTCTTAGAAGAAAATCACCTCACGAGAGCATGACGTCATTAGTTTCTTCCTGCCGGGAAACCAAAAAGCATAGAATTTAATGTCGAACACGTGTTAAATGGGTACTGTCCTAAATGTGCAATTGTACAACCGAGATCTTACCATTAAGACGGAACGTGCCTTTGTTGCTGTGATTGCTTTCTGAAAATAAGTTCAGAATAGTGTATTTAACTCAATATTTGTTAATTCCATTATGTAAGCATTTTAAGATGAAGATGAGTCTAAAATTAGTTTTTGGATATCTCAACTAACACCAGAGATATGGACGTTTAAAGACGTGGCCGGGATTCGTAGTTTTTATTATTATTAACAATGCGCAAATATGTATAGTTTATATGGCACTAGTAGTTTGTGACGTCACATTGTCGATAGTTTATGGCTCAAAGCCGCAATAGCCCAATAGCTAGAATGTGAGACGGCACAAGCGTTGCAGGTTCAAGTCCCATCTCTGAACTATTGTAGTCGGCATATATGCGACTCGTGGATACTTAGTATGATTCTGTCGTGGACGCCGAATCTAATTCTAACCTAACCTAAAAGAAATTGTCTTCAGTTACATCGCGTAAGAGTGAGCTGGCTAACCGAACGATTAATTTAGTCTCTCGGAATGGACACGATTACCGCAAATATCGATTTCAAATTAACATCTAACCTGCAATTGAGTCTAAACCCAAACAATCGATAGTCAATTATGGCCATGATGAGCCCGTCACTATCCGGATCGGTTTATAACTGGAAGCTATTAACGCTCCCCCATTCACTTAGTGTCTGCAACTAAACAATGCCCCCATTATGGACCGCCCGCATAAAAATATAAAGTATTTACCGTCCTAGTACTAGCACAGTGATGTGATGAGACAGGAAGTAGCTATACAGAGGAAGTCATCTAAGTATAGTAAACTGAACTATTAACGATCTTTCTTTGTAGATTACCCAGATTGATGAATCTATGGAGATTTCTCTCCCTCAAAGAAACCAAATTTAATTCAATTCAAATACTGTAATAATTGTTTGTGTATTTTACATAAAATACACTACAATACAGAAATACAAAACAGCATGTACAATTTTGGCGGCCTTATCGCTAAAAGCGATTTCTTCCAGGCAACCAACTGTTGAGGTTGAGTGGTGCCAACCAACTAGTGAGTCTTAATGTCAAGTTTTGCCTTGCTGGATTCATTTAAAAGACAAATACCATTTGTTCCTATACGGCCACAGACCACTTACCCCATAGACCTGTAACAGGAGGGTGCCTGTGTCTGCCCGCACATGAGCGCAAAATTGCTTCGCGACACATGTAATATATAATAAATAAGATATTATCGACATGGACGCATCTCTTTAATACGGCACCCCTGTCCCCCGCTTGGTCTCTATGCGCTCATCATTGACAGAATTTTTCGCTTGCAAATTTGTACCGATTTCATGTCTATTGGGTAAGGGGCCATCCATAAAGTACGTCACACGTAAAGGGGGTGGGAGGGGGTCGACAAAGTGTGACATGGTGTGACAAGGGGTGGGAGGGGTCCTAAGTTTCGTGACATCACATTTCAAAATATAATATATCTAGAGACTGAAGATGATTGAGTTTCTTTCTTCTTCTTTTTCTTTATATTCAATGGTTTATTGCTTTGTTATTGTGTGTATACGGCGGATTAAAGTTACGCGGGGATGGAATGTCATTATGTGATATTTAAACAACAGTTCTTGACCATGCGTTTCAATAGTTCCAGAAACCGTGACAGACCCTATATTTCCTACCTTGCCTACAGTCCGTCTGAATTCGCTGAATCGTTTGACGGCTACAATATACCCCGGTGCACTTGCGTACGCGCCCATCCATATCGCACTTCCTGTGTAACAGTTGGCGTTGGTTCCTATTTCCAACTGACTTACATTTAAAAAAGTCTATTTTAAATTCACCGGAGGAATTTTATAGGAACTTTTTCAAAGCGTTATTTTTTTTGTATAGGCACTACTTTTATTTATTTTATTAATGAACTCGACAGTTCGTCATTTGCCAATGTCATGTTACAGAAAATTCAATATATTCAATAATCTCATCATCTTCCATCCAGGGGAGTCGCAGTAGCGTTTTCACCCTGGGTAGCCGCGTCTTCATGTCTTCATCCAGAGGAGACGCCGTAGCGTCATCACTCTGGACGAAGCAGCTCGACAGTCACGTTCACTCCCGAGCTTGTAGCTCTTGATAAAAGCTTGAAACTTCAGATCTTGCATAAATAATCCAATAACTTCACCGTACTGTCATTCGCGAATATTTTCTGATTAATTTAACGTGACATTAAACACAAAATAGTCACTGTAGACATTAAAAGGAAAATTATCAAATAATTTCGCAACCGTCGTTTCCCGCCATTTTCAAGAGAACCTATAGGCACTACTGTTTTTATAAATAATTCTACAAACATGTTGACTTGCAATAAAGAGATATGATATAGATAGAGGTATATTGCAAGGTGGCTGGCTGGCTGGCAGAGACTGGATGTAGAATGCCGAGAATCGAATTGAGTGGCACCTTGGGAGAGGCCTATGTCCGCAGTGGATACCTACGTTTTTGTTTATGATGTTAATGTATTGTAATTACGTATATTATGGAAAAACAGAATAATGTTCTCAATTACAATTTAAGTCAGAATCTGAGCCTCGCTATACAGCGGGGTAATGCGGCCAGGACGCTGGGCACCCTACCGCGCGGGACGGGGCTTGACGACGACGTGCCTATAGATAGGTAGATAATAATACCTAGTTATTAAGCAATTGTGTATTATTATATTATTTTAAAAGATGTGCTGCTGAGAGTTTTTTGCCACTTTTTCTCCTCAGCGTTGTCACCTTTTCCTTGCAAAGTGGTGTATATGTAAATTCAAAAAATATGTTGACGTGCATAAATGTACACAACGTGCTTACTTACAATAAAGAAATTTGACTTTGACTTTAAATTCTTGTTTTTTTAAGTTTTTAGATTTTAGAGTTAATTTCAGTTATTTGTTTGACATAATTAAAACAATAAATCTCTATTCTGAACTAAACCAAACAATTTACTTAAACACTGTTCCAAATTATATTTGTTAAGGGCACGCACAGGGCAGGAAGGCGTTCCGTTCGGGTGCGCGTACGCATGCGGCCAAGCGGTCGCGGTCTGCTTGACGCGCAGACGACGTCGTAATGATCAGACACGAGTTGGACACAACATTGACAAGGCATTTCTCCGGATAAATTACTATACTACACACATTGATCTCCTATAAACAACTAGATACACAAAGGTCTTACTAAAACAATTTAAAAAACGTCCAAATAATGTCCAATAAAGCAAATGAGGGGCCATTCATCCGTTTGGACCTTCTTTGCGCTCGGACATTTTTAGAAGGCAGACTGTGTATCTAGTTGTTTATAGGAGATCAATGACTACACACGAACAAGTGTACAGGGGGCCTCAATAACGATGAGATATTGTCAATAAACTAGGTACTGGACCGAATTTAGCAATTCTTTTACAGTTACATAGTTTAAACAACAGTGAAAGAATTTTTGCAATAGGTCAAGTTTTTGAGATAATCTCAACCTTAAAAACTTCCCTATAAACTTTTCTATGATTAAAAACTGTCTATGATTCTTGGTCTAAGTACCATTAAGCTATCGAGTGTACACTTTGTTGCTGTTATTGATAGATCTACTTAAACCTCACTTCCCTTAAACCGCGTTATTGTCTCTTTCACACTTCGCTAAAAAAGGTTAAAATTAGAATGGGACCGAAGGCCTAAACGGTGGAATAATTTTAACTTTATTTCAATCATAACCAGTGGAATTTTTCCCGTTGATCATCATCGTCGTCATCAGCCCGTATCAGTCCACCGCTGGACACAGATCTCTCCCAAAGCACGCTACTAAACCGCTTCGGGATATGCTCCTATTAGATTAATAACCAGAAAATGTCGTCTTATCCACAACGCACTAGCGTACCTACGTAGCTGGAACGCCTCGGTTCAAGTTCAATGCTACTCGCTCATTACGTGTTCAGATGCCTCCACTAGAGCCGACCTTCAACCATACTTTGTTATGTCCACTTGGGAATACAAAACCTTTGAAATGCAACATTTAGTTCAGATATACGAGTAATATTATTCCGAGAAGCATTGAAAAGTGTTTCATTGCCTAACTTATTAAACGTAATGCCGCCATATTATTTGGCTCTTACAGGGCTGCTATAGAACCATTTTTTTTCCATATAAGTATTTTATTACTATTTTTATAAACTCAAATGACATTGCCACATTTCAATGAAATGAAATATTTTATTAATAACATTATGTTACAAGTCAATGTTTACAAAATAATTTATCAATATTATTATGATTATTATAATATTCTCATTATTTAAATTAATTCATGTATGAAAAATAAACAAAATAAAATATCGTAATGTCATAAAATAGAGTAATACTGGTAGTATTGGTAGTGGAGCAATGGAGCTTTGCTTCACCTACAAAACTACGTGACCATTTAAGCTGTACCTATCATTTTGTTAGGGACTTATTACAGGTTTCATATTGCATAGTCATAATCAGTATCATTTTCTACTACTCTCGCAACTCCTATAGAACAATAACAAAAACAATGAATAATTCGCTTCGATTTCTTACTATTTTCTGAATTCTTAATTAAGCTGTTTTTTCGACTCGCAACTTGTACAAAACTTTATTTTAAACCAATAATTTTAATAAAAAACGGAGATATTTTTACATTTATTCGTTATCTTGTTCATTATGCCGTTGATGGCGGGGCAGAAGCATTGTCATTTAAATAAGGTGTTAAATGAAAGTTAATTATTATTACCCATAACACAGATTCTGAGTGAGTGGAACCTTAATCTAGGTACTTCAATGAATAATAAACCCTAAATTGTCAATAGTAGAATATAATTCTATACTGTGACATTACTAAGCAACAAAGAGGAATTTTTAATCGACTATCTCGTAACTTCAGGATTAAAAACGAAACACAGAATTTTGGAAAACGTTGTAGGGGGAGAGTGGAGTAAGAATGCCTTCACATTTTATTTATGAACTAGAATGAGATAAGCGATAATAAAAGCGAGGGTGGTTTCCGAGGCGCCTACGAAATGAAAGTTTATGAGATAAACGCTTTTAAGTATTAAAGTGTAATGAATATTTAAGACAGGCATATAATTTCTGGGTGGAATATAGTAGTCTTTCTATACTTTGTAAAATAAAATGAAAATAAAGTAGGTTCATTGTATTATACAAAAATATTACAAAAAACAAAAAACACGACTGCAAAAAGCTATGCCCTTTTGATTAATATTTTGTAAATCTAACAATACCTCGTACACCAAAATCCATCAAGCCGTTTAGGCTACAGGATGGCAGGAAGGAATGGACATACATACACCCGAAAAATATTACCCTCCTTGGGCGTGGCGCGCTCACCTTGAGAAAGACCGTCGAAATCGGTCGAAACTGTCGGTCTAATTGCCGCCTTCAACAATATAAGTGAGTGATATCCGTTTATATATAATAATTTGTAGTAATGGCTCACTATAGTTTTAATTCTAAAATTACCCTCCTGGGGCAGTCGGGTAAAAAGGGATTGTATTGATCTAAGAAAAATATGAGTCGTTCCCACCAGGTCCACGAGCCTATTGTTTTCAAAAAATTGAAGTTCATACATTGATTCCCAAGAGGTCCATGACATTTTATAATAATAATAATAAAAATGTTTCGCAATAGGTCCACGCATTATTTAGTATAGTCAGCAATGAAGAATAGATATTTCTTTAAATCAGTACTAACCTAGGTTTTAGAGGATTTATTTTATGAAATAAAAGACGATATTGATAGCGATTTTGATTTGAGTTTTCTAATTTAATTAAACTCTATAATTTAATCTTTTCTTTTACTAATAGTACGAAAGAGAAAGTTACTACTTTTATATATTTTAATTTAAAGTAAGGTAAGTGTACATATAGCCGTCAATGTACGTATGCCCGTCAAGTCAACTTAAATTACCTATATCTCACGAAAATGGTAGTTTATTTCGTTTTCTCTGCAATATTATGAAAATAAATACTGTTTTGCTGCTAATTAACAGGCAAAAATACAATAAAACATCAAATAACATAATATAATATCACTTTATAGTTTGTGTTCACGTTTTTGTAAAAAAGTTACGAAGTTCGATTACTAAACTGCTGTTTTTACTGACTACGGTTTTTTATCAACGCTGGCTCATGTATTTACTTATTTGTAAGTGTTGATGTTTAAAATGAAACTTTATTAATATTAATATCATTCTGTAATTTGATTTGATGCCTATTTATTTTAATTAATTAAATAATAACATTTTAAATTCGTTGACGGCTATTGGTTCAACCAAACAGCAAAATGTACCAGTACCCGTCATCTATATGATATATAGATAACTATAGAGATATTGCTTACTTTCCACACCAGTACTCGTAAAATAATATTTTTTAAGTTCCCAAAACACACTAAACATCCCCAAATGCACAGAAACGTCCCAAACATTACGATGTGTTTTCTCATGGTTTAGGACGTTTTTGTGCATTTTATTATTATTATTATTCATTTGATAGACAGGCAGCACAATGCTGGTGTGTCTATATCACAGTGTTGGTAAGTTCAGTCTATGTTGTCTAATGTTCATATGATTCACTACACATATTGCTTATTTATATAATGTTTGATTTTAACCACATGTCGAGGCGATTTTTAAAAGAGTTCAACTGATGGTGCAGATACTACATTATCAGACAGTTTGTTCCATGCGTTGACAACTATGTTACTTAAGAATTGATGAGTGATTTTGGTATTGGCGATAGTGCGGTAGATTTTCATATGGTGTCCTCGCAATGGACGTATGTCTTTAGTTTCAAAGAAACGGTGGAGATCTGGGAGGTTATATTTGTACGTGAGAATTTTATGTCTCAATTAGATCACCTCTGAGTCGACGTTCTGCCAGGGTTTGAATACCTAGGATTTTAAGCCTTTCTTCATAGGATTTTTTGCGCAGGTTATATGGAATCTTTGTTGCCTTTCTTTGCAAGCTCTCAAGTAGTCAGTATGTAGGTAGGATGTCCTTTATGAAAATATGGGTTCCATATTTGAAATCCATATTCCAGAAGAAGCTTAATGTATGTTTTGTAGATTTTGACAAGAACCTCGGATGTAATATATTGAAAGGATCTCCTTATAACATACATAAATGAATTAGCCTTCTTGACAATGCCATTAATGTGTTCTCCCCATTTTAGATTTCTTGAAACCACAATTCCAAGGTCATTTTGGGATTCCACAGTGTTTATATCAGTGTCGTCAACGGTGTATACCACGCCAGGATTTCTACTACCTAGATGCAACACAGCACATTTCGATATGTTCAACTTGACTAGCCACTGCTTCGTCCATTCCTGGAGCTTGTTTAGACCGCTCTGTAGTTGTCCAGACACTAAGAGTGGGTTGCCAAAGAATTTCCCATCGTCAGCAAAAAATGCAGATTGTGAGTCTATCAGCGCAATGAGGTTCGTGATGAAAATTCCAAAAATAGTGGGGGCTAAAACAGATCCTTGGGGAACTCCACTCAGAACGTCCCTCTTCTGGGACAAGGAGGAACCGATCCTGACCTGGAACGTTCTTCCCAACAGGTAACTCTTTACCCAGTCTAAGAGCCGACCTCGAATGCCAAAATGTTCCAATTTTATAAGCAGGCGCTGATGCGGGACTTTGTCGAATGCGCGCTCAAAATCGAGGTAAATAACGTCAACCGGGTTGCCACGGTCCACGTCCATAGTCCACAGGTGCACACATGACAGTAAGTTCGTTATTGTGGATCTCTTCTCGACAAAGCCATTCTGCTGGACATAACATTTTCTCTGTTGTGGAAATTCTTCAGTTGGTTGCATATTAGTCTCTCCATCACCTTACCCACAATACTTGTCAAGCTGATTGGCCTAAACTTGGCAGGGTCTGTTTTATCACCGAATTTGTACACAGGTGTACCTACAGCATGTTTCCAGTCAAGTGGGACATGTCCGACCTCAAAAGACACCCTCATAAGCTCAGTGAGAACAGGAACAAGTGTTTTGCTGCAGTTTTTCAGAATAATGCTGGGAATGTTGTCAGATCCAGGAGCAGAGCCTGTGTCGAGTCAAGTTGTGTTGGGTGTAAAGTCTATGCCACAGATCGAGTGCTCCACACGGGCTAATGTAGTCACTTGTTGGTATATGGTCACACCTAGTTCACGACAATAGGCTTTCTGAAACTACTGCGCGAAGGTTTCCGCTATGTCGGTGGGGTCTGTAACTTGGTCGCCATTATGGTTCCTCATTGCAGGTGGAATGCTCACTTTGGATGACATGCACCTTCGCAGATGGGAATAGAAGGGTTTTTGTCCGTTATCCAGTAGTTTTGCTTCGTACAGTCTCCTGCTCCTTCTGCTTTCTACCACACAATGATTGTTGGCGGTTCTATAGCGCTAGTAGTCCTCGTCATCCTTTGTGCCAATATAAATATCCCAAAGTATTCTCTTCTCAGATACAAGTTTCAATATATTGTCATTGATCCAGGGTTTATTACCTTTCTTCTTCTTCACTTTTTTAAGCGGAGCGTGTCTGTCTGTGTTTGTATCCACTATGGTTTTTAGCTGTCTCCAAAAACGCTCCACGTCTGTAGTAGGTTCCAAGATTTCGAGGTCTTTCTCCAGTTCCTCCATGTAGTTGTCAATGTAATGGTAATATCTTTTAAGTTTGGGCTGACTGTGGACTCTTTGTATCAGAAATTGGATGCTGAACTCTAGTACGCAGTGATCAATATTTCCTATAGATGGTTTTATAACATATTCCAGTGATTAAGTTTTCATCGTTTGTCATTATCAGATCGAGCAAGGATGGAGTGTTGCCTGTGCGGAAACGTGTCCGCTGGGAGACCAATTGATGAAGATTACTGTTGAGAAACATGTTCTTAAACAGTTCCTCGGGTCCCGTGAGGTCCTGTTCGATGTCTTGAGGCCATAGTATGACCCCTTACCGACCAGAAACCACTCTCTTCTTTCCAAGTAACTACTGCGAGGCCGAAGGCCGAGCCGGCTGCGAGGCCATAGGCCGAGCTCCGCGTAGGGCGAAGCCCGGAGCGTCCCCACGCTACCAAAGGCTGAAAAATGCCCCTGCCTTTCGAATTATGAACAAAGTTATGCAAATTGTGTACAGCTAGCAACGTTTGGCTTTTGAAAACTTTCTTTAGGTTTCTGGCATACGGGCATTTCGAGCGTTGCTTGCTTTAAAAATAAAAAAAATAACCTCCTTTAAAGCAGCAGCCAAGTTAGCCAATAATTTAGAGTCACGTCGTTTCCATATATCTGGTTCCCTATCATCGGGTCGATAGACCCCAACAACAAGGAAATGGTGAGAGTCATATTGAATATCCAAAAACAAGGCTTCCGTAAGATCACTTACATACTTCTTATGAGTTCTTGCAATAATGGGTATACCGTTGATACGGCCTCTGACATATATGGCAACACCGCCACCACGCGTTTTGCCACCCTGCAACTTAGGTCGATGTTTCCGGTCTTGTCTAAATATAGTATATTCAGGTATGGCAAATGTGCTGTTTCTGTCCCTGCTGTTCAGCCAGGTCTTCGTGACAATTATAATGGATGGCTTGTTGGTGTTTACATATAAAAGAAATAGGTCGAAGTTTAATGACAGCGAGCATAAGTTGGTGTATAGGAAGGTAGAGGTTGTTGGGGTCAAATAGTTTTTTTGTTTGATTATCTTCGGCACACCCCTGACGTACTTAATAGTGAGGTCTAACTCACCACTCTCGGTACGTAGCTGGAGACGTTGCCTCAGCTCCTTTAGCTCCTCCCGCTGCATCGGTGTCTTGTCATCATACACTCTTACCTCCATGGCTCTATTCTTGTTTTTAAGGACCTTCACTGCATCATGCCGAGACTTGAGGATCACTTTCATGGGGCGCGGTTTACTGTTGTCTCGTTTACCAAGTCGCAACACTTTCACCAGTTTGCGATGAAAGATGAGGGTGCGTTTGGATTTCAACCCCATGGCACGAGCCTCGCTGCTTGTTAGGTTGCTGCAACTAAGACATACGTTCCGTTTACAACCATCGCACTGTATCAAATTTTCATCGCTATGATCATTCTTGCACTGGAAGCACTTCATTTTGGAAACAAGTTTGCCACAAAAAGTCGTTAATTTTTCGTAAAAAAACTCAATTGAATTTTACACTATGTAATGTAGTAGTTTTTGCGAGATAACACTTGTCCGTTATTACAATGCACAATTTCACTAAATAACGTGTTTTTGGCGTAATTTAGACACATAAACTAATTATTTAATTAATTTAATACAAGACACAAATTCTAACACTGTTCACTTTTTGAGTGTAGAGAAAAAAAAACATCTTTGGGATTTTTAAAACATCTTTGGGTGCATTAGTAATTATAGGCATAATTACCTGAATTATATATAATGGCTGGAACAGCAACAATGAATATTTTGACTGTTTTGGTTTATATATTTGAGAAATGTCGAAATGTCGAAAACATAAAGCTTGTCCAATCAGGTGTTCCATTTACACTATAACACTTTGATCAATCATATATATACGTCATACATTACCTACACAAAAACTAACTAAACTAAACTATATACATATATGACGACTATTGGGACATGGGTATGTCGGATATCTGTACAAGGACATGCCGGATACCGGGCAAAGGGGTATTATTTCATATAAGTCTAAAAATATCTTATTTAATCTTAAAATTAAAGAATCATTATTTAATTACGTAAAATTTTAATAAATTGTTTATATCTTTGCACCATTTCATTCCCTGTGGGTCTTATACTACGGCCGTGGCTACAAAATCAAAAGTGAAAAGTTCAAAAAGTGACGGTTATTGGGACAGTTCCCTTACTTTTAGTTTATTAAGAAATCATTTATTTAATCAAGAATAAGTTTGAGAGTAAGGAGATTCCTTTTACCTATTCGTATAAGTATGTATCCTTATCTAAGAAGATTTTCCGCGAAACTTAAAGCATCGAATAAGCAATAAGCAACCTTCCCTGAAACTTACGTGTATTTCTCTGGAAGATTCACCTACAGAAGTCCAATTACTTACCGTATCATATAATGCTTTATAAAAAACGGCAGGTTTTCCGTAGAAACGTAGAAGTTTCTCGTAAAATTCTTTTGTCCAGTTACCTAACTTGGAATAGAACTTTTCTTACTTTTTACTTACTTAACGGTCGAATTGGGATTTTGTTCAGACTTTAGGCGAAGTTTCGAGGTAATTCTTTTCGTTTTGATGAAAAAAGGGAAGAGAATAAAAGTTAATTTATTTCATGTGTGCTGCTGTTGAGAGACAGCTTAAGGGCCTTCCATGAGCCAACTAGCGCCGCCAATCTTATAAAAATAATATCTTACAAATTATTAATTTTTATTAAAAAAGCTATGTACACAATCTTTATTAGGATAAACACTATTTTTTAATATAAAATATATGGCATAATTACGACAAGCAAAGTTGTAGTTCTCAAATGCGCCAAAAACGGCCGTTTTTCGCAATTATGCGAACTACAACTTACCGACATTGAATCACGTTATAAATAAGCATTTAAAGAAAATAGTATTTATCGTAATAAACATTATGTACATAGCTTTTTTTAATAAAATTGATTAAATTGGAAGATATTATTTTTCAAAGATTGGCGGCGCTAGTTGGCTCATGGAAGGCCCATAATAGACAGTTATATGTAGGTACTTTTAAGAGTTTTTTTTAGATATATTTAATACCAACAACCCCGTTGCAAAGTGTCTTTTACTTTCGTTAACACTAGTAGAATAAAAAGTAAAATGTATGAATTGACATTTGAAAACGAAAAAGCAAATCAAATCAAATACATTTGATATATTTGTCAGAATACACAGAATACGAGATGTTATACAAATTAATAATAATGTCATGGTATTCAGTCTGTTAAGAGGCGTACAAATGTTATATACATTATACACATTGATGATGGTCACTAAACTCTTTGACACTAGAACATATTTTGTAAGAGCCACCTTGACAACTCCGTTTTAAATGGTATACCTTCTAACAACCACATCGTCTGAGGAAGTTTGTTATTGAATTAAGTAATTAATGTTCGTGATTTTACCCACAACTGGATAATCCGATTACAAATACTATTTCTATAGAATAAATACAATAACGTCGAGAGCGAAATTAACTACTTGCGTCTCTGAACATTTCATTTTATTGTCAACTAATTCCACCTATAATAGGATTAACTAGGACTTTTTTCGGTGTTTATTGCTTTGCAGAAATAATCTAAAGTTACACAATTTTAATTAATTTCATATTCATGTTGTTTCAAAGGTATACTTACCTATTTTTCTAGCCGCGATTCTGACACACCTCCTCCTAATTCATCGTATCTCGCAATCCCTCCAAGTCCAAAGTAATTTCAGCAAAACGGTTTACCAAAACCGGTTACCTCATATGTTAAAATCCATGGTTTAGGCTGCAGGGCGGTCCAAAGAATTATACATACATACTCACATACATACATATACTCGAAAAAATAACCCTCCTTTTTGCGCAGTCGGTAAAAACAGAGTCGAAAGCCACGGAAGTCACTGCTGAATACAACCAGAATTTCCAGAGATTTTTACGCCCAAACCTTTCTACGGCCATACTGAAATAAACATAAGCAAACACTCGAACACAGCCTACAAAAGTCAGAGCCCTGATGGATGACCTAAAAGGCTAAAAGGCTCACAGAGAAAAGCAATTTTACAGAGGAGATAACATATTTCTTGTATTACATTATTCAAAGGCGAAGCCTCTATTTTCTAAAGTTAAATCTTGAGCATTGCAGTGGCGTATAAGCCTAACCGACCTAAGAGATTGCAGACTGGATGTAGGGTGCCACTGACGGCGGGAGCGAGAAGCGGTTTTATGTTGCATAACCAATACACCCCACAATGATTTGGCTGGTGATGTTATGAGGCGGCCCATGGATGTGATCTAAACTATTTAAACTCACACACTAAAAATAAAAGGTCGAGAACATGATGTCCATTTGGGCAATAAGATATAGTATATATAACAATTACATTGCTTCTTAATAAATAACAACGCAGGATAAGGATTTAATGCAGTGTTTAAATTTACAAAAAACTACATTTTTTTTTGGAAATAGGTAATATGATTTTAGTTTCAGGGTTGAAAAAATGTTTACGTAAAGGTGTTATTTCATTGAGTTAATTACATTACTTTGTGTGGTAACATTTATTTATTTATTTTTGCTATAATTTGCGTGGAATCTTCATGAAAACGTAATTTCTATCGAAACTGATTTCCCATTTTATATTTGCAGATTGTTGATTGTTGTCGGTGGTTCTACATAGAACCCTCTGCAACTGAGGCCCCACCCAAGCTAGGATGCAAAGCAAGTCACCCACCACAAAGGATCCTATCCTTTACCCATTTCAGTGCATTTGATGAGAGCTCCTGGGACAGGCATATTCAACGTACGGCCCGCTACTGTCATAATTACCATATAACGTTTATATACCTTTTTCTGTATCGAATTTTTGGGAGATTTTAAGTAAAAAGATTTTAGCTGGTTATTTCCGATGATGCTGGCATATCTATGCGTACGGCATCTAGTGTTGCCTAACAATCGATTTTCTTTTGATTCCTATTGATGGGTCCAAATCTGTCATACTATTGATTGCCAAACCATGATATGTGACAATGGCTGAATGAATGAGTTCGCTCTTACAATTACTATCAAATATCATATCATTTTGACGTGAGTTCAAGAGTGAGTTCACGCTAAGATAGCGCTCAAAATCATCTCTGAATCTCGGCCGATATGTAGACACGAGAGTAGCATGAGAGAAATACCTATTATTGCTAATATATTAAATTAAAAAGAAGTATTAATTTAATAGAAAATTGGCCTTCGACAAAAAAAATGTTTTGGAAATAAGTACCTAACTTCCAATTATTTACGACAATGCAAGACAAGAAACAACAGAAAATAAAACATATTAGAACGTTACGAAGCGCTGAGCTCTGCCTCTGATTTGATCATGCATATTTTATTATTTTTTCTGTACCCCTAAAATAATCCTTTTCAGAATTCATTCTCATATAATTGTGTTCCAATAATATTAGGGTGGCCTTGAATTTGTGTTTTACTCATTATTTAATATATGCTAGAGAACTCCGTTTGGATACTCGATACAGAGGTCTCAGTTTCGATTTCCAAGTTAAACATGTCCCAATGGGATTTTTGAAGATACTACTTTTATCGAATGTTTTCCAAACGTAGAAAGAAGTATCGTATAGAAACCTACATGTCCTAACCACCAATTAACACTGGGCCAAAGTGATGGTTCATTCATGACCCGTGCTTCCTCCACGTAAGCGAAGGCTTTACCAATGGGAATTTAGACTATTAATGATGATTAAAGTATATTTATTTTCTTTCATTGTTATAATTGCCACTTAGTATCGTTATTTTATGAAACCTATTAGTTTGATTAATTAATGGAACCCAGTGCCAAGGAGTGTTTCTAAAATATCTTACATTGTTATATATTGAAGCAATAAAACCTAGTGAATAATCTAACCTAATGAATAATGAGGTTATAAATGAAAGAGTCAGGGGAAAAGCAGCTTTAGCCACATATTTTTCTTCAACTGGCAATTCAGTCTGAATGAATATTACTCTCTAAGTTCTGCCAAAAACAAACAGAGCAATAACATTCGAAGTCACTGAGATAAATCCTGTTTATAAAATATAGGTACCTACTCGGTATACATAACGTACGACTTTAAATTAGAATATTTTCTTATTATTTTAAGTTTTTACTAGTAATATTTCAGTTTGTGTTTATGTGACAAAAGCTGTTTTCCCCCCTTTAAATGAATTATAAGAAAGCGACCCGCAATGACAAAAAGTTGTGCATCCCTTCTAGACGGAAAATGGCTGAAATATGTTTTTGCCTAGGAAGTAGGGACTAGTGTACCAGATTGAGTTTTGCTTTGAGCGAGCATATACAGAGGGATTACAGAGGTAATCTATGAGTAGTTCAGGTTTAATTTAGAACGAGGGCGAGCAAAGAGGTAAAGTGGCTGCTTGCACTGCACTAGGTATAATCCGGGAAATTAAGACATTATTTCTACACAATGCAACTTTGTGAGTAAATAAATATTAAGATTGACGTATTTTAACGTAAATGTAGTAAAAATCGTTAAATCTTCTTCATCATCAGCCATCACACATCTTAAAAACATTTTGCAAAAAAAGCTTTTTATTTCTAATAAAGTCCGACTACTTCCATGAGCCAACTAGCGCCGCCAATCTTAAAATAAATAATATCATCCAATATAATCAATTTCATTGAAAAGGTAGGTATTTACAAAATGTTTATTACGGTAAATACTATTTTTAAATGCTTATTTATAACGTGATTCAATTTCGGTAAGTTGTAGTTCGCATAATTGCGAAAACCGGCCGTTTTTGGAACATTTGTGAACTACAACTTAGCTTGTCGCAATTATGCCATGTATTGTATATTGAAAAATAGTATTCATACTAATAAACATTTTGTAAATAGCTTTTTTAATAAAATTGTTTTCTAGTAACATTACGTCTGTGTAATCTAGACCTATTGTTAATATGCTTTCACTAATATCTACATAGATAGTTAAAGTGCACACTATGTAAAATAATTTAAAAGAAGTCGGTCTAGTAGTTGTTGAGAAAATCTTAACTTTATCTGTCACTTGTCTTATCTGTCATATCATTATATGACGATAAGACAAGTGACGGTTACTTTGAAAATGGCGGAAAACGACGGTTGCAAAATTATTTGATAATTTTTGTTATAATGTCTACAGTGGCTATTTTGTGTTTAATATCACGTTAAGTTAATCAGAAAATGTTCGCGAATGACAGTATGGTGAAGTTATTGGAGAATTCAAGCAGGATCTGAAGTTTGCCGCCATGGTCAAGATTCCCACTACGAGCTCGGGAGTGAACGTGACTGTCGAGCTGCTTCGTCCACAGTGATTGACGCTACGGCGTCTCCTGTGGATGAAGACATGAAGACGCGGCTACCCAGGGTGATGACGCTACGGCGACTCCCCTAGAGGAAGATAGAAAACTATTATACATTGAATTTTCTGTAACATGACATTGGCAAATGACGAACTGTCGAGTCCATTAATAAAATAAATAATAAGACAAGTGACAGATAAGTAACGATTTTCTCAAAAACTAGATACTAGACAAGTTAACGATGGACGTCCATCGTCTCTGCCTACGGGAATCAGTGAGTTTATAAATATAAATAATAGATAAGTTAAGATCTGTAACTGTGTACAGTAGAATAAAGTGTAAATTAAGGAATCCACCACACAACCCCAAAAACTTAGGAACCCGACTATACCTGCAACTCTTCGTATTATTAATTCATGAGCGAAGTTCCCTGATGTCGTAATGTATTCACGAAAGCCTTTGCGGATACGTCATGCTAAGTATTTTGCTGGGAACCAGCTCTGTACAGACCAACCTGCTTAAGAATGCAGAAGTTTCAGTTAAGTTAGGCGATTTAAGTTAAGTAAAGAGTAAAGCAGACGTAACTTAGTGACGATTTTATGGTGCAAATTTATTTTTAGGGCACAAAGCTTCCCTCACATGGAGAGAGCTCTGGTCATGATTGATCACGAGGCCCTAGTGTAAATTGGTGGATATGTAAGTAACATATGTCTCTGATTTTATTGTAAAAATTGTATTGAAAAATAATAGGAAAACTCATTCATCATTATACTAGGATTAAACTTCATCAAGTATAAGCCACAAAACTTAGTTTATTTATTTATTGTAAGATAAGATAAGATAAATATTCTTTATTGCAAAAAAAAGTATTACACAAAAGAAATAGGCTAATACAGTTATTATTACAATTGGCGGTCTTATCGCTCAAAGCGATCTCTTCCAGACAACCTTTGGGTAGAGAATTTGGCGTACGAATAGGTAGCTTGTTGAGCAATATTAAATACCTATCATTAACTGGTACTTAAGATAAGTACCTACCTACCTATTGTATTATTGGACTCGACAGTTCGTTATTTGCCAATGTCATTACAGAAAATTCAATATATAATAGTATTCTATCTTCCTCCAGAGAAGTCGCAGTAGCGTCTTCACCATAGGTAGCCGCGTGTTCATGTCTTCATCCAGAGGAGACGCCGTAGCGTCATCACTCTGGACGAAGCAGCTCGACAGTCACGTTCACTCCCGAGCTTGTAGCGGGAACTCTTGATAAAAGTTTGAAACTTCAGATCTTGCTCCAAATAATACCGTCACTCCCGAAAAAATTCCGATTAATTTAACATGATATTGCAACCGCCGTTTCCCGCCATTTTCAAGAGACCCCCCCCCCCCCCCCATACTTAGTTACTTAAGTACAATTATTATTTAAATAGTTCTTAAAAAATAAAGTCATGATAAGTATACTTACACCGTTACTCTTCAAAAGCTCTATAAACAAAATTCCACATACCTGAAACAAAAATAATTATTTTTTAACCGTAGGCCTCTGACAATTGATTGGTTTGGTCTGTCACCCATCTAGGTACAGGCGACAGCACATAAACCCACATAAAACCACTGCAATCTAAAGTCAAAGTCAAGTCAAAGTCAAATCTCTTTATTGCAAGTAAGCACGTTGTGTACATTTTTGCCCGTCAACATATTTTTTGAATTTAAGTACATCTACACCACTTTGCAAGGAAAAGGTGCCAACGCTGAGGAGAAAAAGTGGCAAAAAACTCTCAGCAACACATCTTTTAAAATGGTAACACAATTACTTAATAACTAGGTATTACACAACCATTACTATTATTAGTAAGTAACATTGATTGAACAATGGTAAGTAATCTAAACTTTATCCTCCATGCGAAACCGGCGACACACACCATGCATGTTCATCGTTTAAATAGTCATCTATTCTAGGCCGTATTACCACCGCGTAGAATACCCGTATACTTGATATGCTGTCGACTGTACAGGAGCTCGTAGGTTAGTTGAAAACGATGGTACAAATTACAACGTTGGGCAAACTAAGAGTTGAAATCGTACTTCATGTGCTAGCAAAGATAAACTTTAATGTAGAAGTAATAAGAATAAATTTAAATTGGTTATAAAATGTCCGAAATGTAGTTGGTACTTGTACTAAATTCTACAAAATATTTAGTTTTATTTCGGCACAGCCGGAGATGAGAGAGCGACCTCGTTTAGTACACGTCGGGTTACCATGGAGTCATTGAAATATAGGAATACAGATATTATAGCCAATAACTATTCCTGTATGATGTTTTCGATCAAGTAATAGAGCATGAGACAGCATATCCATTGTAATACCTGAAATACGATATCATCACTTACAGAGCAGACAATAAGATCTTCAAAGTGTAAAGTGTTACATTTCGACTGTACTAATAGTTTAAATACATGAAATCACAAGATAGGTACTCGTAGAATAAGTAGGCAACAACTTTGTCCAAAGTTATTACCAAGTTACTTGTTTTTCTTTTGCAAAAACGGATTACTAAAAAATACGGATGTTACGTAAATGTGAGTGTTTTTGTTGCATAATTTAATTGTAGTCATTGATAGTTAGATTACTGAAAATAAACATTAATCAATCACACGCTTTTGGTCCGTATTCTCGTTGTTAGATTAAAATAAAAGAATCAGATAATTTTATTGTGCTATACCAGTACCATTACCGAGTTGCTAACGTAAGTACCGCTCGCTAGCGACTACGTAAACACTTTAGTCTTTAGTTCCGCTACTGGCTGCTAGAGGTGCAACACAAATCCAACCAATCCCATTACGTCGCTGCTGTGGTTTACGTAGTTTCTACCGAACGAAGTTAAGCAACCCTGCTTGTTTCTAATCACGAAAACATTTTTTGGTAAACGATTTAACAAAGAAAATTGTTAAGCCACGCCCCTAAATCGGATGTTTCCGTGTTTCTAAGCACAGCGCAGCGGACCCTGCTTTACGTTACCGACTAATTGTGAGGGTTCTGTAAAAAGTGAAACGCATGGTTACAGGACTCAGTCGGGAACTTATTAAGTCGCGTCGCCGCCGCTTAATTTTTAACTTAAGTGAAAAAATTTAGTAAATTCTCCGGTCTGTGGCGCGAACTATATTTTTGTTACGTTTTGTCTGTTTTTTGAGCAAAGGAACACCCGAAGGCTGTCACTTTTTTACCCGACTGCCCCAGAATGAGGGTAATGTTTTTCGAGTGTATGTGTCCATTCCTTCCTGCCATCCTGTAGCCTAAACGGATTGATAGATTTTGGTGTATGAGGTATCGTTAGATTCGTCTTGATTACGGGAGTGTCATAGGGTATAAAAATTAATCAAATCAAATATTTTTTATTTGCACACAAAGGAAAATACATCAGTTACATATAAAACCAAAATTAGCCAGTGTACAGACAGGTGACCTTATCGCTTTAATCAAAAAGGGATAAATTTTTGCAGTAGTTCTTTTTTAAAATAATTTATGATTGTTACCATATTATATTGATCACGGCTGGTCTAGAAAGCATCTTTGACTCAAGTTCTGTGAACAAATTAATAAGTATTCTCGAAGAGCTTAGACTTAAATGTTATAATGAGACAACGAGCTGTATTAAGTCTCAAGTATTTCAATTTAGCCCAGTGGCGCCTCTAGCGACGAGTGCGAGAACTTGGAGACTAATGATGCTAGGTGTCGAGAAAACTTGAGGAGTTCCGGAGACTACGGTGGAGGAGTTCATTAGCATTTCTTCTTAAGGATCTGACATGAGCCAACTAGCACTTATTCAAAGTACAGTCAGTAAAAACGCTCCAGGACCATTTCACCACTATCCAGATCAGTGGTACCTATGTTTTACACAAATAAACTAGTACCTAAGCAATAAACTATACCGCTACAGGGGGGCTGAAAGATTATAGGTATACATATAGATTTTATACGAAACATGGGCTTGCCCATAATCATAAAGTAACAATGTTCAAAAAAAATTCATTTATTTATAATCTCACGCCTGATTCCCGTAGGGGTAGGCAGAGACGATGGATTTCCGTCTGCTACGATCCTGACACACAACCCTTGCCTCCTCCACATTCATCAATCTCTTCATGCATGCTCGTCGGTTTGTAGTAGACCGTACTTGACCCTTTTTCAAGACCTCGCCAATTTGGTCGACGTACGTTCTCCTCGGTCTACCTCTGCAGACTCTCCCAATGTTCAAAATCGAGGTTAATTTATGACATCATACTTATCAGAATACAATACCCGGCCATATTTTACGAAGTGGCCTACATACCTATAAAATAAGCCACGCGGTCATAAATATAGTGATGCAATCGATACTGCAGATGAGTAATTTTTGGTAGTTCGACGAAAATAATGCAGAATAATAATATTTTAAATTAAAGAAGGTCAACTTAGGTTGGGGCATGCCTCCTTCATCAGATTTTGATCGGTGAAGAAAAACATCGCGAGGAAACCTAAGAACAATAAAAAAATCTAAGTTATGCGTAGTACGGTCGAAGACAAAGAAAGGTGTACAGGAGTTTACAAGGTTGAGATTTTCTGAAAAACTACTAGTATTGAAAAAAATCACACTCTTAGACAAAAGTTAAAACTATGTAACTGTAAAAGAATTATTAAAATCGGTCAAGTAGTTGTTGGTAAAATCTCAACCTGATTGGGACTGTATACTTGTCTTCGATTGTAAACCAATCCGCGCTGGGTTCGCGTGGTGGATTGCGGCCTCGACGTGATTAAGGACGCATTCAAATTTGTCGATTTGACCAAAACAGCGCGGCCGCATCGCTGCAGCCGCGCGTCACCTCGCGACATCACATGTAAATACGCCCTAAGGTCTGTGTCCCAATTTGGCATACAAAAATAATATACTGGTAATGACGTCTCCTTTCAAAAAACGAATGCAATCCCTTTCAATAAATAAGAATATAACGCCTAGGTATTGCCAGCTATTTTAACCTCAGCTCAACTCTACGCCTATGCTAGGTCATTGCCCTGTATAGAACCTTTGTGCGGTCTAGTCCTATCTCCCAGCCTCCCTGAAGGCTTTTTATCTCCAGTTGTAATAGCAGCTATAAAAGCTACGATATGCAGTCCCATTTGACCTAAGTTTTATCTACACGGTTTTATTTCAAGGCATTAAGTCATGTTATTGGTTAGCACACATCACGAATCGTCATGAGAAGAAGACAAGTGGTATCCACTCATAGACAGGGTGTAACAGGAAGGGTATAGATACTAAACCGAAAGGTATGGGTTTGAAGTGGTTTGAGTAAGCGTCAGCGCAGACCGACGGAGTGGCGGCGAAGCGACTAATTTAGTAACAACTAGCTGCACCCCGCAACTTCGTTTGCATAGAGGAGGAGGATGGAGATCAGGAGGCAGGTCTCCCTCTCTCACCTCGCGCAGGTCCTGACGGGGCATGGTTGCTTTGGAAAGTACCTGCGCGAGGTGCTGGGTCGAGAGCCGGACCCCCGGTGTCACCACTGCGGTGCTGACGTGGACACGGCGCATCACACCCGCGCCGTGTGCCCCGCATGGGCCGAGCCGAGGCGAGACATCGCGGCCGCCACTGGAGGCGACCTCTCGCTGCCCGCCATAGTGCGAGCAATGGGCAGCGAGGAAGGATGGAAGATGGTGGCGGATTTCTGCGCCACCATCATGAAGGCGAAAGAGTCGGCGGAACGGGAGCGCGAGGTCGACCCTCTCTCGCATCCGATCCGCCGACGGCGAGCGGGCCGCAGGCGACGGGCGTACGTCCGCCGCCTGCCGCCCTAACGGGGACTTGCGGGCGTCGGGTCGGGGGGTCCGGAGCTCGCTTAGAGGTCCCGAGCTGTAAGACGTCTCGTCCTGTGTTCCGAGACGCCTTAAGCGGAGGTTTAGGGGTATAAACCCGAAGACGGGCCCACGCGGGCGGCCGCCGACGAGGTTGTGGTATTTGGCGCTGCGTTCCCACAACCTCGTCCAAACGCGGTGAGCTGAACACCTTGGGGTTTTAGTGGGTATAGGACCGTATTGTGACGGGAGTCCCACATACTCACCGCGCGCCCCTCCTTATTGGCGCGGTGAGATGCGAAAAGCATTTCCCCAAGTAAAAAAAAAAAAAAAGGTCTCCCTCTCTGGATACTTGTTTCCACATCACATACCGCCATGGCTTATAGCCTATGAGCTGTCCGGATATTTCAGCTATCTCCTAGTGAAACTCCCATCAAAATCCCTTCAGTAGTTATGGCGTGATACTTGCACAAAGTCACAGACAAACAGACAAAAATTCTAAAAAATAGTGTTTTGGCATCAGTATCGATCCTAAAACACATTACAATTATTCTTTTCAAAAAATATCCAATGTACAGACACAACTTTTTTACAGTCTTATTATATGTATAGATTTAAATTTAACTTTATTTACCTTAAACATTCGGTTTCAAGATTTTCTCAATCACTCATTTATTCTACATTGCGTAAGAGTGAGCGTTTCGCTTAAGGTGCTCCCTCACCGGGAGCATTCGCGTGTAATGTAACGTTGCAGATTCGACTTTGAGCATGACATTACAATACTACCTCCCTGACTGACGCTGTTTTTCTCCCTCACTGATGTAATGCTCGAATCTGTAACGTTACATTACACGCGAATGCTCCTGGTGAGAGGGCAACCTCTAGGTTTGATTAAACTTTGCGTGCGTGTGCTGTGGACACCTATGTGCACCTACTACTATGTGTGTTAGGGAAGTATTTTCAATCTCTATTAAAATGTAACTCAATGACTTGTACAAAAATAAGTAATAACATGTCAAAGCGTTCGTGACATGTTGTTGTTGGATTGATTTTGTGATTAGATTGGGCGTTTGAATTAACATTTCTACAAGTCTGTGACTAATGAATGGCCGTTGATGAGTTTCGAAGCTATTAATTTCACAACACGTTGTGATTGATTGTATACATTGTAACGAAAAGGGTAAAGTAAGTTGAAGCTTGTTCCACGACTTTTCGAAAAAAAAAATGTTACATCCAAATCAAAAGTTTTTTTTAAACTTCTTTTCTTGCCGCAATCTGTCACAGGGACATTCAGCTGCACTTTATGAATTTATCTCTTGGCTTGCGCGGTACGAGTCCAGTAACTAGTCCGCTGTAAATAAATCAAAGGTTAAAAAAATAATATGCGAAAATCGAGAAGTCGTAGAACAAAAGATTTCATTACATCCTGTAAACCTAAATGTCTAAATAAACATTTATGTGATTTTTATAACATGTCTTGGTACTTAAGGGCCTTCCATGAGCCAACTAGCGCCGCCAATCTTAAAAAAATAATATCTGCTAAATTTAATCAATTTTATTAAAAAAGCTATTTACAAATTAGGATGAATACTATTTTTCAATATACAATACATGGCATAATTGCGACAAGCTAAGTTGCAGTTCACAAATGTGCCAAAAACGGCCGTTTTTCGCAATTATGCAGCGAACTACAACTTACCGACATTGAATCACGTTATAAATAAGCATTTAAAAAATAGTATTTATCGTAAATAGCTTATAGCTTATTAGTATTCGTACATAGCTTTTTTAATAAAATTGATTATATTGGACATATTATTTTTTAAGATTGGCGGCGCTAGTTGGCTCAAAAAAGGCTCTTTCTATCGGTTTCGACTATTATGGCATCGTTAGTTTATTTGTTTAAAAAATGACATTACCATTGTTTCAATAAGAAATGGTAACAGTGTGAAAACATCCGTTTAATGATAAGTGATTTATCAATGAGACTAAGTAACATTTTTAGCTCTCCGTCTAAAATACACTTACACACTTAATATGATACACAGACTTTGTACTCAGAAATAAATGGACTCTCAGTGGCTGACCTTGCACCTAACCTTGACCTCGCCGACCTCTGAAGGTCACGATTCATCCCAACCTTTCGAGTAGGGTTGTCAGCTCGTATGATACAAAATATCAGAGAACAAATATGTAACTGTTGTCGTTAAATGTAATTGGTATTTGATTATTTATAGCTTTGTCAAAGAAAAAATGCCGTTGCTCCCTGAGCATTGAAACATACCTTTTAAAAATACAACAAAGTGAGTAAATGGCTCGCAACAAGGAGGGTTAGCGCTTAACCCGGGGGTTAAGGTTAATAAGTAGTGTGTGGGGTGTTTTCACAGGTTAAATCACCAACATTCAGGTAGTGGAAAAAGTAACGCGTTTAACGTTAATTGTAATTTAGTTATGATGACATGTTTGTATATATTTCATATACCTATTTATATATTTTTTCTTCCTTCTTTTCTTTCCTTAATGTAAATAAATAATTTATTGAATAATATGTACAATAGGGTATTATTAAAAACAAATAACTACACAAATAAATCTAATCATATCTAGAGTTATAGAAAAAGAAAAAAACTTAAAACAGCTACAAAGGCAGACTTGTCTCACGACGGGATTCTCTTTCATCTTTAAACATGTGAGACAACAAAGTCATGCAGATGTGGTGTTAAAATTAAACTATGTATTAGCCGTCTTTTTCGTATGATTTTAATTTTAACTTTGGAGACAAGTGACAACCCTACGTTTAACCCTCAATATGTTTTCAGTGGAAACATTTTTCTTTGGTAATTCCAATATCTAAGGAGCTAACCGTCACAATCTGCAGTTAAGGCGGTGTTAGTATAAATTGAATTCCGATCGGAGTGATTTTGGGGGAGAAATGGAGGATGATGCATCGTGATGGAAATTATTTATCGGTGCTATGAAAAGCAAGAATGGGTGTGAAGTAAAAGGTTTTTCTTGGCTGCGAAAGGGGGAGATGGAGCTTTTAGCCGACTGACGATAGAAAGAAGGTAACGTTTTTTGAGTGTATGTCGATGCCTGAACGAATTGACTGATTTTGATAGCTTAGGCGCAGAAGGCCTATTTATCATAATGACAACAGGGTCGCAAAGGGACCAGTTCTCAAAACAATGCTCTGAATTGTGAATTATCTTAAAAATAAGCTTTATTTTAATAAAAAAATATTCGAAAACTTAAAGTAACGTAACTTTTGAGTATAAATATCGTTTAGGGGTCTTATCAGTAAGTCTTATAGCACAGGATTACTTCAATAATACTTTGTTATTTCGTACCATGACGACCTTAAAGTAAGCTTATTAAGAACGTCATAGTACGAAATAATAAAGTATTATTGAAGTAATCATAAGTAGAGGCTCGGTGGCTCAGTGGTTGGGTCAATGGACTTGCAATATGGAGATCCCGGGTTCGATTCCCAGCCAGGGCAGCTATGTACCAATGAGTTATCCTCGGTTTCTTCGACGGAAAAACTTTCTTACATTTACCGAATGCTACCTCTAAACGGTGAAGGAAACATCGTGATGAAACCGGCATGCCGTAGAAGAAGAAAAAAATCTAAGGCATGTTAAATCCGCTAATCCGCACTGGGCCCGCGTGGTGAATCATGGTCCGAGCTCCCTCGATGTAAGGGAAGGTCTGTGCCCGAGCAGTGGGGCAATATAAATAGACTGATGATGATGATTGAAGTAATCCTGCTATAAGAGTTCATGGTAAGGGGGCAGGTTTCAATAGGCATTGCATTTATAATTTTGTCACCTCACTTCTATTATGTAACTACTTCCGCCAAGTCCAGTAATCTAATCCGGAACTATTTGCACAGAAGTTACAATATTATCCCAAAATCCCAGAAGGTCAACTTCCGGGAAACTTACTAACACTCAAAGTGGCTGCTGGAATCATTTCCAATTTCCCAAATTAGAAAGTGAGATTCCTGCTAATCATCAAAGGCCTCGCAACTCAAACACTTAGAACATCGGTTCTCAACATTTTAAATATTGGGCCCTCTAAAAGTCCTAATTAAAAGACAACAGAGTTTTGCGTTAATTTAATAGTATAACGAAATCAAAAGTTAGATGTATCGAATACGAACGAGTGCTTAGAGTATGGTTTGATAAATAACAAACAGAGATAATTAAAAAAAAACAAAAAAAACCGACTGCTAAAAATTTAGGTCGCTTTGATTAAATTTTTTATAGCCTATGTCACTCCTACAATCAAGACTAATCTAACGACACCTCATATGTTAATATACATCAGGCCGTTTAGGCTGTAGGGCGTGCCAAAGAATTAGACATACTTACTTGCATACACTCGAAAAACACAACCCTCCTTTATAAAAATAATTGTTATATTATGCGCTGTACAAAAAGAATTGTTAGGTTATGTCGGTGAAAATATTTAAGCAAATACCGACTGACATAAGAAAATTACCGATAAATTATTTTAAATATAAATTACGTAAATGGTAGACCGAAAAATGTTATTGTGATTTGAATGAGTTTTTTGATATGAATTGACATTTAGGATTATTAGTTAGGTAGGTTAACATTCTTGAATTTATTATTATATAAACTATACTTACATATAATTTTTGTCTGCCTAAAATTGGCGAAACATTTGCACTTCATTATGACCTAATTTACCAATTTACCATGTTTCTTGCAAATAACTAAATTTTATTTTCATTTATATACTTAGTCGAAAGGAAAATTACTAATGGGGATCGCGATTCTGAGTTTGAGAACCACTGACTTATGACTTCACGAATTGTGAGCCCACTCAATTGAATTCGATCGGTGGCACAAATTAAATTCCTTTGATAAATTGAAAGGATATTAAAATTTTGATTTGTGATAATTTGGTGACCGTAGCAAAGGTTTAGAGATAAATTACTTTCCAAAGTTAACTTTTGAAATTAATCTTTCTTTTCTTACATTAAGTTTTCTCTTTTTAAAAGGTCTTATTAAAATAACATGAAATATAATCAGAAACATATTTCGTTATTGCAAGTAAATACAGTTCGTATATTTTTGCACATGAACATTTAAAAAAAAATACATACAGAGTGATTGGAAATTCTATACATTCCTTGAAAGGGGTGATACTAGAGGTGGTTTGCAACAAATTAGGCCCTATTAACGAGGGGTCGAAAATGAGTGGTTTCTGAGTTACGGTAGTTTTAATTTTATTTAGGAATTTTCTGACTTGTTCAAATAATACTTTTCTGAAAGCTGATAAAGTAGAGATTAGCTTAAAAATGTATGCCTAAAATTCCCCTTAACTCAAAAACAAAAGGTCATAAATCACGAGGTTTGAATTTTTTATCAATGTTATGTTTAAATCGATCAGGACTACTCTAAAAAATATAATTATCGCCCCTCGTTAACAGGGCCTAATTTGTTGCACACCACCTCTAGAAAGGGGTGAACCCCTTTCAAGGAATGTATAGAATTTCCAACCACCCTGTATACCACTTTGCAATGAAAAGGAAGAAAATATCAATTTAAACATTCTTTTTTAATAATCCGATTCGATTAAAATTTGTCCTAATCGACTAACCACATATAATTATTTAATTACATAATCATCCTGTAAATAATTAACGCAGAATAAGTTATTTCACGAATTTTTAGTTTAACAGTATCTTATTAACTTAAAATTTTTAACGAAGTGTGGAAGTGACTAATGACTATTTAAGGCAAGTTAAGCTAAACTAGGTTTATGCCTAACATCCAATAGGCATGAATACATGACACATAAATACATAGACAAGACAACACGGCCGCAGAAAAGCGAAGGAAATAAATCATTTCCGTCGTAGACGCTAAGTAAACGCTGTCTACGCTCGTAGCGCTACGACATGCTACGCCGTAGCGCGTAGGCGTAGCTATTACGGGGTGTCTATTTGGAGTATCACATAAATAGAAGGTTACTTTTGTTTTTTTCTATGAATAATACATAATTGCTGTTATTCATAAACCTAGTTAAACATCACTTCCTTTAAATCGTGTTGCTATCCCTTTCACACTTCGTTAAAAAAGGTTAAGATAGAAAGGGACAGGGTGGCTAAACGGTGGCGTAACGTTAATTACGTTTATGAAAAACAATGTTGTTATATATGTTATGACATATTATTATTAATGCATATTTTATTTAATTGTTTTAATTTAATTTTCAACCAGACTGACGATCAAATTATGGATGACTTTTAGATAATAGTAAATAAGTACATATGTAAATGACATTATAATTTGTGATAAATAAATCTAATCTATTCATGAACCTAGTTAAATCTCACTTCCCTGTTGCTATCCCGTTCTTTTGATAATTGATATTTGACATTTTGGTTTATATAATTTAATGGTGAATGAATGAGTTGTAATTAATTAATTAAGTTACCATCGTCGACTTGGGTGAAAACCTGTAAAGGCGTTGGGATTGTAATTTTAATGAAATAAATAAATACTAAATACACACTTCTAAAAGCTAAAGTTTCTCGAAAGCCAACGTATAAACTATTTATCTGCAATCTTTTATATTTTACTGAAAAGTGCCTACAATTTACGTCACACCTGTAATAAACGTCCAATGCAGGTGTTTCACTACGAGCAAATCCCGACACGTAATTAAAACGGCTCTTAAATAATGGCCCATTATAATGACTAGAGTCACGTACTTACCTACTCAGTTTCAGTACACCCACTTTATATCTAGGTCGCGCGTGTGACAGAACTGAGGAAGGTTTTCTTGTGGTCTAGAATCTAGATTAGATGTTACAAAGGTCAGTTTGTCACACAGACATTCCACATTTTTAAACGACTGATGAAATAAGGAGGGTTTTGTTTTAAAATTACAATAAAAGACATTGCCACATTTCAATGGAGCATTAAACCCTACTACTAGAGCTTGAACCTACAAAACAACGTGACCATTTAAGCTGTACCTATCAGTTTGTTGGGGACTTATTACAGGTTTCATGTTGCATAATCATATCAGTATCATTTTCTATTACTCCTGCAACTCCTACAGAAGAATAACAAAAACAATGAATAAATCGCTTCGATTTCTTCCTATTTTCTGAACTCTCAATTAAGCTGTTTTTTTTCGAATCGCAACTTGTACAAAACTTTATTCCAAACCAATAATTTTAATAAATAAAAAACGGAGATATTTTTTACATTGATTCGTTATCTTGTACAACTTGCGGTTGATGGTGGGGCAGAATGTGGCATTGTCATTTTGAAATGGTATTTTTCTTTTAGGATGTTAATCATTTTTAGACCTTGTCAATTTCTAACTTCCAGGCAGTATTACTCGGTATAACTCACCCCAACTAACCCTAGTAACCTTACATTGTAAGGTGAAACCTATTTTTCAGTCCCACTTTTGATTTAGGTCACACATGTGACACGACGACCCTAGGCTGTTGTGGTCTAGATCAGACTTGACAATAAGTTAAGTTTTGTCACTTGTAGTTGGCACTTTGATGTAGGTACTAGGTAACGTCAGCCGTGGTTTGGCGAAATTAATCTACTTCGGGAAGTATAAGGTTTTGCTGTAATTTTAAATTGGTCTTCAGTGAGATTTTAGTAGCTAGCTAATATATAGCGGTCACTGAGTAATAATAATAATAAGTGCGGAGCTAGACGCCCAGACGGCGTGTTCTGGCTGTAATTGTAAATAGTTGGGTATTTATTTTATTTTAGTTTAATAATTTATTTTTAATACGTTTAATATCTACCTATTTGTATTTTTTATCTTTTGTTTATAAATAAGTATTTCAGCCAATCGGACCGATTTATTGGATCCAATCGGACCTATTTGCCTAGTTGAAAAATGAAGTTTTTTTTTACATAAGAATTTAAGAACAGAGTTTTTGATTGAAAATTTATAGCTACCAGCGTTGTTTGAAAACAATTTACAAGAGTGTGAACCGTAGTAGTTTAAAAACCTGTATGACGGATGCTAAAGCCTTTCATCGGGTTGTAATTGTCAATTTAAAAAATTAGGTAATTTATAAATAGCTTATAAATAATGAATAATTTATATCTAGTATGATGCAGTTTGGTGGTGGTGGTCGTGTGTGTGTGTGTGGCATGTTGAGGTCGTTCTCAAGATTGACTTTTGAGCTGTGAGTGATTTAATAATACGGGCCATAGTGACAGTTGCGTTTATGTTTAGGATTAGATTCGGCGGGCACGTTAGAATCACACCTAATCCTTTACCGATTACCGACAAAATTTTACTACTAAAAGACATTATTTCCGACAGGTTAACGCTCACTTTTTGTAAAAAAAACACATTAAAATGCTTATTCTGTACTCGTTATAAATAATGTTTCACTGCTCGACAGAAAAATGTTTTCGTGCGAAATCGGATTCAATTTTTTTAGTCGTTCGTGTATTCAACGAGCAAATACAGCTCGCCAAATAGACTCGTATTATTTTTTAGACGACAGTCGTGTAATATTTCAGTTATTTTTACTGTTGTCAGGTATTTAGTATGTACATGGACTCATATTATTTAAATCCGCTTCTATCTAGCTAGAGGTCGTAGCAATATGGTTTAAAATTATATTTATAAGATTTTTAAAAGAAGTGCTGCTGAGAGTTTTTTTTCACTTTTTGTCCTCTGCGTTAACTTTTTCTTTGCAAAGTGGTGTAAATGTAAATTTTAAATAAAATGTTGACGTGCAAAAATGAGGACTCATCATCTTTAACATTGAATTGTTACAAAAACAAAAAACAATTGGACTTTTTTGAAATGTACCCAATATTAGATTATCCTATGATTAAGACGATTTTTATTAAGTGGCTGCCAGCTGTCAAACTCAAGAGCGAGAGAGAAGATGTCACAGTGACATATTTGTATTTTTATTAAGTTTGGATGAATTGGCTGGGAAATAAAAATACGCCAACAACAATCAGATTTTTTAAAACAAGCTCTCGTATTTATAATACCCTACATTTTGATATATATTTTGTATGAATATCTATTTCGATTTAGACATAATATTCATTTTTAAAAGTCATGAAAAGGGTATGTTTGCGATTTTTTTTTCTATCGAGCGAAGTTTGTCCAATCGTGTATCGGTATTCATCAGTCTCTAAACAGACACCTCAAGATTGCTATATATTTTTTCAGACGTTTAATTTTAGTAGTTAGTGCTGTAGCCTTCGTAAAAAAACGCCTTAAAAAGTCTTAATAAAACCGATTAAAATATTGAACGAACTTTAATTTGCCACGTCTCTACGCTACGGTAAAACTTCAATGTAAGGAATTGTTGTAATGTATTAACATTCCACTGCACGTCCACTTTTTAATGCATAGCGCTAACAGAGTGTCACGAAGCTCTAACTAAACGAGCTCGACTGTAAAAGGGTGGAATTATCTAGTGGAAACTTTGTGGAATTTTTAGAGAGCACTTTGCGATCCTCCACTGATAATGAACTTCCAAGGGAGTGGGGTTATTTATGTTTTTGTTTCTTTACTTTGTAGCACTCGTAACAATATACATAATTATGTCGCAGTCAACTGGTTGAAATGGACGTTTAATTAAACGCCTAGCCCTTTCATTGAACAACTCTATTCAATCACAAGCCTAGTTTTGTACTTGTATCAATATGACGTTCAAAAATTTCAACATCACGGCTGACTTATACCGCCGTAACATTGAATTATATATTCTCCGCCACGGCGGCACTGGTATCGTGGCGTCAACAGATGGTATTTTTTGATGCCTTTCAGTTTGTTTTTAATCTGTTTCAAGTTTTAAGACCTTTAACCGTGTGACCTATCCTGCCTACTAGCTATTGTTATAATTTTGTGGTAAATCCATTAGAATCATAAGACAAATATGACCCGACTCACTCCAGTCAGGTCGCAATCGGTCAAAACGGTGAGCATTTCGACCGTTATAGTAACCAACTTACACGGATATGTGAAACAATACACAATCTTTGGCATTAAAGGCAACCTAACAGGTCAAGCTCTGTTGGTCCTTAAATGTGTCGTGCAGTATCGTGTTACCTTCGATTTGGGACAGTTCTCTCTGTTAGGGCTATGACGTCATTGCAATTGTGTGAAATGGTTGGCCGATTGATTTTCACGGTCTTTATGAGGGACATTTTTTTTCAAGAGTAAATGTTGCTTAGGCAATACCTAGTACAGCTAACAGCAGATCAAGTGTAACACTTTGGATTTTGGACCGTTCTTATTATCTGCATCGTAAGATTTAAAACCGTACTGCATGTGTTACCATTGATCTACTGTTGTCTGTACCTAGTCTACTAGCTACCCATTGTTGTAATATCAGACATACAGCCTAATATTATATTAAGTAGAATATAAGATTATATTACTGGCAACACTATTATAAACTCTCTTCTCGTGTCATGGCGGAACTGAATAAACGCAATAGAAAACCTTCCACGAATTTCATTTAATATTTGCTCAATAACAATAAAATATGGTGTCAGAAGTAAAGGAATAATCAAAATATGGACGTCGCAGGCACAGGTAATTCCAATTCAGGTGTAGTGATGGTTTCGAACACGATTCGTCCCATGACTATCGACGGCAACGTGGCGGAAAAATGGCGAATATGGAAGCAAAAATTTGAGATATATATTGAAGCCAATGAATTAGACAAGCAAAGCAATGCTCGACAAGTGGCAATATTTCTGAACATTGTTGGTGACGAATGCCTCGAAATTTTTAACTCATTCGATGTCAAAAGAATCGATATAACCTTAAAACAGCTTATGAAAAAATTTGATGACAAATTCAACCCGTGTAAGAATCTTACGGTGGAAAGATACAATTTCTTCACAAGACTACAAAAGTCAAATGAAACTATCGACGAATATATAACAATTTTGACAAATTTAAGCAACTCTTGTGATCTGTCAAGTCTAAAGGAATCTTTGATCAAAGATATGTTTGTCATAGGAATAAACAATCAAAGAGTCAAGGAGAGATTACTCCAAGAAGATAATCTGTCTATAGAAAAAGCTATTAAAATTGCCAAAAGTATGGAATTGTCTCAAGAACGGTCCAATCAACTAGTCCAGTCAAGTAATGATTCACAGTCAAAGGAGCAAATAAATGCTATTTACAAAGGTAAAATGCAACATCGTGGAAGAAGTCATACCCCAAACTTCAAAGGAAGGAAGCGCAGTCATTCAAAGAAATCAAAATTCAACGGAAGAGCAAGAAGTCTATCGAGAAATGACAACAACAATGGTCAAAACTCAAATTCGAATTGTCACAGATGTGGACAAATTCATCGATTCAGGTGTCCAGCAAAAGGTGTAACTTGCAGTGTATGCAATCGTCCTAACCATTATTCGAGATTTTGTTTCAGCAATAAAAATAACAAAAAGGTGAGATTTATCAATACTGTGAACTTGTGTCAATCTGATAAAACTTGGAAAATAAATATTGATGTAAATGGTAAAATGTTAGAATGTCAAATTGACACAGGAGCTGAAATAAATGTAATTTCTAAACAAACATTACAAAAATTATCAAACAGTGTAAACATTTCAGATTCGAATAATAAGTTGTATTCATTTTCAGGAAACCAAATTCCAATAATTGGAGGATGTAAACTAATGTGCACATTTTCAAATGGTATAATTACAGATTTATATTTTGCTGTTGCAGATATATTATGTCAGACTGTACTTGGTAGCAAAACGTGTGATGATTTAGGTATTGTTAAACGTGTTTTCAGCATAACTAAGAATTTTCAGGACAATGATTTATGTAATAAACAACAGTCACAGTCTCATAGGACACAGAGTTCGACAAAGAGTATTTCACAATCAAGTAATAAACAAATGTCAACACAAAATCAACAACAAGTATTACCCAGGTCAGTACAAAGTATTATTGATAAATATTCATTCACATTTGAAGGTTTAGGTTGTCTACCTAATGAAGCACATTTGGATATTGATACTAGTATACAATCAAAGATATGTCCTACTCGTAGAGTACCTTACTCATTACTATCTCGTCTCAAACAAGAATTAGACCAAATGGTTGAACAACAAGTCATAGAAAAAGTAACTAAGCCGACAAAATGGGTCAATGCTATTGTTTTAGTCGAAAAACCTAATGGTAGATTAAGAGTATGTCTCGATCCAAGAAATTTAAATGAAGCTATTAAAAGACCTCATTATCCATTTCCTACATTTGATGATTTACGTTCTAAAGTCGCAAATTCAACAATTTTTTCAAAATTAGATGCAAATTCAGGATTTTGGGCAATAAAGTTAGATCCAGAGAGCAGTGACCTCTGTACCTTTAATACTCCATATGGTAGATACAAATTCCTACGTTTACCATACGGTATCAATTCTAGCTCTGAAATTTTTCATAGAACAATGGTAGAAGCATTTGGAGATCTTCCTGGTGTAGCAGTATTTATTGACGATTTGTTAGTACATGCAGATACAATTGAGGAACATAACAGACGTCTGAAAGCTGTATTTAAACGTGCAGCAGAAGTAAACATAAAATTCAATAAATCTAAATGTCAATTTGGTCTTTCAGAAGTATGTTATGTTGGTCATATTTTCAATAAAGATGGTATTTCCCCAGACAAGTCTAAAGTAGAAGCAATTCTTAAGATGCCAAGTCCTAATAATGTCAAAGATTTGCAAAGATTCTTAGGAATGATAACATATTTAGGTTCATACATACCAAATTTAGCCTCAGAAACCGATATTCTCAGAGATTTACTCAAAAAACAAAATTTATGGCAGTGGTCAGATGAACATGAACAAAGATTTAATAGATTAAAATCACTTATTTGTCAAGCACCAGTATTAACTCATTTCGATATGAAAAAACCTCTAAGAATGTCTGTCGATTCGTCGAAGAGTGCTGTAGGTGCTGTAATATTTCATGATAAAAACCCAATTGCCTATGCATCAAAATCATTAACTACATGTCAGGAACACTATGCACAAATTGAGAAAGAACTATATGCTATAGTATTTGGTTGCAAAAAGTTTCATCAATATGTGTATGGAAAGATTGTACAGGTGGAAACTGATCATCAACCTCTTGTCACACTATTCAAAAAAGCATTATCTGATGTTCCTACTCGTTTACAAAGAATGATGATTACATTACAAGCCTATCATTTAGTAGTCACATACACAAAAGGTTCACAAATGTATGTATCTGATACTTTGTCCCGAGCACCAGTCAATGACTCAGGAGACAAAAATCTAGATTATTTACAAAACAGTGTCGAAATTCATGTCAATTTATTAACCTCTAACTTAGCTTTGAGTAAAGAAAAACTGGATAAAATTCTACAACACACAAATCAAGATCAAGTACTTCAAAAGTTAAAATACTATTTTCATAATGGATGGCCTAATTGTAAACAATTAGTGGATCCTATTGTTTTGCCTTACTGGAATATTAGAGATGAAATTCATGTCATTGATCATTTACTATACAAAAATCAAAGTGTCATAATTCCATTATCAATGAGATCAGAAATTCTATCAATTTTGCATGAAGGTCATCAGGGCATCGAAAAAACTAAAAGTCAAGCCCGTGGCACAGTATATTGGCCTAACATTAACCATGATATAGAACAAAAAGTAAAACAGTGTGAAACTTGCTTAATTTTTATGCAAAATAAAACAAAAGATCCATTACTCTCACACGAACAACCTTTATTTCCTTTTCAAAAAATAGCAGTAGATTTGTTTGACTACAAAAACAAGAAATATCTATTATGTGTAGATTTTTATTCTAACTACATAGAAATTGCATTATTGAATAATAACAGTTCAAGTCAGTATGTTATTACACAATTAAAGTCTATTTTTGCAAGGCATGGTATTCCAATGCAATTGCTCAGTGACAACGGTCCCCCATTTAATTCACAATATTTCAAAGAATTCTTAACTGAATGGGACATAGAACACATAACCTCCAGTCCTTATTTGCCTAGAGCAAATGGTCTTGCTGAGGTGTCTGTCAAAATAGTCAAAAACATATTTAGAAAGTGTGAAAACTCAGGAACAGATCCTTATATTGGATTATTACAATATCGTAATACTCCAAGAGGGAATCTCAGTTCTCCTTCACAACTACTAATGTCACGTCAATTAAGAACTAAATTACCTAACAAAGTTTCTAATTTAAAACCTAAAATTGTCAAATTTTCATTACATACACAAAATAAACAAAGTAATTTACACAGAACAAAGTTATACTATAACCAACATGCTAGGGTGTCACCAGAATTAAAAGAAAATGATTTCATTTATTTCAAAAAGAATCCTAATGATAGAATGTGGTGTAAAGGATTTGTTGTCTCTAAAACTAATTTTCCTCGTTCCTACATAGTGCGAGATGAGTCAGGAAGTGTATACAGAAGAAATATACAACATATTAATTTACCTAATCACAGAGTAAATAAACATAAGAATTCAGAATCACAGTCACAAAATAACATGTCAAATTCATACAAGTCTACAGAAACTAATTCATTTACTAATGTCGATAACTATTCTTACTATTGGTACAATAACTCAAAACAAAAGTCAAGAGAATCAATGTCTTCACAGTCACAATCAGAACGGTCATACAGTCAATTATCAAATGTCTCAGATTCAGTCAATGATTCAAGTCAAAGTCAGATTATAGAGTCAGAATCTATAATGTCAGAGCCATGTCAAGGTTCAAGTCAAATCAGTCAGTCGTCTACAAATATATTTGAATCAAGTCCAGGTCCAAGTCGTATAAGTCAGTCTCAACGTCAGTCATTACAGTCAATTACAGAAGAAGATATGCAGTCTAACTATGAGTCATTACATTCTAGTTTTGAATCTATTCAATCAGAATTGTCTAATCCAGAAGAAATGTCAGTATCAGAAGATACACTTTGTCAAACCGCTCTGTCCGATGAAACCTATGTACCAAGTAACATGTCAGAAACTGATTCTTATCAAGATTCTTTAACTTCTATGTCTAATACTAAGTCTAAGAAAGATTCTGATAAACAATTAGTAACTAGGTCAGGGAGAACTGTAAAAACTCCTAAATTCTTTAGTACTAAGTAATTAGTATGTAAGTAAACTTTTCATTGCGTTTAACTCAATAAGAATTGTAAGTAAATAACTTAAGTAAAGTAAATTAACAACAACATTTATGTTTAATAACTTTAATTTTCACATAGAATTCACAAAAACATTGTAAACATAGTATTGTAACAAACTTTCACATTTAAGTCACAATTGCACATTAACTTCATTGCTATTCACTTCAATATTGTTTTATTGCATTGTATAAAATAATTCTTGCATTATATAATCCATTTAATAAGTTTTTCAGGTAAAACTCATTGTTCCAAATTTCATTATTATTTGTTTACATTTATCAATCAATAGTAAATCAATCTTGTAACCATAGAGTAAAAATATTTTCTTTTTTATTTAAGGAGCGGCATGTTGTAATATCAGACATACAGCCTAATATTATATTAAGTAGAATATAAGATTATATTACTGGCAACACTATTATAAACTCTCTTCTCGTGTCATGGCGGAACTGAATAAACGCAATAGAAAACCTTCCACGAATTTCATTTAATATTTGCTCAATAACAATAAAATACCCATTAAGGCTTGAATTAATAAACATAGTCTAAAACAAAGTTTGAGCCATGGTTTTGTGGATTATTAAAACGCGATTTAGCTGAATTTCGCTGTACAAAGATGTTTTAAATCGGTGGTTCAGCATCTGTCAAATTAAATCACCAATTAAGAAGTTTTTATTATTATTAATGCGACTATTAAGCTTCACGCCTTGCCACCAAGTAGCATTGACGTTCGTTAACGTTAGTAGAATAGAAAGATAAATGTCTGGGACATTTGCTAACGAAAAACCAAATGTCAATCTGCTACACATTTCTTTCACAAGTCAAAGCCACTTGGCTAAGCCCTCTGATAATAATAAAATTGCTCCTGAAATCATTATAATCATAAATCAACATATAACTAGTTTTCCTTATACAACCAAAAATATGTAAACGCAAAGTCATACAGTGGAAAAACTAGTATTTGCGTTCAAATAAGCTTGAAAAATCCGGTTTGAACCAGCAGAAACTAGTTACGACCGGCTACGAGTCACTAATGCTGCGGATTATTAGGTGCACGTGTGCTTGAGTGGGATTAGCTTTACATCCTGAAATCAAAATAAAACTGCAGAAAGTATTTTGCTACACAGAATTTTATATCGTTTTGCTGGAAATAAGTTTTGCAAGTTTTTTACAATTCGATGGTGGACTTCGATAATTTTATTTTATAGCTTTTATTTTCGTTGTTTCATAATGGAGGGAGTTGCATTGGATTTGTTTATTTTTCTTTTTTAATGAATGACCTCGACAATTTTATGTAATTTGCCAATGTCAAGAGTGTTAATAAGAATAACAATATTTTTCATTGGAGAAGCTTGTAAACGAAATAATTAAGCGATCCACGTCCACCCCTGAGTTATGCGAGCTGTCCCTGATACACAAACATGTCATCTTTCGAGCACTTTAATAAAGTACAGTCGAAGACAGAAAAGTAGGTACCTATACAATGGCAATATTAAGGATGAGATTTTCTCAAAAACTAATTTAGTGCAGACTACGTAATATTAAACAAAAATAGTATTGTTCAGAATCTACCTTTTATATTTTATACGCGACAACTGGCAACACTGCTTTCAACTGTCTTTTTATTCTTGTCATCCTAGAGAAGACGCAGTTGGCTCACTGTTTTCCAATATATCAATTTTACAAGATTTAAGGCGTTTTCATCATACTTACATACCTGAAGATACCACCTGGACAAGTATAAATCGACCAAATAGTGTTTGAGAAAGTCTTAACCTGTAATACACTTCTCAATGTAAGGTCGCGTTTCCACCAATAAAACTTCAGCAAGTAATGTAATGTCCGACAGCAGCTTGCAAGTGTAAACTCTGCACTTGCTACGCAGTTTACACTTACTTGTCAACCTATTAAGGCTGTTAGTCTAAGCACGTTTCCTTATTAATTCCCAGTAGAAAGGGGCACTACAATATTTTGCTATTTTGGCAAGCGGTAATTTGCATGATTAAGTTTATAGCCTATTATAAATTAAGGCAGCACTTTTCTTCGAGCTTGAATTTATTTTTTCAGTGCGAGGTTAACTGGGCAGGTAACGACCCCGTATATCTTCATTGTACTGCCTTTAGTATGGTTTTACGAGTAATGTTAACAAGTTTAACTATTTCACCAGGTAATGCTGTAGTGTCAGCATATTAGGCCGAGCTTTTGGCGGAAAATTAAGTGTTTTTGCCTGACGTACGGCAAAAAAGTATTTTATTCGGTGATAAAATATATTGTAGCATTTTAAACCTTACTTACGTTTAATGGCTATTACTATTGTTTTATTTAAGAACTACATTATCTACCTGTCTCAATTTGTGCTTATTTTTATAGTCGAATGGGCATTTTTCTCTTAGTGATTATTTTTCATTACTAATTACATGATGTAGAAAATAGATATTAAATCACGCCTAACCCAAGCATAATCAAATTCAACTCTCAAAGTTAAATGCGTAAAAAGCTATTTAATTATCAAAACAATAATAAAATTTTACAGCTACCATTTTCCATTTAAACGATCCCATTTATAAATTACATCCCAATAGAACAAAAGGATGCAAACAAAAATTCAAATTCGCGGCATTTAAAATTCAAAGCATTTTGCACTCAAATTCAACATAATGGCGGAACCGCGTATAGGGCCTTTATTTAATTTAATTTTTTAATTTGTGCTGACCGTACCGTAAAGGCGAGTCCACACTCGGCCGGTGTTTGCCGCTTAAATTTCCGCTGGCAGTTAAGGTGAATTGTGCATGCTTTTAATCCCACTCCACTTCCCCCTTTTCAGTAAACATAGGATGTAGCAAGGGATCTAGAAGAGATATTATTTATGTCTTTTCGCTGCAGATATGATGGAAAGATAGAAATAACAACATTTTATTCACAAACAAGGCTTACACAAGGAAAATAAAATAAGGAAGAAAATAAATGACGGGATACTCTAACTCTGTTATATTCATAACAACAAATATTAGATATAATATGTACAATTATATCTAATTTATCTACATTAGCAGATTTAATAAATACTCATATACAGGGTGTAACGTAAAGGGTATAAGAAGCCGGAGGGTGTTCAGTATCGGTATCTAAACAACTATTGATCTACCACTTTTTGATTTTCGCCAATTAATTTTTTGACTTTTCATACATTTCGTACCGGTCAGCTGATCGATTTGTATGAGACATTAATTTATTTTTATTTTTTATTCGAAAAGTTGTAGAACAATAGTTGTTCATTCACCAAATGTAGGCAATAATTTGTCTACGTTATAATTGACCGATTTTTAAAATTATAAAACAATTATACATGGTGCGTACTCTAATCTAATTACTAGTAAAATAAGTAATCAGTCAAGTAGTTCTTGAAAAAATGTCAACCTTAACGAGACCCTGTATACTTTTATTATTACCTCATTACACCCCGAAAATTCCTTGCGAAAGTCGGTTAAAAAAATCACTAGAAGGTTCTAGTGATTTGGGTCTATAGGTCTCATTTTATACTGGTTCACTTTTCGGCGGGTATCTTTTATTATGACTGTTCTGGGCCAGTCTAATGGATGAATCTAATGAAGTACAGCGCTGTTCTACTCAGGTAATGTACTGTTTACTCTGGATTTTACTTAACTCTGCGTTTAATGTTGTAGTTCATTTATTTTGGATAATTTTCATTTATCTTTGCTTCGATGGTAAATGTACAGTACAGATAGACTTACATCTTATTAGCATGCTTTTTATAGCAATGTACGTACACATGCTGCACATAAAAGTATTCTGATTATGATTGTTAAATCTAGTTCATACCATTACCCTTTAAAAAAAAATTAAACATGAGATCATTTAAATCTTTGACATAATTTATAGCTGATCCATAGGTACCAATGTATATTTACTTATATTTACATAAACACGTATTAAAGCCACTTTGTTCAGTTTTTACATAACTGGAGCTTCGATCACAAATCAGTTTTTCTATAAAATAAGAATGCGGTGAAATTTTGGAAGCAACCTATCAAACGGAGTCTAAACTACCGACATAAAATCCTTGAATTCACAGCAAAATTTACTGCACTGTGAATTTTAAAACGGAAATATTACTATAAAAACTTTTTGCTATTCCTGTTTGCACACTGTAGGTACGTACATAAAAATTGGTCACACAAGGACCTATCTAATAGGATATCAGAAAAAGTAAAAGACATTGCCACATTTCAATGGAGCTTTGCTGTGATAGGTACAGCTTAAATGGTCACGTAGTTTTGTAGGTCCAAAGCTCCATTGATATGTGGCAATGTCTTTTCCAATCCAAGTGAAAAAGTGAAGTGACGGCTACCGTACCGATGCCTAAACATCGGTATACGTATTAAAATGGGTCTTGTTAGGATACGATTTTTCAGTGCATGTTGCTATGGGTAACCAATAACCATCGAGTAACAAAATAAGAGCGAAAAAAACAATGGCAAAGTTTTGTGAACTTCATCCGAAATGATTGATTATGATGGACCGGCCCGGGGGAGCGAATGGCAGGATATTTCAGAGACTTATGGAGGACTTACCTTGAGATGTTTCTCGTTAGTAGGCCATTAACTCATTACGCCTTCGTATCCGCGTATTTTCAGTTTTTCTACGAAGGCTACGGCACTAACTACTAAAATTAAACGTCTTAAAATATATATACCTACATATAGCAATCTTGGGGTGTCTATTTAGAGACTGATGAATACTGATACACGATTGGACAAACTTCGCTCGATAGAAAAAATTGTAAACATAACCTTTCCATGTCTTTTAAAATGAAAATTATATCTAAACTGAAATACAAAATTAAAATCAAAATGTAGGGTACTATAAATACGAGAGCTTGTTTAAAAAAAAATCTGATTTTTGTTGGCGTATTTTTATTTTCCTGCCAAAATTCATCCAAAATTCATAAAAATACGAATGTTGAGGCACTGCGCCGTGCTCTTCACTCCGCCGCTGCGGAAGCAAGTCAGAAAATTCCTAAATAAAATTAAAACTACCGTAACTCAGAAACCACTCATTTTCGACCCCTCATTAATAGGGCCTAATTTCTTGCAAACCACTTCTAGTATCACCCCTTTCAAGGAATGTATCGAATTTCCAATCACCCTGTATAATAGTAAGTATTTGTACTTTTATTATCGCCCATATTCTTTAGCGGGGTTATTATACATTAAAAAAAAGTCCTGTCAATGTCAGATTTTTGCCGAAAAATAGAACAAAAAGGTCTTTTTTAGAATTAAAACTATAGTGAGCCATTACTACAAATTATTATATATAAACGGATATCACTCACTTATATTGTTAAAGTCGGCAATTAGACCGACAGTTTCGAGCGATTTCGACAGTCTTTTTCAAGGTGAGCGCCCACCCTTTGTGGCCCAGACTTTGTGGCTAGTTGGCCCAGACTTTGACATGAGTTGAGCGGCAATAAAAATCGCTAAGTGTTTCAGTTCGTGCTCAAATTTATTTATAAATCTCAGAGTTAGTCTTCATAATTAGATCGTTCAATTTAACATAAATGAGCTCCTTTACTGATTGTATTAAGCTCTGTACCCAACAAGTTTAATAATTTCAGTCACATAGGTTGTTTATTTAGGACTCTCAGCTAAATTATGTTCCTTAATTTCGGGTTTCTAGACTGTCTGTAACCACCAATTCAGATTAAGGGCACGTTTAACTAACGCCGCTATTACGACCCAAAGAAGGTTTATGAGCGGTACACAGAGCTAAAGAGAATAGGCAAGTACTGGATGTGACATGAATGAAAATGTTTCTGCTGAGAGATTTTTGACACTTTTTCTCCTCAGCGTTGGCACCTTTTCTTTCCAAAGCGGTATCCAGAGCTAAAGAGAATAGGCAAGTACTGGATGTGACATGAATATTTTTCTACTGAGAGTTTTTTGTCACTTTTTCTCCTCAGCGTTGGCACCTTTTCTTTCCAAAGTCGTGTAAATGTAATTGCAATAAAGAGGTATGATTCTGATTAATAAGAATACATTTTAAGTAAATGTATAGATACACTTCATTAAAAGCTTTATTATTAATAACATTATACTACAATCTATTACAATAAAACTAAAAAAAATATATAAAAACTAAACTAAAAACTATATGTACAATAGATCGGTTGAACTATCTGAATGACTTAGCATTACAAATAGTTCAACCGATCCCCGTTGTCCGGCAACGTGCCCAAAATGCCCATTTTAAGTTGTGTTATTCTGTAGTTAGTTTAATATATAGACACAAAAAATAGTAAGTTTATTCAAAATGCTAATATAATAATTGAAATTTTAACGCCTTTTTATCTTCTAATTAACAGTTAACCTTCGTTTAAAATATGGGACAATGTATACAACTTTTGTTTGTAAGAAGAATAAAAACAAATAAAGAGTAGCTTACAGTGCTTTTAAAGTAATTTTGACATTATTTTGGAGTTTAATTGTATATTTATTGTTTTTATTGATTAGGTAATAGTAACAAGCTAGACATAAAAAAAATATTGAAGGGTTTAATAAATTTAATTAGTCCTACCAGAGGGTCTCATCATCTTAACAATTAGTTGATCGATTAATTTACGATTACTATGGTAAATTTATTTCCATGGAGATTATTTTGCGCAAGTTATTGTAAGTATTTAAATTATAATATAAATAATTCTAATTTGTCCAAAAACCGTAGTAGAGAATTTAAATTAGTTCATATCACATCTAGCAAAATTATAAAGAAGCTTTTTACTATCCAGCAGTATTTTTAATGACTCTCCTCCTCTTTTATTAACCTCGGGTCTGTAATTAGTAAATTTGGTTAGTTTTGACGTAACTTAGTAACTTGGGTAAGTTATAGTTAGACGAAGTTCTGAAGATATTAGCGTCTTTTAAAATATTATTATTACCTCGATCGAGTATGTAGCAGTGTATGTACCTGAAATCAAAGATAACGAAAATTAAAATTTATAAAATGTTACGTAACAAGCTCTATAAGTCAAGGCATTGACTTTCGTACACGATAGTAGAATAAAAAGAAAAATGTGTTTTCTTGCACTGATATTCAAATGGGCAATAAATATTTTACTTTCCAATTCAATTTATGTTTAATATTTAAAATTAATGATAAACTAGATAGCATAGCATTTTTTTAAACCTATAAATTGTCCCACTGCTGGGCAAAGGTCTCCCCCCTCCTCTTCCATCCATCCCTGTCCTGAGCCTCTTCCAGCCACCCATCCCTGTATCTAACGATATCGTCTCTCCCACCTACGCCGAGGTCTGCCCCGACGCGACGCCGGCAACCTATGATATATATGTATAGCATAGCATATACAAGGAAAAAAAGGAAATTTTTTGCGAAACCGATTTTTTGAGAAAGGAACATATTGCGGAGTATATATTTTGCGAAAGCATTTTGCGAGATGGACATTATTAGAAATGAACGTTTTGCGCACGGTAGACATTTTGCAAACTTGCGCCCGAGCCCCTCGCATCCTTACCTATATTATAATTAAGTTTGAAATAACTTCAAAAGCAACGAATGCTTTTGTACGTTTATTGAAATATCGATCGACAACAATTAGTAGTTATTAGCCATTGTTACGTCGCCAAGTATCGATAAAAGCCTCACAAAGCTCCGTCAATGTTGAAAACATGTTCGGCCTTGTTAATTTTGAACAGCTCTTTGTCACATTATACAACAGGAATTACAAAGGAATCGTAGAGGTGTATATGTAGCCGCCATCGCAACCGATTTTAGCAACTAGTTGCGATAGAAAACTAAATATTCTTTGTACGCAACTGGTTATTTTAGTAACTAGTTGCGATAGAAAACTAAATATTCTTTGTACGCAACTGGTTATTTTAGCAACTAGTTGCGATAGAAAACTAAATATTCTTTGTATGCAACTGGTTATTTTAGCAACTAGTTGCGATAGAAAACTGAATATTCTTTGTATGCAACTGGTACGATAGTTTTCATTACTTGTTCGCAATTGGTTGCGATCAAATAATTCTATAAGTGGCATCAATGCAGGAATATTTTTTCAAGTTGTTTAAAACTTTTGAAATACCTCGTATGGTGAAATATACAGGGAGTGTTTTTGATCAGTGGCGCTTATCTCAGGGGTGCTAGTCTAAATAAATCAAAGTCATCACAAATTGTTTATATTATTTTTAACATAAATTACTATTAAATAAATAACATAGGTAATATTTAATAATTTTAATATAAATTATTATTACCAAAGGGCTGGCGCTTACCTCGGCCAGTGTATATCGCTGGCTATACAATGAGGTAACGTCGCCAGCCTTTTGGGCACTCTCCCACAGGGTAGCGAATTGGCGTCAATTTTTTGTTTATAAGTAGGTATTTTATTATTATTATTGTTTATTATAGTAAAGTAGTATCAATACATAAATTACCTATAATTACTATTAAAAAATGTCTGTTCACTTTATCTTGAAATTATCACAACGCGTGGGCGCTGTCATCGTAGGCAGTGATCACGCAATGACCTGCCCGAAAGGGGACGCGTAACTAGGTAACAACGAATTTTATTATATGTGGATTTTTGCACGAAAAATTTAGGTATTTTTTTGCATGTATATCGATGTAATAGATAAAGATAAATAGATGTAGATGATAGATAGATGTAGATAAAGCTCGAAACCTGTGGCCAAAGTTGCAGAGCGGAAAGCTAATTTAAAATAAGTCGTTACGCGTATAAAATAGCGACATCAAACGAGTGTCTGAATAATTAATCCTTGTCGTATGTGGATTACTATCACACCGTGGCGAACGTACTGTTGGATTCATTTAAGCCGCTGATTGAAACGTAGCTACATAATAAATAGGTTTGACATTTGAACGTCATTTGTATTCTAACCATAAAATTACTCATGTCAAAACTCACATACTTATTTGAATTATAAAAAAAGTTCAAAAATAAACTCACGCCTGATTCCTGTAGGCAGAGACTATAGATTTCCATTTTCTGCGATCCTGAAATACAACTCTAGCGGGGGATTCGTTTCACTACAACTAAGGCAAAAAGCTCATGATAACTCTAGGTTACACGTGTCGCGAAGTAATTTTGCGCTCATGTGCGGGCAGACACGGGCGCCCTCCTGTTACAGGTATATGAGATAAGTGGTCTGTTCTTACCATATATGTCAAACACCATCCTGTTTATGCCACGGAGGCCAAAAAGTGTCCGTAACATACAAGTTACTACTCGTACATAGGTGCACAGGATGCGCGTATTACCTAATTCTTTTTTATCCGTTATCATTAATTTCAATTTACTTACTCTGTTTTTTCGCATATTACATATGGTATAATAAGATAGCACTTCATGTGGTGATGGGTACAATCAGCCCCCTTACCATAAAGTCTTATAGCAGGATTACTTCAATAATACTTTGTTATGTCTTACCATGACGACCTTAAAGTAAGCTTATTAAGGACGTCATGGTACGAAATAATTAAGTATTATTTAAGTAATCCTGCTATAAGAGTTCATGGTAAGGGGCTGTACTTATAGTTACTGCCTAAATGGTGTCGGTGTGACAGGGTGCCGTTTTTAATGGCAGTACAGCCATTTTAATTACAATTACAAGCCTTTTATTGTGTCCCAATTTGTAATGCTTAACGAACGGTGAAAATTCAGTTTGAATTGTACACTCTGTTTGGAAAATAACTAATTGTACGTATCAAAGGACTTTGTATGAGATGTCACAAAAGTTGATCGTTTGAAAAGTTCAAATTACACACAAAATATATATTAAAATTACTTGATATTCTAAAAAGAAATTTATAATGGCAACCAAATTGCATCTATGGTTGGTGCCCAACAAGGAGACCCTTTGGGACCTTTATTATTTAATCTTGCAATACATCAAATTATTACTAAGCTCGAATCACCCCTGAACGTCTGGTACTTGGACGATGGGACCTTAGGAGGAAACCATGAAATTGTAGCCAGAGATATAGAAAACTTAATCCCTGCTTTAAAGAATGTAGGGCTCGAGATCAACCCTGATAAATGTGAATTCTTCGCATGCGACCCCGACGTGATGGTCTCAGTCCCTCGATTTGAGGCTTTGCTCCCAGGTCTGAAAATTATTGATAAGTCGTCTTTTTCACTACTCGGTGCCCCCATATTTCTAGATGCTGTTAGCACGTGTCTAGAAACTAAAACGCGAATCATCTCTTCTTTCCATGAACACTTTAAATACATTTAAAGCCACGTCTCATTGATCCTTCTTCGCAGCTGTTTTTCTATACCAAGGGTGACATATATATTGCGTACAACCCCGACATGGCTTTTTCCGCAGGAAATCACCAATTTTGATACCATATTGAAACAGACGCTCGAAGGCATGCTCAACATCAACCTCAACGCTTCCCAATGGTGCCAAGCTTCTCTGCCCTTTTCGCCATGGAGGTTTAGGAATTCGTCGCCTACAGGACACTGGACTTCCTGCCTATTTAGCCTCCTCTCATGGAACTGCGGAACTCGTTTACTTCCCACTCATGGTACCGGGTCACGCATCTCCTTGAATCCGATGAAATCCTTTGCAAACAGGTTTCATCAGGCATGCTTTCAAATGCCTCTGGTGCCGATATAGCCAGATTTAGAGCCGTCGCAAAGCCGGAATCCGGAACATGGCTACACGCTATACCATCCCCTCACTTTGGCACACATTTGAACAATAATTCGCTGCGAATAGCGTCGGCACTCAGACTCGGTTGCGATGTTTGCGAGCCCCACCAGTGCGTCTGTGGCAAGGAGTTGTAGCCTGTTGGAGTATAAACCTGCATACTACATATTGTGATCTATGGTAGAAGAAAAATAGGTTTGACATATCGTTGTTATATCGATCGTGTGTGCTGTACGTTGAAAATAAATCCTGACCATCTAAATATCCATGAGCTTCTTTATTTCCTAACATGGTAGCAGAGCGTTGGAATTTTCTGTTGGCTTAAATGAAGGATTTGCAATTATTTTCACGATTTGTCCAACCACGAAATTTTCACAAAGCGGCCTCTCTGCCACGGAACCAGCGGAAGACCGTCACGGCCTTAGCTGTTTGCGCTCAGCTGGGAGGCATTCCAGACACCACACCATCATTCGTCGTGCGATGGTGTCGGCTGGTGTGCCATGTATCCTGGAACCCCCCGGACTGAGCCGCACGGACGGCAAGAGGCCGGACGGTCTTACGCTGGTTCCGTGGCAGAGAGGCCGCTGCCTCATTCACATGGGACGCGACATGCGTATGCACGTACGCACCCTCGCATCTGAGCCTCACCATTCGTGCCGCTGGTTCTGCTGCCGAGGGTGCGGCCGAGTTAAAACGCAGCAAATACAGCAATCTCGCCACGCTATACGATTTTGTTCCGGTCGCTGTGGAGACAGCGCCCCGGCGTGGGGACCTGACACTCTGAAGTTTGTTGCGGATTTGGGTCGCCGCTTAAGGGACAGTGGTAGTGACCCCCGCTCCGGCTCGTATCTCGTCCAAAGTATCTCCATCGCAATCCAGCGCGGTAACGCGGTCAGTGTGATGGGGACCTTTCGACGAGACACGACCCGAGACGGCGCCTTTTATATTTAATTTTTTGTATTTTTCGTTCAAAAATTTAAATAAAAGAAAATTAAATAATTTGAAGAACTATGACTTTGCTCAGAACTATGACATGGGATGATGCTTCAAGGGAAACTTGCAATCATCGTTTGGTAAATATTTAGAATTAAAATACAATTATTTTTGACGTACAGCCGAAAGCAGATCAAGTGTCTGTTTGGTCTTTGTACCGTTCTTATTATCTGCGTCGTAAGACTTGAAATCGTACTGCAGGTGTTACCAATTGATCTACTGTTGTCCGTACGTATGTATGACTAACTTCGTCTTTCACCAAAATATTGTCGAGTTTTTAGCGAAAACGGCATAAGTACATTTTTGGTTATTTAACCCCGTGTTAAGCGCTAACCATACTTCGTGCAATTGTCCCTTATTAATTTAAAATCGATGGTCGATGGAGTAAGTGCGTTCTAATGTGGAGACCCCGGACGGGTAGACGAAGCGTGGGCAGACCACCGGCCAGATGGTCCGACGACATAAAGAGGGTTGCTGGCTCGGTGTGGACCAGACAACCTTGGGATCAGCCCACATGGAGGATTCATGGAGAGGCATATGCCCAGGAGTGAGAAGAAGAATTTAAAATGTGATTTCAAAACCTTATTTAGCTATTGTTTGCGAGGATATGTGCTATATTATACCAGGATCGCTATGTATGCTCTTGTGTGCCGACATCGCAGCAGATGGAAGTCCATCGTCACTGCCTAGCCCTGTGGGAAATAAAGGCGTGAACTTATGTATGTATTTTTTTACATTTTCAACTCTTTTCCTATTACTAAATATAAATCGGAATTACGTTTCCAAAGAATTCGCGTTGCCCTCATGCCGGATTCCTTTCCCGTTCAAGGAAAAACTAATTATTTTCCACTTCCCTCCCATTTGTTTCCCTTCAGGGGCCTTTATCGCGTTCCCGACGGGTGTTAATTTTTCCTTTCTTTATGCGACGGGAATTAAAAGTCATTTTTTTAGTCGGGGAATGTAATGCTCCTAAGATATATAACAAACTGCCTGCAGATATACGGAATGCTCCTATTGCTAAGTTTAAAAATAAACTATTTAATGTTCTAATTAATAAATGCTATTATAATTTATTCCAATTTTCTAACGACAACCTCGCATAAAATGTCATTTTTAATTTTATTTTTTTAATTTTTTTATTTATTTGTGACAATACATTACTTATAATTAACAATGGAATTCATTAACTTTAAAATGTAATATGACTTTAAAATGTAATATGAGTATTAAGCAACAATCATTTGCACGCCAGAAATGGCAGAATATTGTAAGGAACTACTGTAAAACTTTAACACCTGTGATACCCGTATTCATGCAAATAAATAATTTATGATTATGATTGTCGCATTGCGAGAGCTTCTGTCGACAGCGCGAGACAGGCATTGACGCTCCTTGGTGTTAGAGGCCAAAAAAAATTACTATAGCTTACCTAAAGGTAAGTAAGATGTATAAATTGACTCAACTCTCGTAGGCGTAAAGGTTACCCAGTTTCCGTCAACAAATTAATTGTTTTTAATATCCTTTGTGTCCATTAAAGGTAGCCTATTTCATTCAATAGCTCCGGTTTCCAACGATAGCTATTAATCGTCTGTATATAGGCACAAACTGTATTATAAATATTTATACGCAATTATAAGGCGTATGTATGTTTATTTAATTTGCGTTGACTGTAAGGTTATCAAACTTTCAATCCAACTATCAAAGTCAAATGTTTTATTGCAATCATGTTGTTAGCGACTGGCCATTTAGAATCTTATAGTTTAATTTTAGTACCTACTTAGCGTTCTTTTACTTTCTTTATTATTATTTTGTTTACAGCCTGTGATAGCTTTTATATCTACTCTTTGGTACATTTTTGGATTTATTGTTCTGTTATTACATTCGGGACCACTCAATTTAATTAAAGATATGTAAATGGCAATGTTTATTATATATTTGTAACGCTGTGAGATTTTTATGTAATAAATAAATAATATGTTTTTATTAAATTATTGTTCTTTTATATTGTCAGCAGTTGCTTCCCTGGCCTCCTAGAAAATAGTCTATTTACATAATTATATTCAGTTTTTATCACATTTTCGTTTTCATTTATAACAATCAGCGAGCCTAGCTCCTCAATACATGTGGTTATTTCTAGGAGTTACATGAAAGGCCAGTACAGATATACTTAGAGAAATACAGCAATTTTATTACTATTCAGTGATAAAATGATATTGATCTGTCATTCCGTCTAAGAACAAAGTCACTTTTTATTTCACGTGACGGTAAGGTCGCTACATTGCAACTTCATATTAAGAGGACGGAGAGTTGCTACCCTATACAAGTTGTCTTGTCATCGCAATTCGCAATTGGTGGATGCTGCTGTCCATTCATGTCCTATTGTCTTCAGAAGAGTGCTCATAGTGCTCCACCCAGTGTTGAAGTGCTTAAATAACAAATTTGATTTATTTCGATTTGTATAGAGATTGAAATAATAGGCTACAAGGAAATCAAAACATTTTTTGTACGGGGACTGTGAAAGTGTTAATATGTGTCACAAATTTACGAGAACAATTTGTCTAACAGGTACCACTGCAACAGCCTTAACAAGACCATGTTCTTAGAAAGAGAAAGGCGTATCAGAGGTCGTTAGTTGTTTCTAAGTCTAAGGTTCTATTCCGGGTAGTAGAGGTGTACAATACCTACCTAAGAGATACTCGTAACTAGACTATGATAGAGTTGTTAAGGAACTAGAGTTTTAAGACCGGCTTTTAAAGCTACTTTGACGGTTTTATGGCTATTTGTATAGAGTGCCTTTAAAAGTGCTCCAGTGCCCTAAAAACTTCGTTAAAAAGATCGTGTAATTGCTGGATGATTTTATAACAAGTAGATATATTGTGTATTATTATTTATTAGTAATTTAGACATAAAATAGGTATTGAAATATTTTATTTAGTAAAGTTAGTACAGTGGGGTATAATAAAAAAAAAACTAACGATAAAATATAAAAATAAAACTACTTAATCAAATAAGCCTCCTCTGATCGTTCCCGATGCAAAGGTGCCCATAATACCAGCTGCGTTACCGCGCTGTATGGCTATGGACAGCCTTTGCATCAGGCACGATTCAGAGCGAGGCCCGAGACCGAGGTCTCTCATTCGCCGCCCAATGGGCCCCGCACGAATTCCCTGGCCTCCGCTCCCCAGGGACCAGCCGTCTCGAAAACATAAAATATTAAAATACAAACTAAAAAAAATTATTATGTAGCATATTGGACCTGTGCAAGATGGCTGAGAGAACTGTTGCGAAAGGCCGAGATTCGGGTTTATGGCGTTCTTTTTGAAAGACCTGCGTCCAGCAGTTGCCTCATAGGTCCTGATGACGATGATCAACGGAAAAAAATCCAACTGGTTAAGATTGATCTAACCTATGGAAACAAAGGCGCGTATCCATAAACGCCTTCAGTCATTCTGTCCCTTGAAAGTGACATGAATACAGTTTAAGAGGAGTGAGGTTTAAGCTTTATTCATAAAGGTGATTATGACTATCTTATTTTGTTGCCATTGACGTTCTGTCGACTATACATTAAGTCTGTGTACCAATGGGACGGCAGATTCTTCACGATCGGCCGACATTACCAAGGTCGCACGCAAATAGGGTCATGAAAACGAAAGTACTGGCCGAATCGAGGCCGAGTCAAGAAAGCTAAGGCCAGTGTTACAAGGTCCCGCATTGTAAACAAAATCGACGTGTTACTGGGTGTGTATGCTCTGACCTTTAGTTTGGGAGATTCAATTGGATTGGTTTATTTATATAATTTGAAAAAAGAATACATAAATCATCACGTGATAAAAAAATATATCTGAAATTAGTAACGGAAATATTAAGGTTAAAGTCGTGTTTCTTCTCTTTTTACCCGAGTGCGCAAGAAGGAGGGTTATGTTTTTCGAATGTGTGTATGACATACATTGAATGTATGTGAGTATGTACATGTCTAATTCTTTGGCACCCTTCGGCCGTCTACGAAACCGGAGTTTCGAAACTGGCTTCGATCGAGGCTTTTGTAGTATTTGTACGTAACTGGCTTAGATCAAGTATTTTTTTTTACTTGTACGTAAAGCCTAAACGGCTTGATGGATTTTAACATATTATGAGGTGTCGTTAGATTCGTCTTGATTATAGGAGTGACATAGGCTATAAAAAAATAATCAAAGAGGCTTAAATTTTTGACAGACGTTTTAAATAATTGGTATAACAAACTTTGTATGAAGTCATTTTCGACTTTAAAAATGTGTAAGTAATTAATTTATTTGTCACCTGACTTTGTTAGACATTCACGGTCACCTAGTCTATGCTTAGGTCATTCACTTGACTACTGAAATAATAAATTCAATTAGTAACAAAAACCGCAGACATTCTCAGAAAAGTTAATTAAGTATCTCTTGGCCCAGACTTTCTGAGAACAGCGCACTGATGTATGGTAATAATGCCACAGTAAAAGAAAACATTTAAATTCCTTACAGAGCTCCAACAACGGCATATGACGGCACGAGCCCTTGTAAACTAAGGTAGGCGACAGCAGACGACGGCGACGTGTCGCCGCGACATGCGGTCGGACTGCTTGTCTGCCGCCCGGCCCATAGCGACAGACAAGGTGCCGTCACACTACTGTATTTGTCGGTTGTGACGGTTGTCTTGGCGACTGCATGTCGAGGCGACAAATTGTCGTCTGCTGTCCTGTCTGTCTAAATGCTTCTTCTTTTTGACGCGGGCTAATGCGGCCGCATGAGTGGCAGGCATTGTGCGTGAAATGGTGTAAAACCGCATTAGTTAAGCCATCCCAGCTCCTATATGGTACGGTGGACCACATAGAAAGGTGCACAGGAGTGTTTTAAGGGTTAAATTTTCTCAAAAACTACTTGACCTATTGCACAAATTATTTCACTGTTTGATAGGTAGAAGTTAAAACTATGTACTGTATAAGAATTATTAAATTCGGTCCAGTAGTTTTTGAGAAAATCTCAACCTTATTGAGGCTCCCTGTATACTTATCTCTGTCTTCGACTGTACCTAAGTACCTCGTGCGTGTCCTTAAATGGTACCTAAGGACACGCACTAGCCCTTGTAACCTTACTTACTTCGCTCTGGCACAGATGCACACTTTATTTCACAAAGCAGAATTAATATACATAAAAAAGTTGAAGTGATTTTCTTACAGAGGCGACCTTATTGCTTTAAGCTGATTCTTCCCAATTCGTAAACGACAACCCAAAACGCAAACGTAACGTAGGTTCTGTAAACGATAGGGTATTGTAAAAAAAATCATATTACCTTATAGAACCTACTTTACTTTCCACAACTTAGCATACAATATTCTTACAGCAACCAGCTCTCTAGCTACTATAACATTCGTAAAACATTACCTCCCTTCATACGCCAGTAGGGTAAAAAGCGTGACCGATTATACTTATTACATAACACGTTAGTGTAATCCCAGGGCCATGTTCCGGGAAACATGAATACCTACATAATGTCACGTATTGGCAAACAGTGAGTCATCCCTTCGAATCCCTTTTAATCGATCGTATCCCAAAATAGATATACTGTGGCTTTACAAAAATAATTTTGTAATAAGAAATTATTTTTGCACGTCGAAATTTGTGGAGCATTTGCACCACTTTGAGGGTTATTTTCCGTGGTCCACCGAGGTGAACAACCGAGAATTTTTTCCGCTCGTGATACACTCAGGTGGACCACGTGAAATTATTTTTGCCCGTGGTCCACGCAGGTGAGCCAAGGGAAATATTTCTTCCCACTCAAACACACACACACACCCTACCTACACCCTCACACACACGCAACACACACACACGTGTACGCATATTAGTTGTATAACCAGGAATTACTGGTTCTCAAGATACAGGTTAGACCTAGTTTGAGAAGCAGTGACCAGCATAGTTACTTAAGTACAGAGTGTACATTAATTGTTTCAAATAAAATTACCTACTGCAAGTAAAAGATGCAACTTTGCAAGATAATAATACTTAACTATTAGATCATTATTCCAATCTGCTGTAAGTTGGTGATGAGTTGGGTCTCCTACTAATTGCAGGCCATCAAGGTTACCAGGTTGTTCCAATATTATTGAAGTAACAGGATAACAATCAAATCGATCAGACCTGTGAAAATGGCTATTTTTTTTCAGACGTTGATTTTAGTAGCGTTCATAGAAAAACTGAAAATCCACGCACGCCCAGCCTTAAACTTTATTATTATTTTTATTTCATTTAAAAGCATTCCTTATACTCTCTATGCGTGTTGTTTTTAATAATTTACTATAGCCCACGACCTGGTTATTGAGTCATTAGATATCTAACAAAAGTCCACGGTACAGCCTTTAGACACGAACTGAATCACAATTGCCTAGAGATACAGTCTTCCAAACACATTACCGCATGTTAGGCCCGTAACCTAACCACGGCCGACCCCAAATAGCTGGTCTAATGCACCCTCGTTGTACCCCATTTATTTTTATGTGCACGTATTTAGCGAGCGTAGGGTTAAACTATTATTTTATATGGTGTCGCAGTAGGTGGTAGACACAAATATGGTTTAGAATGGGCCGTGAGAGCTGTACTAAATCTCGTGTCATATTTTAGAGCTGGGTATGGGCGTATTTTCAGTTTTTCTATGAAGGCTCCTAACTACTAAAATTAAACGTCTGAAAAAATATATAAGCAGTAATTTTGGGGTATCTACTTATTTAGGGACTAATGAATACTGATACACGACTGGATAAACTCCGCTCGATATAGAATAAAATCACAAACATACCCTTTCCATGGCTTTTAAAATGAAAATTATGTCTACACTGAAATAGTTATTCATACAAAAAATATATCAAATTGTAGGTTGTCGTTACAACGATATGGTGTACTGTCGATGGAGTGACCCGTCGATGTAGTGTACTGTCGATGCAGCGTACCATCGATATGGTGTACTGTCGATGGAGTGACCCGTCGATATGGTGTACTGTCGATGGAGTGACCCGTCGATGTAGTGTACTGTCGATGCAGCGTACCATCGATATGGTGTACTGTCGATGGAGTGACCCGTCGATGTAGTGTACTGTCGATGCAGCGTACCATCGATATGGTGTACTGTCGATGGAGTGACCCGTCGATGTAGTGTACTGTCGATGCAGCGTACCATCGATATGGTGTACTGTCGATGGAGTGACCCGTCGATGTAGTGTACTGTCGATGCAGCGTACCATCGATATGGTGTACTGTCGATGGAGTGACCCGTCGATGTAGTGTACTGTCGATGCAGTGACCCGTCGATGGAACGTTTTCGATACAGCGACCGTCGATGTAGTGACTGTCGATGTCGTGAACTAAACCCATTATAAATACGAGAGCTTGTTTAAAAAAAATCAGATGAATACGTCAATTCATTTCCCTGCCAAAATTCATAAAAGTACAAATGTGGAGGCACTGTGATGTGCTCTTCACTCCACCGATGCGGGGCATCTTCTGTCTCACGTTTGAATTTGACAGATACCGTCTTAAGAGACTTTGGTCTTTCATCAAGTTATATTAATGTAAAAACTTCAACATATTGATATTCTAATATAAGTTATTTGCCGCCTATAACAATTCCACAAAAGAACTTCGAAAGACGTATGGTTCTAACATATTCTTTAATATTGAATTGAATCCGACTCGCTAGTGTAAGTTTTATTGCCGAAATATCGTGCTGCAATTTCGTAACGGGAGATGGTGCACAAATCTTGGATACGCCAGCTGTTTCATGACCTTTTTGGCACAGCATTAGTTTTAAGTCTTAACTGAGATGAAGGTGTCGTCGGGGCCCCATTGGAGTAAGCCTATTTACATAGCAAGTCTGTAACATGACAACTTCGTGTCCGCCATTTTCTTTTTTCCATTGTTTGAAATTTCAATAGATGTCGAACGCATACGAGTAAATGTCACACAGATGTGTTTCTGATCATTTTCAACGCGTACTCGTAACTGGACGGACCTCTTGGAACAAAGAGAATACTGCTATGCGTCCATGAAGGGAAAATCATTGCCCGTGCTCTATGGAGAGAGCCTGAAGTAGGTATATTGTATTCCTAGCGAAATGTATTCTTTTAAGGAAATTGACTTATGAATAATGGTAACATCATTGTTTATACACAGTTATTATTATTTTAAATTGACGATCAAAGTACTAATGTGTATTTTAAGAATTGACATAACTGTAAAAATGACATTGTAATCTGAAATAAATGAATCAGATAGAATCATATATTTTATATGGGGACAGTTCCCTGTCCTGGTTGTCACTTTCACTCTCATGCGTCAGAAAGAGCCATCTGGTTTTATATGCCTCTACTGACAAAACCTCTACTGACAATTCAAGCAATGCAAAAACAAATGAGTGGTAAAGACACTAAAAGTTATGCAAGAGCGGAATCTGTGATGTAAATATGACTTACTCTACAAGGCGTTCTTTGCTTCATGCGTGAGTTCCGTATGTTATAAATAGCCGTACATTGCTATAAATTGATCAGTATTAGTTTCGGTGAGCTCACAGCAAACCAATAGAGATATATTAATATTCAAACTGAATTCAAACAGACCTGCGGATTCCAGGTCGAGATAGGTTTCACGCAGAGACCACATGAGTCTCGATGACGTCATCCGGCAAGATAGAATCTAATATCAAAGCAGTGTCAAGTCCACGTAATTGTTTGCTCAATAACATCTTGAGATCGGTTAGGGTTGCTAACTCTATACAGGGTGTAACGGAAAGAAAAGAGTATATCTCGAATAGAGGGTGATCAATATCGATATCAGGACGACTTTTGTTGTATTTTTTTTTGTAGTTTTCGTACATTTTGTATCGAGAATCGATTTTTATTGTCGATTTTGTTTTCAAGGAATTAAAAACATTATGATCGGTAAATAAGAAAAGCAGTGTTTTACTGATCAATGGCTAGCCAACATTGATATCCTGTTGTTTATAGGAGATCAATGCTAGCCAATAATAATGAAGAGAGTCACAAGAATGTCCACTGGAATTGTTCATTGTAAGTTTTTAAATAAAGGTTAGGTAGGTAAGTCGATTTCCCACACAAACAATTTTCCTCACAGAATTTTTCTTCAGTGATGCATATTCTAAGAGCATAATATGAATTAGGGACTGTTCCTAGAACTGTCCAATAGGATTATTTAGGTATTGTAAGTTTTTGATGACAACCCTATATCCGGGGGGTTCCCCTTCCGTTAAATCCTGATGACATAGTTAATGAGTTCAACAGTACACACGTTATAACTAATGATTGTACATTCCCTAAATGAAGTCTGCCTGTTCCGGGATGTTCCTGTAATTACACCTAAGCACACGGCGTTAACTTAATTGACTACATTAATTAAAGTTAAGGTATTTGTGTTTTGGTATGTGTAATTTATGACGTATTTACTTCTCGCCTTTGAAGTTACAAGTGTAATAATTGAACTCGATAATTTGGAAATGGGTGAATTCTGAATTCCTCTTTGGTATATCTACAAGGGCATAGCTTTTGAGACTCACACACATTAAAAAGCAGCAAAGACCATTGCTTATACGAATCTGATGCAAAAAAATACAAAAATCCATAAATAATAAAATTTGTTGCTTAGGTAACAGCAAATTTTACACGTCGCCTGTCGGTCATATTGACAGCGTGATAGGGCAGCGTGCGAGACGCACTTTGTATCTACGATGGCAGCGCCCACTGCTTGCAATAATTTCAAGTGAAATTGAACAGAGATTTTTTAATAGTAATTTGTTAAAAATAATAAAAAACACGATTTTAGGAAATAAGAGTATATTTAGACTACGACCTTTGAATTGGGTGTCGCTGACCAAAAAAATCTGTGTAATAAAATCAATCTAATAATTTTGCAACCGAAAAGTCAAAAAATGCAACAAATGAAAAAACATTCTTACGACTGCTAAAACAACACCTGCATGCTAAATGCTATTACACAGTAGAGGAATTTCTAAATGAGAAAATATAATATACAATCGCTACCTACTACTTCTTAGTTACTGCAAAATGCAAATTACATTATATTTGAACAAAAAATGTCGTCTCTTGTATTGCTGTGCCTAAACAAGGTTCATAAAGAACATTGTAACATTTTAATGTTAAGTATGTGAACATCTGTATTATAACTTTTATTATTATTTTATTATTATTTGTGAAGTTAAGTTGTATTTAAAAAATAGTATTTATCGTAATAAACTTATGTTAAGTATGTGAACATCTGTATTATAACTTATGGAATGCAACAAATATATTGAGTATTGAGTCCTACAATCCTATCATAAAGTAGAATAATGTTAACTCAATAACAAGCTTCGTTCCAAGTATTGTACAGTGTTGTTGTTTGTTGGCGAGGCAGCCAGATGTTACAAATTTTATTTGAGCCCAAGGACAAGGAACAAGGAAATTTCCACTGACAACGAAACTACTGGTACAATGAAAACTTAAACGTTATGGCGCGAGTGGCGTGCCCACGGCTCTCTAGGGTTACATGAGGCCTAGGGTTGGTAATGTCAACTTTAAAGCTTGCGTTTCGAAGAAACTTTGTTTTCATTTATGAAGAAACTTGTTTTAGAATTAAAACTATAGTGAGTCATTACTACAAATTATTATATATATATATAATAATTTGTATATAAACGGATATGACTCACTTATATTGTTGAAGTCGGCAATTAGACCGACTTGTTGTCGTTAGCACTTTTTTTCGACGTACAGTCGAAAATAGAGAGAGGTTTAAAGGTTCCTCATGATGATTGAGATTTCTTCAAGAACTTCTTGATTGATTGTAAAAAAACATTTTCCTAGTAATATAGTTCAGAGGTGTGAACTCTTGTTCCTCAATCATCATGAGGAACCTTTACACCTCTCTCTATTTTCGACTGTACGTCGAAAAAAAGTGCTAACGAGAACAAGTCGGTAATTTTTTTTTATTAAAAATAAAAGAATTTTATAATCGGTCAAGTATATTTGGATAAAATCTCAACATTATTAGGTACTCTACTCATTCTTGTACCTGATTAAAATTTGTTGCTATCTCTATCGTAAATTTAGCGATATAAGCCGTAATTTAAGACCTGTTAAATTGACCTGTTCCCCAGATCCTCCGCCCGAAGGTCCCCGTTAGGGCGGCAGGCGGTGGGCACAAGCCAACCGCCGGCGGCCTGTTCGCCGGCGGCGAATTGGAAGCGCGAGTGGATCGTCCTGGCGGTCCCTCTCCGCCGCCTCCTTCTGTGACAGGACGGTGTCACAAAATGTGATCACCGCCTCCCACGCTCTCTCGCTGCAGACCATGGCGCGGACGATGGTCGGCAGCGAGAGGTCCGCCCTGATGGCCGCGACTAGCGCCGCGCGCGGACTGCATTCACAACCACATGCAACACCGCGACGAATCACCTCATTTTTAAACCAGCCTTAAAAATCTAACGTTCTAATAAATAAAATAGAAATTGTTGGAACCACATCAATTTGTAATCAACTCGACAATTAACTCGATATCATTTCCAGTTTTATTCCCATACGTGCAGTTTTCATCACATAATTTTTCTTCACAGATGCATATTCTGAAGCGGCAACCCTAAGCCCATATTAGGCGACCTTGCTGCATACGAGTTTAAGTCCCGGAGGCTGCAGCGCGGCTTGGAATTGAAAATGTTATGCTTACTCCTTACTGTAACTTTGGTGGGTTAAATTAAAGAATTTATTCTATGCATGTAGAATTAATTAACTTAGCTTTCGTTAACGCTAGTATAAGTAGTAGAAAAAAAATGGTATTGACATTTTGCTAACGCAATAACAAAGTAAATGACAATGCCAGATTCTGCCCCACCCTTAACCGCAAGTTGTACAAGATAACGAATAAATGTAAAAATATCTCCGTTTTTTATTAAAATTATTGGTTTAAAAGAAAGTTTTGTACAAGTTGCGATTCGAAAAAAATAGCTTAATTAAGAATTCAGAAAATAGTAAGAAATCGAAGCGATTTATTCATTGTTTTTGTTATTCTTCTATAGGAGTTGCGAGAGTAGTAGAAAATGATACTGATTATGATTATGCAGTATGAAACCTGTAATAAGTCCCCAACAAAATGATAGGTACAGCTTAAATGGTCACGTAGTTTTGTGGGTGGGGCAAAGCTCCATTGAAATGGGGCAATATCTTTTTTAGGATTCCGTACCTTAAAAGGAAAAAAAATGTCTGTCTGTCCGTCTGTCAAGAACTTTTTCTCAGAAACGCGTGGACGTATCAAGTTAAAATTAATACCAACTACTCAGGTCTGCAATCTCATGCAGCCGTGAAAAAATCAAACATCTACGTCAACGCAATCAAAAGATATGGCCGTTTATGTCGCATTTTTTTCTTTCCGTCCCTAAATCTCGGGCTAAGACAGAAACCATCGTAATATTCAGTGACAGACACGAACTTCATAATTAGGTGGGCAGCAGTAACAATAAAAACTAATGAAGCGACCTCTAGCGGCTATAAAAGACATCCGTGCGCCGTTCGCCAGATTTCGGGTTATTTCTTCTGCAAGGTGCGTTGCGGTCGTGATCGTCGTTTATGATGGAGAAAGACGGGGGAAATAACATATATTTTACGTTACATTTTATATGTATGATGATGTATCTAAACGACTTCAATGAATTTCCTATTAGTTGCGTATTTATTGACAATTATGTTACATATAATTCAATTTGTACGCCGAAGGGGCAGAAAGTATTGAGACAATTTGTTCGATCTATGTACCTACATACTTTCTAAGAAAAATAAAGCATTTGAATTTAATTTAAAGAAGTCATTGCACATTTGTCCGTGAAACGGAACATATGGCGGCGGGCCATACGGGGTCGCCGCGCGGGGGTGAAGTGTCAAAATAAAACGGTCAAAAAAGTGTGAAGGTCAAAAGTGTCACATTCAATTCAAATCAAGGACGACGAGAACTTGAGAACTTATCTAAATTCAAAGAGCGTAAAAATTCATGTTTCAAGTGTTTCTTTAAATACACCAGTTACCTATAAAAATACAGTCCACTTATTTCTACCATCGACCGCAGCTACACATTTTTTTGCAAACACAAGGGAGTCAAAGCCCATGGGTACATTCCGTTGACCTAGAATCATGAAATTTGGTAAGAAGCTAGGTCTTATAGCAGTGAAGGATAAATCCGAAAACTGTTGAAGTTACATCTCTCAAAAATATTTTTTTGTTGTTCACGGAATCGCGAGTATGTCGATGAATAGCTACAAATGGCAAAGACAAGTTCGTCCCTAAAATCTAGTTTATCTTTTCGAGAGCAAAGTTACGGTGTTCAGTTGCATGGAACCCTCGGTACACCAGTCCGACTCGTACTTGGTTTGTTCGTTATTGACTCTATTATTAGTGTTCGTAAGGGTAGGGTCCCAGTCACACCCCTAACTAGCACTAATAAGATCACCAGTCACGTCGCCCACGTATTGTTTATACAGCGCAACCCTTATGTGACGCACGAACCAACTTCATAATGAACTCGACGCCAATAAGCCAGCTATTCTAATGAAGGCAGCCTTTTAATGGCTACGTGGACAGACTGGTAACTTGTGGGAGTAACCGAAAAAGGTCTTTAAAACATTACCGCCTTTCGGCAACTGGGTACATACCCTGGCAGCTAAGTCGCCCAAAACGGCGACGAAATTGTAAACATAATCTATATGTACTGGGAGGCAGCTCTTCCTCTCTGGTTAACTGGTTCTACATCATATACCGCAATGTCTTATAGCCTATGTGCTGCCCAGTTATTTGAGCTATCTCCAAGTGAAAGTCCCATCAAAATCGTTCCATTAGTTTTGACGTGATGCCTGAACATCGATAATAAAACATACAATTATTATTATTTTCAATCAAAAAGTAACCTATCTAATGTAAGTATTTTATGACGACTTGTTGAATTAATAAATGATCTTATCCTTTACCTTATTCATTTATGTGACCGGATTCCACTCTGAACATCCCTGCAGAACTAGTTCAGTGTACCTTAGAAGTTATCAACTATTTACCATCTCATCAGTCGAGTTAGACTGCCGTGTGCAGTTGACCTGTACCTAGCGTTAATATTTAACTCTAGACTAGACAAGTTGCGAATTAGTAGCAACAGGTTGTATGCAAAGGCTTGTTTACACGTGGACAGAAGCCAAAACCTGAGCTGTTTAACAATTGACCAGCACATCAACCGAAACAAAACTATTGTAGCCGAATTTTCAGTGGTGTAAATGTAAATTCAAGAAAAATATTGACGTTCAAAAATATAGACACACAATTTATACGTATTATAAATTGACTGTCGTATATTGTAAAAAAAATCCTCGATTGAATGAATGAACGGATATATATTTAACACAAATAGCATAGACCTACTTGAAATGGAAAACAGATCAAAACAAAAAATAAAGGTGGAAATAAGGTCCCAGCTCAGCACAATGTATAGCACCCATGGGCAAAGTCTTAATTACTAGAATTATCTTTGTCAGAAGAAATATTATTATATATAAACGGATATCACTCATTTATATTGTTGAAGACCCGACAACTGAGATCGATCAACGAATCCAACTACAACCATCGAACGCACCGTCGCCGGCGGGACAAGTCATTTCGGAACGCGCCCAGAGGGCGCTGATCCGTAGTGCGCGAAGAAACGTCACTGGCGACGCGGGCGTCGCGCGCTCACCTTGAGAAAGACAGTCGAAATCGGTCGAAACTGTCGGTTTAATTGCCGACTTCAACAATATAAGTGAGTGATATCCGTTTATATATAATAACTTGTAGTAATGGCTCACTATAGTTTTAATTCAGAAGAGATATATGTAAGTAGTTTGTACCTATTAAAAGTCTGAATGTTGTAGAATCCGAACTAAAAGCGATCAATACAGATATTTTGTTCCAGGATTTGACGAAAATATTGTGGAATATCCGTTTGCGTTTACGAGCTCAGGCACGTGATCTGAATGTCAATACGCTTGTTACAGTATTTTTCCTTTCTCAAAAATAAGAAAAACGAGAATATCTGACGCGGAAAATGGGCGACTTTGCTAAAATATTTAACGGTGTTCTAAGAAAAACATTCTTACTTTATGCCTCACTGTTAACTGGCTGATCAGTCCACTGCTGAGAGTCTACGTCTCAAGGCACGTCGTAATCTCTATATCTTTGCATATCTTGCTTCTCTCTTTCCCCGTCCTTGAGCAGATCGTTCCTCCATCTGGATTTACCACTATTTAGTTTTATGATACGTAACCTATCATAAAACTGAAAGTTCATAATACCTACAACTAAAAGACCGACGTATAAAAAGACATCGAAAGTTCAAAATGTCGATTACCCGAAATACCGAAGTTTGAAACGTCGAAAATTTTAATGATAGAAAGTTCATAAGACAGACAGATCATAATCCCGAATGTTAAAATAAGGTTCATAACGTCCACTTCCTAGAATGTCTACTACATAAAAGGTCCTTTTCGTAAATGAAATGTTGACATAGTGCACTTACTTTGCCTAACCTTTGTAAAAAGTTATGAAAAAGCAACCCATAAGTTAAATAACTTATGGGTTACTTTTTGGATTGGAGGATTTGTTTTTGAAAATTTTTATAGTTCATTCGTCGTTACTCTTAGCTTCGAGTAGGTGATTTTATTGAAGTGTTGAATGGTCTTGTGAAAACGAGTGAACATAATTTCAAAGTGTTTAAAGTCTCAAAAAGGCATATAAAGTACAATTGGACAGATTTATATTCAATAAGAAACGCAATGTTTATAAAAATTCTGTATTTATGAAATCATAAACATTCAATTTGACGACCGTTCATGGGCTCAGGCTACTCTCCCAATTTCGTACGGAGGTCTTGGCATTCGCTGTGCATCGAGCCTTGCGCTTCCGGCCTTCCTGTCCTCTGGCCATAGCACACTCGCCCTCGTCGGCACGATCTATAAACCTGCAGCCGATATTCAGGTGATATGCTTGGCCGAGGCCCTGACGGCCTGGCGCGCAATATGCCCAGGGGAAACTGTTCCAGGCGAAGCTGGGAGACAAAGCTCGTGGGACCTGCCTCACATTAAAATCATCAATTGTTCCATTCTATCCAACAGTACAGATGATACTGACCGCGCCAGACTTACAGCTGTTTCGGAGCCGGAATCGGGTCACTGGCTCCACGCGCTCCCTTCGGACAACCTCGGTACCGTCCTCGACCCCAACTCCCTACGCGTGGCGGTCTGCCTGCGACTGCGTGTGAAAGTGTGCGAGCCTCATCGCTGCCCGTGCGGCAGTAGCGTGGACCAGTCGGGACACCACGGGCTTTCTTGCGCCAGGAGCGCGGGCCGCGCCTACCGCCACTGGGCCCTCAATGACCTGATCAAACGCGCCCTCATCTCTGTCTCCGTGCCTGCCACCTTGGACCCGTGCGGTATGCTGCGTGACGACGGCAAACGACCAGACGGTGCCACGCTCGTCCCCTGGTGTCTCGGCCGCGCCCTCGCCTGGGACGCCACCTGCGTCGACAACCTGGCCCCGATACACGTCAGCAGCACAGCTCGCAAGGCCGGATCCGCCGCGGAACAGGCGCAATTTCTGAAGAGGCGAAAATATTCACAGCTCAGCGCGCACTATGAATTTGTCGCGCTGGCTGTGGAAACATTGGGCCCAAAAATATTTTCTAAGAATATATCCACACGACTGGTCCTGGCTACAGAGGATCTCAGTGCTGGCGCTTACTTCGCTCAACGGCTGAGTTTAGCCGTTCAGCGAGGTAATGCCGCCAGCATCCTGGGAACCCTGCCGCATGGGGGCGACATGTTTATAATGTAAATATTTTGTAAATAAGTACTTTTTTATTATTATTACTTGTATAAAATTATACACATTATTATGAAAAAAAATGTTAATAAGCCCCGAGCTTTATTACTAACATATTCTCGGATGTTCACAGGGCGTCTTTGTTGTTGTTTAATAAGAAACACACCCATGAAGGTACACCATTTCGTGCCGACTGTATTCAAAATTTGAAGTCCAAAAATATAGATCAGCCTACTGTCAAAACCTGACAAATTTTGCAAAATCACATGGCGTCTACTAGTTCAACTATTGAGATAGATATACCTACCTTCCAAGGACGAGCTCCATCAGGTAATTATGCGCGAAAAGAAGAAACTGTTGAAAGTACTGTGTTAGCGACTGGCCATTTAGAATCTTATAGTTTATTTTTATTATATTTATTTTCGCCTTGCTGACCCAAATAAAGGAAAAAAAAAACCTCTTTCTGGGCACCGTGACTCCCGATAGATAGAGGATATATTTTATTTATAGTTAGTTTAAGTTTTTAGATTTTTAAAGTTAGTTTTTCTTTTTAGTCATTTTATTATTTTAGGTTTAATTTAATGTATAATTGTGACCAAAAGGCTGGCACATACTTCGCCCAGCGCGTTAGCCTCGCTATACAGCGGGGCAACGCGGCCAGCCTTTTGGGCACGCTGCCAATTGTGGGGGACCTGGGGCAATTTTTTATCTTTAAATTTTTATTTGTACATATAGTTTTAGTTTATTTCATTTAGTTTTTAATGTTACATGTAATTTTTAGATTTTTCCAAATAAATTATAGATCATTTAATGTATTTAATTTATTATTTATTTTATTAATGGACTGTTTTTAAACTAATTACATAATAATATCAAAACTTAAAATAATACAAATAATAAAAGTACCTATTTACAAAATATTTACATAATAAGCATATCGCCTACGTCGCCCCCATGCGGCAGGGTTCCCAGGATGCTGGCGGCATTACCTCGCTGAACGGCTAAACTCAGCCGTTGAGCGAAGTAAGCGCCAGCCCTGAGATCCCCTGTAGCGAGGACCAGTCTTTTGGACATACTCTTAGTAAACATTTTTGTATCCGACGACCACGGGCCCAGTGTTTCCACAGCCAGCGCGACAAATTCGTAGTGCGCGCTGAGCTGGGAATATTTTCGCCGCTTCAATAATTGCGCCTGTTCCGCGGCGGCTCCGGCCTTGCGAGCCGTGCTGCTTACGTGCGTCGGGGCCAGTGTGTCCACGCAGGTGGCGTCCCAGGCGAGGGCGCGGCCGAGACACCAGGGGACGAGCGTGGCCCCGTCTGGTCGTTTGCCGTCGTCACGCAGCATACCGCACGGCTCCAGGGTGGCAGGCATGGAGACTGAGATGAGGGCGCGTTTGACGAGGTCATTTAGGGCCCAGTGCCGGTATGCGCGACCAGCGCTCCTGGCGCAAGAGAGCCCGTGGTGTCCCGACTGGTCCACGCTACTGCCGCACGGGCAGCGATGAGGCTCGCACACTTTTACACCCAGTCGCAGGCAGACCGCCACGCGTAGGGAGTTGGGGTCGAGGACAGTGCCGAGGTTGTCCGAAGGGAGCGCGTGGAGCCAGTGACCCGATTCCGGCTCCGAAACGGCTGTAAGTCTCGCACGGTCAGTATCGTCTGTACTATTTGATTGAATGGAAGAATGAATGATTTTAATGTGAGGTAAATCCCACGAGCTTTGTCTCCCAGCTTCACCCGGAACAGTTTCCCCTGGGCATGTGGCGCGCCAGGCCGCAAGGGCCTCGGCCAAGCACATCACCTGAACATCGGCTGCAGGTTTATTTAGGATCATGCCGATGAGGGTGAGCGTACTATGGCCGGAGGACAGGAAGGCCGGAAGCGCAATGCTCGATGCACAGCGAATGCCAAGACCTCCGTATGAAATTGGGAGAGTAGCCTGAGCCCATGAACAGTTGTCAAACTGAATATTTATTATTTTTGATACTGTATTTTTTAAAGTGGAATCGATCAAAGTAGTTAGAGAATGAAAGTACCACACAGGGCAACTGCGCATGAGATACATTAATTTAGGAGTAAATAGGCACATGCGTAGGATATAAATTGCCATGTGTGGTTTGATTTGGAAAAGGCGATCTGAGTGGCTTCGAAAATTTTCAATTTTTGCGTTAATGACGGCAGGGATTGCGTCTATAAAAATAGGTGCACCGAGCAAAGTGAGCGATGATTTAGTTTCGAGGGATATGTTTGGTGAAAGTGAATTAAATTTATCATAGAGGTCCGAACGTGTATGATCAGAAACATGGTCCGGAAAGAAAATTTCGCACTTGTTGGAATTTAAAGTGAGCCCAATACTTGAAAAGCGGTCGATGATGGATTTCATATCCTGTAGTACATCAGATGCATTTCCTCCTAAAGAGCCATCGTCTAAATACCATAGGTTAAATTTGGAAGCCAGAGAGAAAATAATGGGGTTTATCGCTAGGCTAAACAGTACAGGACCGAGCGGGTCTCCTTGCTGACAACCCACGCAAGAAGGTATTTCCCTTTCGCCAAACATTAATTTTGAAGTTGATCCGTAGCATTGCCACATGTAATTAAAAATTTCCGGTACCTCTTTTTGAATTTCGTCTAATAAAACCCCTCTATCCACGCAGTTGAAAGCATTTTTAACGTCAATTTTAACAAAAACATCATAATTTGTGGAGCCGAGAAACGTACGTGCGGCATGTACTGCCGCCTCACAGCCAGCTCTCACGCCAAAACCGAGCTGTCGAGGTTGGAATTTACTTGATAAGCGGTCCTGAAACGCTCGACAACATAGTTTTGAGGTGAGCCGTCTGAAAGTACTCCCTACGGCAATTGGACGGACACCCCCGTCCTTCTTAGCTAAGGCCACGAGGTTTGCGCCATATATAATTGGGGCTATCTCGGAAGGGACATGCCCGTCCAACATTAAATTTACCAGATTAGTCAGTTCATGAAGCAGGGATTTGCCAGCATCACCTACGAACGGGTTTGTCAAATCTTTAAGGTGTTGCGGGGTTATTCCGTCTAAACCACCTGCCGATCCGTTAGGGAAAGATCTTATTGCTAGAAGAGTGTCCTCTTCGTCTACGCGTAGGGATTGAGACTGCTGGGATGCAGATAAAGGATTTGGGAACTGGGTGGAAGCTGACTGCGCCGGGTGCTTGTCGCGCAGAGAATCAAATGTCTCGGCGGAGTCTGTAGCCAGGGAATCGTCACAAAATAAAAGTTTCGCTGCACCTCTGACATTTCCATCAGAAAGTTTGTTCTCTATAAGTCTTATAGTATTTGGGTGGGAAGTATGAGTATCTTTGGTGAAATTATATTAAATACACAAGTATGTATTTAATATAATATATACTTGTAAGAATATGATACTTTAATAAGTTTATTATTAAAATTATTGTTTTTTTTTTAATATTGTCAGTACATTTTATTAACAATAATAATAAAACTATGAACACGCAAATCAACAGATTTCACTGTATTAAAAAATGACCACTTGTGTGGTCCAGTTACTATCTATACCTACGTAAATCATTTGTTACTAGTAGCTTAGATTTCCACACATTATCTAATAGGTTGTTATAATCAAAACAACCATTATTTATATAAATACTTACTTAAAATTATATTTTTAAGTACAAACGCGTAAATAATTCATACCGTTTTATTAGAACTTATTATAACGCCCGTAAAATTAAATGAAATACGTCTCACGGCCTGTTTACGTTACGGTGGGTGGCGTAAGCGTTTAACCGTTTAACTGGTGAAGATGAGCGTTATCGAAACGTTAAGCGTTCTAGAACAGCTTTTCGATATTTAAAGTACAGATTAAGTGCGATGATTAATTTTTACGAAGGAATTTATTTTCACTGTGAAAATTTTCGAAGTGATTAGGATGGAGTGGTACAGTCGAAAACAGAGATAAGTATACAGTGGACCTAAATAAGGTTGAGATTCTCTCAAAAACTACTGGACCGAATTTAATAATTCTTTTACAGTACATAGTTTTAACTTTTATCTATCAAACGGTGAAAGAATTTTTGCAATAGGTCAAGTAGTTTTTGAGATAATCTCAACCTTAAAAACTCTCCTGTACACCTTTCTCTGTGTTCCACCGTACCTACAAATAGAAATAACTTGAATTTTTTGAAGGGACTTGTTCACTATCTTATATTATATAAAAGCGAAAGTGTGTTAGTTTGTTTTGTTTATATCTTCGGGTGGCTTCAAGTGTCCATTCTAGGATTAAGTTTTATTTAATCTCCAAGTTCCATGAAGCCTACTTCTAATTTGAACGACAGACTAAAGTGAAAATAAAAAATATAATAAATAAAATAAATTCAGCCCAGGGTAACCAATTTTCAATTACGGCAACGGTAATCTGAGGCCTAGGCGGGACGATTTCAATGATATCCCGTCTAGGACGGCCATCGTTCCCACGAAGTACTACAGGTGACATCTTTCGATCCTCTTGACAAAATACAGCTAGCTGAGCGAGGAAATGTGGCCCGATGTGAGCCACAATGGCGACGTCTAACGTACGACCGGCCAGTCCCCCAGCCGGACTCCCCGCTGATATTTCAGCACTCCACGATGACGCTCCCGATGGGATATCGGTTGATTGAACTACCCATAGCACGCAGTACGAGAAAAAGGACGGGTAAGAAAGGAAACAGGTGCCACAAGAACGACCTTCACACCACAAGTGCAAGAAAGGGGAAGAAGAGAAACACGCCCCATAAGAACGACCTTCTTCGCACCACAAGTGCAGAAAAAGTTGAACGGTCCAGGGACACCAATTAATTTTCATTTACGGCAACGGTAATCTGTGGCCTAGGCGGGACGATTTCAATGATATCCCGTCTGGGACGGCCATCATTCCCACTGACGAAGTACTACAACTGACACCTTTCAATCATCTTGACCAAACAGAGCTGAGCGAGGATGTGTGGCCCGATGTTCCCACAAGCAACAATGGCGACGTCTAACGTACGACCGGCCAGTCTCCAGGCCGGGGACCCCCCGCTGATATTTCAGCATCCAACGACTACGCTCCCGATGGGATATTGGCTGAACTACCCATGGCGCATGGCACGAGACAAAAGGACGGGGAAGAAAACACAGGCGCCACAAGGACGTCTTCCTTCGCAAACTCCCTAGATTTTAATTATTATTCTTTATTTCTATTTTATCTTTAGGTATGAAAGAGAGGCAGGCAGATGATCCACTTTAGTGGCCTAGAGACACGATTTTAATCTGTATTATCCTAATTTATACTGGCAATTCCTACGATAATATGTAAATTCATTTTTATTATTATTACATTATTTTGTAATTTAAGATTAGAATATAATGGGACGTTTAGTTAATCCCTAATTAGTAGTTATGTATATATTTATGTGAAATTTAGTTGTTATTATTTTCTTGGAATTGCGGTACAGTTTCTCGACGAAAAATTGAAGACATAGATGATATTTTAAAAGACTTATGTTCTAATTTATAGAATTATGATTTGACATTACATTAGACTATGTAACTAACCCTTTTCTTTTATTTACTTTACCGTTATTTAGGTACAACGAACAGTGATTCGGAAATGGAAATATACTTATTAGTTTATGTCTATAAGTACATAGATGTGACTGACAAGTGTTGATACCACAATCTTCAAGCAAAGTTATGTCACCTTTTGGCATACTTTCCTACCTTTTCAGTACTCATAACGCCCCATAATATAACCGTAATGCCACATAAAACTATATCATTTCCCTGAAACTTTTCTCTTCGAGGACTCAATAAACACGCCCGCATACATATATCCCATAAAAGTTCTGCAACTTTTCAGCTTATTATGAATCATTTTTCCTTGTGACAAGTTTGTAGTCCCTCCACGTAGGTCCCACGGCGAAGCTACAAATCAAACTGAGTAGAACTAGTGAGTGGTGACCCTAAGAATAGATAAGGCCCAGAGGTAAGGGTGGGGACTTATTTTTCTCGCATTGGTTTGGTGTAAGCAAAGTAGCCTGTAGCAAGACGAAATTATTGTTCAATTGTATTTATGACGTATATCTCTCCAGCAAAGACGACGTTCTTGAGGAACTACATTTTAAATTTTAATACACATGGGCGCAAGACCTTATCTCATTTTTAAAATGTGCAGCAACCGAAGACTTTTGAAAATAAGTGGCGGGACTTGGTGACCAATTTTAAGGTACTGATGGATAAACGGTTGGAACTCCAAGAAGAAGTAAAGAGAAGAAAAGTTTAATATTTTGGTCATATTATGCGGAATCCCCGATATAACCTGCTGCAGCTAATAATCGCAGAGAAGAGGACGTTGTAGTCATGTCGATCGTCGTTTCTTGTTCGGCTTGATTATCACGTCGGTTTTTCACGGCAGCGACTTGAGATCACGTCGTTACAATCTTTTACAGGACTATATCCTGTATTCGCGTAAACAGTCATTTTCAGAGCTTCAGTGTTTCATTGCGACCATGTAGTTAATATACCAGAATATTACCTACAGCACCCATAACTATAAAAATATCGTGATTGGTTCGGTTAATACCGACCATCCTTGTTCTGGACAGTCATCCAGATTGTGAAGATTGCCATGATGTTGTCCAATATTCGATGAGAAGAGGAACGGTGCTTCATGGCTGCCTTTCTGTGCTGACAGAAGGAGATGGAGTTACGGAAGCGATGCGGGAAAACTCTTATCTCTTACTCCTTGCACCGACAATGTTTTCCCCAAGCTTATAATAGTTTCCCCTCCATTGTTCGACGGAGGCGCCCTCTGGTGGCGAAATAAATAACACAACGTAACGCTCGCTCACGCAAGCGCCCATTCATTATAGCCCACCTGACAGATATTCATTGTTCTATATGACAACTGTAATTAAGGATCGCGTATTTTTCGGAAATGCCCCGAAATGCGAGGTTGACAACCTGTGGTTTAGTAATCCGGTTTCTTTCTTTATAACGTTTTGACGGGGGTGGAAATTGAACGTTGTGTATAACACTTTTGGTAATTTTAGGGTGGTATTAGTGGTGAGGAAATTTGGAAGAATATTGTTTCAAGGAAAGCTTTTAAAAATAAATAAACGAAGCAAACAATTATGCCATGTATTGTACATAGAAAAATAGTAATAAAGATTTTGTACATATTTTTTTTGAATAAAATTAATTAATTAGAAGATATTATTTTTTTAAGATTGGCAGCGCTAGTTGGCCCATGTCAGGCCCTTAATTTACCACATAATTAGGTATACCTACGCACGTAACTATGCTACTTAAACTACCTACTCAAGTTAAGGGTATTCAATCGCTCTACCTATTTTAAGAACCACGTTTACTTACACAACTTAATCCAATTAGGTAGTTATTTCGCAAAAACCTTCTTACGTAAACCTTTGAATTGTAGGTATAAAATTCACAATGACTCTAAAAACGAACTAGATAAGTAACTTAGATATCACGCGGAGATTAAAAAAACCATTTTATACTGAACAAAAAACGTTGGACACTGAATGTGCATGACCTCATCAAGGTCACCATTCGCCATTTTGACGAGGTCAACGTTCCATAGAAATAATGGGGTAATTAATATTGTACATAGAATTCGTTAAGGTCGACGACCACCGGCTTTTTGTGTGATGTGATGATAAGTCGGTGGGTATCCGGATATATACCTTGTTTTTCAATCAGAGGAATGATGGACAAGTCTGTGTTTGTGAATAGGTAGGTAATGAAGTTATATTGTAATAATTATTTGATATTATACCACTGGGCTGACAGATAGAATATAATTGAAATGCTTTACTTGAGAGACATAGATATAGCGAATGTTAGTGCAAAGATAAACCAAGAAGAAGGTATGGACAACAGCAGATCAATGGTAACACTTGCAGTACGAATTAAAATCTTACGACGCAGATAATAAGAACGATCCAAAGTCCAAAGTGTTACACTCGATATGCTGTTAGTTGTACATAAATTGTTGATGTTTTAAAAAATCAAGTAGGTACCTACGAAGTAAGCGAGCATGAAGATAGTGATGAATTCAGAAGAAGCCAAGATAATGTGCCATGATGGCAGTAAAGCTGATGGAAGCCCATCTGTTTCGACATTTCTATTGGAAGGCATGAGTTTATGTATCTTTATTTAACATTCACACAATCATAACACAAACCTAGGAGTACCTACTTATATTTAAACGAAATATGTAACAAAGAAATTGTAGTATTAGAGCAAATGTGATGTGCAAACAGTATCCAGGCCAGCGTGTGCTTCACTAAAGAAGGGAAGAAGGACTATGGACAAAGTCAAAATGAATGAAAGGTCAAGAATGGATGACGATCAATGGCCAGACGACTGGTCTGTTAGGTAGACGTAATATCTTAGCCACATTTGATGTGGCAACAACATTAGAAAATTTGATATTGACAAATGTCACAAAGTGTCGAGTTCATTTATAAACGTTTAAAAATATCAATCATTATTAAATCATGAGGCGGATGTTTCAAATAAGTATTACCATAAGTTGACCGTTGCTAATTTAAATGGCTGTGTGAACACTAGACTGAGGTGATGTCATTGAGCCTAAAATACTCGTAAGCCTAAAACGTTTTAACAGATGGCAAGTCGATAAAGTTTGCCTGGAGACAAATGTATGGGTTATCTTCAACAACGATATCCATCTATTATACATATACATGAAGGATTACTGGACGATATAATAAAAAAAATAGCAAGATATTTCTAAACAAAGGATGAAAGTTAAAATCGGTAAGGAAGAATAATTAAAAGAAGAAGCAGAAAGAGGCAAGAAAGCCCGAAAGAAAACGATAGAAAGTAATATATACAGAGGAAGAAAGCAAAACAAAAATAAGTATTTATGGAATTAAACTTTAGTCGCTGCCAGAATTGCCATTGCTTAAAAGTCTCAAGGCTGCTCAAAGGAAGAAAGTTGAAGTCAAGCATTAAAGTTTAAAAATTTGCGCTTTTCTGTATCTACTGGTTATCAGAATGCAACAAAAATAATTGCTTGGAGCACCACAATCTAAAATTTAGAATATCGTGTTCCAACATTTAGATTTAAGTGGTTCCCTGGGTACCTTTACATTAACAAGGTTTTGGCCCATACCTCACAAACAGGTGTGAGATCGCAAAATCCGAAATACTTGTGAACAATAACACATCGGCAAATAATCGGAGTCACGAGCGTGACGTGACATGACATGGGGCGACGTCCGAGGCAAGGTCACAAGTCACGTTGACGATACTCGCGATTGCCAGGTTGAAGGAACTCATTCGAGCCGAGTTCATTGAAGCACGTCAACGGTAATTCTTTGGTCTTCGTACCGTTTTTACTGTCTCCCTCAATAAGAATTGAAATCGTGCTTCAAGTGCCACCATTGATGTGCTATCGAGTGTACTAGGCCATGTGTGAGTCAGAATCGATTATGCCTTTAGTACCTAAAGATTGACGTGGTCTCGATATTTTCGTCGATTGCGAAGGATAGGCAATTAGTCACATAGGCTAGTAAAGAATGACTACACATAATTAAGACTAATATAATATTAAGAATCAGGGTTTCCTGGTAGATATAATGCATGTACTATAAAGTACCCAACTTGGAAATCTGCTAGCGGTCTAAACAGGTGAATATTTGGGGGAAAATAGCTTTCTTGAAGTGGAGATAAGTAGGGCACGGAGATATAACGATTGCTGGACATACAAAGCAACTGTCTGGAGGCCGTGTATGGGACATTGGAAAGTGAGAAAACCGCCGCCCATGCGATGGTCAGACGACATCTCACGCACAAGTGATAATGGTTATGTACGGCCAGAAACTAAGGTGTCTTTTGGCAATTTGTGTGACAACACAAGTCCGCCGCTTGGATGCATCTTCTTCTTGTAGTAGGTACCTCTCCACTACCGGAGATTGGCTGTCATCGCGTATTTGTACCTGTCTTGAGCGAACCGGAACAGTTTCATATCCAAGATTTTTTCCGGCGCCCTTCCGCCTGCTATTTTACCCATCATAATTAATTGGAGCAGTTCGTATCTGTCATGCATCTTAATTAATCCAATTTGGAATAACTAGCTCGTTAGTATCCTAGGAATAAGGACAGTTTGCTCTCATCTCCACAAGCGGCACGTCAACAAAACAGAAAGTCACTTAACCTGACCTAACATCCGAAGGCACAGTTAAGTTACAACCGTGTGCAGCCGGTAAGTGGGTAAGCGGGAGGGCAAGCACTCCCGGAGGCTCTCATCCGGTTTGAATGGACGTTGGACATCGCTTCACCTGCACTAGACTAGAGTAATATAAAGTTTGTTTTACTAAGATGGACTGGTTATTGGAGAGGAGTTTAAAGTGAACAATGGACCATGTTTAACTCATACGAATGACAGCCGATCAATGGTAACACTTGAAGTAGATATGATTTCAACGAGGCAGATAATAATAACGGTCCAAAGTGTTACACAATGTGCTTTGGGCTGTACTAATTCCATCTGCGTTACGACAAGGACGCCCATAGATTCCATGTAAAATTCCCTGTGATTCAAATAAATGTGCTATAGATAAAAACCTCACACTACGGATACTTTTGGGGAAAGTATAAATTAATTTGTACCTTATTTAGTTAACTCCATACCACCTCTTAATACATCGTTAGTCATTTAAATTACATTTCACTACAATATTAGTATTTATGACAAAAGCAATGTCTATAAATCTTCTGTTAATTATTAATTAATGAATGCGGAGTTAAAACAGTGACTGTTATTAAATTAAATTCATCAATAAAGCCTGATTAAACTTCTGGTCGACACATTTGTAATTTACATATTTTAAATTGGATCTAGTCACTTTACGAACAATAAATGCTGTTGCTTCAAAAAAATTCTAGTTTAAGTCTGGTATATGTTTTGCGATTACGTAATAAGGAGGTATATGGTTTAATGTTTAAATGGTGGTGTCCTAGAATATCTCACTCAAGTATACAACAGTGACAGTTCAAGGTATATTTAGTATTCTATGGTTTAGGTTTAGTGACCGCTACGCACGACAAAATTACACATCTCCTTAATATTGTACAGCCGAAAGTCGGTACATCAATCTACACAAATCCATTGCAATATATGCAGGATGTTGTCGGCAGCCCCAACAGCATCCTGGAAGTAATCGCGTGGAGGTATGACTCTCCAATGATAAAAGAATTCGTTGAGCTGTTGATGAGAAAGAGCTAACTCTTTTTGATCAGATCAACGAAACATACCAAATAACTCGCTAACAATAATTTTTAAGGTGTTTTACTAAAAAAGTGGATCCATATGTTATCTTCAATAAAAAGTTTTATTATTATTATAAATGCCGTAAGTATATGCCTGTCAAATATTTTACTTTACGAAACAATCGTAACAGAGATTTTCAAATCGTATTAAATTAGAATATGAGTTTTTTTAAAGATTGAGGGTGCCATCTAGGGCTATACAGGGTGTAACGTAAAGGGTATATGAAGCCGAAGCGAGGGTGTTCAGTATTGGTAACTGGACAACTTTTGTTCTACGACTTTTCGATTTTCGCGAATTTATTTTTCGATTTTTCATACATTTCGCACCGGTCAGCTGATCGATTTGTATGAGACATTAATTTATTTTTATTTTTTTATTCGAAAAGTCGTAGAACAAAAGTTCCTCCGTCCCTTCGGCTTCATATACTCTTTACATTACACCCCTGTAGAATAAGCCATATCTACAATGTTTGCAAATCCGAGACAGCGAATCAGCGATGCGAAATTCCATCCAACTACGCCATATGGTTACTAGTTCGGGTTACACAAGAGCTTTCGTGGGAAACTGCACTCGGTGCATCGCAGCCGATGTCAGTGTAATTAATATCTTGATTACCGACGGGTTGTCATGCCTAGTGATTTGATTATGATTGGAAGGAAATTGCTGGATAATTCTTACGTAGCAACTATTAAGTAATCTGTGACTTCTTAGAAAATTAGCGTAGTTTTGCCTGAGAACCTTAGGCGTTTTCGAAGAAGCATTGTTTTGGCAAAAATTGTGGGAGAATCGGGCAAAGATATTGAATTTATTCCTACATCGATGTTTTCATAGATTTAAAGTTATATAGGCGTATAATTTGAAACAAAAAAACAACACTGATAAAAATATTATTAATAAGTAATAATAAAAAACATAAAAATGCATAATAGCATAAGAGTGAGCGGGACGAGTTGCATAGCGTGTCTCACTCTCGAATCGACCGCTTTATGTATTTTATTTGCTGCTAATTGTATGTGGAATTACATATTATTTTGCAAAACAGTAGCGCCTGCCTCAGACTGTCACTAGATGTAGATACGTATAAAGTAATAGGAGAAGTCAACTTCCTGCTTATCTAAAGCGTACACGAAGAAAAATGTTTGCCTTAAAAACAACCCTAAAGCTCAAACTTTAAAGTCTACTCCTCAAACCACTTGCAAACTTACATTTACCGTTCAAAAAGAGAGTTTACTTTCAATTTTGCTTCAATCTACTAGCTAGCACGGTGTATTTTATACTTAACAAAAACAGGCAAGTGATAGTGGTCAATAAAGTAGGCAAGTAGTCTTTCAAGTGGTTTAGCGGACCACTCCGGATGGCCATATGGCGAGCTGTTAAGTAGGTTATGAAAAGTGAAAGGTTGTGTAATCGAATAGTTTAAAAGCCAGTTCTGTGGCCGTGAATGTAATAAAATATGCAAGTTTATAGCTTCGGTTTGGTAATACTAGTCTCTTTTGTTCAAAACCGTTTTTTTTGCACTACCAAATAATGTCCTGTAGGTAGTTCTATGCAAAGATAGTTCTAAATATAGGTATCTTGAGGAAACCATTTGGTAACAATATTAGTTATTTGAATATTAGCAGTTCTGTGTTGCCACAATAATAAGCAAAAATATAAATGAATTGGGTGCTGTAATATACACATTCGTTAAACGTATAATAATATTATATACCTACCTATGGCCTGTATATTTAAGAACAGAATTGGTACTGTATATTTAAAAAAAATATTGTTCAGTGTGTCGCAATTTCAACCCAAATAATGGCCTAGACTTAGGCCTAAACCTAGCATTTAAAATGCTAGATTTTCTTATACGCATAGAAAACATTGGTACCTACATACTCCACTCCTCACAGACGTCGCAATTCAAAGATTAAATTGAAAATTCGCTGTTTCGAAGATTAAAACTAAAAAGCTTTTCGTAAATTCGTTTCATTTTCATTAACCTAAGAAGCGAGTGTGCTTGACCCACACTTGACCTATGGGGTGAAAATTTAAGACAGAAGTAACTCGACGAAGTTGTTGAGAGAGTGAGGTGAACGAGCATTTAAGAGGTACTTGTTACTTAATCGTTTTAGAAAAAGTCTGTGCAAATTCTGGGTAGGTACAATACTAATCATTTGTTCATCAGATGAGAGCTCGGTTGCGTAGTGGGTCATTGAATTTCCGATACGGAGGTCCCAGGTTTGATGCACAATTAGGTCGGTTTTCCTCTGTTTTTTCGAAGTAAATAATGGTGAAGAAAAACATCGTGATGCAGGTTGCGGAAAAAACTTAGGTATTAAATTTTTATTTAACCTCCTACTGATGATGGATGAGACTTAATAGATAACACATACACAAGCTTCGAGGTAATAGAGTAAATATTATTAAGGTATGAACATTGATCTCCTATAAACAACTAGATACACAAATGTCTTATTAAAACAATTAAAACGTAACGTATGAACGTAAGTACCGTTAGTGATAGATATTTATTATTGCTCAACAAGCTACCTATTCATACGCTGAATTCTCTACCCAAAGGTTGTCTGGAAGAGATCGCTTTGAGCGATAAGACCGCCAATTGTAATATTAACGACCTATAACCTATTTTTTTTTGTATTTCTTTTCTTTATTGCAATAAAGAATATTTATCTTATCTTAAAAAAACGTCCAAATAAGGGTACATTGTCAACGTCCAAATAATGTCCAATAAAGCAAATGAGGGTCCATTCATCCGTTTGGACCTTCTTTGCGCTCGGACATTTTTAGAAGGCAGACTGTGTATCTAGTTGTTTATAGGAGATCAATGGGTATGAATAATAAATGGAGCAATATAGTGTTGGAGATAAACATTTTATACCTAATACCTATTTTTCACTTACGATTATGATACAAGGTTTATTTATTCACGCTAGACGCTAGATGCAGTACCTGAAAAATAAAAATGGTATTAGTCAAACAGAAATAGTTACACTATGTAGTTCAAATAACAGCAGATCAAGTGTAACACTTTGGACCGTTGTTATTATCTTCATCATTAGAGTTGAGTTCGTACTGCAAGTGTTACCATTGCTCTACTGTTCGTCCGTACCTACCTAGTGTATTTCCACCATCCTTAGGGACGTACGCACAATATATCCTAATCTATAAATATAATAGACTGTAAAAAAGTTGTGTCTGTACATTGGATATTTATTGATAATAATAATTGTAATGTGTTTTAGGATCGATACTGATGCCAAAACACTAATTTTTAGAATTTTTGTCTGTTTGTCTGTGACTTTGTACAAGTATCACGCCATAACTACTGAAGGGATTTTGATGGGAGTTTTACTAGGAGATAGCTGAAATATCCGGACAGCTCATAGGCTATAAGCCATGGCGGTATGTGAAGTGGAAACAAGGATCCAGAGAGGAAGATCTGCCTCCTAATCTCCTCCATCCTCCTCCTCTACGCAAACGAAGTTGCGGGGTACAGCTAGTATAATATATAATTTTAAGAATGTAATTTAGGTACCTAAGTAATTAATTAATAATTATAATAACAGCATTCGTAATTAATTTGGCAAACGAACGATGCTATAAGCTTTTAATAATGCAATTTGGCAAAATATTTATACAGAAACCGCTGACAAACGGTGGACCATTCGTGAATTAACGATAAATGATAATCGACGTGGAACGGTGAAATAATGGGAGAAGGTAAACATGGGACGGATCTAGGGTTTCTTTTTAGGGGGCGATAAAAAGAGGGTCGTTGGACTCGCTAGATGTAGCGGTCTACTCCTAGGTATTTGTAGTTATATTTGTTTTCTGTGGCCTCACAATATGAGATTCATAATAGATACGGAATACGTCACGTCATATTTTCATCTATTAACGTCATTAGCTATTGCCGTCTATTTTAGTTTAAATATTTACTCCGCTGGCTCAGTAACCCGAAGTCGATCTGGACCTCCGCAACGAAAAGACGCCAGTCGTGCCGGTCCTGCATCGACTGCTGCCACGTGTTTACCTGCAGTCCATGCAGGTCCTTCTAGATTTCGTCCTTCCAGCGGTAGGTTTTTATTTTGAATATCTCTAATTGATTTACCAATTAATTTCGATTCTGTTTTCAATTTTCGGCGTAAAACCTAGCAAAATTGTGTTACTTTTTGGTTTCCATTTCTCTGGCGACCGCCCCTTGATCCGTTACTGTAGGAAACGATGAAACCAGTGAAATAAGGGCGAAAATGGTGAATTGGACGCGCAATCAGCAAACCATTTCAGTTGCGGAAATGAATTCTCGCATGGTTTGGCTCGCATCAGAGGTAAGTCATCGATGTAGTGTTAAATGACACATGGATGTGGTTTCTAATTAACATAATAAATTAATACATAAAACAAGGTCAATGGGGTTAAGAAGTTTAGTAATGAATTAATTATTAAATTATTTCCAATAATTCTTCAAATTACTCATAAAATAAATGTGAACTTTGGAAACCCCCGTACCCCGGAAACACAGACCACTTACCCCATAGACCTGTAACAGGAGGGCGCCCGTGTCTACCTGCACATTAGCTCAAAATTGCTTCGCGACACGTGTAACCTAGTGATATTATCGACATTGACGCATTTCTTTAATACGGCACCCCTGTCCCCCGCTTGGTCTCTATGCGCTCATCGTTGACAGAATTTTTCGCTTGCAGAAGACATTGCCACATTTCAATGGAGCTTTGCCCCACCTACAAAACTACGTGACCATTTAAGCTGGACCTATCATTTTGTTGGGGACTTACAGGTTCCATATTGCATAATCACAATCAGTATGATTTTCTACTACTCTCGCAACTCCTATAGAAGAATAACTAAAACAATGAATAAATCGCTTCGATTTCTTACTATTTTCTGAATTCTTAATTAAGCTGTTTTTTTCGAATCGCAACTTGTACAAAACTTTATTTTAAACCAATAATTTTAATAAACAACGGAGATATTTTTACATTTATTCGTTATCTTGTACTACTTGCGGTTGATGGTGGGGCAGAATCTGGCATTGTCATTTGTACCGATTTCATGTCTATTGGATAAGTGGTCTGTGCTTGGAAAACACGTTATGCAGTTGGTGCCGGTGGCTGTCGCTCGGCAACAGTTCTCGGGCTTAATGAGCGGCCTGAACGGCTCTGACAATAGCTTTGGTTACTAAACCACACGAGAAGAAGTAGAAAAATGTCAAAAATCATATCTTTAAAAATTTAAATAATTACAGATATTTGAAAATCGGGAATCTGATAGTTATACTAATTATCTAGAAACTCCATACTAAATTCGTTTTGCCAAAAAGGGATAAAGTACGTCTTTGATCATCAATATTTCTGCCGTTAATTTAAATTTGGAAAAACTTCGTTGTAATTTCGACTCCCCATTTCGTATAACTAACAGAAAAATAGAACATGATGAAAAAATTCTTACCGTGGGCAGGACTTGAACCTGCGACCTTGTCATTCCGTGACACACTCTTACCAACTGAGCCACCACAGGTCACGCTACAAGTCAAGTTCAAGTCCTGCCCACGGTAAGAATTTTTTCATCATGTTCTAATTTATTCACCGAGCATGGATAATGCGTAATTCAAAATTCTGAGAAAAAAAACTTTTGAAAGATATACGATAAAATGATCCTATACTATAAAGGCTCCATTTTGCCTCCGGAGGTTATCATAACCCTAAAAACGTGTAATTTAGCACCTATTTTTAATTTTACAAATCCTTTTAGGCAGAAATAATGAAATGCGACTATTCGCAGTATACCTGCAGATCCAAGAATAGAAGGTCTTGACAAAGTAATCCAAGTGTGTGATAAAAATCTTTGGTTCGTATAGAAAATCATAAAAAGGAGATTGATATTGGATTTTTGAATCGAGGTCGATACTATACGAGCTATCATACTCGTAGACTGCAATCTCGTGGTTCAATCTGTACAGGTATTTTTACAACTTTGTGTACAGTATTGCAAGCTTGCAACCTATTGTGTCTTTCATATACCTAGAAGAGCTCGGTGGCGTAGTGGTTGGGTCACTGGACTTACGATATCGAGGCCCCAGGTTCGATCCCCGGCCAGATCGACCGCAGCCCAAATGAAGTGTCTTATTTTGTAAACAAATATGATGGTCTAATGTGTAAAACAGGTAGTTGTGATGTAACACTGAAGGAACTGATTGATCGAACCCGTTCATTATTGTAAAAATAAAGTGATCCGATCTAATAATGTGAAAATAACTATGCAATAATCACAGAATAGTCTAAAATGTTAGTGGGGTAGGGTGGTTTTTGTTTACAAAATAAGACACTTGATTTGGGCTGTACTATACCTACATTTACCAGACGATGTCAGTAAGAATTTCTAGAAATGAAAACAGATTCTACTGTTAAAAGATGATCCATCTCTTAACATTGGAGAAAGTTGCCTCTCTCGCTTGCGAATAATTGTGCCGTTTTCCTCGACTTAAGTAAGGTTTTTCAGCATTGGTACAAATTAAAAATAAGCAGCGAAATCGTCTTGCCGTTGATAATGACCTGGTAGCTCTGGCCAAGACTGCGCCTGAAATTGACCAATTGGTTCCAAAAATGCAGGCGCCGATATCTCATTAAAAATATTATCCTTTAAAATCTATTTCTGGAAGTGAATGAATACCACAGTTTTAATTTATTCGATTATGATTGTATGAGAAATAAATGATAAATGTCTTGAAAATATTGCTTTTCTAATTCTTTAATGATAAAAATGAGGAGAGGGGCGTGAATATATTTTTTATAATACGGGTTAGGCTCGATTCTTAAAAGGTTGGGAAACCCTGGTTCAGAGTACGGGAAACATTAGCCTGAAGTAATATATCGTTAATTCATAAATATTAAATACCACATCCATAAGTACATATGAGGAGCTCGTACTGTAAGGATCCACCTACGAGTTACTCGATTCGGAAAAATGGCGCGGAAATTAATGCACATTGATAAAACCGTAATCCGATCGCACAGAATATTTAACGAACCACAGACGTAACCGGTTAAGGCCCTTACACGTTACCTGACAACAGAGCGTAGTAAATTAAATTGGACGGAAAGGATTTCGTTGAAACTCTTCAATATTTCGATGCAAAACTACGATTGCTAATGTAAATGGCTAATAAAAATATGTACGTAATCTCTGTAAAGATCTGTAAAATCTAGAATTTAACACAATAATATTTTCCTGCTCCAAGTATTTGAAAAATAAACATAGGTAAGATTTAAATGTGTCAAAAATATGTAGCATTATTTTTACGATCCAAGCTGGAATATATAAAATATCTATTATGAGCTTACTAATTTTACGAATTAGTTCAGTACCTTCCTTGTTCCTTATAAGCTTGTAACCCAATTGTGCGGATAGGCACGCTAAATTTAAACTTCACCAAGCTATAAGTTTTTCTTTTGTTTATGCATCTTCGGATGCATAAACATCCGGATGTTTCTTTTAATTCAAATAAGTACACAAATTGTTTCTTAGTCACCAATACACCCATTCTGACAAACTGATATCACGATCCTCGCACATAAACTGCGAATAGTTACTCCCAATAAGTCCCTAAATCCATCGACCCGACCTGACCCGATCGTAACGCAATCCGCGCCAGATTATGTATACGACCCTTAACACCGGGCCGGATCGGGTAACGTCGGGCATATTAACCCGGATGCTGAATAAAATAAGCGATCAGATCATTCGTACGCTCCATGGGGAGAGAATGCAGGGCGTTTTTACGCAGATGATAACAATTCAAAAAATACTTATTGAGCGAAAAAGGAGAAAGACAATCCTAGGTTTAGCTTAGCGTGCTTCGTCATCAGCCTCCTTGTCACTCTGCCACCCATTCTGCCGGCCAGTCATTCTGGTGAGGAGACCCCAACAATAATTCCTCTGTCGCTGAAACTTTTTTGTATACTTAATAACCTATTTATATTAACAATTGTCGGAGAATCCAACAATATATACATGTGGAAGTTACTTTAAAATAATTCTGTATTCAACTAGACTACAGGTGAATTTGACGTCGAACGCGGGCTTGTTCTAAAAAAAACTTTATCATATAACTGTAACATTATTTAGATAATAGTCATTGTTATTAAAGTCGTTTTTTAAACTTTTTACGTTTAATTATTGTAAGACAGATTGTTTCTTAAACGATATGCTGTGTAAAATCTACGGCATGTGAACTCCGCCAATCCGTACTATGCCCGCGTGGTGGATCATGACCCCAGCTCCCTCGATGTATGGGAAGGTACCTATGTGCCCGAGCAGTGGGGCAATATAAATATACTGATGATGATGTGTAGGCAAAATAAGTTTTAGACATTTTGCTATTCAGTTTTATTAATACTTAGGTAATTTGAGTTTTAGGTGTTTTGCTATTCAGGCAAATAGCTTCTTAGGCATTGATTTTATGCATTTTGCGTGTTAGACATAGCGCTCATGGGGGATTTTTATACCTCCTGTTATATCAGTTAATCAAATCAAATCAATACATTTATTTATCAGAATACACAGAATACGAGATGTTATACAATTTAATAATAAAAACATGGTATTCAGTCTGTTAAGAGGCGTACAAATGTTATACACACTGATGACGGTCACTGAACTCCTTTATCGCAATTGTATTCCTTTAGACATTATTTTAGAAGTGGTAGAACAAAAGTTGTTCCCCTATCGAATGTAATAGTATTATATATCGTGAACAGAGAATAAACAGTAGTGAAACACGCAAATGTGAGATTGTGATCGATTAACAGATTATTCTTAATATTTTACCGTCTAGACAGCAACAATCTAGACCTTTCCGAGAATACGTCTCTTGCCTAATTGAATACAGTATGTCTACCGAAACACATACTGTGCAGACATTTCGCGAAATGACGACCTCGTTAGCACTCTGAATAGACAAAGATAGTAATTTGCGAAAATCTCCAAAAGAAATAGGCAACTACGTTATAGAAATAATATTGTGAGGTAAGCACTGAAAGGTCTTATTTATACTTAGTTAAAAAGCCCAAGTAATAGTAGCTGAAGTTGGTTTCGTCAGCTAAGTCTTATAATATACGTCAGGTGTTTCTATATATAGAGGTAAACTTGAAATATCGAGTGTACGAAAGTTTTTATTACTAGCTTTCTTTTTCTGGACCAGTCGTTAAACTCCAAAAGTGAATTGTGTAATTAAATCTAAAACCTACGAAATATATTAAAAACTACTTAAAATACTTAAAACTACCTAGAAAAAAACCCTTATCTAAACACAGTCTAAAAATTTCGGCCCTCTTGGAAGGGTGCCCATCACCACCAGTACCACACCACACAACCCTCTTGTGCTCTTGGTAAAATGGTCTGACAACCCAATATTCATACTACTTCCGATTGGTGCTGAATAAACATTTCCTTTCGGGTAAAGCTTCAATATACGGACAGAAGCAGAACTACGTAAATAACCATATTACTAAAGTTATTGCATTGCCAATAGACATAGAAAACCGGCGGTTCGGGATCACCCAGGCATTCAGGAGCATCTGGTGCAGACGAGGGCCTACAGGAGTGGGATCGATCGGAATTCGATAAAATTAAAGATTCAAGAAGCGTGCCAGGGAAAAGCTTGGCAAAATGTGTGGGACAAGTGTTAAACTACAACGTTTATTAATCACGCAACGAGTTACCAACAAAATACCTAACAGATGTCTATATCCATACCATCAGACTGATGGAAATTATGGTTTTGAAGACCTCTATCCAGCCACTAGTGGTATAAGCGCAAGTAAGCTAACAACAGATCGATTGTGGCTAAAAACAGACCACACTTTGGACTATGGTCCGTTCTTATTATCTGCGTCGAAAGAGTTTAAATCGCACTGCAAGTGTTACCATTGATCTGCGTCTGCGGAACGTCCGTCCGTACTACGGAAATATGATCGAGAAGCTTTGCCATCGTTGGAAGACTAAGAGGTTACGAGGTTTATTTATGAAATGAAGTCATTATTTTACCTAATTGATATGGAGTATTGGCTTAAACAGTCAGATAATCTACAAACTAAGAGTTCGCATTTGTAGAAGGGCTATGCTGCATAGCCTATGCAGGATTTAATTCCCCAACTTAAGAGTATAATAATTGCTTGGCCTCCTGAGTCCTGGACGGACGAAGTGTCAGAGCTGCCTTACCTGCCGCTGGAGGTAACAGGAGGGCGCCCGTGTCTGCCCGTACTGGAGCGCAAAATTGCTTCGTGACACGTGTAACCTAGAGATATTATCGACATGGACGCATCTCTTTAATACGGCAGCCCTGTCCCCCGCTCCGTTTCTATGCGCTCATCGTTGACAGAATTTTTCGCTTGCAACTTTGTACCGATTTCATGTCTATTGTAAGTGGTCTGTGGCCATGCCAGATCATTGTGGGTCATCAAACTTGTTGGTCAGTTTGTTCAGGCGCATCTAGGTGCATGTCACCTCCTTTCTCATGCACCTTCACGGCGGACGTCGAGGCCATAAACTCACTGGCATTACGGTCATTCGGAAGACATTTTTCTCTCGGCTTTTCGGCGGTCTCGGTCGGTATAAATAAATACAAAGATTAATAATCGGTTCGGCGGCCTAACGAATAATAACTACTTGTGTGTTGTGAACTATGTGGTGTAAGCACATTTAAGGACAATCGTAGCATCTAATTACACCGCAGAGAAACCCAGAGCTGCCGCCGCCTGCACTGCACCCTGCATGCATGAGGGTGAGTACCCACTCACCCTCATGCATGCAGGCAATCTAGGTGCGCAAACACAGTTGTTCCATATACCCTAACATGTCGAGTTATCCAGTCTAGTCTGACCCGTTACGCTACAGTTTTATAACTTGCACCACTTCTTAAGGCAAATCCAGCGGCCGCATTCCCACTTACGGTTAATATGTTTATTTACCAAGTACCACTCCGAGAGGGTCCTATATACAGGGCGTACGCAGATACAAGCCCCAATAACAGAGCATACTGTATGGTGATGGTTTGTGTAAAGGGTATGATAGGATATTTGTATTCATGTACGCTATTTCTTTTTGATTTATTATTGTTTATTTACATAATTTCTTTGGTAAATGTTGCCTTCAATTGAAGATACTGAAATAATTTTGTAAATGAGTAGAAATGTGAGATATTATTTTGTTTCTTATTCTCGGGATTTGCGAATTTGAACATTACAATGTTGGATGTGAAAATTGGATAGAAATTAATTTAAAAAGAAAATGCTTAGAGGAATTTAGAAATCAAACAGAAAACTATTTTGTTTCATTTCGTCATTATCATGCGTGACATGACAATACAATTATTATAGTCATTTAAATAACAATATTTTATTTCGTCATAGGTAATCGCACAATTATGCTACCACTTTCAAACGCACTGAGTCTCTACCCGAAGCTTGTCTGGAAGAGATCGCTCTAAGCGATAAGACCGCCTATTTTAAAATAATTGTTTAAGATAGGTATCTGTATCTGTTTAAAATAACGGAGTATTAAATATGTAAAAGCGTAGCTTTAAAGGCTCAGTTGGGTCAATGGACTTGTGATGTGATACGGAGGTCCCGGGATCGATTCCCAGCTAGGTCATCCATGTACCAATGAGTAAACCTCGGTTTTATCGACGGAAAAACTTACGTACATTTACCGAGTGCTTTCAAAACGGTGAAGGAAAACATCATGAAATGAAACCTGCATGCCGTAGAAGAAATAAAATCTAAGCCATGTGAAATCCGCCAATCCGCGTGGTGGATCATGGCCCCAGCTCCATCGATGTAAGGGAAGGTCTGTGTCCGAGCAGTGGGGACATATAAATAGACTAATGATGATGATGTATTAAAATTTTAAAAACGCCCATCATGCCTAACCACACGACAAACACTGCACACAAGCTGAAGTTGGTTTCCCATCGCCCCTATACCCGGGAAATCACTTCTACTTTAAACTTAGTTCCGATACAGCTCTGTAGCATGGTACCCCAAGAACCTTCGTTACCCCAAGGGCCTGCTCAAAACCCAATTACAAGTTCCCAACCCCGCATATTAACAAAACTATTCAATTAATTCTACAACGAATTACCAGTGTAATCCTAATGCGTGATCCAAGTTTTATGATAGTGATGGGAAGATGTAAGAATGATAAGATAGATTGCGTTGGTTTTGGGTTCAAATTTTGCTTTGAGGGACTCTTAGTCTAGATGACTTTCGGCCATGTGTGTGATGTCATTATGTCTTTAGGATGATGGTGAGTCCTTGGAGAGTAACATGACTATCACTTACTGTGACACTGTCAAGGTCAGCATCAAATATGGAGGTATTTATAATTTATTGTGTTAAGGTTCTAAAAGAGAGATCAGAAATCCATTTCTCCCGACTATTTGGAAAAGCGGACATTTTGGGAAAGTGGACATTTTGGCAAATGGACCATTTGGGAAAGTAGTCATTTCGGGAAAGTGTACATTTTGGAACAGTGAACTTTTTGGACCAGTGAACATTTTGGACCAGTGAACATTTTGGACCAGTGAACATTTTGGACCAGTGAACATTTTGGACCAGTGAACATTTTGGACCTGAGCGTTTATTAATTAAGTACTTAATAATCATCATCCACTTTGGGCCACTTCTTATTTTTCACGTGTGGTTTAGTGACCAAACCTATATGTCAGAGTTATTCGGCTGCTGCCGAACAACATCAACTAAGAGTCGGTCTAAAAGTGTTATCCGATGCAGAGGGGTTCAGATAAAATGTCACCAGGTGTTGACCTCGCCCAACGTTGGTTAAATTATACGAACGTTTTCAACTTGTAATCGCAACTGGACCCCTCTTTGGTCCACTGAGCCAGCGGAGTAGTTGTCCATTCACCCCCAATCCTGCCCAACACTATTTAATGCAAGTTGTACCACGTTCGGCCAAGTTACACCGCCAGTTTCGCCGACATCTCGTTAGATGTTGTCTGCCCTAATGGGTTCCGTCGGTGTAGAGTGATACAAACCGCGGCGCGGAAATTGATTCAACATAAGTAATGTAAGTAACTTCTATGACTACCCGCAAACTAGGAACAGTCTAATGTAGTGGTCTAATTCAGAGAAAAGTATCTATAGTGGGCGGAGCCCATTAGGGTTGAAATATTTCTCAAAAAATACAATAAATTACCTCTAAAAATACATCGAAAGATCACGAAGAAGAAGAAGACATTGCCACATTTCAATGGAGCTTTGCCCCACCTACGTGACCATTTAAGCTGTACCTATCATTTTATTGGGGACTTATTACAGGTTTCATATTGCATAATCATAATCAGTATCATTTTCTACTACTCTCGCAACTCCTATAAAATAATAACAAAAACAATGAATAATTCGCGTCGATTTCTTACTATTTTCTGAATTCTTAATTAAGCTGTTTTTTCGACTCGCAACTTGTACATAACTTTAATTTAAACAAATAATTTTCATGAAAAACGGAGATACTTTTACATTTATTCGTTATCTTGTACAACTTGCGGTTGATGGTGGGGCAGAATCTGGCATTGTCATTTGTCCCACAAAAGCCTAATGTTTTTACTGTCTGTCAGAATTCTATTCCAAAGAACCACCGTTTCAGACACTGTCAATGGTCCTCCATTATTATATAAAAAAATAGAATGCTCTGAGGTGTACTTACTATTTTAGTTTTTTATTATTAAGTTTTTTTACGACGTCTGAATTAATTTAAATTACTTTTGTAATTGTTTCAAATTAACCGAGAGAAACTTATTGTTTACATTGTAGACCGAATCTGGAACTCTTTATCAGTAGTCCGGTGTCAACCACTAGACCACCGGGATCTTTCTACCTATTTAAAAACGAATTAAGTGCTCGTAAGATGTTGTAAATTCTCCTAATGTGTAATACGGTGTATTACAAATTTAATGGATACTAAAACGCATCGATCCGTTTTCGTTTTTATTACATCGGCTTTTTGGGTCGTAATGTTTGTATCTTACTTTAAAGAGCGAGAGAGCTGGTGTTTCATCTCTTTCCTTCTTTGCGAAATGGCTCGTAAATGTAATTCCTTGTGCCGCGGCAAAAGGAAATAAGTTTTTTCTGTATGTAAGTACAAAAGTTTCTCCTAAAATGCTGTCGAAAATTTTCTTCCATTCAATTTAGAAAAGCTCGAATAAAGTATTAACGTGGTTAGTTAAAAAAAACGACTTGATCGATCGTAACAATTACAGCTAACATATAAACAAAGGAAATTAAACATCCTTTTTCAATTCATTGCACAACAATAGCATGCTTTAGTAGAGAATCGCATCAACGCATGACATATTGAGCCCATGATTCAATTATACCTACTGAATTAGGTAAACTATTAAAACAAGTACATAAACCTACAAAGGCGACCTCATCACTCAGAGCGATACCCTGGCGAAAGAAACTATAAAACAGTGAACAGTGTGCCATCTCTAATAATGATGTCACTGCAACGAAATTCATCTCCAGTCTTATATTCCAATTTGAAAACACCAAAGTAAACACAATTTCACTGAAAACATTTACTGAAACACTGATGTTGGCTGCTGAAAACTTTCATTACAATTCTCCCCAAAAACCTTCCGTTAAATATTAGCGCTGCACTCGAGTTGCATAAAGGAAATTTCAGCTTTTACCGTTGCTTGGCTTGCTTGCATCTTGTTGAAATATTGAAGATCAGGTCGACGCTGCAGATGGGGGGCTAGTGAAGGCGATTTCTTAGGAGGTAGCGTTTATAGCCTTTTTTTATTATTTTTACTTGGGTAAATGCTTTTCGCATCTCACGGCGCCAATAAGGAGGGGCGCGCGGTGAGTATGTGGGACTCCCGCCAGAATACGGGCATATACCCACTAAAACCCCAAGGTGTTCAACGCTTATATATGTTATGTATAGCCTTATGTTGTTAAAGCTTATGTTGTTATAGCGTGCGCGAATAAAACTTTTTTGGGACGCATCACCAATTACGGCATTTCAACTGTCTTGGTGAAAATTTTGATGCTTAAACAATTTTCTGGATAGTATACGATGTGAGTTGACCGCTGCAATTCCTCGGAAGTCAGATAGGTACGTCAACTCTGTTCAACTAAGTTCTTAGCGATCCGCTGGCTAACTACTTTGCATTTTGTCCGGATTAGGACATTTTCGTAATCTATTCGGGAAATTATCTCCCAATCATCATTAATATTGTAGCTGGAATGGAAATACACTCCACAACGAACGATCTAATATTTCTTATCTTGGACTTACGTACAAGAAGATATTGAAAATAATTATTTGAAAACCTAGTGAGAACCTTTCTAGTAGGTATTCTTCTTTTCTATGCACACTTTGTTAGGTGTCTATACACTTTCTATTTGATTTTTGTGAAATTTTAAACTTTCTATTTTTCAAAGTAACTGGACCGTAAAAATAAATTTATCTTTGAAATAGGATAGAAAAAATACACATCTTTTCCAACAAACAAAGCCATACTCGATGAGTTTTATTTTCTAACCGTCAATGTTACGATTTCATTATTCCAAAATTGAATTTCCCTGTTGAATTTTATCGCGACCTGGCACAAACATCGCGACCTTACCCGCGGTGCCATTTGAAGCGAGTTGCATTACATTGCATTTGCTCAAGCTGTATTATGAGCATTTAAAGCCAGCATGCAAGCTAAGTTTAATACGAGTCCTATTGTAGCTATCACGCCAAGACGTCTTCAATCGTTATCAAAAGAAATTATTTAGGACTTGTACTGGGGTTATTTTATTCAAGATTTAAAGCGCTGCTAGTATCTGCTTTTGGGTGCAAACATGATTTTAAGAGTCTGGGTGTAACTTGTGTTCATATATGTGTTTCTGGATTAGTGACTGATCGCAGGATCGGCCTTGGTTTTTGATAGTTCGACCAAAAAATCTAATTCGGCCAAAAATTTCGGACACACCGAAATTCAGTTCAACGGGCCGCCGCCGGCTCAGTTATGCCACCGTCCATCGTTGATGGTATGACTCGAGGTTATAATTTAAACATAAATACCCTGAAAGAAAAGTGTTAGATATCTTTCCGCTCCGGCTACCAGTTTTCCAAGCGAGCAGCGGTTTAGTGCTCGCTTGGAAAACTGGTAGCCGGAGCGAATATACGCAAATCGTCGGGATAATCTGATTGTCAGAAAGCGGGAAAACTGCTTTTCTTAGCGTACAATATAAGACTTTTTAATTAGAATTACGAATACTAAAATTAGTAATCTAAATACTCGTACATCTGGTTTCTTTCTCATTTGATTTTATAGCTATTTTCTTTTAATACGGAACACAGCCAAGTTATTGACTGATAGTTACGAAATTTAGGTCACGCTGGCCTATGGATATGTAAAAACCAGGGTCACAATTAGATCTTTGAGGTTGCAGTGACCCTTGGGTTTGAATTAGATATGAACCTAAAACAATATCTAAATATCCCGCTGTCATTGGGGCCCCAACTTGCTCCGTCGTTAAGACCGGACGAGCGATTCTCATTGGCCGTCAGAAGAAGCGGCTTATTGCACCCGTCGGCGTCTTTTGAACTTATTAAATTAAGGAATATTGTTGTCTACAGCAATTTCGGCGGGAATACTCTTAGAGAATCGTTTGAGATGCAAAACTGGAGATGGTCTGAGTGCCACTTTATGGTGAAATTGGTTCTAGCTAAGCTGCGGTTGGTTTTTGGTGTTAGAGGGAGTTTTTTTAGTTGGTTTAGAGGTTAACTGAGAGCATGACATGGAAGCAATTTCTGTTGTTACCTTTCCTTAAAAAAATACTGGATATTAATATTATTCTTGACATATTTAAGGGTTTCTGGTTATAGATTACCATAAAACAATACAAAAATTGTAGAAACACGCCTTAGAAATCGATGTTACATGTATAATTTCCGCAAAAAAAGGAATTGTTGACCAAATATAATCACAAAATCACCTTCCCAACTGGGAATTGAAGCCAGAACCATTTGAAGGCAGAAGGCAGGACTACAGACTAGGGTAGGAAGATAGATAGGAGGTTATTGATTCAGACAATAAATCAGAAATAGACTACAAGTCTATAAAATTACTTAATAAAAAAGTATGGCGCGTATCTCGCAAAACGTCCAAAGCGCACAATGTCCAAAATTCTTATTACACCTCTAACCAAATTGTCATGGCATGAATTAAAATGTTATTATGGTAGCGTAGTTTTTGTTTACAAAATAAGACACTTGATTTGGGCTTCGAATATATGTTAACGCATAACGCAATGAATAAATGAATTAAAAAAGTTTATTACAAATAGTTCAACAACAACTATACAGAATTACTTCTTCCCAAAATAAATTTGACTTTGACCTCAGTCATTGTGTGCCAAATTAGACATTTCGCAATACACCTAACTCTGCCCAGTCGCCGCAACTAAGACTATTGTACATTAATAATGGAACTCCGTCCAACTGCGACACAAACTTACCTCGTTTGCTCCTGTAATTACTTTTAACTTAACAGGTTCAAGTTAATTTTAATTAAATCAGGTTCGGTTAAATTAATATTGAAAGTTTATTCTGTGGAAAGTATTTATCGTAATAAAGATTTTGTACAAAGCATTTTTAATAAAATTAATTAAATTGGAAGATATGTTTTTTTTTATAATTGGCGGCGCTAGTTGGCTCATGTCACGCCCTTAAGAAAATCTCAACCTTATTGAGACCCCATGTATATGATGTATACTTATCTCTGTTATCGATTGTACGTATCCTACAAAACCAAAAAAATATAGGTATGTAAAAAACTAACTTTTCGCAATTTCAAAAACCCAATTCAAACTGAATTCGCGGCGATATCAATGAAATGGCGGTAGTTTTAAAGTTTTAAATACCTACGGGGCACTTTGTGGAGATTGGATCGGGTATAATCCTGCATTACCGTACCGTTTTAACTTCGCCACTTAAAACATAGGAGGAAATGAATTTCGAAAGCTCTATTTTGAATGTTTCATTGAATGAAGTTTTTCTGAATTAAAATTGATTTTTTTAAATCTCGCGTAGGCGCTACAATTTACATATTGGTTGGAACCTTTAATGACGTCATTATCTTATAAGAAATACGTCACTTTTTAATCTAACACGGTTTATAACAGCGTGATAAAACGGGAATTACTTTGTTTTGTATTCCGAGTTGAGTTTCCGATATTTCGATCTACTTGCCGTAGGTAAAAATATATTCTTTGCTTCTACTAACTAATATTAGCCAGGGGAATTTGTACTTTCAGTGCGGGCCGAGAGTGATTTACTGTTTCAGGTAGGTATATACGCTTGATTAGTAAACATAGTGTGGGTGGGGTGGTGACCTTCGCAAGATGGCTGGCAGAGAGTGGATGCAGAGGACCGAGAATAGGGCTGAGTGGCGTGCTTTGGGAGGGGCCTACGTCCAGCAGTGGACTGTTACGGGCTGATGATGATGATGATGCTTGATTAAGTTATGTGATTTTACATTGCATATTGGCTACTTAACAAATATAAAATTCTTTTTAATACCCAAGGCAAAGTAACAGAAGGAAAACGTCGTCAGTTCCCTCGATGTAAGGGAAGGTCTGTGCCCCAATAGTGGGGACATTAAGCAGATAATGAACTATATAGGTTATTGTTATTTTGCATAAAATAACAGCAAAATAATTAATGGTCCAATAGGATTTCGGTGAATACATAAACGGATTGGAAACTGTTCATTATGGACAGAACTGATACCCGCGCCGCCACTACACGGTTCAATAGATAATTACGGCCGAATTAATTAGGGTTGTCACCCAGGGGATAGCGACACGAACGTAACAGAATATCTATCATTTATCGGGAATTTAACGGATTTATTTTTAAAGCGTTCTTTTTTCTAGTACTCATGCAACTGCTGTGGAGATATGCTGTTGAGAGTTTATATCTGGATGAAGATTCTTCAGTTGAAGAATTCTACATCCTATTTCCGAGCTGAACCAAGTCTCGACTGGATGCCCTGGAGACATATGGTCTACAGCACCAATGCTGGCCATTACCCAAACTAAAACCTAGAATAAGACCTAGATTGACCTGAGAATCACATGAGATCTATTCTTTTAAACACGTTAAGATAATTCTCCTAAATCTATTATTTCATATTTCTAAATTTTATTCTAAATCTGTCACTTACTAAGCATAAATGTAACAGGTCCTTAAAAGAACTTCAGTGTAATCAACGCTTGAATATAATTTATAAAATCTTCCCCATTTCGGAATAATTTTATGGCACTGCGTCAGCATTTAAATAATCTTAAATTCTTTCGCTTCATGGAGTGGAACAAATGTGTAATTTATTAACCGGAAAACAAATAAAAGCATCGACGCAAATTGGTTGATGATCAACAAAATATATACAGTGCATATTTATTTCCTCTGACCTTTTTGTACGTGTTTGCAGTAAATTTCATAATTGTTGACCGAATTTTAAATACGAGTTTAAAAGAATGTTTTATTCACGCAGGAACAAATATATATATATTTTTTTTAATCGGTTTGTATTTCTGCCAACCCTACATTGGATTACTTAAAATCAGTGATCTGAAGCTGATACAGGGATTCGTCATTTAACCGACACACGAGGGACTACACTCTAGTACTGTTAGCAATAAACATAGCTTAACCTCTCCCTTAAACTGTGTTGCGTCACTTTCAACACTTCTTTATAAATGTTAAATGAGAAAGGTCCCGATGGTTTAAAATGTTAAAAAACGTTAAGTCACGTTTATGGCTACCAGCGAAAACTAGTGTAACTACTAATGTTCATGTGGCGTAAGACATATGACAAACACCGCAAAATGTCCAAGGAGAAAAACCTAAGCGCATAATGGCATAATAAAAATGTCCAAAGCGGAAATGTCCAAAATTCCTGTTAGATAATATACCTAACTAAATTGCCATGGCATGAAGTTTAATATATTATAAGTATTATTTTCTTTGAATGTTTCAATTAACTTTATTCAATAAATCTTACACAAATATAATAAAACTAAACTACTTAAAAATAATTAATATATTAAGTTAATATATTATAAGTAGTATTATTTAGTTTATTATATTATAAGTATTTGCATAAACAGGACGACTCTTAGTATTTCATAAAGATATTATTAGTTTCATAAAAGTTTCTAAGAAACGAACGACGCGTATCTTTTTCTGCGAATTGTGTTGTTGACGAATACTGAAATGTAATATTATTATTGTTATACTAATTTATGGTAAATTAAAAAGGTATTTAATCATTTTTTATTATACTGAAATTATAAATTAATACTACTAAGTATATATATTTGCTTGTTATGTCCAAACTACTGGAGTGTAGTTGTGTCATTAATCATGGATGGATCCAGAAATTGAGTTAATTAAGAATCAAGAAGGTGATTTGACTTTACTTCGTGGTGGCTATAGATACAAAAGAAATGTAACCAACAATAGGAGTGGAACCCTCAGACCAGGGAATAAGATCTGATAAGAGGTGAAACCAGTTTGTTCCCTGTCCAAAATAAACATTATGCTATGGCAGTTTCGTTAAATGTGTAATAAGAATTTTGGACGTTTTGAGCTTGGACATTTTGCGATGTCATTTTGCACTTTATGCATTCATTCATCTTGTGAAATAAATAAATTATTATCATTATTATATTATGCGCCTAACGATGGCATTCGACACAATTTTCTTCAGATTACCATTTCCACTAATTCTTCTAGTTCCATCCAGTATAAATGGAGAAATATTTTCATCATTTTCGGGAGTTCTTAAAATATTTAGGTGTTTGTTAGTACTTTTGTTTCTCCAGTGATGTTAGGCTGGCTTGGTCACGTGGAGAGGATAGGAGAGAGCGCGCATCGAAGCGATCATATGTCGGAAAGCCGACATACATTCGGACGACGCCCAGTCGGACGTACTAGCTACCGCTGGGGCGACGAGGTGCAGAAGACCTGCGAAAGCTGCAGGCGCCCGACTGGCGCCAGACGGGCTGCAGTGGCGCTCTGCGGTGTCGAAGGCCAAGATGCACTTTGGGTCATTGAGCCAGCGAAGTAAGTATTTTTAGGTTCCTCTCATTAACCCACTCCTAAACATTTGAAAACAGCTGATCACAAACTTGGAGCCTATCACTGCCCACGTACGTAACTGCCATCCAAAACTTAGACCTAACTTAGGTCTAACTAATTAAGACTTTGGACTTAGTGCCCAAGTTTGATGCACGAACTAGACCGTTGCAGTCTTGATGGTGAGAGCATAGTTCAGTCTCGTAATTGTGACTAGTGTAGTGAGAGAGAAACAAAACATTAATCAATCCGATTTTCTCAGTGGACTTGCCTACATTTAGTTTCTTACAGAATAATTAAGTTGCAGAAGAGCATTTCATTCTTATAGTATTGATAACATTTTTTTGGTTATTAACTTCGATTGGGTAATTTACGCAAATCGGGACATTTATTATTAAGATTTATTTATCTTGAAAAAATAATATCTTCCAATTTAATAAATTTTATTAAAAAAGCTATTTACAAAATGTTTATTAGGATGAATACTATTTTTCAATATACAATACATGGCATAATTGCGACAAGCTAAGTTGTAGTTCACAAATGTGTCAAAAACGGCCGTTTTTTCGCAATTATGCGAACTACAACTTACCAAAATTTAACCACGTTATCCAACGACTATCGATCTCATGAAAATCGACTGAACGAACAGTTCTCTAGACTATTCGAGCCTCGAGCCAGCACTCAACGATAGAATGAATTTTGGTCCCATGAAGTATACAGTGTGCCGTACACTCATAATAATAGTTTCAGATTAGGTAGAAGAGTAACGAGGTTTTGTGCAAAGCGCCATCTAAGGTACCTTTGGCGTACTACTCTATTGTTAATGTTGTTTCTTGGTCGTATTGCTGCAAGAACAAAGCAAATAAATAAGCATTGAATATAAGTTATCTTCTAAAAGATAACTTTTTCAGAATTAACACCGCCTGTTGTAAGACTGTTTACACTTAGCGAGTTATTACCTATGGGTAACAAAAAAATTATTACCTTACAACTGTTGTTACTACCCCTCAACAAGGCTACATTGTCGTAACTGAACAGGTATGTCGATACGTACGATATAAGGGCACTGCATCTGTAAATTTAGTGCACACGAAGTGCAACAGAGTTTCAGTTCGACAAATTGACGGGCACGTGGGAGGTTGTGAGCAAATTGATACTACTTCACGTGAGTTCAGTTAGTTATACCTTTCCTACTACGAATACATTGTCATGTTAAGTTTATGTTTAGAAAAGGGGGTTGTGGCTGCTTAATTTATAATGCTTGCCAGAGTAATAGTTTTTTATTATCTTATACTTAATAAAAATAATAATCGGTTCCTATTGATCAATATCCAAAATGTCTTGGTTAGGCCTTTTTTATTCCTAATTAATATCTATCTAGTCATAATCCTAGTCACAATGTGTAATTTTGTTCAGTGTTAGGACTTATGTAAAAAAATTATGCAAGTAAGTACCCACAATAAAGCATACAAACAAATATTGTAGTTCATAACTTGTCACAGTTACTTTATAAAATACACGATTTTATAAATATATTAAAGATCAGTCATTAAAAACCTTTTTAATGACTATGATACGACAGATAAGTAAGAAAAAAGCTGGAATGATGTGCCGGGGTTGCAGCCAAACTCCATTGTGTCTGCTTACCCTTCGTAAATTTATGTACCTACCTACGTAAAAGAACGGTGCCAGGAAGATAACTTTTTTCTTGGCAGCCCTATTACAAGCAAATGTTCGATGCGGCCCCAGGTTGAGTATCGCTGATGTACACAGAAAATTGAGTCGAGCTAAAATGTTTTTGGAGAAAATATGTCAAGGAAAATATTGAAGGCGTGAGAAAAATCTCACAATAACTTTTTATGTGATCGAGTTGTCTGGAACAGACATTCTTTCCGATAGGAATTCCATCAGTGTATAGAATAAGTGGAAAAGAAATATTAGATTAAGACAATTCCCGTTTCCTATAAGGGACACTAACTTGCCTGGAGATATAAGAATAATATTTTTTTTCCATTTATTGCCATTGTTTTTGTCTAATTCTAATACAGAGAAAGATTATTTCTGGTTGACTTTTTTTTAATTCTTTACAAAATTATTATGTAGGTAGATGTGTAGTCTAAACCACAGAATAATAAATATCGTAGTACAACTAACAGCTGCAGATCAAGTTTTGGACTTTAGACCGTTCTTATTATCTGCGTCGTAAGTGTTAAAATCGTACTGCTAGTGTTACCATTGAACTACTGCTGTTGTCGGTACAACACTTGTTAAAAAAATAATGGGTTAAGTAGTTCTTCAGAAAATATTAGCCTTATACTTTTCTCTGCTTTCGAATGTAGGTATATTGAAGTTATAAGTAAGTTTTCGGCCTTTTTCTAAACAGAATCATTAACCCCAAAAACCTTAGGGTATATTTTTTAGCTAATGCGCAATGTTCCGTCTACTAACTACCGCAAGGGCTATTGCGTAACGGAGGTGGATTGAGCTTACATAAAGTTTATCGTGTGCGCAGACACACGGAACGAATGGTCGACGAACAATATAATTGAGCTTATTTAGAATAGAATGAACGCTAACAGAAAGTCGTAATCGACTAGACCCGAACGTCTATTTACGTTACAGTTGCAAAGGCTGCCCGCAGCTATTCAATACGGCCGTTTTATGGAAACCAGCCCCGGATCAAAGGGGAGAGGGCAAACCTGTGCACCTGCCTTGGGCGAGTTTCAAGGGTACCAACATATAGTGTCTTAAAAAAATCACACTGTACAAAGCTGTAAGATTAGAGATAAAAAAAAAGCTGGGACCAATTTGGCTGGCTGGGACCTACAGATTAAAGAAATGTCTTGATTGTCTTTACCTTTCCTGGTTTTATGTCACACAAATAAAAATGTTATTTTCTAATAGGTAATAAGAGTGCCAAATTAAAGGATACTTATTCTCCCGGTCACAAAAATGCCACCTAATTAGGTATTTGAGAATTTTATACAAATACTTGGTACTACATTTTACAAACAGCAAGTACACTAGACGCAATGACTGTATCTATATCTCAGGCTTATCACAGCTTACATAACCTAGTCGTTACAGTACACGTAATCTAGGTCCAGCCTGTTGCCTAACGCCTGGCACGCAGGTTTTGTGTTGCTACCTAAACTACCCGCACTTTACCAGCGCTTATGTAAGATAGTTGTTGACAACATACTAAGACAATGTCGTCTAACAAGACAAACCTGGACAATTTATGCATAAATACTATTTGCATTATATAGTATGGTTTCCAGTCAACAATTGGTCTTGCCATCCCTTCTGGTGTTGGGGCGATTGGGCCTACAGTTTGCCCTCGTTGCCTCGGTAGGGTTTCATAGGCCAGCAGGCCGATAGTCTTAGGGATCCTCAGAAGGAGACTCGTGGCAAGTTTTCTCGTACAATTATTAACTGTAATGCAATATTATGGTTGGTTATGGTCATATTTAAAATTTGACACTATTGTACTCCCAAAATGGGTATAAACTGTCTATAAGTACTAAACTATTTCTAAGATCTGTAATGCACACAGTTACACAATAAATGATATCTGATTCTGTAGTTTTCGAGCTCTGGCAGTCAAACGCCAATAGGGTCTGAATACAGAAATATAATAGAAGCATAAAGAGAGTCAAGGCGAGAGAATGCCAGAATTTTGCCTGAAAAAGGACAAAAAACTCGTTGGCGCAGATCTAAATAAATGGAGAAAAATGTTCATCACCTCGCCATTCCGTGGCACGCTCTATTCCAACAGAGCCACCGTGATATCGTACCCAGATCTTGTCTTAGGGACGATAGCGACATCTAGCGTTTGAGAAGTTGTGTCATATATTTTTCGTCTACTAAACAAAAGTTCATAAATCAAAATATCGTTGAGCACAACGAACATGTTCTATAAATCTCGTTAGACATACCGTTGTCGGCCATTACGAAGTTAAGACCAAATAGTTTGCCGTAACAATGAGTTTGTCATCCCAAATCAATACCAACTAATACAATAATCCCCACATCTGTATAGAGCGAAGTTATTAAGAGATAATTTGCAATCTCGCCCTCAAAGACCCATGTCCTTCAGGGTTAATGTTATACCGCAGCCAAATTGAACGGCAAACGTCGTAGGGATCCTTTTGTGATGTGGCCAGGAATGGGCCTGATTCAGTACGACTAAAACAATCAATATCTGAAAATCATCACTCGCTGAGGCCCTGCTATTCAACTTCTAATTGTAATTTAGTAGATACTTATAAAATTTAATAGAGGATTTGTATTTCATCATCATCATCAGTCTATTTATATTGCCCCACTGCTCGGGCACAGACCTTCCCTTACATCGAGGGAGCTGGGGCCATAATCCACCACGCGGGTCCAGTGCGGATTGGCGGATTTCACATACCTTAGATTTTTTTCTTCTTCTTCTACGACATGCAGGTTTCATCACGATGATTTCCTTCACCGTTTTGAGAGCACTCGTATGTAATGTACGTAAGTTTATCCGTCGAAAAAACCGAGGATAACTCATTGGTACATGGCTGCCCTGGCTGGGAATCGAACCTGGGACCTCCATATTGCAAGTCCATTGACCCAACCACTGCGCCACCGCGCTCTTTGTATTTGATTGTTGGTAAATAAATGTCTTTTATTATTCATTATTATTTCTCTCAAAGAATCGTCTCTGCATATCTCCCAAAAAAGGGCGCGATGTATGAAAATATTTGTGGAATTTCAGGTTTCACTTAGATATTTCACGCGATATATTAGTCTCGATATTCTGGGACACAGCAAGCCTTCTGGACACACACTCCCCACGGATGAGGAATTGGATCGTTATTTTTATTTAAAGAAAATTTAGAAGTTCTATAATAATTTTGTCATTCTTCTTAATGCTTCGCTAGCCTTAATTCGACTCTGGGCGACACATTATAAGATGGGCGGTTACGAGCAACAATTTATGGGGGATTACTTCGGAATACGGGTCATGTCAATGTTGACATCCAAATATGTCATTGACATAGTTTGATGTGATATAATTTAGGGAAACTTCCTCTCATATTAACCGGTAATGACAGATAGTGTAGGAAATGATGGAGAAAGTTCATTGGTTTCACATAAAATAGTTAAAATATTAATTTTTCACCATTGATCTCCTATAAACAACTAGATACACAAAGGTCTTACTAAAACAATTTAAAAAAGGTCCAAATAAGGGTCCATTGTTAACATCCAAATAATGTCCAATAAAGCAAATGAGGGTTTCATCTGTTTGGACCTTCTTTGCGCTCGGACATTTTTAGAAGGCAGACTGTGTATCTAGTTGTTTATAGCAGATCAATGTTTTTGATTTACTTAAAACAAGGCATCATAAAATGAGTCGTACGTACCTAGATTGAACGGAAATTTAAAGTAATAAAGAAAGAAGATCTTGAATATGACGTGAAAATCGAAACCGGTATATAATATTGCAAAAAACTATAACAAATTAGGTGGTACTGGTATTAAAAATGTCTCACAATATATTTATGTTCCAACCAGTAATGAAGGACGAATTAAATAAAGAAGTACTTACATAAATATTTGAAAACGTACCAATGTAATAGATAACACACGAATGTGAAGGCACTGGACATGGCGACAGAAAAAAACGACATCATCACACAAAACTCGATCGCAGATGTTAAGGGAAACAGACAGTTAATAATACTCAGGATTTGAATTACGCATTATCCATGCTCGGCGAATAGATTAGAACATGATGAAAAAGTCCTGCCCACGGCAAGAATTTTTTCATCATGTTCTAAGTTAATAATACTACTCGAAAGTGTGAAACAATTATAGTGTTTCATTCCATAAATTTAAGGAGAAAGACTTAGGAGGCAAGGGATCGATGTGGTAACGACGAGAGGAACCTCCTTCCTTAGGAAAGATGGTGATGTTATAGCTTACGAATAGATTCCTTTAGGAACTAAATTTATAGGAGTAAGTTAATTCACAATGACCAATTTTTGAAATCAAATTTTTTTCGAATATCAGTGATTTAAGTACCTATATGCAGACAGTATTTTCATATAGTATACCTACCTGATAATATTATTTAAATAAAAGATACATGTCGATGGATTTGTATGCAATCCGAACCAGTTATTCCCTAGAGGATTTATAAACAGACTACATGATTAAAACATAGTTAACGAAATTAATTGTCCACCATAATTATTTGCATAATTCAAAATTAGTTTGTCTGCGGATTATATTTTAATGCAAATTGCCCGATAGAGATTTTTGTAGGTACACAAATTGAAGATTACGTTACATTTAAGTTTTCATGTGATTAAACTCACTCTTTTGGTTGAAACCGGTGTTATAGAAAGACAACTGTCACACACAGGCAATTGTTGGTCTAGGTATTCACTTCAACCCAAAACGACAAACAGTCCTATAATAAGAAGTAATGGATCACTACAGTTTTAATTCTAAAATTGCTAACCTATAAGGAATCGTATAGCAAGAAAAAATTAAACAGTTTACATTTATTTGATAGCGCAGGGATGCGACGGATATCAGTATCGGATAACCGGTGTGTGGATAATAAGCGGGTTTGCCGGGGATAATTTATTTTACGGTGCTTAATTCACATTGAATACGGTGGTTTTCGGTTGATTGATTAAAATCCAGCACGGGATTTACAACGAGTTTCCCAAATATGAATTTTCAGTACTAATACAGTAATAAAACATCAATAAATATTTATTGTGTAGGATTAAACTTTAATTTCACCTGTCTGGGAGTTATCATGGAATCTAACGCTTAGTAAGGGGATGCTACAAGTTGTCTTCAACCATTTTGGATTATTCTTCGAGTTAACAGATTCCTTGTGCCCAATTCCATGGGACCGAGTCTTTGTGAACAATTTCTAAGCCCAAATCTAGGCACTAAAGAGAACGTGTGATCTCTACGAAATTATAGTGAATACGAAATCACAATAAGGTTGTCAGTTTAATAAAACGTAGCACTGAGGCACGCTGGATATGAAAATGATAGGGTGGCGATCAATGCTGACCTTTCCATTGGAGATCTGTGCGCCTTCCCAAAAGCGAGGTCGGACATGGAAGGGTGGTTTTTCAGACAAAGCTTCACACATGTATAACAATCAAACACAATAAAATGAAAATGACAAAATAAATCAAATGCGTTCATGTGAAAGGTACGAAACAAAAGGATGACAAAAGGATACCGAAAAAAGGAACACTCTAATAACAAATTCCGCGCAGAAACTTTTAATAGGGACGGAAACAACTAGAAACAATGTTATAAAAGAAAGGACGATGTTAAAACTATTCGTCATAGTTACAAAGTTATTGTCGACGAAAGGGACCGAGTAATTCAGGTGGACATTGTATTACAGATATAGGTAGCGAATGGTCAGACTAAAATAGAATAAGTGGACATCTAATGAGTAGATAAGGACATATCAATTAATTTGGTACATAATTTATTTCGCCTAATAAACTACACCTGCTAATGCTTAAGAACCTTAGATGTAAGGTAATCCCAATCTTGTAAAGAAACAGTAAGAATGTAAGTAATGTTCAGACATAAAAGGGACTTGTTAGTAGATAAGTGATTCTGTTAATGTTATGTACAGTCAAATCGAAGACAGATATAAGTATACAGGGGGCCTCAATAAGGTTGAGATTTTCTCAAAAACTACTGGACCGAATTTAATAATTATTTACAGTTACATGGTTTTAACTTTAATCTATCAAACAGTGAAAGAATTTTTGCAATAGGTAAAGTAGTTTTTGATAGAATGTCAATTTTAAAAACTGTCTTGTACACCTTTCTACAGAGAAAGGTGTACAAGACAGTTTTTAAAGTTGCTGAGGTACGGTGGAACACAGGTTCCACCGTGCCTCAGCAAAACGTCCAGATTAGATTAAGGACTATTTATTATGTTAGAATAATGTGAAGGAGTGCGTCAAAGTTCCTAACAAATAAAAGCAAGGACTAGTAACGATAGGACTTTTATTTGGAAGTCCGTTAAAGACGGTTTACTGTACGTACGACTGTGATTCCTTCCCTCAACTAGCATTAGGTTCTTGATAATACTTATATTGCAGTACAAACAAACCAATTTCCAATATACTGGATATGGGCATCATTCAAAATGCCTATAAATGTCAATGCAGTGTCCAATTCACGTCGTGTCCCGTCCCGCCCCGCAGGGCTTAACTGTGCCGGACAGACAGACGGACTAATTGTGTACTAGTAAACATATTGCGACATCGGTGGCTTTGTTGAGTTGAAAACAATATTGATGAATGGAAAACACGACACATGGTCAATGTGACCCACTGGATTCATGAGCCCCATCGTCTTAAAATGCAGTTGAATCTTGGCACAACAGGTGGAATTGCCTGCTTAGTAGAAGGAAATGGAATAATACAAAACTGATCAGGAATTCATAGAAGAACAAAACACAAATCGAATTAATTGTGGATAAAAGAGCTCAGGATAACCTAAAAAGTAACACAACCCAAGAGATACCACCTGACACGGTAAAGATAAGTTTCTTTTGAGGACTAGGCTAGACTGCTTGAAGATGAATTGTGTATAAAACCTGAATGTGAATGATAAAACTAATCTAGTACGGACAACAGCAGATCAATGGTAACACTTGCAGTACGATTTTAAATCTTACGACGCAAATAAGAACGGTCCAAAGTGTTATACTTGATCTGCTGTTAGCTGCACAGCACCGCCATTTATTGATCAGAGGCTGAACAAAGATTATTATTAAATTAAAGCTGAGAATGTTGATGGCGAGGTAGTTAAGGATTGTATACCTTCAAACACCAACAAATTAGCCGGTTTTCTCGAATTACCTGAAACAAAAAAATCATCTTTTAAAAACAGATTAGACAATATAAAGACCAACGCAAAGCTAGAATTTTCTCAAAAAATTCATGACTGAAATCTGAACTGGGAGAGTTAAGACGTGAGTTTCGACGATTTGGTCGACAAAGAGTTACGTCTGCGAGACTTGAATATTTCTGATCTGATAGAATAGAAGGCTATTGATTTCTATCGACAATTCGACACCTATGATGCTACCAAGGAAGTTGTTCGTATTCATTGAATTTACCCTTTAGAAAGACATTCCCGACAGTCTGTATTATGGCGAATAGCGGGTCCCTTTTGTGTTGTGCCTTCGAAAGATATCCAAAGAATGCGTAATGGCTTGCATTCCGTGGTAGAGGGTGGAATGAGGAGTAATTTAACCCAAAACTGCGATGGTAGATTTTTCCTCAGATTTTATGGAAACAAACCAACCTCTCACACAAACAGAACAGATATCCAATATCCATGCCAATTGTGGTAGACTTTACTTTGATATTTTCTTTCTCTATGTCAAATTGTAATTTTATATGATCTTCTGTTTTTTACCTTCATTGCTAACAAATATAATTGTTTCGAATTTACATCCCAAGTTGGTTTCTATTGAGCTTCCACAACACCAATAAAAAATATCACTGATCATTTAATTACGATTATGAAAAACCAAAAAAAGATAATGCTACAAATGGCAGCCCCCTTTGTTCGAGGTGTCGACGGGTTTTATTAAACGGAAAATTTCCAGATAGATGGCTCAGAAGCGCTAAATTGGCGCAAATGATTATTGTTCTAGACGCAATGGTCGCGAGAATTTCATTTTGCGTCTTCACAACCGCCGAACTGCGTACACTTCTATAAATGTTTCTACTCAACCCCTAGCAAGGATTTTTGAGAGATGAGGTATGTTATCTGTCATATTACAATTCCCATGCAGCCTAAGTATATTTGTATCACACGGTTTAAACCTAATCTTTAAATGGTTTGTTTGATCAGTTTTTGAAATTACTTTTCCAGTATTGTATTCGAGTAATATCTGCAGGTAGAGACAACAGCCACTGGCCTAGTTTTCAAATATTAAACACGTATTTGTGCCATGTAGCTTTATCCCATTTGGTGGAACTCTGGGAAATTCAAAACGTCCCAAAGTAAGCCATAACGTGGGACATCCAATCTACATTTGATTTCAATTTCAATTTGACCCTGGCGACTCGGTTATCTCCAATGTCACCTAGGTCACGTCCCGGCCCCTTTTAATTAATATAAACCCTAGTTACGAGTATTATAATACTAAAGGGCAGGAACAAACCTCTATCTTATCAGGATTTAGAAATTCCTAGTAAAATCTTTCGTCTCCCACAATGCAATTAAACTGTTTGTGCATTCGATTCCTGCTCTCAGTTTTAACGTCTATTCTTTTGTAAGTATAGTCTATATTTGCTTTGTTTTATGTAAAAAGAAAGAAAGAAAATACATTTATTCAGGCACATACACAAATACAAATATTACAAACTCCTTAACTAATGACATTGATGTGCAGCGCCGGAAGGGATCAGCTGCCTCAGCATAATGCCACAGCCACGCGGTACATGGCTGCGGCGCTGATTTTCAGTAAATAAAATATTATTTATTTATTATTTTATGTAAATAATTATGCTTGTTTTTCTACAATTCAATTGTTATGCCGCTGCTGCCTGCCTGATCATTTGTATGTGTTACATACACACCGGCATTAAGCTAATGCATATTTCCAAATTCCTATTCCTAACATTTATGAAGTTCATAATTGCGACCGTGTAATTTCGGAAGTCGAGTCGAAAGACTTAGATGTCATTCAATAAACTAAAATTGCATAGGATGAGGAGTATGTTTGTTTATGTAACTTTGTAATCTGATCGATGTTAGGAGCGGAAACTCAATGTCAGAACATTTTAGCCCAAACCATGCAGATATCGGTCCCTTAGGGTCAGATCCCTCTCAAGGCCTATTGGATCTGCCGCGATGCTACAACAACCCCATTTCGGGCAGATTAGGGTTAAGTTTACACGGACACAATGTTTGATCATTAACCAATGTAGTTATATGGTTATTTGTGAATAATATTGGTATGTTAGTACATAATTATGTGTTGTCTTATATGGCAATGGCGTGACATACCACAGTTCCATTCAATGTTTGGGTATGTGGGGAGATTATAGGCTGTATACTCATACACTATGTGACCAGGGCTCCATAATATCAGTCATTTGTATTCTAATATTTCTCCATTAAAAGAGATACAGGAAATTTTACGTACACTCATGAAAAATGGAAGCAACAAATTATTTCAGCGAGACAAGCCGACAAAAAACGTTAGAAAGGCCTAGTGTAACGTTGCGTTCAAAACGAAGTTTAATTTTAGATTATAGCTAGTGAAAACAATAAAATATAATACCAATTATCTATGTACTATTTGAATTTACGTAAACATCTATTTACATAATAACTATAACACAAGCCATACACATAAAATACGCCGTTTTCTCGTGGATCCACTAAGTTGACCCACTAGTGGGACCACGAGGGAGACTTATTTCTCGTAAACCCACTGATTGATACGGATACAATTCACATAGGGCATTGAATCATCTTCAGTTTTGTAGGACTTTGCATAATATAAAATATTTAACCATATTGCGTATCCCAACGCATGCTGATTCGCGCCTAAATTAACGGCGGAGTAAAGTGACGGATGTCAGTTCAAAATCTTTACGCTGCAAACGGATGCTGGTCAGCTGATGTGGCAGTTGTGTCCTAAACCTGATGAAATGATTAGTTTTGGCGGCGTGGCAAGGCTGGCAGGCAGAATCGCACTTATTATTTAAGCTATCGGTCATTTCCTAAGAAATTATTACCAGGCAATCATAAAAACCCACAATCTGCATGAGTTATGAACCCGCACACATCACTAAAAGCACCTCCGGAACGTAATCTGACCCTGCATCGCGAAGGGTCGCGCCGGCCACTCGTTAGTTAGATAGATGGCGCAGTCAGCGCGCGCGGTTCATTAATTTTAACAGGCAATGCTAATTCCACCTTTATTGCCCGTGGCGCTGAAAATCTGCTTAATGTATTGTTTGTATTCCGGGATAACTGATTTTTGTATGAATGTCGCCGTAGTTTTTTTAGCCGAACCACTTGTCTGGTAGCATGATAACCCTTCACCTTCTACCATTAAATTAATATACCGAGGGGACTGCCAAATAAGCTGCAGAAAAAAAACAATGTAAAAATGTGAATAGCTGATCTAAACACGAACAGAGACACAGAGCAGAAAATAAGCTACCAAATGACAATGCCAGATTCTGCCCCACCATCAACCGCAAGTTGTACAAGATAACGAATAAATGTAAAAGTATCTCCGTTTTTTATTAAAATTATTGGTTTAAATTAAAGTTATGTACACAAAACTGCGATGGTAGATTTTTCCTCAGATTTTATGGAAACAGACCAACCTCTCACACAAACAGAACAGATATCCAATATCCATGCCAATTGTGGTAGACTTTACTTTGATATTTTCTTTCTCTATGACAAATTGTAATTTTATATGATCTTCTGTTTTTTACCTTCACTGCTAACAAATATAATTATTTCGAATTTACATCTCAAGTTGGTTTCTATTGAGCTTCCACAACACCAATAAAAAAAATACTGATCATTTAAGATTGTGAAAAACCAAAAAAGGATAATGCTACAAATGACAGCCCCCTTTGTTCGAGGTGTCGACGGGTTTTATTAATAAAACTGTGCTTTTGGTGACGTGGATTAAGGCAAAGAACATATCCCATTATGTTAACGGCAGCGTAGTGAATTTTATGTAAAACTTCGTATAGTAACTACAGTGCTAACGGACAGTAGAGTTGAGCGTAAAACCCCAAGTGAACCCTCAGTGAAGGAAGTGTACGATTGTTTAACTTATATTTTAATAAAACTATTATAACCTTACTAAAAGCCCTGTCAAGTTGTCACGGCACCACATTGTAACTATCTTTTTTTATCATAAGGCCGATGACTCTCACAAATAGATGCATCTAACAGAGGATTCGATATGAATATTCTTTATTGCAAAATGTATGAAACAAAGAAATATGCTTACACATTTTATTGTCACAACAGCCAAGTTGTCATGTCGGGTCGTTGCCCGTGGTCCACCTGGGTGGACTACGGATTTCTTTTGCCCGTGGTAAAGCGACGCACGGGAAATTGTTTCTTCTCATGGGCTACCACTTGTTAGAATATTGAACGCAGTGGATTAAAATGTGAAAACCTTTTTCAAATACATTGACTGCGTTTGGCTATGTAGAAATTTCAGCACAATATTATGTGTTTTCGGTCAAAGACACAGGACTACTAATGTATTAGATAGTTACCACTCATATTTGGAAAAGAAAATACACAAAAGTACCAAAAATTTGCTACGGCTTTTGGATATTCTAGGTGAAAGTTTACATTCCAAGTATAAAAGACAAAAAGCCTATTTTGAAATCGACGATTACATCCAAAATATTCAAATGCAACTAATAACTAAGGAAATTCCAGCGGGACTAGCTTCAGAAAAACAACGCGCCGCCGTTAGATAAATAATAATAATAACGTTTTCGTTGTGTGGCTGATATTTTGTCAATAATGTTACCTTCAAACAGGGAAGAAGTATCAATTGAATTGAATTTTTGTAGGTATGCATTGCTTATGTTACAACAGTATATTCTATTATTTCGGATTTATTTATATCGATGACTATTCTTTAATTTTCTTTAGTAGGTACTAGGTAGGCAACGTGTAATAATAAGGTGAATAACGGGCAAAAAATCCTGTGGTCCACCCAGGTGAACTACTGTGGACCACGGGCAACGACCCGTGATGTCTTGTATAATATTTTATAAACAAAAGCGTAAACATCATCATCACCACCGGCATCATCAGGAATAAACGAAAAAATTCAAAGGAATTAAGACGAAGCCATAGCTGTTGTCTAATAACAATTTATACTCTTATTAATGTAAATATGTTAATAAATGATGAAGTATTACTATTAGACAATTATTAGGTATTTACCAAAATTGGCGTACCATAAAATTCCAGCTACGAAGAAAAAAATACTGTCACTTGTTATACTTTATGTAAATATGTTAATAAATGATGAAGTATTACTATTGGATAAATATGACGTAACAAAATTGCCGTACCATAAGATTCAGGTGACGGAGAAAAATACTGTCACTGGTTATACTATATGTAAATATGTTAATAAATGATGAAGTATAGAAAAATTGCCGTACCATAAAGTTTCGGTGACGGAGAAAAATATTCTGTCACTGGTTATAATTTATGTAAATATGTTAATAAATGATGAAGTATTACTATTATTTGACAAATATTACGTAACAAAATTGCCGTACCTACCATATAATTCCTGCTACGGATAAAAATATACTGCCGCTGGTAATTTTTTTTTGTAAATATGTTAATAAATGATGAAGTATTACTATTGGACAAAATTATCGTACCATAAAATTCCAGTTACGGAGAAAATACACCCATAATGGTTATAATTATGGTAATAAATAATGAAGTATTACTATTACACAAATACTTAGTATACAAAATATTATTTACCAAAATTGTCGTACCATAAAATTCCGGCTACGGAGACACTACGAAATATATTCTTAATGGTTGTAATAAATATGTGAAGGTTAAGTAATTACTACTTAATGAGGTTTCATAGTGTTCAATTAATATATGATCAAGAATAAATAAGGAGTCACAGATAATAGTGAATTTTACAAAACAAAAAATTCGAATGTGGACCACATTCCAATTTTTTGTTTAAAATGAGTCAACCGGTTCAAACCAGTATTATCCGGAATAAACCGCCCGCTACCGCTCTTGACTCGGTCACAACAACCCCCTCGACCCGCGTCAACTCGGCACCCTTCCACTTTCGATATCAATCAATATCAATAATCAAATCCGAGTACTCCGATACAGCGATAAATCAAATTTTTACTTAACTCTATTTGGAATTTGTTTGTGAAACAATTTTATTGCTTTATAAATCGAAGTAATTCTGACGTCACCTGACGTCTGATGCAAATAAGTAGCCCAGTGACATGTAGCGACATATATTTATAATTAGAAAAACTAATAGTCCCACATTATTTTCATAGTGTCATGGAAAAGTATGTTCACATTTGTACTGGGGTATATTTAATTGGACAATGATAAAAACCTAGATATAATTTATCATCAGCGTTGTTATGAGGTACGTGAGTTTATTATATCTAGGTTTTTATCATTAATTATTTATCATTAATTTAATTTTTAAAATGTTGAAGTACTCACGTACTTCAACATTTTAAAAATTATAGTTATTGTGTCCGGTACGCGACTAAAAGGGAACATATCATTAACAGTTTAGGATTATGTAAATTAGATGTAGGTACCAATATTCGACGGCATTTTAGCTGAGCCAACTTCAGGCCCAGCTAAAATAAAATGTTGTTCTCGCTTTTTTGTAAAATTTTAGTAGATGAGTTAGTTAGAATAGCTACGATAGGGTTGACATTGTCACTATGTGTACAAATATCCCTAAATCAATATAGAAAATAATTATAGTTATACCTGTCATCTTTGTGTGTGATAAAAATACTTAAGTATCTCAATTTCCACACAAGCAAAACTACAGACAAAACCAACTATAACGAAAGGAAAAGCAACAAAATTGCTAACACAGCAAAGTAGCGTCGTCACTTACAACAATGAAAGAAACAATCCAAGCTAAATCTACGGCCGCTTCCTTTGCCATAATCGTATAAAAGATAAAACCGTATAGAAAACTCGATTAGCCGCACTCGGGACGAATTGCGCGCACAATAAAAACATCAGCGATTTAGGGTTACCAATATAGTTGACGAATACAAAGACTTTATTTCTACTCAGAATTTGAATTACGCATTATCCATGCTCGGTGAATAAATTAGAGCATGATGAAAAAATTCTTTCAACGACAAGTCCTGCCCACGGCAAGAATTTTTTCATCATGTTCTAAATTTATATCTAGTTCCACTATACCATATGGAACGAAAATTTCCCGAATAATCTAGGTTTTGTGGGAGTCAATTGTTGAAAGAACCTCTGGCTTTAATAATAATAATGATCATTAAATTAATCAGAAAATGTTAGCGAATATCAATATGTTGACGTTTTTTGAATAATTATACCTATGCACGATCTGCAGTTTCGAGCCAGATTCAAGCTCCTTGGTCCAGGGTTGTAGTCGCTTTCTGGTGACTCCTCTGAAGGAAGACAACGATAAAATAACAATTACTGTTAAACCTATCATTGGCAAACTATTATTAAAACCTACTTTAATAAAATGCTAAACACCTGTATCGGTATATCAAACTTTTGGCTGCATACCTACTTTTTTACCAATCTGAGAAACGAACCATGCATTTTCCAAACAAGACTAAATCACGGTGACATGTCCCGTAAAATAAGGAAGAATGACAACCCTACCGTAACTCGATTATGACGTAACTATGACATAATGTAATAATAAAGATGGCGGCGACAATCATTGCATTATTTATTATGATTCCCGGCACGAGGACAGAGGAAGCGTGTATAGGTAATTTGATTTATACCTACTACCCAGGGACGTATGAAAGTTCAGAGGGGGTCAAAATAGAAAACTAAACAGATTGCTACAGATTGAAAACTGAAATAATGTCTGACATTTTATCTATACGAAAGACAGCATTGGAAGTAATGATGATGATTAAAGAGAATTCGAAACGAATGAAAATAAACCTGCAGTCGTAGCATGTCTTCGTAAAACTGAAGTCAGTAACTAACATTCCCATAATAATAGTTCAATGGAACGATTGGAACAATTTGACAGAATTTACAAAAAAAACCTTGTTTTATGCTAAATAATAGGATTCATACTACTCAGGGAAGTACTAACGTCCAGGTCAAAATAGAAAAGCAAATAGATGTAAGTATCTTATTTGATGCATATGATGGAAGCCACAAAAGGCGTTACTATTAGAAAAAGAGCCGACCCAAGCTCCCTCGATGTAAGGGAAGGTCTGGGACCGAGCAGTGGGGACATAAAAATATGCTGATGATGACGAACTAGTTAAACAACATAGACAACATCATCTTAGAAGTCTCATCGGGCGGATTCGTAAGGAACAGAATCTGGGTCGGAGGTTGTTACACTATTAGAACAACGCGGTTTACAGATTCTGTTTCTTAAAACTGAAGAAATAACACTATCGCAATCACTAAACGCAAAGAGATAGAGGAGGTCTATGACCAAAATCGAGTGTACACTATAAATTCACACTATAAATTAATAAATACCTAAGTACATCATTTTCTTTATCATTATACAGTCATTATTGAATTGTGACAAATTAATTTTAATTTGTAATTAATTTATTGTAATTGGTATCAATAATTTAATTTCCAATCTATATAATTCAATCAATTTGTACGCATGATAGATATATCATAAGAAAGTGGAAATAAAGGCTTACGTATTTATTTATTATTACAAAAATAAGTGTATTGAACCCACTAGACCTCCAATTCACGTACGTTCCCACAAATTCTTCGTATATCTTGGTAAATAAATAAGCAAGTAGTATAGCGTCCTGATTTTGCCATTCATACGAAGAATCGGACAATTTTCCGACCTGAGTCTGTTTGACCTTCAACAATCGGGACTGAAATCTTTTGATATGGTTGAGTGTCGAAACTTGATAAGTGTTTCCGAATATTTTTCGTTGTATATTAATAACTTATTTTGTTGTCACACAAATGCTTAGCTACGAGTTTGATGTACTCGCTGCTGGGATAGACCGCTTCACGATAAACAAAGGACACAATTTTTAGAAAATGATGGATCGAATAGGTAAAACCCGCAGGTATTTAAAGGACGACCAATGGAGTAAAGCGAGAAAGGTATGTCATCCCGGGATATAATATTTTAAGCTGTACCAATTCTTTCTACACTCAGTTATGCGTTAAACGAAAATATAAGAAACAAAGATAAAACTTCTCCATTATCATATTGGATGGATATAATATTATTGAACGCTTTCTCCACATTGAAAAAAGATCAGCTGTTGGAAAGCAACTGCTTTTAAACTAAGTATTAGAATCAACACCAAGAGCAAGTAGGATTAAATATGCAGCAAATGATCACAAATAAATACCCTAAAAATTATACCACAATAATTTAATTCACAGGACAAAATGTTCAAATTATTGAAGCAACGAAATTATATTTTTCATTTCATTTTTACAAATATGACTATATTTGACATAATGTACTACCTATATTATTGTATAGTATTTTATTATGTAAAAATGAAATAAAGAAATCTAAATCTATTGAAAGCAGTCATCATTGGTATTAAACATTCATTTTCAATAGAATATCGCGTGCACTGGTTCTAACTAAATACCTAAAAACGTTTGTAAATCCTACATCTCAAAATGTAATCCATGGATAACGCTGCTGGTTATACAATAAGTACCTCTGTTAGTACGTAAGCTTATGCTAAATATACACATTGTATAACTGTTTGTTTTCCCAAAAAAAAAAACGTTACATAGCCTGAATCTCAGCTCATACTGTCCGAAATTTAGGTCTAATCTCAACATAAAAGTAACTATTAGGAATTCAGGAAACGACTTCCAGGAACTTTTTATAGACAAGTCCCTTATACCAGGCGTTGCTGGGTCTAATAAATAGACATTCAAGGTATCGCCGTATGTATTTCGATCACGACCTGCTGAGGCACTTCTACTAAGTACATTATCCACTTTTATGAGGCCGTAAACCTACCCCCCGTGTAACACCCCTTTGCCCCCCTCACATGTTTAGTTTTATTCGTGTAACTCAAGTTGTTGGTTGTTGGCATGGCTATTTGGTATGTTGCGAGGTTTGCTTGCTGATTTGCTATTTGTAGGTAACCTAGTATTTACATTGTACAGGTAGATGTTCCGAGGATCCGCAAACGTTTTTTGGAGACGCAGGATACTGCGTCATGTAATTTTTTTATAACCACTTCTAGATAAATTAAAACTACATATAAAAAATCATAAAATCCAGACTCCTTGCAAGGATAAGAACTCGGTATGTTTGCATGGTTTAACGGCAGAGTTAAAATTAAGCTTGATTACCTAGTCTAGAACTAACCTCTGGCCTTTTTTGGATGTTACCTAATTGAAAATAACAATTGGAACAATGTACAAACTCTGTGAAAAATGTATGGACAACAGCTCAGTGGTAACACTTGCAGTACGATTTTAAATCTTACGACGCAGATAATAGGAACGGTCTAAAGTGTTTCACTTGATCAGCTGTTAGCTGTACAATAATATAAGTTATATAAGTACCTACTGTCATGACAGGAAAAACACGTTTCCAAAAAAAGTTCCATAACGGCATAGACTTGTAAACTGATACAATTTTTTATAATAATTGACTCGACGAAGAACCTGTAAAAGACCCAATTTCATACGACTAATTATTGTCGTGTCGGTTATCGACGGCATATATGATAGGATTCGTTTCCGAAAATTTCCGAGAAACGTCTGAAAATGTAAATAATCCAAAAGGAGTTTTTAACAGTAAAGGCATCCGATAATAAGGAGGGATAGACAATGTTACATCTAATCTCATAATGTGCTAGGAAACGGACGAAATAAACACGTAGGCGACGACGCGACGTATTACTAAAACTTTCCTATAGGTACTCTTATATTAGCTGGTTTTATGGGGCTCGTAAACATTGCCATATTGACGGTGTTTTGGGTGTTATGGGTTTAGGGTATGGAGGGTAACCTTGATTAATCACAAATGTCACAATAGTTCTTGAAACGGTGACGGAAAAACCGTAAAAAAAATTTAACACAAATTATTCTTGTATGTGAAATAAGCTACTTAGCTCTAAAGCCCACTTGCAGGAAAAGATGACCTGGATTTCGTACAATACATATTTCTTATTTCCTTATAGTCGTCCTAAAAGCAGCGACCGTTCTGGAGCTACGATCAAATCAAATCGTAAGAAATCTTTATAGAATCGCTGGCTAGCCCTCAAAGAATAAGTGCCGGAATCCATATGTGTCTATTCCTATTTAAGAAGCCACAGTAACAACTTTGATACTGGTCTGTCGCGAGCAATTAAAACAGACGTGGACTGTCGCAAATCGTAAACTCGATCGTAAAACCCATGCACTTGCGCTTTTCGTTGATGACTTTCTGCTGTGTGCACCGCGGCTTATATTTTACTGTCTTCGAAGCGCTGGCAATTAAAACTTATCTTTAGCTGTCGACACAATCTAACACAGGGTCATCTGGTACTCATGAAAGAGACGGAGTCGTCAATGACGTCACAAAAATATAGTCGCAACACAAAATGGCGAACAGATGACAGTACCAGTGCAGTATAACGTCCTGAATAATTCTGACAATATTATGGGTTTGGTCCAACCTATAGGTGCAAACTGTTCAAGGAGGTTTGTCGCGTCTATGCTCTGTCGCACAATGCACATTTGGTGTTCGTACAAGTGCGTGTTCACCCTTATACGAACATAGTCTACACAGACACTGCTTCAGATCCATTCGCGAGGATCTGGATTCATTCCTGAGGCCCTGGATTCACTCATGAGCCTCATATATCCCTATATTCACCCGTGACGCCTTGGATCAGTGTAATTATGTTTCTTTTACTTCCATATTGTTGATAACAGTGATTCCATGATATCGATAGGTTTATGTTATACTCCATATTGTCTTTAACTCCATAATTTCATCCAGGATCTGAAACGTTATAAGATTTGTCAACTTAGGGTGCCACCATTTCCCATTTTGGAACCACATATTAGAACCATAGACTAGCTACGTCCCACCCGGCTCCGCCTCGCCTCGCCCCTCGCTGTCAACCAGTAAAGTTGTCAAAATAATGCGAGGCGATGCCGTTACGTAGGCGATTAGTGTACGCTGCAGTAAGGAGTTTAATACAAAGAATACTGAACGACTCGAGATGAGGCAGCCGGGGCGATACGTCTGCGGCAACCTCTTCAAAAGGCCATAAAGGACCCGACATACATACACTCCAATAACATTACCCTCCTTTCGACAATCGGGTAAACACTATTGTAATGTCGCATTATACTAAACTTGATATGTCTTTGACTGTACTCAGGTAAGTAGGTACTAAAAATAGGTACAACCGATTTAAATATACCTGCCTAAGTATAAGTTATTTTAAAAGAGAAAGAGAAAACTTATTAAGTAGGTAAGTTACTTATTGGTCTTGGAAATGTTTAGAGAACGAATTGTCTATTAGTTAAACATCATGTTATTATTTTTAGAATACACCGTAGGTAGGTTAAAAAAAATACTCTGAGAATCATACTACGAGTGGTTAATAGCAATGAAGTTAAAAGGAGGAATTTATTATTTAGAAAGATACAATAACCTATCGCTTATTGAATAAATAACTACAAATTAAGATAAGTAATATTAACAATTAGGCACATTTAAAACTTACCCATATTGCAGAGGTCACAACCAATAAGTATAAACAAACATCTTGTAGGTATCTGTACTATGTATTCATGAGTAATTAAATTAGAACCACAATGCATTGTGAACAAATAAAACTATCGTTTTCTAAAGCGAGTGCAACCGACAAGTTTCCCATGCCTTTTCCAAATGCGCTTGCTTGCTTGCGCTTGCTTCGTTTATTCCAGTGTGACCATATTAAAATTCGCAATCCTGCCTTACCTACTTAGGCAAGAAAAATGACAAATCCTGCGAAACTCTTATGCATAAATGCCAAAATAATTTAAAATAAATAGGTAGGCCACATATTTTAATGTAAGTTGTATTCTTATTTAAAATAAGTGTTTGGAACTTTCAAAAATATTTTTATGGCGTTTGACGCAGTCACAATATATTATATTTTATAATAAGTAATTGTATCTCGATTTATTAAATATACTTAATAAAAACTGTAGTGCCTCTGACATTATTGTAGTACCACTTAGAATATCTCTTTCATAAGCCACGTTTGACCTGGCAAACACAATAATTAACAAACCATTTACAAAATTACGTATTTTTACTCTTACCACGTTCAATCTCATTTCCATCCTAAATACTCTGCAAGTCTGCAACGCCTTTTTCGGCTTATACTGCCCAATATGCCAGCCTATATTGCTAATACTGACAGATACTGCCAGTTTCGAGAATGAAGGACAAAACCTGCTAAAAAGGCAGGATCTTGCCACATATGGTCACACTCGTTCGTCAAATAGTGCGTGCGCATCACCGCTCTCCCCGCGACCTCTCGTAACCCCCCGCAAACATCCAACGCAAAACCAAAGAAGACGCTCATGCGACATTTCGAATCGAACACACTATTGCAAACAATAAACAACTAGTGTGTGTGTGGCACTGGCAGGGCAGGGTTCTCTTGAAAATGGCGGGAAACGACGGTTGCGAAATTAATTTGATAATTTTCCTTTTAATGCGTACAGGGGCTATTTTGTGTTTAATATCACGTTAAATTAAACAGAAAATGTTCGCGACTGACAGTATGGTGAAGTTATTGGATTATTTATGCAAGATCTGAAGTTTCAAGCTTTTATCAAGTGGATTGTGGTGGTGGGTGCTCGGGAGTGAACGTGACTGTCGAGCTGCTTCGTCCAGAGTGATGACGCTACGGCGTCTCCTCTGGATGAAGACAAGACGACGCGGCTACCCAGGGTGAAGACGCTAGTGCGACTCCGCTGGAGGAAGATGGAAGACTATTATGAATTGAATTTTCTGTAACATGACATTGGCAAATGACGAACTGTAGAGTCCATTAATAAAATAAATAACAACAAACAACTAGTGTGTGGCATATGACCTTCACCTGACATCTTCACAATGGTTAGCTGAAGGAAGACTGTCTTGTATGAATGACCCAGAACGAGTATACCTATGTAGGTACCTAACTATTTTTATACAAACATGTAGCAGAAATACCTAAGTTACGTATCTACATGGACTTATAACATTCCTCTGGAACATATTGGGAGGATGAGGTGCTGTGGCGGGGAGTGGATGCAAAGAGCCGAGAAATGGTGTTGAGAGCAGTGTACCAATGAGCTGAAGATGCACACCCAGATACGTTTTTACGCGTGAAAAAAACAAAAAACAAGGATGGGAATAAAGAATAATAAAATAAACACAAAACAAATCTCGCCTTGTTCAGCATTCGAGAAATACAATTTCTATTCTATTTACTTTCGCAAATAGCAATGAAAAACTTTTCGGCATAAATTTAGCGTGAAACACGTAGTTTCAGGAGGCAAGATTTCGTTAAACTGTTTATCTGTTTTTAGAGAGAGTTAGAAGTTCGTTTTGGCTTCGGTTTCAAAATTCGGTAGTGATAATCGATGATTTTACTGGAACTTCACGACCTAGTCAAGAAAGACTTGTAGTACGGACAACAGCCAGATCAATGGTAACACTTGCAGTACTATTTCAACTCTTACGACACAGATAATAAGAACGGTCAAAAGTGTTACTCTTGATGTGCTGTGCTATAATGTACGATTTTAACTCTCACGGCGGCGGCCGGCGTTGACAATGAGAATGAAATTTTAACGAAGTGTGAAAGGGACAATAACACAGTTTAAGTAAGTAATCTCTTTATTTCTCTTTAGTTTAAGGGCAGTGAGGTTTAACTAGGTTTATGAATAACAGCAGATGTGTTTTTGACTGTAAAACTGTAGATTATGTTTACAATTTCGTCGCCATTGTGGGTCAACTTAACTGCCGGGGTCTGCCTGCACTAAATTAGGCTGAGTCCTGAAGCTAAGTGAAGATCGAAGATAAACGAACGAATGTTGAGTTGAGTGAAAATTACTTTGATAGATTTGGTTTCGGTTTTCTTCTAAGAATAGTTAGGCTTAGCCCCTATTCGTGAAACTGTTGCCGAGATATAAACACAACTTAAATTAACTGTCGTGAACAAAACACATATGTACCTAACAGTGCTAAATTCTCTGGTATTTCTGTGTCCTTATGTAACCAACGAGATAGTTTTATATCTTTAGCTATTTTACTGATTATTTGTAGCGTACAGTGTACCATTAGGACGTTCATGAAGTGTACCTAAACATACCTCTTTGTTTATGTTTTGTTACTGTATTTAAGGGATGACCTAAAAATCGACATGTCAGACAGATAAAAATGTACAGGAGAGTTTTTAAGGTTGAGATTTTCTCAAAAAATAATTTGACTGGTTTTTGAAAATTCTTTAATCGCATCCATTTTTTTTTAATTCAGACTTGAGTGTCCATATTGTGTGTTAGTATCCAATAACTATGTTACTAGGTACTTAAAATAATCTTTCACTTGCAAAGCAATCTGACGGGGTGAGTTTTAGCCCAATGCCTCCAGATTGCGCAGCATGGTTTATTAGATACCGCATTCAGAATGCCATTGGGGCTGTTTCTTACTCTGCGCATCAGGGACGCCACTCTCTTGCGTACTATGGCATGAAAGCCGTCGATTGCTGCATCCGCAAACATCCCTGATGCACTACAGAACCTAGGGAGCCTCAATAGCACCCTGAACGCGTTATTATATTGGACTCGCAAAGCGTTGATTGCTGCTGCGTGTAGTTGACCCACAGGCTGCACTATATATATATATATGTAGAACTATAATAATTTTGTGTTTATAATAGCGTAGTGTGTAGGTACTATATACTAGTAAGAGAATTATTACAATCGTTCAAGTAGTTCATGAGAAAATCTCAACCTTATTTATATAGTTTTTCTGTTTTTAACTGTACCAGCTGTTATTTTTTTTTTTGATTTATTGAATAAAATATTACAGCATTCTTACAAGTATATAAGTTTAAACCACAGTTAAACCCCAGGTGGGTTTATCTTTGTGGTTGTTTAGAGTTCGTTTGCTAATACATATTATATATCCGGTGATACTATTTAATATAAGTAATATATATTTCAACCTATTATGTGTACATATGTATGTATGGGCGACGATTTCATACAGAACTATAGGACGTAGTCCTCTCTTTTTGATGACATAAAGTGTTTTTTTGAGATATACTATAACCAGCTAGTAGCTAGGTACTGTAATGGACCGCTACCCACCCCAACGCAGGAAATCAAAAAGTACTGAGCTAATTATAATTAATATGACATAGGTACACTGCAATGGCAGTTACGTACTTAATACAAATTATATTGGACAGACGCGTTCAAGGGACAAGAATTAGTTCCAAAAATACTGGAGGTTATTTCCTTTTTTTTGAAATGGATTTTATGGTCCTAAGTATTTCTGAAAGGCGATAAATTCTCTAAAAGTGTGTTTCTTAAAAGCGATATTTAAAAGTGTCAGTTCGAAGACTCAATTGTTTTATTTATTAGGGTTATTCTTTAGAAACTAACGTTGTTATTTTAAAGTTGTAACCTAAGACGCCAATTGAGAGATCTATTGAAACATTGGGGACAAAGTAAGTGGTTTCAACATTTGGCGCGACAAAAAATCTACTAAATTACTTAAAAATACTCTTTTTCACAGTTCATGGGAAAACTCCACCCAAAACCTAATCAACCAATAATGAACCCCTAAAGATAATGTCGACGCCTTTAGGTTTTTTTGCAGATCAAATATTGACCAATAGCTAAATCACAAAGCGGGGACGCCATGGATGCGCAGACGCTTTTGCGTCACTAGGGGATGAATTTATCTAGTTAGTTTGTCTCGGAGCGTGGTCAAGTTCGCATAACTTTCGATAAGTTGGTTAAAAGTTACGTCGGACTACTGTGAAAGTATAAATTTATAAGTTACAGTTTTAGTTACATTAGTGACAATATTATTTATTAATTAATATAAAGATGAGATCTTTATAACGAACGTATTGTGTCAAAGTGAGTGTTGTAATTATGGAGATGGAGCCCGGAAACCTCATCGCAACGGAGATCTAAAGCTAAGTAGTGCTGGCCGCTTTCCACCGATGGCAAAAGTTCACGATATCAACTAGAATAAATTATACTGACACTAAGTACATGTGTTCTGTCTATGACAAAAGTCTATTAATGAAACTAAGTAGTGCTCTACTGACGACAATACCCATCTATTGTACTCCTATAACTTATTATTCACACTAAATAGTGTAAATTCGGCTTCTACTGACGACAATGAGTCCAGATTGATGTTATGTTAGACTAGCTGCTTTATAACGGCCACATGATCTGTCCAAACGATATAATCGAACTATACTATTTATATTTACTTTATATCGCAACTGACTACCTGACCAAAATACTTGACGTTATGCGATATATTACAGACAACTAATTAATGTGTGACGACGATTTACACGACGATACCCGTACTTAATGATATTATTACAAGTGGATTTAATGACTCCACAATGACAAGGTCAATTCGATACCACAGTGGACACCGTCCTAAGTATTACCAAAACGAACCATTCATAAGGCTACGACAGCTGAGTGCCTTGTATATGTATAATAATGATTCTTCCTTACAGCTACACGGAAGCTTAATGTATTTGCATGGCATTCGCATGAAATATGTATGAATGAACATAAGCCGTACACATCAACACTGCCGAAGGCACACTCATTTTTAAATATGATGTAAGAGGTGTGGTAAAAATACAGAAATGTACACTATATACTTATCTATGTACTCTCGTCATCTCGCCCGCGCAGAGCCGATTCATAGTCCTAGGAAAGCGGTTCCAGCCTTCTGTAACCGCTCATGTATGGAGGGTAAACTGTCGCCAGTGCTTGATACGACTCTATCTATCATATGTATTAATATAACGAGAGTGAACGATCCAAAAGTGACGTCCACGAAGCTACCACGCCTCTATGGAAGGAGGATAACAAACACTTTTATATTGTAACCAGCACCTTGCCTTATCCTTAGGGATACACGTCAGATGTAGTCGAAGCTGTACCCCTGCACCTACGACACGCTATAGTGGGAGGTTGGCGGCAGCAAAACCGGGCAAAGCCCCAACAAACTGGAATACCTACGGAACTGGAATACCTACGAAACTGGAATACCTATGGAACACATACTTATTTATTATTTGCGCCCTCCGCACTTCGCGTGCAAACAGGGACGTACTACCTTTATAGGTACTGTAAGCTAAGACTCTCTGACAACCTATCTATACAGAAACTCACAATATCACACATGACGTACGCCGAATACGTATTGGGGGAAATATTAAAATCGCGAGAATTATATTCAAACGAAATGGCCTATGTAAGTTCGCCCTTACAGCTATCTGAACGAGACGATGTCCAGTTACGAGTCGCCGAGGCTGACACCTGTTAATATAAATTACACAATAGCGTAAGGAATCTACCTGTTTAAGCATGACAACTATTGTACCGAAATTGGCGCCATACAACAACAAATATACTCGCGCGTGCCGTGAGCTTATGAATGGAACGTACCCTAACTGTTCATTGACTGTTACTTTGGGTATTAACCTGACTATCACGAACTCTAATCTGACAACATTTAGAGATCCTATTTTATCCCAAGCATGTTATAAATGTTATATAATACTCATCTTGATTTATAATTATTATCTTTCTATTTCATCTTTACGATGAAATCACCTTTGTTTGAAAGTGGAACTTGGTTAGCATTGTTATTTTAAATCTACAGGACGCTGAGAGAGACACCTGTCGGAGACATGTGCCGTAGCGGAGAGTCACCCAGTAGTTGCCCCGACAGGTTAGTTGCATGCCTTTACATGCGAATAATACCACCATAAATTCCGTATTAAAACAACTTCGACGTTTTGCGTTTGTTAATAAACGCGTAATAATAATTGAATTAATCAAACATACAATTGTAATACATTTTATTTTATGAGCAAAAGCATTAAGACGATCACGGACTTTAAATTAAACAATAATATTTATAGACGATCATGCCACTAATCATTTTATTAATTATTTAGATCTTCATTCACGACTTTAGGTATCAATAGGTTTAGGTGTTCTGAGGGGGTTAGGTATCTAGGCTTTACCTTAGGTCTAGATTTAGATTAGACCTAGGTTAGGTCTTAGCTCTTAGGTTCTTGCGGATTTGCGTCAGCCAGGGAGAGGGGCATTCTCATCACTTGGTACCTAGATTGATGCTCTTAATTTTCAAGATTTTAGCGGATAATAATGAAAGAATGAAACGAAACAGCTATACCTACTTACAAATGTTCAGTAAGTTACCTGAATAGAAAATATTAATGTGTTCGTTGTGAAACTGAAAACGTTAAACAGTTGGTAGTTATTTAGCAGTTAACTGAGATTACCACGTCAGACCGCGGTTAAACTTCAGGTGAGTGGTTTTCCAGGAATTATGAAAGGTAATTCGGTTTAAACAGTTTGACACATCTAGTTTAACTCATTTTCAAATATTATACGTTGTTGTTATTTTAATAGGATTTGAGTAAGTACTTACCTAACAAAAGATTCAAATGTTTTGTTAAAACGTAATACGGTTATGATGTGGGTAAAATTTTGCGTTTTCAAACCTAAGCTTTATAAAATCCTGGTAAGTAAGTATAAGTATATGCTATTATTCTATTGACGAGTTTCTTAACGATAAAGTTTTCTTAACATATTATGTATTTGACTAATTAGTAATTTATTTTAATAACAACAAAATTGGTTGACAGAACGGGGCAATTTGACATTTATTTTTATTATATTTTGGTTACTATTATGTATTCAATAAAAGTAAACTTGTTTTTATCGATGAAATGTAATAAGTAAGGACTTATAGTTAAAATATAAACTGAACATAAATATTGTACGCCGAAAGGCAGTTGCAGCAAACATATTCTCTGAATAACTAACATCTGTGAACATCTGTATTTACCTGCAATATAAATAAAGAACTTGGAACTTATTGAAATATCGAAAATTAAATTGTTTTTGTTTTTAGAGCTATAGCCAACAGACACCTACCTACTTTCATTAACGCTATAGTATAATAGAAAGAAAAATCTAAGTAGGATTGACATTTGTTAATGAAAAAGCAAGTATAATTCCCATACTTACATATTTCAGTTAGTCAATGCCACTGAAGGTCTACTGTGGATCATATAGAGTTTAAATAAAAATATCTTTTAAGGAATACCGACGAAGCTCCCCCAATGTACTTTATATTATTAGACTATGAGATACGCTATACAGGATATGATTCCTCGCGAAAAATAGGTATCAAGGACCTTAGCAATATATGAGAAAAACGCAAAGCCCGGGTAACTCTCACTCCAAGGATTCCTGCGAACTACGCGTGCCTAATTCAATAAAACCTTATATGCATGTTGCGAATAAAATATGTCCGCTATGTGTAGGTTTGCCAAACGTTAGGATTTAGAGCGGACGATTTTACGAAAAAAAAATTTCACCCATGGAACGTTTCGCTAAAAACAAGACGACGGTTTGTTTTACGAAAAAATCTTTCACCTTTTGATGCTTCGACGAAAATATTATTTGCCGACGGTTGATTTAACAAAAAATATGTCCAAAGGGCGTTAGATTAGATTTATGTAAGTACTTACTTACCTATCTGAAAATTAACTTGACAATTGTAGCGATTCCAGAGTGTTCCACAATAATTTTAATCGTCACTAATGGGGTGGGACGACCCTCACTCTCTACCCTGGAATTATGCAACGTAGCATAATTCCAGGGTAGATACTTAGGTAGGCCGGCAGCTAAGTTGACCAAAAGTGGCGGCGAAATTGTAAACAAAATCATCAATTTTACAGTCAAAAACACATCAAGTAACACTTTTGACTTTGGATCGTTTTTATTATATATTTAGTAAGAGTTGATCGTACCTAATATAATATAAGTGTTACCTTTATCAATCTGCAGTCCAGTCTACCTTCACATTTTGGGTCAACTTAGCTGCCGGGAACTATACTATATTAATCTGTCGCCGCTAAGTGAGGCGTTCCGCTCGCTCTCTGCGGATGTAACATATGAATTATTGTACCTATATAAACGGATATCACTCACTTATATTGTCGGCAATTAGACCGACAGTTTCGACCGATTTCGACGGTCTTTTTCAAGGTGAGCGGGCCATGCCCGCGTAGGTATGTAGCATATGAATGACAGTGACAGTTGCGTTTAGGTTTAGGATTCGACTTAGTGGCCGCTGCAGAATTACCTACATTGTCGAGACGGGACACGAAGACTATCCGTCCTAGCTTATGAGAGTGATAGTCACCCTAGCTATGAGCGAGTTATCCAGACCTTGTTCAAGAACCAGCACATTACGCCAACACAAATACAGTAGCAAATATTTCGAGCGAACTGTACACAGAGGGTGTAAGTAAAATAAATAAAAGCCGAAGGTAAGAACGAAACACTGATATAAAGCAAACTAGGAAATGTCTTCTTTGAAATAAACCACAGATTAAAATAATAAATAAACAAATGAGTCGGATCAAAGAGTTAATAAACAGGATGTGTACTGACACGAAGGAGATTCATATTTCTTTAGCATTTATTGTTTCAATCTCTACTAACACTAAACTTTTAAATTAGGTATTATTCGCACTAACCGTTACCTGTTTAACCTATCTTTCTTCGCCTGGATTTGTCTGAAGGTTGTTTGTTTACAAATCACTTACCTACACTTCTGATAAGACTACTAGACTTTGAAAAGTAATAATATAATAATCATTTATTTCAAAACAATTAATGTACACTCTGTACTTAAATAACTATGCTGGTCACTGGTTCTCAAACTAGGTCTGTATCTTGAGAACCAGAAGCCAATACTTACCATTGTCATGATTTGCTATAACATAGCTCAACGGTGCTTCGAGGGATTTTAGTTCCGATACCGACCGCTAGGGGAAAATCCCACCAACCACGAACCGTTTAGTTAATGTTATTACGTACTCGTTAGCGAGCGAATTTGATAGAGCAATAATGGTGGTACAGGACATCAGTACTACGGTTGGGACAGACATGCTACCACCATGGAGGTTCAAGTCTGGAGACGCCATATCCAGCAGAGTTATATCCACAAAACTGGCATTGGATCGTAAAATTTTGAGCAGCGAAGCCTACACCTACCGTAAATAAGACTTTACAACTCCCTCCAAAACCCAGTTCCCCCCTCCTGGTCCCAGGGGTGCTCTTGAACTTGCTAAGTTAAGTTAGCGATGACGTAACAGGTAATTAATTACTTAAGTTAAAGCTATTATATATATTATATACATATATGTGCATAAGTAGAATTATGTAATGAAGGGTCAAGTTTTGGTAGGTAGGTATACTGTATACTGCTAAATGAACATTTTTTTTAATCAAATTTTTGTTGAGGCTTTTGGGTACGTTATGTCCCATGCCAGCCTCATAGGAAAATAATAAATAAATAATAATAAATCATAACATTATTATCTATCGTATTATTGCAAAATACTTTGTCTATGCGATTATTATTATTACGTAAGTTCAGTGTTGGTTCAAGGCCAAGGGTCACTGCATCTTCTTAAGGTATTGTGACGAGCACCCAGTTTTAACATCTAGCCTCTAAGGCCAACGTCCTTCAGGAATCATGTAAAGTAGCCATGATAATGTAAACCGAAAATACTCTGGTAAAGATTATAAGAGACACGTTTGAAAAGGGCCTATAACTTTTTTTCGATCTAGTAACACAATTCCCCATTCTTGCCGTAAAATAGCAAACTAGAATTGATGTATTATGATGTGAGCGGCAAGAAGCCAGTACCTACTTACTACTCAGGATAGGAACGGTAGAGATATTCGAAAAAGCCCGGCTCGCAGAACTTGATACGAAACGCCACACAAGGAAACCCCGCCCGAAGCCTTCCTACCACTACACCTACAATCTTTTTCTGGCAGTACCTATCCACTAATGAAGGCTGGTCAGCTCCGCATATCTCCCTCTGCCTTGAGTCAGTCGGAAAAGCTCTTCGACGCTGGCTATCGCTGCCCACACCCTTATATTGCGGAGCCACGATTTCTTCCTACACCTACAACTAGCACCGGACAATTCTACTGAGACCGCTGCAACCGGACATTCAAGACAAAGTTCGGTGTCGCCAGCCACATAGCTCATGCAAGAGTCTAGCGGAGGGTCGCCGTCGTCGGCCACGACGAGGAGGACTCTCTCATTGCCAGACAATGCACAGGGATTTATAGATGCAACTATTGCATTGATCCATAGACCACTTACCCCATAGACCTGTACCAGGAGGGCGCCCGTGTCTACCCGCACATGAGCGCAACATTGTTTCGCGACAAGTGTAACCTAGAGATCTTATCGACATGGACGCATCTCTTTAATACGTTACGGCACCTCTGTCCCCCTTGCTTCGTCTCATATGCACTCATCGTTGACATAATTTTGCGGTCAATTGGGTAAGTGGTCTGTGCATTGATTACAGGTGCGAATTCTTACATTGAATAAATTAATAAAATACAAAGTAAATGAAATTGAAACATCGATGCCCCACATCTGGGTAACCTACCGTGAGACAGTAAAAACTCAATCCATACCCGTACACTGTTATCTGACAACATAGTCGCATGCAATCACGCTAAAAGTTTCACTGTTTTACTGTTTACTGCTGAACAGGTCACATATAGAACGTTACTGGTTTTGATTGCGACTTGGTCCTTAAGGCAGTTGTCCCACCGCCGGCGTTGTGCGAGTAAAGCTATCGACTATAAAACGAGTGGGCGAGCAGCGAGTGGCGAGTATAGTTTTGTAGCTCTGCTATAGGCCGCCGGCGAGTAAGCAAGTAACCATGGGCTATTTTTTCGTGCAAGAAACATACAATAGATAGTACATTCCGTGTAAACAAAAGGGACACAGCGATACTCGCTCGGCGACATAATATTTGTAGTTCATCCCTGAACAAGTGTCGCGGAGCGAGTACATCCCGTAGCTCGGCGACAAAATAGCCGAGCGAGGCAGCGGTGTGAACAGTCGGCGATGAATTATTAATATATGCGTCTCTTTTGTTTACACGGAATGTACTATCTTTTGTACGTTTCTTGGGCGAGAAAATAGCCGAGAGTTACTCGCTAACTCGCCGGCGGTGGGACAACTGCCTTACAATGGTAATGATATCGTTCTTCTTCATTATTCTAGTCGAATCCTAGTCTTGTCTTATATCACATCTGCAGTTTATTGCCTCAGTACACACGAAGGCTGAGATAAGTATCCAGGGGGCCGCAATAAGTTTGAGATTTTCACAAGAACTACTTGACCGATTAAAAAAATATATATATATAATTATAAATACGGCGTTACTCACATGATACCCGAAAACTTACGTTTATTGATAGGAACGCCCATCTTAAGATCGCTCTCAATATAGACCCAGAGTTGAGTGTGTTGTATGAATACGGGTCTAAGCAATGGATTTCTCGATTTACGACTGTGACATTGAACGAATGAAAGGGCCTAAAATAAATTCTTTTTCTCATTTGCATCAATCCAATACTTTAGAGGCCATTGGAAAGTCCGCGAAGGAACGAGTCAATCACCGCTGCGGTCGTAAAGTTTTACGTACAGTCAAATTTATGGCTACAGTCGACAACATACTCGTTCAATTGTCTATTTTGTTGATTATCATCAGATATCATGATTCATGACTTTGAAAATCTTTCAATACCTACTTACATATTTTACAAATGACTGAACTAAATAAAACGTGTAGGTAACTAAATAAATCGAGCCTCAGTAAGTTATTAAGATTCCAGAAGGTTCTCTTGAAAATGGCGGGTAACGGCGGTTGCAAAATTATTTGATAATTTTTGTTTTATTGTCTACAGTGGTTATTTTGAGATTAATTTCACGTTAAATGAATCAGAAAATGTTCGCGAGTGACAGTATAGTGAATTTGTTGGATAATTTGAGCAAGATCTGGTGTTTCAAGCTTTTATCAAGAGTTCCCGCTACAAGCTCGGGAGTGAACGTGACTGTCGAACTGCTTCGTCCAGAGTGATGACGCTACGGTGTCTCCTCTGGATGAAGACAAGAAGACGCGGCTTACTGCGACTCCCCTGGAGGATGATAGAAGACTATAATATTATATATTGAATTTTCGGTAACATGACATTGGAAAATAACGAACTGTCGAGTCCATTAATAAAATAAATAAATAAAGATTCCAGAATGTATGAAATCCAAACGGTGGGTAGGTAAGTAGACTTGGACTTTTTTGAGCTGTAAGAGAAATCGATATTTAAGCCGTATTTATTGTCAAACATATTTACAATTAAGTATCAGAAATATATTTTGATAGTATAAACGCGTATCTTTAATTAATAAAAATAATAGTTTCAGTTCTTGATTTTCACTCGCGGAGTATTCCAGAACTGTGATCTTCAAGTAATCATCACTAAGTAAATACTAACGAGGAATATTATGTGGCGAATTGAAACTGTTACAGTGAAACCTAGAAAGCCAATGGACTACGGAGATGGCGATACGGAGGTCCCAGGGTCGATTCCCAGCCAGGTCAGCCATGTACAACTGAGTTATCCTCGGTGTTTTCGACGGAAAAACTTACGTACATTTACCGAGTGCTCTCAAAACGGTGAAAGAAAACATCGTGATGAAACCTGCATGCCGTAGAAGAAATAAAATCTAAGGCATGTGTAATCTGCCAATCCGCACTGGGCCTGCATGGTTGATCATGGCCCGAGCTCCCTCGATGTAAGCGAAGGTCTGTGCCCGAGCAGTGGGGACATATAAATAGACTGATGATGACAGTGAAACCAGTTTATTTACTAGTTTCGCATTTTGTCATTAGTAAAATTACCTTTACTCGGCCGTCTAAATATTTACATTATACTGTACTACAGTACTAGTATATGCAATACTTACGTATCTTGATCCATGGCCTAATCCCAGTTTACAACTCGGCATTTCGATTTCGTTGAGTCATCGATTTCCGCGGCACGAGGATTTTAAAATAACTGCCACTAAATTCGTTCACCCCATTCGTTTCAGATAAAGCGTTGATCAAAAAGTTCATCCACCAGTTAGGTTATAACATCAGCTATTTTTAAAAACGATTACTATCGAAACATGCCTATTTAAATCAGCATCACTATTCTCCCATTTGCAAACGCATTTCGGGGTTGACTTTATATTGCATTAGAATGTTTTACGATTCTAACTGGATCCATTTGTGCCAAGGTTATCTCTCATACATGCATGATATAGGTGCATATTTTATCGCTAGCTTTTATCGGACAATTTTATTAAGGAACGAAGGAAATGTTACCACCACCACTAAATGTACGCAAGTTATCTTGTAAACTTGTTAGGTACTATCAACGTACAAGAAATAACCTAAGTAATAGTGTTTGTATTTCTCTTAAATCAACCCTAATTATTGCTAAAATACATCCTAACACATATTATACAAAAAGAACTAAACAACTAATACATCACATCGGGTTTATCTCAATTCGCTCCTATAAAAAGTGATTCGAACTAAATCGAAAGAAATGCGAACCGACCACGTGCCGATTCGAATCGATTACGCAACTCTAATCGCCGTAACCGATTGTATAATATCGGAGAAAATAGCTCCGCTGACATTGACATTACTCAGTGAAAGTATAGCCTAGAAAAGCATTCGAGCGAAATGGTGTTCTGCTACGTTGGATTTAAGTTCGGTTTTGTCTGGAGAAGAAAGTTGTATGTCACTGGCCATCGCGGTCAACTGTTCTTTTTTCAAACCAGTTATTTTATAATAGTGACGTCATTATAGCGATTAGAATACCTTGCAGATTGTATAGTTTTTTCAATTTCCATGTTGTTTAAAGTGGTTCTTTTTCTTTTACTGAATTTTACTTGAAAAATGTTTACGAAAGATTAACGAAGTGTCGGTCAACCAAATACGATGCCTCGCGATGCATACTTAGTAGCATTTTATAGTTTCTTGATCTTTGCCAAATGTTATTAAAATTTTCCTCGAAAGAATTGAAAATAGGTTTTCATTTCAATAGCTAATAATGTATGTACAGTCTCTAGTTTTGGCTGATAGGGCTATATTCTGTTTCTACCAAAAGCCTTAGGATATTTAAAAAAAACGCAGTTACTTATTTATTTCTTAAGGTTTATGGGGTTCTCAAATTTTTGCATTAAAAAAGAAATAGGGTAAGCGGTAAACATTAACCTAATTACCATTATATTCAAATATACTAATTCTTTTGGCCAACATTAAGATTATGGTAATGATGTGGCGTGGGTTTTCATCGTTATATTTTTAACATAATTGGGTGATGGTAATTAGGAAAATATTCCTACCTTCTTACGCTTGGATTTATGCAGGGTTTTCTTACTAAGTTAGGGTTTAAGTTAACAAATAACACTAACCATGTTATTAGCCTTCTAACATAATTTCTACTTTTCTTTTAACATAGTTAATGGCTATAACTATACATATAAGTGGGTGCTTAGATGAGAAATAATTTCAAAATTATTCGAATGCTAGGTTTAGGTCTTAGCTTAGTTTATTTAATAAATACATTGTTTGCAATACAATGTATTAGTAGTTACAAACTTCCTGGAAACTGCAACCAATTTCACAGTAGGTAGGTATGTATACTCTGAATTTGAGCTCAGTGGGATCGTAGTTTTGAAGTTTGTTACGGACGGATGCACTTCGATAATAGGATTTCCGATTCTGATCAAACTTTTGAAACAAAAAATATAGGTATACTTACCTACTTCATTTTTAAGCTGCGAACTTTTTAGACTGTAATCCAAAGAAAATATAATACTCTAACGAGAAGAAGCGTATTTCTAAAGGAGAAAACATTTCCAAATTTTACACACTAGCGTCGTAGTGGTAACGCAATTGAACTAATTTTGAGCGGGACTTTCAGAAACGAAAGATACTAATATTTAATAATAGATGAGCTGCAAGCATGAAGTTGAGACCCACGCACGCGTAAACAACCTAAGCTCGATATATGCGTGGTTAAGTATATTATCTCAACTTTGTTTGCTGATCCACCTGAAATCATCCGTAACCTGACCAGTATTAAATTTTTTAATAAAACAGCGTTAATTTGAACTAATATTATTTATTTCTCAAAATAGTTAATTTTCTCTGCAACTGTTTATTTTGATCTTCCTCACACAGATCCCTGTTTTACTTTACAATATGTCTTTTTATAACAATAAAGAAAACGTTTTTTTTATTAGAGCTACGGTATCTGTACCGTGAATGTCGCAAACCCGCAAAAATTAAAGTTTTCTTTTTGTAGAGCAAATATCGCCCTATCGCGTATTTTTGGTCTCCAAAAGTTGGTTTGAAGAACACTATTTACAACGGTTGATGAAGACTCAACAGACTTAACCATAAGGTGACATATTGTAAAGCTGTTTTATTTTAATTTTATTCCTTAAAGGTCGTGAAGATACACATCTTCAGTCTCTTTGCCGGCTTATCAGCCGGCTTAATAGCCTTTTTACAAACTGCACAGCTCTGGTAGCGCATTCTTTTTACATTGAACCCGCACACATATGCACAGGCTTGAGATTCAGGTGTAGACATATCTATGTCTGATTCGGTTATGTTAGGCTCAATAACAAATCCATCAAGTTCGCTTTGCTCTGTAAATATGGGCGACATTAAAACCCCTTTCAAGTTATCTACAAGAGTGCCGTCTTCGCAGTTCTTTTTTGCACCTGTGTGTCTGCTAATTATTGCGGTCTTTACGCCAGCAACAAATTGAGAACAGTTGGGTTGCAATTGGAACCGCTATTGAACCTAATACAACCGAAAAAGTTTTAATGTTTTTTTTTGCTGTAATCTCACTCGATAACTCGGGAAACAAACCACATTAAGTATTATTTTAAAACGATTTCTAAAAGGAGGAGGTTCAAAATTCCTGAGTAGGTGTTATGGTAGTTTGCACCAACCCTTGAAGAACCCTTTATCAAAAGAACTCATACCCAATCTAACATTGAGGACGCAATCAGAAAATTAATTTTAATTTTCATGTTTTTTATTATTATTATATTCCCGATAGCGTCGCTCTGGAATTTTCATATATTCAACAGACCAGTTCCTGAAGCACGAGTCAGCGTTAGCGATCGACGCAACGCCGCGGAGCTGTCAAAGTGACATTATTACAAGGCGTTTAACATTAGTTTGACAGCTCCGCGGCGTTGCGTCGACCGCTCGCGACTGGCTTTTGATTTTATACAATACTAAAAGTACCCATGACCAATAGAACGGAGCTGTGCTTTTTGTTTGTTTATATATTTATATTATTCATACTTACACATACTGATCAAGTAAGTTTTAATATACGGTACAACAAGAGACTGCGCCTATAAGAAGTTAATTAAAATCAAATGCGAACCCCATTCAAAGAATTCCATCAATTTACCTAATGTCTGTCGCAAGTTACGCCTACTTGAAACTTCATCAGTACTTTAACAATACAATTACACAACTCTGCGTGTAACCCAACGGCATTTGCGCAAGCGCAGCCTAGGATTGATTGTGTTATCGCTACTCGGAATTAGAAATAGGTTTCAGGGTTTCTAATCAATTTCGATATGTGGCGTTGCTGAAATGGGATATTACGAAACGGGAAGTGACCGAAGTATTGATAACAAAAGATCGTCAGCATTTTAAGTTCATTTCGTACTATTTGATCTATGAACTACAGAGAATGATCAATTTTATAGTGATAGGTAATCAATAGGATTTAGTGTGCTATCGATCCAGAGACAATATCAGAAACTACTTATAACAAATCATATCCAGACTTTGAAGAAGTACCTAGTTAACGGATTAGGTTGAGATTTTCGCAAAAGAGCGTTTGTAATTTTTTTTATCAAGTAGATAGTTTCGAGTACCGGTAGCTAAATTGACCAACAATGTCGGTATTTACTTGACGTGCTTTCGACTGCACAATTATAGATTTTGTTTACAATTTCACCGCCATTTTGTGTCAATTTAGCTGCCCTCTGTAGATATACAACTCAGATCAGATCAGATCTAAGGTAACTATTAGGTAGTACTTCATCATCAGCCCATATAAGTCCACTGCTGGGCGTAGGCCTCTCTCAAAGCATGCCACTCAACCCGATTCTCTGCCTTTTGCATCCAGTCTCTGCCAGCTGCCTGGCGGAGGTCATCCCTCCATCTGGTCGGCGGGCGTCCCACGCTACGTTTAGCCGTTCGAGAACTCGTCTACCCCATCATATTAGTACTTACATGATTGTAAAGTATTTTAATAAATCAGTAAAGTACTTTAATAAATCAGTAAAGTACTTTTTGAGAAAATATTATTAACTCTTCCGTACCTACCTTTCTCTGTGTTAGACGGTACCCATGTAACAATGGCAACGTGATTGGCATTTCCCAATAGCCGTATTCTTATAGTTCACGTGTACCTTTGATTCGGCTCACGTCGTGCATCAAAAGACCGATAAGCTGCATCAGCTTGTGATGAAAACTCTTTCAAAACAAATCGTGATGTGTCGACGGTACCATTCAGTTTCCCAACTCGGTAGCATTGAATATGGTCGTTAGGTTACGTAAACAAATAGATTTTCTTCGGCTGGCAATTAGTTTTAAATGCCGGATCCTAACCTAAGGTCGCATAGTGGAGTCGAATGACAGACAATATTAAACACGTAGGCGCTGAAAATAATGAGAAATTGAGATATTAATGGTTGAATCTTTGAATATTTTATACACGAATATATATATATATATATATTAGCATAGACGGACAACAATAACGCATAATGATCCTATAAGGCATAAGTGTTATTTTTTTCGTTTGAGTAAATTGAAAAGTCGTATTTTTTTAATCTAATTTGTGCCAACAGCTATTGGAAGTAAAGCTAAACCCGGACCTAGATAAAATACGCTAGATACATTTATGAAACCTGGCAGGCATGTCGAATTTATAATATAGTTTAATAGCGGTGCAAAAACAACAAAACATTTAATATCACGCCGTAATTATACTCTCGTAGCGATATTTATAGAAATGTTAAACGTTATAATTTTGATTGGCAAAGGCACATAAAACGTCAAAACTGAGCGATTAACGGCTAAAGACTTCTGAATTTAAATTTAATTACGTTACAAATTTGAATTAAGATAAAGTAACTACGCCAATCAACGTTCCGATCGACGTCTACATTCATTACCGTCCATCGTTAGCGCTTAGCAACCAAACAGAAATCAAAATTGTAAAACATCGATGGGTAAAAATAAAAGAATAGGTATGAATAAATAGTATTTTGACCTTTATATATAAGTACTAAAATGCTAAACAAATACCTGAAACTAGAAAAGACGAAAGAAATACTTACCTTAACTTACCTACATTCTTTTCTATTTTCTAAGTCAAAGGTGTTAAAATTCAACGACGTTAAATTTCACTTCTAAGTTTCCAAAGTTATCGGTTCATCCATTGTTATTCGATAAACGTAGTACTATAAGATGCTAGAATACTACGAATCTATTTTCAGTAAGCTCTGTTTTAGGTCACTTGCACTTTCAGTAAACTGAAACTTTCAATGGAAAGGAAACTTGCAGTCTTTTGAATTTATATCTATTCCTATCTTCAGTTTAACTTTATTGTATTGGCGTCCATTGATTTATTATGTACTTACTGCTTTTGTTTATGTTGCCACCTAGTATGTATTTTCTTTTCTTTTTGTGTAATGTCTTCATTTCTGTACTAATATGCATGTCACAGTCATGTTCTTTCCATTTGCTAATTACTTACAATCTACTTTCTTTTTCTACCAATGATTTTAATTTTTAATTTCACTGGCTGTCTTAATCCTCGCTATCAATAAACTCATGCCTCAAAACGCTCGTGGCTTTTAGATCTCAAAATGTTGCAAAAAGTGTTGAAATGTTATTGACATTGGCATTTTTTTTGGCTTTATTCTGACCAGTATTGTTCTCTAATGGCGTCTTGCCAGTTGTCTATTGTAGCGTTTTTCTTAATGTTTTTATGTAGATATTACCTACTCTAGTGGAATCGTGAAAAAAACATTTGTCGGTTACTTTAAAGTTTTACTATCATGGACCAGTCTAACTTATTTAAACTTTTTACGTTTAAAATTACGATTTTTTACAATTAATGTCGGATATATGTGTAGGTATTTGTCATCTTATATTAATTCTGGAATCTTCCTCAATTAATTAAACTAAAACACTACCTATTTATATTTAATAGATAATTTTCTGATCTAAGAAATGTATAATTTTCTTTTATAATGGATATTCTCTTGACTGCTGGTCTAAACTCCTTTAGATGGTATTCTGTAGAAGACAAAAAGTAAGCAACGATCCCTAATAGAGTACTCAGATAAACAAGAGTATAACTCGCATAAACAAATCACACAAGCAAGGCAAACTTTCATAACATAATAAACTACGAGAAAATGACAAATATGATCATTGGAACACATTCTGTGGCATATTTCCTACAAATGGCAAAGAAACTCTTATTTACTTACCTCTTAGAGGGCAAATATTTCTAGACAAATAACGCTAGGGCATCGCAAGTCATATTCGCTGACAGTCATGGTATGGCAAAATTGGTCCTGGTCTTTTTGGGCATGAAAATGAGAAGAGTTTAAAAGAAGCAATGATAAAACGCGATTCTTCTCGGTCTCGATTCATCTTATAGGAAAGAACTTATACTTAAAAGGGGTAGAATAACATATCCGTTGATGATAGGAATAAAGAGGAAGCGAATATTAAAAGAAAAATCATTGTCATTTATGAACTAGACATACTATTGAACATATAATTGAAGCCATAACGGGTACTAAATCTAACAGTCGGGTTAAGTTACTTCTTGAACAAAAAGCAAGAATTAACATCGACAACCTATAAAACTTAGGATTCGATGTAAGGTCAAAATTTCAAAACTACAATGAATTTCGGATCCTGGTATTTGTCCATCACTATTTGCTGCGTGTATGAAGAGATTTATAGCGTTTTATATAAAGCGAAAAGGTGCAACGTTCTATATTTCTTCAGCTAACCCTTTAAGAAAGGGCGTGAAAATACAATGTACCGTTTTAGTTTTCCAAAGGAGACTTCGCAATCACTTTTCTGTGTCGCTGTTTCGACAAAAATAGCACAAACCTTTCAGTCTCAAAGTCATATATGAACGATATGAAAAGTAACAGACGATCGTCATACATTGTAGTAATACGTACCTACTTATTGATCCAAAACGTTTCAGCAGTGCCCAATGCAATCCAAATTAAGAGATTCAGCAAGTATAAAAAAGTTAAAAAGGGTACTTAAGTATCAAAAATATGGTTAACATTAACAGCCAAACACTACATAGTTCTGGCCGTTGGTACACTGATGGCAAAAAGTAATTATCTAGTTGCTATATCGTTTCAAATAAAAATAACCAAGTAGGTACCTTACGTCAAAAAAACGTTGGTAGCCAACCTATAATTTGACCTCCAAATGCCCTGTTTATCACGCACGACCGTTGACACCAACTGAACCTCTTCAATTTTGTTTGATGGTTCAAGGATCAAGGCAGTATACTCATTTCCTCCACAAATTTACTCTTGCGGATACCAGAAACTGATTTTAATCAGTATGACCGAACGACAAGAGCTACAACTTGACTTTTCGCATCGTAAAACTTGGTATCGCATCGGAAATGCTTCAAAAATTTTCGCGAAGTGCGTTCACCTCTTAGGTTTTTGCGTATTCACGTAAGTCGTTTAGTCGAGGAAAACATTAAGTTTTTATGGCTTAGATAAGTATCTGTTAAATTTCAATACTATTTTTATCTTTTGTGTTTGGTTAAGCATTATAATTGTGGTCCAAGTATTCATCCTTGGGGGACACCTCTCCTTTCTTTGGTTTGGACTTAGTAAGCAATGTAAATGATGAGTAATTTGCTTAATTACTCAAATATTTATTTTTACTATAGACCATTACCTACCTACTCTTGAAAATTTAATGGAAATAAATGATTTCTGTGAACTATTTCTACAACATTGAAAAATCTTTAACAGTCAAAAGGCTTACCTCATTCCTCCAACCTAATTTTATTACTGTTTAAGTAGGAATTGTTTCATTTGCGTACCTTTCCATTGTTACATAACAATTGGGGTTAGATCTGCTACTTATTCTATTTTAATTTAAAGAGATAATGTCGTCAATGTCAAGTTATTAAGAGCATTCAAGTAAATATAAAATTACCAATTTGGTAAAAAAATCAATCCGCCATTCTAAAAGGATGGCGGAGAAATGTTATTCCTAAACTTAGTTGAACCTCATTTGCCTTAACCCGTGTTGCTGTCCCTTTCACACTTCGTTAATGTAGGAAGGGGCAGAAGGCTTAAACAATGGAATAACTTTAAATCACGTTTATGAGTACGCGCCTTGTAGTTTTAACAATGATTTTATCATCGACAAAACGTTCATTCGCTAACCGTTTCAACACGCAATTCAATCATTTTTTCTTGCGCAATCGATCAACTCCGCAAATTCCGCCAGAGGTCTCACGCGGTCAAGGTCAAGGTCAGAATTCCCTCAGGCAGAAAGTTAATTGGGATATGGGACGACCTTTCGGCCTTCAGATATATTGTGTTAATAAATTAATCGAAAGGATCTCAGGCATGGGAATAACAGGGTTAAAAATCCAGTAGAGTTTTGAGTGATTGATTAAACATACGAGTTGTATGTTTATATATGTACCTAATTAATCTAAACCCGACTCAAAGGACAAAACATAGTATCCCTAGCGATAATTTGCCCTTTGAAGCAAAGGTTATCATAAAACTATACCACTACTCATAGTAGGTATACCTTCAAAGTTATAGAACTCCTAAACCCGAGTTCTAAACCTACAATTCTAACAGAATAGAGCTAATAACTAAAGTTGTTAATTAACAAAATTCCATTGTACACACGTCATTATAACCTAAAACTGACATAAATCGCGCTGTCAAGGGTTGCCACTTAGTTAATATGCTAGGGGTGTAACTAACGTTATTATCATGTCGGAGTTGTCACTTTGTCGCTAGAGTCAGTTTGAAGGTCAAATTAAGACCGAAGCTTTTGCGCTTTCTGAAGTTATTAACACACTTATTATGTTTAGCGGAGCTTAATTAGTGGGCTTTTTAGTAATGAGTGGGTCAAATATATCAATTAGAATGAAATACCTACTTGTGCAAAGCATGATCCATTGATCATCATCATTATGTTCAACCCGTATGACCCTAATATAGGACATATTTAGTTTCCTCTCATTTCGCCATCCGCTTATAGTGTTTCTCAAACAACTCCTTAATTAAATCCTCCTCCTAGCGACTCTTTATTCTGTACGAATACTTAGGAATTAAACGTTATTAATCGAGAGTCGAGCGTCCTGTACAGGTGGTGCAGTCCGTGCAGTGTACTGCAAGGCATAAATAAAATATTACCATGTTCAAGGTCTATCAATGGAAACCGAATCCAAACTTTAAAGCGGTCTCTCTAGTCACCTAAGTAGGTGCCATCTCTCAATTACTCAGCGTCTCCTGGGAGCTCGCGCGTGTTACAAATGACCTTGACCTTGAGACTCGTTTATGAATATTTTTGGGCCGGCAAATTGTGTTATCCCCTGTTTGAGGTGTTAATGAAAATTTTAGTCGCTCGAGGGCCGTAAACTTCGTGTATTCCAAAAAGTTGGGTGGTAAAAGTTTTTTCATCTTCATTTTGCAGTAATTCCTGATTGTTTTAGGAACTTTAGGTGAAGCGATGTTAATTTTGTATGTATTATTGCGGTTGGGTTATACCAGTTCGATATTAGCTGGGTAGACTTCATTGGTATTCCTTTTAAGTGTCCAGGCATTTAGGATAATTCTTTAATAATTGTACCATTATTAGTTACACTACAATTCAGCAATAACATCTGCATCAGTAGCACCTCTTGATATAGAAGGAGATGACCACGTACAATTCAAGTAGTTTGTCTAGCTTCTCTGCCCTCTTATTTAAAAAAAAAACTTTAAAACATTACAAATTAACGTTAACGGTAAATGTATTCAGCAATTACCTGTATCCATTAAGACGTATTAAAGTGTCAACGGCATTACCTGTAACAATAACAAAAATACAGTTAATATCCATTAAATATTCGCCGAGAACATCAGAGTAAACCCAACCATTCGTTATTGTTAAACAAATTAGTGTCGCTGGAATACCTCATTTTTTGGTGGTGATCCGCGGTAGAATGGTTACCCCTAGCCAAGTGGCTTTGACTTTCGTTAACGCTACTAGAATAGAAAGAAAATATATATTGGGTTGACTTGCTGATGAAAAAGCAAATGTCGATCTCATACATTCTGTCTTTCTAATTTCCAGAGCGTGGAACGTTCAATTTAATGGCTTACTCTTATGCGGGGTAACATATAAAAGTGACATAAGCGTTAGGGTTTAGACTTAACAGACACGAAAGAAACCCTTATTGAGATGATATCAATCCTCATCCTTCAAAGAGATAAAAATGATAATAAAAAAATCAATGAAAATCTTGGTTTTAGTTATATTAAAGAGGGGAAGAATTGGAAATAAGGGTCTGGAGATGAAGTACCGGAGAATTATAATGAATAACATTGTGGATACAGTGAAGCCGAAACGAAAAGGTGTTCTGGAGAATGTTGATGACATACGAAACGGTTCTTATTCTAAAGTATCTTAAGGATCATGTCTCAAGAACTTACGCCAGTGGTAGATACAATATAGATTTGATTCTCGTGTACTCTGCAAATTGCTCTAATAATAGTCTCCTTCGAAAATATGGCACCATAAGAAGAAAATAATTTCTATAAGTAATCCTGATCAGCGCAACTAAATATTTTATTCCACGTTGTATACGGAACTGATAACGTTGTTGACCAACACAATTTGCACCTTATGTCAACTGCTGAGAGTACACGCGACATTGTTCGGCCACGCTAATCATCCATATTCATTCACGCGGTGACGTCAGCGGTCAACGACCTAACGTTTAAATATATTTGTCTATTTGCAGATGCAAATGTGCCCGTTAATTATCCGTTTGAATGAAGACCATGAAACATTGAGTACGTTACTTTACAATGATGTATGAAGACTAGAGGTCTTTGACAAGACTACAAGACACTGAAATGTAATGTAGTGTGAAGTAGTATTAGTAATAGACTGAAATAAACAATCTAAAATTTAATGATGTATAGATAGATACCTCAGCCTACACCAATGTCTCATTATGTAAACAAAAACGACTATCATTTTATGTTTTTTTTTTTTTAAATTTATTTACTCAACAATAATTTTACACATTTTACTTAGTTCTAAGCTTCGCCAAATTGCATAACAATTTGTTGGCGAACATTTGCACTCACTTAACATGTGTACATATGTCGCAGTCAGACGTGTGTTAGTGATTATTTTCACATTATTAAATCGGATCACTTTGTTTTCACAATGATGAAGACGAACAGATTCATTAAATCAGTTATTTTAGTGTTACACCTCAATAGGTAATTAGACGATAATTATTATTTGTTTACAAAATAAGACACTTGCTGCGGGCTGAGGTACCTATACTGATTTCCCTACTCCTAGGGATATAGTTGCAAATCTACTGAGTTAGTTAGTATATCATTATCTGCATTATCATATCGGTAAGAATCAAAGATTCCATTTATGCATAAACCCTCCGATAATTTTGGAGGCTCTTCGGAATAAGATCCTATGCCTTTTTCAGTCTGAATAAATTGAAATATAAAGAACAAAACAGCGGATATTAATTTTTAAAACTCTTCCATTAGTTTGATATAGATTTCGTATAAATTGATAGATGACATAAACTAAAACCTTCCATAAGCTAATTTGTATTCGTAATGGTTCATCACTTCTCGTGCTAGCAGATATTTACTGGCAGGATTTTAGATATCAACGCAAAGAGATATAGACAAACACCCTGACAGACAGATAGACTGGCAGACGTTGAGTTTTAGAAATTCAAAGAAACGTAGATAGCTGACTTCACACATCAAATATTTGGGTGTAGCAACTGCATCGATATTAAAAGTAGATGAATCGAAGTGCCTATTCGTAGCTGTTACGGAATCGAAAAACAAACCGTTCGGCGCACGCGCACACAGGAATAGATTTGTAGGAAATAAATAAGACTTACTGCAAGTACAGTGAAAAGAGCATCAACAGACTTTTCTGAAGTGGATCCTATTATAATCCCAATTGTCCGAATATACTTTTATGTCTATAAATGTAAAATTTTATAATAAATGCCCTCCAATGTCAAAGACACAACATAAAGAATTCAGTAATATGCTTAGAAAATAGTTACTTCAGAGTAGTTTCTACACAATTGACGAGGCTTTTGCTGATAACCCTAAATAATGATAATCGTATGTTTAAATATAAATAATTTTACAACTGATGAAGCTATTGTTAATACTAATATATTATGTACTAGGTTTATGCACAGTGGTACTGTGCTGCTCTTTGCTCTCACATCGCCCAGCCTGTGATTTGAAATAGAATTAATTAATATGATATTAATGGGACTTCGTGCGTGGCATTGGGCGGCGAATACGGGACCTCGGTCTCGGGTCTCGCTCTGAATCGTTCCTTATGCAAAGGCTGTCCGTCCATAGCCATACAGCGCGGTAACGCCGCTGGTATTATGGGCACCTTTGCATCGGGAACGATCAGAGGGGGCTTATTCGATTAAGTTTTTATTATTGCAGTTGTTTAATAAAGTTGACTACTTTATTATATATTAATATGTAAAAAGATATAGTTACAGTTATGTAAGAAACTTGACGTAATCAAGTGTTCCATAGTGTACCGTATAAATGAGTATGAGTAGTATTTAATAAAGGTTTTATTAATAAGTAGGTAAGTACAATGGGGTATAATTAAAAACATACGTAATACAATAATTTAAATTATAACATTTTGTATAAACGTAACGAAGTATGCAATGGTAAGTACCTTATGGTTAAATAAATGAGTATTGAGTAGGTATAGTATCCCTGACTATCTGAATAAATTCAGGAGCATATATTTTAGACCTGACTTGACTAGTTGTTGCTTCCAGGTATAAAATGTGAGCTGAATTTGGTAGTCAGTTCGTCTGTCACAGTCTAATTTGAATGTTTATTATTCTGAGTCGTGACCCGACGCAAATAACAAAAGTTTACGGAATAATCTGCGGTGATGTAATAAAATTGTAGAATCTATCTTCAGGTAGAAGTTCTAAAGTTCTGACCTAGTAACGAAGTGCCTTCTTTATTGTCTAATCCTTCTTATTTACATTCGGCATCATTAATAATGTGATGAGCTTTTGGTATACTAAATTGATTCTCAAATCATTGCCGCTTGTAGCCATTTTCCAGTCAGAGTTTTTGTTGCTAGAAGAGAAAGAAAACTGATACAAAAACAATTAAAAAAAGGAAAATGAACTAAATAAGATTGTATTAGCTTATGTAATGAAATATAACTATAGGAATAGGTTGAAACATTCATGTTAAAAAGGGTTAATACCCACACTAAAATCATAATGGTTTTGTAGAGCTCGTACATTAAATGATGCAGAATGAGCATGAGCATCTGTGGTCTGTGGTTTGAGGAGTGGTGCAGACCGTGATCTATTAACTAATGATTACGTAACCTCAAATGAGGACCTTTGAAAATAGCGAGAACGTCAGTTCAGTCAGCTGCAAAATTATTTGATAACTTTGATTTTATTGTCCAAAGAAATTTTTGTTTATTCGATAGCTTCATATAAATTAGTAACAACAACTAAAACTAATAAATAAATAAATTGCCCAAAGTGGTTGTTTTGTGTTTAATATCATGTTAAATTAATCAGAAAATTTTGCATTATTATTATGCAAGATCTGAAGTTTCAAGTATCTAACAAGAGTCCCATTCCAGACCTCGAGAGTGAACGTGACTGCTGAGCTGCTTTGTCCAGGGTTGAAGATGCTTCCTCGACTCTTTTGGAGGAAGAAAGGAAGACGCTGAGATTCTTCGTCCAGGGTGACGACGCTATGGCGAATCCTCTGGAGGAAGGAAGAATGAAGACTACATGTAACATGAATTTTATTATGTAACATGACATTGGCATGTGACGAACGTCGAGCCCATTAAAAACTAAATAAAATGCTAAACAAAACAATCACTTGTAGCTATAGCTAACAAATGTACCTATGTTAAAGACAACACCAATGTAAGTGATTGAATATATTAAAATGAAGAAGTAATATTGTATGATGCTTGTAGATCAATCTTAAGGAACATCAGATGATGCGTGTAGATTAAATTTTAAATAAAATAAACACGTCATAATAAAGCTACAGAAGCTATAGCTAACAAATCTGTTAAAAACAAAACGAATGGAAGTGATGAAATATCAAATGATAAAATCATACTCTATGATGCGTGTAGATCAAGCGTTAAACAAGATAATAATGTCACATTAAACAAATCCATAGTTATAGCTAACCTATCTATTAAAGACAAAGCCTATAGAGGTGATTCGTGATACACGCGCGGCCCAACCAAGCAATTAGTACGTGATCATACTCTATTAGTTAGTACTGAATCACGATATCATGACAATAGTTCTACTGTATTAATACCACTATTACAGTGTCTGATGCACGCGCGGGGTCAACACACTATTGGAAAACTATTAATTTCGTTAATTTATTCCTTTATTGGGGATAATTGAATTTCTGGATTGTTGGGCATGGGCACTGAGTTTAACTATTGCGATTTTATTGAAATCTTTACAATTTCTTTAGGAGCCACTACTGCTATCAAGCATATCCTTGTATTATTACTCTTTTATAAATTGGATTTTTTTTTTAATATTTTACAATCACGTGATACTCGTATCTTCACAATATTTTCTTTCACAGTTTGAGAGCAATACTTTATTGATCTAAAAATGAACTTATCGAAGTAAATCAAAACGAGTCGCATTTTCTTATTATGTGCGTTCATTCTTTTCAAAATTATGCTTAATAATATCTAATCGTTACCGAATATTATTTAAAATGTTATTTTTGAAGAACACTTAAACATAATAAATATCTATAAGTACCAAGTCATTTTTCAAATGATTATTATTAAAATTAAATTTCCTCTGAATGTCAATACTTAATTTTTTGGCAACTCGCGTACAGTATAAAACTTGTTTTGGTATTTTAATTGGCAACGATTTCACAGTACACTAACTGCGCCCGCGCAGTCAAATTCTTGTGTTGAACAAACGTTGGTACAACAGCAGATCAATGGTAACACTTGCAGTACGATTTTAGATCTTACGATGCAGATAATAAGAACGGTCCAAGTCCAAAGTGTTACACGTGATCTGCTGTTGTGCAAACTCAAATTCAACGAAGGATAATAATTGATTCTTCAATATACGAGTCTACGTCATGCCGTGGCTTCAATATTAATTAGTGTAATTTTTGAAATTCTTTATCATAACCATGCCTTATTAAGGTTGAGATTTTCTTAACAGCTACACTTGACCGATATACAAATTCTTTCACTCATAGACAATTTTGAGCACGAACTCAGCGTAAACTTGCACTTACGACTGTCAAAATTGTATGAAACGTAACCGTTGTAAGACCGAACTCAAATTCCACTCATACCAAAAGTGACTATGATCGAATTTCAAAGAATTTAAAAAATTGCCCCAGACTTTTTGAGAAAATCTGAACCCCAATGATTTTATGTATAAGTACTTTCCGTGTATAAGCTGTGAAAACTCTTATACAAAAGCAATTATAATTATGATCTACCGAAATCATTATAATAGGTACCAAGTTTCTAGAACTGGGAAAAGAAATACATTTCATAAGACTTTATTCTAGACTCCGTCACTTCTTGGAAATGTGGAAATAGAAAAAGAAAAGGCACTACTATTTCAAGAATTTCTCATTGAGATAAGTGTTGGACTATTTTCTTTGAAAATAATAAAGTAGCTCGCTCGTAGCTTCATAGCTCTTTTGTTCATTCATAAAATGTATAGTGTATTAAACAGGACCGAGATAAGTCGCCTGACAGAAGTTGTTATAACGCACATAAATATGATACCTATAATAACCAGAAGTTAGACAATTAGGATTCTTTGTTACCTAATTTACATAACACAAATAATATAAAATTAATCAAGTGTTATACGGGGTGGCCTTGAATTCGTTCGCCAAATTAAGACGAGTCCATTCAATCATTTGAACCTAGTGAGGGGGTGAGGTGCGGCGTGAGGGAGGGGTGCCCCGCACTTGGCGGGGTCGAGTGAGATGTTTAATATCACGTTAAATTAATTAATCAGACAATGTTCGCGAATGACAGTATGGTGAAGTTATTTGATAATTCATGCAAGATCTGAAGTTTCAATTATTAAGACTCCTATTACGAGCTCGGGAGTGAACGTGACAGACGACCTGCTTAGTCCAGAGTGACGACGCTACGGCGACTCCTCTGGATGAAGAAAAGAAGACGCGAATTTCCGGGGTGATGACTCCCCTGGAGAAAAAGTACCTACATCACATTGGCAAATGATGAACTGTCGAGTCCACTAATAAAATAAATAAAGGTAAATGATAAATGGAGAAAAATTTTCATCACGACCGGGATTCGAACCCGGGACCTCGCCATTCCGTGGCACGCTCTATTCCAACAGAGCCATCGTGATTCGTATCCAGATCGTGAACTTTGTCTCCATATTCTCGTCTGAGGGACGGTAGCGACATCTATCCAGTAATTGTACAATTACTCAAATTCATGTCTAACATTGCAGTTAGAAATCATGTTTTCGTTTCGCATAGCTCATATGCAAGAAAATATCAAAATATAAATAAAGGTGACAGACTGATACTCCGTGGTTGTGGCTCCCTTGCTTTGCCGCTGAGTTCCGTTGCTGAGTTACATACATCTATCGAGAAAGCCCGGAAGGGATAAATTCCATGGCTCCATAATGTGTGTAGTTGAAAAAGTTGCTTCAGCTCGCACACGTGTCGAGAAATACTTTACGTGCTCGTAGGTGTTTTGCATTGCAACTTGGCAACACGCATTAATCATACCGGCTCGTGTACAGATGTTGGCAATGCTCGGAGTTCACGTATATTTGTGTTTTATTGACATTCAGTTCAGATTCGGGAGAATGATTTGGCGGAGACGGCTTAGAATTTATTGGCATACCAAAAATATTATTGAAAACTCTTGAAACTAATTCAATATCGATGTTACTTCTTCATTTAGAAAATGAGGTGGTTCCAGTAAGTATTTCGTTTAACCGTGCATTTTCTTAATTCGATGGTCATCACGTAAGCACTTGACACTGACAAAATTACTGTGCTAGTCACGGTAGAAGGGATATTTTAAAAAGTGAAGTGAAACAGCCGCAATGAAGGGTTTGTAGTTGTTAGTCTGCGTTGAAAACTGTTTTTGTTTGACCGCTAGTGCCATTTTCATCTGAAATTTTCATCTGTGCATCGGAAAGTACGTTAAGCAGTTGGTCCAGGTTTTTGTCGTACCACATTAGCTGGTCTGCATCGGTTAAGTTCAGTGGTTCGCGGCCGATCGCAGCCGCAAGCATTCGATCGTAGGCTGCTGATTTATATGGATGATGATGATGCCGATGCGACAATACTTGCATTATGAAAATGTATGGCGCTGCTGCCTTCGTCGGCCGCCGCAGACCTCCTCAGACGCCGTAAAAGTCAGTGTGTACATTGTTGACCAGACTTCGAACCTGGAACCTTCGTATCGTGAGTCCAGTGTTCCAATCACTGCGCCACCGAATCACTTAACCGTCATACCTCCTGATATTTAACAACCTAACTATACTAACAGAAATATGACGTCTACTAATCCCAAAACCCAAGAAGCTGTTTTACATACAAAATATGCCATTCCTTTTTATCCTTAACGGGGACGGAGAGGTCCTGCTTTATAAAAAATGTTTCACAACCTTAGATCAGTGATACGTATATGAGATCGCAAGCCAAGCTTTTGGACATTGCTAAAAAGAACATCAATATGGTGTTCATTCCACCTTGAATTTAATCACGAATCGCTAAAAGAAACATTTGTCTCACTGTTACGTAGTAACTTAAGACTCTAAAACACGGGGGGGGGGGGGGGGGGCTTCCACCCTCCCCACTAGTCTTTCGAGCGTTGACGTCTTGTCAGCGCCCACGCAGCGTCAACGCGACATTGCAGCGACGCGCCTTTGTGTTGACGCTGTCGCACTAACCACGGCGTCTTGCGAGTGTTGTCGTCCTTCACATTTTTCTTTCCTTGGACTACAAAGTTCGAAAGACGCCGTTGGCGCATCGGCGCCGTCGACATTAGCATTGCGTCGATGCTTCGCGGGTGCTGACAAGACGTCAACGACGTTCGAATGACCCTTGTGTCTGTTAGGTATACATTTTACATTGATTTATTGTAATTATTTGCGGCAACAACATATATTGTACATATTTTAAATAAATGCCTTATATCATTTATTAACTTCTAACGAACGCAAGAGTAATTTGTGTTAATAGGAGGTAATTTGGGTTAGTCGAGATTGCATACAAGCATACCTACTGGACATGAATAATTGATAAAAGAAAGGAAGAAAAATAATTTTTACAGGTGTACCCATACAACAGTCTCAACAAGAAAGTTGGGAATCCTTATCACAGATCGAACAGTAAACATCTCATTTTATCTCACCTTTGTACACCCCCTTCCGCCCCGCCCCCCTCCGCCCAACACATCAAAGATTGAAGCCTTCGGGGTGCTTTCCCTACAATTGAACATTTACATGAAAATAGGTATCTTTTGACCCTTTTTCCGCCGGTACCTACCATTTGTTTTATTTATTCTCTTGTCTTGTCAATTTGCTTCTGAATATTTCAAGCGTCTAACGGTTGTGAATATTTACAGCGAGCTTAAGCCCACACCATAAAGCTTCGTTTATAACTACAGACATTGAACGTATAGAAGAATATTATTATGTCTGCCACGGCACGTGCCTGACACGTTCAATGCCTGTAGATGTAAATCGGGCTTTAGTTAGACATCAGACTCATTATAGTTTGCATTTCCTCAAGAGCTATTTGACAAATTGTAGAAATTATTTTACTATAGTAGAAAGTTTATAGTAAAAAATTAAAAAAAAGTAGATTGTGTACTTTTAAAGAAAATGTCAACCTAACTCTTTTGTATACTTTTCTGGTATACGATCGTACGGACAACAGCAGATCAGCCCCCTTACCTTGAAGTCTTATAGCAGTATTACTTCCATAATACTTTGTTACTTCGTACAATGACGACCTTAATGAGCTTACTTTAAGGTAAGGTAACACTTGCAGTACGATTCTAACTCTTACGACGCAGATAATAAGATCGGTCCAAAGTGTTACACTTGATCTGCTGTTAGCTTTACAAGCACATTTCCGACAACATATTCCTACAACATCTGCTTATTTGTTTGATCTATGTAAATTTTGTTTACTTTGACTCTCGTCTTACACCTTCGATTTTAGAGCTGCGTCTCTCGTGGAGCTGAAGCCTCTCTGTGGAGGAACGCCGCGCGCGTCCTCTGGTGGGGGTTGGTGGGGGTATTATATTAAAAATTAGAACTCCCCATCGGCATACAAACCATACGTGGTTTCGCCTAAGATGGGAAAGTAGATTCCAAATGTATTTTATAAAATGTCATTAAACAATAAATTAAAAAAAAAAAAAAAAATCTTCAATCTGTCTAAATAAATTAACTTCTCTAAAATATTATAAAGTAAATTGTCTCCCACACTGTTTACTCATGAATTTGTTATTAAAATTAGGGGTCAACATAAGTCTGAATCGAGGCAACAAAATGTCACCTTGTCCTAATGCGGGGAATGAACGGCCTGATTTATTGATTTATCTTTGTGTTTGAATTATCGTTTCTTTTCTGTCGGAGTCAGAGGCCTGTCTGCAAAGAAGTTGTCACCGCATCACATAATGGAACCTGATTGATATTAACCTTTAACTGGTGACAAGCGGTCTCACAGGCCGCGACGTGTCAGTGAAACATCATTTCACCCCCTTGCCCGCGCTTCCTGTGTTTGAGCACCTAAGTACCTTCGATTTTAGTTGCGTCCACGTCGTAGAAGAGGATAACTACGTTGTACAGGCCTAAATCGGTAAGTTACATCGTCATTAAGTTCGGCAGCGGCCTCTCAGACCTTATGTCACCACTTACGTAATTTTTTTACTTAATTTTGTTGTATTGTTTTTTTGTTATTTTACATCTAATACCGGCAATTAATAATTCCGGACCTCCAAAAAAGAAGCGTAGTGAGTCGGGAGTCAGGAATGTAGTGCCAAAGATCAGTAAACAGGTTTCATTCGCAAATACTAACTTCGAACGTCAAATTGAAGAATAGCTGGCACAGGGAGGCCCAAGTGGATCGGAAGCCGAAGATGTTACCGAAAATTTCGTCCTGGAGCGAAATGATCATGATCCGGGAACTGAAGAAAGTGTCTCTGAAGATTAAGAAACAGTAATAAACCAAGCCACGAGTTGCAGTGTGCCAAACAATTAAGTCCTGATTGTCAATAAAAATACCAAAGTTTGACCATTGTCAGTTTTGTGAAAAGACACTTGTGAATAAAAACAAAAAAAAGTAGTATCGAATTGTATCTTAACTTTATGAAAAAAAAAGTATTTTTGTTATAATATGTTGATTTAATTTTTTTTTGGAATTGTTGATCTCTGCTCTAGTTTTTTTTGATTGTAGATAATACATGACTTGTGATGGCAAGTTCCTAATTAAAAATTATATTTAGAGTATACTGGTTTGTTTTATTTTATCCTTTAATATGTTATTAAACTATTTTTAAACACTGCAGTAAGCAACTATACTTAATTTCTATGCTATAGACCAGATACGGCAGCGGCCTCTTAGGCCGCTCGTCACCAGTTATGTTACACAAAAACCATGTCACCGGTTAAAGGTTAAGTAGTAATTAAAAGATAATGTAAATTATGAACATCACGAAAAAGTAATTACAAAAAATCAAACTTCTACGCATATTTGCAAATGGTCAACTGATCAGGATTATGTCGATGTACGGACAAAATATTTTGATAATGGCAAAGATAAGTTGGTCTCTAAATCTAGTTGATTTTTTCGTTAGTTTCGAAATTACCGGGTTAAGGCGCTATATGGTTGTCAAAAGCAAGAGTGAGACAGAAGATGCCCCGCAGCGGCGGCGGAGTGAAGAGCACGGCGCAATGCCTCGATTCGTATTCGCATTTTATGAATTTTGGCAGCGAAATAAAAATACGCCAATAAAAATCAGATTTTTTTAAACAAGCTCTCGTATTTATAGTATCCTACATTTTGATATATTTTTTGTATGAATAACTGTTTCGGTTTTGATATAATTTTCATTTTAAAAGACATGGAAGGGGTGGGGTGTGTTTGCGATTTTTTTCTATCGAGCGAAGTTTGTCCAATCGTGTAACGGTATTCATCAGTCTCTAAATATACACCCTAAGATTGCTATATATTTTTTCTGACATTTAATTTTAGTAGTTCCGTAGCCTTCGTAGAAAAACTGAAAATACGCGCATACAAAGCCTTAAGTTGCGTTGTACGGAAGCCTCGGTGCGTGAGTCCGACTCGCGCTTCGTCGGTTTTATTATTAGGTATATAAACTAAAGCAATATACATAATTCTAATCGTCTGAAGAGTCACCTTGCAATATACCTTGGATCATTGCACCCGAGAACGGTCGGCCACTGACTCTCTGAAATGGCATTATTTTACGTACCAAGCTGTTATTGTATTTAATTTGAATGATGTGCGTCACTGTGACACAAAACTATGGCTTTTCTTCGACCTCACACACATACACACACACACACACACACACACCTCTGTACACACCCTCACACATTTGAGCACACACGAAGACAGAGATAAGTATATAGGGGGGCCTCAATAAGGTTGAGATTTTTTCAAGAACTACAGTTCATAGTTTTAAGTTTTATCTATCTAACAGTGAAAGAATTATTGCAATAGGTCAAGTAGTTTTTGAGAAAATCTCATCCTTAAAACTCTACTGTACACCTTTCTCTGTCTTCGATCGTACATAGAAAACAGAGAAAAACATGGGGCCTCAATAAGGTTGAGATTTTCTCAAGAACTTCTTGATCGATTGGAAAAGTCTTTCATTATTAGATAGTTATAATAGCTATTAGTAGTAAATTTTCTACCTAAAGGTTGTCTGAAAGAGATCGCTCTCAGCGATAATGACGGCTGTTGTATATAATTGTTTAAGGTAATTCAATTCAATTCAAATACACTTTATTGTACATAAAACACAACAATTACAGAAAAAGATTACAGAATAATACAAACATAATGTACAATTTTGGCGGCCTTATCGCTAAAAGCGATCTCTTCCAGGCAACCAACTAATTAGGGAAATTAAGAATTTTAAATAGCGAGAGGTAGAGCTAAAGGTAAAGTAGGTACGTGTATTTGTTTTGTGCAATAAATAATATTTACCATTACATTGAAGTTACCATATCTTATAGTGCAGACTTGTACCTAAAGGTGGATTGACAATCACTTGCGTGGTTGCCATGAAACGTTCACTCGTTGGTTAGCGCGAAAACTGTAATGTTAATATGCTTTGTTGTAGATGTGATTGTGAATTAAGCTTAAGTACTTAAATGTAAACTAATTTTTTAAATGTCAAGTAGTTTTTAAGTAATAGTCATTGTTTTTAAGAGTCTGAACTTTAGGCCAGTCATTAAAGGAGTTGACCCTAGCAGTAACTCATCTATCTATGAAATTTGGCACAGTGATAGAGTACCATATGTAGATTGGAATTGACATAGAATCCAATAATTTGTAGAAACGGAAGTTAGGTATTTTCAAGGTCAAACTTAAATTACGTGGTATCAATTACAGGAAAATTGCTCTATCCAAAATTCTTTTTTTACAAGTTTTAGTTACCTATAGGCATGTGTTCACAGAATATCCAACCATATTTCCATATGGAAATATATATATTTTAATAAAATGTGTTTTTTTGCCGTTATTTCCAAGGGATAATTACTCACTCCAATTTCTATTTAATTATGTATTTAAAATATTACTTTCGAAAGTAGTTATGAATATCCAATAAAAAATCCAGACCGAAAAGCGTTATCCAGAAATTGACGAAAAATGGGGGTTTCCAAAAATGCTCAGCCCGATTTTTCTTGTCATTATGAACAGACTATCTTATTAAAACTGCTTTTCAAGTTTTCCAATAAAAAATGCAGGCGAAGCACAAAATATCAAATAGAGTTGTATTCAAATATTTCTAATCAACGCGGCGGTGCATGCGCCACTGCGCGCGGATCGCTACTGCGGCCGATTAACAACCTTATTCCTATTACACGTACAGAACAGCGGGAACGCGGACGAGAAATTGGACGGAGCGGAGGAGACATTTGGAGATGGGATTCTGTTGTCTACTCATATACAAATAAGGTTAATTGTAGATTAACTCTTTACTAAAGTCCAGTAAAGATCCATGCGGACAAGCGTTTTCTAGAAATCGACGAAAAATTAGAGTTGAGAAAAATGCTAAGTTCGATTTTTCTTATCATTATGAACATACTTACGATCTTAGTCGAACTGTTCTTCAAAGTCAAAGTCAATTTATAATAAACCTTATTTATTTTATTTATTTATTTATGAACAAATATTTTGGAGATAGGATTCTGTACTCTACCTACAGTTATACGAATAAGGTTTATTTTAGGTTAACTCGTTACCGAGTGGTGAAAGCTCGACCGACCTACGCCAACATGCACATAACCATTCTAATCTAGCCCGTATCATCGGCGCATAAGTACGACAACATTTCAAGGTTAGTACGGACATAGCAAAACAAATGGTAACACTTGCAGTACGATTTCAACTCTTACGACGCAGATAATAAGAACGGTTCAAAGTGTTACACTTGATCTGATTTTGGAATGTTTTAAGTAAGCTCGACCGACACAACAGTACCTACGCCAACATACACAAAACCATTGTAATCTAGCCCGTATCATCGGCGCATAAGCGCAACATGTCAAGTCAAGGTTAGTACGGACAAAAGCAGATCAATAGTAACACTTTCAGTACGATTTCAACTCTAACGACGCAGATAGATATATAGATTGGAGCGGTCCAAAGTGTTACAACTTGATGTGTTTTTATGTGTACTTACTAGGTACCTACTACGTGGAATGTTTAAGTAAGCTCGACCGAGACGATAGTACCTACGCCAACAAACACAAAACGTAATCTAGCCCGTATCATCAACGCATAAGTACGACAACATATGTCAAGGTTAGTACGGACAATGGCAAAACACTTTTTTTTCGCCGTGGGATCTCGTTTGGTGTGCGTGTATCAAATTATTTCTTAAAATTATAATTATCTGTTATATAAAACCCTACTGTATTGTGATATTATTAGAATCAAAATAGATTATCAGTCAATAAGTGATTCAGCGGAACGGTGCGCCGTGCTACATGCGATCGGACCCCCCTCACCCCCTCGAGTAACAAAGACAGCTTGTTATTTTTCAACTCGCTCGCACATCGACTACGGGTATATTTGCGTGCGGCATAGGTCTTATTACTTACGTCATACTGACGACTACAGCTAAGCAAATTTAAATTCTACACTTGTACGATGAGCGTGAGATATTCACCTACTAATAATATGTAATCCCAACTGCAACCACAAAAATCTAGAAGTGAGGGTGATCTGCCTAATATACTAGCCAAATTCCAAACACAATTAATTTTTCAATTCGACGAATTGATAACCTCCTCTTTTTTTTGGAAGTCGGTTAAAAATACAAAATAAAACACGAAACAAAATACAAAACAAAAAATAAATAAAAAAAAACAATAAAAAAAAATATATTTAGCTAAGGATCGAACCCGGAACCGCGTGCACGGGAGGCGAGCGCTCCAGCCACTAGACCGATTCGTTCGCTGTTTAGCCCGGCGAAATTACCAAGCATATCTCATGCACCAGCGTGAGACATGAACGGACCGCTCCGTCTAGATTTCGACAAAATTGCAAGTAATCTAGTACATACAGATTCCCAGCTCTCCTAATACACCTACTTCGGTATAAATGAGTTCAGAGTTTATGCTCAAATAAAATTCAAAGATAATTACAACAAAATGTTTGATAAAATACTAACCAAATTCGAAACACGATTAAAATAAAATACAAAATAAAACACGAAACAAAAAAAATATATATTTAGGCTAAGGATCGAACCCGGAACCGCGTGCACGGGAGGCGACCGCTCCAGCCACTAGACCAATTCGTTCGCTGTTTAGCCCGGCGAAATTACCAAGCATATCTCATGCACCAGCGTGAGACATGAACGGACCGCTCCGTCTAGATTTCGACAAAATTGCAAGTAATCTAGTACAGACAGATTTCCAGCTCTCCTAATACACCTACTTCGGTATAAATGAGTTCAGAGTTTATGCTCAAATAAAATTCAAAGATAATTACAACAAAATGTTTGATAAAATACTAACCAAATTCGAAACACAATTAAAATAAAATACAAAATAAAACACGAAACAAACAAAAAAACATATATATTTAGGTAAGAATCGAACCCGGAACCGCGTGCACGGGAGGCGACCGCTCCAGCCACTCGACCAATACGCCCGTTGTTTGGCGTGGCGAAATTATCAAACACTATCTCATGCACCAGCGTGAGACATGAACGCGACTAGATTTCGACAAAATTGCAAATAATCTAGTATAGATTCACAACAGGGGCGTTTCTTAAAGCTGGAAGTAACATAAAAAGTAATTTACTGCGTTCGTATGTTTCGAAACGATGACGATAATAATAATTAAATTGCGATGTTTAGATCAACCTCCTACATACATACATACATACATACATACATACGTATAGTACGGACAACAGCAGATCAATGGTAATACTCGCTCGCATTCGCACGATTTCAACTCTTACGACGCAGATAATAAGAACGGTACTTAGTCCAAAGTGTTGATCTTCTGTTAGCTGTACCTATTAACCTACTTGAAGAAACTCGCCCGCCGCGCGACCGGTTTTCGACGCCCCTCGCCTGCCTCGGGCCCCGCGCTGGCCTGCGCTTGATAGGTATTTCGAAATAATGGTGTTCCGCCTGGATATTTTGTTGGATTCTTTTGAAATCAGGTTATTTGTGGGTATCTCATTACAATTGTAAAAAATATCTGATAGAGTAATTTTCCAGAGATAGTTAAAAGACAAATTCTGTATAATGAATTGTTTCATTTGGATTTTTTTGTTGGATTTTCGTACTTATACTAGAAATAATAATTTGAAGGCATATTAAAAACAGAAACCGGGCGGAGCAATTATCCTATGGAAACTACGGCAAAAAAAGACATTTTATTAAAATACCTACACTTTCGAATTAAAAAGTAGTTTTACTTATGAATGTACAGAAGCACACTAATAAAATACAATTTATAGAAAAAGAATTATGACCATAACATTGTTCCAGAAAAAGATACGGTATAATGTTGAATTTCAATTGAAATAAGTAACTTCCGCCTCGAAATATTATTGGATTCTCTGACAATTGTTCTTATAAATATGCTATTAAGTATACAAAAAAGTTTCATCGATAGAGGAGTTATTGTTGGGGTCTCCATACAAACGCTCGCCAGAATGACTGGCCTACTTGGCGTTAAGGACTTTCCTTGAGCCAACTAGCGCCGCCAATCTTAAAAATATAAGCACGTACTTAGTTCAAAAGTATGATAGAGTAAAAACCTAACTCGTTTAGACATTAATCTGACATTCATGATACTAAAATTAAAATATTTAATTATGGTATGGAGTGACGATTTATAAACCTTATATAAATTGACTTATGCCATAAATGGTACAGATTTGAAGAGCTTGGTCTAGTCGAGTTATATCATGATTAACGTCAGTCATGACCTTGGGGGCTTCCCACGTTTTTACGAGGTCAATGAACTATGTCTGGGTACAGTCGGCCTCGAAAAGAGCTGATTTTAATTAATTTAATTCATGAAAACACTATATCAAAGCGCGAGATCCAAGATGATGTAATTAATAACGAAATGAAATGTTATAGTGAATAGGTAATATAACTGTAATGTAATGTAATTTCTTAAGAGCCTTCATAGAGCCAACTAGCGCCGCCAATCTTAAAAAAATAATATCTTCCAATATAATCAATTTTTATTTAAAAAGCTATTTACAAAATGTTTATTACGATAAATACTATTTTTCAATATGCAATATATGGCATAATTGCGACAAGCTAAGTTGTAGTTCACAAATGTGTCAAAAACGGCCGTTTTTCGCAATTATGCGAACTACAACTTACCGACATTGAATCACGTTTTAAATAAGCATTTAAAAAATAGTATTTATCGTAATAAACATTTCGTAAATAGCTTTTTTAATAAAAATATTTAAGATTGGCGGCGCTAGTTGGCTCTATGAAGGCCCTTAATAAATAAATAAATAAATAAATAATAAGATCCATGTCACAAATTAGGATTGTGACTCACAATCCTATTTTGAGTGAATTGATTACATATCTATATATTTTATTAATATTAAATGATTTATAAACAAGGCTCAGACTGTTATGTCATCGAAATTGTATTTCGATATTAATAGGTAGGTATTACACTTAATTTTTTTGGTGTATTTTTACATTAAATCTACTACGAGAGCCTAAAAATACTTTAAGCCCACATCAATGAAAATGAGCAAATTTTGGAGGAATAATGGTTTTAGTTTCGTTAATCAATATTAAAGATGGTTTTCTTAACATCAAGACGTAAAACATTTTTGTAGCTGACTGTAAATATTTAATGAGATTATGTACTGATAATAATAAGGTTAACAATAATGCAAACAAAAAATAAATATTAGATTATGACTGTCAGTCTAGTAAGTATCTAACTGGGAATAAAAAACAACATGAATGTAGGTACTATCAGCAACATTATAGCCTGAGCATCTTAAGGTTGTATTTAATATGCGACAACCGGCTCGGCGATCCTGCACCGCCACTTGTCATCAACCAATAGCATACTAGGAACGTAATTTACGACAACACTGTCCCCAGTTTGAACTAAAAGTTAATAGGATTATTAGGTAAACCAATTTCTATATTGACCTTACTTTTTTTTTCAGTAACTTTTCGTTATGAAATCATAAACTTTTTCACGGCGATGAAAACAATTAAACATTTAACTTTGTGAAAAAGTTTATGTTCATTCATTAGGAAACAACATTTTTTTTGGGAAATTCTACTAAATAACATTTACTCCGCCCGCGCCTGTTATATAAAAGCTTTGGTTACGTAACTTTTTTTGGGAAATCGTTCGGAAACTTATTAGAGTTATAATTATGTTAGTCATAAACGTGACTTAAAATTTGACGTGCCAAAATACATTGTATTTACTTCCAATATAAAGAAATAATTCTGATTCGGTGGCTTAAGCCACAGTTTAAGATTTTTTTCGAATTTCGCCATACAAAATCGGTAGTAAAGCAACTATGAAATTAAGTCACTGTTTAGTACGTGGCTAAAGAGTAAGTTGTGCGTGTGAGGGAGTCACACTTTACGCGACGATATTAGGACGTACTTACATTGAAATGTTTTTGTGAATGTTAATTTGGTGTCGACTGTACTTTTATATTGTTGTAGGTATGTGCTTCTCATTTTTTACACTCTTTAATTATTTTCTGCAATATGTTATTTCCTTTCGTCTTAGTTTGCCTGGAAGAAATCGGTATGAGCGATAAGTTTAACCTTTGTACAATTGTTTCACTTCTACTGTCTTTTATGTAGCGGTCTAGCAGTTTTTAAGGTGGAACTTTCTCAAAAACAATTTGACTTATTGTAAAAAAAAAAACCTTTTAGATAGATAAAGGTTAAAACCATGTAACTGTAAAATAATTATTAAAATCGGTCCAGTAGTTTTTGAGAAAATCTTAACCTTAGCGTCCTGTATACTTATCTCTGTCTTCGACTGTATCTACTTATATGCTTCTTTGTGCAATTAAATGTTTAACATATACTAGGTAGTATATAAGACCCTACTAACAAATATTGAATCTTTGTTATTCGTGAATAAAATTATTACTATTATATTATTATTAACTATAATATCTATCTCGGCACAATTCCGTTGAATTCCATTTGTAACAGTATACTAATGTAATGTAATATAATTCATTTGGCAATCAGTACAAAGTGTATTCAATTTACAAAATTAACATTTACTATGAATATTCAATTGGATATCAATAATCGTGTTCCCATAAATCGACAGTAGAAACTTAATGTGTACGTAAATATTACTAGTATGGAGATATGATACGTGCGTATAATAAAGAAGTGACGTGCGTAATCATGTGACAACACTTTTGACTTTAGAACGTTCTTATTGTCTGGGTCGTAAAGAGTTCAAATCGTGTTGCAAGTGTTACCACTGATCTGCTGTCGACTGTACAAGGTTCGATTTTTTAACTTGTCACTTGTAGGATTTTTTTTCTTCGAAATATAGGTAATTTAAAATAATTTCATAATTCATAATTTGAATTACGCATTATCCATGCTCGGTAAATAAATTAGAACATGATGAAAAAAAAACTGTGGTGTGGTGGTGTGTGTGGCCCGTGGTGGCTCAGTTGGTAAGAGCGTCACGGAATGACAAGGTCGCAGGTTCAAGTCCTGCCCACGGCAAGAATTTTTTCATCATGCTCTAATTTCATAATTAATTTATTCATTGCTTTATGTGGTAACATAGGTGTTAAAATTCGTTATTACTGCTCACATAAACCCTGAAATGGTGGTGCAACATTGCGTTTTAGAATAATATCTATACTTACTTAATTATAATTCAGATTCGTGTTTGAAATGTCACATACAGTTGGCTTACAAAATACTTAATCAATTTATAATATGTAATCATACCTTACGATTTACCAATCTTAGACAAACGGAAAAAGAAGATTTTGTCGATCTGATTCCATTCACCGAGGCTAGGTTAGAAAGGATCGTGCCACAGAATGGCGAGGTCCCTGGTTCGAATCCCTATCCTAACGATATTTTAATATTTGCGAAACTTAAAAAACATAGCTACTAGTACATTTTGTGCCTGAATCTATTTCGTAACAGTTTTAAGCTATTATTCATAAACGTGATTTAAAGTTACGCCACCGTTTAGTTTACGTCCCTTTCTATCTTAACCTTTTTTAACGAAGTATGAAATCCCTTTCACAACAACACGATTTAAGGGAAGTGTGGTTTAAGGTTTAAGATCATCTATTTCTCATAAGTATATACATTCACTTAAATAATGTTTGGACACCTTTCTAAAACTGAGCATGGACTTAGCTTCTTTAATATATTTTGGGAGTTTGTTATTATATATTTGTTATTAGGTTTAACTAGGCTTATGAATAACAGCAATAATTTTTAAACAAACCTCTGAAAACATACAAACGAAACCTTACATAGAAACCGTCGACGAAATAAGTCGTAGTATCGAACAAAAAATAAAATAAACAAACTCATTGTTGACAAACAAAAGAGCTGAAAACAAAAGCCGTCAACATTTCTCAATGGGCTAACGACGAATTGAACCTTTGCCAGATTATTTGCTATACGCTGTTAGTCGTAGATTCTGGCATGTTTATTTAGTTCTGTTTTTAGGACACAGTAGTACAACTGCTATTATCCCAAAAGCGATATATCATTAGCATTGCTATAGATTTGTTGTTATTGAAAATCGATATTTTAAAATCTGTACACAAATCGATTTTTTTTATACAAATCAATCAAATAGCACGAGTCGCGTCAGCGATCGACGCAACGCCGCGGAGCTGTCAAACTAATGTCAACGCCTTGTAATAATGTCACTTTGACAGCTCCGTGGCATTGTGTCGATCGCTAACGCTGACTCGTGCTACAAGGGCAGCAGTCTCTAAACTAGTGAAAGATTTCCAACAAAATTTTTGAGAAAATAACAACCATAATAAGTGAGCCATTACTACAAATTATTATATATAAACGGATATCACTCACTTGTAACGTCAACGGCGACGCGGGCGTGGCGCGCTCACCTTGAAAAAGACCGTCGAAATCGGTCGAAACTGTCGGTCTAATTGCCGACTTTAACAATACAAGTGAGTGATATCCGTTTATATATAATAACCATAATAAGGCCGTAACTATGCTGAATTAGTTATTTTAAATTGAAACTTAACATGTAAAAATGCCTTACGCCATTTTCTTAAGACATGTGCAATCCATCAATGCACACTGGGCCTGCGTGGTGTATCATGGCCTTACTTCGACATAAGTGAAGATCTGTGCCGGAGCAGTGGGAACATAAAATAGACTGATGATGATATTCATAACTGAACAACCTTTGTTCTACGACTTTTCGATTAAAAAATAAAAATAAATGAATGTCTCATACAAATCGATCAGAAAAGTATGAAAAGTCAAAAAATAAATTGGCGAAAATCGAAAAGTCGTCGAACAAAAGTTGTTCAGTTACCGATACTGAACACCCTCCCTTCGCATTCTTATACTCTTTCCGTTACAGCCTGTATTATTTTACAAGTACATAATTGCAATCTTTCCATTAAAAATAGACAATATACTTACAATAAAATTAAAATTTACTATTATTTCTTTTTCAATCTGAATATAACGCTAATTAAACCAAATAGAATGAACTACAACGTATCGATTAAAAATGGTTCCTAACCCTGAATCGATAAGGTCTGTTTACATTAGTAAGAACAATGAGCCATAACAATTAACAAGGTATGTAGGTGGGCGTCACAGTTATAGGTACAAATACAGTGACCCCGTTATTATACTTGATTATATGCTCGTATGTACTTTTAAGGAAATATATATATATATATACATATTTTATATACAATATTTTAGGAATCGAGTCCTAAGGGTTTCGTTCAAGCTTAATTAATTCTGCTGCATTGAGCCTGTCATCTTTCATACAGTTTCCTACATTACAACCACTGAAGCTGCCGTTGCCTTGCCGCTGCTTTTAATGTGCTTCAACCTTTAATATTAACAACAGTAAAGCAGTGATCCTTTAAGGTCCGAACACACAGGTTAATTACTGACTAGATATATAAATCAAAATAGGTACTTACTTACTTTAATATTCGTACACCAAATGATTGAGTAAAAGGACAATAACCTTATCTTAAGATCTAATGTGTATACTACTCTCGAACGAATAAACGAATTTCATTTCATTTCACATTTTGCCGTGCCGCAGCGTGTCGGGGCGGAGCGCAAAAATCCGCTCAAATCGCTTTAATACAATTTGTACGAACTATCGCACACTGTGTCGGGCCGCAGCGGGTCGCATTATTGCGAGGCGGATTTGCGGCGATGCAGCCCGCTGCGCCCCGACACAGTGTGCTATAGCAAGCGGATTGGAGTGCACGCGCGCCCGTGTTCATTTTACGATATCTGGCAGTACACTGTACTCAAAATCCGTCAATGCGCTGCGACCCGGCCCGTCACTAATGTGCTAAGTAAGCCTTTTGGGCTGCGCTGCGGCCCGCTCCGACACGCTGTGGCCCGGCATAATGTGCGCGAAGCATTAACCTTATAAAAATGATTTCAAAAGTATTTATTCAAGTAAGTCTGCCAATCTAATTAGTTTCTGAGACTACATTTAACTAAATATTCCTAAGCACAGCTAATTAAATCATCAAATATTATTCTGAAAAAGTTTAAAGAAACTAATTAGGCCCATTTTCAAACTTAACTTTTTAAAAGCGCGCATTTTCTTAGCATTTCTTTATTAAAAAGCTCCGTACAGTCGAAAAGAGAGAAAAGTGACAAGGTCTCATTAGGTTGGAAATGACAATGCCAGATTCTGCCCCACCATCAACCGGAAGTTGTACAAGATAACGAATAAATGTAAAAATATCTCCGTTTTTATTAAAATTATTGATTTAAAATAAAGTTTTGTAATAGTTGCGATTCGAAAGAAACAGCCTTTTAAGAATTCAGAAAATAGTAAGAAATCGAAGCGATTTATTCATTGTTTTTGTTATTCTTCTATAGGAGTTGCGAGTGTAGTAGAAAATGATACTTACTGATTATAATTATGCAATATGAAACCTGTAATAAGTCCCCAACAAAATGATAGGTACAGCTTAAATGGTCGCGTAGTTTTGTAGGTGAGGCAAAGCTCCATTGAAATGTGGCAATGTCTTTTTCTTAACTAAACTTTTTAACCGATTGTAAAAATTATGTCACCTCAGGCGCGAATTCATAAACGTGATTTAAAGTTACGCCACCGTTTAGGCCCCCTGTTCCTTTATATCTTAATCTTTTTTAACCAAGTGTGAAAGGGATAGCAACACGATTTAAGGGAAGTGAGGTTTAACTAGGTTTATGAATAAGAGCATTAGATAACAGTACAGTGCGCGAGGCGTAAGCTCAGGTTTACATTTGTGTGAGTGATCGCCAAGCTGCTAGCGGTACAAGAGGTGAAGTGCGGTGCGTGCGCGACAGGGTGGCGTCCCGCTGTGTATAAATTTGTATGCGTAGGACGCGTCGCGCCTCAGGCCGAATATCACTCTACACTATCTGTGTGCACTCACACAAATGCAAACCTGAGCTTACGCCTCGCGCACTGTACCTATGTAATTGTGAAGAATTTAAAAAAATCCATCGATTTTTTTTTGCGAAAATTTGAACCTAAAAGACTCTCCAGTATACATTTCTTTGCATAAGACATTACCTATTAAAACTTTTGCAGACATTGTATGCATATGTTTCGTATAATTACTGACTTAATAATTTAAATTGCCTGTCATTATCATAGAACTTTTTTACATAAAGCACTCCACTTTATTCCAGTACCGTGCATGCGATATTGTAATGATCACATGTCATCGTTCTAACACGGGAGCTGATCGGACGTTCGACTACTTAATTTTCGCAAGGATAGTCCAATAAACCGTCAAAGTTACGTTCAGTCAGTCAGGCCTTGCCAAAAATTATGATTACCATGACCTGGTTGTTTATAATGGTGGCACTTCACTTGGCTATTCGTTTCTGCGTATTTGTCATAATTGCCATGTGTGGTTGGTATTCTTGACAAAATATTCGTCTCATTTATATGTATGTACGTCAAGTATTTGACAAATACGACAAACATCCAATAGCGAATACGAATAGCCAAGCGAAGTGCCGCCATAATACACTTAACAAACATGGTGACTGCACCATCTAACCTTGTATTAAAAAAACACCTGTTTGTTGGTTTCATTTCAAAATATGAAAACCAGTACTTAGTCTCAAATAAATATTCTATTTGGGACACTGTAAACCACTCTCGAAGTCACTTACTTTAAAAATTTATTAAAATATTATACAAGACATGGAACCAGCCGACCAGTATTAGAGAGCGAAAGAAATGAGATCTGATGCAGACAGAGCTGGTGTGGACAGAAGTTATTGTGCCAGTAATTTTTAGTGACACTTGTGACACAGTGATTTTTTTCATAGCGAGTTCTAGGCTAAATATTCACTTCATAGAAGTATGATATGATATACTTTATTGATGAAAACAAGTTTACAAGTCAGATGGGTACTTATTTCATTTTTACATTGTCATATTTGCTTAATTGATAACTATTGTTAATTTTTATGGCAACATAGCTTTAACCTTTCAAATTTAATTATCATTATGAGTGTTTATACAGTAAAATTATAATAATAATAATAGTAGTATAATAGTTTCATACTAAAATGTATGTGTCTTTTAATGTCATTGTGTCATCGAGTCACTATGTTTGGCGATTTACATATTCATTGATGGAATAGAATGGATTCTGGAATAGCCAGTATTTTCTTAGACATGTTTTTTATTTATTTATTGTTTAATAACATTTTTAAAAGTACATGTGAAATCTACTTTCCCATCTCAGGCGAAACCACGTATGGTTTGTATGTCGATGGGGGTGTCTTATCAGGTAAGTAAAACTGCATTGGGATACCGTGCTATTCTTATAAAATGCGCCAACAATGTTTATAGTACAAGGTCCTCTGCAGTGCAGCGTCAGGCTTGCAGTTCCATGTTAAAGAGCTAAACAACTGACTCATATCGGTTGGCCTAATTATTTGTAATTTACGACGAGTTTTTATGCGTCTTCAATTATACGCTCAATATGTTGCGGAATAATTGATATTTAGGCTTCTAGAGTACAAACATACGAAATAGGGCTGTGGCCAGGTACACACGTAGACAGAGATAAGTATACAGGGGGCCTCAATAAGGTTGAGATTTTCTCAAGAACCGACATTAACAAAGACCGATTTTAATAATTCTGTTACAGTACATAATTTTAACTTTTATCTATCTAATAGTGAAAGACGTATTGCAATAGGTCAAGTAGTTTTTGAGAAAATCTCATCCTTAAAATCTACTTTCCTTTCACTGTCTTCGACCGTACCTACACTGAAAAAAAACTAGATTCCGTCTCACACGATTATACTGTGAATAATGAAATTCAATTGTGACTCCTGGAATATAATTTGATTGCCAGCACAGTACTGTTCTATATATAGATCCGTAGGTAATGTAACATTTTAAATACTAACCGATCATGCTAATTTCAAGTGACACTCCATCCTGCCTTTTTTAAATTTAATTATTATTTTATTATTTAACTCGACAGTTCGTCATTTGTTAATGTTATTTTACAGAATATTCAAGATATCATGGTCTTCTCTTTCTCCTGAGGAGTCGCCCTGGAAATCCGGGTCATCTTGTCTTCATCCAGAGGAGCCGCCGTAGCGTCATCACTCTGGATTAAGCAGCTCGACAGTCACGTTCACTCCCGAGCTCGTAGCGGGACTCTTGATAATTGCTTGAAACTTCAGATCTTGCATGAATTATCCAATAAATTCACCATACATGTTCTGGTTAATTTAACGTGATATTAAACACAAAATAACCACTGCAGACATAAAATTGTTTCTTGCCATTTACAAGATAACCTCTTGTCTTTTATACATTAGGTAGTTATCTAATATCGGGACAGTCAGTGGGAAATAACGGGTATCAGATTTTGCTCATTCTGAATCAATACTTAATAGTCTTACTTTGTCATGTTCATAGTAAACTAAATTAAGTACTTAAGTATTTACTGCCAGACAAATGAATTTTAGGGCACCCTGTATCGCCGTATCTGTGGTCGACAGGGCAATCAATGGGATATTCTCCCAATTCCCTTCAGGGCAAATTGATATACTGACGCCTGTTCACTGCGCAGTAATACTCAGGAATGGACTAATTGATATGAATATTAAATTCACCTTTGTGGATTCGGCATTTAATATTTTGGGTAATATTGAAGATATGGAATTATTCAATTGAAATTAGATAATTGGTAAAAATATAACCAATGAATTGCACAGTCGGCCAATTGCTGTACCATCTTAAGGTTATAAGTTTCGTCTACTCGTCATTCTGTTTATAAAGACAATAATAGAGTTACTGTCAAATCAAACTATTCCCTGTACCAAAACCAACGAAAACTCAACGAAAATAGGTATTATAATCGCGCAATGTAACATGTAAGCTAAGATATCAGCATCCCATTCTAGGCTGGAATACTACAAAAGGCAGCCTTGATAATGAATAACAGGTCTAATCATAATATTTAGCGTATTTCCCTTTTCATCATCCGTCAAAAGCCCTTCCGACGGGCTCCTAATAAGCGGGTATCTCGCGTCGGCACGCGGGGCTGCTTATCGCGAAATTACAACAGATACATTTACGTTCCCCGCATAAAGAAATAATTTACGCGGCAAATCCTGTGTGCGTGGCCCGAGTGGCGGCGGAGAGCGATGTGCCTGAAGAACTCTGAAAACATTTGCAGTCACTAAACAACGCGAGAATTAAAAAAAACATCTTCCTCTTTTCGCAGTCGCCTAAAAGTCAAGGAATAAATAATATAGGAATCAAGGAAGAAATAAACTACATGTTAGTAATAGTCTATTTCATATAGCAGTATATGTACAGGTAAAAATAAATTTATATTATGTGGGGCAGAAACTATTTTCAAAGTTCTTCAGACCCCACATGGCCTACTGACTACTGAAATAATACTAAAATACTACTAGCAGCAACCAGCTTAGTTCGGCCCGACGATCGCTCTTTGACCCATCGGGTTCGGGATTGACTACAGATCTTCCTACGATAACCAACAATGGCCTACGCAAGAGACTGGATGCAAAATGCCGAAAATCAGGTTAAGTGGGGCGCCTTGGGAGAGACGTACGTACAGCAGTGGACTGATAGGGGATGATGATGATGATGTGATGACTAACACATTTCTGAGACACATGACCAGCAGTGAACTGATACAAGATGATGATGACATCCTTAACATATCTTTCTTTCTGATAAATAATTCTTGCCCATTCTTGTCACTTAAACCACAGTCTTAAGAAGCTCCAAGAAAAAAATATGGAGTTACCGCTGACAGCCCGTTAGGTGAGATGTGATCGAGTGCCATGACTGGCGACTTCCCTGAGGGGAGGACCTATGGGGGTGAGTGGAGTTCAACTGTTGAGGGATTAACTATAGAAGATGGTTCCACTGTTAGCGGGTTGCATGCAACTGCGTTGTCCAAAATACTAAAGGTTTGAAACACATTAGAAATAGCATTGAATGTAGATGAAGCGAGAGTTGTATGCCAGGACCGCAGCAGATGGATGTCCGTTATCTTTTCCTGAGGCAACAGGTGTGAGTATATGATGATGACGAAACACATTAAAAAGGCATCGAAAAGGCAATAGCAGCGGCGCGAGGTTGTCGCTCCCATGCTTTGCCGCTGACGCACCGTTGCTATATTCAGTCTGTCATCTTCAATAAAGTTTCATACATTGCAACCACTGCTGCTAGCCGTTTACTTTCCGCGACATTAATATATGAAATGCTGCCTGACTTGCATTGAGGAGAAACATCTACAGGTGGGTGAAGTTCAGTTGTGGCCGAATTATGAAGGTATCTAGTTGGAATTCAACTGTTGGTAAGGACGAAGGATTCAACTGTTACCGGATTGTTTATTATAATTGAGCTCGATGAATTTCGACAGTACCTACTCAACAGTATCGATGTAATTACTTATAAAATCTATTCGTATTTGTATTGCAACTTAAGAGAAATGTTTAAAATGCACAAACACTTAGGTACAGAAAATAATGCAAGGGCTACAATCTCCAGCGGTAGACAGAGATGATGTATTTCTATTATATTTGCTGCGTTCCTTGCTGAATCGATCTCCACCACTTTCGTATCGTACATATTCATCAATCTATTCCACGCTTTAAAATTATTAATATTGAAATAGAACGTATTTCTAAGGAGTTTTCATTATGAAAATAATTAGAACTATAACGAGTGGATGGTTTCCTGTTGTTGTTGGTTGAGCTGTTGAAGTCAGAAAGAGCTTCCCTTCTTTTTGATCAGCACCTCAACGTAGCATAGATAACTAACAATAATTTTAAGGTGTTTTACTAACAAAAGTGGATCAGTGTTATCTTGAATAGAAAGTTTTATTATTATTATTATAACCGCTCCGCTTAAGGACCCGCTAGCACTGTGCCTCCAATATTTAGTCACGCGATAGTGTTATCCAGGTCGTTACAGGGACGAGGCAGGATATTATATACATTTGTTTGATGGCGACTCACTACTGGACGAAATTGTTTCCTTTTTTACCGTTCTTATTCATTTTGGGTGATTTATTTACAAGGTGCTAATGAAAAGGAGCCGTGTAGTTTTACTTCTAGGTTAAGTTTTTAAGTCGATTCCTCGTTATTCATCTTTTAGCAAATTTCTATACTTTGACTTCTCAATTTTATTTACGAGTATTACAGCCTGTTACATTGTTTAGAATCTATCAAAATTGCAATGTATGAGAAAAATTTCAAGGTTTTTATTTTATTGTAACAAAAGGTTAGAAATTATGTTTTTGTTTTTGGTAAAATTTTCTCAGGTTTTCGGGAGAATTTACGTACATTATCAGATTGCTCTCAAAATGGTGGAGGGAAAATTATAAAGAAAACAAAATTACAAAACGAGTACTGATTCCCATCCTTTTTATTATTGTTCTAACCAAAGCTCAATCAGAAGTTACTTTCATGGCCATTCGCATTGAAAGATCGCATAATGAAATCCTTAAAGTAGGCTAGTCCGCAAGAATTAAATATTTCTCGAGTCCATATTGTATTTAAGTACTTTCGTAATTTGCAATTCTTTAAAGAAACGTCTTAACTTTTTATTTCTGTGAAAGTTCTTGAATTCAAATATTCGTACGTTAAGAAAGTGCTTAACTATGTAAAGGAAAGAAAAGTCGGTCTGTCCTCAAACTGTGAAGAATTTTCTTTTGTACAGAACTCGCGAGTCAACTGTTTAAGAATGAACTTTACCGGCAGCTAGCCTATAAATCTACCGTCATTTCATTTTTTTAACCCCAGGCGTAAAAAGAGGGATGTTATAAGTTTTGCATCTATATCTGTGTGTCTGTCTGTGGCATCATAGCTCCCAAACGGGTGACCAAATTTTGATTTATCCAAAGCGTCTGATCGAGAGTGTTCTTAGCTATGATTACAGACCACTTACCCCATAGACCTGTAACAGGAGGTCGCCCGCCCGTGTCTGCCCGCACATGAGCGCAACATTGCTTCGCGACACGAGTAACCTAGAGATATTATCGACATGGACGCATCTCTTTAATACGGCACCCTTGTCCCCCGCTTCGTCTCTATGCGCTCATCGTTGACAGAATGTTTCGCTTGCAATTTTGTACCGATTTCATGTCTATTGTGTAAGTGGTCTGTGGCTATGATTCTATAGAAGATCTGTGGGACTATTAAGGTTCTCAAAACGATCAAATCATACCATGTCATATCGCGTGTGCGTGTGACAGTGCTATTGCGTTGGTATAGCAGCGTCTCTGTTCGGCGCGGCATGACATGGTATGATTTCATCGTTTTCAGAACGGTAATGGTGGGTTGTTCGGTGTTTTGTTAATTATCAGCTCTTTTCTAACTGATGAAGGAACGTGAAGAACTTCCATTGGTCGATATTCATTAATAGTTTTGAGCACGAACTCAACGTGAACTCGCACTTATCTTATACAGGTGTAAAGGATAGGACGGAAAGGATAGGAAGCCTAAAGGAGAGAATTCTGTATCGATAAGTGAACAACTTTTGTTCTTCAAAACAATTAGCTGTCCCTATAGTTTGTAACGGTTTTAGCTGCAGTTGGGAACTCATCTTTCAGTGTACTTACAATAAGTAATTGAATCAGAATCGGAATGTTTCTAACGTAAGGCAGGTAGTAAGAGAAAGATGTAAGTCAACGAAATATAATTCGCATCATTCTTCCTCCGGGCCGAAGTAAGTCCTTGATTGATGCAGAGTTTTATTCGCAGACATTTGAATTACTCACACTTTGTTAAAGAATTCTTTAGAGAGAATCTCTTGGATGGAATCGTGCGCTTTTTCCTCGAACGTATTACCTGAAATAAAAATTAAGCGTTATTAAATTGTATTTCTTATGAATAACCAATGCCAATGTTACTAGTAGATTCCTTTCTTTCAAGATTTAGAATATTAAGAGTTTGGTGGAGATGGTAGGCGTAGTACGGAAGTCCATGGTTCGATTCTATGTCAGACATGTACCATGAGATTTTCCACTCGATTTTATCGAAAGGAAACTAAATGTAAAATGACATTGCCACATTTCAATGGAGCCTTCAAAACTACGTGACCATTGAAGCTGTACCTATCATTTTGTTGAGAACTAATTACAGGTTACATAATCATAATCAGTAGGAGTTGCGAGAGTAGTAGAAAATGATAACAAAGACAATAAATAATTCGCTTTAATTTCTTACTATTTTCGGAATTCTTAATTAAGTTGTTTTTTCGACTCGTTTGATGTACAAAACTTTATTTTAAACCTATAATTTTAATAAAAAAAACGTAGATATTTTTACATTTATTCGTTATCTTGTTCATCATACGGTTGATGGTGGGGCAGAATCTGGCATTGTCATTTTAGCGTCCCTGGCGCATTTGTTTTCCGTTGTTTAAATTTTAACTAGTAGTCGAACATTTAAAAAAAACAGATGTCTTTTTCTGATGTATGAGAGTGAAGTCACAACAAGAGCGGAGACCTATATAAAAATAAATCGAAATATATAGAAAAAATTCGCCGAATTTTTTTCTTCATGTGAATTTTTTTCGCGTTTTTTTTGGTTTTTGTAATAATTCGGACACAAAATTCACTGTACGTAACTCGACGCCCGTCACCGGGTCACTCGGCCAAGCCTTATTTGACGACACCATTTCCTATTTCACCCTGACGTCAGAAGCGTCGTTTAGTATTACTAATTACATGGCGACTACAAACCATGGTGCTAACAAGGGTGCCCTAAAAGTAGGTTAAATTTTTACGCCAAACTTTTCCTTTCGTCTTACATAATTGTGTTCTACGACAATACTTAGTAATAAAGATATCCGTTGAATGGGGAATTAGTTAATATAGTAGGGCGTGATGATAGCACGATTTTGATCAATAAATCAATACATTTATTTGTTAGAATACACAGAATACGAGATGTTATTCAATTTAATAATAAAGTCATGGTATTCACCCTGTTAAGAGGCGTACAAATGTTATACAGACTGATGACGGTCACTGAACTCCTTGACACTGTAAAACATATTTTGTAAGAGCCACCTAGACAACTCCGTTTTAAATAGCCTGCCCTCTAACAACCTCATCGTCTGAGGAAGTTGATCATTAACATCTCAGTGTTAATTGTAACATATATTAAAAAAACTATCGACTGCACTACGGAATGTCGATGTTCAAATTACTGATGAACAGTATACCGAAAGTACGTGAATTCGAAAGTACGTAATACCGAATGTCTGAATATAGCATACTTTCGATATTCCGTACATCGCGATAGCGAACATTCGATATTCAGATATTCGGTATTACGTAGGTACTTTCGAACTCGTGTACTTTCGGTATACTGTTCATTGGTATTTTGAGCATCGACATTCCGTAGTGTAGTCAAAACTATCATCTAATCGAGGTTCTCGCCCCGAATTGCCCTATGACCTATTTGACGACTATAAAATGCAGAAGTTTAAAGATGAGAGTAAGCGTTCCTAATTGTAAAATCGATAGTATCTTTTCAAACAGAAATTCGGTCGACGCTCGTGATTCATGTGTCTGCTACTTCGTATCGTATTATCTTACTAGCTATACCTGCATCTAAAGCGAATCTTGAGAACGACCTCAAGATGGCGTTCCTATTCCTATAGCGTTTAGAAATTGGGCAACACGTGAGTAACGCCGTATTAATAAACAAAACTCAGTTCTCAAGAGAACTGTCAAACTCACACTTGAGAACGTATTTGCTGATTGCAGGCGAACCCCTTTTGGGCCGGGTTTGAGCTCGGACTATATACGGGCCCTAGGTTCGATTCGGAATCTTTTTACGAGTCTGAGAATAATTCTTGAATGTTTCTGTGTATATCTCTGAATCCATTAGCGGGAATCCTAGTTTTATCACTATACTGTGATATCTTATATTTTCTTATTATTATACGGCGATGAGGTTCGCCACCCATCACGCCATGGCCCACGTAGTGGCGAAAAGATGGCGATGGATACTTCGCTGCATTGAATGTACGGGAGGGATGTTAGATAAATTGGATGAGGTATGTGTGTTATTGTATGCCAGGAGCATATGTGTGCTATGTTATGCCAGGATATTTGTGCTATTGTATGCCAGGATCGCTATGTGTGCTATTGTATGCTAGTATCGCAGCATATGGCAGTCCATCGTCTATGCCTACCCCTGCGGGGGAAAAGGGCGTGAGCTTATTATTCTTATTATTAGACAGTTACCCATTCCGATATGTCTGTATATATCTAAGGTGAGCTGTTTTCGCCATGCCTACGTGACCGACGAACTCGTAAATAAAAGAAAAAGCCATAAGTATTTATAGTTGAGTGGTTTCCGAGAACGGCAGCTGGTGTTTTCATGGTCACTCAGGTCGTTGGCCGTCTGCGGATTTCAGATACATTTCTTTTACGTCTCTTTCCTCAAAATCTGTTCATCGTTTCTGCTATATTTCTCTTTTACTCTTCATTCCTCAACATCTATCACCTTTTCATGGTTTCTCATACTTACATTTCTTTTAATTTACTTTCATCAACATATTCTTATAATCTTTACATCATTTCTGATATCATATTTCTCTATCATTGATGTATTTTTTATCGACTCCGATACTTTTTCTTTTTAGTTCCTTGTGTCTTATTTTCTTCCTTATTTCTTGTCTTCCCTTTAGTTTCTTATGTCGGAACTGTCGAGATCTGTTCCTTCATAATATGATCTTCATACGAAGAATTTACTGCACCTTTTATGTATCCACGATTTATTAAATTACGGAGCATTATTCTTTAAACCAAGTAAATTATAAAGGCAGGATTGTCTTGATCCATGATTTTTTTTATCCGTGTAGTAACTGCAAACATACCCGTCGAATAAAAAGCTACTTTACTATACCTACTCGCATACTCTTTAACTAATGATATCATCCAGGGCAAGTTCACGGCCTAAAGTAAAACAACAACAAAATCTTTAAAAATAAAACGTGCGCACGCGCCGATGTGAACTCGGTTGCCAAGAGTATTATTATGTAGTTAATAGCAATAGGCTATGACTACTGACAGTTGCAGTTACTATTGTCAAAAAACATTGGATAATGTAGACATGTAATGACATTAAAATATAAGACCGTATTATTCTATCATCAAGAAGTGACTAAAAGTCATGCAGCTGATAGCAAAATGCGATTACCTCAGGAAGCTGTTATGTTCTGATAAATTCTTTGAGGCTCGAAAATATCATTATTAGAAATGACCAAACAAAAGAAAACGTTTATGCTTTGTCTAGGATATAAAAGAATTTGTGTAGCTACGTCTATCTATATCATTTTATTTAATGTCAATCAAAGTCGCTCACACATAGTTTTATAAATATAATTAAAAGAAATAACAATTAATATCTAATGGTAGTAGAGAAGTCATAAGGGAACCCCATGCCGGTAAATTCGAAGAATCAATCATAGTAACAAAGGAAGAAATCATAATAAGAAAGGACAGACACTAATTTACCTAATTGAGACTCTCGGGTAGACTACGCAGAAATCCTTCACGCAATAAAAAGAAAGCAGAGGGCACACGACCCTACCACAATAAAAACTGCATGAAACCATCCGGGCTAAAATTGTAATGTCGACGCACTCTATCGAGACGCGACCTTAGCGAGATTCAATCCAAAACCGACCCTACAAACCAACACATTAAACACTTTATTCAATGATAACCTAAAGCTCCTAAAGTCCTTTTAGAAATAAACGACGGTCTCCATTGAATATTACTAATTCAATAAAAAGACGTAACTCCCAACCAGAGACACTCAATTTCAAATTCCAAAACCCGAACGCATGATTCATTTTGGAATAACAACACCGGAATGCAAGACCGAATTCATCGGAGTCTGGATAATGGTCTTTGTTGACAGCCACAGTTTTTCAAATCTCGACTCATTCGCTTTTGTAAGATCGTTCATATTCGTTTACCATACTGCCATCGCTATATTCTAAAACATCGTAACTGTGTTCGATGAGGTTACTCTCAATTGAACTGTAAGTGTAATAAACATGGTTGAAGTTCATGTGGGGTATCATGGAAGTGTCAGTCCAGTGTCATGACATTGCATTCCAGGCGATGCGAATGACTCCGCGATGACAACGACCAGACAAGGGCAGTAGTTGTTCATGCGTGGGGCATCGCCTACGCTGTTCAGTGGATTGATTTGATCTTGTGTACGAGCATTGTGGTCGTATTGGGTGCACTGAATACAACGCTATTCATAGATGCTATTGAAAGAATAAAATGTGTTTTCCTTTCGTTAGCTGCGCAGTAAAATGGAACACACGCGTTGAAGATTCTACTGCATTTTATTGTTTTTACTAAGAAAGAGATAGTAATGTTTTTCGAATGTCGGTTCAATCGCGGATTTTGATGTTTGAGGTATCGCCAGATTCGTCTTGTCATTGTACCTATGCCCTAAATGCAATCGAGATTTTTGTTTGTTTTTATAATTAATCATCCTTGCGATTAGCCACAGACGCGATTTAAAGTTATACCACAGTTTATTCTAACTTAACTTATTTTAAGGAAGTGTGGAAGGGACAAAAGAGGTTTAATGAGGATTATGGACCATATGTTCTCATCTCGTTTTTCTTACGGAAAGTAGAATTTGTTATTCTATTATAATAACAGTTTATTACAAAATTTCGACCAGAACTCAACATTTGTGTTCTAATAATAATTTCCTCGTCAATTTCACTGAAAACTTTTCACAACTCGGAAGTAAATAAGTAAGTTAATGCTGGAATGCCCACGCTTGCTGGCTGAAGGCTCTACTAGGATTAACTTGCGGATGGACGGGTGCCAAGTCTGATGGAATTTTATAGTCTGCCACCAAGCTACTTTGCCTTCTTGTGTGGTATGCCAACTACCTGTATGCTCTATTAAGCGTTTATTTATAGACTGATTCTGCTTCCGTGACTATTAGGGATTATTATAGTGCAACTTTTCCAAAAGTTGTATTTAAATCGAGCGCAGTGCTTGACTTATGATACGGAGGCCTCAGGTTCGAACACCGGCCGCGTATCTGGCTTTCCGTATTCTGTACGTCCCCCGAAGGAAGACGAGTTAAGTACGCATTTCTAAGAACCTAAACACCTGAAATACTACTATATAATAACGGACCCGTGGTAAAGAAACATTTGGCAACAAATTCCAACGTAAACTTTGAAATATCATTAATAATTTGTTTATAATAAATATGTTTCTGGGTCTTTGCATCTTTGCGCAGAACATTCCTTCATCTGGTCGGAGGACATCCCACACTACGTTTATCCATATACTTTTTAATATGCCTAATTATAACCCGCTAAATTGCAACAGCTTTGTGTCTACTGTGTCGAGTACTGTCCTATGTGATGTGAGGACAATCAGCGCGCAGGGCTATGCAGTTAGCATATTAATTGTTTAATCTTAGATCTCGGGCGTGACCGCTCGTTCCGTTCTATTGTCTGGTAACACGGTGTGTGCACACGCGGTGATCACTGTGGGTTCGACCTGTTTTGGAATTAGTATTTTGGTTCTGGTCTTTTTACTGAATCTGCTCGGAGTCGGTGATTCACCACCCATCACGTAATGGCCCACATAGTGGCGAAAAGCGGAATGTTTACTGCTTTGAATGTAGGGAGGGATGTTTGATAAATTGGATGAGGTATCTCTGTTATTGTATGCCAGGATCGCATCATATGGAAGTCCAACGTCTCTGCATACCCCTGCAGGAAATAATGGCGTAAGTTTTTTTTCGGATAAGCGTCCTTTGCACCGCTGGAGACAACTTGTTTTTGAAGATTAAGCACGCCTTCTAAGGATCAGATGGAGCGACTCTATAGGAGAATATAAATCAATTGCATTTTTTTCACGTGCAAGATTTCTTATGTCAGACTAAAGCCACATTTACTACGCCTAGCAAATCCCTCTTCACTCTTGGACCCAAAGAACCATCGATACTAAATACAACTAAACTGTGTAATTTGACAATATTATTGTAAGTATGTTATATTTATGTGCTCATGGCGTTCAATACCTAGTTTTATAAGTAGATATAAGGATGTAAGCAGTGTTAAAATAATTTAAATGAAAGTTTTGTAGCAAATATCGACGGATGACGGCTCTCGAAAAATTTCACCAAAAAACTGATATCCTCTACTGAAGCGTTCGAAACTAAAATCCCTACAGCGAATACAATACACGTAGCCCGTCCACAGTTCGATCCGCCTGCAATTAGGAGACGAGGTTGCGGCAGCCATCACGTTGTGGCCACGTTCGGGGTATTGCTAAAATCTGCATTTCACTTGCAAATTGCTCTTAGAGACGCTGCAACCCGTTGGGGATCGCCAATCGATAGGGAACTAAATGGACGGGAAATAGTGGGGATTTTGTTTGTTGGACTGTTTCTGAAACTTAAAAAAAAACACGAACTTCGTTTTGGAACGTTAGGTTATCAAATGTACTTGTTTTGATGCATTTGGTGCCCCGTCTTTGTCTTTCGGTTATTAATTTGTTAAGTTATTCTGTTATGTTGTATGATATGTTTTTGAGATGCTAGAAGATTGTGACCTTTTAAATTAAATTGCAATTTGTTGATTGAAATATTCTAAGATACTTATAATAAAGAGTAGGTTAGAACTTTCAAGTTATAATTCTTACCTTAATAATAAATATAAGATATTGGATGGTTTTAGATTTCCTCAAACATTATTTTAAGGATTTAATGGCACCCATCCACTTACATAAATTTCTGTAACATGTGGTCAATTATGATTATTTACAGATTTTCCCTAGGAAGGTTTTCATCAACTGCAAAAATGATGCATAATCCGACCACTTTTCATTGCATGCAGCTCAGTAATTTAAGAAGAGAGCACAAGTAAAACTATAAGTACAATTTTTTTATTCATTTTTAATTTTTTTACCGGCTATCAACCACATTTTATGGTTTTACCACAGTCAGACAAAGTCCGTAAAACTACGGATTTATCTAAATTCAATCTACGGAAATCTACGGATATTCGGAGCCTCGCCCTACAGAATTTCGAAAAACGGATCTGGCAACACTTCAGCAGACTTTTACAACTATTTCTATGTATAATTATCGGGTCGGAACTCTGACAATCCTTTTTGTTTAAAATGAATGACCCATTGCATCATATCTACTGCTATTGCGACGAAACTGTAAGTGTACATGTATCTAGTATATGTTGTGTAATACGGGATTAGACAGGAGCAAGGTAGCTAATTGCATGTTTGTTTTGCAGTACATTAGCAACACAATTGCATTGGGATACGTTTGTGCTAATGCATGTTCGACAATGTTTGTTCTGTAGTATCCCCCCGATGCGGCCGCGTTTGATCCTATCATTTGCATACTTAAATGGAATGGCTAATGTGGTATTGATAAGTTTGTCTTATTTGACGAATTAGAATTCTAATTAGAATGCATGTAAACAGTAAGCAAGACTGAAAAGATATGTTACGCTACATTGAGGCCGATTGACAGTTTTGAGAGAGTTCGGTCCTGCAACTGACAGATTTCATTCAATTTTGACAGTCTTAAGGTTGTCCCAACGCCGCCGCCGGCGAGTAAAGCCTGACACACACAGGCGCGGCCTGCACACGGTCTGCGGCTAATTGAAACGCATGCCCCGCCCCATTTTCTGCCGTCGTTAACGTCTAGTACGTAGCGGATTGCGGCTTAGGCCTTAGATCGCTACCTATACAAGATGTTAAAATGCCGCAACCGCCGCAAGCCGCATGCAGGTCGTGGCTCTGGTGGAACGCTTTAAGCGAGCATTTATCGGCTATTTTCTAACTAAAGAAATGTAAATTTAGATAGTACATTCCGTGTAAACTAAAGAGACGCAGTGATACTCGCTCAGCGACATATATTGTATAGTTGATCGCTGACCGAGTATCGCTGCGTTTCTTTTGTTTACACGGAATGTACTATCTATTGTACGTTTCTTTAGCTGGAAATTTGCCGATAGTTACTCGCTTCTAGCTCGATGCGAGCTCAAAACTGTCTATGACTATCGGCCCTTACACGGGCATTTAATAAAGAAAGAAGAAAGAATAAAAAACAAATTATTATCAATTATTTACATCGTGAATTCATGTAGTCATCAACAGAGAACGAGTTGATACGAGTAATAAGGTTTGCTAACGTCCAGGCATTTAAGACCCAAGTTAACACCAAAATCGACCTTATTAGTAGTAAATTATGTAAATGTTTACCAACGAAGGAAGTCATAAGCGAGTGCCAACCCTGACCCCAAACTTTAGATTAGCTCTGACATTATCACCAAGAGAGCATTAACCTACTACGTAATGTAGTTTTGCTGCTTTAAAGTTTGTCAAAACAGTGATAAGTTAATTAATCTAGCTAAAGTCAACACCACACTGTGGTACTGAGACTTTTATAATAAGCATGCATTATTTATATATTTAATAGAACCTATTTATAAAAACAATTATGACATATTAGAATATGATGAAAAAATTCTTGCCGTGGGCAGGACTTGAACCTGCGACCTTGTCATTCCGTGACACGCTCTTACCAACTGAGCATCATCATGATCATCATGTTCTAATTTATTCACCGAGGATGGATAATGCGTAATTCAAATTCTATGACATATTATATAAAAACAAATACAATTATAAATACTTACCTATATCTAGCCAACACTACACCTCGTCTAGACCCCTCCCGCGCGGCAGAGTGCCCAGCGCACTGGCCGCATTGCCCCGCTGTATAGCGATAGCGAGCTCAGGCGCTGGGCAAAATACTCCCCGGATATATTTAGTTTTAACTGATATTATAATTATAGTAAAATTCTCAGAAAGGCTGACGCGGCAGCCGAGAAGAGTAAAGCTCTAAAATACAGGGATAACGCTGCAAGTGTCTTGGGTACTCTTCCTATCACACAAAATTAAATTAAATTTATATTATAGTTTATATTATATATTATAGTTTATATAAATATTAAATGGAGATTTTTTTATCTCCATTTAATATTTAGATTTTCGTAATTCCGTGGCACGCTATTCCAACAGACCTATCGCAAGTTTTTGTTACGATTATCGACTTAGATCCCTGATGATGGTTCGAATCCCGGACTAATATTTTTCTCCATTTAATATTTAAAATTACTAGATTTTTTTTGTAAACCTATAAATTGTCCCACTGCTGGGCAAAGTCCTCCTCTTCCATCCATCCCTGTCCTGAGCCTCTTCCAGCCACCCATCCCTGTATCTAACGATATCGTCATATAAAATGATTTTTTGCCAAAAAATAATCCGCATACTGTCCGTGTAACACCCGCCGTAATGTCGCCATCTTGGCCGGCCATATTGGCACGGCTGAGCGCTCGCCGCCCGCGCCGGAAGGAAGCCGAGTTGGGCAACTCGCGCAGATTGCCTGTGTGCAGGGTTGGCGCACGCGATGTACAAAGTGTCAAAGTTAGGATGTAAAGGAGCAAAGCCTTGATGTGCTGTTCGCTGTCCGCTTGAACTAATTAACAAATAATGACTTCTCTCTCAAAGTACTGGTGCGGACAGATCTGACAAAGCTTAGATGACTGCAAAATTTTAATATGTAAGTAAATTGCCGGAAAGTGTCACAACGTTGACAGAGACAAAATTTTAAAAAATTCGTTATAGTAAGGCTTGTAAAATAGCTTAGATATTATAGAATAGATGATTACATCAACGACGAAAATTAATGGGCCGTGTGTCGCCAGTTCCGCATAGGTAATTGATTTAAGTAGTTTTATTTGTCATATACCTAATATAATTATGAGTTTATTTAATAAGTTTAATATAATAATTTGGACTAAGACATGATTAAAAACTACTAGAGGGCTGGCAGCTACCTTTGCCAACGTATTGCGTTGGCAATTCAGAGAGGGAATGCTGCCAGCCTTCTGGGCACCGTGACTCCCGATGCCCTCCTAGAGGACATATTTTATTTATAGTTAATTTATTTATAGGTAGTTTTAGTTTTTAGTTATTTAATATAATTATTAATTAGTTATTAAAAAAAACATTTTTAAGAGAAGTCAACAGTGCATGTGACACGTCACTGTATAATCCCAATAGTCATAAAAAGGTAAAAACATCTAGTCAAACTACGTCTAATCAAGCAAAGACCGACCTCGTTCGTGGTTAAAAAAATTACATAAATGATAAATGGAGAAAATTTTTCATCACGACCGGTATTCGAACCCGGGACCTCACCATTCCGTGGCACGCTCTATTCCAACAGAGCCATCGTGATTCGCATCCAGAGCAATTTCACAAATTTTTTTTCGTGAGTAATTGCATTGCACTGGATAGATGTCGCTACCGTCCCTCAGACGAGAATATGGAGACAAAATTCACGATCTGGATACGAATCACGATGGCTCTGTTGGAATAGAGCGTGCCACGGAATGGCGAGGTGGTTCGAATCCCGGTCGTGATGAAATTTTTTCTCCATTTATCATTTAGATTTTCGTTTCGCATAGCGCATATGCAAGGAAATAGCAAAACATAAAAAATTACATAATTGGTTTATTGAATCTAATGATTCTAATATCGTTTTGACAACCCTATTGCCGTTCCATGTCGAAGGGAGGTTCCAGGAGGTGCTTTATTATATTTCCGGGTTATGGGACAGTTGATATCGTGGCCATACACCGCACGCGGCTAAACACTGGATGATAATATTTAAAGGCTATTAAAGATTAATAGTGTTGTAAACGAAATAATCGAGGTCTGAGATCATCATAATATAAGACAAGTTTTATGAGTCTAGAGAAGTTAATCTGAGATCTTAAAGATTGATTGGTTTCTATGACCTAAGAAAATAAGGAGGAATGAAATACGTAAGTATAATTGACGTTCAACTATAAGTAAGAACGTTAAATGGAACTTATAGGAATGATGATGCTATATCGGTAATTGTTTAATAACTGTAAAATGCATAGGGAAGACCGATGATAGAGTGACGTCTTAAGGTATTTAGTAATTAACTGGTTCGTAATGAAGACGCCGATGAAAGCAATTACAATTTACCAACTAATAACATCTGTAAACTAAATAACAAAACTGTAATACAGTAAACTGTACATCAATGGCAACACTGGCTGTACTATTTATTAGATCAATGGCAACTCTGGCTGTACTATTTATTAGAGTTCTTATTCGAAGTAGATAACAATAACAGTCAAAGTCAAATTTCTTTATTGCAGGTAAACACGTTGTGTACATTTTTGCACGTCAACATATTTTTGAATTTACATTTACACCACATTGCAAGGAAAAGGTGCCAACGCTAAGGAGAAAAAGTGGCAAAAAAACTCTCAGCAGCACATCTTTTAAAATAATAATAATACAATTTCTTAATAACTAGGTATTACACAACAATTACTATTATTAGTAATGTAGACTTTATCCCATGTCAAAAGTGTTACGCTTTGACTACTTCGGGTGATCACAGATTGCCATTTCTCAAAGTAAAAAAGAACGGTACAATAATATCTATAAAGACAAAAATGATATAAGTTCAAATCTTAATTTCATCTTCATGAAACAAATAGCTGAAAATAAGACAAAGGTGTGAATAACAATAATATTACGTAGACGTTGACTAATATTCTACAGATGTTAACATTACAAACAAACTTGTGAATGCAATTCAAAACAAACAGGTCACCGAACTCCGAACTGACCAACTAAAACAAACAGTTGCAGAACCGTCGAAAGCTAACTTTGAAGTTCAAATTGGTAACCACATGTTATCACAAGCTATTAGAATGGCGCTAATAGGATAGCATAGAGCGTTCATTCACATCGTAGTAAGTGTAAATAGTAACACTTGCTTAGACGTGAGAGGAATGAATCATAACATAAAAGATGCAATGTTATTCGAATGTGTGTTTCCATAGCAATAATAAGTGTCTTAATTAATACAATTGGAATAAATGATCTATAACTCTATAGCGTTCACCTCATTATAAAGACGAACAAATAATTTAAGGGTCAATGGACTTGTGATACGCAGGTCCCAGGTTCGATTCCCAGCCAGGGCAGCCATGTACCAATGAGTTATCCTAGGTTTATTTCGACGGACTAACGTACATTTACCGAGTGCTCTCAAAACGGTGAAGGAAAAACATCGTAATGAAACCTGCATGCCGTAGAAGAAGAAAAAATCTAAGGCATGTGAAATCCGCCAATCCGCACTGGGCCCGTGTGGTGGATCATGACCCGAGCTCCCTCGATGTAAGGGAAGGTCTGTGCCCGAGCAGTGGGGCATTATAAATAGACTGATGATGACGATGATGACAAAAGGATTGGTTGTAATGACGAACAGATAAAGTTTTCCCTGCCCATCATCCACATATTGCTGTTTGTAAAAACATCGTGTAACATCATTTTAAACAGATGAGTAAAAAAGATGATTGTAATTAACACAATACTTTTGGCTATGAAGAAAATATGATTATCAGGTTAGATGCTGATCCACAACTAATATGAATACGTCTTAGATACATAAACTGACGCCTATTTCCTGTAATGGGTTGTTTTTTCATTAGCCACAATTTGTGGTTGATACACAACTTTCTTCCTCCACATTCATTAATCTCTTCACAGATTTATTCGATTTATCCCAAAAAAACAAAGAATGATGAGATCTTAAAAGGGTAGGCAGTCTAGTTTTTCATTTCCCTATATAACTATCAATTGGTATTTTAATGGATAAGTCAGCTCAGTCTTCTTTATCCATCCAATAATCAAAATCGACCGCTAATTTTGATCAAACGAAAGGTTTAAGAATCTAGTATCTCTGTCAATACTGCAAAATATACATAAGTTAAGTACATATAAATGTAGAACCAAACACAGTATATGTACAACCAGACTGAATTGCAAACCGTTTGATCAATACCCAGATTCAATCACACACACAATCACGGCGGGGATTCGTCCACTTTAATCAATTAAGTGGAAAAATCCTTAACACATGACGTCTGCTCTCTAAAGCCTAAAGCGATCGTCCTGAGTACCCAATTCCGTAAAACTGTCTATGGTTTAAATCACGAGCTTTTGATTTCATAAAATATGTTTTATTGTCTATGATCTAAGAAATATTTCTTGAAAATGAAACTCGGTTCTCTTGAAAATGGCGGGAAACGACGGTTGCAAAATTATGTGATAATTTTCCTTCAAATGTCAACAGTGGTTATTTTATTTTGTGTTTAATATCACGTTAAATTAATCAAAAAAAAAAGTTTCAAGCTTTTATAAAGAGTCCCGCTACAGGCTCGGGAGTGAACGTGACTGTCGAGCTGCTTTGTCCAGAGTGATGACGCTACGGCGACTCCTCTGGATTAAGCCAAGAACACGCGGTTACCCAGAGTGAAGACGCTACTGCGACTAATATAACATGATAAATATAGCATATAAATATTACTAGAAAAGTTATGGCAATAGTGATATTCTAGTGATATTATGCAAAATGCACCATAGGAGAATGGAGTACATTGGGCATGTACTGATAGATCTATAAAAACCTTACATGAGTCATATCTTGTTGCTAAGCGTTGTTGCGTTGAAACAAAAGAGAGAAAGGAAAATAAAGAGAGAAAAGAAAAATAAAGTTATATTCGCCTTTGCACGCTCATATTCTTAACTTAAACCCTAACATGGAAGGTAGAGTGGAACACTCGGACCTACAAGATTGCTTTTCGAGTGCCATTACCCTGTGTTCGGCCAAATGTGGGGCTTTTATTAACCTACGCGTTATTTTTACTTTATACCTCTGTAGCTGTAGACTCTCTGACGTGTGAGTGCCCATGAAAAGGATTGATACTGTCTGCCTGGTATGGATTGTATTAAAGAAAACCTAATCATTCCTTTTATTGTTGACATATCTTTATAGTGTTGCATTTGATACTAAACTTTCTACGCATATACAATTTGACTACCATATCAAAATGTCAGGAAATTATCAACAGGTTCTCAGTAAAATATATTTTAGAAAATATTATGCAATCTTTTCCCTCGATCCTAGATTAACATAACTTATATTATAACTTATATGAAAGATGATAAATCAACTTTTGTTGCTATTGAATTCCATACTTAGAAGCTAACTTCCATACCTAGAACAATAAATAACGAGAAATCATTTGATCGAAATCAATGTCTTAGCAAAATATTAATAATTTAACATCAAATCAAAATAATTGTCTAAGCGTTGGTGACAACTCAATTTTATGACAAAATCTTTAATTAAGTAAAGTAATTGTCTACGACGTCTTTCGAAGCTTCGGCTTGTTTGATATTCCAATAAATCTATTCTCCTGACACGAAGGAACCTTTCCAAACAAGAATTAATTCGATTGAAAGCTGCCTGCAAACACAAGATTGATCAGAATTTCTATATTAATGAAACATACTGTTGATCCTACAATAACGACGTGCTCAAAGTAATTAATGTTGGTATTACCGAGGAACTGATCGTCTTAATTGATTGTAATCCATATAACGAAGATGATGTTGATATAAACGCACGTTATAATGAGCAAAATAAGGAAAGAGGATGGAAGTAAGAGCAATTATTTTTTAATGTTTTCGAAGACACTTTCATGGGAAAGGAATAAAGGATATTAATGGTACACAGCCACACGCACATGATTTAATGTTACGGTAGGTAAATGGTGTCACGACGTGTAAGTATTGTAAACTTATCAAATAATTTCAAAATAACGTTGATAATATAACGTTTAAACTGTATGTTGATGACAACCTAAAACAAATTTTGATGACAACCAATTACACACATTGCTAGTAGTATTCTTTAGTAGCTTCGGTGGCCCGTTAGTAAATGTCTTCGAATATCCTCTCTATAGGTATTACCACAACAGAGAACATTCAAGTATTCTCAAGAATCTATTTTCTGTGAAGTTAGGCCAATTAATGTGGGTCTTACATTCTTTGTAGGTTGAGTATCTTGAACGCAATAACTGCGGTAAGGAGTTCTTTGAACATTATAGAAGATGAAAGGGTTTTTGCTTTGATTTAACCTGAAGACCTCAATCGTCTGTAGTATCCTTGCAGATCTTTGTAAAAACGTATGCTCTACTTCTATCCTATTTAGTTTTTCATTAGTACAACCGAAATCTTGGTAAGGGTTGAGTGTGGTTCTAATTGGGAAGGCTGTGGGAAGGATATACTTGTCCCCACTTAAAATACGTCGTATTCGGTTCAAGTAATGACCTCTTAGAGGTTTCTTTGATGGTTCAATTCAGAATTTCAGATATTTCGTTTCCCTAATTATGAAGGACTATTACAGGCTCTCGAGTCCAAGTTTAAACAGAAATAAATTCATACTGAAAAATATAAAAGTGTTAGTTAAGCTTAACAATGGTAATTGGCGTGTAAATGATTAAAATAGGAAATACAAAAGGAACCTCAAATTAATCTCTTCGAGATAATTCAGGAAAGTCTTGGGATTGGAACAAACGTTTTTTCCGAAGGGGGAAGATTGAATTTTATTAGCCAATTAAAATTCATAAAAAAAATTCAAAAGCTCTCCATTTTCAATTCGTTAAAAGGGTGGCGGACTATTCGTTTCATTAATTCCTATTTCTGTCAGACTTTTTCTCTTTTTGTCGGAAACAAAGTAATGATGAATATCTTCATTTATTCGGGGAATTGGACTAAAAAGTTTTAAGGAATTGTTATTATTTTTGTAATTGTTTGATTGAAATTGATGAGATAAAATAAACTAAATTCATATTGTAACCTATAAGTAATTCATCCATGTAAACAAACTAAAAAATAAAAAATTAAAAATAAAATCGTTTTGCCAAATAGGGATGAAACATATGATATGTTTAACCATTAATGAAGATATCTGGCGTCAATTGGAATATCGAAAAACTAATTTCAAATGTATTTTCTGAAAATCATGTTAATTGATTTCAAATAAATAAATAAATGATTTTTTTAATTTTTTAATTAGAGCGCATAGCGACAAAATACATGTGTCAGAGTATCATACCAAATGTAAATCGTAAAATATAATTAATTCATGCGCCTGGCAACCTGCGGTTGTGACGTCACGTAATGGAACGGGCTATTAAACCCCATGGCGGGTTGTTAATTTTTAATTTATTTGCTGACCTCTATCTGTGACTGAGGGTACGGGTCCATTTTGATGTTTAACACGACCTTGAAACCCAGAGGTATATATACGAAGGTCAGAGAAGATTGATTGAGGTCAAACGCTGATTTGATCTCAAGAGGAGTCCTCTTTACCCATGCAGCAAGGAACGCCCCATAGAGTAAGCCATATTCACAAAGCAGACACTGTGTTTGCATGACAAATTTTATTGTCTCCACCACTCATTTGTTCTTCCATTGCTTGAATTTTCAATAGAAGTCGAACATATAAAACAGATATCTCTTTCTGACTTATGAGAGTGAAAGTGACAACAAGGGCGGATTACTATTCCCATACAAAATACACTTTAAGCTCTCTCCATAGAGCTCGGCATGTTTTCGTTGTCAGTTTCACTCAAACGGGATGCGATTGTTTTAAAAATATCTATTGGTTAAATGACTACAGTAAAATTCATATCCGCCATTTTCTTTTGTTTTGTACATATAAACTGAAAACTTGTGATAAAGTTTTCAGTTTATAGGTTCGTGGATTGCTGGAGGATATCTCTTTTGGAGATAAGTTTCTCTTTATATTTTTCAATACGAACTCACTTGCTAGCTCACCAGAGATTCTATTAGATTTTTTTACTATTCTATCAGGATTCACTATGGGCCATCATCTTTAATGAAAATGAAAAAAATAAAATGATTTTTTTATAACATTAAGTTACGAGTAACTTTTGTGTACATTTGGCGTACGTATATAAACATAAAAAAATATATTTGATTACCTTTCATTCATTATTACGTATTAGTAAGTAAGTAAATAAAATTAGTAATGTTCTGTAAAATTTATTTCTTACTTATATTGTATGAGTGGTAAAAATAAAGTGTTATAACAACAAAACTATGTACTTCCTATGTATTTCATTTGCAGGCCTGTAAACCGCAGGTAATTTCAGCGTCCGCCATTTGCATAGCTGTTACCGGAAAAACCGTGTGCAGAACTCATCATTTGGGCAAAATTTGCATAAAGAATTGTGTGGCCGTTGGAGCTGCAACGTATGCATTCGGCGAATGCGCACGAATATAGAAAATTGCACAATGCCGTGATTGGTCGTAATTATCGACCTCTTTCATTTTAATGATGTTGCGGAAAATATTTCGGTGTTTTATTAAACTGTTGGGGTTTAGTTGAAATATATTTTTTTTCATATTCTCATTATTATATTTTTTATTTAAAGGATTCTATTATTATATATATGTAGAGGTAATTTCGTCATTGTCAAGTTATTTGTAGTATTCCATTCAATCCGCAATCCAAAAATGATAGCAAATCATTCAAAAATTTGGGCCAGGCAAGATCCACTTCGGGTCACTGAGCCAGCGGAGTAATAATTATACTAATACAAAGGTTATAAGTACAAGAGTACGTACACACTAAGTAATTATAAAGAATTTTCAAAGGCAAGTCAAGCTTTTTTGAGAAAATCTCAACTTTAATAACTCTTCAGTACATTTTTCTTCGTATTTTACCTTTAGACCTTATATTAGTCCTGGATTCGAACCCGAACCTCCTTAACGGAAATCCAGTATCCTAACCATAGTGCCACCGACCTATAGCTGCCATAAATCGTATATAATGTTATTTAATTTACCTTACCATGGGGACCAGAGGCGCGGCGACTGTTCAAGGAACTGTCGTCGTCCTAATTGACTCATCTGGTAACCAAAGGGCTGGAGATTACCTTGGCCAACTTATATCACTTGCAACGAGGTAACGTCGCCAGCCTTTTGGGCACTTTCCCGCAGGGCAGCGATTGGGCCTCAATTTTTTATTTATAAGTATTTATTATTATTAATATTAATATCATTGTTTTTATCATAAAATAAGTTTGTGTAAATAAAGAAATTTACCTGTAAAATAACTGATGCCTCTCAGATCCTCGATACCACATATCACATACTCACTTCAAAACCAACACGTAGTAAAATTATGACGAAACCACGTTCACTATTCCAAAAACGAACTTCCTCTACACTAGAAACCACTTTAGAATTCGAAAGAAATCCAATCGAATGCCTTTCCAAATTCCAACAGCAAAAATCCTTTTTGAAATTCACGAGTCGTAAAGTCGCCGGCCAATCAACGCGTTGGAAATTTGAAAAATCGAACGTAGTGTTGTGTAAAATTCGCGTGCAGTGCGCGGGCGTCGGGCCAGGCGTCCAGTCCAACTGAATCGAGCCGATAACATAACCGACCGATTACAGATTCGTTGCGAGGTCGTAACGTTAGTACAGTCGGACTCAAAGAAACGTGTAGAGGGGTTTAATGACAGTTTATTTATACATCCATTTAATTTAGGCCCAGTATCCACCATTTACCAAGTGCTCTCAAAACGGTGAAGGAAAACATCGTGATGAAACTTGCATGCCGTAGAAGAAAAAAATCTAAGGCATGTGAAATCCGCACTGGGTCCGCTTGGTGGAGCATGGCCCCAGCTCCCTCGATGTAAGGGAAGGTCTGTGCCCGAGCAGTGGGGCAATATAAATAGACTGATGATGATGATCCACCAAAGCAGAGAGGAGAGGAGACGAGAAGAGATGTATTAGAATAACCAATCAGATTTCAAAACACATTTTCTCTCTTCTCTCCTCTCCGCTGTGGTACAACCGGGCCTTAGGCATGTTTTTGTAACGAAATATAAATAAACAAGCAGAAAGCGATGACATCTTGTCCTCAGGTAGCTTGTCTACTTGTCTGCCTGTCTTTCTGAAACGACTCTCATAGTTTGATTTGTACAAAACGTTCGTTACAGAAGTAACTTGATATACAGGTGTGATAGGCCGGTAAACCAGCCTAAACTTAAACGCAACTGTCACTATCACTCATATCATCTAGATTGCATAAAAATAATATAATAATAAAAATAAATAAATAAATAATATTAATATTTAATAGTGAGCGGGACGTCTAGCTTAGCAACGACTAAATTTAGCGTGCCACAGTCTAGAATCGGCACAAATTTCTCAAAATCTACTTGACCGTGTGTGAAAATTATCTCACTCATAGCTTAGAGATTAGACTACGAGTAGGTATGTTACTGTGGAAGTACTCATTTAAAAATTTGCATAAGTAGTTTTTGTGAAAATGAGGCCACCTGTACACTTTTTAATGAGTTACTAAACTTGTAATAATTTATCGATATCGATAGTGTTGAAATCACGTTGAAATGTATTAATGTAATAAAGATCATTGTAATATAGCCTCATTACAATGGTTTAAGGTCATGTCATGCCATTGTAATACGTGACGATAATAGAAAATATTTCTCTATAGGTATGCAATTTAGATCAATATATTAATTGACAGTAATTATGTTTCGTGTAACTTATGTTTCGTAAAAGTAACCTTATCCTTTTCGAAGTAAGTTATTAATAGGTACACAATAATTTCATTACGGTTGAGATTTTCTACTACTTGACCAATTGTAAAAAAAAAATGATTTTACTAGTAGAGGTACACACTGTGTAATTGTAAAGAATTTTAGAAGACGTTACGTACTTTTACGAACGAAAAATATTTAGGAAAATACTGGATACAATAAGAAGGGCAGAAGGCAGTGTGAGAGTGAGGAAGAACAAGGAAATTGAAGACCTAGTGTCCGAGCCCAACATCATCGGCGAGATCAAGTCTGCTCGACTCCGCTGTCTCGGCCACGTCGAAAGAATGGCAGAAGATCGAGGTGCCAAACTAGCGTATCTGGGACTGGTCGTCGGCCGGTCGGGCGTCCTCGGTACCGCTGGAAGGACGAGGTCGAGAAGGACCTGCACCGCCTGCAGGCACACACGTGGCGGCAGTCGGTGCAGGACCGGCACGACTGGCGTCTTCTCGCTGCGGAGGCCAAGATCCACTTGGGGCACTGACCCAGCGGAGTAAGTAAGTTACGTACTTTTTGAGAAAATCGTTGCGGAGGTGATTAGTAGGTAATATGAAACCATCGCTAAGATGTTGTTATGATTTTCATTACGAATACATTATCAGGTCAAAGACTCTTTAAATTATGAGACATTTACACTTATTGGAGTGATAAGATAACTGTTAATAGTTGTTAGGTGAACGACCCATAAATAAAACAAGTGATTGAACTAGTAAGTTATCTTAAATGTGGGAATTTAATGTGATTATCTTCATGAATGACTTTAAACACGCACGTTACGATGTTGTAAAATAAACTGACGTGCGTGCAGTGAGAGAGGTGATTGTAGAAGATGGTTTGCCAGAATCGCTGCAGATGGTGGTATCGATGCCACTACATTGGGAGAAAATTGAGTCAAATTCATGTAATATATAAAGTAAGGTCAATGGACAATAAGGAGAATGGTATTGATGACTAATAAGTGACAGAGAGATTACCAGATAAGATGGAGACTAAAGGATAGGTACCTAGAGAATAAATGACACCTTTTCCTTGCAAAGTGGTGTAAATGTAAATTCAAATAGCTAATGTTGACGTGCATAAGTGTACACAACGTATTTACTTGCAATAAAGAGATTTGACTTTGATAAGGAGCACCTAAAAATTTAATAAAGTTGTTGAATTACTTAATAATTTAAAGAGATTAGTGGTTCTTGCATCCCAGATGTGACTTGAGAATATTAGGTAAACCTACCTACCTACCAACTTCAACTTTGATATCCAAATGTCAAAACTAAGCTACACTGTAGCGAGTAGATAAACCACATCATATTGAAGCGGCAATAATTCTGGCATTACACGAACTCGCTTCGGGCGAAATGTATTCCTAATGACGTTCGCTGCAGAACATTTGTGCACGTAAAAGGAAAAATATTGCGAGCTTTTTGGAGTACTAAGCTTCTTAGGGCTATTATGATATGAGTATGGGTTCGGTTTATAGTGCCTCTCACTGGTTTGGTTCAAAATTTATGCCGAGTTAACGCTTGGCACAGACCACTTACCCCCATAGACCTGTAACAGGAGGGCGCCCGTATCTGCCCGCACATGAGCGCAAAATTGCTTCGCGACACCTGCAAACTAGAGATTTTATCGACATGGACGCATCTCTTTAATTCGGCACCCATGTGCTTCGTCTCTATGCGCTCTACGTTGAGAGAATTTTTCGCATTGAGCAATTCCTCTAATGGAAGAATTTCGGGAAATGAATTGCCATCAGAGGAATTGCGCATTGACGCCTTTTAGACCCGCTGATCCTATGAGCTATGTGTTCTATTTTCGTTATCAGTCCGATAAAATCAATTAGGTTTTTTTAATGTGAAACAAGGCAGATAAGATGATCCACCAGACGGTACGCAGTCATTGTGTCGCCTACCTGCAACATTGGAGGAGTTGCTGGATCGCTACCGACCTTGAAGAGCTCTATTCACGTTTATCTTGGAGCATCCTACATATATATCCGTGTAACAAGACATTATTCCACTCCATGATGTTCCCCCTGACAAGGGAGCAGATCATTACACGTTACAAGTACGAAGGAATAATGTTCGACATATTAAATACGATTCAATGCATCATAGAACCATACTATGAATAGCATAGCAGCATAGCTTGAAAGTAATTAACTTGATGAATATGATAATATAAAGGTACGAACGACAGCGGAATGGTAACACTTGCAGTACGATTTCAACTCTTACGATGCAGATAATAAGAACGGTCCAAAGTTCAAAGTATTACAGTTGATGTGCTTTGTGCTGTACCTACTCACGCTGACACAACGACAGTGCATATTGCAATGTTGCATCAACGTATTCCCACGCGATGCAAAACTGCAACGAAACGCATCGTTGCACCACTTCATGCTGTGTGATTGTAGTGTAGCATCATCATTTTTATGGTTCTTAATTTCTAGTTTAGAATCTATGGATACCATTTTATATGCAACTATCAGTAGGGTAGTAGACAATTCATTAAAATTATAAAATAATCGTAATTATGGCATATTATGGTCAACTATAAAAATAGTGAAATTAGTTTAAAATTACAATTACAGGCATTTTGAAAATCAGATAATAAGAAGTGACGCCGTGTCATGTCTTTCTAATTTCAGTAAACTCTGTAGTAACTTGGTTTTGCCAAAACGTGACGAAACCCTTTAACCATCAATCTCTCGATGGCATTGGAGCATCATGAAACTCTTTTTAGATGTATGCTCATGTGAGTTGATTATAATTTAGTCAACTACCTTATCTCTAGGTATATCAAATAATAAACAGATCAACCAATTGTTATAAGCCTGTTAATCCAAAGGATTCACTCGATAATTCATATAATATCGCAAGAGAGGCTGACCCTTCCGCATCACCTATCCTCGCTACGGATCAAAATCTATCAGATACATTCGCTAATATATTTCGGACAAACTCCATAAAAATTCACAAGCCAACCAGTGTTTATAAGACAGTTAATCCAATATACTCGTTCAATACGTCGGCGAACGGACGCGGGATGCATTATTTATGCGGAACAAACTTATTGGTAACAGTGGGACACCCAATACGGAAATGTGGAGGTGATAAACTGATATTGTTGAGAAATAAACAGTTTTATATAGGCCACACGAGATTTTCTGTTCTAAAACAGGCTTCATTGTTTAAGAGGCTTTGAATAAATGATGTCAGAGTTGTCACAATGCATGCTCAAAACATTATTTAGAATAAGAAGACTATTTACGATTCAAAATATTAGTTCAAAAGATTTTAAGAACTGATGTAGAGTAAATTGAAAGTCCGACAGTGCGATTACCATGGTAACTCACCATGAGACCACGTAAATCACATTTGCGATATAGGATATTATCCTATTTGTGTTGCATGCACCTCTAGCGGCACTAAAGTCGACCCAATCGCGTACGTACGCGAAGGTATGTTACCTAGTCCTAGAGACTTTACGCTGACAATTCATGGACCTAATCGTAAAGAAAGTGATCGATGGGCGTGCGTATAGGCAGAACTCGCAGACTGAGCATAGATTCTAGTATAAACTTTTACGTTCTAATTGCTCGCAATTGTGGATCTGACAGTGACAGCAAGCCCATTCCCATTTCTATAATCCATTGCTCGGTTGCTGTGACAAGAATTTTAATGTTGCTAATGAAAACCAGCAATGGACTACATAATATAAATGGGAATGGACTGTCACTGTCAGTTCCACAAGTATACCGCAGGATCCACTTTATGTCTTTAGGCTTATCTTTCATATAAACAGGCAGTTTAGCCAAAATTTTCTTCACTCGATGTGAGATACACGTTTTCTATGTCACTGGCTGGACATCGAATTCGGTCCCTTAGATGTTCCGATAGAATTTGTACAACGCGAGTGGAATAGCAAAACGAACAAACTTGCGAAAGTTATACTCCTACCATTCTTTCAAAGGTCGAGAATTGAATACCGTGTATGTTACGGGAAAATTCCGTCCCTGGTTTATTTCGATAAGATTCGACTTCATCTAAAAAGTATTTACATAACATAGGTACCCTACCTTCTGCTTTGAGTCAAATCACCAATTGGGTTGATATATTTTTTTATTAAAAAATGAGAACTTTTTCTTTTTTTCAACTGATTTCAATTATTCAGATTTAATTTTTAAGCATTAAGCCATTCTTGGTGAACACAGATTCAAGTCCTGTCCTCGGCTAGAAAATTTTCATCATTTAAATTGATTTCAATTATGTTTCCATTTTGAGTCGATATATGTATCATCAGTCTATTTATATTGCCCCACTGCTCGGGTACAGATATATGTATATTTTGTCAAAATAATGAAAATAATTTAATTTTAGCACCTCTAGCTATTTTCTATTTCTGACCGCTCCACCCCAACTACCTAACCTCTTTCTCTCCTACCCCTTTAGGTACACTACCGCAATTGTACATTGTTAGTTTAGGATCTTTTAGCCCTTACCCCTGAAGGTACACTTCAATGGAGGAAAGTCACCGTGCTACCATCGATATGCATGAGTAAACGTAGTAACAAACAGTAGCTGAAACGCTGTTTAAAACTTAATAAAGCCTTAGCTTAACATAGCTATTAACGGGGAGTGTACTCAAGGATTAGGGTTATGCTTTGGTTGTAACGAATTAGCGATTATGAAGAAAAAAAATCAGAAATACACCGAAAAATGACAATGCCAGATTATGCCCCACCATCAATCGCAAGTTGTACAAGATTACGAATAAATTGTAAAAATATCTCCGTTTTTAATTAAAATTATTGGTTTAAAATAAAGTTTTGCACAAGTTGCGATTCGAAAAAAACAGCTTAATTAAGAATTCAGAAAATAGTAAGAAATTGAAGCGATTTATTCATTGTTTTTGTTATTTTTCTATAGGAGTCGCGAGAGTAGTAGAAAATGATACTGACCATGATTATGCAATATGAAACCTGTAATAAGTCCCCAACAAAATGATAGGTACAGCTTAAATGTCACGTAGTTTTGTAGGTGGGGCAAAACTCCATTGAAATGTGGCAATGTCTTTTGCAAAAGTAGGTACTGTACAACTTAAATATGTTTAAAAAAATGTTTATCTACATAATCAGTAAAATTTCATATCTATGGTCATCATCATCAATTTATATCGTACTTTCCTAATAAATAAGGCAACCTATTGTTTTAGAGCAAAATTTTGAGAAATATTTTTATACATACACTCACCATTACTTTCCCTAGACTTCAAGTTCAAAAATATATTCTAGTTACTAATTTTCTCCTTAGCTACTACAACTAAGCTAAAAGTTTGTACTAGTTTATTAAGTATTACACATTTCAACAGAATATAATAGAAAACATTTCAAATCAAATAATATTTCCATATAATTTATTTGACACACACACACACATAGCCCAGTACACAATTTTTACTTTTGACAGTTCTTATTATTTGCGTCGTAAGACTTGAAATCGTACTGCAAGTGTTACCATGATCTGCTGTCGACTGTACAAAGAAAAGATATACGAGAATGTAGACGAAAGCTTGACAAACATGAAACATCGGTAATAATCATGATGAAAAAAAAATTGTCATGAAAACATTGCGAATTAATACGTCATCAGTGAATAAACACGTAAAATGTAGAGACATCGGTTGATAGTATCCGCTCTCGCTTCCGCGTTCGCTTACTCCTATCACTAAGCTCTGTACCTCATGGTTCGCAACAATTGCATTTAGAATCCCATTTTGTGTAACACAGCTCTTTTGTTGTTAATATTTGCATAGAAATTTGCACGGAGCACCGGCTTACTCGGATATTAGACCGTTATTGCGTCCTTTTCTCTCTTAGTAACTAGAGAAAGGGACAATATTATGTTAGTAAATACCACGTAGATTAGCTGGAGATTTGAAGGAATTTTCTATATAAGCTCTACTATAGTAGCTCCTGTCCACGATTGTATCACTCCATCCGATCCTAAGGCTCTATGCATCCAGTCCCTGCAAGCTAACTTCCGCTGATCACCCTCCGTCTAGTTAGGAGCATTGTTTAACTGTTCGTGGTATAATGTAGAGCTCGACTATCCTTTTAAACTATCGGGAAAAATAGTAATACGAAAACGTTGCTGATTTTCTTTAAACAAAACATTTCATTGAATGCTAATTACTTAATTTAATTCCTTGTTATAAAAAGGGTAAACTTATTAAGAGGGAAAGTCGATCAGATTTTAACCCGTTGTAAAGGGTCTCAAAAATAATAAAAATCCTCGCGGAAATTATTCCATTACCACACCCTCTCCCGTAAGCGGTTTCACATATTTGAATAGCCTTCCAAAATTTTGTTTTTGAAAACAATATGAACCTGAAATTTTTTGAACAAATTGTTTGCAGAAACCCTTTTTTCTCGTAAAATACTTTTTTCTGGCAACCCCAAATGCAGGGGTATGAAATAAAAGTTCTAATTTCGTTGTTTTTGCAAGCTTTTGTTGGGGGTTGCCAGCTTCTGCGCTACTTATTATCTTTTATTACGACGCTAGGGTTGGGAAAAGAGTAATTGGCTAATTTATAACGTTTTGAGTTATCGATGATATTAATTTTATTTCCTCTCTTATATTTGAACTTTTACATTTAGTATAACTTAAAATCTCTAATTTTGAGTTGTGCGAATATTGAACATCACAGAAAAGACAAACGATAATTAGAATCAATACTGTGGATATGCGCTCATGCATACCTAGTTGGCATTCGATGAACTATATGTCCGGGGAAATATACATCCATGGCGTTGACGTGGAAATAAATAGATCGATTGGACATTGGAATGGAAATAGGATCTATCGAACCTGATTGCCCATGGCATCGAAATTAGTTCTATCGATGTGCCGGCTCGAATATTCATGAAGTCGAATTCCATCTACTCCAATATTTGTTGGGACGATATACATAGAGTCAAGTATTCGTTCATTTGACATTCGAAGATTCTGCCTGAGATTATAGTCGACTGCGCAAGAAGGATGGTTATGATTTTCGAGTGTAAGTATGTATGTATGTGAGTATATCTATATCTAATTCTAAGGCACGTTCTGCAGCCTAAACGGCTTGATGGATTTTACCATATAAGGTGTATCACTTTTTAAACTTTCACGGTTTGTATACATATTAATTAGATAAAACGGGAATTACCGTGTTAAACATTTATTATACTACACACTACACTACTATTTATTATACTTCAGTCTACTCGTGACCATGATGGCTGCAATGCTGTCGAAATATCGAGACATCAATAATAAATGTTTAACACGGTAATTCCCGTTTTATCTAATTAATACATATAAGGTGTCGTTAGATTCGTCATGATTGTAGGAGTGACTAGGCTATAAAATATAATTAAAGTAATGATACAGTCGGTTTTTTGTGTTTATAATAATTTCTACTTGTTTATCGATGTCGATACACGAAGTCCCATCACTAAGTCTCGTTTCCCCCAAGAATATTAGGGATTATATTCATCTATCTATTTGCCTTTACACCTGTTTGCGCCTTAATAGGAGGGAGTTGATCCTCCCGGCCGAATGTTTTCATTAAACTTTGTTAATTTTCCTCCTCCGGCCTTCCCTTTGTTCCGATGGGTTTTCGCTTAGAAAAAGGATTATTATTTTTCCTCCAATGAGGTGTGAATAACTGTTCGAAAGGTTTTCAATAAGTACGTCTTAAAGCGGTTTCAGATAACCCCTCCAGTTCTTTAAGAGCAATATTAATGATGTTGTATTTTTACTTTTAACATTAACATTTTTTTACAAATAAGATGTTTAATACTTAATGTAGGGTATCTATAATTATTAGGTTAAGTAAGAATAAAAATGAATATACGCCAAAACAGATTATAGAAAAAGACAAAAATTAAATTAAATTAAAAATCTACAATTTAAGTCTATATAAAAGTGCTAAATAGTACATTTTTTATTTTCAACTGGCTAACAGACACATGGGCCCATAATGTTTTGAATATTTATAGCTTTTGTTACACCTCTAACAATTAATAATTTTCATATTGTCAATGGATATAGGCATGGGCGTACCCAGGTGTATGTGTGTGTGTGTGTGTTGGGGGAGGGGGGGGGGGGGGGGGCTGCATCTCATCACTGCAACAATCGCGACCGGGATTCGAACCCGGGACCTCGCCTTTCCGTGGCACGTTCTATTCCAACAGAGCCATCGTGATTCGTATCCAGATCGTGAATTTTGTCTCAAACAAATGAAAAAAAACTATCAAACAGCGAAACTGAATTTCAAACACATTTCAAGCCCTGCTGCAAACCTATCAATCACTACAATTCATCCAATAAAACAAATCGAGTGTCGATATCAACTCAATTTATACTGTGGAAATAGTTTTAAACTATACAAAAGTAATGTAGTAGTACAATCGTGACCAGAATATGCTTGCCAAGTTTCGAATAAATTCCACTATCATATACTTCTAGTCTAGCTTTGTTTGACCTTTTGGAGACGCGAGTTTGATGTCAAATATTTAAATAATTGGCAGTGCTATATTTTATTAAATGTGTCATAGAACCGATAACTGATGGGGAGGCGAGTTTTGGAATATACCATTTTGCGTTTTCATACCAATATACGTTAAAATTCGACATAAACTAACATATCTTTTGATTGCGTTGACGTAAAAGGTTGATTTTTTCACGGCTGTAATTTCAACTTGTTACGTTCACGTGTTTCTGATATATAAGTCTTGACAGACAGACGGCCGGAGCGCCGGACAGACATACAGACGGACAGCAAAGTGATCCTATAAGGGTTCCTTTTTTCCTTTTGAGGCACGGAACCCTACAAAGGAACCCTTATAGGATCACTTTGTTGTCCGTCTGTCTGTCCGTCCGTCCGAAGTTGCGTTGCACGGAAGCCTCGGTGCGCGAGTCCGACTCGCACTTGGCCGGTTTTTTTGTAACAACCGCAATCTTGAATGAAATAGCTCGATGTCGGTAACATGTGGCATCTTTTTGTCTGCAGCTATTCTGTCGTCGACTGTACCGGACTCGGCACCCGATGAATTTCCTAAAGCAATTTGTCACGGAAGTTGCCGTGCCTCACTGTTACAGCTGACATTAACTTTTCATTCCCCAACTTTTTGTTGTTTAAAACTTCAAGTTGTGTGTTGTATTGAGTCGCAAAAAGTATTGTGCTTTAAATTTTACGGGAAAATGTGCTTATTAGGCATACTGCAGTACTGTACTGTTGCCAGTTATGAAGTGAGATTTCCGTTCTTATGGCATCGACAAAACGATCTAACAGTTATTTATTTGTATCGTTTTCAATTTTAATAACTGTAGAAAACGGCGCACATTAATTTTATTGCCATCAAAATTATTTGGCAAATATTTCAATTTGTTATTATAAATAAGAGGCCAATCTCTGTATTTCTATTAACATATTTTGAATTAGTGATAAATAGTCTTAGGATTTTTATCAATACTTTTTGTTTAAACTTATATTTGCAGATAATCAACTAAATGGAGTATGTCGATGTATGGACATAATATTTTGATAATGGCAAAGTTAGGTTGGTCTAGTTTATCTTTCGTTAGAGCAAAGTTACAGGGATAAGTAAGTTGTTTGTACAGAAGCCTCGTTGCGCGAGACCGACTCTCACTTGGCCGGTTTTTTTATGTAAAATTATGAAGCTTTTGTGGTGAATTCCTTTATGCATTATAAAAATTTAAATAAGTTAAACTTTTCTCGACTCATAAAGAAACTAACCAAAGCTTTTTTACATAGGAATGCTATCGAAACCAATTTTCCTCTGCAGTATAACTTATAAGGTGTATATTGGATAACAAGCCGTGTAGTTTGTGCTTGAGCTAAGCTTAGATAGACGTTATTAATGCCTTCAGGAAACACGGGTTCTTGAGCGTAGTCCACGATGTTGATGTTTAGTGTTGTGACGAGAATTTGTTATCGACTATCGATAGAGCTACGGTAACCCTCGCCAGTTGTACTTCAAAGCACATCAAGTGTAACACTGTAAACCTCAAGTGTTACCATTGATCTGATGTTGTTCGTACGAGGCCAGGTCGCGGGCGAACTTTGATCGCTTCTGATGCCCAGATTATACGTGACTCGAGTCGTGAGTGTATTAAAACTGTCAAGAAACTCTGTAAGTTGAGTTCATATTATTATGTAATTTATGTGACCGGATGCAAAGAGCTAATTTGAAGAATTGAGTAGTGCTACGATTACGATATCTTCATTAATCCTCTAGAAGCTAGTGGACTCAAATAGCTATACTCCTAGCTTTACTATCCTAGTAAAGGCAGGCAAGTTGTCGCGAGGTTTTTGGAGGTGGAGCAGATTTCGTCAACAAATTATAAAAATATTCCCAACTTTGAATACGTCTACAGAAGTGACAATAATTATAGTCTACTCTTATCATACCGATAGCTGTATGTACTTGTAATTTCAACCATATTCCAAACCAACTTAAATTGCAATAAATCGATATTCATTGTTCTGGTTCATGTAGAACTTGAAAGTACATATCCATTCATAAACTTAAATGCAACTAAAATATCGATAACTTTGCAACCTCATTCGCACATCACTAGTTTTCAGACTCCGGGGACACTAACTCAAGACACATCGCCTACATCCGCTCCATATATCGAGGTAACCTCCTTCGTCGCTGAAAGGCGTCGTTAGAAATATCGATAAGAATGTGCACACATCACTAACCTTTATACGTCGTCTTTTATATCTCAACTACACTGCTCTACATTTCATAAGGTTATCCCTTTGTGCTGAAATATGACCAGTTTGTTAGAAATATCGATAACTTTGTAATCTTATTCGCACACCATTATTGTCTGTAGGCGGCCGGAGGCGCTTTCTGCGATAGATGCACTAGCTATGTATTGTATGTATATTATATACAGCAGCAAATCAACCTACATGGACTCATGGCATTTATACCTTGCGGGCTAGACATAGATTCCCCTACGATCCAATTTATGTAAAATACACCCTTCTAAAACCGAAGCCTTATTTTGTAAACAAAAACTACTACCCTACTAACATGTTAGACGTGAATTTGAGTAATTGCACAATTACTGGATAGATGTCGTTACCGTCCCTAAGACGAATATGGAGACAAAATTCACGACCTTGCTACGATATCACTGTAGCTCTGTTGGAATAGAGTGTCTCTCGGAATGGCGAGGTCCCTGGTTCGAATCCCGGTCGTCATTAAATTTATTCTCCATTTATCATTAAATAATTCAAACATATGGATCGAACCTGTGACGATTACGCTATAACTACATTGTGTCTTTAAATAAATGACAGAAATAAAATACAAAAACATCATAATTTCAAACACAATGCACCCCAAAAGCTTGACAAACATCGGTAATAAGGCTGTAATGGTTGAGAAAAAAAACATTACAAATCGCCAGCCACTGAATAAACAAAAAAAGTTCCCCGGGAAACGTCCCGTAATCTTCCCAGTACCACCCCAGCAATGAAGATTAAGTAAAAGCTTTAGAAAAAGGCCTCTAAACGCGTTTAGTGAATCACTTTGCTCGTCAACGATTATTATAAATCGTCTTCTGAAAGTTCAAGGATTTGGGTTCATTTGCTTGAGTAATGTTCTGAGATACTAGAAGAAGAGATCTCAGCAAAAGCTATTCCTGTGTTACAATTTTTTTTTTCAATTTTATTTAATATCAAGGTTTATATTACAATTACATTTTTAAACATATTTTTCTTTTCTCGAGTGGTTTGTGACCAAACCTTTTGTCAAAGTTATTCAGGCCGCCCGTAGACCACTGACGTGGCCTAACGACTGCTGTCAAGCGACAACAACCGGGACCAACTGCTTCCAGGAGCAACTAGATTCCTTCTCTGATCTCTTAAATTGTGAACCGATTCGTAAGTCGGTTAAATTTAGGAGAAAGTGTCAAAGTTACAGAGACATACATTTACTTATATGCTTCTAATTATAAAATTAAGTAGTAAAAATGTAATGAAAAATAAAATACATATGTATGGTAGAATTCCTCCCTCTATCTGAGAATCTGCAGCTGACTGACAAGCACCCAAAACTTTGATCATACGTGTAAGTTTTGGAAGTTCATCTTCATAGTTGGAGCCAGGGTAAGGAGCTAATGGATTAAATGGGCGGAAGCTAGGCATAAACTAGGTTGCTATTACTACCTATATTACGTTATGAAATAAGTTTTTACATGACAAGCATGAGATGTGAGAATATTAGAACTGTCACAAAACTTTATTATATGAGTTCATATGATTAGATTATTGAACTGGATGCAAAGAGCTAAGACCATTTTTAGAATTAAAACTATACAGATCCAATGCTACAAATTTTTATATATAAACGGATATCACTGACTAATAATTGTTGAAGCCGACAGTAGATCGACTGCCAACTTCCAGAGTTTATTTAAGGTCAAATTCATTCATTCGACAGTTTTGTGCGTGCCTTTTTGACTTGCAACTATCAAAAGTCTATGGAATTTGACATTTGTAAGAGCGAGCCTAAAGTGAGTTAATTATGTAGACATATCCAGACACCTCACATCTGTAAACAGGAGATGCAATTTACACTAAGTAAACAAATTATCAGGGCGTCCGAAAACTCTGCCACCCCCGACACGTCCGCTCAACAGGTGTTCTTAATTTGAAATCCAAATAAACGTTAATGCCCGATGTTCCTTTACTTAAATGGCCGCCATTAGAACGAACTGTCGGAGGTGGAAACGGGATAATACCGTAAATTTGAAATTTGGAATCCAAATTACGAATGGCATTCGGGCTGCGTCGTTATAAAGTGTGAAATGGGAATTAAGGGGGACGGCCTTCACATCACAAATTGTCATCGAAACGCCTGTTGAAACCTGCAGTCTTTGTGGATGTGACAGTGGCAGCAAGCCCATTCCCATTTCTATCAACCATTGCTCGTTTGCTGTGACAGGAATGTTTATGCTGCTAATGAAAGCCAGCAATGTAGTATATAAATGGGATTGGACTTTCTGTCACTGTCAGTTACACAATTAGACCGCTGTGGCCCATCGAATAGCATTCGATATTCGATCCCGAGAACGTTAACTCCTATGTAAAGTTGTAGCTTCTAATTATTATACATTTGTATGGGACATGAATTTATTTTTATTTTTTGTTCGAGAAGTTGTAGAACAAAAGTTGTTCAGTTACCGATACTGAACACCCTCCCTTCGGCTTCATATACCCTTTACGTTACACCCTGTATATAAACGGATATCACTCACTTATATTGTTGAAGTCGGCAATCAGACCGACAGTTTCGACCGATTTCGAGTATTTCGACGGCCTTTCTCAAGGTGAGCGTACCACGCCCGCATTGCCGGAGACGTTTTTTCACGCACTACGGATCAGCGCCCTCTGGGCACGTTCCGAAATGACTTGTCCCGCCGACGACGGTGCGACGGTGCGACGGATCACTATAGTTTAAATTCTAAAGTTGTAGCTTCTCTTATCGCCCGCTAGTTGCCATCAATACTCCTACAGACAGCCACTTAAATTAAATCGATGCATTCTCGGCAATTAGTGATTACGTATGCTATATGACTGTCCGTTAATTAATGACAAATAATCCCTAAGATTCATGACAACAATTACAATACATTACGGTTAGTAAGTAGCATTAGTCTGTAATAGTATTAAGCTGTTGGTATTTACTGTTTGTGTGCAGATTTCGGTAATAGATCATTAGGAGCTAAACTAACAAGATTAGCCAACCTATTACTTGAATGGGATGATGCATCTAACATATATGTACATTAATAGGTTTCTGCAGTTTAACCTCACTAGCTAGAAAATTAACTGACCGCTGATCTATCTATTGTTTAAGATTATCAATGTTCACTTTTCAAAAATCCCTTAGCTTCCAACTCATCACTTTAAAAACACACTTTAATTTACAACTTCAAAACGTTACTTACAAACTTTTTGTGATAAACTTACGACCAAATTGTCTCAATATTAAAATCAAGACGCACATCCAATTTGACTATTCATTTGGGTTAAGAAAGGTTACATTAACCTTCCACCACTTAAATAACAAACGAATGTACAAAATACAATTTGTCCCTTCAGAATTGAACAAGAATTGCTCCTTCCGGCTCTCGACGCGAACGGCCCATTGTGCTGTTTTAAATCGTAAGTCTTCGCTTAACAGGGTCTTCACTTACTGAAGAACATATACAATTATCTGTGAAGCTAAATAACCAATGAAGAAGCTATTGCAATGAAAGGCTATCTCACAAATTTTCTAAAAACTTGAATAAATTTCGATATCGCATCGGGTGTACCTCAAGGCTCGCATCTTCTCCCCCAAAGTGAGAGATGAGTTGGAACTCTTGGGATACCTAAGGGATTTTGGAGTTTTGCAGATCAGTACGTCCGAAATGATATCGAAATTTCTTCTAGCTGCTAGAAAATTTGTGGGATGAGAGCGGTTCCCATATGGTTAGCATGTGGCTGACGTAAGCAAATCCGTACTGGTAGTTTTGTAATTATATACAGTATACATTTTTTCAACAAAAAACGAATTTGCGGGTATATTCCCGTTGTCCTCCCACTCGCTTGACACCGGTGAACAAAAGGTAAGTATTTATTTCATATAGTGCTTCGCTAGAATTCAAAAGATAGATTTACCTTGAGTTAAAAAATAAAGAAAGAATAATAATACCTACACGTATTGGCGTATCATTATATCATGTGGTGTAAATGAAAATTATTAAAACCAAAAAAAAAATCCTAAAAATTTGCACACAGTATTTACTTGCAATAAAAGATATGAATCTTATTTAGGAGATATTATCAAATGCCAACCCTAACTGGGACAGAAGGAGAGGAAAATGAAATCGCCCGAAGACTGGCACAACCTTTGAAGTGTACTCTCCGGTAATTTTGCGACATTCGAGGGTCAAAAGGCCTTTGTACTTATTGATAAGGACCTGATTTGATACAATCTTGAATTGAAAAGTTTTATCAATCGTAATCAGGATGCTGGTTCACAATGCGATGGAACGAGTACCTAATAAACGACAACAAAACTTTCTAAAACTTAAGTTCGGAGATTGGACCAAGTAACAGATTTTTTTACTTTGGATTTTCAAGTTCTTAAAGAATTGTGTGGCGTATTTGTCGTAAATATAGTGTATTTTACTTGAAAAATAAAATAATATTTGCTGAAGGTGAACAAAGTGTGAAACAATAGAATAAAGAGTTTTAAACCGTTGTAAGTATATCTTGAATCGCACTTGCAGACATTTTGCAGTAATCCAAACTTCGTTAGAATGCAAAAAAGGCATTCCAGCGATGTTTGTAAAAGTTTGTATGCTATTTAAATATGATTCTTCTTTATCTCCGCATTAAAATTAGATTTAAACAGGCTGTGGTTATAAACATTATAATTTGTAACTAAAACTACATTCTTACCAAGGACTGTTTCTGTTTTAGCTTCCGATATTTCGGCACAGCAGCACGCGCAATCCATGGTCACGGTTCAATATTGGAAACTCATAACAAACATACCAAGTAGCAAGAATCCCGGTTTAGTTATTAACTCAGAAACGTTCTCTAATTTGTAATTTTAACGTGATTATTACCATGTTTTGCTTGAAAATCCAGATATGGAAAGCACGTTAAGCAGTTGGCCCCGGTTGTTGTCGCTTGACAGCAGTCGTTAGGCCACGTCAGAGGCCGACGGGCAGCCTGAATAACTCTCTCGGTTTGGTCACTAAACCACACGTTAGAAGGATGAGGCTACTGTCGCTTTCTTCACAGTTGAATGCGGGTCACGCGTAAAACAAAAACTTTCCGCAAAGAATCCTGTTTTTGTCACAAATTCTCATAATTGGCAATAAATCTTAATCTAGACTTCTCTGGAGCGATCTGGAGGGGAAATTAACTGTCCGTAGTACTAATTCAACATAATTTGACCAAAGACTAGAAGGTGGACAAGTTTAATCTAGGATTTGTGTCGATTCACAGCGACGGCGAGTAAGCCTAGACTGATAAAGGCAGGCAATAATACTAAACTATTTGGCGACAGAAGTCGGTTTCAGACGAGTCCTAGCAAAATTCTTCGCTTTGGAACCATTCCGATATTAATACGAAACTAAAATAACACTAGGTTGTGCCTGCAAATAGTTTACGGGAATTCAATTATATACCTACATTAAAAAATTCCAGAAAAAATACTCGTAAAACTATGGTACAGTCAATATCATGACAATATTCTTGTAGCCAACTTATCCAAACTTATGGTAAGAGCCTTAAAACTTCCTACAAGTATTTACTGAGCTCCGAAACTGAAGAGCGTTTACCATTTGGCAACAAGTGTCGTTTGCTTCTTGGCTTCCGACAACAGCTTTTAGCTCAATGACAATTATGTATTACGTTGGCAGCTGCCTCGTTTTTAGGTTCAGATGAGAATAAATTACCTTTTCTTGTTGAAAGCCGTTTGTTTGTCAGTTTAATAATCGTTGTTCTAAAACCTGGTAACTGAAGTTTATAAAACATTCATGCTTGTAAGAGCGGGGCACATTTTAGAAACCCTTGGACCGATTCGATCTATCTATCTATCTGACCGATTTGGTATTATTGTGCCGTGGTGTGTAAATTCTTCCGTGACACTTCGCAACACATTTGACAAAAAGTTTGCCTTCCATATATTTTGTTCGTACAAGGCGTACTGTTCCTATGCAGTTTGCTGCGTTTCGCTTACCGATGTATTTACAGTCAGCGGCTGATTTGCAGCATACTTTTGCATCAGCGACGCGTTACGCAATCAAACCAACCACACTATGCAGCTCAGAGTCAGACCCCCTAGCTTGCACCAGTATTAGCAATTGGCGTAACGCTACTGATCTGTCAACGTCAGTTTGACAGCTCCGCGACGTTAAGCTGATCGCTATAGGTGGACCCTCTGATAGCGTACAGTCAGCGGCAAACTATTTGCCTAATAGGACCACAGCCTTAAAATGAAAGAAAAATCCCTGACCAATTCTCAAACAAGGAAGGAAGGCCACGAATTTTTGAAGGATAATCTGATAAAACGTCATTCCCATTCAGCGTTCGAGTGCGGTGACTTAAACGAGTGAGCACGTCGTCCATATAGACAGTAGACAATTCTCTTAAGGTAGCCAGTTGGAAATATTAAAAGGACATTGTGAGATACTGGGAACGTATAGATAGATGGTAGTGCGAGAAATAGGTCAATTGTAGTTGAAGGATAACAGATAAATATTTCTACTATGAATGGGTTACGTGGAAAGAAAATATTAGCTGTTGTTAAAACCATTATAATGGGGACAGTCAAGTGTTGTTTGCTAATTATATATCTTCCTGGCTAGTTTGATTGGATAGTATTTACAATTATTTGCTCTGACACGGCCGTAGTTGTTGTAGCTAGAAATCAATATCTAAGTAAATGTAGCTGCTTTTGTCAATCCGGTTTTTTAAGTGTCAGTAGACGAATTAGTCGACTCAACAAATAGTCGAGCCAATGGCATTCGACCTCAATATTCTAGCCAGAGCTCTTAGAAATAAGGATGGATGTACGAACAGAGAAACAGGGCAAATAACCGACACACGGGATATAACAAAATGATATAATTGCGGCTGTAAAGAGGCCTTGTCAATGTTTCACAATTTAGAGTAAGTTTTTAAGTATACAATTGTAGAGAAGCAAACAGTGCTCATTGCTAATAATAAATACAATGTTGAGATCGTTGGTTCAAATCCTGCCCCTTTACCTTCATGGTACGAAATAACAAAGTATTATCGAAGTAATCCTGCTATAAGACTTCATGGTAAGGCCCCTGGGCGTGATAAAAATATTATAAAATGTGAGCGCACGCACTTACCTACATCAAATTCTACGCGAAATTTTAGTTCATAATATTGTCTTCTATATTAATGACTTACCTTAATATGTTTTCCTCCTCACAATGTCCTTGCGGTCCTGAAACAAATTAAGAATGTAATTTAAATAAGGCTTTGAAGTGTTATTAGAAAAGTTATCAGAGCGTACATTTACAGCATAGGGGTTGCGTGTTAATGAAATTCATTTCAGAGTGAACTGCTTGCATATTATTTGACTTATTTTTACATTGCATTGAACCATTCATAACTATGGACATTCTGAAAGTTTATATTTAATCTATAAACTTCATATTTTTTCAATACTTAGGTACTTACATCAAATATATAAATTCATGTACGGACAAAAGAGTTTTTTGCCACTTTTTCTCCTCAGCTCACTTGGCACCTTTTCCTTGCAAAGTGGTGTAAATGTAAATTCAAAAATATTTTGACGTGTAAAAATGTACACAACGTGCTTACTTGCAATAAAGAAATTTGACTTTGACTTTGACAATAATAGATCAATGGTAACACTTGCAGTACGTTTTTAAATCTTACGACGCAGTTAATAAGAACGAATCGTTGCAGATTGCAGAATTGGCCGTTTTTGGAGACATTGCATATTTGGTCGACGTATTGGACAATTACTGCGTCCCTCCTCGGTGTACTTGTGTCGATCCTCGCAAAACTTCTCTATATATACCTATTCCATATTTTATTCATCATGATTGACAATAATTTTTTAACAGTAGTATTGAAAATTTATATTTCATCATCAGTCTATTTATATGTCCTCACTGCTCGGGCACAAACGTTCCATTACGTCGAGGGAGCTTGGGCCATGATCCACCACGCGGGCCCAGTGCGGATTACACATGCCTTAGATTTTTTGCGGCATACAGGTTTCATCACAATGTTTTTGAGAGTTTTGAGAGCACTCGGTAAATGTACATAAGTATTTCCATCGAAAAAACCGAAGATAACTCATTGGTACAGGCTGCCCTGGCTGGGAATCGAACTTGGGACCTCCGTATCGCAAGTTCATTGACCCAACAACTGCGCCACCGAGCTCGTATATTCATATTTGAAGTCATAAATAATTTTAGGGACACCATCTCCCTACCAAGATCACAACTGAACATTCCTCACGTTAAATACTTTACTTGAGAGGGCAAGTTAGTGAAAAGAGGTCGCATTAGACGAGGTCGTTTGTCAAGGAGACAGATCATCCCCCGCCGCTCTTAGTGAACGGCAATGACAAATGTTGTGGTCAGGTAAAAACCGCCATGTTTCTAAATTACATTTAACCATTTAGTGAGTTCAGAAAGCAAGTCGTTAAGGGTCTTTATTTATTCAAGTCGGGTGAAGACTTGAAGCAAGGATCTTCACTACATACATACAGTTTCCCGCAGCTAATTTGACCCAAAAAACCCGAAACCTGAGCCAATTGTAAAAAAAACTTGAGCAATTGTAGTTTTTCGTGAATACATTTGCGTTTTGTTCGGGTAAGCAGCCGTCATTGCCTCCATAAGTTTTGGTTGACTTGCTTCTTATATATTTTTCGATCATTTAGCAACCGTCCAAGATAAAATAAGATAGATTTTCGTACTGTAAAAACGGCCCACACACTTAAATCGAATTTCGTGTCCACATTTGAATTTGGATGAACGACGTCGACGGGTCCTGATCGACGAGGCGAGTGATTTATGAATGGAGTTGGATCGGATAGCCTATCTACGACTCTTTTATCGGGGCCGAAACGTCAATCAGGTCGAAATGGGAAGTAACCGAAATTTTGACAGCCTGTCGCACGATGTGATACGAATGACGGACGTAGGTAATTGATGGTGAAGCCTTCGGGATGTTTTGGATGTTTATTTATTTTGAGAGTAGGCATAGGATCAAGGGGAACACAATTGATATTAGCCATAAACAAGGTTTAACCTCTCTTCTCTTCTCTGCGAGCCTCCTCATATTCCGTGGTTCGGTATGTGTAAACTAAGTAGACAACAGATTGTAATTGCACATAGACTGCGTTCCGGACACTATCCAACTAATTCATTTGCTTTCCTATGCGCAAAGTAGACTCCTCTAATTGCGATCAGTGTGGAACAGTAGAAGACTTACAACACATACTGTTGGATTGTGTCCGCTACGCGTCTAGAAGGCAACATTGTGTTGTAAGCTTGGGATTGAGTCGCTTGAATGTGGGAATGTATCACGGCATACTGTCTAACCCAACTTCAAAATCTGCTGCGATACTTTATAATGTATTTAATAATAAATAGGAACAATGTTAGTAATAAGGCACGATGGGATTGACATCGTCAATTGTGTCAAAAATCCCTAAACTTATAATAAATAAAGAAAAAAAAACCTCTCCTCCCTTCCACCATGTTTTGTCACTTTCATACTTCTTTAAAAACGTAAGCTACTCGTAGAAATTGACAGAAAAGCTTTAAACAGTAACCGTTTTTAACGAAGTGAGAGTGACAAACTACGGTTAAGAGAAGCCAAGTTACACTAGGTTCATAGCTCACAGCCAAAAGGCTCGTAGCGATAACCGTGACTTAAAGTTAGGCGGTGGTCTAAGACATCACTTACAGCTTTGAAATGTCCTATCTGTCAACGTCTTTTGCAAATACATGAACATGAACATATAGCACCACTCCAGCCAGGTCGTGCCTGACCCGGATAGCCCGAGGACTATCCAGATGCACCGGAGGGCACTGTATTTGTATGGGGGAGACACGCTCTGGGATGGGAAGGAAGGTAGCCCAACCGCAACCAGGCTACCACAGCCAACGGATTATGCAATCTAGCGCCAGCAGGAATTAGGAGGGATGGGTGTGAGCGTTGATGATGATGCCGCTGGTGCTGCCGTGGGTCGCCTATTTTCGAATTCTTTCTCTGGTTTTCTTTTATCTCTTGACGGCGGAGCTCTGAGGATTCACGTGGCAATCATTCTTTGTTCATTCGTCTCGCAGTGTCCATTCCAGTGTCGGATTCGCGTATTTAGTAGATTTGGTATTCAGCTGTCCTTAGTTGATGGTTGTCCCTGGTAGGTTCCTTCCATTATGATTGTACTTAATTATAGTAGATGAAGTGTCTCCTCTTGAAGTATTTTTCACGCGATGCATGATGGCTGCTTAACGAATGTGGGGCTGCGGTCTTAGGATATGTTCGCTACGTGTTTGGTACGTGTAGGCAGGAAAGATCGGCCCCGGGCGTCGCGACGTTTTTTCCTTTTTCTTTTGCATTCTTCACCCGCGAAATCTGCGTTTTTGATTCATGAAGTTCAAAACTACGAGTCTCTACTCAAACAAAGAGTGTAATTTCAATCGGTTCACAGTTCGGAACCACGAGCCTCTGCTCGATATGAAAAGTATACTATACTTTTCATATCGAGCAGAGACTCGCAATTCCGAACCACGAACCAATTGAAATTACACTCTTGGTTTTTGAATCGTTGGTCGTAATAACAACTTGTATGGGGTGGCATTTCTCCGGCAGCCAACAGTTAGCCCTTTTTTATGATAGTTTGATGTACGAACGAGAGGGCGCGCGGCTCCTGCATTGTCCATTTTGTCGCACGTGTTTGTGTGTCGAGTCGAGGCCCGTTGTTCATTACTTCGTGAGTCCTTGATTTAATTTAGTAGTTTTGGCTTTCTGCAATTTTCTATTACAGTTATATCTTCAATGCATTTATATCTTCAATGCATTTATATCTTCAATGCATTTATATCTTCAATGCATTTATATCTTCAATGCATTTATATCTTCAATGCATTTATATCTTCAATGCATTTATATCTTCAATGCATTTATATCTTCAATGCAGTTATATCTTCAATGCAGTTATATCTTCAATGCAGTTATATCTTCAATGCAGTTTTATCTTCACTACTATATTAGCAAACGATGCACCTGACGTCACTGACCCGCAAGCATAATTCACTAGTATATTTTACACAAACACATCACTAAAGTAAACTCACTAAAAACTACTTAATCCTGACCACATAATTATGTTGTTATATCCATATATTTCTTCCTTTCCACGTATTGCACTGTAAGCCGCCTCTTCCAAAAGAATAAATTCTCTACCTGAAGGTTGTCTGAAAGAGATCGCTCTCAGTGACAAGTAATTATAAGTAATAATAAGTTGCAATAAAATACCTATGTTTATCTTATGTTGAGTATCTTCGTGCTGCGAAGAGGCGTGGTTTAGTTTGTTGTCATAGTTTCGCTGTGCGAGAACGTTGCTGTCGTTGTTCGCTGGCTCTGCTGGTGCTTCATTCTGGACTCCGCGTGTTTGTCGATGCTGCTGTCGTCGAGTTCGTAGTAGGTGCCTCCTTTGCCTTGTTCCAGTAGCTACGCTGTTGCACCTGTTTCTTTTGCCTTAGGGAGTATATTGAGACTGGTTTGTAATAGGTAGATAACATCTGTTTCATCACAGTAAGGTTGTTGAGCGTCTCTTCGTAGGTATTGTTACGGTGATTGTATCACCGTCCTTAATTTTTTTTGTAAACTTTAAAGTAATCAACCACTATACACCTATACCGACACTAGGTACACTCGAATATATAATCACAAACCTAAGTGTTAGCCAGAATTACACAGCAACGCTAAAGTTTCCCTCCTTCGGGCCATTGGGCTAATATTAATAATAGCTCAATGCTTCGGGCATAGTTTTGGGAATTCCAAAAAAATATTCAAGGCGGTCTATTTTAGATGGCTTGCGTCGTAGGTAGTATCCTATTGTCTTCTATTTTTATGGTAGGGTCGCATCGCGCAACGCAAGCCAATTCGGAGAAAGTCGCAACATCTGCTAGACAGATTCATTTGAGGTTGTCGTATTGCCTTGTTTTTTTTCTAGTTTTGGGGGACGCTTACATTGCTCTTGGAAGTTAAGTACACTTGGCGTGGCCTTGTTGCCTTGATAATGAGCAAAAATACATTCATTATTACAAAAATAGTAGTGATTGTGTCCCTATGTCCTGTTGCAATTGCATAAAATTCCGTCGTTGTACTTAACTCCGATCGCTGTTCTTGTAGCTAGGTTGGTGTAAGTGCTGTATCATGCGTATAATTAAAACGGTCTCACCCGATTTGTAGGTCCTGCCTGTTAGTAGAGTTTCAGCCGGCTTCGATGATCTAACTGTGTCTTAAATAAATCACTTAACCAAATCACTATATTCAAATGAAACTTGTACTACACTTCACTCACTTTAGAAATATAATTACTTAAAATTAGCACTGTTTCACTAGTTTTTGCACAGAATTGCACTTTTCTATGGAGAGAGGAGATTGCGCTGTTTTGGACTGTAATCCAAGCGGTTACGGTTTACTCGATGTCACTGCGTCGGCGCAGGCTTGGAGGCTCGGACAAAAAAAAAATATGTTTGGGACAAAAGGCGTTTTATGGGCCGCTTCGTGGGCCGGACTCGTCTAGGGACACGACCGCTCTCCTTGCCGGCCCAGATGGCTCTCCTGTCAACGTCTTTTGCAAATATATTAAAAATTCAAATTCTTCTACACACAACGCGCTTCGTACAGCTAACAGCAGATCAAGTGCAACACTTTGGACCGTTCTTATTATCTGCGTCATAAGAGTTGAATTCGTACTGCAAGTGTTACCATTGATATGCTATTGTCCGTACTAATCGAACTACGAAAGTCATCTTGCTTGTTTGTTTATATTTCGCCACAAAAACATGCCTAAATGAACGAATAAATAAACTGTCATTTTTCTCCCGGTAGCCAGTGGAACTGCCTTCCTAAATGGGAGAAAACACAATTTATAAAGTGTTGTCGTGTGTACGCCATTTCTTTTACGCAGTAAACCATATAATTCCCAATCTTGCCAACAAAGGGGATATTATCCCGGGCCCATTGCTAAAAAAGGAACGCTCGGCCACTAAATTCACTTTCCCTTCCCCCTTAAGGGGAAACGCCGTTTATCTGAACAGCAAAACGTTGGACGTGACATTTCGTAACTCAAAAGATCTTGACAACTCAGGAGAGAACTAGAGAACTACAGGAGAAAGTGACACCTTGACTTAGGCTGATAGTCATAGACAGTTTTAAGTTTTTTTTTATGATAGACCAAACCCGCGTTTGGCCCCGATCTCACCTGGTGGTAAGTGACGATTTGATTGGAGTTTGAGTTTAGTGTTATAACTGTAATTTTTCGTACAAATTTTGACAGTCCTAAGTGTCCAAAAGTGCTGAGTTTGTGTCCATAACTATCCGAAGCCCAAATCAAGTGTCTTATTTGTAAACAAAAACTACGCTACCTTACTAACATTGTAAGCTGTTCTGTGACTATTGCATAATTATTTTCACATCATTAGATCGGATCACTTTATTTTCACAATGATGAACAGTTTCGATCAATCAGCTTCAGTGTTACGTCACAACAGGTAATTAGACGATCATATTTGTTTACAAAATAAGACACTTGATTTGAGCTGCGGTATAGTGATAAAACAGGTCGAGATTTCTGTAAGGGCATTTAGCACTTTATAGCACCTAGAAATACAGTATAAATTACATTAATGAGAAGCGCGTACTTTTGGCGGTATTTTCTTAATTTCCATTGCTCTTGGCGTTTCGACATCCAGGTGAGACTCGGGAGATGCACTCGAAACTTGCTCGTGGTTCATTTCCCGAGTGCATACACCCGATCTAATAATGTGAAAATAACTATGCAATAATCACAGAACAGCTTAAAATGTGAGTAGGGTAGGGTAGTTTTTGTTTACAAAATAAGACACTTGATTTGAGCTTCGGTATACTTATTATTGTTCTATGCAGTCCGAAATAAAAATCGCGTCATCACTTTTTACAATTTACATTGACGCTACTCGACATTTGCAAGGAAAAGGTGCCAACTAGTATTTTAGCTTAGACTACCGAGTAGGTTAAAAAGGCCGCTAATAAATCTTGTGGTTAGAATCCTATTGTCAGTTACTACGTTGTACCGATAAGCAGAGTTTCATTCAATTTTTCGTCTCCCCGCGAACTCTCAATAATATCTCGATGGCGCGGAAGTTACAAAAGAAAATAAATTGTTGGATCGTGGGAAGCAGGCGTAGCTTACAGATAGGTACATATATAACGTTTAGTAAGTGAGTAAAATACGTATTTTATTTGGCTCTGAAGCTGGGGTAATGACGTCACAAAATTATTATAGTAACGCACGTTTACCTAATCTCAAATCAAGTGTCTTCGAATTCTAGAAGAAAACGGCTCAATGTTTTTGTTTACAAATTATGACACTTGGTTTGACGTTAGGATCATTTTAATTAAAGTATTTAAGGGCCTTCCATGACCCAACTAGCGCCGCCAATTTTCCAAAAAAAATTGTCTTACAAATTATTTTTTATTAAAAAAGCTTACACACCTTTTGTACACAATCTTTATTAGGATAAACACTGTTTTTTAACATACAATGCATGGCATAATTGCGACAAGGAAAGTTGTAGTTCTCAAATGTGCCAAAAACGGCCGATTTCGCAATTATGCGAACTACAACTTACCGACATTGAATCACGTTATAAATAAGCATTTAAAAAATAATATTTATCGTAATAAACATTATGTACATAGCTTTTTTAATAAAATTGATTAAATTGGAAGATATTATTTTTTTTAAGATTGGCGGCGCTAGTTGGCTCTATGAAGGCCCTTAATAGGGATCCTTCAACTTTAATGGGTAAACCTAAGTCGTTATTATTTTATGTATCGCTACACATTTATCTTTCATTACATAAATTAAGTAAATGGTTGAAACTATGAATAAAGATCGAAGGGAAGCGTACTTGGCCCAGTTTTGTTGTTTCGAAACAGTGTGGGCAATCTCGGACTACTCGATATCATGGAAGTGAACGGCTGTGCTTCAAGGATTTAGGCAACAATTGGTTTGGCTACAATTTTCGCGATTTATACAATAATTGGCATAATAACAGAAGTGTTCAAATCGTCAATAACAGTACTTATACATTCAATCAATTGTACGTCAATGGTAACACTCGAAGTGCGAATACACGTAGATATGCCGAAGCCCAAATCAAGTGTATTAATTTGTAAAAATGATGGGCAAGATGATGAAGAGGCGGGTTGGCAGAAGGAAGAAATCGTGGCTCCGCAATATAAAGGAGTGGACAGCGATAGCCAGCGTCGAAGAGCTGTTCCGACTGGCTCAAGACAGAGGGAGATATGCGGAGCTGACGGCCAGCCTTCATTAGTGGAGAGGCACTACAAGAAGAAGAAGAAGAATTACCTGTCGTGGAGTAACACTGAAGGAACTGATTGATTGAACCTGTTCATTATTGTCAAAATAAAGTCATCCAATCTAATAATGCGAAAATAAGTATGAAATCATCCCAGAAAAGCTTAAATATATATATTACACCTATGTGTATTGTAGTTATCCGCGTACGTCGTCCATTTACCCCGGCATTGTGCTGCCTCCAGGAATGTCGTCCAAAGAATGCATCCTATCTCGTCGGACCAGACTCTCGTAGAACCCGTCCGTCGGGCCTTTTGCACATCAAATTATACCTCGGCACCATTATAATCAACGTCTACGGGCAGAGTTGAAAAAAAAACCTAGTATTTTTAGGGTTCCGTGGCTCAAAAGGAAAAAGGAACCCTTATAGGATCACTTTATTGTCCGTCTCTCTGTCTGTCCGTCAGTCTGTTCGTCTGTAATGGCCTATATCTCAGAAATGCGTGGACGGATCAAGTTGAAATTAATACTAAATACTCAGGTCTGCAACCTCATTCAGCCGTCAAAAAATCAACTTTCTATTTCAACGCATTCAAAAGATATCGCTGTTTCTGTCGTATTGTATCCCATATTTGTATGAAAATGCCAAAAAAAAAACCTAGGGTACTTCCCGTTGACTTAGAATCATGAAATTTGGCAAGAAGCTAGGTCTTATAGCACAAATAAAGGAAAAAATCCGAGAAAATTTTGAATTTACATCTCTCCAAAAATATTTTTTCTTTTTACTTTATATTCAGTTACCAAGTTGCGTTGCATGGAAGCTTCGATGCGCGAGTGCGACTAGCACTTGAACGGTTTTTTTAAATAAAATAATAGGCAGAAAGGAGGTAAATACTTTAAACCTCTGTACCTTAAATACTAACCAAGATACATGGAGGTGAAGAGTGGCTCGAAACGTTTCGTGTAAATTGTGCCCGGCCTCAATAAAGTTGAACTTTTCTCAAGAACTACTGGACCGATTTTAATAATTCTTTTACAGTACATAGTTTTAACTTTTATCTATCTAACAGTAAAATAATTATTGCAATAGGCCAAGTAGCAAGTAGTAGTAATCTCAATCTTAAAAACTCTATTGTAAGGTCTTCGACCGTACGTGCGGCGTGTGTTTTGAAACCTTGGCCTGCGCTCCACCGTTCGCTTAGATACCTACCCATTATTTTATTTATAAAAAATCCTCACTGCGTCGACTTGCGTAACGTTTTTAAATATTTTTTATAAGCCTAAATGAATTAAACCCATAAACATGTTTTAACATCTTACATCAAAACTTAAGTTCTTAAATGTGTTTATCGAACATCAAAGTACAATATTAATATTTAGATAAACAAGTTTAGCGACATAAACGCATTTACATAAATAAAATTAAAAAATAATTAAATAAAATCTCACGCAAGCCTCTCGCGGTTACTCATTTTCTTCCTTTCTTACTTTGTTTTTCGGTCATGTACGGCGTAAGGAGACAAATAATTTGAGAGATTAAGATTGAGATTCTCGTTCAAAAAGTACATCAACAACTTAAGAAAAGTATAACTAAAACCTACGAAATATATTAAAAACTACTTAAAAATATTAAAAACTTTCTTACTTATAGTTCGTATAAAATATCTACTGTTAACCTTATTTAAGGCGCTATATGGTTGTTAAAAGCAAGAGTGAGACACAAGATGGGACGCAGCGGTGGAATGAAGAGCACGGCGCAGTGCCTCGATATTCGTATTTTTATGAATTTTGGATGATTTTTCGCAGGGAAATAAAAATACGCCAACCCGATTTTTTTAAAACAAGCTCTCGTATTTATAGTGGCCTACATTTTGGTATATAATTTGTATGTGTTTAGATATAATTTTCATTTTAAAAGACATGGAAGTGGTAAGATTGCGATTTTTTTCTATCGAGCGAAGTTTGTCCAATCGTGTATCGGTATTCATCAGTCTCTAAATAGACACCCACAGATTGCTATATATTTTTTTCAGACTTTTAATTTACGTAGTTAATGCCGTAGCCTTCGTTGAAAACCTGAAAATACACGCATACGAAGCCTTAAGGCGAGGCCATTGGGTCATTTGAGCCTAGTGAGGGGGTGAGGTGCGGGGCGAGGGAGGGGCGAGAGAGGGATGACGCGCATTGATCGGGGTCATTACTCGCGCAGGTACACAGAGTAAGCGTAACCAGTGTCCTCACTGTGACGTCACAGCTCGCTACCCATAATAATACATATACAGAATGTCCCACGGATAGACGATATACCGAAGTCCACTTGTCGGTGCCAACATTATCGACCCATTTAATGCCAAATAGGGATATCCCAGCAGAGCTCGGTGGCGCAGTGGTTGGGTCAATGGACTTTCAATATGGAGGTCCCAGGTTCGATTCCCAGCCAGGGCAGCCATGTACCAATGAGTTATCCTCGTTTTTTTCGACGGAAAAACTTACGTACATTTACCGAGTGCTCTCAAAACGGTGAAGGAAAACATCGTGATGAAACCTGCATGTCGTAGAAGAAGAAAAAAAATCTAAGGCATGTGAAATCCGCCAACCCGCACTGGGCCCGCGTGGTGGATTATGGCCCGAGCTCCCTCGATGTAAGGGAAGGTCTGTGCCCGAGCAGTGGGGCAATATAAATAGACTGATGATGAGGGATATCCCAAGTCTGACAGCTTCGGAGTTACTTATTTAAATTTTCGCGATTGTCGGAAAATATTTCTTTCAATCTTGAACTTTTGTCTATACTAAATGTCGTCGCACATTATGTCAACTCGGAACCGTATCATCATCACCCCTCCTGTTCACCTCTCGCCGCCAACCAGGCTTCAACTTCTACACTGGCCCTAACACGGGCTGTGCTCGTGACTATCCCATACCACTCCCACTAATATTATAAATGCGCAAGTTTGGATGGATGGATGGATGTTGCTGAATGAAACTTTACAATACTATAGCTCATATTATACATCAAAATAACACATAGGCTATAATTTATAATCCTGCGCAGACGAAGTGGTGGGCAGAAGCTAGTTGACAATAAAGTAAAGCAATTTGTACTTTTAAACGTATTTATTTATACGGAAGGTCATAAGCAGACATACGTTAAACCGACCGTCCGGAGTGGATTCAGTGCAGTCAAATTCGCGTCTACAGGTTATATATTTTAATTATTTTTTAAGTTATTTATATTGACGTATGATAGTATGACGTAGTAGAATAAAATACTATGTTAATACTAATCTGACGGAAAAAGGACCTGTTATAATAGGAATGTCAATTAGGTAATATTGTTATAACAAAATCAATACAAGTGAAAAATTGGAATAATCAAATTATTTGCTAGTACTACTACTATTTTGAAAGTACTTTCACGCGATTTAATAAAAAATTTAGCATAAATTCTTATAAAATACAAAATTTATTAAAATGGTAATAACCATAGAGATTACATTACAACAAATCTGTCTTTGACAAATTTAAGTGACAAACTGTCAAGTGTATCAATAAAACTAAATAAATGACGAATTTTTTAACGTGATGTTAGGTAAGTATTATTATTGGTGTCAGGTGTGACGTCAGTGATGGTGAAATCTGGCCCGTGTTATCACTGCGTAGGGTAAAACATGACACACATTATGTGCTGTTGACTGTACTTTTAAAAGTAGGCACAGTGTATATTGAATCAGTCTATAACTACGTAGATATTGAAATTTGGCCCGTATTATCACTGTGCTTAGAGTAAAACAGGTATATATCGCACACCACATTACACACCACAGCTACACTTGCATAGCTATTGAAATCTGGCCCGTATTTATTATCACTGTGCGAGTGTGCGTAGAGTAAAATGTGGCAAACTTTATGTGATGTTCACTGTACATAGTTTTACAAGTAGCAACTACGTATAAACTATTTTAAGTTCGATTGCTGTTTGTTTGTTTGCTCTGTGGGACAAATCACCGTCAATAGTCATTTGTTTTGGCCTGTTCCACTTTGGTCAATTTGGAAGTTACTGATCAGCCCCCCTATTACCGTTCTCAAAACGATGAAATTATACCATGTCATGGCGCGCCAACCAGAGACGCCGCTATACCAATGTAATAGCACTGTCCCTTTCACGGCCGCTATGAGATGGTTTGATTAGATCGTTTTGAGAACCGTAATGTTATAGCCCCACTGTAATGTTAGCCGACTTGTCTTCATCTGCAATTATCAGACCACTGCTCGCTCCCAATATACGACACTCGACACTGGTGTTCGTGTCGCGTGTAATATGATGACTTCAAAAACATGGTTCGCGAAAAATCTATTGTGTTAAGGAATATCTGTTTTAGGTTATGAGTCCTTTTTTTATTCAAAACGATGCACAATCATTCCGTGATTAGTAAACTAATAATCTTAAAGTATATGTGTGACCAAATTCGACTCGTATTATTTTAAATTTTATTACGTTATGACGATCGTGGGAGCATTCCAAGGTAGAGAAAGAGAAAGACCAAAGTGGAACATTTGGAAAAAATCGATACAGGTCCGACCTCGACAGCGCCCAGCGGCGCACTGAAGCTCGTAGCGCCGTGCATTTATATTTATACAAATTGTGTTTTTTCTTAAATTTTGCCTGGTATAAAAAAAACGTTAGAAACAACAGATTTTAATTGATCAAGCTCTTCTATTTATAATAACCTACATTTTGATATATATTTTGTATGAATAACTGTTTTAGTTTAGACACGTAGCCTTCATCGAAAAACTTAAAAACGTCCCAACACCTCGCCTTAAGCTAAAATTCACTAACCTGACCTACTTTAACTTTAGTCCGTAGTCATAAATCATTAAGTCTTTAGAGCAATTCCACTTAACAAGTAGGTACATGACATTAAACTTATCATCAATAATAATCATTGTATACAAAATAATGTGTTTCGTAGAAACATTAATGTTTAGTACTCGTATAAACGTGAATGCCTGACCTTAGTCAATTCGTCACGAATAGCTAGTACAATAGTCATTAAAGTGCTATAATGTGGTTTCTAAGCTTCAAACTTGACGTAAACTTGACTAATAATGATGGGATTAGGTAATAACAGATGATTCAGATATTTTATTGCAAAACAATACATGCGTAAAAACAAATCTGATGTAGGTAAGTATAATAACTCGAAAACCTTTGTTCTACAACTTTTCAAAATATAATTTAAACAGACTTATTACTTTATTAGATGTATACCTACGTAATCTTACAGTTCGTGGGTTTGACAGACATATGAGATAGGTTTTTTTTATTGAATTGAATGATATTTTTCCAACCTTGAAAAAGTGGCAATTCATAAACTCTACTAATCAATTTTTTTGCGATTTTTTGTCGCATAAATTAACCCCGAACCCGTTCAGTTATTGTTCTATTTTTGTATACGGAACCTTACAAAACAGACAATAAATCAGGCCCTTACTAAAAAAACCTCATTTCGCCTAACGTTCGTTTGTAACGCAACATGAAATATACCAACTGCTATTTCCTTATGATTTATATTGCAATGAGAAATTAAATTATAACTACGAGATTAAGAATACTTAGATGCAAGGCCACTGAAGAAAACTAGGACTTCAGGAGATTTAGAGACTTTTTGAGCATGATCTTAGTTTGAGCCGTAATATATAATCTCATAATGCCAACTTCTTAAAATGACAACTGCTCACAATGTCACCTTCTCACACTGCCAACTTGTCAACAATTCATAAGCATTTTGACAGTCTCGGGCTAAGGTCGATTTCTTGAGTTTTGAGCAGGAGCTCAGCGTAAGCTCAGTTGACTCTCACAAACTTATTATTAATTGATGTCCTAGTAAATTACTACAAAATAAAACTAACTTAATATCGGAAAAAAAAATACTTATGAAATAAAACTACAATTATAATATTAAAATCTGGACTAATCATTTATAGACATTGTATGTCTATTTACGTTGCATTTTATGATAACTTAAGGAAAGGTACATCATTCCGACATGCGCAAGCGCATACATGCGTTCACGACCGGTTAGCAACGAGAGGGAAAGGGAAGGATTCCATAGAAACTGAAAGGGACAGAGCAAGTCAAGCCTGTTCAATGCGGTTTTTGCTTCGGTTTACTGTACTGGTTTTGTATGGAGTGGGAGGTGGTATACAAATAAATAAAGGTACAGGGGCGAATCCAGGTAAATTAAAATAATTATAGCCCCTCCTAATATTTTAATAATATAACAATAAACTCGGCTCTATGCACTAAAATATTTTTATTTTAGAGCAGATGTTATATTATAAAAGCTTTATATTTTACAACTTTAAAAAAATAACTAAACACGTTCAAGAATAATAATTGTTGTCTTCATCATCGCCTAACGATACGAAACATTGGATATTGTCGATACGTAACATCATACTTTTTTTTAAGGGCCTTCATAGAGCCAACTAGCGCCGCCAATCTTAAATAAATAATATCTTCCAATATAATCAATTTTATTAAAAAAGCTATTTACGAAATGTTTATTTATTACGATAAATACCGATTTTGTCTATTGGGTAAGTGGTCTGTGGCACGGTTGATATTATGTTGATGTGCAAAAATATCTTGTACATTTGCAATAAAGAGTTTTGATTTGATATAAAATCTACTTAATATATATATAAATGTGTGTATACAGCATTTCGTTTACACTAATGCATCCTCTTTATTTCTTTCAGTAAAACGCGAGGCAGTTGCAAGATTAATGGCAAGATTTCACGCCGAGTTAACTCAGATAATTCCGAGTGATTTTTTTGCGTTTTCCGAGTTCGAGTTGGTCGGGAAAAGAGAGAACGTGTGCCTCGTTTCAGTGCTGTTTTGTTGCAGTTAACGGTTTAAGTCCAATTTCTAAAGTTAAATACTGAAATGACTGACCCACCATCAACCGCAAGATGTACAAGATAACGAATAAATGTAAAAATAGCTCCGTTTTTTATTAAAATTATTGGTTTAAAACAAAGTCTTGTACATCTAGCGAATCAAAAAAAACAGCTTAATAACCAATTCAGAAAATAGTAAGATATCGAAGCAAATTATTCATTGTTTTGTTATTCTTCTATAGGAGTTGCGAGAGTAGTAGAAAATGATACTGATTATGATTATGAAATATGAAACCTGTAATAAGTCCCCAACAAAATGATAGGTACAGCTTAAATGGTCCCATAGTTTTGTAGGTGGGGCAAAGCTCCATTGAAATGTGGCAATGTCATTTGTTCAAAAAATTCAGCAGAAAAGTGTTTCGTATTTCAATTAGTGATGGGTCAAATTTATCACTACTTATTCGAAAGCCCTACATATATAGACTCGCGTCGTTTATACCTTTCGGTCTAGTCAGATAAGCTATTAGAATCTCTTAAAATTCTAATAAGATCCTCTTCTGCCAAATTCACATCTAATGTATGATATTTGTCAATATTTGCTGTTATTATCTACGGATTATTGAGCATTTTTATTTAACAATAATATTAAAGCTTACTTACTGTATTTCGACGGGTTTCCTTATTATTTTATCATTCATAATTTGAAAGCAATCGGAAAATGTTATTATATATTTTTTTACAATATTTGTAAGACCAACAGCTACATTGTAATAGTGCCGGAAACCAATTCTCCGAAAATTTCCAGCAAGTCCTCACTAATATATCTAATAAAAGTAAAAAAGTATGTAAGTTCTCTAGAAATAAGTATGTAAGTATTCTTTCTATTTATATTATAACCTTTATTCTAATTATCTATATTTATCTACCAATTGTGAATTTCTTCTGTGCATATGTATTGTGTGTTGTAGAAATGAATAAATGCTTTATGTATCTATCTATCTAGAAAAAAAACCGAGAAAAACATCTATAAGGGGTTTACATCACATGGTTACCGGGATTCGTCTAATACTAATCTGCTACGAGTAGGCGTTATTCTAACACCCTGTTTTTATAAATTTCCTATTATTTCATAAGGCGGTACTGAAAGAGAATCTCCAGCATCATCCCCCTTAGCATCGTAATCGCTGTATTATGAAGAACGCTTTTTGTTCCAAACAATTCCAACGAAACACAATTTTCTTTTGTGCAACTTTTTTTTATTACATTGCTTTTTTCGTATAAGAAGAACCAAATTGTAATGACTATGTCTGTAAAATGTAAATGATAATATTGTGTAGATAAGGCAGAAGTAGAACAATATACAATTTCTTATTTTTAAATACTTAGTTCGAGTTCGCAATGGACTTATACATATATAACGCCCTCGTTTTTTTTAAAATCTCTAATCTTGCTAACAAATAAAATTTATTCAATTTAAATAATTACAATGTCAAAATAAAACTAAACTAAACAAACTAATAATACTACCTAAAAATACTTTAAAACTACCTAGAAAAAAAACCTTGCCTAAAAACAGTTTAAAAAATAATAATAAAAACGAAAAAAAAACCCTCGTTTTTAATACTTATATAATATTTTACTGAGGCATATCACGGAAATGATGGGATGATGATATTAGACAGGTTGCCGGGACAACATGGGGTAGAGTTGCCAGAGATAGGCAAGAATGGAGAAGGTTGGAGGAGGCCTTTGCCAACTGGCGGCGGAGGACACGGCGCAGCACACCCGCGCCGTGTGCCCCGAATGGGAGGAGCCGCGCGCGGCGCTAGTCGCGGCCATCGGGGCGGACCTCTCGCTGCCGACCATCGTCCGCGCCATGGTCGGCAGCGAGAGAGCGTGGGAGGCGGTGCTCACGTTTTGTGACACCGTCCTTTCACAGAAGGAGGCGGCGGAGAGGGACCGCGAGAACGACTCACTCGCGCTTCCAATTCGCCGCCGGCGAACGGGCCGCCGGCGGTTGGCTTATGCCCACCGCCTGCCGCCCTAACGGGGACCTTCGGGCGGAGGATCGGGGGATCCGCCGTCCGAATAAAGCGGTCCCGAGCTGGAAGGCGCTCCACGTGTTCCGGAGCGCCTTCAGCGGAGAAGGGGGGGCGTTAGGCCCCCCGGAGTCGGGCCCGAAAGGGCACCCGCCGACAGGGCCGCGGTAGTTTTCGAAAGAGTACCCGTGGTCCTGTCCATGGTGGCGGAGGCGGAACACCCCAGGAGTTTTAGTTGGTGCAAGTCCAACATAATCGCCCGTTCCCCCGGACGGGCGGTATACATAATGTATTTCTCCTGGGTAACAAAAAAAAAAAAAAAAAAAAAAAAAAAAAGGCCTTTGCCAACTGGCAAACGGACTTGCAAACAGCTCAGCAAACGACAAATCATATGCCACAAAAAAAACAAGATTCGAACAAGAGGCTTTATTATTATAATATTTTACTTCCTTCAATATATATTATATACACAGTTTTCATTAAAATTTCTGTATTTTTTACCAAATTCATATTAGAAATATTTTACAAATTAATTTGTAAATTTTGCGGTCCTATTTTACATTAGGGGGCGCTAAGTATTAAATTACGGGCCTGTAAGTATTTTATTACTTACTTACGTTACGACTTTACGACGAAGCTAATTTATGCAGCTGTTAGTAAAATTATTTATTCAATATTTGGTTTGCTGGTGTGTTTAGTATGGTAGTAGGTACGGACAACAGCAGATCAATGGTAACACGAGCAATACGATTTCAACTCTTACGACGCAGATAATAAGAACGGTCCAAAGTGTTACACTTTATTTGCTGTTAGCGTACGATGTAGAAAAAAGTGTACAATCGCGATTTTATTAGCAATCGAATGTTTGACTATAATATTTAATGTAAATATAGTACTATTATTTAGATAAACTAACAAGTGGAAGAAATGATTGTTCAATTTGATAGTGTTTTAAATCTCAACAATAAACAGCATGATTGTAATATCCTTGATGGTATTTAAACAATTAAAATAGGTCCTATAAAAATTCAAACATGAACGATGAATTTGGCACAAGTGGATCCTATTAAACTCAGAAATATCTTAATAGAATATGCCTCTGGGTAAATGCTGTCAATGTAACACCAAAACCTCTAAATCGGCGTATAAGTCTCAATCAAGTAAACTGAAAAGGCATTACTGAAAATTTACATGAAAATGCACATTTTCGACCTTCACATAATAGCCCCTTTTTCATAAAAAACAATTTTCATGACACTCTTTATTACAACAAGCACACGAGTCGTTACGAGTACACGAACAATCGCATTGTTGCCCGTTCAATAGCTAAGTTCAACGACATGTCGCCTCGCCTTTATTACTCTAATTACCATTCGTTCACTCCGCTCACTCACTCCGTTCACAGTTCATTCGTTCATCGAACGGAGTGCCTTTATTGCTGGAGTTAAGTGATATTAATAAAGTGATTTAATTGGTGAATTGAACCGTTTTTGATACGGGCTTTTTGTCGGCAAATTGCGGATTGAATTTCGATTGAATTTAATATTCGCGGTTGACAGTTTCGTTATTAAAATGATTGTGGGGTTCAATTATGTAATGGTCTATTTCTTTGTGAGTTGATTGGGTAATTTAATAGAAGACTGGGTAATTTAATAAACTACTTAGTATCAGGCGGTCACATAACACTTTTTGAAGTGTGAAATGTACCGCGCGTTTACCGCGTAGGGTATGCCGAAACGACCGTACCTATACGCGCAGAAAAAAAACCGCTAATATAAAACCGCTCTTAGGCCCGTAATAATAAATCACTCTCAGCTCAAAAGTCAATCTTGAGAATGACCTCAAGATGACGTTCCTATTAATAAACGAACTTTAGTTGCGCGTTTAGGAATCGGGAATCACGTGAGTAACGCCGTATTAATAAACAAAACTTAGTTCTAGAGAACTGTCAAACGCACTTGAGAACGTATTTGCCGATTGCAGTCGAACCGCGACTTGAGAAAGACATCACGTGATACGCCCTCAAGATTGGTTTATTAATAAAGTCTTGAGAGTGTATCAGCTGAATTCGCTCTTGAGTTTGAGCTCAGATTATTAATGCCTTAGTGTCAATGCATGAAAAGCACAAACGCAAACACTAGGCATAATCAGGCAGTGGCAACTGGCCGCCCGGCTGATCAAAGCGAGCTGATTAATGCCGACCGGGTGGCTCTCAAAGTCAGCCGTAGCCATTTCACGTGCGAATACAGTTCATTCTAATGTGTGAATGCGGTGGACAGTACTTACCTAATTGTTTCGATATAAGTATATTGCCGACAGACTGTTTCACTCTCTGTACCAATATTATTACTCCATGAACTGATTCTTATAGGCTAGGTGGCTCAGTGGTTGGGTCAATGGACTTGCAATACGGAGGTCTCAAGGTCGACTCCCAGCCAGGGCAGCCATGAGTTAGCTTCGGTTTTTTCGACGGAAAAACTTATGTAGGTACATTTACTGAGTGCTCTCAAAACGGTGAAGGAAAACATCGTGATGAAACCTGCATGTCGTAGAAGAAGAAAAAATCTAAGGCGTGTGAAATCTGCCAATCCGCACTGGGCCCGCTTGGTGTATCATGGCCCCCAGCTCCCTCGATGTAAGGGAAGGTCTGTACCTGAGCAGTGGTGCAATATAACTAGACTGATGATGAGCTGATTCTTAGACACTGACTGATTCACAACTTTAAAGTAGCGAGTATTTACTTATTTAGCGGCATTTACTTCATCATCAGTCTGTATAAATAAGTCCACTGTCGAACCGCCTCCCTCTCCCAAGTCGTTTCACACAACCCGATTCTCGGCACTTTGCATCCATTCCCTCTATTTAGTCGGGGCGACCAATACTACGTTTGCTGTACGTGACCTCTATTCGAGAACCGTCTATCCCACCGATTATCGGTTCTACAATAGTCCTTTGCCACCACCTATCTCTGATCCTATGAGTTATGTCAGCTACTTTTATGCTCATACCAAGCGAGCTATGGAATTAGCTATGCCAAAGAACAAAAGTAGTCCACAATAACTCCTATGGTATGAATGATTACGATAACCCTAAACAAGGCATTGATCTCCTATAAACAACTAGATACACAGTTTGCATTCTAAAAATGTCCGAGCGCAAAGAAGGTCCAAACGGATGAATAGACCCTCATTTGCTTTATTGGACATTATTTGGACGTTATCAATGGACCCTTATATGGACGTTTTTTAAAATTGTTTTAGTAAAACCTTTGTGTATGAAGTTATTTATAGGAGATCGATGAAACCAGGAGAAATATAGATCTAACTAAAATCCTATATCACTCCTTCTAGGTAATAGAGGAGCATTAAACCTCGTTCATTCCAGAAAAGATTTAAAAAATTAACCGAAAATCGCGTATTTCCATTGAATGTATTTGAGCGGGTGCGTTCCGAAGATATCGCATCGGTTTTGTTGGAAACTCCGCGTTGAAAAGGTACGTTCGGAATTCAATGGGTTCGCTCGGAAACGTTCAATGGCGGTGTTTCGCAGTTTTCAATGGGATGCCATTGTTGGTACGAATGAACCAACTATGAATGCCTTCATTTGTATCCCAATAACAGGTCATATTTTACGTAGCATGAACGATTTTTTGATAAATATGTATGGAGTACAAAGTGCGATGTTCTAAATTCATCTTACACATTAGATAAGATTGTTTTTAAAATACATAGTCCTTCCCTGGTTCCGCTACTAACAGGTCGGCTAATGATTTTTTCGAGATGACTTACTTTTTTCATTTACTGCTGATTCTTAAAGACGAGACATCTGAGTCCACCCCTGTCGGCAAATATAATCTCATATTAATAAGAGCTGTCCAAGCGGCTGGTCGAGGAGTCCGGTGACCAGAGGGCTGGCAGCTACCTTTGCCAACGTATTGCGTTGGCAATTCAGAGAGGGAATGCTGCCAGCCTTCTGGGCACCGTGACTCCCGATGCCCTCCTAGAGGACATATTTTATTTATAGTTAATTTATTTATTTATAGGTAGTTTTAGTTTTCAGTTATTTAATGTTAGTTTTTAATCATGTCTTATTTAATACGTATCAATTAATAAACAATTCTCATTATAGTATCTCATATTTACTTATCTTGATTATCATATTTTCTTAGCCTCAATAAGGTTGAGATTTTCTCAAATCTATTGGAGCGATTTAATAATTATTTTACAGTTAAGTACTTACATAGTTTTTATCTAACATTGAAATAATTTTTGCAATAGGTCAAGTAGTTTTTGAGATACTAATCTCAACCTTAAAATAAAAACTCTACTGTACATTTTGTGTTAGACCGTAGGTACTACTACGAGTAGTTAATTATACTACTCTATCACTATCTAAGTACAGTAGGTACAATTTGTATCACTTATCTTTCGCATGACTGTATATCGGTTTGGCTGCCAATCCATCTTATTTCATGAAATTATCAGCTTAGGGTTCGAATTTCAGTGTCTTAACACAACGCCACCGAGCTTTCAGTTGAGGCTTCATTGTTGTGATGTCGAATGTAGACATCAAAGCACATCAAGTGGACTTTGGACCGTTCTTATTATCTGCGTCGTAAGAGTTGAAATCGTACTGCAAATGTTACTGTCTGCTGTTGTCCGTACCAATACATAATCTGGTAATCCCGAGGGTCACCCAGGTGGTCAAACAATACAACTAATAAAATAACAGAATCAGTATTCCGTCGGCAGTCGGCGCAAACCACACTATGGATAAAATAATGTTCGGGTCATTCTCCCCGAGATACAAATCGGAGTCACGACATTGTTATCGCTGTATTGTCTGTAACGACTGTCAAGTTCATGCAAGTTCAAGGTCGGTGTAGGGTTCTGTAGAGGAAAGCGTAAAACTTGAACTTTTATCATATTAGAACACGATGAAAAAATTCTTGCCGTGGGCAGGACTTGAACCTGCGACCTTGTCATTCCGTAACACGCTGTTACCAGCTGAGCCACCACAGGCCACGCCACGCCCACCGAAAATTTTCATCTATACATATTTAAAGGGTAGGTATGTTACGCAACTCCATCTATCGGACAATAGCAGTAGTATTCCGACAACCATGTCTAACATTCGGTTGGAAACATGATTTCTATTTTTACTCATAATTTGTATTACGCATTATCCATGCTCGGTGAACAAATTAGAACATGATGAAAAAAATCTTGCTGTGGGCAGGACTTGAACCTGCGACCTTGTCATTCAACACGCTCTTACCAACTGAGCTTTTATCATATTTTAGTTTTATTAGTGGACTCGACGTATAGTAAAACGCTAAAAATTAGGAAGAGGAAAGGATAAATGGAGAAGAATGGTTACGGAGTGGTATCCAAGAGAAGGTCAATGTTATTCTCGCTTTTTTGTAAAATTTAAATAGATAAGTTAGTTAGAATAGTTACGATGGGATTACCATTGTCACTATATGTACCCCTAAATAAATATAGAAAAAAGGAGAAGGTCAAAGAAAGAGAGGCAGACCACAGAGAAGATGAGACTATGACTTTAGACAGGTTGCCGAGACAACATGGGGTTGAGTTGCCAGAGATAGGCCAGAATGGAGAAGGTTGGAGGAGGCCTTTGCCATCCGCCAAATGGACTTGCTCAGCAAAGGACAAATAATATGTAACTAAAATAGACAAGCCCCACATATTTGTAGTAGGACTCTTGAAACTGACTCGAAACTGCAGATAGGTAGGTATATTATAGGTAGGTAATATTTGTTTATTCGAAAACTACTACTTATTACTTTGTATATTATATTTTACAAAAGTTGTAAAAACCTTAAACATCTCCACAAAGCACCTAACACACCTTAAATGACACCAATAAACTTGTACAGAACCCTTCATAATAAAATTAATTCAGTGCAACATTTATTTTTTATTTCAAACACGTGCTTACATGCTATTGTAATAAATTTGAATAGAAATAAATAATAATTCAACTGCTCATAATAATTTAAAGAGCGTATAATGTGGAACTCTACCAGCTCCGTTCAAATCCTTACCTTAGATTTCAGAATAGAGAATTGGTAGAGAGAATTGAGCCTCTACATTTCTCTATGTAGAGGTACATAGAGAAATGTAGAGGCTCTATTCTCTCTACCAATCTCGAAAGACACATAATTATTTGTACGCTATTGTATTAAATTGTCATGCTAATCTAAAACGGAAAACATTAGAACAAATAAGGCTCTGTACATATTGGAAAATCAATACAAAACCGGAGATAACGCACCTATTTGCGGCTTATCGTACCTATCGATAACAGCACAATATTTACATAAGTTTATCCGTATCTAGGGTTGCCACAACAGGTTGACGTAAGACGTCGATAAGATGTCCCGCTTTTGAAGTTGTCCCGTAATCACGACGCGAACGGGACAAATTGGAAAGCTCGTCTTATGATGCTCCTGCAATAGTGTTTAGAAACTTTTGTCGGATTTAGAAACATTGGTATGTTGGTACCTTTGTAGCATCATGTAGTCTGAACAGCCGTTGCTGTATGAGATCATATTAGATTTGTCTTGATCATGGGATTAATATATCAAAAACACAGTCGAGTTTCTGTTTTGTGATAATTTAGTTTTTCGTGTTGTATTTATGACGTACATGTCATATTGTGTTTGACTTTGCAGACATATTTTGTATATTTTTTCTGTAGGTATAAAGTGAAAACTCAAATCCGGGACTACTAAACTAAGTCATCATCTAACCTGGCCAAGTGGCAACCCTAACAGCATTGTCCCCATTTATTGGAAACTAAAACGTTTTCCACGGAACTGATTTCACAATGTTTTTGTTTAGTATGAAAAGGGGCCACAAAAAGGAATAGCTTTTATGAAATAAACAACCAGGGATTTGGGACTAGGGGCCTCAGTAAAAACGGGGCCCTAAGGTTATCTAAATGCGTATTCGTTCATATCGGATGATAGTTTGGTTAATAAAGAAGCTTTTTGTACGGATTACTAAAATACAGAACTGTTTAACAATAAATGTAGGTAATAAAATAAGAATTTTTTAAGTTGGTCAAATTGTGAAAAAATATGGGACAAAATACGGTTTAAAATCGTACAGAGGTTGCTAAAGCTATTTTACTTTCTAACTAAAATGGTAGTAAAGTATTCAGGTTGCCTCAATAAGGTTGAGATTTTCTCAAGAACTACTGGACCGATTTTAAAAATTCTTTTACACTTACATAGTTTTACTTTTTATCTATCTAGCAGTGTAATAATTATTGCAATAGGTCAAGTAGTTTTTAAGAAAATCTCATCCTAAAAAACTCTACTGTACACCTTTCTCTGTCTTCGACCGTACTTGTTGACCTTTCACTCGGTTACAATGCGTGGAAGTATTATAACATCACTTAACGTTAACATAATGTGGTGTAAGTAAGAACTAAGTAGATAGTAAGTTGAATTACCGCAACAGAGTCGTCACTCAATTGTAATAGTTTCGCAAATGTCTGAGGCGGCGCTTGCGCAAGCGCGTGGGTGAACAATGAATTGTGGTGGCGATGTTGTGGAACGAGAATATTACGATACGAAAGTATTGGTTCAAAAGACAACACATGACAGGATTTGCTTAAGACAATCAATGAATAGCAGGGAATGAAGATGGTGTCTGGGTCTAAAGACCCTACCACGTTCCATAGAGGTGTTGGCAAGTAATGAAAAATTTATCATATTCGATATTTTTACAAAATAGACATAAATTAAAGGGCATCTGTGGAAACAGAATTGAATTCAGTTATTAAATAATTGTAGGCATTTGTAAAGCAGGAATCTGATGGTAAGACGTGACGTGGCCAAAAGGGATGAAGCACGACTTTAACCATTAATATTTCTGGCGTTAATTGGAATGGATATCGAAAAGCTAATTTCAAACAATCGAAGGCAAATCAAGTGTAACACTTTGTACTTTGGACCGTCCTTATTGTCTGTCCCATTTTAAATAGAAATCGTACTGCGAGTGTTTCATTGATGTGCTGTCGAGTGTGCTACCAGTGTAGAAGTAAGAGAGCTACGCCAACAAACTGCATTGCAGTTTGGCGACCGATGTAACATTGCAATTTTGTTAAAAATTAATAAAAATTTTTAAAAAAAAATGTAATTTCAGCATCAACTCATGTTCCTCTCTCTCGTGTGGTTTAGTGACCAAACCTATTTATCAAAGTTATTCAGGCTGCCCGTAGGCCTTTGACGTGGCCTGACGACTGCTGTCAAGCGACAACAACCGGGACCAATTGCTTAACGTGCTTTCCGAGGCACGAAGGGCGAGGTCAGGATGGGTGACCGCTAGTGACAATTTCATCAACTTATGTTATGAGTTGATTTATGTAAAAAATATAGTCAAGATCCACATGCGCCGAACCCAGAATATTTTAGAAGTCTAGACTTAGATTTGGCGGCCTCGATAGAATTACTATAGTTGCTCTTTAAATGAATAATTAGGTACACATTCGATTTGGGAGCTAAAATAATGATTACGTTACGACGTTACAAAAAGCTTCCGAGCAACACTGTATCGTTTTAATCTCGTTACTCGTAATAAGGCACTAATGATTAATGAAGTCTGTGCCTTTCCGAAGTAAAGCTTTCTAAAATCTATGATGTTGCCTCAAATGTCAAGTCATAATGGTAACATTAATAAATCTTTATGTTTTTATGTCGCTACGCTTTGTCTGGAAGCTGCGGCTTATGTTTGTTTGTGATTTTATGTTTATTTTTTTACAAGTGTGTAATGGCAAGTCCATTGACAGACAACAAAGGGAATATAATTTGTTTGATAATAAACAAACTCCAAATAAAATGGTGCTGGTGCTGGAAACGTGGTGGTGGTGTGAAGTGCGGTCTACTACAATTCGACGAGCGTGTATGAAGATATTGATGCATGCATGCAAGTTAAAGAAATACATTTTACTGCCGTTGTCGAAATTAAGGCCACTTGGCCAGAAGGATTGTACATTAATAGCACCGTCAAAAATGCCCACCGAATTCCTAATTCGAAGAAAATTCAACTCCATGCCGCGATCCTACTTTAATACTTATGAAAAATGACATTGCCAGATTTCAGCCAATGGAGCTTTGCCCCATCTACACAAAACTGCGTGTACATTGAATCTGTACCTATCATTTTGTTGGGGACTTATTGCATATTTCAAATTGTAAACAGTAAGAGTTGCGAGAGTAGTAGAAAATGATAACAAAAATAACGAATAATTCGCCTCGATTTCTTAATGTTTAACGCTTAGCACTATCTGTTACATTGTCTGATGGTGGGGTGGGCCCACAATAAAAAAAAGAATGTCACGTTACAATGAATGATTGTCGGAAAATCTAAGAGGAAAACGTACAAAAACTTTTAAAATTGAGATTTCGACGCGCAACTTGTACAAAACTTATTTTAAACCTATATTTTTAATAAAAAACGGAGATATTTTTACATTTATTCGTTATCTTGTACATCATGCGGTTGATGGTGGGCAGAATCTGGCATTGTCATTTGTAATTATCAGAGTAACGTGTGGATTCCCTGCGCTATACTACTGTTTATTGTTATGAATCTCCTTTAGCCGGGGGTTACATGGAAGAGATCGCTCTAAGCGATAAGGCCTTTGTACGATCGAATACAGAGAAAGGTGTACAGTAGAGTTTTTAAGGACGAGATTTTCTCAAAAACTACTTGACCGATTGCAATAATTATTTCACTGTTAGATAGATAAAAGTTAAAACTATGTACTGTAAAATAATTATTAAATTCGGTACAGTAGTTCTCGAGAAAATCTCAACCTTATTGGGGCCTCTGGATACTTATCTCTGTCGTCGTGTGTACAATAATATATTTTGTAACAATTCGTCTAATGTAATATTTTTATACAATAAAGAGTCTATCTTATTCAGAATCTACTTTAGACTCACTGATATCATATCGCCCATGTTTATTTTACCATCTAAGTGATGTATTCGTCGGAAATACACTGTGGAGGTAGTTAAGCACACACATTTACCTTTACGAGAGGACATAAAATAAAATCGCGGGCGAGAGCGTGAGGCAATAACGCGTTAGCTTAGCATAAAGAAATGTTACTCTTACTTAGTTCTGTGAGATCGTAGGAGACTTAAATGTTTCTGTTATTAGAATAGAAAACATTTATTTGACACACACACAGAGCACAGTACATAAGATATACATAGAATAAAAACTACAAAGAGAAGAGATACATAGTGCAGTGGTGTGGTGTCAAACAGGTCTCCAGCTCAGCATGTGCTGCAGTGATTGGACATTACTGCAGCGCTGGTTTTCAGTGGAGCCGCTGATGCAATGACGTACGGACACCGACGAAGATACGAATACATATGAGAATGCTACATAATAATATAAGTTCATAATATCAATACATGTTAATAGAATAGGAGACAGTCGGTGTATGTCAATGAGTTATGCATGAATACAATATGAAACCATGAAATATATTATGACTTATGTGTTTGTTATTGCTTCCTTGGGGACTGGGAGGTTTTTTGACTTGGTGATTGGATGTAGCAAGTATGTGAATACTGAGATGGGAGGATGTGAAAAGTAAGGAGGTCATGGATTCCACAATTTAATAAATAGAACCGGCTAAGTGCGAGTCGGCTCTCGGACTTGCTCACCGAGGGTTCCGTACAACATATAACATAATACAAATATGCGAGAAAATGCGACATAAACGGCCATATCTTTTGATTGCGTTGATGTAGAAGTTAAATTTTTTCACGGTTGCATGAGGTTACAGACCTGAGTATTTGGTATTAATTTCAACTTGATCCGTCCACGCGTTTCTGAGATGTAAGTCTTGACAGACTGACGGACAGCGAAGTGATCCTATAATGGTTATTCTTTTCATTTTAAGGCACGGTACCCTTAAAATACAATAGAAGAACCCAGTCACAAAATTATTCATATTCTAACACCAGGAAAATCTTAATCTAGTGTTTAGAATCGAATGTACAGTCGACCTAAATAAAACCATTGCAATATATGCCGTATTACGGTCGCATAGAGTGCCCGCGTGTTACTGTGCTGGCGACTGTACCAAGCGCCAAATGACAACGCGTGCAAAACATCTGAAACGCATTTTTTTAATTTGCTATTTTAATTCCGTAGGCGCTTCAGTAGGTCGTTATCGCAAAAAACGATCCTGTTTAATAACGTAAATGATTCCAACAAGCTGAATGTTACCGGCCTGTGACGACATCGTGACTGCGCCTGACCTCTGGCCGAGTCGTGATCTGCCATACAAGTACCTCTACCGCTTCCGCGATGTGAATCTACCTTATTTTGTCATTTTAGTCTTTCATGCATACAATAGATATATCATTCCCGGGAAATTGAAAAATATTTTTCCGAATCCTCTGTAAAGAGTTCGGTAAAATTTTATTATATTAAAGTAATAATTATTCACAAAGTTTAAAATAATTAAAATTAAAATAATCAATATGGGTAAGTAAATAAAACATTATAAAAGGTACACGTCGTCGTACAGCTCCCCTCCACAGGGCATCGTGCCGAGGACGCTGGCTGCATCACCTCTCTGTATGGCCAGGCTAAGCCTTTGCGAGAGGTGAGCGCCAGCCCTCAGGTTCCGGGGTTTATCTTTACAGATAAATACCGTTACCTTAATAATAACGCAAATTATGGTGGTAATAATACTCGCTTTATTAATTATAGTTTTTTTTTAATAAATCAAAACTACAAAAAAATGGGATAAGTACCTTCGTTACAAGTCACAAAATGACCTAAATGATATGGCCGCGCGAAACAAAAAACGGCACCACTCAATACAAAAATGCACATTGGGCATTGGCAAACTGCTTAGAAATAAATTAAGTTACTAAAATATATATAGTTTTTAGTTTAGTTTATATTTTCTAGGTTAATATTATAATTTTTAAGTAGTTTAGTTTTGTTATATTTGTTTGTAATCTTACTTGAATAAACTACTACACTAATAATAAAAAAGTTACTAAAATATTATACGTAGATAAAACTAATACAATAATGATATGACTATGAGAATATTACAAAATGTTCCGCGGTAGAGTTGTATATAAATAAAAATAATCAGTGCCTAAATGTTTTTTTTTCGCCGAACCGACCATTGATATTAACTAGGTGTCGACTCATCCGATAGCAATACCACTTGCGGATGAGTCGACCCCTATCAAGTTTAAATGGGGGAAGTTTCACCCGACCATGAAATTTTTTGAGGGTGAATCGTCACCTAGAAGTCCATTTATTCCTTGGCCAGTCAGAGATTCTATTACTTTTTGAGATTCTAATAGAATATTATTTGAAATAAGCTTATACCTCACATTTATTTATTTATTTTATTAATGGACTCGACAGTTCGTCATTTGCCAATGCCATGTTACAGAAAATTCAATATATTCAATAGTCTTCTATCTTCCTCCAGGGGAGATGACTCAATATTAAGTTATAAAGGATACCTTATACTTGCCTCCTCATTTGCTCATCCCAAGAATAAAACATGTTCGGTCTAATACAGAAAAAGGTGTACAGGAGAGCTTATAAGGATGAGGTTTTCTCAAAAAGTACTTAACCTACGGCAACAATTCTTTCACTTTTAGATAGATAAAAGTTAAAGCAGTGTAACTGTAAAATAATTATTAAAATCGGTCCAGTAGTTTTTGAGAAAATCTCAACCTTAATACGTTCGTTTTTTCTATCATTCCTGGACACTTCTATAGCACTCGAAAGGCTCAGAATGCATAGCAATACGTCTTTCCATAGCAATGAATTAAAGTTCACGATTTACTGTCACAATGTACTCGATCACGAAGTGTCTACTGGTCCTATTATAAGGTTAGCGCACACGCGAAGCTGCTATAACAGTTCCAAGTTTTTCATACAAATTTTTAGTGCGAAACATGGGTGACTTAGTGTCCGCGAACGTGTTAATGATGCCCACTGTATACTTATCTCTGTCTTCGACTGCACTGTCTACGACGCTATATTTCTACAAAGTGCATGATTAGACCTTTACAAAGAGCTGCTTTGTAACGAAAGTATTGTTTGCTACAAAGAAAGACGCCACTCTTAGAAAACCAGCCTAATGATATGCAAACTGTAGTGCTACTGCGACGGCTTATTCTTTATTACGATGTGATTACGATGCGATATAGAAACAACTAGGTACCTAGAATTTATATTACGCATTATCCATGCTCTAAACAAATTTAAACATCTTGAAAAATTTCTTTTCCTGCCCATTCCTTTCCTTCCATTCCATTTCTCTACTGAACCTCAAATCAATTGTCTTATTTTATAAACAAACACTGCTAACATTTTAAGCTTTTCCGCGATTTTTTCTGTGACAGTATTAGATTGGGTCACTTTATTATCACAATGATGAACATTGAACAGGTTCAATCAATCTGTTCCTTCAGGGTTACATCATAACAGGTAATTAGACGATCTTTTATTTGTTTACAAAATAAGACACTTGATTTGTGCTTCGGTATAATACAGTCCTACTATATAATTGGGTCAGCTCTTCAGAATAGGTTCAGTTCGCCTGTTAGCAACAGCGCAGCCTCAAGGGTGCTTCGGCCACTTCTACATAATGAGGGATCCAACACACTACGCCCTACACAGCCACACTACTTCTACCGCTTATACTAGTACACATACGGTATTCTGGGGGTCTCATAAAGTCTGAAACACATATAAAATAAATAAAAATATATACTTAAACACATCTTAACACAAACACAATAAGCAGCGGCAGTGGTAGTATGTATGAAATGAAACTCTATAAAACATGACATAATAAATGCAGCAACGGAGCGTCAGCGGCAAAGCAAGGGAGCGGCCTGCCTCTGTCATCTGTTTGTCTGTCATCTTTCATAGAGTTTCATCCTACAACCAATGCCGTGCCGTTGTCTTTACGCCGTTTTTTTAAATGTGTTTCAACCCTAAATGGAATGTTGAAAAACTCATTTCAGATATGTATTTTAGCATGTTGACGTAGTTTATTATTAGGTTATTTATTTATGCAATATTTTATATCAATGGCTCCATTGTAAAATTTTAAATAAATAAAATTTAAATAATGTTGTAATGTTGTACCTATTGAAATATATTATATAATAATCATAACTTGATCTATCGAATATACCTAATAAAAACTGTAGTGCCTCTGAAAATATTGTAGTGCCCTTACAGGGTACCATATGCGAACTCTGTTAATTAAGACCTAATATATAAACAACATATGGTAGCAATAAATTGAATTTGAAAATAAATTAAAAACCTGGTCTAAAAAATCTCAAGCTTTAGGTACTTTTATCTGTACAAATAAAACACGATTTATTAATACGAGTTTAAGTAAATTCGTTATTATGTTTCGTTTCTCTATCCGACTATACAACAAAACGAGAACAGACTGTAGAATAAAAAAAAGCGGGCCTGCCTCAACACAGAGCAGATAGGGCAAGGGCATCGGACGCAGGGCGTGAGTGCAACGCAGGCCAAAGACTAGGCAGTAGGCACTATTTGTAAACAGACAAGACACTTGTTTTATGCCTAACTTTATGTTGAACAGGAACTGAATCATTCATAATCTAATTCAAAATCACAGAGTAATCGAGAATGTCTTAGGTATATACTAACTGTTTTACTTTTAAACTAACCAAATCAAAATGATTTCAGAATGCACTAAACGCAAATAATAAATCAGTGTCAATGATTTTATTTTATTTTACTACATTTTATGTTTCCTATGCAAATAGGATTACTCATTTATATTGGAACGAGGAAGATTAAATTAATTCTACATTTTATTCGACATCAAATGGGGCAGTCATTGCATTTCATTAGTCACGGATTAATGTTTGACCTACTAATTTTATGGCATAAGTAAATTGAACGATAACTCTCAGCGTTGTGTTTTCTGTGCGGTGTAATAATACTACTCAGTCATTTACTCCAATGTTAACATTTATTTACAATGGCATGGCATCCTATCATTTTTTGATTTATTTAGGTAATTTCCGAGATAGATTCATTACAAGTAGCTCAAAGTTACGTAGGTACGAACGAAGCAGATTAGAGTTAGTCTTGTGTTTTTAACTGTACATATAGCTTGTGAATATTTGCATTCACTGTCATTTACGTAATTTTTATTTTATTACGCTGTATAAAGGCGAACTTAATGCCTTGCGGCATTTTCTACCAGTTAACCTTTGGTGTAGCGGAGAATTTTGAGGCGGTTAATTGATAAGTAACGCCATCTATCGTTACCAGTTTGAAGCTAATCAAAACACGACAGTACTGCACCATGATTCATCCGTTACTTACTCTATGACAGTCTTGACCCCGGAGCGTGACCAGCGAGCGATCGTTGCCACTGGACTCAATTGAACGAGCTATCTGTGTGTGTATGTAAGTAGGTAGATTATGTATTGTTGCAGTTCCGCGTCTGTTATACTATGTTTATATATATTCTATGTCTGCGAACCGTGGGAGTAGATTTATAAGCCGATTTAGTTGAGTTTTTGCTCGTGATTTTAAAGATTAGGTTATTACTATTACGTTGGTATTTCGATAGCTTTCACATGTTTTAGTAAAATCCTGATTTAGTGAAATAGTTTTACTAAAACAGGGTTGCCGTCAGGTTGGCGTATTTATTTTAAATCTCAAGATCGGATTATCGTATCGTTTATTGCAAATAAATGTCTCTATTGTGATACTTGTGCATTGTCATTATGCTTACTTACATTTCATTTCATCAAGGTGTTATAATTTTATTTTTAATTAGAAGAAAAAAATATGTAGGTACATGTCAATTAACAATGGACGCACAAACTTAAAGTTAAGGTGTTTTTACATACCTGCGCCTTTTCAAAACATAATTCATGGTCTAAGTAGAATAATTGATGTCACATTTATTTTACCCGTAAATTACTTGTAGGTAAGATGTCATTTACAATGTCAAGGTAGCCTTTCTGTTATATTCTGTAAAAGGTGTTAATGACTATTTAATTTACCATCAGGGTGCATCTTTGCTAGTTTAAAAAGCAACCATTTTAGCGTTCCGTCTGCACAAACAAAAAAAGAGGTACGATATTTTCCTTTTGCCTATAAAGGTAACTGTACATTTGCAAGTGCAGCGTAACTTGATCAACAATGAATGAGCCATCCGTAAGCAAGAACTTTATATTGCTCATTGCGGAATATTCCATTAATAAGTAATGTTAATTTGATACATAATTATATTATTGTCATACCTAACTGTTACTATTTTATATGTAAGTATATTTGTGCTGCGAGAGGGTGAAAATTGCCATAATGTTGTCCAACCTTAGATGAGAAGAGGAAAGTTGAGAAGAAGAAGATTTGTGCTGTATTCCTTTAAGCCACAGAGGGGTGGAACGCTAAGTATACATCTTGGTATACACCCCTAATTTAAAACCCCCCTCATTTAATGGCATTATCATCCCTTACATTTCATGGTCATACATTATGACTACTATTCTGTAAACAAAGGTTGTCTAGAAGAGACCGCCAATTGTGATACTAACTGTATTAGCATATTTCTTTTGTGTAATTCCTTTTACTTTGCAATAAAGAATATTTATCTTATCTTATCTTACTATCCGATGTATGAAAGTCCGCCGAGGCTGCTTTTTGTTCTAGTTGTTTCCAAGTAAGTAGGTACCTTATTAGTAGATTAGTTATTATTTAGATCAGCCTAGCGATCCAGAGGGGAAATGCCGCCAGCATTTTGGACACGTTGCCGGACAACGGGGATCGGTTGAACTATCTGTAATGCAAGCCATTCAGATAGTTCAACCGACCTATTGTACGTATAGTTTTTAATTTAGTTTATATTTTTTAGGTTAATATTATAATAGTTATTTTTAATTTTTATTGTTGTTTTATGAATAAATATTTATTTAGAAAATGTGTATTTTACGAAATATAAAAAGAGGTTCATCGTCTAGCTAGACGCAGGATAATTTAATCAGACAGTGATTTGCGTGACTTATATTATATCGAAGCGGTGAACTCATTTCGCAATGTAATGAGAAGAATACGCTGCGTAACTTTACGTAACACAATCGAGTGTGTATGCTCCCTTACGGAGTTCTCACAAAATCCTTTATTCTCTTTGAATGGCGAACTGGCAAATGTTTCTCTTTGTTTGAATATTGCCATTTAATATTATTTCCTTTCTATGTTCTCTCGATTGGGAAGAAAAACTTGTTAGTAGCAGAAAATTTAGCTTTTTATCCTGTTATAGTTTATTTTCGATTTGTTTATTCTTTCGTCAACCCTTCATATATTTGGAATTGCTTTAGTTTAGATGCAACTCGAAGTATCTATAAGGTTTTATTAACGTTGGTATTTTCTTTCGAAAACCAAAGTTTTCGAATAATTAGTATCCGAGTAGAGTCCTAATTAAAAATATTTCCAATGATTTCAGTTTTACATTGTATAACTATGTATAAGTACCTACATTGTTTAACTCCTTCACATTAGTATTGAAATTTATAATTATTTTGTAATGATTTATCTATACATATCTACATAATAAGACTGTAAAAAAGTTGTGTCTGTACATTGGATATTATTTGAATAGAAAAATTGTAATGTGTTTTAGGATCGATACTGATGCCAAAACACTAATTTTTATAATTTTTGTCTGTGACTTTGTGCAAGTCATCATCATCAGTCTATTTATATTGCCCCACTGCTCGGGCACAGCCTTCCCTTACATCGAGGGAGCTCGGGCCATAATCCACCACGCGGGCCCAGTGCGGGTTGGCGGATTTCACATGCTTTAGATTTTTTTTTTCTTCTACGACATGCAGGTTTCATCACGATGTTTTCCTTCACCGTTTTGAGAGCACTCGGTAAATGTACGTAAGTTTTTCCGTCGAAAAAACCGAGGATAACTCATTGGTACATGGCTGCCCTAGCTGGGAATCGAACCTGGGACCTCCATATTGCAAGTCCATTGACCCAACCACTGAGCCACCGAGCTCTCGGGCTTTGTGCAAGTATCACGCCATAACTATACTGAAGGGATTTTGATGGGAGTTTCACTAGGAGATAGCTGAAATATCCGGACAGCTCATAGACTATAAGCCATGGCGGTATGTGATGTGAAAACAAGGATCCAGAGAGGAAGATCTGCCTCCTGATCTCCTCCATCCTCCTCCTCTACGCAAACGAAGTTGCGGGGTGCAGCTAGTTCGCAATAAATTTTGATTATCAATACAAGGTTTTAACTTTCAACGTTTATTCCAATAGCAACTAGTACGTCGCCGGATACCTACGTTTAAGTACAAACAAAACAATTACATCGACCTAAACAACTTCCTAAACAGGGAGTGAAATCTAGACCCCCAGGCATGCTAGTCGTAGCCTAGTATTAGTTAGTACCCAAAGTTGGGTTTGCGCAATACAGCAATAGGCTGGAAACCATAGTAATATCACGGGTACCTTGTAACGAGCCGAGTTACGCAACAAACGGGTAAAGGTAGAGCTCTACTGCGGGCGGATAGGTAGGTAGAGTCAGGAGCCTTGTGGGCTAGTACAGCCCACAATGGGGACTGCTCGGACGCTAGTCGGGTCGCGGATGTATCACAGTTTCCCGTGGCTCGGCAAGAATGGCACGAGGTGGAACACCCCAGGACGTTTAGTCGGTATGCTGTCCCTTCAGGGCGGTGAGCCCGACATAACCAACACGCTCCCCCGGGCGTGGTGACACATGATCTAGCATGTTTTACCTGGGTTAAAAAAAAGGGGCCTTACCATGAAATCTTATAGCAGGATTACTTTAACAATACTTTATTATTTACCATATTATGCGCTCACATCACCCAGCCATGTGATTTGAAATATAATTAATCAATGTGTACAAACATAATATAATATGTAAGAAACGTGACGTAACCAAGTGTTCCATAGTGTACATAAGGCCGAATAAATGAGTATGAGTATTTATTTGTGTTGTTGAATAGGCATAGTGTAAGCATCATATATGTATGTAATTAGTACTTATAAGTTGACATGTAACGCACGTTTGGTTAACTGTAAGTGTTGTTACGAAAATAAATAATAATTTTTTCGTACGACCTTAAAGTAAGCTTAATAAGGTCATCATGGTACGAAATAACAAAGGATTATTGAAGTAATCCTGCTATAAAACTTCATCGTGAGGCAACTTCCGAAACTTAAGTTAAGATGGCGGCGGTTTCGAGTAAAGAAAAAATTATCTTCCTTTGAAATCGATTACCTACGTACGATAATCTTTTTTTTTCTTTGCAACTGGTTATGAAACGCCGGTTACGGCGGCAGCCATAGCGCAATCCGCTAATCGCTCCGCCTCTGCCGCGCCGCTGTCAGAGGCCCCACACCACCGCGAAAGCTTGTCAGCCAGGAAACAGTACGTATCCACGTGGCGTGGGTAGACGCCGTAGGATTATCTACTGTCGCGAACTATTACGAGTAGTACAGATAACAGATGTTGTGGTAAGCCAGAGGGGTTATTAGTTTATTTTGACGCAATTAGTACTTACTAAAACTTACTTTTAAAATTAAAATATCAATTTATTCAGTAATAAGCTAAAAATACAAACTAATAACAATAAAAACTAATACCTATAATAACAAATAAAACGTGATTAAAATAAATACTTACCTAAATTAATTAAATAACCCGCCCCTTGTCGTACCCGGTGCAAAGGTGCCCATAACGCTAGCGGCATTGCCGCGCTGTATAGCTATGGCCAACCTTTGCGCCAGGTAGGACCTGGAGCGAGAGTCATAACCCCATTTTTAAATACTACTAGATACTTGTAGGGATTCCAGAGTGTGGCACGCTAATTTTAATGGTCGCCAAGTAGCATAATATACATTATGATATGAGTGACAATAGTAGCTATTCCAGATTGCGTACACTATAGTCACCTCTAAGCGAGTCATCCCGCTCGCTCTTACGCGACATACAGTCGACAGCAGATCAATGGTAACACTTTTTACTTTTGACAATTATTATTATTTGCGTCGTAAGACTTGAAATCGTACTGCAAGTGTTACCATTGATCTGCTGTCGACTGTACCATATGAACAACAACGTTTACCCCTATATAAACATGAAGCAAGAAATGCCCTATGGAATTGGAATTGAATAAGTCATATTTACTTTACCTTCATCGCAGACACCGCTCTTGCTTAATAAATTTTAGAGTGGAGACTCAAAAATAATAATAATATAATAATAGCGGAGGCTATTTATTTTATTTTTCGATAGTTTGAATATTCAATGTAAGCCGAACATTTAAAAAACAGATGTCTCTTTCTTACGTATGAGAGTGAAAGTGACAACAAAGGCGGATACCTGCCCCCTTACCTTGAAGTCTTATGGCAGTATTACTTTCATAATACTTTGTTACTTCGTACAATGACGACCTTAATGAGCTTACTTTAAGGTCGTCATTATACGAAGTACTGGTGTACTCGTGCTGCGAAATGTTGCGTCTGACAGCCATTTGACAGCTCGCCGGCGTTGGGTCGATCGGTAATGCGCACTCGTACAGTCGACAGCAGATCAATGGTAACACTTTTTATTATATATAAACGGATATCACTCACTTATATTGTTAAAGTCGGCAATTAGACCGACAGTTTCGACCGATTTCGACGGTCTTTTTCAAGGTGAGCGCGCCACGCCCAAACACACAAACAAACGCGGTAACACTTTTGACATTGGACCGTTCTTATTATTTGCGTCGTAAGACTTGAAATCGGTTATCATTGATCTGCTGTCGACTGTACCTACCTACAACCCTGCTGTACCCATACAATTATACTTTAGGCTCACTCCATAGAGCGCGTCAAATTTTTTTCCTTAATGTCAACAACGACTCTGTAAATACAAGAGAAACTAAATTCTCGATTAATTTATCGTGCAATTATCAAACTACCCACCAACAAGTTGAAGCGTGGCGCTCAGCTGGTACCCGGTTGCACTAAGTTGCATTGCGCACGTTGATTTATTGAACCCAGTTGTTCGTGGCACAATAACTAGACGAAGGGTAAACTATGCAATTATTGCCCTCTTGAAACAATTCATTTTGAACGACAGAAATGTGTCAGTGTAGTTTTGTCGCCAGTTCCATTGGATTCTTATTGTGATTTAATTGTATTATTTTATTAATCAATATAGTACGACTGTTCAAAGAACTGTTGTTGCGTCTTGTATCATCGGGTGACCAAATGGGTGGTGCTTACCTCGTGCCAACGTAGGTATATCATTGACCATAACAACGAGGCAATGTCTCCAGCCCTTTGAGCAATCCACCAATCGGGGCAGTAATTTGGAGCCATTTTTTAATATTTTTTAAAAGATTCTTTGTAAACGAATATTTTTGTCCTGTCTATAATTAATGTATTTACTTTATATTAAAAATAGGAAATAATATTTACAAATAAATACAAATTAAATCTAAACTATCTAACCCTACCTAACGTGTAAAAATTATAAATAAAAAACCTGCGCCAAGGCCCCCACAATTGGCAATGTGCCCAAAAGGCTAATTATTAATGTATTGCCTATTAATAATTATAAAATAATCATTTAGTTCTAGCTACTTCTGATAAGCTTTCCTAACAAGGTTTTTTAAATTTCCACAACTCTACAGTGTCTCCGGGTAACAACAGTGTCGTTTCCCCTAATCCTTACACGGTTCTGCATAAACGGCACCAGATTGACGCTGTTTCGCAACAGTAAAATGTGACTAACTGAAACTAGATCTAATCGGAATAGAATGTAGAATGTGATTTGTACACAATTAGGCTGAACACGTGGACGGTTGCATACAATTCTATTTACGGCAGAAATTCAAGGCTTGCTTGTACACTCGAAAACAGAGAAAAGTATGATATTGCATAACATAAGGTTAACCTGGGTGACCGCTAGTGACACTTTCATCTGAGCCCCTCCGTGCCTCGGAAAGCACGTTAAGCAGTTGGTTTCCATAGCGCAAAATCCCAAAACAGGTACTTTTCCCTAACATTCTGTATAAGACGACAGCACATAAGAAAACGAACTACTTATAAGTATTACATGAATATATCAATAAAAATATCGATTGACTTAGCGATCGATCATCCTAAAATAAAATGTTCGTCATGGAAAATCGTTACAATCGCCATCTAAATTTATTTTATCAATGTTAGTAATATTTACGACACAAATGTATCCGGCGGGTCCGAACCGTAAATAATGTCGTAAAACAGTTTTATTCGTGTCTCAAGTGATATTAGGTTTCGTCACATTGGAAGTTTTGAACCTGGCAACCCAGCGGTAACGTAAATCATTATTACGGCAATACACTTTTGTTTCGATTCCTTGAAAAGCGCGCCAAACGCCATTAGCTACTTTTTTATGAAAATTCTAATTAAATAGTTTCCGTGGTATTTAGTGATTAATGATCGCGTTAAGTTAATCAGTAGATGTCCGCGAACGTTTCTATTAATTGGAGCGCTCGAAAGAAGTTTTGTTTGTGAAGTTTTGTGCTCTTATAGGATTCCTTGCAAAGAGTCAAATATGGCGTGGATCGTTGAGTTATTTCGTTTAGGGGATTGGGAAAGTTGTGCGTAGGTTTGGGTTAGATTATCTTCGTATGTATGTATGTATTTATAAGAATCCAGACATTATATTAACATCAGACTGTATGCCCTAGTTGGCTTTGCATTTCCCCCTGGGAAGAATTATACAAAAAAATGTTATGTTATACAACGTGAAATTTTAGTGGTTGTTTTCCCGCAGAGAGACGATTTAGGTAGTCTCTGTAGTACTATCGATTTATTAATATATATATTTATAAAAAATAACAGTTTAAAATGTGAAAAACTGAAATCGATAGTGATCGCGAATCAATAGTAACACCGCGATATCGCGGAGCGACCGGCGGACGAGGCACAATGCAAGGCACGTGCTGTTTGGTAGGTCTAATGAGTTACTATCGTCCTACTTTTAAGTAATATCGTAATACTTTTAAATGTGATATTGAGCTCGCTCTTAGAATTGTAAATCATGACTTTTGTCACAACCGAGATTCATGGACAGTTTCGAGCGCCATCTTATCGTGAATTTGCTCTCACAACCGTCAAATTCCGTAGACATCTCTATTTTCTACCATTCCATTTAACTAAGTACCTATTTCTGCAATAGCATTTTAGCATTGCTATGTTCGGTTCCGGGCGAGGTTACACGGGGCCTTCCATCTCGGTCCTCCGGGGGCGGCACCAGTATCTCTTCTGGATTTCGTCTACGTAACCCATTATCGTTCGCCTTACCTGAAACAAGAATAACGTACTATTATCTCTCTCTGTGTGTCTCTCTCTCTCTATCTCTCTCTCTCTGTGTGTGTGTGTCTGTGTGTGTGTGTCTGTGTGTGTGTGTCTGTCTGTGTGTGTGTGTGTGTGTGAAGGCGTGTATGTGTGTGAGAGAGTGTGTGTTTTTATTTATTGATTAACATATTACAGTATGCTTGTAAGTAAAATAAGTCTAAACCACAGTTAAACCCCAGATGGGTTAATTTTATTTAAATTAGAACTCCCTTATGAAGAAGATAACAATGCATCAATGTTTTTCCCCTTTACATAGTTTGCACAATATATTTCTGCCAGTGAAATAATTTCTACTATGTGGTAATTGAGACAAAAAGTAATGGTGTCTCTACATTAACCTGAGTAAGACAGATAAATGTAAAGGTAGAGTTAAAGTTATTTCCGGTATAACCCAAGCGGCGTTCCTATGATGTAGCAGTCTCAGACATATCATAGTTCATTCTATCATGCATCTCATTATCAGGGTTGTCAGCGCCAACGTGCAGGACGTTCGAATTTTCACAGGACGCACCAATTTTTGCACGACATCCCAATTTGTCAGTCGTGTCGAGTAGAACGTGCAAAATCGCTAGGTGTTAGAAATAATTTCGCACAAGAATTTAATAATTTTCGAGGATATTTTTACGAGCGTGTTAGATTCGAAGTGCGTAGAGCAGAAACTAGAGTTTACGCAAAGATTTATATCACAATATTACAAGGTTAGCAAGCTCCCTTGGTTGTAAAATACTGTATAATTGATTATTAGAACAGGTTAATTGTGATTTTGGGGGTATTTAGCAATAAATAAGTCGTTAACATATACAAGGGATAGTTTTATTAAACCAAACAATAGCAATTCTATATTTCCACATTGTATTCAGAGAACAAAACACACACCTTTACAATTATGACAGTTAAATTCAAATAACAAGCAATACTCATCTTTTAGTCCGTGACTTAGGCGAACACTATGATCACCACACAAGAGTAACAGAATCAGACCTCAGTCCGGCAGACTCTCCTCGTCGACTGTCAGGAAGCAAGTGACAGGCTTCTCAGAAGGAGTCAATTTATATAAATCTAAAGTGTCATGGCGGCCAAGCCGCCATGTTTTATTCATCAACTATTTATCAAAGCGCAAGTTTTTACAAGATTATAATATCATATTTATCTACAAGAATTTAACTAAGTAATTATTCAAATATTTTCATACATTTAAAACAGCTAAACTAAAACATAATGGATGCCTCGTGTCATCCGTCAAAGATCCCGAAATTACAGTTAGTTAGCATTTTAATTACTTATATATTATTATGAAAAATATAGTTCTCAATTACCTTTATGTAAAACAGTATATAAAGAAAATAGTGGCAGCAGATCCCACCGCGTGTTTATACTACCGGAAATAGAATCAGATTTCTATGCAATACTTAATTATATGAACTTGAACAATATTAATGTTAATACTTCTTCATAAAAGCTTACAATAATTCTAACACGGCCAAACTGACACGTACTTCGTCCCGAAGTACATAGGTAAATACAAATAATACAAGATCATAAAACAACGTCACTCCGTTTCAATAATTAGGCCCCCCTTGCAATGAAAGATAACCCGAGAGTTAGCGTCATAACCCGTGAAAACTTCATACGTTTCCTAATTTAACCCCGGGTCCAATGCTAACTCTCCATGTTGCAAGTAGACAGACTAGGTACATTATAACAAATTACAGAACAAATATTACAGACAGCATCGAAATCAGAAATCGAAAGCATCGAAAAAAGAAAGTTATAGTAAAAATATTAATGTTCACAGTAAATATTACTGCCAGTAATATAGTTAAGTAACACAAAACATCCTAGGTTACACAAAAACATGTCGGAACCTAAGAACAGTTATGTACCGTACCACATCACTATTAAACACAGAAAACATATTCGAAACGGATTATTTTGTTGTTGTGTGAAGTATCCTCACATCTATTAGTCAAGTTGCTGTATATCGTCACGTCACATTGATGAAAATACTGAACATCACATGAGCTTAGAATAATGACACATCGATCAAAGTTGCATTGATCACTATGAATTTATAGTGCATATATCAAAATCGCATTGATCACATCGCATCACGAAACAATCCAAAACATTCCCGATACAAAAGTGCTCTAGACTGCCACCATAAACCCACTGCCTAATAGAGATCGTTTCGAGCTATAAAGCCAACTTTGCATATATGTATCACTTTTAAGGTTATATATCTAACCAAAACTACACACGTGTCTAATTATACAAAAACAGACTGTCAGTAAGTAGTCTCAGTACTCGCCAATATTTTTTGTTTATCTAAGCAAATTAGGGATTGAGACATTGAGACGGCAATTCAAGATTTAAAAGACATTAATTAAATCTGTAGATACAACACGACATTCCTTTCCAATTGCCCAGAAGGAACCCAAAAATGGAGTAGTAATGTCCTTGTGCTACAATTTAATACTGCAAATGAATTTAAAAAATACTTATCATTCATCACCGAAGGATGTAGATCAATAGTACTTATCTCAAAATTTGTCTTTTTTTTTTAACAAGAAAATAAGATAAAAAAGAAATGAAGGAATAATTTTTTTTACATTAATACTTGTCTAATTAATATAGTCTTTTATCCCAAACCAGCTGTTGCAGCCCACTGGACTATAAATGAAGTGATTCATAAAGGCATTCTCATTGAAAACCAAATCATGTTTAATTACCTAACTAAAATATTTTCTATTCCATACACACACACACACACACCTCACTACTTCAATTATTTTTAAATATATATATATATTTTTTTTTTTTTTGCCTCTCCCACTAACTCCTGTTTGATAAGGATTAACAGTGTCGTACTATTGGACCGTCATACAGTGACGGGTTTAAGCGACACAATGGGGCTGAAATGCCGTACGTTACATATAGTCATGACTAGGCTATTTAAAGAAAAGAAACAAGAATAGAGTATGAAGAAGTTGTTGCTCGCTGCTGTGAGCTATGAGCCGTAGCAGAAGGCTACCTTCTGTAATAGTGCCAATAATAACTATGGCAGAAACGCTGAGTTACGGTACTATCCTATGGGGAAAGTAGTGTAGACGCACCTACCCTCTTTACTGTACAAAAGCGACTGGTGAGAATCCTAGTAAATATTGACACAACCGATAGCTGTAAGCCTCACTTTGTACAACATAAAATTCTCACATTATTATAAAGTATTGCTTAAAAGCTCAGAGCTCAGAGTTGGACCGGGTTGCAACGAGTTATAACTCAAAGTCATGATAAAAACAGAGTACTGATCGTGACAAAACGCCTCGCACACCCAGTAGCGACATAGAATATTTTCTACATATAATTGCTACCTATCCGTGATTCAGAGGACGTGTTAATCTGAAATTAGTGTCTGAATTTAGCAAAATGTATAAATTTGTAATCTGTATCCTGCTACTTAGTTTATGAGGAAACATGCAGTGCCATGTGACGTCACAATCACAACAATGTCATCATCAATACCAATTTTCATCCTTTCACACTTATTTGTCTCATAAGACACTGGTGCCTGAAAGACAGTTTTTCAAGTACTCAGGTACCTACCCGGCTCCATTAAACTAATACCAGTGTAAAGAGTTAGAAATAAAGATTTTATCAAAATCTGTAATAAAATCTACCCAAGTTGCCAACTGGATTGCCACCAGGTTTGGGTATCCACTTAGGCCAACGATTCTATTGAGTGATACTTATACTATGTTTAGACTTTTACATGTGTCATAGTAAACACCGATTCCCTTCTATTACTGGCAGCTAGACTCTGCCAGAATAGAGAACTAACAACACAATCGTAACGTATATACTCTCACGTCCTGCCTAGACTATATATATTCTATATGCACTTTTTATATATAATTATTTTGTATCAGTTACCAGTTGCCAGTGATCCGAGCCCCCAACTGGTTTACCAATTAGACCGTAGATAACCTCATATAGCCAGTTGCCTAGCCATACTAGCCGCAACACCCGCTGCCGGTGAGACGAACTAGCACCAAGCAAATGACCGACCAGCGGAAAATAGTCAGTCACCTTGACGTGTCAACCAGTTCCTAGTTCCCTACACTAGTTGCCAGTGCAGCTAGCTGGCCACCAGGCAGTGCAAAGTCAAAAATGTTTACAACAACACGGTCCAGACATTTCTTTTTAGATCATAAAACATTGAGATTCATCCAGCAGCTATTTATCAATTAATTATCGAAATATTCTCCAATCTACCTTTTTTTTTGGCCTTTATATAGTCTAACAGTATATACACTACATACCTAGTTTCTTTAGTAAACACAAAACTTGACATCAAACTACTGGAAAGTCCACAAAAGTCGCAAGTCCGTTAGTCAGTCGTCGCCTGTTACGATCCGTCCCATCACGTGCTGCCGTGCTGTGTTCAGACTTCACGCCAGGCAGACTTCGCAGCACAGTCGTATTTAGAATGCTGTGCCTCCCACTGCTGGCGGTGGAACACAGGCGCTGCACAAACCCGACAACCAGCAGTCACAGTCAGTAGTCTTCAATTTCAATAACTCATTATTGTTGCCCCAGCAATTTGCATGTCAAAAGTTCATTAAGTAAACAAAGAATGAATCCAAAATAAACACTATAAAGAAAATACTTCTATGGCATTTGGCCACCAGTCCCTATGGACCCTATATGCCGTATGGTAAAATGTTTGGAGACCATTGGTAAAGACTAATAATCATTGTCATTTGTCATGACAGCTGTCACACAGTTATCCTCAAAAAAAAAACTACTAAACGCTGCTGAATAAATTTCAACTGATCCAGTAGTTAAGGAAAAACATTCGCCGCGCCCTGTGGAGATACTTTAAACTATAACAAGCTACCTATTCATTCGCCGAATTCTCTACCCAAAGGTTGTCTGGAAGAGATCGCTTTGAGCGATAAGACCGCCAATTGTAATACTAACTGTATTAGCCAATTTCTTTTGTGTAATACTTTTTTATTTTATTTTTGCAATAAATAATATTTATCTTATCTATATTTTGTTCGGGGCCACTAGGCCACAGCCTTTCTTATCGCTTTCACTCTCATACGTTTGAAAGATCGAGGCATTAAAAAATCAGACAATTATGCTGTTAGGCCTATAGCTAGCTCAACCTCTTTTCCCTTAAACAGTGTTATTTTCCATTTCACACTTCGATAAAAAATCGTTAAATTAGAAAGAGGTGAAAGGCTTAAACGGTGGGCTAACTTTAATCACGTTTATGGCTATAGGTAATAGCCTACGAAAACAAAAGAGTGGCGGACACGCGTAATTTGTCATGTTACAGCGACACCAACAAGTACTCCACAAGGGCTCCGGCCCTTCCCTCCTTCACGGATCCCGTAAACAAAATCAGACGAGTCTCACAGTGTAATCACAACACAGTCACGTCAAGTTACGAACAAAGTCTACAAGTATCACTGTGTACCTAATCCCAACACACGTCACGTCAAGTTACGAATAATGATATGACTCACCATTGTACATAGGTACTTATTGAAAACAAAACTATTTTACCATATCGGGGATCGAACTATGTACGAATCGAATCAATACAAGATTTTAATATCAACCTACCAGTACTATGCATCATCCATTACATCACTGCTTAAGGTAGTGGAGTAAATAAAGTATTGGTTTAAGTAGTAGTAAGTTTTCAGCTCTTCAACTACTCGGGAAGTATACCTTGACCGATCCGTAGTCACACCTTGTGCTTTGTCCTTTATCAACAATAATCCAATTCAGACCGATGAAGCAGTGGGTCTACGAGAAATAAGTCTCCCTCGTGGTCCCACTAGTGGGGCAACTTAGTGGGTCCACGAGAAAACGGCGCAATAATCGGGGGTCGACCCATAATTCAATGTAAAAAATTAACACTGTTTTTTACGTACCTACTTATTTATCAAGAAAAAATCTTAGTGGGTAAAATTACTCGTGGTCATGCCGAGAATGGTTACAGTTTGTATTTTAACTTTTTCTGGCAAAACGCTGATTTGAATTGTATTAATACCCGCAGTTGACCACCAGTTTGCTAATTTATAAAATTAGCCGAAAACAACGACTACCCACTTATTTTAACACTTAGCGTCTACCCCCAAATCTGGACATGTAAGTAAATCTATGTATCGTCTAACCTACATTTCGATTTGGATCATTTAGACTTTGAGAACCAACAAAAACTTTTCGTATAAACAAAGCAAAACAGTCCCCCATTTAATGCTCTAAGATACCTTCATCAAGAAACGAATATTTACTTAAACTTTTCACGAATTATAATCCGCTCGGTTAACCTGATTAGCACTACACTGACACTGCATATTACACCACAGTTTTAGCACTTCCCTGGTAACTTTCCTGCAGTAGCACGACGTGTAATCAGCACCGCGCTGAAGACTGGCGTCGCCGCTGGTGGCCCGCGGGCCGCGGCGGCACAGCCGGCGACAGCCACTGTCCGCCAGCCGGTTGGCATGTATGTAGCAAGTAGCATCGTGGGCAGTATCGAAGAGAACGTGCAGAATCTCTGTACCCGAAGTCGGAACTGAAATTGAGAAAAAACGTTTAATCCTGTGGGCACAGGATATATCGATCCCACTTCTGATGTTAGATTCGAAGTGCGTAGAGCAGAAACTAGAGTTTACGCAAAGATTTATATCACAATATTACAAGGTTAGCAAGCTCCCTTGGTTGTAAAATACTGTATAATTGATTATTAGAACAGGTTAATTGTGATTTTGGGGGTATTTAGCAATAAATAAGTCGTTAACATATACAAGGGATAGTTTTATTAAACCAAACAATAGCAATTCTATATTTCCACATTGTATTCAGAGAACAAAACACACACCTTTACAATTATGACAGTTAAATTCAAATAACAAGCAATACTCATCTTTTAGTCCGTGACTTAGGCGAACACTATGATCACCACACAAGAGTAACAGAATCAGACCTCAGTCCGGCAGACTCTCCTCGTCGACTGTCAGGAAGCAAGTGACAGGCTTCTCAGAAGGAGTCAATTTATATAAATCTAAAGTGTCATGGCGGCCAAGCCGCCATGTTTTATTCATCAACTATTTATCAAAGCGCAAGTTTTTACAAGATTATAATATCATATTTATCTACAAGAATTTAACTAAGTAATTATTCAAATATTTTCATACATTTAAAACAGCTAAACTAAAACATAATGGATGCCTCGTGTCATCCGTCAAAGATCCCGAAATTACAGTTAGTTAGCATTTTAATTACTTATATATTATTATGAAAAATATAGTTCTCAATTACCTTTATGTAAAACAGTATATAAAGAAAATAGTGGCAGCAGATCCCACCGCGTGTTTATACTACCGGAAATAGAATCAGATTTCTATGCAATACTTAATTATATGAACTTGAACAATATTAATGTTAATACTTCTTCATAAAAGCTTACAATAATTCTAACAAGCGCATTAAGATTTTATAATAAGCGTAAAGGTTATATGAAATCGGCACTGAAATAAAAAAATAATGTAATGCAAATGAAAGCAGTATCGTCAAAGATTGAGTATTATTTTGAAGAATTTCAATTTTAATAATTTATTAGTGGTACAGTGCGCGAGGCGTAAGCTCAGGTTTGCATTTGTGTGAGTGCACACAGATAGTGTAGAGTGATATTCGGCCTGCGGCGCGACGCGTCCAATACAAATACAACAAAATACACCCTGCCGCGCACGCACCGCACTTCACCTCTTGTGCCGCTATCACTCACACAAATGTAAACCTGAGCTTACGCCTCACGCACTGTATATCCCTACGCGACAGAGTGAGAAATGAGACCATCCGCCTACGGACTCGTGTCACCGACATCGGCAAACGAGTGACCAAACTGAAATGGGCGTGCGTTCTAATGTGGTTTGTTATTCTTCTATAGGAGTTGCGAGAGTAGTAGAAAATGATACTGATTATGATTATGCAATGTGAAAACTGTAATAAGTCCCCAACAAAATGATAGGTACAGTTTAAATGGTCACGTAGTTTTGTAGGTGGGGCAAAGCTCCATTGAAATGTGGCAATGTCTTTTTAAGTATCAAATATTTTACAGACATGATCTTCCGTGGAGATTTTAGTAAACTTTTCCAAAATGGCACGTGTAATGTCGGCAACCCTACTTACGACAGAGACGGACCGACACTAGATTTATTATCATCTTTAGTATTCTCATCGTTCTGTGTCCCAGCGGTCATCACACCCAATCAGCGCCATTTAAATTATCTAGCAGGCCTGGTGATGTCATTTCCTATTATGTACATTGTATGGGCGTTGCGTAACCCTTCAAGGAAAAGGAAATGGCAGACAGATGTCGGCTATTTATAGATGAGAGGTGACTCTGTTTATTGATTCGTAAGCAAGTAAATATACTTTGCACTACAAATTATTAATTAGATTAAAGTCTTTCCCACACAGGGGCGATCTGCATGCGTCTTGCGGCCAGTTGGAACGCATACCCTGCCCCATTTTCTCCCGTCGTTAACGTCCAGTAGGTAGCGATCTGGGACCTACTGGACGTTAACGACGGGAGAAAATCACGCTTGTCGCGGTTTCTGCGATTTCTTCCAGACAAGTAACTGAATACCTAAATAACAACAATATCCTTTGTTTAAAATGTGTTATAAAGACGGAAAGAGTAAACGTGCATTTTTAGTAAGTAAATAAAATTGTCCGAAAAAAAACCGAATGTGGGGTATTTAGCCATATATTTGCATCGCAGACACCGGTCTTGCATGGCTTTTAGCGTGTCCGCTACTCAATTGTCAATGATTGAATTTTCAATAGAAATCGAATATCTAAAACAGATGTCTCTTCCTGACGCATAGCAGGGGCGGATAGCAGTGTCTCCATACAAAATATACTTATGTCTCTCTCCATAGAGTGCGGAGAATTTTTTTCCTTCATGTACAAAGTATTCGATATCGACCTTGACAGTGAACTCGCTTCGCAAACGGTCGTTCACACCCATCGGCTAAAACGTGCTAACTCAAACAGAAACAAAAACTTGTTTATGCCTTTATTGCTTCGTCACGCGGTTTTCATGAGAAAAGTTGTCCGAAATCGCTTTATTAGTGATGCTAAAGTTACTTTTGTTGATGTTATCCTCGTAATAAAAGGCGAAATGGGGTCGGAAAGTGAAATATTGATAATGAAAGTAATAGTTTTTGTGTTGGATATTAGTTCTAAATCTATAATAACGGTCCCATATTTCGGTGAAGGCCTCCTCTCTTTCCAGACTCTAAAGCTGTTATTTATAAACGTGATTTAAAGTTCAAAGTCAAAGTCAAAATATTTATTTGCTAGAATATGGTACATACAATGGATCTTAAATATACTCAACCAGCATATTCTGCCACAAGGACGGCGTGCAAATATTTTTATAGAATAAAAGTAGAACTTTTATACATACAAAATTAGTTACGCCACCGTTTAGGCTCCTCCCTTTCTATCTTAACCTTTTTTCACGAAGTATGAAAGGGATAACAACACACAGGTTTAACTAGGTTTATGAATAACATCATAACTGCAATGACTGCGTTTGCTACCAAGCAATTTTAACAATGTTTATCATCCATTCGTTTTTGAAAAAATCTCAACATAATGTGGCCCCCTGTATACTTTTCCCTGTCTTCGTGTGTACATAATACAAACTAAGTTATGGCTGGTTGCACAACAGAGAAACAGGGCAACATAACAGTTCCCATTTCATTCTCCAAATCAGACATATCGAGCTACAAATGCCAAACATCTAAAATATCCCAGCAGAGATCCCAATTCTCAGACTTCCAAGTCGAATAGCGGAACACTCGACAACCGAACGTCTCAACCTATCCTGTCTCTAATAGACCGGTATTCACAACACGAGATTCCATACCGGTGCAATGCCCAAGAGTCCTCCAGTGAATCCTGCATATACTGGATAGAACCGGATTGCACTGGTTAAAGCTAGAATACGGATTTAGGGGGATTTAGTTTTGGAAAGGTTATTTCGAAAAGGAAGACTACATCGATATCCTTTATACCTATAGACATATTGTTGATTATGACTCCTAAAATGAGAAGGTTATTCCTAGTATGTTGTATGCACATTATTATTTTTCTCGGATCATCATTATCAGCACGTATCATTCCATTGCTGGACATAGGCCTCTCCCAAAGCACGCGACTCAATCAACCCGAAGTTTGCATCCAATCTCTGCCAGCCATCTTTCGCAGGTCATCTTTCCATTTAGTCGGGGGCGTCTCGCGCTTTCTCGAATAGTTTTGTTAATTTAAAATTTGCCTTCACTCGTAAGTGTATTTAGTTGGAACCTTCTCGAATTGATTCCTGAATTTTACCTTCATTGGACCTATCTTTTGGAAATCAGAAACAAAACTGTACAGTTAGTTACTAGCATTTTGATGTTAGTTTAGTTGTAGTTAGATTCAAGTTGTAGTTATAGTTAGGTTGTTGAGTGGCGGAGTCGCGCACGTGGTGCGGCGTATCTCTGCGCTAGGGTTGGAGGTCGCGCTGCACAAATCCGAGGCCCTGACATTCCACGGACCTCGGAACGCGCCTCCGGCTGGGGCGCAAATAGTTGTTGGGGGGACCTCCATTGCCGTCGGTAAGGCGATGCGGTACCTGGGCGTCGTCCTGGACGGGCGGTGGAGGTTCGAGGAGCATTTCCGGCGACTGTCGCCAAAGCTGGTGGCCTTCGCCGGGATGCTCGGGTCGTTACTCCCCAACATCGGGGGTCCGAGCGGAGCGTGCCGCCGTTTGTACGACGGTGTAGTTCGCTCCATGGCACTCTACGGAGCGCCAATATGGGCGGACTCCCTGAGCGCCCGAACAACGGTCCTGCTGCGACGCCCGCAGCGGGCCATAGCGCTCAGGGCGGCCCGAGCGTACCGCACCGTCTCCAGAGAGGCGGCGTGCGTCTTGGCCGGTAGCCCGCCGTGGGACCTAGAGGCCGGGGTCCTGCAGATGGTCTACCGGCGCTGCGCGGAAGCGCGTGAGGAGGGTTCTCCCCCACTCCCGGAAGAGGTCAAACGCTGGCGCGAGCTGGCGCGCGATAGCCTCTTCCGCGACTGGGCAGAGAGAATGGTCGACCCGGTGGTGAGCCGGGAACTTTTGGAGGCCGTTCGACCTGTGCTACGCCCATGGGTCGAACGGAAGTTCGGGTCTATGACCTACCACCTCGCGCAGGTCCTGACGGGGCATGGTTGCTTTGGAAGGTACCTGTGCGAGGTGCTGGGTCGAGAGCCGGACCCCCGGTGTCACCACTGCGGTGCCGACGTGGACACGGCGCATCACACCCGCGCCGTGTGCCCCGCATGGGCCGAGCCGCGGCGAGCCATTGCGGCCGCCACTGGAGGCGACCTCTCGCTGCCCGCCATAGTGCGAGCAATGGGCAGCGAGGAAGGATGGAAGATGGTGGCGGATTTCTGCGCCACCATCATGACGGCGAAAGAGTCGGCGGAACGGGAGCGCGAGGTCGACCCTCTCTCGCATCCGATCCGCCGACGGCGAGCGGGCCGCAGGCGACGGGCGTATGTCCGCCGCCTGCCGCCCTAACGGGGACTTGCGGGCGTCGGGTCGGGGGGTCCGGCGCTCGCTTAGAGGTCCCGAGCTGTAAGGCGTCTCGTCCTGTGTTCCGAGACGCCTTAAGCGGAGGGTTAGGGGTATAAACCCGAAGACGGGCCCACGCGGGCGGCCGCCGACGAGGTTGTGGTATTTGGCGCTGCGTTCCCACAACCTCGTCCAAACGCGGTGAGTTGAACACCTTGGGGTTTTAGTGGGTATAGGACCGTATTGTGACGGGAGTCCCACATACTCACCGCGCGCCCCTCCTTATTGGCGCGGTGAGATGCGAAAAGCATTTCCCCAAGTAAAAAAAAAAAAAAAAAGGTTGTTGAGTGGCGCAACTAAGAGAAGTCAAAGTTAAAATAAGTATATTAAAAGTTTAGTTAAGTATATAGTTAGTTGGTGGTGACCTCTCTCTGTCTCTTCTTATTTAAGTAGGTACCTGCACTTATACAAAGAAACCCCTTCCGTAAACAGTACGGCACACCTTTAGTTTCTGAAATTTATTTTATTTACTTTATTTTATGAAATAGGTTACCCACAGGGTGTACACCAAAAAAATTACAGTGTAATATTCTACAAACTAAATATGCTAAGTGTCACCCCAATTATAGGCAACAACGGCATGCTTAGAAATCCAAGAATAAGGTTACAATGTTATATCGATCTTAACATTAAAAATAAAATTTAGACAACATTTTGGTAACCTAACAAAAACATGTTACAGATGTGAGGCAACCGCTGCCTCTTTAGAATCATCAACATCCTTAATCTGTGCCAAATTGGAATCCATTATCAATTGCCTAATAGAAGATACTTAGGCCAAGAGCAGGAACGGACTATGCAACCTCTCCTGCAATTCGCGGTTCGTTTGACACACGTAGATCCAATTAGAATCATGACAGGTTCTAATAGAATCTCTGGCTAACCCACAAGGGACATAAGAGTCCATTTTAGGTCACACAAAGGTAAAGGAAGCCTTACGTATAAAATCCAACGGACGCCGTCTATCGAGAACGCAAACCTCTTGAGACGAGCGAGTTGCGAGATGAAATTGGATTGTCAGGTACACGGATGACACTCGGTTTATTTCGTATGTCGTAAATGTTGAAAATATGTACTTTATAGCTTTTACCGCGAATTGAATGAAGCATAGTATTCAAAGCGTAGGTCCTTGAATAAAGATAAAAGTTTCTGTTTCTTTTTTTAGGATTCCGTACTTCAAGAGGAAAAAAGGAACCCTTATAGGATCCCTTTGTTGTCCGTCTGTCCGTCTATCTGTCAAGACCCAGAAACGCGTGGACGGATCAAGTTGAAATTAATACCCAATACTCAGGTCTGCAACCTCATGCAGCCGTTAAAAAATCAAACTTCTACGTCAACCCAACCAAAAGATATGGCCGCTTATGTCGCCTTTCCCGCATATTTCTATCAAAACGCGATTAACTCAAAACCTATATGCGCCGGTTTTTTTCTCGTGTGGTTTAGTTACCTACCAAACCTATTTGTCAGAGATATTCAGGTCGCTTGTAGGCCTCTGACGTGACCTAATGACTGCTGCCGAGCGACAGCAACCGGGACCAACTGCGTAACGTGCTTTCCAAGGCACGGAGGGGCTCAGATAAAAACCTCACTAGCGGCTACCTATGCAGATACTGATCTATTGAATATTTCGACATAGGCATAATTCCGCAAAGAATAAGGGCGAAAGTTTTGTTTGTCAAAATAAAGTTCTAGGTTACTATGGCTCGTCGCTCCGCAGCAGTCGTCAGGCCACGTCAGGGGCTTACAGGCGGCCTGAATAACTCTGACAAAAGGTTTGGTCACTAAACTATACGAGAAAAGAATACGACATCGACATATACGTCGTCAATAGTTTCTATTGATCTATTACATCCTTAGATGACATAAGAGTACTCGTTAAAAAAACTAGTACGCATACAATACGCAAATAATTCGATCTCAATTTCTAATACCGGTTTTTTGGCGATCGTTGCGCGAATGACAACCGTTGAACACATCTGACTAGTATAACTTGACTACTTTAGAATCAGCAGACTTACCGCTTACGTAAGTGGTAAGTTAATAAATGTTCAAATGATTTACGATAGGTGGAGTTTTATGCCGTTTAAACTTAATTACCAATATACTACGTGTGAAATCAATTTGTCAATCTTAGTGGTTATAATTACGAAGACTAATTGCAGCCTTCACTATTTTGCGCACGATTTCTTTCGTTGAAGTGGGTGTAAGCTTACCTTGATAATACGTGTTAAAAACAGTCTCTAAATTTACTAAAGTTAATGTTGCCTTGATAAATACGTGTTAAAATTCGCTACCATTTCCAAAAGAGCTTTATATTAATTTATAAAAAATTAACATCTAATTTTGCTTTTAAATTAACGTCTAATTTGTCTGTTTGTGTAAAAATAAATTTGTTTGTAGGGTTCCATACCTCAAAAGATAAAAATGAACGAGAGTTAGAGGGATTTTTTAATTAAATAATTACTGATATAGGTAGAGCGGAATTTATCGTATTAAAATGACACGACAAAATCAATTCTGCGAAACTTAATATGCAGTGATAAAGTGTAATACTAGAAGCGATGTAAACATATTAGTATCATAATACGCAAGGCAAGTGGCACACGCTCCAGATAGCGACCGGTTCGGTGCGCGATTTTGCGCGGCGACGCGTTCGCACGCAACGCGTTGCGTAACCACGTCTGATTGGACGCCTCGCCACGCTGGTAACGGAGTCGTCGGGGTGTACATAGTGGTCGTCAGTTTTGGTGACAAAAACAGCATTTCAATTCATTCATTTATTACAATTTTATTCAATGAAGTGGTGAAAAAGGATAGATTTATTCTGGCTTCTATGAAACGAGTCGTTCGTCCCTCTGGATATGATGTGCTTCCATGGATCCAGAAATTGGTATTTTGATGAACCACTAGCGGTTTCGTTCTCGTCAAAATGCGTAATACAAATTCTGAATAAGAATAACCACTTATAAGTAGTTATTAAGTAATTTATTCGTCATTATTTTTAAAGATGTTCTCCTCAGCATTGGCACCTATTCCTTGGAAACTGGTTTAAATTTAAATTCAAAAAAATATTGACGTGCAAAAATAAATAAATAAGAAATAAATAATCACTTGTAATAAAGGGATTTGATTTGGACTATGTTCGCCAACCGCAACGTCAATGTGTGTGTCGCGCGTCGCGTCGCGTGCGCCGGCGCACGTGTGCCTTGACTTGACGCGCCGATAAACCCACACTTTCTTTGTTTTAGCCTTAACGTGCAGAGAATATGGTCTAGACTTAGGCCCATTTGCAATAACAAGTAGTCCAAGAGTTAACGACTTAACCCAAGTGTATGAACAGTTAACTCTTGGGCTACCATTGGGCTGTTATTGCAAATGGGTTGGTATGGTTAATCCATACACGGTGAACAAATTTAAACATGATGAAAAATTTCTTGCCGTGGGCAGGACTTGAACCTGCGACCTTTGTCATCCGTGACACGCTCTTACCAACTGAGCAGGTTCAAGTCCTGCCCACAACTTTTTCATCATGTTTAAATTATCCTTATTAAACTTTATCCTAAAAACAGCCACGTCCGAGATTCCGTTGTGAAGTTTTCTAAATGTACTGTATACCGATAGTGAACGACAGTTGGAAGTAGAGTTAAGATCTCGTCTTAAATTCTTAAAATCCTTCTTATGCGCAGAGGGTTTCGTCTATCATCTATCATCTATCGTGTCCACATTTAGGAGCCTCGCACATGTATACAGTTTCCACGGGATAAGTCGAAAAAACCTAGGAATATTCATTGGTACATCCGGTCAAACAGAGAAAAGTGTACATGGGAGTTTTTAAGGTTGAGATTATTTACAAAACTACAACTACTTTACCTATTTCAAGAATCATTTCACTGTTAGATAGATAAAAGTGAAAACTATGTAACAATAGGTAATTAAATTCAGTCCGGTATTATTTATTTATTTATTTAATCTTAGTTACATTTTATGTATCGGGCGAACTTAATGCCTTGCGGCATTTTCTTCCAGTTTACCTTGGGGCATGCAGAGATTGTTTGGGCTTAAATTCATTAATTAAGTTCAGTAAAAGTAGTTTTTGAGAAAATCTCAACTTTATTGAGGTCCTCTGTATACTTTTCTCTGTCTTTGTGTGTAATGGTTCTTCTTCACATGGCTGACCTGACCGGAGATCGAACCTGGGACCTCCGTATCGAAAGTCTACTGCCAAAACCACTACACCACCGAGCTCTACATGTACTTATGTATATTTCATTTCTTATCCACAAAGCCATTTTTATCTTGGCCATTGTTTCTTACATTACAAGTCGGGTGAAATTCCACCCACCTCCAACGGTTATCGAATACCTAATTACCCGGCAAGTAGGCCGTGACGATTCTGTTACGTAAGACCCTCCAAGGTCGATCGCGCCGTTTCGCTACTTGATTCCGGACGTAGTGATGTCTTGCGTTGCGTCGCTTCGTAACGTATTGGTCTAGACTCAGGACCATGCTCAATTTTACGGACGAAATCATATCGAGTAGGTTCTCTTGAAAATGGCGGGAAACGACGGTTGCGAAATTATTTGATAATTTTCCTTTTAACGTCTACAGGGACTATTTTGTGTTTAATATCACGTTAAATTAATCAGAAAATGTTCGCGAATGACAGTACGGTAAAGTTATTGGATATTTATGCAAGATCTGAAGTTTCAAGCTTTTATCAAGAGTTCCCGCTACAAGCTCGGGAGTGAACGTGACTGTCGAGCTGCTTCGTCCAGAGTGATGACGCTACGGCGACTCCTGTGGATGAAGACATGAAGATGCGGCTACCCAGGGTGAAGACGCTACTGCGACTCCCCTGGAGGAAGATAGAGGACAATTGAATGTATTGAATTTTCTGTAACATGACATTGGCAAATGACGAACAGTCGAGTCCATTAATATATAAAAAAAATCATATCGAGTACGAGCCGGTCAGAAAGTAACATTGGAAATACTGTGGATTTAGTACCATTAAATTCTTTTTATTTGCGCCATAACGGTTGAATCCGTACTTCAAGTATAATGGCATAAAATTTTAAGCGTTGCCGCACACGTACCCACCCGGCACTGCCTCGCCTCGCTCCTCGCTGTCAATCAGTTGTCAAAAAAATGCGAGGCGATGTCGTTACGTAGGCGATTATTCATCGCACGTTTGGCCTTAATATTGTAAAATGGTATTAAATATGACCAATAGGTAAGTATATCACGACAATCATTCGTCTTATTGAAGAAAAAATCCTTTTCTAGGTATACCTTTATCATGGTTAAGTTATTCACAGTTGTTGTAACGGAAAGGTCCTTGGAAGGCTATTAAACATTAAAAACCTGAAATAAAATCTTTTGCCGTGTACTCACAACAACCATTTATTAGGAACACCATCTGACATTGTAAAATTCAAATTAAATTATTATTTTTAAATGGAAAAATATATATAGCGAAAGGAGGCCGCCACAGTTGTATCAGAGTTATTCTTTGGTTTGTCTATTAGCCATATTTAAAATCATTCAGAACTATCGTTCATATTTGGTCTATCCTAAAGTGGGTATAAGACCAGACTCTTCCCATCACTAGTTCCATTCTGGCTCGGATGGCGATGGAACGCTCTTCGATTTTATGTATATGCCTGATATCTTCACTGCGTCGGATAGTAAGGGTCCCAGAAAATATGTCGGTAAATATGTGCCATCCCTTATCTAGTGCTTTAGACCTCGAAGTTTGGGGGCAGTTAGGGTCTCGATAGCATACATTTAAGTCATTGTCTAGGCTTAAGTCATTGGCAATTTATAACCATAATTTGTAGTCATGTTGAGTAATGTTTTTGTATAACTTTTGATAATGTAATTTGATATATAATATATATTTTTATTTCACATCCAACTTACGAAAAGTATAATTAAAACTTACGAAATATAATTAAAAACTATTTAGAAAATATTTAAAACTACCTAGAAAAAAAATTATAACTTAGCTTGATTTAAAAAAATCAGATTTTTGTGACGTATTTTTATTTCCCTGCCAAAATACATAAAAAAACGAATATTGAGGCACTGCGCCATGCTCTTCATTGCACTCCGCCGCTGCGGAGCATCTTCTGTCTCACTCTTTCTTTTGACAACCATATACCGCCTTAATAAAATGGCGTAGTTTACAACTTTTCAAAGAGAGGTTTTGAAATCCACACCCACACCAGGGTTCTCTAGAACTTTATAAGACCGGCGAAACATTCCGCGACCTTCTATTAGGTAACTTATCCTATTTTTAGCCTTCCAGGAAAATTTACAAGTAAACACGTATTGTTGTAAGCAACGTTCGTTTTCTGACAATTTGCTATTTTGAATAAATAACTGTTTTGTTTAGATACAATTCTCATTGTGCCAGGACTTCATTTCATCTCTGCCTAGACCCTCGGGAAACAAATGACTTTATATATGTATTGATATTTATTTATGTATTGTGTAAAAGACATCGAAAGGGTAAGTTCGTCCAAACGTTAATTGTAACTGTATCAACGAAATAGGACACGAAGATTGCAATACAATATTTTTGAAAGGTTTAATTTCAGTATTTACCTATTTAATTCCAAGCATTGGATAAATAAACAAAAATTCCTCCCATTTGTTGCGTTATCCCAATTAGATTAAAAAAACTATAGATGCAAGGCAATTAAAAAATGCACTAAAAATCGGGTACTTAAGTAGTAAATAGAGGAGATTACTATCCGATATTTAGTGAGATTTTCACTTTGAAAACTATGTCCTAAATTGATATGTTATCTACTACTAAAATAACGCTAAATAATATCGCATTACACTATTTCCTCCTACAACCTTCCAAACCGACATCACAACAGCACTTCTATTTTTACAGGGCCATTACTGTCATCCGCAGACAAAAGTAGGGTAAACCTACCTGTTGCGGTCCGCGTCGCGTGTTCCGGAATTATTATGGTAATACCGCCATGCTGAATCTAAAGTGTGTGTACATAATAACGGCGTTATGTGTAACGTGACGTCACGACAGGTATAGTGCTGGAAATTGGTTCGTGTTTCGCTTAAGGGGCAATATCCAGATGGAGCTAGCAATCTTAAGAACAAATGTTTCTAATAATTAGATTAGTGATGAAGTTTGGTTTTATTATAAAACAAGGATTTATCATGCTAAAATATTTCGCAACTATGATTATCTTAATTATCTATATTGCTTACATTAAAAATAATTAAAATAATGACAAGAGTAGGTACTGAGTATTTAAAAAGCAGTATAATTTTCTAATAAGATAAGACGTATTTTAAGAGATGTTGCCATTATTTTTTTAAGATTGGTGGCGTGGGTAGAATATGCCCCTTAATTGCGATCTGCACGCGACAACTATATTTTACTTTCAGTTTAAATGGATGATTACGTTATTACTAGAACAATTTACTTATTAGTGTATCTTTTTCTGTTACACAAGGGGCGGATAAGGGTGTGATTATTGAAACCTGACTGTCAATTTAACAAGAATCGAAAAATACTATCTGGTGTGGAACAACTTTCGTAACAGGATTCTCTCTCCAACAACCTTCATCTTATACAATTAAAAACTACATAGAACTAGAAATTTTTAGGTATAAATAGTTGAAACAAAAAAATCCAAAACTGTTGTTTCTCATTATTTTCAGACTCTATAATAAAGAGAATTGCTTTCATTTTCATTAAACATCCCGTAAAATAAGCTTTAACGAAGCTTTGCCTTTTTAAATATTAAAAAAAAGTGCAGATAAGAAAAGAAAAATGTTTACTTATTAAGCAGACGTTGATTAATTTGCTTGTCGTAAACAAGGCATTATGACCAGCAGCTATTTTACGACGTGGCTAATTTATCTCATAAAGCCTTAGATTAGGAAGACTATAGATGCAAGGTTCGAATATCGCACTAAAAAGATCAGATTTAGTGCAATCTCGCTCTGCTTCTCTTGTCTTAGTGTTAGTTTTGACGATCTGTCAAAGCAACACTTCAAATTAAAACCATGAAGGAAAAAATCGACACGTGCTATGGATTATACCATGTTGTATCTATTTTACACTTCATTTAGTACCTATATATTACATTTGAAATTCGGTAGCTGTCCAAACCTGAGTAAATAATCACCCTTATGTTAAACGAAAAACAAGACAGTTGCTAAAATTTCGACTTCGGTCACTGCGATGTAAATCTCAAAGAACGCTCTCAACGTGTTGGTGCCATTATTAGTGCATTTACCCTGTATCTATAGAAAAATTACAGCAAAAAAAGCCTTATTATAATTTGGTTATGACTCCAAAGGAGACGATTGTTTAATTTATAGGAAATGTATTGATACGAAACTAAACTATCAATACTTAAAAGATAACAGAAGCGATAATATGTTTTATAATTAGTATGTTTAACAACTTGTACTAACATATTATTATATATTAATTAGATAAAACGGGAATTACCGTGTTAAACATTTATTATTATTGATGTCTCGATATTTCGACAGCATTGTAATTCATAATTCCCGTTTTATCTAATTAATATGTATACAAACCGTGAAAGTTTAAAAAGTGATATTATTATATGTTTTATTATTATTTATTGTAGGGTCGGGATCAAAGTTGATACATCGCTCTTATTGATTACATTTTAATTAAACAAATAATGTTTGATAACATGTAAGAATGTTTGTTATTATTATTGGTAACAGATGATGTATTTGTATAGCCATTGTGTTTTTGGTTCCTTATTGTTACCTTTGACTTACAGTGTTTTGTTTTCTTATTGTTAAGGGGAATGAGATTTGCCGCTCTATACATATTGTTAACGGTAATCAAAATAAATAAAAAATCCTGGTTATAGTTTTAATTCTACAAGCAGAAATTATTTAAAAAAATACTGCATCATTACTCTCTCCTCAGCGTTGGCACCTTTTCCTTGCAAAGTGGTGTAAATGTAAATTCAAAAAATATATTGACGTGCAAAAATGTACTCAACGTGCTTACTTGCAATAAAGAACTTTGACTTTGACTTAGATTAAATTTTTATAGCCTATGCCACTCCTACAGTCAAGACGAATCTAACGACACCTCATTAGACATACAAACTCCCATACATACATATACTCGTATTATACATACATATCGAAAAATATAACCCTTCTTCTTGCGCAGTCGGGTAAAAATGTAACATAGTTAGGAAACTAGGAACTGGGTATAACCTACCTACAATCGGAACTGAAACATATTATGCTCGTTCGTAAATGCATATATCAATAACATAACATTTGTTAAAAACCGGCTTCTATATAAAAACCATTATTATGCCGTCGCATCCGCTGTTTCTCGGAACTATTGTCTGGCTTCTTTTCCCGGAATTTTGATAAACATACAGACATAATTGTTTTATTTTGTTACAGTTAGGTATTTAGTTTAGTATCGTTAAATTAAAGGTATTGTTTACTATTCTTGGCCAATGTCAAAGCAATATTTCTATCATTGTCTTCCTTCCTTCCTTCAGGACAAAATTCATTCGTGCATAATTTTTATTAACTGTACGAAAGCCCACAATTTGACTACAATATCTAAATATTAAGTACATTTATAATAACGTAACATTCTCAAAATGTAAAGATTATTATCATTTTTCTAAAATAAAAATTGAGATGGACAAAACAATTTTAATTCAATATTAACAATGCTGAATTAAAATTTTTATGTACGAAATAATTTTGTATGACGGAATAGCGGAGGGTCAATCTACAATAACTGTTGATTACCACATTGATAAAGTTCAAAGTCTATCACCGAGATTTGGAACTTAATCAATCAAGGTAAAAACGGTGCAAGTATAGTACCTATGCGGTAAGATAGTTCGCGTAAATCTCAGACCATGTGGTTAGAGTCGACGGACGACGACGTATGGTGCGACAGTTAACTTATACAGGGTGTAACGGAAATGGTATATGAAGCTGAAGGGAGTGTGTTCAGTATTGGTAACTGAATAGCTTTTGTTCTACAATAATTTTATTATTCTATTAAAAAATAAATTATTGTTTCATACAGATCGACTAGCTGACCGGTACTAAATGTATGAAAAGTAAAAAAAAATATTTCTCGAAAATCGAAAAGTCGTAAAACAAAAGTTTTTAGTTACAAATACTGAACACCCTCCCTTCGGCTTCAAATATCCTTTCCGTTACATCCTGTATGGAGCGTCATCTCAACTGCCACAAGTAAACAAATTAACGCCGAATGAAACGGCAGCTGCGCACGAGTCGAATTATCTAGACGCTATGAGTAACGCGTTGTATTGTGGTAGGTACCTAGTAGTTTGCTGAAATGGTGACCGGCGAACGGACATGGGGTCAGGTCAATGACATTTTGTACTGATATGATAAAGTATGATTTGGGCATTTACAATGTATTAGAGCGAATATTTAGTTGATTATACTTTATTGCATACAAAAATTATTACTTACATGACAATGTATGTACATTGGTCGAGCTTATCTCTAATAAAGAGATTTCTTCCAGCCTGGCTTGTCCGGGATCGAGAAAATATAATTTATGATACAATAGACATGCTTATATGCACAATATATAACTAATGATAAAATTATATTAATAAGTAGGATAGGTTTTGGTAACTATACCTAACGAGAAGAATAATTAAAATGGCATATGTAACACAGACTTTTTTATTTTATTAAGTTGACCCCAAAATTCTTTTTACCATTACCACATCTAGGTTACCTCACAGTCCTGGTAATAAAGGTCCCACGAGTCAATTTACACGTATAAATAGCCTGCTATCACGCCCGCCCGTTAGCAGACAAAGGCCTGACTTCATCCGAGGTCGCCCAAGGTCGGGGTGACCTGTCGGCGATACACTTTTGTTCTAATGTTTTTTGACGGTTTCCTTCAAGCGGGACGATGCCTTGAATTTTGAATGAACGGCAGATTCCAGGTAATGATTTTTTTTAATATCATTAGGTCATTGGATACATTCGAGTTTATTAACACTTTAGCGTAGGTAAAGAAGAAAGTAAGAGCGTCATTAGAGCAAATAATTGTAAACAACAACCAATCAAAGTAACTAGAAAAACAAATAGCAAAAACAGGAAACACTTGGCTGTTCCTATAGTTTATAACGTCTGCTAATATTTTCTTTCGGTGTAGAAGTACCGAATAACTTTAAATTAAGGGCCTGATATGAGCCACCTAGCGCCGCCAATCTTGAAAAATAATATCTTCCAATTTATTAAATTTTATTAAAAAAGCTATGTACAAAATGTTTATTAGGATGAATACTATTTTTCAATATACATGGCATAATTGCGACAAGCTAAGTTGTAGTTCACAAATGTGCCAAAAACGGACGTTTTTCGCAATTATGCGAACTACAACTTATCGAAATTGAATCACGTTATAAATAAGCATTTAAAAAATAGTATTTATCGTAATAAATATTTCGTAAATTGCTTTTTTAATAAAATTGATTAAATTGGAAAATATTATTTTTTCAAGATTGGTGGCGCTAGTTGGCTCATATGTATAATAAGATAGCGAATAACCCGTGAAAAATTAGTGCAAGTTTTAATCATGTCAAAACTCGACCCCTATAATTAACTCGTAATTAAACATATGTGCATCATCCATTTATTGTCTGACAGACAAGACGGACAGATCGAGATAACGAATTAGAGCTTCCGTCGAGATGATAAATGAAACCGACGACTCATTCAATAGTCATACAAAACATGTGTCTATATAATCTTTTAGCTATGAAGAAATGAACGAAAATATAAAGAATTTCCTCAAAAAATAACTAAAAAAAAATACCGTATACTACATAATACCTACCTATACATATAGGTAAGTTAAAAATGTGTACAAAAATAAAATTTATGAACAAATAAATTAGGCATAGGGTGTACTCCAAGGTGTGACCTAAGTCTATTATGAACAAGGTTAAATAAGCTGTTTCAGGTACAGCAAGAGATTCTTGTTGCCTAGCCCACATAATATGGATACGTTATGGATAAATAATATGATTTACTTAGGGTTCTTTCTTATACAATAACCAAAATACCTATAACTTAATTAATAAATAAACATACGTATGTAGTAGTAAACATATGTAGAACAATACGATTTTAAAATCTGCCCAATAAAGTTCGTAAACCATCAAATTTTCCTTTTTTTATTGGCAAAGAGCAGATCGGTGCATACAGCCAAATTATGATAAATTCGATTCTGGGTATGTATGTTTATTTCTTATCATTATAACAGTAAACAGACATAGTCCTACAATGCGGCATGTCCTTGAAGGCAACGAGTCGACCTTGCCACAGTTTGCAAGGCGGCCAATAGCGACAACTTTTTTTTCTTTCTTTGCCAAGTTACCTCCGAGCGTGAAAAAATGTCTGCACGTAGTTTGGGGAAACCGGTTGCGACGGGCGACGGGTGACTTAAACAGGTGGTACTTAGTTGGGTAATACATGGTAACCCTGAATTAATGTTTATAATCGATAGTCTATAAGGTGACTCCATCAGCTGTTGCATTTAAAAAGGGGTATATTTTTTGAACCAAATTGACGAAAGGATCGAGTAGGTATTTTTCCATTGTATATGTGAATGTATGTTGGTTCCTGTATGACCTCCTGCAGTGCTGCATGATGGATTTTTCTTAAATTCTTATATACCACGGCACTGACAACTTTTGTAGAATAAATTGTAAAATACAATTGAAAATTTTGTGGACCAAGATTTTGGACCGTTCGTATTGGCTACGACATAAGAGTTACAATCGTACTACTTGTTCCTACCATTGTAGTACTGTCGAGTGTAGGTATTATTGTTAAAACAGCACCATTAGAATAGCGATAAGCAAAATGATAAAGACTGTCTAAACGTCATTAAGATAAAAGCTGGTTGATATTGTCTTGTCTTACCTATATGAGTAATTAGATAACTTTTAATCATTTAGAAAGTTTTATTTTCTATTTGCTTACCATTTTAACTTGACACTGCCTAGAGATATTTCGACGGGAAATTTAACGACGATTCTAAGAACAATATAACATTGCAAATACACAGAAATTGTTTTCTGCATTATGCCACGATCGACGAAAAATTATGAAAAATTTCTAGCCACTTGTCGTAGTTACAAGGTCGTAGGTTTAAGTCATTATTTTTAAATTAACATGAAAAAAAAACAGAATCAAATCCAGCTATAATCATTGATCTCTTATAAACAAAACAACTAGATACACAAATGTCTTACTAAAGCAATTTAAAAACAACGTCCAAATAACGGTCCCTTATTTTATTAACATCCAAATAATGTCCAATAAAGCAAATGAGGGTCCATTCATCCGTTTGGACCTTCTTTGCGCTCGGATATTTTTAGAAGGCAGACTGTGTAGGTATCTAGTTGTTTATCGTTCAAGTGTCAAAATGAAAACGATAACGAAAACGATTGAAGTCGCGGTCATCCCCCAACCCCCTTACAATGAACTCTTATAGCAGGATTACTTTCATAAAACAAAGTATTATTGAAGTAATCCTGCTATAAGAGTTCATGGTAAGGGGGCTGATCTGATTAGAGTCACAGTATCTCTGTCGGAAGAACGGATGTTAAGCTTGATTAACCAAAAAGAGAGTCAATGATTCTACTGCAGTGGGGTGGAGGACTTTCACCTCTCGACATTATGAGCCTTACGACTCCCGCTGTGGCCTCTAGGACCGATTTGGCATACTTTCAGCCATTCTTCTCGACGACACTGCGTCAGACAAATTAGGCACGAAGCCTCAACATGAGCGACATTGCGCCTCAAATACGCTACAGCCCCCGGAACTGTGCGTCCACAATGGGATGGTACTTAGAGCAGCTAACTCACCCTCATCGACTGTTTCACTGAGTAGAAACGGACTCCCCGTCTGTACGGTTATCGAAGTTGTATATATACGAAGCGTCAGGAAAATTTCAATAGCGCGTTGTAGGACTATCGCTTATAACTCCCAAAATAATCAATTCCCAAGGCTAAGACTATGTTTATAGTCATCAGAAAAGATGTAGATTTCATTAAAAGTAGTTGAGTTTTGATAATTGCGATTTAGAAATATAATTTGTTATCACAGTGAGAGATAGCGATATACATGAGTCATAAGTGGGACAGGAATGGCAATAAATAACAGCTGGCGAGCTCGCGACGATTACGCCATCTCGTAGCTAGTGTGTGAACTACTTAAAATAAGGTCAGAACCTTGAACTTCAATTGGGGGACCAAATTAATTGACTGATTTTTAATATGATTATTTTTAATTTAAGTTTTTTGTAAGAAGTATAAAATAAAATGTGATTATACAATACATATTATAAAGTAGGTCTACAATGCGCAAAAGCATACAAAAAAAATCCAGCATACTTCGTTATCACAAATAAAACGTAAGTAACCATTTCGTTACCATTATTAATACTATTCCTTCCTTCCTTCGGTTGTCTGGAAGAAATAGCTCTAAGCGATAAGGCCTTTGTACAAATTGGTTCACATACTGATTTATATGTAAGTATATGTTTCTCTGTGCAATAAAGTGTTTATATACCTTCCTATTAGATATATTTCCTACACTATAGCCTACACCTAATACATAGGTACAGCTAACAGCAGATTGGACTTTGGACCGTTCTTATTATCTGCGTCATAAGAGTTGAATTCGTACTGCAAACGTTACTATTGAGCTGTTTGTTTTTGTCTTTGTCCATACAAGAAAATTACGACAAAACACAATATATTCATATTCATTTATTTATAGTATTAAACATACATGGTCAATAATAATAATAAAATTACATCAGGTAGGTATTTATCAATATTATGTCATCAAATTTTTAAAATTAAATAATAATAAAAATTGTTAATCATATAATTAAAATATCACGTGCGAATAAGATAATTATTTCAATTGAAAAATGTCAAGTAAATAGGTATTCATTAAAATTATATGTGACAATATGACACATGGTAAACTAAAAACTTATCAATACATTTTAAAACACGTGTTCAACGCGTGTTCATATTTTAGGTAGGTACCTATTTACAAGATTTTGCTCAAACCAATGCTAACTCATTTTCAATAAAATTCTCGCCGTGACTCAAAACTCAAATAACCATTTGTTAAATCGCTCCCGGGTTCAAATACCGGTTGGGATCATTGTCTGTTTACATTCTACGAGTAGGTATTTATCATTGTATCTGCGTACTGCTCAAAGATAAGAAGGGTGTCCTGATTTGTAAAGAAAGAGTCATTTTGTCTATACTATATATTATATTTATTTTCAACGACTGCCAGTCTGTGCGCTTATTAACTCAAGAACTGTTAAAAATACTTATAGGTCATCACAACTCTTTTTTTGTATATCAGTTCTATAGTGCATACTGGAAAGTTACTAGAAACCTGTCTACTAGTAATATAAATTTTCAAATCAAATCAAATATTTTTATATTTTTTATTAATTCAGATAACAAGATCCATTTTGTGTTTTAGTAGTTATACTTAAAGCTATGTTAGTACTTACATAAATAAAATAGGGAGTTCAAAACAGTAAGTATATTTATGTGTTCATCTCCTCCACGAGCCGATTTTACAATCCATCAATTAGTTTTTGCTAAAATCTCAAACATAATGAGTCTGTTTTCAATTTACATAAATATGAATAAAGAATAAGCCTGCACGGCGGGACGCCAACGTGTCGCATTCACCTTCATAAAGACTGTCGAAATCGGTCAAAACTGTCGATCTAATAGCGTATTCGACAAGTATCGAAAATTGAATGTTTATGATTTCATTGAAAATAGGCACAAATTAATGACCAATTGAAATTAGTTGAAAAATTAAGTAACTACAGGCATTTAGAAACGTTGTGTTAGAAAGAGACAGAAACAGTACACGACATATTGTGGTTCTGACGTCATACTGAGGTAACATACACACTACATACTAAAGACTGTTGTGCTAAAAAGAGATGGAGCATCCCCCCCACCACTCGACTTAATCGCTTAATATCTTCGGTATTATTCAGATATCGATATACTGATTTCACAGTTCTCTTCGGCAGGAATATGAGAGTTGATTGATGCAATAAAATTTTTTTTTGTCAAACCGGCTTCAACAAAGTGAGTTATATCCGTTTAATATTTATATACCTCTATGTAGTATGTATTATAATCATTTTTGTCTTATTTAAGTATTTATTTATTTATTTTTATTTATTTATTTATTAAGGAAGACATACAGCTTCTATAATACATATGAGTATGGAAACTTAAGAATAGTACATCATAGTATGCCGTAATATATATTATTTATACTTATTTATTTATTTGTACACAACTAATCATTAGTAATTTATGCACCTAATCAATATAACTGTGATGCTCTATCTATTTATCTATATGAATATTTGTAATTTGTTCTTTGCTTTTGTAAATTCGTGGAAAACTGTAATTGGCTCTTCTTAGTTGTAATCATATTTTTAAGACCTATTACTTGTAAATAGCTGTAGTTTTCCCTAATAAAGAAAAAAAAAAATTGTAGTACTGCCTCACTATAGTTTTAATTCTAGAATAAACTGTTTTGCAACTCAAAATCTGTACTAAAGTATGTATATAGTGTGGTAGTTAGTGGTGGCACTTTATTGGCAATAAATGCGCAAGACCACTTAAGGAGCTCGAAATCGGCGATGGTATCAAGGATACACCGAAAGCGGATAATAATAGCAGTGTTGACTGACTAGTATTGAAAATATATTTATTATAACGGGGATCGGTTGAACTATCTGTAATGCTAAGCCATTCAGATAGTTCAACCGACCTATTGTATATATAGTTTTTAGTTTAGTTTATATTTTCTAGGTTAATATTATAATAGTTATTTTTATTTTTTATTGTTTTCGAAATAAATATCCTATTAATTTATTATTGAATGATATTAAGAGCCTTCATAGAGCCAACTAGCGCCGCCAATCTTAAAAAAATAATGTCTTCCAATATAATAAATTTTATTAAAAAAGCGATTTACGAAATGTTTATTACGATAAATACTATTTTTTAAATGCTTATTTATAACGTGATTCAGTGTCGGTAAGTTGTAGTTCGCATAATTGCGATTTCGCGCATTCGCGCACGAAGAAACGTCAACGGCGACGTGGCGCGCTCACCTTGAAAAAGACCGTCGAAAATGGTCGAAACTGTCGGTCTAATTGCCGACTTCAACAATATAAGTGAGTGATATCCGTTTATATGTAATAATTTGCAATAAAACTATCCCCTTTTGATTAATTTTTAGGTTTCCGTGCCTCAAAAGGAAAAAGGAACCCTTATAGGATCACTTTGTTGTACGTCTGTCTGTCCGTCCGTCTGTCTGTCAAGACCTATATCTCAGAAACGTGTGGACGGATCAGGTTGCAATTAATACCAATGTAACACTCAGGTCTGCAGCCGTGAAATTCGTCATAAACGGCCATATCTTTGCTGGTTTATTTTTTTCACGTCTGCATGAGGTTACAGACTTGAGTATTTGGTATTATTGTCAACTTGATACGTCCACGCGTTTCTGAGATATAGGTCTTGACAGACTGACTGACGGACGGACGTACGTACGTACAGACAGACGGACAACAAAGTGATCCTATAAAGGTTCCTTTTTTTCCTTTGAGGCACTGAACACAAAAAAAAGCTTTTTTTTAATTTAACTCGATGATTCAATGGTACTATTGAGGGTGAATCATCATACTGCGGGAAAACAACCCCTAAAACACGGTGTATAAAGAAGTCCGATGTATGCTGATTCCCATTTGTCCTACAGGGTAAGTAGCTCATGCCCAAAATTTTTGGTTCATTCTGTCCGTAGTACTAATCGTATGACCAACCCCTTATAACTTAAGGCATAGGTCACCAATAAATTAGTGCAGCAACCCCTGGGCACTTAGCGGGAACTTACTATTATTGTTCACTTCGGCTGGTTTATTGCTCACATACTTTAAGTGAAACACTACGAGTAGCAAGAAGAGCCTGAACTTAATTAATGACTGGCATTTTACAAATGGTCATTTATAAAAATAAAATAGCTAAAAAATTGCATGTGTGTAAAAATTATAAGTAAAAAATCTGGTAAATAAATAATATAATCTAAAACTGATAATAAAAATAATCAAGTCACATTTGAAAAAACATTCATGCGACTGCTAAAACAACACCTACATGCTAAATGCTATTTAAACACAGTAGAGCAATTTCTAAATGAGAAAAAATAATAATAAACAATCGTTACCTACTACTTACTTAGTTACTGCAAATTACATTATAATTATTTGAACAAAAAATATCGTCTCTCTCTCTTATATTGCTGTGCCTAAACAAGGTCCATAAATAACATTGTAACATTTTAATGTTAATTATATAAACATCTGTATTATAACTTGAGCAGTAAATAAATTGAGTATTGAATTTGATAAATGGAGAGGAGGCGAGAGTTGTATGCAAGGATCGCATCAGATGGAAGCCCATCGTCTCTGCCTACCCCTACGGGAAACAGGCTTGAATTCATGATGATAATAAGGTTGATATAATTTCGGAAAAATATGCAAGTTTTTAGGTTTTATATTATGAACTTGCATCAATATAAAAGTCTCTAGCAGTAGTCTAGCATCCAGTCTCTCACAAAACGATATTCACTAGTGAACTGGAAAAAAAACATAAAGTACAGCCTAAACGGTATCTGGCACGAGTCATAGAGCATTGAGAATGGAGATGCTTACTATAGGGAAGCCGTGCCTGCCTGGTGTCGCAGCAGAATAAAGCAAAATAAATACCTGAATAGTAAAATAATTCCGTTCTAATTTTAAGCTAACTTTGACAGTTCTAAAAATAGTGCCATCTTTTTTATAACTTTGGTGTAGGAAGCATTTTTAGACCTATCAGATTAGAGGTACCATTCCGCAGCTGACCGCAGATATCAACAGCAGACGACGTGTCGCCACGACATGCGGTCGGGCTACGTGTCGTCTGCTGCTCGACCCGTTGCAGTGACACCACTGACACCGTGACACTACAGCTGTATTACCGTTCTCAAAATGATGAAATCATACCATGTCATAGCGCGTCGAACAGAGACGCCGCTATACCAACGCAATAGCACTGTCCCTGTCATGCACGATATGACATGGTATGTTTTGATCGTTTTGAGAACCGTAATAGCCCTACTGATCTCTATGTATTTCTATGTTGTACTTTCCGTAGCCTAGCGGCGTGGTCTGGGCGGCACGGCATGACCCTGACGACAGACGACATTGATGTCTGCGGTCGGCTTTGGAATGGGACCTTTAGGTTGGTTTTATAACGCGCAGGGCAGAATTACCTACTACAAATACGCGCTCGAGTTGAAGACTCATAAATATCTTCTTTCTGCATTGTACTGTTTTAAATATGAAGAAAATAACTGCTGCAGATGTTGTACGGACAACAGCATATCAATGGTAACACTTGCAGTACGAATTCAACTCTTATGACGCAGATAATAATAACGGTCCAAAGTGTTACACTTGATTTGCTGTTAGCTTATTAATAAAACCTGAGGGGAAAGACCTTTGCCCACCAGTGGGACGATTTACAGGTTAAAAAAACATTTCATCACTTAGGTCAAATTAGGATATGGCTTTTTAAAAGGTCTCTGTGCATGAACGTTGGAGGAGAGTAAATTAATGCAAAGGCGTCTCCATGTTGAAAGCTCTTTGGCTATATGGCGAGCACGGCAATTGAAAGAAGACAATTGCTAGCAGGAAATGAGCGGAAGGCACCCAGGTACGAAAAAAAAAGAGAACAGGTAGAGAAAAGGGGGGCGAAAGGGGTTAGGGATAGGGTTGCCACCCGTACTCAAAAATAAAGTCAAAGTCAAATTTGTTTATTGCAAGTAAGCATGTTGTGTAACTGTAGAGTGTAGGTATACCGCAGCCGAAATCAAGTGTCTTATTTTGTAAACAAAAACTACTCTACCCTACTAACATTTTAAGCTGTTCTGTGATTATTGCATAGTTATTTTCACATTATTAGATCGGATTACTTTATTTTGACAATGATGAATTGAACAGGTTCGATCAATTAGTTCCTACAGTGTTACTTCACAACATGTAATTAGACGATCATATTTGTTTACAAAATAAGACACTTGATTTGGGCTGCGGTATACATTTTTGCACATGTATTTTTTTGAATTTACATTTACACCACTTTGCAAGGAAAATGTACCAAGGAGTAATAATAATAGAGTATTTGTTTTCTTTTTCGTATTATCTTTATAATCTATGACACCCACGAATGAAGGAACGACTGGCTGGGGTAATCAAAGACGCCGTTGTAATATGTAAATTTTTACCTCTTGTTTTTTTATTGTTTTAATTTTCAATTGACGTCGAACCCATATAAACAGATAGTTTATGACATATGAGAGTGAAAGTAGGTATATAGGTATCTTTTGATCGTAAGTATATTCTACCGAAATGAAAAAAAAAACCTGTATTCGTCGCTAAAAGGTGGCAACCCTGGCTAGGGGCGAACGTAAACAAGAAAGGATTCATATTGTAGTGTGGAATGTCGGGATGGTGATTGATTGTAGCTAGTACCTACAGTTTCTTATTGGTATATTTTTACTCGACTGCAGGAAATAGGAGGGTAATGTTTTTCGAATGTATGCCTAGGTATTTGTTCTTTGATGCCACTAGATAGGGAGCCACTGCTGAGAGTTTTTTGCCACTTTTTCTCCTCAGCGTTGGCACCTTTTCCTTGCAAAGTGGTGTAAATGTAGATTCAATAATGTATACAACGTGCTTACTTGCAATAAAGAAATGACAATGCCAGATTCTGCCCCACCATCAACCGCATGATGAACAAGATAACGAATAAATGTAAAAATATCTCCGTTTTTTATTAAATGGCAATGTCATGACTTTGACACTGACGTAAGAAAAACTAAATTCCACGTCTGTGATCAGGTCGAATCTAACGATACCTCATAGGTACCTCGAAATCCATCAAGCCTGAACAGCTACTGGGGAACCGACATACAAAAACATTACTCTTGTACTTTCGACAGTCGGGTAAAATAATACACTACACGGAATGGTATCTGTTCTAATCCCGGTCGGAATTTATCTCAATTAAATTCGCACATCTGCTTAAAAAACTTACATTCAACTCCTTAGAACGGCGAATTTAATTCCAAACGAAGCGAAAGCCTCATACCTGTAAATAACAGAAATAAACTTTAGTCAAAGCTAACAGTAGGAACAAGTTTAAGAACTCGAGGCCAAACTTTACCTGCAACCAGGGCCAAATAAGCCTAGGTTTAAAAAGATAGGTAGGTATATGTTCTGTATTAAAGTCTGAATATGTTACACTCCAGTTTTTTTAACCTTGAACCGAATTTGATATTACGAATAAATCTTTAAACGCACACCGAAAACTTACACTGAAAAAAATCGTCACATGTCAATATATTTTTAATTATAAGTATAGATAAACATGGATTGTGTTGATCTAAGAATGACGAAAGAATGAGAAAATATTTACTTATTTCATTAATTGATTTGACATTGTTTTGAGTAGGTATGATGTAGGTACGGACAACAGCAGATCAATGGTAACACATGCAGTACGATTTCAACTCTTACGACGCAGATAATAAGAACGGTCCAAAGTGTTACACTTGATCTGCTGTCAGCTGTAAGAACTTTATGGAATAAGTAATAAATAATACATAGGTACATATCAATAAAAATATAATAATAATGGTTAGGCCGAGCATTAAAAATTAAGATAAGTTATTGGACCCGGTATAAACCATACGGGGTTGTCTCCACCGATCCCAGGATCCGTTTGGATTGGAAACGGATCCCAGCAGTTTGTCTCCACCGATACCGGGATCGGTTTCCAACACAAAAAACAATGCTATATCGAGTAAGAGAGTCGTTCCCAGAGGTCCATGAATCTATTGTTCTCCTTTTCCCACCAGGTTCACGGCAAATTAAAATCGGTTTTCAAATCTTCATACACGATTTCTCAATAGGTCCACGACATTTATTCAAAGTACAGTCAGTAAAAACGCTTCAGGACCATTTCGCCACCATCTAGATCAGTGGTGTGTAAACTAGTAACTAATTAAAATAGAGCGGCGACTAGTATTAGCATCCGCAATCTGGAATGGTTACAATTATAATATTTTTAATAGATATCATTTCCTTTAAGTATGATGTAGAGTCTCGATAGATTGTCTTGATTTAAGAATTATGTTTTATCCGTGTACTACCATGGAATTGAAATACACTGTAAAATACAAGTTGAATTCTCTGTAAGTATTGTATATTTCCCGTCTCAGTTGCTGGCACGGATCGGCTTACGGATGGATAAGCCAAACCCAGCGTCGGACGTGATCGGAGTGACGAGTTCTTATCCATAGTCTATATACTCCATGCCTCGTTGCCCCTTGTTCTAAAATATTGCGAAATTCAACTGCAGACAGAATTTGGAATGATTGTCGTATATATGAAACGGCATTGATTTTATTAGAATCCATTTCATACCAAGTCACAATAGATAGGTAGGTTGCTGTAAAAAAAATATACCTACATCAATATTATATCTATACATAATATAATAAGACTGTAACATTGGATATATTTGAAAAGAATAATTGTAATGTGTTTTAGGATCGATACTGATGCCAAAACACTAATTTTTAGAATTTTTGTCTGTTTGTCTGTGACTTTGTGCAAGTATCACGCTATAACTACTGAAGGGATTTTGATGGGAGTTTCACTAGGAGATAGCTGAAATATTCGGACAGCTCATAGGCTATAAGCCATGGCGGTATGTGATGTGGAAACAAAGATCCAGAGAGAAAGATCTGCCTCCTGATCTCCTCCATTTAGGTTTAGATTTGGCAGCCATGACAGAATCGTACCTAAATATAGATTAATAAAAATTACTACTTAATTAGTACGAACGACAGCTCCGACGGCTCCGACTTTCTTCTTTCTTTTCTCGTGTGGTTTAGTGACCAAACCTATTTGTCAAAGTTATTCAGGCCGCCCGTAGGCCTTTAACGTGGCCTAACGACTGCTGTCAAGCGACAACAACCGGGACCAACTGCTTAACGTGCTTTCCGAGGCACGAAGGGGCTCAGATGAAAGTGTCACTAGCGGTCACCCATCCAGGTCCTGACCTCGTCCAACGCTACTTAACTTGTACGATCGTTTTCAACGTGTACTCGCAACTGGCCTTTTTTGACCCAGGTAAAACATGTAGCCATGTACCACCACGCTCGGGGGAGCGTGTTGATTATGTCGGGCTCGCCGCCCTGAAGGGGCGGAATATCGACTAAACCTCCTGGGGTTTTCCACCTCGACGAGCCCCTTCAACTCTTACGACTCAGATAATAAGAACGGTCCAAAGTGTTACACTTCATGTGCCTGGGCTGAACATGAAAAATTAACTAACAGTTTAACTTCCCAAAGCAAGTAAAAAATAACCAGATTGTTTCGTTGTACAGTTTCGTGCAAAATGAATGGAACAAGCGGAAAAGAACGAAATTATTGCACATTTTCGTGCAAAATAAAAGAAACGGCTCAAAGGAAACTGACAAAGACACGTTTCAGAAAAAGTTTCCGAAGCTTTAGCGCGGAAATTGCCACTAACGATTGTATGAATGAATTGGATCTAGGAAGAAGAGACAATAATTTTGTTCTCATAGTTTTGTGAGAGTTTCAGGAACTTTTATCTCGTGCTAGAACACAGAAATATGGCATTGATGATAACAGTACAATAATTGATAATATGCTACCTAATATACTAAATAACACATCAAAGGAAACAGAAAAAACCCGATAGATTTAGAAACCAACTTATCTATGCCATTATCAAAACTTTATGTCCGTACATCAATATACTCCTGATTAGTTCATCATCTGCAAATATAAGTTTGTAATAAGAAAAAAATATTTTTTGGGGAAGCACCATGTACAGGTAGAAGTAAGTATTAGGTATTAATTTCAACTTGATCCGTCAACGCGTTTCTGAGATCGACAGACGGACAACAAAGTGATCCTATAAGGGTTGAAAATTTGGTATCACGGTGTTGGTACACGCCCAAGGGTCACTGCGACCTCAAAGGTCTATTGTGGCCGATCCTATAAGGGTTCCTTTTTTTCTTTTTGAGGCACGGAACCCTAAAAACAATAAGCAAAAAAAACAAAACATACAATAAAGATTGTCGAGATAATGTGATGAAGCATATAACTATTTGCCTACTACATTATACAAAATATACAAAAGTATCTGTAAATATCCAATTGTTAAAAAAATATGTACCTACCTAAGTGTCATAATGAAAGTGGATACGGGATCCTAAATATGGCAATATAAGTACTCATGTATTTATATCATGTTAATCATAATGACGTCACTATTCATACCAATATAATTAAAACAATCCAGTTAAATGGAAATGTGGAATAGAATACTTGAATGATTAAACAATAATTTACAAATTTGACATGTAAATTTTATATTTTACCAATAAATGATCTGTAAATAATTAGAATAAATCCAAATTAATGGAAACGCTTAAAGAAACATACACAATTTAAACCGTAATATATAAATTAGACGCAGTACGGCTGACAAAACAAAAATATACCAGCTTAGCGGCTTCATTTTAAAACCAAAACAATTAACAAGGGAAAAGTATACTTTCTCCAGAGGATTTGACGTAAAATAAAGAAATAGAAAGGTTTCTTCAGAAGAGGGAGGTTTAAACAACAACGGTTGTTTTATAAAGTCAACTCTTACTAATTCGACTAAAGAATCCTTACTTTACTGTTTTAATAAAGATCTTTGTTAAGATTTTTCTTCAAATTTAAAAGAAATAAGAACTGTTTATGTAACGACAAAGGTTCAAGCTAGATTTTTGAAACAAGTTAGGAAAGGCATACTTTCACCAAAGTGTTGCTTTAATTACAGTACTTTAAAAGGCTTTAGATGGTAACAGTTCTAAGGCAGATCGTCATAAGAGAGTAAAAGACATTGCCACATTTCAATGGAGCCTTGCCCTACCTACAAAACTAAGTGACCATTTAAGCTGTACCTATCATTTTATTGGGGACTTATTACAGGTTTCATATTGCATAATCATAATCGGTATTATTTTCGACTACTCTCGCAACTCCTATAGAAGAATAACAAAAACAATGAATAAATCGCTTCGATTTCTTATTATTTTCTGAATTCTTAATAAAGCTGTTTTTTTCGAATCGCAACTTGTACAAAACTTTATTTTAAACCAATAATTTTAATAAAAAACGGAGATATTTTTACATTTATTCGTTTTCTTGTACAACTTGCGGTTGATGGTGGGGCAGAATCTGGCATTGTCATTTCACTCATACTTTCTAAGTATCTATGACTATCGGCGTAAGATGCTACTATAGGACATAGTTTTTATAAGCATTATTAGTAGTTAGTAGGTAATTTAATAATTATTTTGATTTGGTATTGATAGTAAATTATATGCGAGGTTCAGTATTAAAAATTATTCTTTAAAAACATAGGACGGAAATAATGAATTAATTACAAACCCAAACGACCGCTGCATGTGTACAAGGTGGCCTTGAATTCATTCGACAAAATTAAAAAGATGGTTAAGCCTGTGAGGCTATGACATACCTACTTTGGGGAAAAATAAAAAATAAACATTTACAATAAATTCAACTACTTATCAAAAAAATATTAATTTGAAGTGCATCGTTACTGTGCTTTTGAGTTTGGTAGGTATTTTTTAATTTATTGCAACGATTTATTTCATTGGAATTTGACCTGAAGATCATTTCTAAGGACATTGTGTGACTTGTGACGTAATTAGTTCAATTTTATTTGCAGTTTTTATTTACTAAAAACCCTTACCAATTTAATATTTATCATGACAACCCTCGGTTTCAATTTGTCGAATGCATTCAAGGACACTCTGTATCTGTGAAACTTTATTCTCAATTCTCTGAACCGCTGAAAAGTCAAGCTAATTTCCAACAGCGGGGCAACGCTGCCAGCCTTTTGGGCACGCTGCCTATAGTGGGGGACCTGGGGCAGGTTTTTTATCTTAAATATTTATTTTTTATCTATAATAAGTTTGCTTTTTAGATAGGTTTAATTTCCAAGCTGTGCTTGTTCAAATGCATCGAGGATGGGGGCAAGTTCTGAACTTTTACTGAAAAGTTTGTGCTGGCAAAGAGCCGTTTTGCAGTGTTTGGTTGGTTGGCTGTTGGCTTTGACTTTTGGCCGCCTTTCTATTGGGTTGTTGTTTTATCAAATTACATATGCATAACATTCATTCCGTGATTTGTAAACTATTATATACTATTAATCTATACATATAATAAGACTGTAAAAAAGTTGTGTCTGGACATTGGATATTTTTTGAAAAGAATAATTGATAAGTATGTGTTTTTTCAGTTTTAGGATCGATACTGATGCCAAAACTCTAATTTTTAGAATTTTTGTCTGTTTGTCTGTGACTTTGTGCAAGTATCACGCCATAACTACTGAAGGGATTTTGATGGGTGTTTCACTAGGAGATAGCTGAAATATCCGGACCGCTCTAGGCTATAAGCCATGGCGGTATGTGATGTGGAAACAAGGATCCAGAGAGGAAGATCTGCCTCCTGATCTCCTCCATCCTCCTCCTCTACGCAAACGAAGTTGCGGGGTACAGCTAGTATAATCTAAAAGTATGGGTGTGACCAAAGTGGACTCGCAATATATTCATATCCTTTATTTGCACTATGCATAAGTCATTCGTACAAAACCTACAGAAAGGAAACCTCATAAACACAAACTTCAGTTTGATTGAACCTGAGACCTAACTCATAAGCGACTCCGCAAACAAACTACCACTGTGCCCCAAATATGAACTTCAAAAGTAACTGCAAATATTGGGCTTCACAAAGCCTTGCTAATGAATAGGGCTCCGGGAAACAGTCTAGAAACTTCAGTATGATTTTAGCCAGATGAAACTGGAATTCAAAAGTTTTCTCTTTGTATTAAATTGCTTGCATAATGTAAGAAATAAATGTACCGTTCGTGTTTACGATGGTGACCTTGACTGTGGATAATTGGTATAATAATTACAGTGAACGCACGATTGATACCGAGTTTTGACTAGCTAACACTAAGAAAGTATACAGAAGAGTTATAAAGGTTGAGATATTCTCAAAAAGTAATCTGCCGATTTTTAAAATTATTTTACATTACATAGTCGGCGCTATATACCTACTAGTGAAAGAATTTTTACAACCGGTCAAGTAGTTCTTAGTACTTACCGTAGCCTTCATAGAAAAACTGAAAATCCACGCATAGGTACACAGCCTTAATGATGACAAATTAAAAATTGTATATTTCATAAAATTTCAGAGATTACATTCAATGTGAACCCTGACTCTTACACTAGGATAGACAGTGTCTTCCAGTGGTCTTACTTTTAAATTAAATAACATAATGTACTTATAAAAGATATACAATTTTTTAATAACACGCATGCATGGTGTGTGAGGGGGTGCGTGAGAGGATGTGAGAGGGTGTGTGAGGGTGGGTTACGGTGAGTGTGCTGTGTGTTCTCGTCATATATACTATATATTATTTTATTTAATAGAATGTCAACTCTAGTAGGACTGCTGTGTACTTTTCTTTATTTTTTTTTACAACGATCCTGAATCTTAGTGATATAGTGATTCATAATAGGATATGTATGACCAATATGGACGATGACAGTAACCTTAGTTACGAAAGGATTGTGAATAAGGAAAGCTGGTATCAAATCTGTTCCACTGCCCTTCAAATTCAAATTAAATCTGTTGCTAATGCAGAATAAATTGTAGACCATTTGCATGAAGAGCTACATTCACAAATTGCCAATCAGAAGGTAAGTCTTACGCTGTCGAGAGTCAATCCGTGCGACAGCTTATTTTCAATTGCGCCGTACAAATTCTCTGGGACACACTGTTAGATAGGCAGACTAACATTATAATTTAGGTTAAATACTTCTTACATTTATTTGACGTAAATAACAAGACTAACAATATAAGAATATCAAGAATCCTAAAAAGCAAAGAGCTCAAAATCGACACAAGCTTGAGTGACTACGAGAAAGTGAGACAATTTGAAAATTAGGATGATAATTAATTAAAAGACAAGAATTTGAAGACACAGAAGAATGAAGCTAATGCAAAGAAGGCAGCAAAAACCTTAATCGTAAAGTTCATAAAACTTGATGACAGTAACATGTCGAGTAAGATCGATGACTGCCTCTGCTAAATTATGAAGAAACGAATTTCATTTGACTCCTTGGTCCCAACGGAACGGAGTATTTTTAACAAAATTTCGCTTCTAAGATTATGAATTTCGCAATTCACAGATACAAAGGCATTAGCTGGCAAATTGAAAGACTGTTAAATTTTCCCTTGATTTATGAGGTTGAGTTTCCTTATTCATCAGGCGTTAAATTTAGAAATAGAGCGGAGTTTGCGACCATTCATCTCGCAAGTTCATTTCGCAAATTTTCGTTTTTACAATATCGCTTTACAAAATGGATTTTTAATTGTGTAGCGTCGACCTATTCGTAACAGACTAATGAGGGTTATAGCTTCGTTCGGGTTTATTTATATGTGGAATTATACGTTTGAAGTCTTTGTATCTTATGGTACTTATGTCATTTACACTTTCTTGCTTTACTTTGGGTAATTTGTCTACGTTAGATTATCTTGTTTCTTCTTTATTTTCAGTCTTGTTGTTAAGGATTACTAATTGATCTTTAAGTGATTTTATTTTATTATTATTATAATAATTTAATTATGGACAGGCAGCACATCGCTGATATGTCCACTTCACAGTGTTTGTAAAGTCACTTAGTGGTATTATTCTTGTTAATGGTTTTAAAATAGCTGTCCAATTTGTTTCTGAAGTCATCTGGAAGTGAGTTCCAGGCTTGAACAACTCTGTTGCTTAGGAAATGACGGGCGACATTAATGCTGAAGGTGGTGCAGTCTAATTTCATATGGTGTCCTCGCAACGGTCGTGTGTATGTCATACTAAACATTGCCTTATTGAAGTCTGGGAGGTTGTATCTGAAGGTCATGATTTTAAATGTTTCGATCAAATCTCCCCTCAGTCTTCTCTCCTTCAATGTGGTGAGCTGCAATATCCTCAGTCTCTCTTCATAGGGCTTCCGTCTTAAGGTGAATGGGACTTTACTTACTTTTCTCTGCACACTCTTTTATTTTGTGCTAGAATTAAAGTTCACCATCCTCTTCCAAAATATAAATTGCATAAGTGACGCTTTTCTACACAAAGACAACCAAGGACGAATCCCATAATTTCTAGACCATTAACAAAGTGTCCTCAATAGATTGCTGTTGGTAGGTCGCCAAGTCTCTAATAGTTCAACTTGGACGCAGTATTGTATGCTAAACGTTATTATTGTGTTATTATGCCATTGTAACTTGAAAGGAAGCGACATTGTAGCTTCGGTTTGGATTTTGGCTTTGTGTTCTGAGAAGATAGGGGCATGGAATTTGTTATCACAGTGTTAACATGTAACATGTAAATTATAAACGTTAGTGATTTGATATTGTAAAAGTAATATTTTCGGGCAAATTGAGCGAAAAAAATTGCCGCTATTTGGGTACCTAAGAATGCTAAGATATACATCCAACTAAGGTGATGACGTATAGAGATAATACATACATACGCGAATGAGCAGAATCTGAATCTAGAACTCCTGCCCATTTTCAAACGACAGGCAAAGGAACATTTTATGATACTTTGATATACTACGAGTATTCTTTTTTTCCTCGTTGTTGTCGATATCCTGTGTTATGTGTGTTTATTTAAGTAATATTTAATTAATGTATTACCTATATATTTTATTTATTATTAGTAAGTATTTATTAAAGTATTATATTCTCACAAGTATATATTATATTAGTATATAATAGATATAATTTACATGTTTAAGTATCGTAATTTGTGTTACCTATCGTTTTTTTTGCAGTTAGGACAAGTTTATTATTTACAGTCATCTTCTACTTTATAAAATAATAATAATAAATATATCCTTATAAATAAAAAATTGGGGCCAAATCGCTGCCCTGCGGAAGAGTGCCCAAAAGGCTGGCGACGTTACCTATCTAACGTGGATATTACTATTTATTATATTTACTTTCTATGCACTTCTACCTCTTTCTGATATATTTTTATAATATCCTCTGCAGTTGGTTGTCTGGAAGAAATCGCTTTTAGCGATAAGGCCGCCAAAATTGTACATGCTTCTCAATAACGTAATTAATACTGTATTATGGTGCAATAAAGTGTATTTATCTTATATATCTTTTCTTGTTATGTATCTGACACTTTTTGTGGAGTTGGTCGTGTTAACAGTATTGTACAAGTTTACGGTCACCCCGTAGTACAGTAAATTGTTTTTCTGACCTTCAGGCCTGACCTCGAACATTCAATTTGGCATTTAACAGAGATGAATGACTGAAACTTTGGTCCTGAAAAGCCTTAATAGTACTTTAAGTAAATTGATCTTTGAAGACTTTAGCCTCCGTATAACTAAGAGTTCTTCTTTGAGTGGTCTTGTTAGTACCAGAATAAGTTCTAGAAATCATTATAATCATCTAATATGAAATAATTATCGCTTTTTAATTCTTTATCTATTACTGTGAATAATTAAATAAGTTAATTCATATGATATTTATCGCGAATTTTCGACAGTTTTAGTATATCTTACCTATGGATAAATACTTTACCTGAAAGTTACTTTTGGAAGAGATCGTTTTCAGCGATAAGATCGCTAAGCTATAAGGTAAGTTCCGTGTAATTAAGGAATTCTGTAAGTAATCTATTACGGATATGCTACATTATGTTAGTAACTCATAGATTGTCATTGTTGCAACGTTGCATTCAAGGATGTAAGGATATATGCACATACAGAATAGCACTCCACCCCCCGGTTCGATCCAAATATTTTAGCATATGGATGCCTCGTTTATAGCGACGATTAAAATGGCCTTACACTCTGTACTTGCTTTACTACATCATCAGTCCGTATCAGTCCACTGCTGGACGTAGGCCTCTCCCAAAGCGCGCCAATCAACCCTACTATCGGCCCTCTGCATCCAGTCCCTGCCAGCCATCTTGCGAAGGTCATCCCTCCATCTGGTCGGGGGGCGTCCCACACTACGTTTACCCGTTCGTGGCCTTCATTCGAGAACTCGTCTACCCCATCGGTTATCGGTTCTACGACAGATGTGACCAGCCCACAGCTTTACTACATACCTACTAGATATTCCGAGATAATTTTTAGACCAAGCTCTTACAATTGCCTATTTGACAGTTGTAAGCGCGATATCAAACTCGCGTTCAAGATTGTCTATGAATCGCAGGCTAAATGTACATAAACGGTAATTAGTCGCTAAAACCAAATCTTTGAAAATGTTGATCGAACCTCTCTCTCTTTCACAGTATATCTAAACACGCTAGAAAGAAATAGAAAAGGTCTCGGCGAATGACGCGAGTGATTTATTGGTAGCGTTTGTCTGCCGCCGTCACAGGCACTTACAGAATTAAGGACGGGACAAAATGTCAAATGGAAAAAGAGGAGAGAGCCTTTTTTCGCGTCACACCTTTCGATGTCGGCTATTAGGGCGTATCTTCTATTTTGTAGATTCTTTTATAGTTTTCTTTGTCAAGTCATGTTACAGAGCACCCGATTAAAATTAATAATTATTATTTATTCATAATAAATAAATAAAATAAAATAAATAAAATTAAAATAATCAATTGGGTAAAAAAAAATATTATAAAAGGTACACGTCGTCGTGCTGCTCCCCTCCACAGGGCAATTAAATAATATTCTATCGTAGTCTTCTCTTTTCTCCAGAGGAATGGCCGATGCGTCGTCAACCCTGGACGAAGGATCTTAGCGTCATCCTTTCTTCCTCTAGATAAGTTGCCAAACCCCCTTCAACTCTAGACGAAGCGCAGCCCCCTTGCCATTATCTCTTATAGCAGGATTACTTCAATAATACTTTATTATTTCGTACCATGACGTTCTTAATAAGCTTACTTTAAGGTCGTTGAAGAGGACAGGAAGACCAGAGGCAGACCAGATAAAATGAAACACAACTTGCTTCCATGAAACCTTGTAATCGACTCAAAACTTAGAAATAAAACAATATCCGTATAAAAACAAAATAGGACGCCAAACAAAAAATAATTTAAAATACTTTTATAAAACCACAGTATAATCTGTACTCAAAAGAGATGTTGCATCGGCAACAGTCGTCATGGTACTAAATAGCAAAGTGTTATTGGAGTACCTAATCCTGCTATAAGAGTTCATTGTAAGGGGGCGGGAGTCCATGTTCACTACTAAGCTCTGATATTTGGTTTCTTGAATTTATCTCACACTTTTGTCCATATAGTTTGTAACGGTTTTAGCTGCAGTTAATTTTTTCTTTCTGTGTAAGTTCGCTAGCTAGTGAGTGCGCAATAATTGTAGCTACGACGTTCGGGATCCTATTTCCTTTAAAACATTTGCCAGAATATGGATTCTATTAGTATCTTATAATATACATCTTATAACCCGCATGGGACAAATGTCGTAAGTCCATTATTATAATATACATCTTATAACCCGCATGGGACAAATGTCGTAAGTCCATTATCAGTTAAAAAGTGCTTAGTGGATAATTTTTATCCATCAAAGTACCTAAGTTAAGCTCAAAAAGTAGGCATCACTTCTAACATATGAAGGAACTCTCAAGTGAAGACTTGAAGCTCTTTTATATAACAAAATTTAAGTTTAATAACCACGATCTTTTTAATTACGCGGACCAGTGTACCAGGCTCGCATCAAAACTTGGAGGTTTTCTATTATGCAGCCCAGCGGAGTTGGCTCTATTCACCGTGAAATTTAGTTTTAATCTCAGAACAAAGGTTATGCTATACAAGAGTTTTCGAAGTTATTTAACATGGTGTTGTACAAGGCGAAGTTCTTATAAATCTTTTAAATGGGTAAAGTTTTAGTTTTGAAGTAATATCTGTAGGAATAGTTTGCTTTGAGCGGTACACATGGAGAGAACAAGTTAATTTAGAGGATGTAACTGTAAGTAATTACATCTCTCCTCAAAGTATGTGTAACTAAATATACAGGGTTTACTAAACATTACTTTAGACAAACATAGAATGTGATCACATTCAAAGTTATCTGAAAGCTTTTTTATATTATAAAAATAGATATTATTATAAGTAGCGTTATCTATATAGACATCTACATGTATGATATATCGTCTCCCATTTGTCACAACTCTACTGAGATGCAATTGATACCTAATCAATAAGACATAGATAATAAGTTTTCCTCGATGGACCATTCCTCGGAAATGAATATTAATGTTATTACACATAATATAGATTAGTACTTAGATGAACAGATTTACAATAGCATTTATCACGAATCAAACAATAATGGCAACTTTGCATTTAATTACCTAAGAAGAAAACAAAATTGAACAAAAAATTCACAATGCGAAGAAATATTGAACATAATAAAGTAGATTTACTCGTAATAATAATATGCTGATGAATTATTATGAAGAGAATATGACGAATGATATCATCACAAAGTAACAAGATATTGTTCACCATTTATCCTCTAAAGTCTCTAAACCGATAACAGCCACACACGTCTTTGTAGCAAGCCAAGCTACTCCACATACTGCAGATTACGAGTGTCAAGTAACAAAGTGCTGCTTGTTACTGGGCCGAAGCGTTGTCAAAAGGCCTTCGCTAACAGTCGGGTACGCAGGGCGTAAGTACGGAACTGCGATAAGCCCAGAGTCGACAACAAACGGTGGTCCTAATGTGGAGACGTAAGGAATAAGAGATTAGCGATTTGAATTGATGAAGGGACAGTAACCCAAGAGCTAGCCTAGGCAGTTGTCTCACCGCCGGCTAGTAAACGAGTAAATCCCGAAAGAAACGTACAACAGATAGCACATTCCGTGTAAACAAAAGAGACGCAGCGATACTCGCTCGGCGACCAATTTTTATAGTACATCGCTGAGCAAGTGTCGCCGAGCGATTAACGTCTTTTGTTTACACGGAGTGCTATATGTTTTGGCAGGGCAATGCTATATGTTAGGTAGGTTAGGTTGTTCTAGTGGATGTACCCCTCTTAGGTCACTAGACACAGTACATCCATGACAACATCTAAAGTATGATTTCATCGCACATTAGGAACGGTACCAAAGTCTTAGTAAGGCGGAATTGTCACATTATTATCTGCAGGATTGCTTGAGGTGCTGATTAAGATCTACGTGGTTCCTTGTTCACGCGAAATTAACGCCAAAAGAATCGGGTTGAGTGGCGTACCTTGGGAGATGCCTACAGTGGACTGATACGGTTGACGATCGCGATGATGAAATATAATATAGAGCCTACCCCCTAGGTGGTTTCGATTGGTCTAATTTGAAGCATACAGCTTATAACTTGAAACTAGACTACCCATCATGGCGGACGCGTAATAAGCAATTCACAGAGCTGTCCGACAGATAACGCGAGTTGGCTAACAACGCGAAGTTTCTGGATGTTTTGCCACTGCGTGGAGTCGTCGCATTATCGCATCGTTGGATCTAAGTGGGCATTAGAACTAGGATTAGCACTAATCTGAACAACAACGTTTGATTATGCGAGTTTAATACATAGGGTAGTTTAAATAGAAGTGGTGCTAGGAAGTGCTGAAGTTCACGGGTTACTGTAGTACCTAAATGGGTGCAACAAACTTTCTTTTAGTGTGGGGGCAAAATGAAAGTAGACACGGTGATTCTTTTCGTAACTGAAATATTGCGTAATATGCCGCTAATAACTTAGTTTCAATTTTTGAGTAATCAAGCGATATGCATCAAGTTAGTCTGAGGTTGAATCCTCTTCTTGAATCCGTGCCTTCTACACCGTCAGGGTCAGTCTGGGTAAGCCTAGGTAGTTCTCCCTCACCTATTTCTGTCGTCAAATAAATGAATACGTCATTAGCATTGTCCCATGCTAGGTGTTATAGGGAGCCAGGGGACTACAGAGACACGACCCATTACATCTTGTCCAACTCTTCAGGAATTTTAATTTTATTAAGGACAACAAACTAAACTAAAGTGTTTTAAATTATAAAGATAAGATTACTTATAGTAGGTAGTAATTATGCAACCAGCACTGTTATCCAGAACATAATTTGTGAATAATTGCCTAATTCTTATACAGATAGACTGTGACAACAAAAACGAAGTTTTACAGAATATTTAAACGAATCAATAAATATCTACATTTGAAAAGATATAGTAACAACAATAGTAGGTACTCGTAGACGCACCTTAGGCATTTAAGTTCAAGGTGACCCCTGAATAGCTTCGAGAACTTTCCAGAGACAAAATCGTATTTGAAAAGGATTGAGTGAGACGTAGACAAAATTGGACGAAAAGGGATGGCCGTGAAGCCTTGACCGACGAAATTGCGGATGTGAAACCAATTGAACCATCGACCGTCTACAAGGGGATAATGTAAGGTAAGGGCCTAATATAAAATAGAACTTTTTAATACTAACAGGCAGATACATATACTTTCTCAGGTCAATTCGGTATTTTTCGAGAAATCCGGGCAATTTTATTTCTTTATTACAAGTACGTTGTGTACATTTTTACACGTCAAAATTTTAGAATTTACCTTTACATATATCTACCGTCAAGTACCAATAGAATTAGCATCGTAAGCCAAATCATAATTAAGACAATTTACCTAATAAAAAAATCCGTGACAGCATAAGGTTACCTGTGGGCACAGACCACTTACCCAATGGACATGAAATCGGTACAAATTTGCATGCGAAAAATTCTGTCAACGATGACCGCATAGAGACGAAGCGGTGTCAGGGGTGCCGTATTAAGAGATGCGTCCATGTCGATAATATCTCTAGGTGACACGTGTCGCGAAGCAATTTTGCGCTCATGTACGGGCAGACACGAACGCCCTCCTGTTACAGGTCTATGGGGTAAGTGGTCTGTGCCTATGGGTGTGTCCAATACCTTCAGAATGCTGTTAGAACCACGTACATATGAAGACAGAGATACAGGCTTACGGTTGAAATTTTCTAAACAAATACTGGACCGATTTTAATCTAACCAACAGTGAAAGAATGTTTACAATAGGTGAAGTAGTTTTTGAGAAAATCTCAACCCTAAAAACAGTACCTACTCTGCTCATTATGTAATGGTTATGAATTTCCTGCCACTATAAATAGGGTTGTGGTGAGGTTACATACCGACCCTTTGATCCGGTTGTAATGACATGCCTCCAAACTCAAGTCTTAGCAATTAAGATTGCCTCTGACTGAGGGCTCAGAGATATTAAAGGAAGATTAAGGTGGATGTAATTCAGAAAGGTCTTATTAAGGTAGATATTATACTGTTATAGGGTAGTCGAATTACACTTCGAAAGCGAGTACTTATATATTTAAAAAATAATATTTATGATATTATTATTTACTTCGACAATACTGACTACTAATAATATTTCTCATATATAGGGTGACATTGAATTCATTCTCATCCGTAAATACGTCCGTATAAGGACGTTGGAGTCGGTTCATACATTTATCGTTTTTTCTTCTTTTTTATTAATGGACTCGACATTTCGTCATTTGTCAATGTCATGTTACAGAAAATTCAGTATATTCAATAGTCTTCTATCTTCCTCCAGGGGAGTCGCAGTAGCGTCTTCACCCTGGGTAGCCGCGTCTTCATGTCTTCATCCAGAGGAGACGCCGTAGCGTCAATCACTGTGGACGAAGCAGCTCGACAGTCACGTTCACTCCCGAGCTTGTAGCGGGAACTCTTGATAAATGCTTGAAACCCCAGATATTGCTCAAATTATCCAACAAAATCACGATACTGTCACTCGCCAACATTTTCTGATTAATTTAACGTGATATTAATCTCAAAATAACCACTGTAGCCAATAAAACAAAAATTATCAAATAATTTTGCAACCGTCGTTTCTCGCCATTTTCAAGACAACCTTATCGTTTCTTATTCTTAAATTAGGTTCTACGTAACTTGTGACATAACTTGGAGGACTAGTAAATTACGTAACATAATATTTACATTTAAAATTACATTATGAACAAATCCAAGTATGATGATGATGAGCCGTCAAAACTTAAGGTCACATGTTCCATGAAAATGTACGAAATATGTTATTTCAGGGCTGCATTAAGTTTCCCTCGGCAACAAATTGCCTGTGGCCGACTGAAAAATTACATGCCACGAATATTTGTTTGTACGGTTTGCTTTACACACCCTAGTGATAAAGACGTGTAAGTTAGAAACATATTATTTTATTTTTAGGATTTCGTGCCACAAAACGGAAAAAAAGGAACCCTTATAGGATCACTTTATTTGTCAAAAATTAGCAGATGATCAAAATCAGGAGTATGTCGATGAACGATAATAATCATAATCATAAATTATTTATTTGTATGAATACGGGTATTACAATACAGGTGTTAAAGTTTTACAGTAGTTCCATACCATATTCTGCCATTTCTGGCGTGCAAATGATTCGTTGCTTAATACAGTCATATTACATTTTAAAGTTAATGAATTCCATTGTTAAATAAGTAATGTATTGTCACAAATAAATAAAAAAAAAAATGTCATTTTATGCGAGGTTGTCGTTAAAAAATTGGGATAAATTATATGGACATAATATTTTGATAATGGCAATGATAAGTTGATCTCTAAATCTAGTCTAAGAGATAAATATACAGGAGGCCTCAATTAGGTTGCGATTTTCTCAAAAACTACTGGACCGAATTTAATAATTTTTTTCAGTTACATAGTCTTAACTTTTATCTATCAAACAATGAAATAATTTTTGCAATAGGTCAAGTAATTTTTGAGAAAATCTCAACCTTAAAAACTCCTGTACACCTTTCTCTGTATTCCAGGTGCGCTCTTCTAATTATGCGTTGGTTTAAACATTTATTGGTGCAAGTTACTGTATATAACATTGCAATAACTGCTTTTACCCCCACTATAATTTGTTTACATTTGAATATTATATTAGCTCAAAAACCGTCATTGTAAACTTACACCATTGTGCATGTGTTCTGTAGGCCTCAAACACGCTTCTTAGGGTTAAATAAATGGGCGAAGCGGAAGCGAGAAGTTTGTTTCTCTCGTCATTTTGTTCCCCAACCAGTGAGGGGCGAAGGGAGCTTTAAGTCCCTCAGGGAAAACACAGAGACGGTGCTAGTTTGGGCCCAAACGAATATTTATTTATTTCAAATTTCGTCCAACATAACGGGTTGCCTCAAGGCGTAGGACAGTCATACTTACTTACATTACGAGAAAAAAAACGTAAGTACATAAGGGCTTAGAATATTTATTATACCAGTGTTTCTTAACCTGTGGTCCGCGGACCCTTGGGGGTCCGGGTCCGCTGTCTTATCTATGAACATTTGAATTAATAAATAAATGCCAGCAAGTCTCGTAATCGTTACGCTTAGCACATTTTTTTTTCAGTACTAAAATAATTTCTCCTAAATTTATTCCTGTGTTATTTTTATTAAGGGAAATTGTGCTTGATTTTCTAGGGGTCCGCGGACTGAAAAAGGTTAAGAAACGCTGTATTATACAATAGACGAATGCAATTTATAGTTCTTCTCACAATATCTAGCACACTCTCTCACTGCACTCAACCAACTTATTATATATTATATTAGTAGTAATATTAGTCTCTATAGAAGCTTCTGCAAGGAAAGTTTAAGAAGTCATTAAAGCAGCATCTTTATCGGCTCCTCTATATCTTCTTCTTTTCTCTATACGGTTGAAAATGGAACGTGGGATGTTAATATGATTCGAATTATATTTTCAAGAAGTGACGCAGCTGTTTCCAAACATTTTTGCCAATTGCAGTCATCATCACATCAAGTGTAACGCACTGGCACTCTATGCAATGATAATACAGTCTAGATTGCAATAGTTTTGTATAGATTGATGTGCTTACGACTGTATATATTCAAACACAAGTATCCTAATTTTCTGGGCCTCCTAAAACTTGGGTCCTTTGCCTAACTTCGGCTCTGTATATTCAGTGTCACTAGGGATAGCCTTAGAAGGCAGTCTACTTCGTTACTTAGGACACAAAGGTCGAGACAGTTTCATCTCAATCCCTGAGGACGACGTAAGAGCAACTCCGGAGGTGAATACGGCAATGCAATTTATTTGAGTTGAGCGTTCAAGTTATTTTAAAGGATCTTCGAAATTTTATAAAGTAACCCTTAAAGAAGGTTGAAAGCTTATAGGTGAAGTTGTAGGGTATTTTGATTGAAGTTATGATGTTTCTAAACCTCATAAAAGCTTAGGAAAAGCTGTAGTTGCGATACAAATATAAGTAAGTGATGCTTGAATCCATGCGGTCGAAAGAATCTTACGAGAGAGAGACGAACTATCTCATGAAGTGTATAAGGACAAAAGGCGGATATTTTAAATAATTTGATGTAACGTTTTTTACATGATCATTGTCTATTATTATAATAAACATAACTTTGTTCAACCATTTACAGTTTCTCGAAAATTAAGCCTTCCGGACTGGTATGTTCAATAGTTGGAATTACAATTTCCAACCTGTAGAAAAACAGACCTTATCCCGATTTCCACATAGAAATCGAGTTTCCTTACTATAAATCTCATATATAATAAACATCGGCAAAATATACTTTACCTAACAGAGGCGAAGTCGACAGTTAAATGCTTTTATGTCAGTTCAAGATAATCTTGAAAAGAATCATTCGTTTGTAAAAAAAAACAGCAATCTTAAAAATACACTCAACTCTCCTAAACATTCAACACAATACAAAGAAAAGGGAGAATACACAACATCTCATATAAGAATACGTACAGACATACCGGGGGATTGCCTCCCGAGCCCACGTGTGCTAAATTAAGGTGTATAGCACAGGTAGGGTTGTCACAAATGTCCGGATATTCCGGGTGTACTTGGCGTTTTGTCCGGGAGAAAATTTACGACTGCGGAGAACTCAGAACGTAGCGATTTGCGACAGAGAGTGATTCAGTCGCGCTTTGGGAAAACAGATTTTGAAATTGCGTTATGAATAGTTTAATATTTTGGAAGAGAGAATTATGGAAACCAGCGCTATTGCTACGTGTTTGTGTCAGTATGACGAAAAACATGTTATTTTTCTGTGCTCTTTAGTTATGTAATTGTACGTGTTTAAATGGTTTTTATGTTTTCATTTTATGACCCTAAATTAAATATCTATTCGATTCTACGCAAAAGTAGCATATTTATACTCTTTATGACAATGTAATCTGTCTCATTTAAAAACAATAGATTTGAATCGTGTATTTTCCTTTGACAGCTAAAGTAGAGTATCCCTTTTATAACTTTACCGTAGGAAAGGAGGCAACATTTTTGAACCTGTCAGATTTAGTTCAGTTTAAATAAATCTATATCTCGACTTCTTTGAATATTTGTTAAAAAGATCACCTTAAAGTCTTCCAACATTGAATTTTTCATGGGTAAACTGTGTAAATTCTTAATTATGTTTTGTTAAACAAAGATAGTAAATTGTCACATAATTAATAATTTACACGACAGCTTACCCATGAAAAATTCAATGTTGGAAAACTACTGTAACAGTAGTTTTTAATTATAAATATCGATGAAGTTTCACTGTGCTTGAGATAATAACTTGTCCATCCATTTGTGATGAATAAGAAGTCAAAAAAAGGATTTTTGTCAACCCTGGAAATAGGTAGACCCCGTAGGCATTTTTCTTTCTCAAGTGGATTATGTGTGGATGTTCGTGACCCTGTTTATTACTTTCCAAATGGACATATTAATATGACAAACAACGTTTTGTTTTACTTCTAGCGTAAAATACCCGACAGAGATACGTTTTGTCGAAATATTTCAAAGGAATAAATAACAAAGTAATATGTGTAATAAATATTATTTAACAGACACATAGAAGCATATTGTATCTTATATGTTTTAGATAGGTAATTTAATCAATTAATTAGTAAATAACACGCAGAGGACGGTTTTCATTACAATTGGGATTCGAACCAGCCCTTGTAGCACGAGTCAGCGTTAGCGATCGACGCAACGCCCCGCGGAGCTGTCAAACTGACATTATTACAAGGCGTTTGACATTAGTTTGACAGCTCTGCGGCGTTGCGTCGACCGCTAACGCAACTCGTGCTAGCCCCGCAGGAATCTTATCATTTCGTGGTATGTCTTTTTTCAACAGAACCGAATTCTATTCACATTTGTCTAACAAAAAATATATTTTAGACCAAAAAAACAACTTTCAATCAGAATTTAGAGGTTAGAATCTTGAAAAATTCAATGTAGAGTAACATAACCCGCCCTCCAATTTCGACGTCATCAACTACCTAACTTTTCGAGGATAGAGCAGTTATCACACAACAATATCTGATTCATATTTCAAATTCACAAACGTTCACCAATCTCGCTGAAACTGAAACAAACCCCTATTGAAGCAAAACCCAAATTTCTGAGGCCGACAGCTCTTAAGGTGAACCCAGAGATAAGAAGTGTTACATAAATGAAAGCCTACTCCGCTGAATTGTAAGTCGGCTGGATGCTTGAGTGTTGTCCCGTCTTGTTGCTATACAGGTTATCGGTAAAGAAAACTCCTTAGATGATATTTTATTGATTTTTCATTGTATTAGCGTTGTTGTGCATGATAAATAAATTGTTTTCCTTTATTTGCTTTATTATAATAAAAATTGCGAATAAAAGATCTGCCTTCCGATGGCAAGTTCACCAGGAGATCTTTAGAAGAATCGCAGCTACCAATTTTTCGAAGATTAATATATAATGCCGTGCATGACCGTAATTATGCTACCTATATCTATTTAGTTATTTGTTATATAGAAGTACCTACCATAAACTCTATTCTCTAGATTATTGTACTTTGCCAACAAACCCTAAGCAAGTGAGTAATTATTGTGAATGACAAAGTGATTCACTTCTATTCTTTACATAATTTGTTATATTCGCCCAATATTCCTAAGAAAACAAACTAAAATTGATTGTATATTGAGAAATAATATCATTTTTGAAGCTGAAATTGATCTAACCTTCTCCGCGATCCTTTATCTTTTTTTTGTGTGTGTGTGATTATATAATAAATCTATCTAAAAATATCGATATCGATACTTTTAGTCGTGCCTCTAGTGCCTATACGAGACTTATGCAGTTTAGAGAACCGAAATGAGACCTATGGGGCAGTGTATCAATCGTTCCGCATCACAAAACAATCGATTTAGTATCAATATCGATACATTTAGCCCATCCCTAACCTAACAGAGATGCGCAGGGTTACGTAAGTACGGAATGGAGCCCGTGGGGCAGTCTATCAATCATTCCCTTCTAAAATATTATTATTAGGTAATTCACGAAGGCAATAAGTTGGTAAAGCTATTGTCGGTAGACTCAATGACTTGAAAGAGACAGATCTTCTTTGTCATTAAGTGAATATTAAGGATTTTAAGCAGGCATTTGAGACTTGGTTTGGATTATATGAAATCTCTTTTTTATATTTAAAAAATCAACGCCTGTATGGCTTTCTGTTTATATGAAATAGTAAGACGTGACGTCACTTCTTGTGATTCGTCAAATGTCCGCTATGATTTTCAACTGATTTCAATTACGTTTCCAGAGTTTACCAACAATTTACGATTATACAGATTTTCCCAAAGTTTCAATTGTAATAGATTTAAATCGTCAGGTTATACCATTACGGAAACGGTAATTTTAATATTGTTTAAAAACGACATATTCTTTTAATTTCGACCAGACCAATAAAATTAATGTTTACCACAGAGTACTTATGTGTCCGCCATTTTAATTTCTTATTGCTTTTATTTCCAGTTCAAAGGCAAAGGATCTCAATCTGTACAGCCGCGTATCTAAAAATTTGTGTGTATTCTTCACTGGTAGTTTGCTATAAACAAGGATTTAACTTTCCGCGCGAGTTCACTATGGCTGTTCCCAATAAATTGACCTGTACAATGATCAATAGCGATGAACTGTATACCATCGAGAGGCTAATGCTGCCTAAGCTTGATTGACAAGCGACAAGATCGAAATCCGCTGTTACACCGACACGACATGCGTAAAATGTGCTAGGTGCTCGCGTTACAACGTGTAAATTAAATGACGTGTTTCCTCGGGTCAAGGTACCCTGAAAATTTGCATTTTTACTATAGTGTTAACAATGAAATCTGGTCATATTATTGGGCGGATAGAACCATCTTTGATTGATTAACCTCACGTGACCAGCCCGTGTAGCACGAGTCAGCGTTAGCGATCAACACAACGCCGCGGAGCTGTCAAAGTGACATTATTACAAGGCGCTTGACATTAGTTTCACAGCTCCGCGGCGTTGCGTCAACCGCTAACGCGACTCGTGCTAGCCCCGCTTATAGGTATGAAATTTGTTTTATGATATTCCAATTAACACCAGAAATAGATGGTTAAAGTTGTGCTTTCCTTTTCATTATGGAGTTAGTATGCAATTAGAGACGTGACTTCTCACTATCTATTTATTTATGCCATAAATTGTATGTATAATATAATAAGACATTTGATCATCAATCTGTGTCTATTTTGTAAAAAATAATACTTAATATTTTCAATACTTTCAAGAAAATATTTTCTAGAATATATCAAACTTAATATGGGATAGATTTGCACGTAGAGTCGAGAACAGAGAGAAAAATACACAGGGGCCTGTGTACCTGTGTCTTTGTCATTGGCGATTTATCGTGACATGTAGAGCGACCTCACCCAGGCGCATAAACCACTGTGTGACTTAAGCTAGGGTGATAATATTTAAAAAAATGTATAATTTATATATTAAATAAAATGAAAAAATAAAAAATATCTCTCTGTTTTCGTTTTTACCTGCAAATCAGCGAGCTATTACAAATAATAGGCATTGTTACGCATCGGTGTGACAGTAAGCCGACGAGGCTACATCCACTATCCCCGAGAGGATCTTGGCGTCAGATTGAAATTGGATTCGACACCCACACTCGTCGCTCAATGAGTTATTGTGTTGTGTACAGTCGACAACACATGATACAAAAAACCAATACAATCCGACCAGTCTTACTGACCTAAGATGACTGTGTGTTACACATGTGTTGTTCACTGTACAATACTCTACAAAAACTCGTGTGTGAATGACTTTGCGTTAAGGATCCTTTTGATGTGGACATAAGCTTTCGTAACTTGAATTTTTTGGTATATTTTATATTGTTTATACTTATTTTTATTGTTTAGACATATTTTGTTTAGACTGAACGATGAAACAAGCAGAGAAATTCAATCGAACTCTTACAGGGTGTAACGAAAATGGTATATAGGAAACCGAAAGGAGGGTGTTCTGTATCGATAACTGATCAATTTTTATTCTACGACTTTTAGATTTTTGCGAATTTTTTTGGGACTTTTCATATATTTCGTACCGGTCAGCTGATCAATTTGTTTATTTTTTATTCGAAAAGTCGTAGAACAAAATGGCGCGTATTCATAGACGTGACTTAAAGTTACGCCACCGTCCTGTTCCTTTATATTATATTTTAAAAGTCGAGTCCATAATAAGAAAAAAAAAATGAAGTGTGAAAGGGACAGCAACACGATTTAAGCGACGCGAACGTGAGGTTTAACTAGGTTTATGAATAACAGCAAAAGTGTTCAGTTAACGTTATTTAACATCTTATCTTTACTCAAAAACACAATTAATACGAATGCAATTGCAATTTAGCTGTCGAAATAGGGTGGTATTTATTCGGACTCTACAATAAGTGTTACAAAGGTGAAATTGAGGTCAAACAGCAATAAAGAAGCTTAAATATTATAAAATTAATTAATTAGTTGGTTGCCTGGAAGAGATCGCTTTTAGCGATAAGGCCGCCAAAATTGTACATTATATTTGTATTATTCTGTAATATTTTTCCGTAATTGTTGTTTTATGTACAATAAAGTGTATTTGAATTTGAATTTGAAAATTATTACCGAGTCGGATGGTTTACCAGATTATGTTTGTATTATGCCGTAAGTCTGTATCACACAGCCTTGGGACAATGAAATGCATTGTTATGAACTTTCGTTTTATAATCACTTTCATATTAATGTCATTAAAAGTTAAAATATTTAAGAAATTGTGTACTTTAACTGGACGTATTTAAGAGAGCATGATCTGAGTGTGCGCAGAATAGAGATGAATGGAAGAGTTAGGGGGAGACCTTTGTCCAGCAGTGGGACACTGCAGGCTATTAAATAAATAAACTTTAAGAAAAGTTTTGCAGAAACTTATTGTAACATACATTGTGCATACAACACATCAACCTATACCGCAGCCCAAATCAAGTGTCTTATTTTGTAAACAAATATGATCGTCTAATTACCTGTTGTTATGTAACACTGAAGGAACAGATTGATTGAACCTGTTCATCATTGTGAAAATAAAGTAATCCGATCTAATAATGTGAAAATAACTATGCAATAATCACAGAACAGCCTAAAATGTTAGTATGGTAGGGTAGTTTCTGTGTACAAAATAAGACACTTGATTTGGGCTTCGGTTTGTATATTGCATAGGCTGTATTATCGTCCCAATAGCGTGCCTGCGTGTAATGTGTTATCGCTATTGGCTGTACAGAACCCATAACAAGTATGCTTATCGAGTTCCTATTCAAGACAATAGATTTTTTATCATATTATTTAACTGTCGTGCATATCGACACATACAATCTTTGTTTAGCTAACGGTAAACCACATTAGAAATGGATTAAACGCAGTGTTGTATTTAATCTGTGGTACAATGTGGAATTTTCACAGTGACATTTAAGAAACAAAAATAGTACAGATAGCTCGTGTAGATGGCACTGCTATAAGACCTTATGAAAGCCTCATGGTAAGGCCCCTGATTCCTCGATATGAAGTCAAAATTATAAACCTAACCCTTTTTAAGAAATGAATGCGTATTTTTGTGGTAAGTACTTATCTTTATTACTTGCAATAGGTCAAGTAGTTTCTGAGATAATCTCAAACTTAAAAACTCTTTTTGAGTTAGACCGTACAACTACCACTAATAATTTAGTTCTTGTAGCCACGGATACCGGGATCGGTGGGTAAAAACATTAATTGTTTTTTGCGTTGGAAACCGATCCCGGTATCGGTGGAGACAAACTGCCGGGATCCGTTTCCAATCCAAACGGATCCCGGGATCGGTGGAGACAACCCCCTACCGACGACTACCACTTTTAAACACTGCTCTCTCGTTCGCGGGTTTGCTGGTAGAAATCTCTTTTGAGATAAGCTCGCCCTTTGTACTAACTTGTTTCTTCTGTATGTTATTTATATATTTGTGTGTGTTGTGCAATGAAGTGTTAAAACAAACAAACAACTTTTTATCCAAGATGAGTTTTGGAACGCAACCTAGTGCACAGATTATTAATTCTATTCTAGTTTTGGCGCGCAACGTCCGTAGTTTTGTAATTAGTGCGGTATTATTTAGCATTAGCTTTGTTATTTTGTGAACGAAGCCAGCCATGATGAATATAAATCGTGCCTCTAACGAAATTTTATACAAAAAGACATTGCCACATTTCAATGGAGATTTGACATTTGAGCATTTCACCTACAAAACTACGTGACCATTTAAGCTGTACCTATCATTTTGTTGGGGACTTATTACAGGTTTCATATTGCATAATCATAATCAGTATCATTTTCTACTACTCTCGCAATTCCTATAGAAGAATAACAAAAACAATGAATAAATCGCTTCGATTTCTTACTTTTTTCTGAATTCTTAATTAAGCTGTTTTTTTTGAATCGCTACTTGTACAAAACTTTAATTTAAACCAATAATTTTAATAAAGAGCGGAGATATTTTTACATTTATTCGTTATCTTGTACAACTTGCGGTTGATGGTGGGGCAGAATCTGGAATAGTCATTTGAGCTATACTGTTTAGGTTATCCATTATACTTTAGAGATCTTCAGCAACTACATTATGTTGGTTCTCTTGAAAATGGCGGGAAACGATGGTTGCAAAATTATTTGATAATTTTTGTTATAATTTCTACAGTGGCTATTTTGTGTTTAATATCACGTTAAGTTAATCAGAAAATGTTCGCAAATGACATAATTATTATATTATATAAGTATTGAATTTTCTGTAGAATGACATTGGCAGGTGACGAACTGTTGAGTCCAGTAATATAATAAATAAATACATAATGTTGTATTTACCTGCTGTTTATACCATAGAGTAAGGTGTGTATAGGTTTACTCAAGATTGTCACTTGTCTTTCATGTGGGTTGAGCGTGGGACAAAATGGAACCTTTTGGATTTGTAAAAATTTAAAAGAATCTTGTCCGCCAGTGATAAACGCCATGAATCCATATTGTACTATATCTTAAAAAATCCATCAAAAAGTCAACCGCACTCAGAAATGAGCTTTAGCATTGAAATAAATTCGGTATAGAATGGATAGACCTAATTCTGTTCACAGAATTGCGTGTCGACAGATAAAATACAAGGCTGTTCGTAGATCATAGATATTCGAAGAAGTATTACCTATATGTAAAAGTTAATGCCTGAAATAAAGATTTATTATTATTCCTTTATTTCTCTTTTATCTTATTTAATATATTTATACATTTTAATATCAAAAACAAATAGCAAAATATATAAATATAAAAAATAACCACCCGCCGGCAGCGGGATGCATGTGCATCCAAGCTGCTGGAGGTTAGGATCCCAGAGTGAGGAAGCTCCTCACAATGCGTGCCGTGTCCAGCAGCACTGCCTTCTGAATCCGGCTCTTGACCCAACTGTCTAGCGAGAGTCTCTTAAGGTGTTATTATTATTATTATATCGGGTTTGTACAACCTCGCTGGGTTTATATAACAAGCACACACAAATTCATGTCATTCATGTCTGTTTCCTTAGATTTTTGTTTCTTCTACGGCATGCAGGTTTCATCACGATGTTTTCCTTCACCGTTTTGAGAGAACTCGGTAAATGTACGTAAGTTTTCCGTCGAAAAAACCCGAGGAGATCTCATTGGCACAGACTGCCCTGGCTGGGAATCGAACTTGGGAACCGTATCGCAAATCCATTGACCCAAACACTGAGCCACCTAGCTCTTACGAGAAAATATCGATACCAAATTTTACCATAATAATGGTGGTACTTCACTTGGCTATTCGTATTTGCCATTGGATGTTTGTCGTATTTGTCAAATACTTGACGTACATATAAATAAGACAAATATTTGGTCAAGCATACCAACCACACATGGCAATTATGACAAATACGCAAATAAGAATTGCCAAGTGAAGTGCCACCATACTGAAATGCTACTTCTTTTTATATGTATGCTCTCTAACATATCGTCGGATCTCATCGCTTGGGATTCAGACAAATCCCTGATTATGTTCTGTCCTTTTTACGCCGCCCTAGTTCCTAGAAGGCTGTATGTGATGTTATTAAGTCTATAAATTGAAAAGGGGTAATTTTATCAAGGCCTGAATTACATCAGTGGCCTGTTATACAAGGGGTACAGTGCGTGAGGCGTAAGCTCAGGTTTACATTTGTGTGAGTGATAGCGGTACAAGAGGTGAAGTGCGGTGCGTGCGCGGCAGGGTGTATTTTGTTGCGTTTGTATTGGACGCGTCGCGCCTCAGGCCGAATATCACTCTACACTATCTGTGTGCACTCACACAAATGCAAACCTCAGCTTACGCCTCGCGTACTGTTTAAACATCAGATAGATCACAATTATTTCTTCATAAATTGACTTACTGTGGTATTTTATCGTCGTAATTAATAAGTCTCATAAGAGCATCATGTTTCCTACTTAAGGAGCTGCCAGCTATCAAACTCAAGCAAAAATCATTAAACAAGCTCTCGTTATTAATGAATGAATGAATGAATGAATCATTTATTTGTCAGATTTCTGGTTACAAATTAGGTGTTTTATAAATATAATAGAATCACAAAAATATGCCATTTCTGGCGTACAAATATTAAATATTAAACCTGTTCATCATTGTGAAAATAAAGTGAACCAATGTCATAATGTGAAAATAATTATGCAATAATCACAGAAAAACTTAAAATGTTAGTAGTTGTTTATAAAATAAGATTTCGGGATAAGGTAGGTATAAATCTATATCTCTATCAAAACGGCGCATATCCATAGCTCTATAACTGCATAATCGGATTATTCGCGGCGGGCAGCAGTCCGCTACAGTACAGCCCGAGGCTTGCAGTCCAGTATTATATTATGGACACATCGCGTCGTTTCAGCCGACTGTTTTAATTCTATCAGTCTGTAGCGCGGATTTTTAGAGCTGGTTTTATGGATTTTTATATAGATATTTTTATGTGGGGTTTTGTAAAATTATATTTGTCGGTGGAAGCCAAAACACTGTATAGGTTAGTTAGATTCAAGTTTTAAAAGAGCATGGAAAAATGTTTGCGATTTTTTTTTCGAGCGAAGTTTGTCCAATCGTGTATAAGTTTAGCATTTATATAAAATTAACAATGAAGAATGTTCAATGGTCAAGTAGTGTTTGATTCAAGTTAGTTTAGTGTTAGTTAGTATACAATATTTCATGTTATGTGCTCATATGGAGGCACTCATTAGTCGCTAGAGACCAAGCAATAAAGATTTGAAACAAGCAGAATTTATTTCAAAAAAACAAAAAACCCGACTGCAAGAAAACTATCCCCTTTTGATAAATTTTTATACCCTATGACACTGCTGTAATCAAGACGAATCTAACGATACCTCATACACCACAATTCATCAAGCCGTTTAGGCTACAGGATGGCAGGAAGGAATGGATATACATACATACATACACCCGAAAAACATTATCCTCCTTCTGGGGCAGTCGGGTAAAACCACCATCATCATCATCATCAGTCTATTTATATTGCCCCACTGCTCGGGCACAGACCTTCCCTTGCATCGAGGGAGCTGGGGCCATGATCCACCAAGCGGGCCCAGTGCGGGTTGGCGGATTTCACATGCCTTAGATTTTTTTTCTTCTTCTACGACATGCAGGTTTCATCACGATGTTTTCCTTCACTGTTTTGAGAGCACTCGGTAAATGTAGGTACGTAAGTTTTTCCGTCGAAAAAACCGAGGATAACTCATTGGTACATGGCTGTCCTGGCTGGGAATCGAACCTGGGACAAGTCCATTGACCCAACCACTGAGCCACCGAGCTCTAAAAAACCATACCTTTCACAATTTAATTTAGGCGTAGATGCACTTACGTAAAAGTAACACGGAATAATTAGCGATGTGATCTGGACTTTACCTGTGAATAAAAATAAATAAATTACAATTAATCGCATATTTACAAGGATCATTTTCGCGTTGCTAGTTTATTTGTCTTGTGATCGATACTGATGCTAAAACACCAATGATTAGTTCTTGTATATTTGTCTGTCTGTCCGTCTGTCTGTGTCGATGTTCCAGGCATCACGCCAAAACTACTGGAAGGATTTTGACGGGACTCTCATTGGAAGATAGTTAAAATATCTGGGCAGCACAGATAATATATTAAATATAAATATCATGAGCCAGCTTCTTTAAACAACTGAATATGTCTGGTAACATTCCATGTTTCCAAAATCTTGTTAAGGGCCTTCCTAGAGCCAACTAGCGCCGCCAATCTTAAAAAAATAATATCTTCCAATATAATAAATTTTATTAAAAAAAGCTATTTACGAAATGTTTATTACGATAAATACTATCTTTTAAATGCTTATTTATAACGTGATTCAATGTCGGTAAGTTGTAGTTCGCATAATTGCGAAAAACGGCCGTTTTTGGCACATTTGTGAACTATTCGCAATTATGCCATGTATTGTATATTGAAAAATAGTATTCATCCTAATAAACATTTTGTAAATAGGTAGCTTTTTTAATAAAATTGATTATTTTGGAAGATATTATTTTTTTAAGATTAGCGGCGCTAGTTGGCTCTATGAAGGCTCTTAAATATTAAGATTTTCACTTATATTACTTTTCAATCTTTCTGTTTTAAAACTCTTTCCTTGTTTCAATAAATTTTTGAATCCATATTGAACTAAACTGGAAATCAATTAGCTGCATTTTAAATTCTTCAATTCCTAACCAATCGAATTGGGATAAAATTGTATTAATATAAAATGTAATGTTGCAGTGCCCTTTCAGGTTTTATGTGAGCACTATAACGAACCTTAATGTAACCACATAAGACAATGAATAAATGAATCATGAATTACATAATGATCAGTGACGTACCCAGAATATTGTGTTGCGTGCCATTGCCATTGGTTCGCCATCCCTGTCATAGGCTATAGCATTGCGGTATGTGTGGAACCATGTAATCAGAGAGGAAGAGCTGCCTCCCAGTACATTGAAAGTACTTCGTGGAGGTCTATAGCGACTTCTAAGCAGACGAAGTTGCGAGCACAGCTAGTCATTAATATGAAGTGAGAATGGGTTCAAAAGACCTATAAGGGCAGTAACTGATTGAACCAAAGTGCCAACTGATGTTCCCTCATCCATTGGAAAGGGAAATAAAAGAATTTAATGTTGCCACTGAGGCAATTCCAAGCAATCTAGCACCGCAGTGAAATACTAAAGCCGTATTTAACAACTCGGCGCGGCCATTCGACTTCATCCCGCTAATTAGTAGAGAGCCGGGCCATTCTCACATACTCCTGTTTATATTGTTGTCCAAGAAATTTCAAAATTGTGTTTTTTTTTATTCATGATTTTTTTATACCATAAATATAAGGTAATGAAGGTTCAGAATTAGATGTAAAGAAAAGTACCTATTTGCCAAAATAACTTCTAAATAATTAAGTAAATAAATCATTTTCTTTTTTCTAATTAATTTATTTAGTAAATAAATCTGGCACACAAGTACTATAGAATCACATTACATTAAAAGCCCATGTAGTTCCACCACCGATTGAAATACAAAAACAATTTAAGCTTTTCCTTGGGCTACTACTTGATGTGCTTGATTCTATAGTGTCACATCTAATCTTAAACCTAAACGCAACTGTCACTGTCATTCATAATAATACATTACGTATAAATGAGAGGGACGTCCCCTCTCAGCGACTTAGGAATCGAAAGAAATGGAATTAATTTACTTTACTTTGTCTGAGTCTGCGCAGAATAGCAGTGGAAGGGTTGGGGGGAGGCCTTTGCCCAGCAGTGGCACATTGCAGGCTATTAATTAAATAATAATTTACTTTACAATAATTGACACTTGCCTTGCTCATTTGACGTTCTACGAAATAGACACTTGCCTCCTTGGTTTTAAGTTAAAAAGTGCATTTATTGTGCAATGCTGTCATGTAACTTGAATATCTAAGAGCGACGTTAATTAATACATTACCTATATTTATCGAACGATAAATTATTTAGAACAATGCCACATTAATAACCCGATTACAGTGGAATCACACGTTCAGTGTTATTTACAACATAATTTCTACACGAAACATTAAGGTACGTATTCACTAGACGTCATAGAACAGAACAGAACACAATAGCTAGACAATAATAACTAAAGCGAATAAAAAAAATTACAGGAAAATTATTAATGTCTGTAAATAAATATAAAACGCATAACAATACGTTTACCAATTTAAAAAAAAAGGGACATGTTGCGCTGATAATATGCCCTGTATGAAATTATAATAGCCGAATCCCATAACCATCTTCTTTTCAGGTTAAATCTTTTATTGACAACTCATGCTAATGAAACAACTTACTAAAACTTTGTTTATTATCAAGACAAAAACTTGTGTCTCTACATATTTATCTCATTTTTTTATATCACCATTGCATGCATGAGATATTGATTTATTACCCTAAAAAGCAGGACCATGTTTTTCAAGTACATACCTATAATATCGGTTTCTTTGAGATATGCTGTAGACTAAACGGCTAGTTGGATTTTGGTGTATGAAGTGAAGTTATTTTCATCTAGATTATGGAACTGAAATATACGTTTTTGGCAAGAAATCAGTCGGTTTTTTCCAATAAATAATTAATTTTATTTTTCAATCAAAATTTAACGTTTCAGCTTACGTTAGCATGCAGAAGGCTGTTATAAATGCAGTCGGTTAAAGGCAAATTGTCACTCAGCAAGCCGTGCAAGTCTCGCAGTTACGAACAATGTTACAGAACAATGTCGCGCAGTGAATACGCGGCTTAATTGCGATGCGACAACACTATAACGTGAACGTAATAGTTTGCGTAATGCATACGTAAGAAGGTCGGTAATTGGTAATCTAGATCTAATTACTGTTAAGGGGATAGTTTCCGTTTAACACTGCTTTTTGTGTTCGCTTCATGTACGGGAACATTTTTTTATAACAAATTGATGCAAACATACATTTAGCATTGCAAATACGTACTAAAATAATAATACATGAAAAATAAATAATAAAGACTCGACATTAAGTCTTTCCCAAACAGGCGTGATCTGCACGCGGCCTGCGGCCAGTTGAAATGCATGCCCCGACCCATTTTCTCCCGTCGTTAACGTCCAGTAGGTAGCGGATTGCGGCCTAGACCTAAGAAATGGGTCGGGACATGCGTTTCAACTGGCCGCAGGCCGCGTGCAGATCGCATCTTCCATGTTGTTAAATCATAAACATACTTCCTTTAAACTGTGTTTATACTTTCAAGTCACGTTTATGACTACCAGCAGTAACAATCCAAGTATCAAAATATCGCAAAAAAAAAAACTAAACAGATAAAGAATCCGTCTTTTCTGTTAATTTATATTCTTAAAATATATTCCGTGAGTTTGCGCGTCTATTTATAGATTTACAAATTTTATATCATAACTTATTTATATAGGGTTGTCAAAAATAAAGTAAGTAATTTCTTTTTAATACTCAATATATTTATTGCATTCCATAAGTTATAATACAGATATTCACATACTTAACATTAAAATGTTACAATGTTATTTATGGACCTTGTTTAGGCACAGCAAAACAAGAGAGAGACGACATTTCATCTTCAAATATAAAGTAAATTGTAGTAACTAAGAAGTAACAATTTTTAGCGAGTCTTGGCCTTAAATACTCGCATGGAAAAGTGTTTTATTTATCGAGTCATCTTGGCGTATATGTCGGGCAATCGATGCACTTTGTGTGGGCTAACTGCTGACACCATTCTACTTCGGTTGCATTATTACTGTAACGTAAGAAGTGTGTTGAAATTAATTCGCTGATGTTGTTTTATATTTTCGCATAATATATTATGGAGATGGCATATACTATGGGATATTATAGAGGGGCTCGTAGTCCAGTTGCGAGTACACGTTGAAAACGATCGTACAAGTTAAGAAACGCTGGGCGAGGTCAGTATCTGGATGGGTGACCGCTAGTGACACTTTCATCTGAGCCCCTCCGTGTCTCGGAAACCACGTTAAGCAGTTGGTTCCGGTTGTTGTCGCTCGGCAGCAGTCGTTAGGCCACGCAAAGGCCTATGGGCGTCCTGAACAACTCTGACAAATAGATATGGTCACTTAGCCGCAAGAAAAAAAGATGGAGGTGGTATCATGTTATCATAATTCGAGAAATCTGACCAACAAGTCTCGTTTAATTTGTAAAAATATCTTCATTTTTCGTGATCTGTAAAATATGTTAAAAATTGCTTGCTTCTATCCTTACCGATAGAAGGAGATACTTAGTCAAATACCAGTCCTCATCAATATACTACGATCCTAAGTCCCATTACCCAATGGGACTTAGGAAAACAAACTTCGTGAAATACAAGAGTACAAAAATTATTACTATCTACCTACTTCACTATTTGTCAATGTAACTTTTGGGTTTGTCTAAAATCTAAATAAATAAATTCGTGTTAAGTTATGTTTTTACTCCTTTTGTGCTTTGCGATTTTATCCGTTTTAACAAAATTTCAAACTTACTAACTTAAGGTGGTGGTTCAACATTTTGTTGTGTTGTCTTTTGTTTTAGAACCCAAAACCTGAAAACAAAATTATTTCTTGGACTGTACAACCGCTCTCTGTGATGCTCCCATTACCGACTGGACACTGGCAGAGTTCTTCAAAGAGGCGCCATAAAACAATAAAGAAGAAAAAAAATGAAATAAAAATTATGTTTAGTTATGTCTTATCGCCTGAGATTTCTTATACTTAGACAATCATTAATATACTATATCCTGAATAAAAACTAACGCGTAATTTACGAAAAACCGTATTTTTCTTTCAAACTTGGTAACCCTAACCCACTGGAAATTATTTGCGTCATCAAAATTTCACTTTCGCCAATTTCGCAACACATTAGTGGTTTGGTAGGCGTTAGATCAATAGGTGTTACTGCATTTAATTTTAGTCTCTAAGCTCACTCCATAAGGTTCAGATAGCTCAAACTCAGCCAGGGTAGGCTTCATAATATTTTTAGATGTCTAAGTGTAGTACAATCAACATGACATCGGACTACTTAAAATCAAACGAATATGAGTCGTGTTACTGTTGATGTGATGACGATCGTATAGTACCTACGTAATTTGAAACCAGAGAAAATGTGTGAGAGAATTTTGATTTTTGTATTATTTTAGATAGAAACAAGAGGTGGCCATTAATGTATATTTATAGAAACGTTAGGTATACGATTATCATCAGCAATAATTTCGTATTAATTTTGAGAGCTAGGCTCTTCTATAGATTGTAATCAAAATAATTCTGATCAAAAAAGTTTACATGTTGTAAAAAAATTAGTGACATTACGCATAATGACCTATAAACATTGATCTCCTATATACAACTAGATACACAAAGGACTTACTAAAACAATTTAAAAAGTCCATTCATCCGTTTGGACCTTCTTTGCGCTCGGACATTTTTAGAAGGCCGACTGTGTATCTAGTTGTTTATAGGAGATCAATGCCCATAAACCTAAAGACATTTGCGTAGCACATTCTAATTTTCTACAAAAACAAACATTTTCCATAAACATAACCTCAATTTAAAAATTCAGCAAAATATTTACGAAAACATTTTCCAAATAAAACTCCTGAGCGCAACCTTTGCCCAACTTCTTCAACTTGAAGTTTGAAAATCAAACTTTGGAGTTTCCAATGTGTAAGTAAATAGAAGTTGACTACATACAAGGTATACACTACGTTACTCGTAGGTACCTGACTTCAGTTAACTCCGTAGGGCTAGAGAAGTTTTACTAAGGTAAGGTGTGCTCAATTTTAACTTTTCTACGGCCCCCTGTTTTATTTTTAACAGTTGACGGTGCTTCAACTATGTACTTAGAATGACGTTTATATAAACCATTAACTTTTGGAATTAATAGTGGGAATAGTAATTAATAGTTGACCAAATTGGCGATGTCTTGAAAAAGGGTCAAGTACGGTCTACTACAAACTGACGAGCACGCATGAAGAGATTGATGAATGTGGGGGAGGCAAGGGTTGTGTGCCAGGACCGCAGCAGATGGAAGTTCATCGTCTCTGGCTACCCCTACGGAAATCAGGCGTGAGTTTATAGATAAATAAAATAAAATAGTGGGAATTTTTCGTCCCAGTAGTTCCATGGATTTTGGGTTCACTTAAAACTTTTAAATTACATTTTAAATCTGTATATATCATCTTAAACTGTTTGAACACTAGTGTCAACAGTTGGGTATTACAATAATAAGAATCCAACATACAATACTATATTAATATTATGATGATAGACTAAACTCACGTCGGAGCTCAATCTCATATCATAATAAGTGATGTTCAGGCCAATGATGGAGCAAATGGATCCAGTGCCGTTACAGAAAATATAACTCGACGAATTGAAGAATTGAGTGTAACACTTTAGACTTTCGACCGTTCTTATTATCTGCGTCATATAAGAGTTGAATTCGTGCTGCAAGTGTTACCATTGATCTGCTGTTTTCAGTACTTGTTCCTTTCTAGAAAATAGGTTAGAAAAAGTTTAACATTTCGTATTAGGTGACTTCGTTCTCAACAATGTTAAGCTAATAATAATATTTAAGACACAAAGTAGGGTTAACTGGCGCGCTTTGGGAGAGGCCTATGTCCAGCGGTGGACTGATACGGGCTGATGATGACGATGATGATTAATATTTAAGGACAATGCGACCCCGTCCGTTTCAGGATGATTACCGCTGTCCTAAAGGATTGGATAAACATCCTCTGACACGGTTTCCTGACTTAATCTCGTACAAAATAATTAATTAATAGTTACTTTGTTACGCACCACACTGTTTGTGAGCGTAATGCATGTTTAAACTTAATTAACAGTAAATTCTTAAAATTAAACCACATGGAAAGCGTAAATAAGTGTTTAGGGATTTGGGAATGGGACTACACAATTTCGACTTTGAGATTTTAACTAAATAAAAATTGCGGGACGACGGCAAGCGGCCCGACGGGATGTCGTTGATACCCTGGAGGATGGGTCGCGCCCTGGTGTGGGACGCTACGTGCTCCGACACTCTGGCTGCGACTCTTCCGGCGACCGCCAGTCGCGTGGGCGCGGCGGCCGAGGCTCGTGAGCGTGCTAAGAGGGGCAAATACAGGTGTCTCGGCGCCCAATACGACTTTGTCCCCTTTGGCGTCGAGACACTTGGTCCGTGGGGCCCGAGAGCACACGCGCTCCACAAGGAGCTCAGCAAGCGCCTGAGGGAGGCGACGGGTGACCCTCGTGCGGGCGGCTTTCTCGCGCAGAGGCTGAGTCTAGCCATCCAGCGCGGGAATGCCGCCAGCGTGATGGGCACCCCTCCCAAGAGGGCCAAGTTTTTTGGATTGTTTTTAGTTAGGTAGATTTTTAGTTTAGATTTTAATGTATTTTTAAGTAGTTTAGTTTTATTATATTGGTTTGTAAGATTTCTTGAATAAAAATTATGTTTCTTTAAAAAAAAACTAAATAAATCGAGAAGTAATACTTTTGTCGTAACTTTTAAAACAATAATAAGAGGAATGACATAAAAAGAGGTAGGCATAGGCAGACGATGAAGGATAGTGTCATGACACAATCTCATGAAATAAAGCTGCAGACAAAAAGACGCGGATCTATTATCAGGAGAACTATAAATATACATTTCTAGTTATGGTTATTGACTTACGTTAGATATAAGACGAGGAAGCTATGCTCTTACTACCACATAGTTATAAATACAAGGCAAAAGCAAAAGGATATTGACACAGATGTTCCACAAGTGCCAACACAATAATAATATTTGTAGAAACAGTAATATTTTCCAGTTTAAAACACCGGCGCGATAACAGGCGTTTGATGTTCAAAAGCGGCTGTGCAAACTGATAACGAAATGCGGTTATTTATTTATTAGTTATTGACTAATTGTATCCTTTGTAATCAGTAACTTAATTATTGGTAAAATAGAGACAGAAAGCAAAGGGCAAAGAGCAGAGATATTAACATTGCCGACGACGAACGGCAGCAGGTGAAGTGTGTGTAGTCTTTTGGCTGTATAGGGATTCCTGCTACTGCTACCTTGCCTTACAAATTAGCTAGAATCGCAGATGTCCCTTACCTATAAATAGATGAAGTACAAACAAGTTATCGCAGATAACATGGCTACGTCGAACAGTGTACTTTTTATTATTTTCTGACACAATAAAAACTCGTAACCAAGTAAACAGTATTTAAATAGCACAATTTCGACAAATCCCTGACATTGGAATTGGAAGCAGCTTCCGAATATAAAGCTCAGTCCTAACGACTGCCATATAAAAAGTTATGGTCTCAGAATGTAAGGCACAAGTTTAGATGTCCTGATAAAGTCATCTGATAGACCGAATTCAGTATTTATCCTGTCGGAATCGCTCCCTACTCGGCCCTTAGCGTTTTTGCTCTAGCCTTCCCCAGGGCAGCATTCTTGGTCCGGTCCTTTTCATCCATTGTGCACTCAGCCATATTATTTAGTAAGGATCAAAATGATTTGACTAGAATAATCGCATTTCCATGAAAAGTATGAAGCCTCCAGTTTTAGGCATCCATTAATTCTTAGTATCTTCGAACTTCGCTGAAAAATAATGATTACGATAAACCACTTTAACGCCACAAAAACACTTTTGTGTCGTGATCCTAACCAATTATAAAAATTATTTTCATCAGGATTTTATGACCCTAGTATTGTATATGATACGAATTACTCTCTAGGGTCTGGTTTCACCGAGCTGACTAATAGCAGGTAAATCAAAAATAAAGTTGTTCTGATTGGATTGTACCGATATTGCTTTTCACAGTCGATTGGCTAATCGGTCGGCGCTTGACTCTGAAATTGTCTTATAATGGAACCGATCCCTTAGGCTTTGGGATTTACTGAAGTATTTCTAATGCAGATAGGTACATTTATAAGTCCTGGTTTGTTTTGTTTGTATCTCTTATCATAATAAAATGTCGTGGACCTCTTGGGAATCAATGTGAACTTCATTTTTTTGAGAACAATAGGATCGTGGACCTGCTGCGTCTACGTCTACTGATTCTTACGTTGCCTACAATAACGTGATTTCTCTTCGAATCCTCTGAAGTTTCACCATGATATTTGGTATTCTCCAAACTCAATAGAAAGTCGATAAGTAGAAACAATTTTTCAAGATTTCTAAACTGTAGCGTTTAAGGTCATTCATGGTATAAATCAATCCATTAACTCAACGCTTAATAATACTACATAATTACATTTCCTGTAAGCTGAAACAATCGTTTTCCTGTATTGAAATAGAAATAACAAACAACATGTCAGAGGCACAAACACGTCTATTATAACTCAGTGCTTCAAGCGCTTCGTTGCTTCATTATACAACACATAAGAAAATCTTTCAGCGGCTTTAAACCTAATAGTTAATTTTGTTACTATTTGCAATAATATTATTGGCATTCATCATCAAGAGACAATTAGGTTACAGCATATAGCCACAACCCAACCTTCGCTTCCATTATGTGTCGTTCGTATTTGTACCAATATGCGTTATAATACTTATTACTTTCAATTTCAATTTAGGAATCGAGGACCTAATAATTACCTAAACCAGAAGATTCACCTCTTCTGGTTTGGGTAATTATTACCTGGATGTATATACAACATCTCCTTACTTACCTCTCCCTCTTACCTCACTATACTAAAAAACTCTACTTTGCTCCTTTTAGTTCTGTGTTTGGGGAACACTTTTAATTAGAAAATATCGATCAGCTACGTGCACTGCGTTCCGATAATTGTAATATCATCTCTACTCTTCTTCACTTATTTCTTCACCTCTTAAAGCGTAATTGTTTCATCATCATTAATCATCATCAGACCTTCCCTTACATCGAGGGAGATAAAGTGATCACAAATGACAAACACGGGGTCAGTCAGTGTATCGCCAGTTCCTTATGCATAATTAAGTTTTAATAGTTATGTAATAGTATTACCTACGTAATTAGTTATCAAAAAATAACACAAAATAAGCTGCTGAAAAATAATATAATAATAAAAATTCTTTATTTTCTCACAACAGAGTTATACATACATGGTAATTACTTCAATGCAAAACAATTCTTTGTGTGAGACTGGTGCCAGAACTAGGATTTTATGACACCAGCCCCCTTACCATGAACTCTTCTTCATGATCTTTTTACACCACTTTGGAAGGAAAAGGTGCTGAAGCTGAAGACAAAACTAATCAATGTATTTAATAAATAACATATTAAGTGGGTCCAGCCCCCTTACCATGAAGTCTTATAGCAGGATTACTGCAATAATACTTTGTTATTTCGTACCATGACGACCTTAAAGTAAGCTTATTAAGGTCGGCATGGTACGAAATAACAAAGTATTATTGAAGTAATCCTGCTATAAGACTTCATGGTAAGGGGGCTGGACCCACTTAATATGTTATTTATTAAATACATTGATTAGATTTGTCTTCAGCCTCAGCACCTTTTACTTTCAAAGTGGTGTAAAAAAGATCTAGATGTTGACAGCATGCAATAATAAACACAACGTATTTAATTGCAATAAACGATATGAATCTAATCTGTAACAAACAAGAACTTTACTACCGTTTAAGATACGACCAGATGAATAGACGACTCTGCAGCAACACGTTACTAAATCAATGTTGTGTTATGAAATGTGTGCCTGCATGAGTATTAATGTGTGTGCTGCAGTGCAGTTGGTCGTTCACCTTTAATTAATGGCGGATAAAACCGGTTTGCGCCGGTTGAGGCGGTCAAAGTTGAATTTCGTGCTCTCTGTGCAATCTCATGTATGAGAATTTATGGATGAACGTAGAAAAAAAAACCGACCAAGTGCGAGTCGGACTCGCGCACCGAGACTTCCGTGCAATGCAACTTAAGGCTTCGTATGCGCGTATTTTCAGTTTCCACGAAGGCTACGGCACTAACTACTAAAATTAAACGTCTGAAAAAAATATATAACAATCTTGGGGTGTCTATTTAGAAACTAATGAATACCGATACACGATTGGCCAAATTTCGCTCGATAGAAAAAAATCGCAAAAATACCCCTTCCATGTCTTTTAAAATGAAAATTATATCTAAGCCGAAATAGTTATTCATACAAAATTTATATCAAAATGTAAGGTGCTATAAATAAGAGAGCATGTTTCAAAAAAATCAGATTTTTGTTGGCGTATTTTTATTTCCCTGCCAAAAATCATAAAAATACGAATATTGAGGCACTGCGCCGTGCTCTTCACTCCGCCGCGGCATCTTCTTTCTCACTCTTGCTTTTGACAACCATATAGCGCCTTAACCCCGTAACTTTGCTCTTGATTGTTTTTTGTAATAACGTTTTTTTGTTAATTCATGACAGATACGCACACTCCGATAAACCAGGTTAAACCGTGACAGAAATGTCACGAGATGTCAGAAAGTTTGTGACGACTTGATAATCCGAATGTCAGAATTGGAGGAGGTAATCTCGTAGTTACAATTACAACACGTCGTCAATGTGTGAAATTATAATGTAATTACGGTTGCGAGCATTAACATAAATCCTCCGCACATTTTGTAACACCAAGTACTTAATAGTCGACATAATAATCATGTATGTATGAATATGCCTTTACCTAACCTACTTAACCAATATGTGGTAAGGTGCTAATGTGATGAAAATTGTTTAGTCAAAAAAGTAGAGTTCCTATCTATCTTCGCCCAAAATGGTGGCAGTTCGTGAAGATAGACTCTATTAATCATAACATGAATACAATTTCAAGTCGTTGTATTCAAGTAGGTACCAGTTAGGTATCGATATATATTTAATTATTGCTCAACAAGCTACCTATTCATCCGCTGAATTCTGTAAACAAAGGTTGTCTGGCAAAGATCGCTTTATGCGATAAGACCGCCAATTGTGATACTAACTGTATTAGCATATTTCTTTTGTGTAATTCCTTTTACTTTGCAATAAAGAATATTTATCTTATCTTATCTTACGACGCAGATAATAATAACTGACTTGATGTGATTTTGATTGTAAAATTGTAGATTTTGTTTACACATTCGCGTCCATTTTGGGTTAACTTACCGGTAAGATATATAGAAATTACCGGTAAGATATATAGAAGTTAGTATTAATGGGAACATTTTTTGATCACGGGCAAGATCCGTTCTTATTCTGGAGATACCATGATAACATTCGGTTACTAAAGCCCTCTTTACTTACATTCGAAGTCGTAGTAAATTCAATAATTTTGTTGAAATGTCCTGAATGTTTATGATGTAGCTATGAGTTACTATCTTGCCCCGCCTACACAGCATTTCTAATTCTATTATCGTTCTATGGTTGTTGTAGATACTCGTAAATTGACGTATGAAATGATTGCGTATACGCAACGCAGTAGGCATTCATCCATGTTAATAACTACCAAATGAAGTGCGAAGTTGCGAATGCTAAATCATTCATACTTACGGATTTATTACCGCTATTAAACCCCTGATAGCTTAGATTTATTGCCTATCATCATAAACAGTTGATGAGGTTACCAATAAGTCGGATATTTTATAGTCAGGTAAAAGTTTAATGAAGTCTAATATGGGATGACCTGCGTAAGGCTGGAAGAGACTGGATGCAAAAAGCCGAGAATCTGGTTGAGTGGCGTGCCTTCGGAGATGCTTATGTCCAGCAGTGGACTGATACGAGCGATGATGATGACTAGATAGAAGAATATAGGAAGGGTTGGAAGAGATAGACCGAGGGTGAAATGTCGACCAAATTGTCGATGTATTAAAAAAAAGTCAAGTGCAGTCTACTTTAATACTTGCAATAATCGATATGAATCTTCTCATTCTATAATTAAAACTATTGTGAGGATTCTGAATGCGTTAACGTCGCTAATCGGGGCGTCCCGCTTGCTCTCACACGGAGTAGCATATGAACGATAGTATAACAGTTGCGTTTAGTTTTAGGATTCGACTCAGTTACCGATACAAAATTAGCTACATTATTTCAAATTTATGTCATGTTAACGGACTCACTTTTTGGCCGAAGTGAGTCCTTATGCCAGTAACCGATGGGGTAGACGAGTTCTCGAATGGAGGCCACGAACGGGTAAACTTATTGTGGGACGCATTCCGACCAGATGGAGGGATAACCTTCGCAAGATGGCTGGTAGGGATTAGATGCAGAGGGCCGAGAGTAGGGTTGATTGCTGCGCTTTGGGAGAGGCCTTCGTCCAGCAGTGGACTGGTACGGGCTGATGATGATGATAAGAGATATTCTTCTTAACGTTCCTCTTCTCATCGAGGGTTGGACAACATCATGGCAATTTTCACCCTCTGAACGACTGCCCGGAACAAGGAGCCGGTGCTGCAGCCGAACCAATCACGTAAATTCTTCAGCCAAGAGTGTCTTCTCCTGCCAACGCTCCTCTTTCCACAAATTTTGCCCTGGATGATTAATTGCAGCAGGTTATATCGGGGGTTCCGCATAATATGACCGAAATATTGGAGCTTCCGTCGCTTGACCTCCTTTAAAAGTTCAGATGTTCAGAGTTCGATGAGAGATACATCTAATAAATACTCTTTTATTTATAATTTATGCTTACAACCCCTTACCAAGTCGCTCAACGCAATTGTAATAAGGTTGTAAAACAATTACCTAGTACAACTAGACAATGCCGCTATTCGGGTCGGCATCTCGATTCAGGTTGTGCAGACAATCAAATTGCGACACAGCAAAGGTTACAATCGAGTGAGAGGTTCCGTAGTTGCATACAACGGAAGGCTGCAAGGCTGGCTAATGTTGGGTTGTATCATGTTTCTAATTTTGAGCTATTCTGAAACTTAAGAACCTAAGTTTGAGTATGAATATGAAACTTGTGGTTCATAAAGGATGGGTTACAGAATTAAGTCGTTAAGTTAATCAGGAGATGTCTGCGAACGTTTATATTAATCGGAGTGCTCGAAAGAAGTCGTGGTTGTAAAGTTTTGTGCTCTTAGCAGGGTTTCCCTGCATAACTCGATGATTGCGTGGATCTCTGAGTTATTTCGATTAGGGGTTTGGGACGGTTGTGCGTAGGTTTAGGTTAGGTTATATTCATATATATGTATGTATTTATAAGAATTCAGACATTCTATTAACATCAGACCAGGCTGTATGCCCTAATTGTCTTTGCGTTTCCCTCTGTAATGTGAAAGTCAAGTTTAAAACCTTGGTAATAAATATCCAGCTCTGCATATCTAAAAATCATTTGTCATCGAAGGTCAGAGTTAATTAATTTCGCGATAATGTTTCGCAAATCAATCACCTACATACCTAGCACGTGTGTAATTAAAACAGTTGGTTTGGACCAGTGTGGACTGAATTAGTGAAATTCGTATTTGTAACTACTTATACAAAATATATAAAAAAGATCAGTGGCGCAGTGGTTGGGTCAATGGACTTGCGGTACGGAGGTCTCAAGTTCGATCCCCAGCCAGCGTACACTATCATTATTAGGATGAATACTATTTTTCAATATACAATACATAATTGCGACAAGCTAAGTTGTAGTCCACAAATGTACCAAAAACGGCCGTTTTTCGCAATTATGCTAACTACAACTTACCGAAATTGAATCACGTTATAAATAAGCATTTAAAAGTAGTAGTAGTATTTATCGTAATAAATATTTTGTACATAGCTTTTTTAATAAAATTGATTATATATTGGAAGATTTTTTTTTAAGATTATTGGCGCTGGTTGGCTCATGGAAGGCCCTTAATGAGCCGTTAAAAAATCCTTGTTTTATTTTGCGACTCATCAAACTCATTGTATCTTAAATTGAAGTAACTTTTAATAATAATGTAAGTACTTAGAAAAATAATAAAAATTAAAAAAAAGTCAGGCAAATGGCTAAATCTGCAAAGGTATTTTAAAATGATAAATATTATGATACTGAGAAACTTCACAACAATTCAAAAATGTAGCACAAATGAAAATAATAAATGAATTGTTTTTTTAAAACATGTAACTCACCATAATAAAAACGTAATGAAATATGTAACCAGGTTAAAGGTACGTGTTAAGGCAACACGTGAAGTCATAATGAATTTCCGGTCGCCTCGTTCAAACTCTGAACTAGTGGTGGGCGAGCGCGAGACCAAAACCAAACTATTTTCGACTTTTCATAGAGCTCTAAAACCACGCTTCAGAAACATCTTGGGAATCTGTAGATATAGATAATTTTTGATACTAATTATCTGTGATGTGAAATAAATATGGTTAAACCTATTTACTTTATTTATTTATTTTTGCCTTTAGTACGCGACTGTACCACAACCACAGGGGCCGAAAAGAAATCTCTAAAGTAGCAGAGCGCGAGGAAATATAAATTATTAAAAAAAAATAACAGTTCAGGGGACGAGTGGAAACCTCAAATATTTTAGGGGACGAGTGAGCACAGGGTGCGAATTTCAGGAGACCAGTGGGTTTGGTCGCCAGAAAATTGAGTGTAAGCGGTGTAAATTACATTCTTTTTTGATTTGATCAAAAAGTCGCACTTCAATAATTCTTTTTGATAATTTTGACAATCAGTGTGTTTCAATCAAAATGTAAGGTAATGCTAGAACTCAGTTTGGTAACGTAGGTATATCTTCGATTTCTGGTTGCTTAATTGGCTGACGATCTTTCGTCAACCATATAATCGTCGTCCTGCTCGCAATCCTTCCATTTTCTTTGTCCTTTTATTTGTCCCGTGCGTGGTCTCCAGAGTGTAGCTCTGTACGTCCAGCGTTCGTCGTCTCTACGTGCAACGTGCCCTGCCCTGCCCATCCACTTCAGGGAAGCCATCCTTTCCCCAATATCCACCAGCTTTGTCCGCCGGCGGATTTCTGAGTTGGGTACTCTATCGATGAGAGGCGATCTCCATCGCTCTCTGCGCCACCTTCGTCTTTGTCATGGTCGCTTTAGTCAATGTCTACGTTTCTGTAGTATAGTATGAACTATATAATAGCAATATTTTATTTCAAAAATACGCAAAATATGAGGAAGTTCTAAATTATTTTTTTAAAGATTTGCAACATGTATCTTTCGGTTCTTGATAAAACAAAACACCTCTTTATCCTGAGGTTGCTTAGCTGCGAAAATATTATAGTGTTATGGTTTTGGATTCTCCGAGACTGGTTACGCCCATCACTAATACAGCCTTGTGCCGAACGGGTCCCTTTTTCATATATGTATGGCTTTTGTTTCGCTTTGTTTAAAATTAATTAACCACTCGTAATGTGGTTCAGTAGATTTTTTATGACATTATTATTGTGGCTTATTGCTTTTCTTTTTAAATTTTCTGAACTATAACCACAATATACATTTCTGAACTATAATGTACAATATCAATATTAAATATTATAAATAGGTACGGAATACAGCAGATCAATGGTAACACTTGCAGTATGATTTCAACTCTTACGACGCAGATAATAAGAACGGTCGAAAGTTCAAAGAGTTACTCTTGATGTGCTTTGTTGTGTGCCTACGTCCAATATCGCTCACAATAGGATTGACTCAATATTTTTTTGTGTCCACCAACTCATGGGAATATGCTTAGAATAAGGCTTAAATTATTTTTTCGATTAAGACCTACTGCCCCTAGCCAATCAATCAATGGCTTTAGACTTTCACGTTTCTATTTATTTCTATTATTAGATACTATTTCAATTACATACCTACATTTAATTTTCGATATTAGCAAACTAATGCTGTTATTCATAAACGTAGTTAAATCTCACTTCTATTAAATCGTGTTGCTATCCCTTTCACACTTCGTTAAAGAAGGCAAAGATAGAAAGGGAAAGGGGCTTAAACTGTGGTGTAACTTTAAATCACGTTTATAAATTCGCGCCTAAAGCAGGGCCCGCTGTGACGTGTTTCGGTGTTTCAAAACACTGTAACATCGCATTTAGGGGCGTGGCGTAACAATTTTCTTTGTTAAATCGGTTACCAAAACATGTTACAGTGTTTTGTAACACTGAAACACGGCGCAGCGGACTCTGCTTTAACGAATGCATACTCGCCGCGAGTAAGTTGCATAGTAAATGGCATTACAATGTATAACGAGATAAGATCGGTGTTATTCCGTTTTATCCGCTTATCGACGCATGCATAGCCGCTTTGTTCTATTATGTATTATGTGGTCCAGTGCTACACATGAATATAATGCATAATCGTCATCAGTCTATTTATATTGCCCCACTGCTCGGGCACAGACCTTCCCTTACATCGAGGGAGCTCGGGCCATGATCTACCACGCGGGCCCGGTGCGGAATGGCGGATTTGCCATGCCTTATTTTTTTTCTACGGCATGCAGGTTTCATCACGATTTTTTCCTTCACCGTTTTGAGAGCACTCTGTAAATGTACGTAAGTTTTTTCGTCGAAAAAACCAAGGATAACTCATTGGTACAACATGACTGCCCTGGCTGGGAGTCGAATATAATGCACGGTTTGTGGTAAAATAACGCAGTGGAGTACTGGACATACGATATGGTCTAGGTTTTATGTACCTACGACTAATTAAGTGTATTATTTTGTAAACAAAAACTACCCTACTAACAATTTACAAGACACTTTATTTGGACTGGGGTATAGACAGTCCGGCTATTTATCGATTTTTTTTGGTAAGTGATAATATTAGCAATAGCAATGTTTGTTACATTGCTAATCATGGCACAAAATGAATCCTATTATAATTACTTTTCAGATCCTAATCTCGCAAGTAACAAATGTGAGTTCCTAATATTCGAATACTCAATTCACACAGAATAGCATAACTCATTTTACTTTGTCCATTTGAATACCAAATAGACAAGTTAACAGATTTTAAACGTGACTTTAATGTCTATATAAATCTTTCTAAAATGCAAAACAGATGAATCGAATTTGCATTTGCATATAAATAATATAAAAATAGGCATTACATTAACAAATAAAAGTTATTTTTCGCACGAATTAGAAAGTGAAAGGCATATTTTGCGAGCTCTGCCTTTTGACCCGGCTGCGTACGCGCATTCAGTGTTATGAAACCTTAGAGAATGGTACATATTGATACAAATAAACAAACGACTGCACACATCAGAGTCTATACCTATAATAATAATCCCCCATTGATTATTTTTATATTATGTCACTTCTACAATCCAGACGAATCTAACGACAACTCATATGTTTAAATCCATCAAGCCGATTAGGATGTAGGGCGTGCCAAAGATTTAGACATACATACATACACTCGAAAAACATAACCCTCCTTCTTGCGCAGTCGGGTAAAACACGCTTTACGTGCTAAAAAGTGAAGTTTTGGTAACTGCCCAGGATTCGGAGCAACTTTTGTTTGAACTGAAATTTTCTGTCTCTAACCGTTTTTGTGAATAAGAATCTATTGAACAATATTATACCTATATATAATAAGTAATATAATAATTATACCTAAGATTGCAAAGTTTCAACCTAAAAATAATGAAAACCTTAATGAGGCCCTGCATTCTTCTCGGTTTTCAACTGTAGGTACAAGTCTGGGAATCGAACCCAGAACCCCTTGTGGCAGGCAGGCGCACTACCGACTAGGCTATGGGACGTTAAAATGTTTTAAGTCATGTCTCTATACGATTCGTGGCCTTAGTGGAATTTTATAGTACTCCAAATTGCACTATAATGTTTCAGCTTCCTAAGGACTCTACATAGTACACTGATAAAGCAGCAGCAGCTAAAACTTAGCTGTTAATTTTTAGCTAAAGAAACTACAGCCTTGTCAGTCAGAGCAAATAATTGTAAACAATCAAACTAGCTATTAAGACAAATATTTAGCAAAAACAGCAAAACACTTGGTTGTACCTATAGTTTGTAATAGTTTAAGCTGCAGTTGCGATGTGATTATTTAACAACCACAGCTAATCTTTCTATTCCGTGTTAGGACTCTACATAGTATTATCCTAAAAAGCATTGAATACACACTCAGTTTTTAATAGCTATAATGTGAGTTAAACTATTTCTAATTTGGCTGTCCCAACGCTTTTTGTTTAATTTAAATAAATAGTAATAGGTACGAATTGTAACTTAATCAACTGATAAAGTTATTACGAAAGACAGAAGTCAGATCAGATATTATATGACATCAACGGTAATACTACCTTACTAGGCATATTTGCTATTACTTAGAATAGGACTGCCACACAAGCTTATACATGGTTTGGTCTTTTTATACCAATAATATAATGTATAGTAGAGATAGGCTAAAAAAATATATTTTATTGTTGTTGTTACAATAATCAAAGAAAAATAATTATTTGATGACGGTACCTATGTATTACGTAGGTAGATAATTACTTAAACGAATCTCAAAAGGTTTCGACCAAAAATAATTTATTAAATGGTTACAAACCCAATCCCTTAAAGGGACAGGTGCTTTTTCATTTAGTCCCAATGTATCCCGGTCCGCGGGGACGCGGACGTCCCGGTGTAATAAATTAATTACTCCTGTCCCGGGCCTAAGCGACAACCTTATTAACCTACGGTATTGTATCCCTTTGTTTTTTAATAAATTATGATAAAAACATTAAAATATATACCTATAGTAAAGCGTGAAATATTGAACGAAGTGTTTTCCGTGCCTCCAATTATACTTGGTGGGATTTAATAGTAACCATAGTTGCTCTGGGAATGATTTTTTTTTGCCATGCTAATATTTACAAAGTTTTTGAACAAACCCAAATCAGATCAACAACGTAGCAACGATCACACTTAGAAATACCTATGTTATGGAAAAACTATATAATTAACTATAGAGTTTTTCCTTTTTCTTTAATACTATAACCAGATTATTTCGCAGCTCTATCCTACTCTATATTAGCTCTACCTCCGGTAACCAGAGCGCGTGGCAACGACCACGCTTACGAGTATTGCGTCATAGCATGCATTCACCCGAGCCATGCTACGAACTCTACCGCGGGCCGACACAGCTGTTTATCGTGAGGAAGTCGAATGACAGAGTTATCAGACATTTTTCCTGTCATGCCAAGTTACATACAAGTTGTATAATAGAACCCCAAAATAATTAAACAACGTGTTAATTTTTAAAGTTTTAACCGTATATTTAATTTAATAAGTACTGACCTGACCAACCGATTTTTTTAAATATCTATGGTAAAATCCAGCTAAATTCAGCAAAGCTAGCGTTGGTTAGTAATACGGAAGAACTTAAACCATGGCTTAAAACACCTAGTATCTTTTAAAAACCCGCTTTTATTTTAATAATACAAATCTACAATTAATTAAAACTTACAAAAAATACTGGCCAGCGACAACGAAACGAACCCACATCGAAAAAAATTACAAATAAAATTAAAGAAATACAAACTCCTATCTAGATCAAAATTTCAAAATTCTGACCAGTGTGTTGGAACTTTGTGCAACCCAAAATAATCCAGGTTGAAGATTATACGCACTGTACGTTTCGCAGGTGTGAGCCAATATTATATTACAACATAATACCTATCAAAAGTTCCACAACATGCAAAAACGTGAATGATTCGGTCATTCACGTTTTTGCATCTTGTGGAACTCTTGATAACGATGCATTGGCAATATGGTAATTCCCAACTTTCAAATAATAGTAAACATATTGGTACTTAATTCTATACGTGTTCTAAGGAAATCCCCTATAAATATACGCGATCGTTTAAAGTTATTTAACCCATTATGGAATGACCATGATTTAGTTTAAGCCGTTAAACCATAACTAGCTATATCGCTGAATTAACAAAGGTTTTGGTACATAATTTACATTTCTAAGAGCCGTAGTGTTTATATTATCAATGATTCCAACTACGAATCACTCACCTGAGACAAGCCGGCAGCGATCGATACAACACGTGTTCGACAGCACCTCAGCCGGCGTCGCAAAAACCAAACCAAACCGAAATCAAAAACCACACAAAACAATTCAACAGGATTAGTTTTCAAACGTCACTGAACAAATGATCGCACTCAACGTTACTGCGTACATACACACAATTTTTTCTTAAACCACCCGGCGTTTTCCCGGCGAAAATAAACGAACAAAAACATAAATAAAAGGAAAGAAACAAAAAAGGGATAACGTCAGCTGTTTTCGCGCTATCCAAGCGATTGATTAACGTTTTGAAGGAGTAAACACAAGCATAAGGTTGATATTTGGGAATATTTGCAGCGTATTTGATCGTTTTTTCCACTGTTGAACAGCGAAACGACACAGAACGCACGCCTCGGTGGCGCGGCCAACACTGAACGAGCGAAGTGTTGAGAGAGAAAAAAACCTAGCCGACTCAGAAGCGTTGGACGGTCGTCGAGCCTCATAGTGGAAAAGGCAACTGGAAAACTAGACCCGTCTCTTTTCCACTCACTGATTGTTGGTATTCCTGAATCGCTTTTCCTTTTTCCACGCGCTTAGGCAGCTACTGCGGAGTTTAGCAGAACTACCAACTGACTCATCGTACTAAGTACTGTATCCAGATAAGTGTCTGTTTATTAAACACTCGTGGACCTTATACATATACAAATACATGTAAGTTCACAGTTCACATTCATTCGTGAGATGTAAAGTTCCATTGAGCTCATTCATATACATTTTAGGCACCGAAAACCAGGTAGAACATTGTCTAGTTATAAAGGATGTAAAGTAAAGGATAAGACGAACAAACTTCAGTAATATGTAACTGAAAAACTCTTGTTCAATCACTTCTTGATTATAAAATGAAAATAAATCAAAGTGTCATGCAAGTCGATCAATTTACTAATCGAAATGTATGAAAAGTCACAACACGTTTTAAATTATTTTAGAACTACCAGTCAATGATACTGAACTAAAAATAATATTAAAAACACGACGAAGAACTTTAAAAAATGCTGATAATAACTATGTAGAGTCCAGACTCTACATAGTTATTTGATCAACTACATATAAAATCAACAGCATTATTTTAAATGCATGCAACATTGCTGGGCACAGGCCTCCCTGACATCGAGGGAACTCGGGTCATGATCCACCACGGACCCAATTGGGATTGATGGATTACACTCGCCTCCATTTTATATTTATTTTGTGCATGCGGTCTTACGTTATTGTAAGCAATAACTATTTTATTACTTATTATTGACTGATAAGGCCGTGTTTTTTTTTTAGCTAAAAATCCATTGGTAAATTTTTTCACTGTAAGAGGTTTGGTATTTTTCAACTAATTTTCATTTTGATTTCACAGTTGATATTCGATGTCAATTTTGTAAAATAATGAAAATAATTTATCTGAATAATTAATTAATTTAGAAAAAAAAAAGTCACGCAGACGTACGTTTCTAATAAATTTCAAATAAATTATTTTATTAAATTATTAGAGCAATGTTTCTAAAGACTCGAGCCTTTTAATCGCAACCATCATCGGCATCTGCAGTTGTGTGGGCAACTGATGATCTCCCTGGAATGCGCTCTAATTTTCCATTTATATCCCACAAGAAATTTTTCGCCATATTTTTTGGATTCCATGGCAACAAGAAATGAGCCTTATTATTTGAAGCAAAGATTTGAAGTTGATTTGAAGTTTGTGCGATTTCTTCACAGATTACACATTTAAATGTTTAAATGTTTCTACGATATTATACGGATTTCATGCATGCATATTAACGAGCATAAGGAAAAATTCAGTCTTCGGCAGCTGCTGATATATTACTTATAATTATTATTTTGGTGTGGTGTGATTATTATGACTATTTACAACCTGCATACAATACTTCCTATTTCTGCGCAAAGGTGACCTGTACGAACTTTACCTTTTTATATAATATTATTATTTAGAGTAGTTTTTAATTTGTGTAAGTTTTAATTTATAATTTCACGAGCTAGCACCGACTTTTATGGCTGATCGAAATGTGAATCAAGATCCTTTATCACTGGACAACCCAATAGCATGCAATGAATGTTCCCAACCTCGCTTCTTTAAATCGTCAAGAGGCCTAAAAATACATGTGTCTAAGGTACACAAGAATACTGTGAGTCTCGGCACAAACAATGATCAAACACAAGTTGGCTCACAGAATGTAAGTAACAGTAACATCCCTTTTCAACAATTTTGGAAACTTCTTTCTAAATGTAAACAAAATTTACCAGTAGTTAAACGCATTCCCCGAGGCGCCCGTATTGCTGTAGCTCAATGTCTAACTGCGGATTTAAAGAAAGTAGTAAATGAAAATTCGGAGCAGGCTTGGGAGCATTTATTGACTTTTCCTTTCAGAATTCTACATGTACCCAGAATTAAGACAGACTCAACTTCTTTAACATCACGAATTAAGCAAAATTGTACCAAAAATGCCGACACACTTCCCGTTTTTAATTATGACAATCCCGGAAAGACATCTACAAATTCCCGTGTTTCTTCAGTGCCGTATCACTTGATTGAAAATAAATTAAGTGACGGTGACATAAGAGGTGCATCGCGTTTGCTCTTTTCCAGTGATAAAGTTGCTCCCAATACTTTTGACACCCTTTTATCTTTACGTGCCAAACATCCACCTGCAGCAACACATACCAACTTCCCTGCGCCACCTGAAGACGATCCGCTTACAGTCACAACAGAAGACGTGGTCAATGCTGTGGCCTCGTTCCAGAGTGGCTCTGCTGGCGGACTCGATGCTCTTACACCGCAGCACGTTAAAGATTTGACCGGCGGTGGCTGCGGGGTGACTGGTGATAACCTAGTTGTCGCTCTGACCGAGCTGGTAAATTTTATGCTCTCAGGTAGTGTCAACAACAGTATTACAGACATTTTATATGGCGCAAGTCTATGCGCGCTCACAAAAAAAGACGGTGGTATAAGACCTATTGCTGTTGGCACTACGTACCGTCGTCTTACAGCTAAAATTTGTTGTCGAGCGAAGAGTAGCTGTCTATCGCAGCAATTTCAACCGGTCCAACTCGGCTTTGGATCACGCGGCGGCTGTGAGGCGGCCGTACATGCTCTGCGAACTTTTTTATCCAACAATGGTGGAGATGTGTTGCTGAAAGTGGATGTTAAAAACGCTTTTAACTCCGTTGATAGGAACACCCTGTTGACAGAGGTTAAAACTAAAGTCCCGGATATTTTCAAATTTCTATTCCAGTGTTATGGTAAAAATTCAAAATTAATATATCAAAATGACCTTCTTTCGTCAGAAGTGGGCTGTCAACAGGGAGATCCTCTCGGGCCGGCTATTTTCAGTCTCGCTATTCACCCTATCATTAAACGTCTCGAGTCAAAATTTAACGTTTGGTATTTAGATGATGGAACCCTAGGAGGTGACGCCAATACGGTGTTGAAAGACCTAACCTTCCTTATTTCGGAATTTCAAACCATTGGTTTAGATCTAAATTTTAATAAATGTGAATTATTTTTGTCAGACTCATGCACTTCCAAATCTGAAATTAAACAAATGTTTGTTGCACTAGCACCAAATATCAAAATTATCGACTCTAGTTCGCTTCGCCTTCTAGGTTCCCCTGTCCTAGATGAGTCTATGACAGATTTTATTGAGGATAAAATTCAAAATTTTCGTGAAGTTTCGGATAGACTTTCAAAAATTAATACTCACATGGCCTATATTATCATTAAATTCTGCCTTTTTGTGCCAAAATTTACGTATTCATTGCGATGTTGCCAACTGTGGAATCACCCTGATCTATTACACAAGTTGGACAGCATCGTGAAGGATACGCTCACCGCCATTCTTAACATATCTTTGGATGATCGTACCTGGTGCCAGGCATCTCTACCAATTCGGCTGGGAGGCCTCGGCATCAGAAAGATTTCCAGTGTTGCTTTACCGGCATTTCTGTCCTCGGCTATGAGCACGCAAATTTTAGTTAACTCAATTTTGGAGAACAATTTAAACACGACCGATATCTCCTACGTAGCCGAGGCCATGAATGCCTGGAAAATAGCCTGCCCGAGTAGCAGCCTGCCCAAATGCCCGTTCTCCCAGAGACAGTGGGACGGCCCGCTCTGTGAGCTGGTACGGAATAATCTTTTAAATACGTCCACCAACCTCACGGAGCGAGCACGTCTTCTGGCTGTCTCTCGCTGGGAGTCGGGCCTTTGGTTACAGGCTCTTCCATCTAAAAATCTCGGTACCATACTTGACAACAATACATTTCGAACGGCCATATCCTTGCGTATTGGGGCTCCGTGTGTTGCACCACACAGGTGTGCATGCGGAGACAAAGTCGATCGCCTCGGTCACCACGGACTCAGCTGCAGCAGGAGCGCGGGCCGCATTGCTCGCCACAGCGCAATCAACGATGTCATTCGTCGGGCCTTCGGAAGTTCCAACGTCGCCGCAAAGTAAGAACCAAATGGGCTCATGCGCGATGACGGAAAAAGGCCCGACGGGATGACACTCATTCCATGGAAGATGGGACGGCCATTGGTGTGGGATGCCACGTGTGTTGATACGCTGGCGCCGTCCCATCTTCCTGAAACATCACAACGAGCAAGTGGCGCTGCTGCAGCAGCCGAATCCCTCAAGCGGCGCAAGTATAGTGGCCTCGACAGAGGCTACATATTTGTGCCGTTTGGGGTAGAGACGCTGGGTCCCTGGGGGCCGGGAGCGATGGAGATTTTGAAAGATCTGTCGGCGCGGCTCGTGGAGTCCACGCGTGACCAAAGTGCTGGCCTGTATTTTGCCCAAAGGATCAGCCTAGCGATCCAGAGGGGAAATGCCGCCAGCATTTTGGGCACGTTGCCGGACAACGGCGATCGGTTGAACTATCTGTAATGCTAAGCCATTCAGATAGTTCAACCGACCTATTGTATATATAGTTTTTAGTTTAGTTTATATTTTCTAGGTTAATATTATAATAGTTATTTTTATTTTTTATTGTTTTCGAAATAAATTTAATAAAAAGTTAAGTGAATTGAATTAAATTAATTTAGATAATTATTTATTTTAATCAAGTTTTAAGTTTTATTTGTTATATAGGTATTAGTTTTTATTGTTATTTATTTGTTTGTATTTTTAGCTTATTACTGAATAAAAGACATTGCCACATTTCAATGAAGCTTTGCCCCACCTACAAAACTACGTGACTATTTAAGCTGTACCTATCATTTTGTTTGGGACTTATTACAGGTTTCAAATTGCATAATCATAATCAGTGTCATTTTCTACTACTCGCGCAACTCCTATAGAAGAATAACAAAAACAGTGAATAAATCGCTTCGATTTCTTACTATTTTCTGAATTCCTAATTAAGCTGTTTTTTTTTCGAATCGCAACTTGTACAAAACTCTATTTTAAACCAATAATCTTAATAAAAATCGGAGATATTTTTACATTTATTCGTTATCTTGTACAACTTGCGGTTGATGGTGGGGCAGAATCTGGCATTGTCATTTAATACACTATCTAATTGACAATACTTATGAACATCCCTATTGAACATGAGTCAAGTCCCCTATTGTGCAATGGCACAATAATTCGCCTGCGGTTACAGTAGTCCTTGGTTCAATCCGCTCACCGGCCTCAGCACGCTCACGACTAGACTAAGACCTAGCTCTTTGTGAAAAAGGTAAACGATTTAGAATGGCTGAATTAGGTTTCCTTTGTTAGGCAATTAAGTTAAATATATGGGCCTTGAAGTTTCAAATCAACAAGCACTTACATAAATTACTTGATACTATAAAAATACTTAGGTATATACAGGGTGTGGTTTTGATCAAGACGCGCGACTCAGGGGTGAGAATATACATGATGCTGATGCTAAAAGTACATACTAGTGTTCATGGAAAAATCCACAAATAATAAAATTATGTTACCGACTGCGTCGACTGTCGGCCGGGACAATGACAGGCGTGATTGGACGGCGCGGAAAAGCGCTTTGTACCAATTTTAAGAGAAATTGAACACAGAGTTTTTTTATAGTATGTAATTATGTCAAAAGTATTAAAAACACACTTTTAGGAACTGAGGCCAGTATTAATAAACCGCTGTCACCTCTAAAATCGACATTGTGAGCGATCTTAATATGGCGTTCCTATTAATAAATGGAACTTAGGTGCGCGTTTAGGAATCGGCATCATGTGAGTAACGCCGTATTAATAAACAAAACTCATCACTCAAGCACACTCCCAAGATCACACTTGAGATCGGACTGGATTGTATTTGCTGAAAGCAGCCAGACCGCGACTTGAGTGCGTGTTTGCTCAAGATTGGTCTATAAATTAATGACATACTTGAGATGCTGATCACGTCTTGATTGTTACACAGCTGAGTTCGTGCTTGAGAGCGGTGTTGAGATCTCTCTATTAATACGGGCCTTAGGTTATTATTACAACTACCAACCCTGAGTAATTTTTAAATATTTTATTTTAAAAATTTTTATATAGTTTTTTTTTTAAATGTTATTGATTTGTTATAAATAAAGAACCCTGAGTTACCTGATGAAAAATACTCCCTGTATATAGGGTGTTCAGTAGGAATTAGTATTTGCCATTATCAGGGTCTGTATATACAGGATGGTCAAGGGGGTACATAGGAAATCGATACATATTCCATTTAGTGTAAAAAAACACCTGCTTAATTTTCAACTTTTAAAAACACAATTTTTTATAGTTTATATTACGTTTTAATACAGTCATTATAATGGCATAGGTAAATGGGTGTCCCTTCGAAGATATTATTTTTAAGAAGTGAAATTCTCAAAACGTAGTTACATTATCAATATTAGGGCTTACCACTTATTTTCATAATAAATACCTACATCTGGATTTATAAAATTAACAACTAACGTGTTCTACCCCTACCACAGAAGAAATCTGATGTTAGCTGTACAAGTGTAGTGAGTTCTAAGTGAGTTTACCGAAATAACTTTGTTTGCATAACGGCCACTATTGACATAATCTTGTCATTTTTGAGAGCTAAAACCGTAGAGAGATAATAATAGTTTCTCTCTCTACGGCTAAAACAGTGTGGACAATAAATCAATTTGATATATCCATAAACGTAACATTTGGAGCAGGGTGAGTTGACCACCTCACATTTTGGAAATAGTCAACTGAAAGAAAGAAAATACATTTATTCAGGCACATACACAAATACAAATATTACAAACTCCTTAACTAATCTGATATTGATGTGCAGCGCCGGAAGGGGTCAGCTGCCTCAGCATAATGCCACAGTCACGCGGTACATGGCTGCGGCGCTGATTTTCAGGCAGAACCCATAGGTCCACTAGGGACCCCCAACTCACCCAAGTACTGGGTGAATCGACCACTAACAATTTTAAAAGGTGGCATCTCACCCATAGGTGAGATTTTTGGAGGGTGAGTTGCCACCTAAGCCAATCTTTTTTGGTAATTTGTCCGCCTGTTTGTTTTTCATTAGCAATAGCTAAGTTTAACGTTTTTGCTATATTAGTATGTATAGTTATATTAGTATGTATTTAACATTTACAAGTACATTATTTAGCTTAATATCGAAGCTCAGCTTGATTATTGACCGGTAAGTGATGCCTTAATTATCTCCCTCGTATAATCCATCCAACATGACGCAGTGAGGCTTCAAACAAATCCAGGGGTGTATCAAGGATTTCAAAATTTAATATTACATACCAAATAACATACAATAGGTACGGACAACAGCAGATTAATGGTAACACTTGCAGTACGATTTCAACTCTTACGACACAGATAATAAGAATGGTCCAAAGTGTTTTGCGGTGTACACACTTTAATAAACACAATTCGACGCTAAAAGTTAAAAAATATTTATTTATCATCAGTCTATTTATATTGCCCCACTGCTCGGGCACAGACCTTCCCTTACATTGAGGGAGCTGGGGCCATGATTCACCACGCGGGCCCAGTGCGGATTGGCGGATTTCACATGCCTTAGATTTTTTGTTTTCTTCTACGGCATGCAGGTTTCATCACGATGTTTTCCTTCACCGTTTTGAGAGCACTCGGTAAATGTACGTAAGCTTTTCCGTCGAAAAAACCGAAGATAACTCATTGGTACATGGCTGCCCTGGCTGGGAATTGAACCTGAGACCTCCGTATTGCAAGTCCATTGACCCAACCACTGAGCCACCGAGCTAATAGTTAATACAATTCTTATTCTGGCGGTATCACTCCTGGCTAGAGGTTCGGCTATATATAGCTATTTTGACTCTAGATCTAGTAGACAGACTGTATAGAACGTTATCGTTTCACTTCACTATCTAGGCGGTAAGCAAGGAGCATGTCAGTGCATACGTGGCCTAAGATGTTTTCGGATACAAATAATAGGTACGGTACATCCATTCCAAATGCGACTCTGTTAACCCGGGCTAGTTAAACTCTGAAAACTAATATTGTGCCCTGATCATCGACAGAGGCGTAAGCTCCGGGTTGCGAGATCGAAAATTGCGGTCGACTGGTAAATTGTGCCTGGGTTAGCAGCTGTATTTCACATGTATGTGTCGCAACCAACATGTTTCATCAGGCGTTCAATAAACGACCTAGCTTCTCAACTAAATGGCGTTGTTCAGCCGAAAAGTTCAACGAACATGCATAATATGCTAAGCATCAAAGGCGCGAATTCATAAACACGATTTAAAGTTACGCCACCGTTTAGGCTTCCTGTCCCTTTCTATCTTAAGAGCCTTCATACAGCCTAACGAACTAGCGCCGCCAATCTTAAAAAAATAATATCTTCCAATATAATCAATTTTATTAAAAAAGTTATTTACAAAATGTTTATTACGAGAAATACTATTTTTCAGTATACAATACATGGCATAATTGCGACAAGCTACGTTGTAGTTCACAAATGTGCCAAAAACGGCCGTTTTTCGCATTTATGCGAACTACAACTTACCGACATTGAATCACGTTATAAATAAGCACTTAAAAAAATAGTATTTATAGTATTTTTGCCTTTTTTAATGAAGTGTGAAAGGGATAGCAACACGATTTAATGGAAGTGAGGTTTAACTAGGTTTATGAATAACAGCAATTGAGTCGTACGCTAACACGGTTTTATGAAATGCTCTTATATCTCCGTGATTCTGTGACTTTTTAAGTTATCGCCAAAAAAATATGAATGTTAAAGCCGACTTAAAATGGTATTTATCTACTAAGAGATTTCTTGCCAAATAAAACCTGACACATACACACGCGATCTGCACGAGCCTTGCGGCCTGCGGCCAGTTGAAACGCATGCCCCGCCTCATTTCTCCCGTCGTTAACGTCCAGTGGGTAGCGATCTGAGGCCTAGGCCGCAATTCGCTACCTGCTGGACGTTAACTACGAGAGTAAATGGGGCGGGGCATGCGTTTTAACTAGGCGCAAGCCGTGTGCAGATCGCGCCTGTATGGGAAAGACTCTCCTTTTAAATTGTTATTGCTACCAATGTAATTCTATAATATTCTATACGGAATGTCGCTCATCCCATGGAAGATGGGGCGTGCTCTGGTGTGGGACGCTATATGCGTAGACACGCTGGCTCCGTCCCACATACGGAGCACTACCAGAAAGGCTGGCGCAGCGGCTGAGGCGGCCGAGAAGAGTAAAGCTCTAAAATACAGGGGTCTCGACACCCTTTACAACTTTGTTGCTTTTGGTGTCGAGCCCCTCGGCCCGTGGGGTCCCGGCGCTTGGTCATTATATAAAGAGGTTAGCAAACGAGTAGTAGATGCCACTGGTGACCCAAGAGCTGGCAGCTACCTCGCGCAACGGATTAGCATAGCGATCCAGCGAGGTAACGCTGCCAGTGTCTTGGGTACTATTCCTGCACCTAATTTTTTTAAAAATAGTTTAGATTAGGTTTTTTTTTTTAAAATTGAATGTTTCTTTTTATTTTATATTGTACCTTAATAAATAAAGTTAGTTCTTTTTATTCTATGGAAACAGTATTTCTCTAGCCCTAAATAACATAAAATGAGCTAATTAAATCCAATCTGAGTTTAGTTATGTAAAATAAACGATCAAAAATCACATCACGTAGGTGCGTATTTACAATTCTAAAATTCCCGCTTAGTATTCTAGTGTTTTCTACATTTCAGCGGTTCAGGGTTTGAATTTCAAACATTACAAACGTTATGTAATGAGTCGAATAAACAAACCAAAGTAATTAAGTCAGCGATTTAATTGAGAGACCTTTGAAATGTTACATCATGATCAACCAGTGTTGCCAACCTTACTATTTATTTTTATTTATTTATTTGATTAATGGACTCGACAGTTCGTCATTTGCCAATGTCATGTTACAGAAAATTCAATGTATAATAGTCTTCTATCTTCCTCCAGAGGAGGCGCAGTAGCGTCTTTATCCTGGGTATCCGTGTCTTCTTGTACATCCATAGGATCCGCCGTAGCGTCATCACTCTGGACGAAGCAGCTCGACAGTCACGTTCACTCCCGAGCTTGTAGTATGCTGTGTTGAATGTACGGGAGGGATGTTAGATAAATTGGATGAGGTATGATGTTATTGTATGCCAGGATAAAGAAATCCGCGCCATGGGGAGGTACGAGGCGGTGCCAAGCGGAAGCGTACCGGAGTGTACGAGGTGCCGCCGCCGCCTAAGTAAGGGCCCGGGCCCACGGACGCAGTGCGCGAACCGCACGGCGCCCGAGTGGCTCGAAGCTCAGACGAGGAGGAGGAAGGTGAGGGATGAATGGATTACGCATTGTGGGCTATTACAGCCCACAATGGGGAGTGCTCGGGGCGCAGTTCCCGTGGCTCGGCAAGAATGGCACGAGGTGGAACACCCCAGGATGTTTAGTCGGTCTTCCTTCAGGGCGGTGAGCCCGACATAATCAACACGCTCCCCCGGGCGTGGTGGTATATGGTTGGCATGTATTACCTGGGTAAAAAAAGGATATGTGTGTTATTGTATTGTATGCTGGATCGCAACAGATGGAAATACATCTCCTCTGCCTACCCTTCTGCGGGAAATAAAGGCGTGAGCTTATACATGTACGTACGTATGTCATTAGGGTTAGTAGTTTATAAGTTCCAGCGGTTGACATTCAACAGCAGTCTCTATGAATAACTCTGACAATCGGTCCGGTCACTAAACCATGCGAATATAAAATCTTATTTTTACTCACTTCCATTTCAGACCGTGGTAGCGAATCACCACAATTCACGGGCAGATTTTGCAATCCGCATGCCAGCACCCGAGTGACGTCACCGACCGCAACGCGCCGAACCACAGCTGGAGTTTAAAGGGACATTCATTTTTAAACGACTACCAAACAGGCAGATGTTCTCGTCGAAAGTTGAAATAAATGTACACTTTAAAAAATTATGTCAAGTTCAATCACGGAAGATCAGCACTGACTTCAATCGAGCGAAGTTTGTCCAATCGTGTATTGGTATTCATAAGACCCTGAATAAACTCCCCAATATTGCTATAATTTTTTTTCAGATAATTAATTTTAGTAGTTAGTGCCGTAGCCTTCATTGAAAAACTGTAAATCTGCGCAACAAAAACCGGGAAGGGAGTGTTAGGTATTTACTTACCCGGTCGGAATAAATTAAATCCACTTATTTCCCGGAACAATTTTATTGTGAAATGTTGCGCAACTAGAAATGTTTTGAAAAAAATCTGTCCGACCATTTTCCGGACCATGTAAACTGAAAAAGAGGTAAAAGTCCGTAACGGGTGTAGGCACGCGTGTTTCGCACGAGCGAACTCTTTTGTAGGGAAAATCTATATTGAATTAAAATACAACGCTTTTTGGTAGAGTGGTTTGTCTGTAAAACTGGTTGCGGGACAGAGAGTCTAACACCTCGTAAACAACATGCAGATACAGACACAATAAGGTGTACTGTAGAGTTTTTAAGGTTGAGATCATCTCAAAATGTGCAGTCTGTTTTTTATTTTATTTTATTAATTGACTCAACAGTTCGTCAGTTGCCAATGTTATGTTACAGAAAATTCAATATATAATAGTCTCCTATCTTCCTCCACAGGAGTCGCCGTGGCGTCGTCATCCTGGAAATCCGCGTCTTCATGTCTTCATCCAGAGGAGTCGCCGTAGCGTCATCACTCTAGAGCTAGACGAAGCAGCTCGACAGACACGTTCACTCCCGAGCTCCTAGTGGGACTCTTGATAATTGCTTGAAACTTCAGATCTTGCATGAATTATCCAATAAATTAACTCGGACCCAAAAAGTGCGTATGCTTCGTAGCTATGCTGCGGAATTTATTATCCTAAGGGCTCAGACAGGCGGGCGACAGTGCGTCGCGCGACAGCTCGCGGAGGGTTGTAAGCTGTCGCGCGAAGTCGCGACTCTCTGCAACACCCCGCGACACTCCGGGACGCAAGACCCCGCGGCACGCGTCGCACTGTCGCTCGTCTGTCTGAGCCCTAACGTATAATGATGATAATAAATCGAGAGTATCATTAACTCCGTCGCAACTCGCAACCTATACCTACTTATAATTTCGCCCAAAAACTGGCAACATTCACATCGCATTTTTCACCCTTAGCAACCCCGAGCCAGAACGGCTAAGCATTTATTAATACCGCGGTTTTTCCAGCCATAAATATGTTTTTATAGCGCATTCGCCCGCGATGTGGGCTGTGAAGGAAATTGACATTATTACTGCAATTATGCGTCTGTTTCAGGAAATTGACGCAGTTCCGAATGTGTGGTAAACGGTTATTATGGTGAGACCTGTTGATGGCTTCTTTTAAGCCTGTAACGACAGCTTACATAATTTTGTTGAGGGCGAGGGAAAAACTTCTACACAAAAATGGAAGATAAGCTGTATATTCGTGCAGCAGCGAATATTTCACAATCAGCTAAATCGTTACAAACTATGTACGTTGGAACACAGAGTAAGGTATAAAGGAGAGTTTTTAAGGTTGAGATTTTCTCAAAAACTACTTGACCTATTGCAAAAATTATCTCACTGTTTGATAGATAAAAGTTAAAACTATGTAATTGTAAAACAGTTATTAAATGACAATGCCAGATTCTACCCCACCATCAACCGCAAGTTGTACAAGATAACGAATAAATGTAAAAATATCTCTGTTTTTTGTTAAAATTTTTGGTTTCAAATAAAGTTTTGTACAAGTTGCGAGTCGAAAAAAACAGCCTAATTAAGAATTCAGAAAATAGTAAGAAATCGAAGCGATTTATTCATTGTTTTTGTTATTCTTCTATAGGAGTTGCGAGAGTAGTAGAAAATGATACTGATTATGATTATGCAATATGAAACCTGTAATAAGTCCCCAACAAAATGATAGGTACAACTGAAATGGTCACGTAGTTTTGTAGCTGGGGCAAAGCTCCATTGAAATGTGGCAATGTCTTTTGGCTCAGAAGTTTTTGAGAAAATCTCAACATTATTGAGGCCCCCTGTATACTTAGCTCTATATCTTTGTTTTGCTGTTTTGTTAGCTATTTGTCTTCTCATCTAGAGACATAGTACTTGTGTACTTGCTCTGTCTGACTGGCATGACCATAGAGTGGTCATTTTGGGAAATACAAGTAGTCATTTCGTGAAAGTGGTCGGGCCGGTAGACGGGCATACTACATTCTCGTTCGTGGCCTCCATTCTCGAACTCGCCATCGGTATTATAATTTCTATCAATAAATTAGACTGAAATATTTGACCGCATGACGGAGTTTCCAACAGATTTAAGTTTTCAACATGCGCTATCTATAGTAGACCAACCCGCCGTCGGGTTTGCAGAGACAAATTGGTGAGGGCGGTCCGCACCGCACATAGCCGCGACACGCTGCGGTGATCCCTACCTGCCTGCATAATTAATTCCTATCAATACACTCTGGTCTACTGTGAAAATGAAACTGCTTATACAACGAGAAATTTTAGGGGTTGTTTTCCCGCATCGAAGTGATTGCAAACCGCAATAGTAAGGACATAAAAAATATAGAAATACTCATAGGCTGATAATGATGTTAACTAAATAGAATGACAACATGTATAAATATAATTGTGTTTAAAAATACGAATATAAATACATCTGACATAAGTTGTACCCTAATAAAACAGATCAAGGACGTCTGCCCTGCTATTTGTAACTTTCCATACCGGGAATAAAATTGGAACCCCTTGCATGGAAGGCTGGTACGCTACGGCCTAAACCTACGGTCGATGAAACCGCAGCACGGGTTTGCTAGGGGCAAATTAGCGACAGACCGCAGTCGACATGGCCGCCACGCTGTGGTGCCCTAACATAGGTACCTAAATAGATTGATACTCGGAATATTGAATAGGATATTATTCATGCAATTACGTACGGTCGAAGACAAAGAAAGGTGTACAGTAGAGTTTTTAAGGTTGAGATTTTCTCAAAAACTACTTGACCTATTGCAAAAATTCTTTCACTGTTTGATAGATAAAAGTTAAAACTATGTAACTGTAAAAGAATTATAAAATTCAGTCCAGCAGTTTTTGAGAAAATCTCAACCTTATTGAGCCCCTATATATTTTCCTGTTTAGTGTTCGTTTCGCTTTTTGATTTTGATTTGCATCAGTTTTTACATACTTACTTATTCGCTTTTCGGCGGTCGGGTAATGTTTATATACAGTAAAAAGCTGGATTTACATCTCCGGTCATTGAACTTGAACGAAATAATACTCTTATATACTATATACCTACGTTCCTAACACGTAAATGAAGCTGAAAACAGAAAAAAGTACTTATCCGATAGATAAATACCTTATTATATGTAAAGGTATGTAAAGTACCATAATAAAGTTGAGACCTTCCCAAAAACTACTTGATCGACCTGTAAAAATAATTGTAATAATATTTAATTTAATAGAGTACAAGCTTTAAATAGTTGAATAAAATGAACAACTAAGCAAGAAAGTACAAGGACGTGTTTGCTTGATATAATATGGCAGGCGCTCGCTTTGGCATATTTATGCGCAAGAAGTTACCAAGATTTCGGAAATCTGTGCCATGCGCTTGATTATTAGGGGCGCCACATTCCTTCTATGTATAAGTATGTAGAAGTAAATAGTCCTACCGCGATGTGCGCGTAGTGCGCGATGGTTTTCTCCACGGAGACAGATGTTGGTGATTACACAGGTATTGAAACTCGTGTCGCTGATGCGTTACCTTGCGATGGTGTTCTCGACGGAGACAGGTGCTGATAGTGATAAGTACCTCGTACTTACGTAAACGCAAATTAACCTCTGTCTAAGGTGTTAAGAGGCTTTTTCGACAAGGAATTAGAATTATAAATCTTTATTGCAAGTAAATATTTTGCACGTCAACAATGCAAACATAAACAAAATATTCGTAAGTATATTAAAATAATATTCATTAGGCATAATACAATAATTAATATCTTACTGGTCTTGTAAAGTAGATATCTACTTTACAATGTATATCTATTCTAGTTTCGAAAAAACCTCTTCAGGGTGTAATTTTCTCATCCAATTTGCGTCAGTCGGGGTTTAGACAAGTTTTTCCGTGGACAGGCGGAGACCGAGTGAGTCAGCTGGTTTCTGAGTTTTTCTTACGTCATTAACGGTTGCACATGTAGGAGAGGTATTTTTAAACAATTTGAAAGATACGGTCTAATATATGAACAATTTTAATATGTTTCATCTGTAACATCTCTTTGTCGTCCTACCAACCCCTTGACATCGACTTTATTATATATTATTTATTTACATTTTACTCGACTGCGCAAGAAGGAGGGTTATGTTTTTCGAGTATGTATGTGAGTATGTATGTATAATTCTTTGGCACGCCCTGCCCTAAACGGCTTGATGAATTTTAACATATGAGGTGTGGTTAGATTCGTCCTGATTGTAGGAGTGACATAGGCTATAAAAATTTAATCAAAGTAATGATGCAGTCGGCTTTTTTTTAATAATTTCTACTTGTAAATCTTTGTAATACCTATTTATAAGTACTTACATCGGTTATCGGTTCTACGACAGCTCTATGGCCAACCCACTGCCACTTCAGTTTGCTGATTCTATGAGCAATGTCAATCACTTTTGTTTTCTGGCGTATACTTACTCATTTATATATATATATATATAAAAATGAGTAAGTATATTCTATCCACCAGACAAATGATTTTTATTTTATATTCACTGGGCTCCGTCATCATTATATTTCCAATAATGATTCATATTCATGATATTTTTAGTAATGTGTCATCAAAGCATTCATACCTCCCACCGGATTTAAACAACCCCAAATTATGACTGAAGTTAACATGACTCACGCTTCTATATTAGGCTTTGAATTTCAGGCTGAGTCAAGGCTTGGCGTAGGCAGATGATTTTATCGGGATTCCCTTTGTTTTACGCCGCTTGAGCCCATAGGTCAGCTAATAGGCCAGTTGCGAGTACACGTTGAAAACGATCATACAAGTTAAGCAACGTTGGGCGAGGTCAGGACCTGGATGGGTGATCGCTAGTGACACTTTCATCTGCTCCCCTTCGTGCCTCGGAAAGCACGTTTAAGCAGTTGGTCCCGGTTGTTGTCGCTTGACAGCAGTCGTTAGGCCACGTCAAAGGCCTACGGGTGAACTTTGACAAATAGGTTTGGTCACTTAAACTACACGAGAAAATAATTAATAATAAGTATATAATTACTGTATGACACTGTGTACACTTGTTCTGTCTGCTCCAGATCTCGTATCTCTCTCTCACTGGTTTGCTGGCAGAGAACTCTATCGTAGAGATAAGCACACCTTATGTACATCCAATTTTTATTTCATGCAACGTGTATTTATTTTGTGTACATTAAAGAATTACAGAGAAAAGAAAAAGAAGACGTCGTTTGAAATTTAGAAGAAGGTATCGGGTACGATACGTAAATATTATAAAAAAAAATCCCACAAATTTTAACACGAATAAACGTTTGTTACTTACTACTTTTCGGATAAAAAATAATTAATTCAAATATTATAATGGTCAAAAAACTTTGTCACGACCGGAATTCAAACCAGGAACCTCGCCTCGCAAAATGGCCTTTTCAAATCCCGGTTAGATTCGTTTATAAGTAGCGGATATGAATGAAAAAACCCGGCCAAGCGCGAGTCGGACTCGCGCACCAAGGCTTTCGTGCAACGCAACTTAACACCGTAACTTCGCTCTAACGAAAATTAGATTTTGAGACCAACTTATCTTTGCCATTATCAAAATATTTTGTCCATACATCGACATACTCCTGATTAGTTGATCATCTGCAGATATAAGTTTGTAATGACAAAAAGTTTCCGTTTTATCCTTTTAAGGCACGGAATCCTAAAAATCTAATAATTAATACCTTACAAAATGTGTATGTGTGAGGGTGTGTGCGTGTGTGAGAGAGAGATGGTTTGTGTGTGTGTGCGTACAAAATGTATGAAAGGTCAAGACAACAACAAAACGAAATTAGTTTTATCAATCTGATTTTCGAATGTGTTATTTTTCAACTGATTTCAATTAATTAAATAGTGAACGAATACGAATTTAAGTAGATAGGTTAATTTAGAATAGGTACGATGGGATTGGCATCGTCACTTTATGTGTACAAATATCCCTAAACAATTAAAGATATAAAAAAATAGTGAACGAATATTTATAACGTAGGTACTACCAGATAAATCCAGCCGTATAGAAACCCTAGATGGAGAAACTACAGATAAAATAAACCAGCATCCTCCCACGAGCTTCAATTCAAGGGCAAGCTAACGAGAGCGCAGATTCGATTAACAGTTCCCATCGGAAATTCATAAATATTTATATATACAATCCAATTACGCATCCCAGTGCGCCTTAGTTAATCAAACCGAGTACATTTTCATTAGCATTCCACCAAAATGCCGAATTTTCAGGGACGAAAGTAAGAACATGTAGGATGTATTAAGTTATAGGTAAGCAGGGCTCTCCAACAATGGCGCAAAATTTAGTACCAATCGGAGATGGTAAGTGAAAAGGAGAAGAATAATACATCACAACACTCATTGTTTCCTTATTTGGTCAGATCTTCAAATTGACAACATCAGTGGATCCAGAATAAGTCTGAAACTTGATTAGGGACAATTTTGAGTGCGAGTGAAGAGCTCGCTCTTAGAACTGATTTTTTATGAATTTTGATTTATAAGAGCTAGATCAGACTTCACACTCTAAGTGTCGCCGCACACGGGCCACACGCGACAGCCACAAACGCCGCCACGAGAAGCTAGAAGCTTGTAGCGTGTGGCCGCCACCGGCGTCAACCGTGTGCGGCGAGTACATATAAAATGTATGAAAATTACAGGAAATATGCCAGTGGCGGCGTTTTGTGGCTGTGGCCGGTGGCCCGTGTGCGGGAGCACTAAGATTGCATTAAGAAGTATTTCTGCATCTCGGCCTAAAGTTCAGATAAATTAATTTATTAATAATGTTATAATAGGGCATTTTGAAACTGTTTATCACACCCTAAACATTGTCCTCTGTTGAATGTTAGGTCAATGTACACCTTGGGATATTAATTAAACATTGGGCGAAAGACGAAACAAAAGCCGTCTCCTTAGCCGAAAGTTTCAGAATTAAAAGCGTAATTTAAATTAGAGAAAACGAATTATTGTTTCAAACAAGAAAACAATTTTAGAGTTTATCTGTGAGAGATATTGTGGGTCCGAAACCGAAATTTCATCCTAATTCTTTACCCAAAGATTGTCTGGAAGTGACCGCTTTAAGCGATAAGACCGGCCAAGTGTCAAACTAACTGTATTAGCAAAAAAGAATATTTATGTTTACATTTCGGTTTGATTGACTACCACTAACATCAAACTACGTTTATCACTTCACAGCCGCTAAACGGTTATAAACTCTATCGTCTGAGGTTGCCTGAAAGAGATCGCTGCCGAGTTGTACAAAAATGTAAGTATCTCTTTTGATTTGTGTTTCTAAATGTTATGTGTGCAATAAAGTATTATGTAGGTATGTATATATAAATAAAGCTAGTCAATAAATATGATAAAGCTATTCCGTACGTATAACACAGATAAATCATTCTCTCAAAAAGGTTTTTATTTGTAAATTCTTTACATTTACAAAAAAACCTATTTGGTAACCACATAGTGCGTAGGTACTCTAAATTATCTATTAGAAAAAGAAACTTTTATAATCAGTCTAGTAGTTCTTGAGAAAATCTCAACTTTATTAGAGGGCCTTTGTATATATACTCTTCTCTGTTTTAATTTGTTAATTTAGGTTTATTTATTTTACTCGATTTTCGGTATAAATTGAATGAAACCGAAACCAAAACGTGTGTCCATCTCTACCGAGTCTTCAGACGTCTCCCACCGGTGCGGATAAATGGAATTATAATGCCGTTACAGGATTTACATTTTGATTGGGTGTGAATTTGTTTCGCCATAATATTATTGTTGCCAAAATGGAGGCGTACGTAATAAGATTTTTTATGATCGACTTGGGAATTGGCGACGGCGAAGACCTTCACTATTATAAAGAAAATATATATCTATACATATGTATAATAAGACTGTAAAAAAGTTGTGTCTGTACATTGGATATTTATTGAAAACAATAATTGTAATGTGTTTAGGATCGATACTGATGCCAAAACACTAATTTTTAGAAATTCTGTCTGTTTGCCTGTGACTTTGTACAAGTATCACGCCATAACTACTGAAGGGATTTTGATGAGAGTTTCAATAGGAGATAGCTGAAATATCCGGACAGCTCATAGGCTATAAGCCATGGCGGTTTGTGACGTGGAAACAAGGATCCAGAGAGAAAGATCTGCCTCCTGATCTCCTCCATCCTCCTCCTCTACGCAAACGAAGTTGCGGGGTACAGCTAGTTTTTAATAAAACTACACTGAAAAAACAGGGTTGCTTGTAGCAGGTTTTACTTAGTGCAATAGTTTTTCACGGACCTCGACGAGCGCCGCCTCCGGGAACAGAGATCATGGTGGGTGGAATCTCCATCACCGTCGATAAGACTTTGCGCTACTTGGGCATAGTCCTCGACGGTCGGTGGAGATTCACGGAGCACTTCCGACGCTTGGCTCCCAAGTTGGTAGCCACGGCCGGAATGTTGGGCGGTCTCCTACCCAACATCGGGGGACCGGGAGGTACTTGTCGCCGCCTCTATGCCGGTGTGGTGCGCTCCATGGCGCTCTATGGGGCGCCCATATGGGTAGACGCCCTTAACGCCGCAAATCTGAGCCAGCTGCGGAGACCGCAGAGGGCCATGGCGATAAGAGCGGCCCGGGCGTACCGCACCGTCTCATACGAGGCGGCGACACTATTGGCAGGCAGCCCGCCCTGGGACCTAGACGCGGAGGTCCTGGCGGCGGTCTATTGGAGAGACGCGGAGGCCAAGCAGAGAGGCGTCCGCCCACCTCCGGAAGAGATGAGAAGATGGCGAGAGCGGGGCCGGGACCGTCTCTTCCGGAGGTGGGAGCAGAGGTTGGGGAACCCGACTGCCAGCAGAGAGTTGGTGGCCGCCATTCGGCCAGTCCTCAGGGACTGGGTCGAACGAAAGCACGGGGCTCTCACCTACCGCCTGACACAGGGCCTCACGGGACATGGTTGTTTCGGCGAGTACCTGTGCCGGGTGGTCGGTAGAGAGCCCACGAAGGCGTGCCACCATTGCGGGGCGGCGGAGGACACGGCGCAGCACACCCGCGCCGTGTGCCCCGAATGGGAGGTGCCGCGCGCGGCGCTAGTCGCGGCCATCGGGGCGGACCTCTCGCTGCCGACCATCGTCCGCGCCATGGTCGGCAGCGAGAGAGCGTGGGAGGCGGTGATCACATTTTGTGACACCGTCCTGTCACAGAAGGAGGCGGCGGAGAGGGACCGCGAGGACGACCCACTCGCGCTTCCAATTCGCCGCCGGCGAACAGGCCGCCGGCGGTTGGCATATGCCCACCGCCTGCCGCCCTAATGGGGACCTTCGGGCGGAGGATCGGGGGATCCGCCGTCCGAATGAAGTGGTCCCGAGCTGGAAGGCGCTCCACGTGTTCCGGAGCGCCTTCAGCGGAGAAGGGGGAGGCACGAGGCCCCCCGGAGTCGGGCCCGAAAGGGCACCCGCCGACAGGGCCGCGGTAGTTTTCGAAAGATGTACCCGTGGTCCTGTCCATGGTGGCGGAGGCGGAACACCCCAGGAGTTTTAGTTGGTGCGAGTCCAACATAATCACCCGTTCCCCCGGACGGGTGGTATACATTATGTATTTCTCCTGGGCAACAAAAAAAAAAAAAAAAAAAAAAAAAAAAGGTTTTACTTAGTGCATTACATATAAGTTTATAATTTATGCTAACTTTTGTGTCACGATAATGTGGCTAATAAATTATATTTTTATTATTTAGTTAGTTGTTGATTTCAATTTAAAACAACTACGATCTTGTCAGTCATAGCTAGGAAGACAAAAACAGCAAACCACTTGTTTAATGGTTTTATCTGCGTTTGCGAACACTTAAAAACCACAGCTACACTTTTCTTTATGTGTAAAGGTCAATCGCATACAAGTGAACAAAAATTACAAATATCACCACCCGTTGTGACTATTGTCACTGTAATCAATTCTACGGATTGCTTACGGTTTATTTTCAATATTTTTCACATAATAAAGTGGGTGCATGGAAAACTCTATTAGTTTTAGTCTTAAAACTATATCATAAAGTTTGGTGTGAAGTCGGTTGTACGGCTCGTCTCCGCTAATAAAGTAATAACTATAGATTATATATATACTAGTAGATAAGACAGAGACCAGAGAATATTGTTTTCAAAAATAATCCTCGTCATAATTATACAAATTACATTAGTAGTACTAGAATTTACATAAATTTTGATAGTCTAATTTTTAAATCCATCGTAGAAGATTGCTACGAGGCGCGTAGCACGTACACCCATAGTTTCGTAGCACGTCTGGGCTTTCGAAACAACCAATATCTAATTCAACTAAATACAGGGCATTACTGAAAGGGGTATAAGTAAGCCGAAGGGATGGTGTTCAGTATCGATAAATGAACCGCTTTTTCTACGACTTTCGTGATTTTTTGCGACTTTTGGGAATTTAAAATTCAACATTCTGGGCCAGAATGGGCGAGATGTCCCATAACTGTTTGAAAGGGTACAACTCGCTTGAGGAAGTGGACATCTCGCCCGCGGCCCTGGTTTTGAGCGGGCGAGTTATAACCCTAACCCAATTTTATACCGATTAATTTAATGATTTTGTTGTGTATTGAATAAGTCGTAAAACAAAAGTTGGTTAGTTACCGATACTGCACACCCTCCCTTCGTCTTACTATAGTACGTATAGTTGAAAAACCTTTATGTCACATTATGTGATATGTACGTCGAAGACAGAGATAAGTATACAGGGGGCGTCAATAAGGTTGAGATTTTCTCAAAAACTACTGGAGCGAATTTAATAATTCTTTTGCAGTTACATAGTTTTAACTTTTATCTATCAAACAGTGAAAGAATTTTTGCAATAAGTCAAGTAGTTTTTGAAAAAATATCAACCTTAAAAACTCTCCTGTACACCTTTCTCTGTGTTCCACCGTACGGTCAAACAAAGAGAAAGTGTTATTAAGGATGAGATTATCTCAAAAACTACTTGACCAATTGCAATATTTTTTTCAAATTTAGACATATAAAAGTAAACACTTTGTAACTGTAAAAGAATTATTAAATTCGGTCCAGTAGTTTTTGAGAAAAACTCAACCTTGTTGAGGCCTCCTGTATTCTTTTCTCTGTCTTCATGTGTACTATAAATTGTATATGCTTCTCATTAATGTAATTAGTACTGTATTTATGGTGCAATAAAGTATATTTACTTACTACTCGTATTACTACATTTTTTTTGGATAAATATCCCCGCTAATGAATACGGGCGAAAATAAAATACTTAAATACTACAATATAATGTAAATAATGTTATATGACAAATAATGATGACTACATTCTATAATACAAATGATGATGAATACATTATATAATATACATAATGTAATAATAAATATTATTATACATTACTATATCAGATATCACATTATTATCACAATATGTCATTGGTATCTGAGTCCTACCGTAAGTAAGGCATAACGAAATATTGCCAACTCAATAGAGTGAATTCAGTTTGACGTCGATAACGCCGGAAGTGGATCTGCGTGGAACCGCCCATTTCCGGCTGTAACTGATCCAGAGGTCGGCCATTTCCGGTGGGCAGGCTTTGTTGTGCCACTTCCGGGTGCAAAAAGCTTACTTCGCTAAGCCATAAGCCATTATTATCAGGTCTGCCTTAAGGTTTAAGGTGGACTGAGAGGGTAGCACCCTAAAAGTTTGTGTTGCATCATACGTTAAAACCTATGATTTCTGCCAAAAAATTATTCGTTTCAATTTTTTTCATTCTCTCAATTTTTTAAATATGTGAAGAAAAAGTTCATCAAATTGGAGTAATATACGATTACTCTCTTAATATTAGGGATTATTATTATTTAATAACGCAACGGAATACATACTAAATTTAATTAATTAGTAAACAAACAAACTTAGTCATAGTCAAAGTGAAATCTCTTTATTGCAAGTAAGCACGTTGTGTACATTTTTGCACATCAACATATTTTTTTGAATTTACATTTACACCACTTTGCAAGGAAAATGTCAACGCTGAGGAGAATTTTTTTTATTACTTATTTTATATAAAAACAATAGTAATAAAAACGCACAAATATACTTACAAATAAAATTACAATCCATACCTTGTAAAAAAATAAAATAAAATAAACATTTTGTAAATAGCTTTCTTAATAAAATTGATTAAATTGGAAGATATTATTTTTACAAGATTGGCGTCGCTAGTTGGCTCATGGAAGGCCCTTAAGAATGCACAAGATTTCGATGGAATATGTCCGGACCGCAATCTATGTGCCGTAATTATGTACTGTCTAACTAATTAAGGTCAATTCATAGTTAGAATACAGTGGAAAGATCAATCTCATCATCATCATCAGTCTATTTATATTGCCCCACTGCTCGGGCACAGACCTTCCCTTACATTGAGGGAGCTGGGGCCATAATCCACCACGCGGGCCCACTCTGCGGATTGGCGGATTTCACATGCCTAAGATTTTTTTCTTCTACGGCATGCAGGTTTCATCACGATGTTTTCCTTCACCGTTTTGAGAGCACTCGGTAAATGTACGTAAGTTTTTCCGTCGAAAAAACCGAGGATAACTCATTGGTACATGGCCCTGGCTGGGAATCGAACCTGGGACCTCCGTATCGCAAGTCCATTGACATAACCACTGAGCCACCAAAGATCCATCTAATAACAGCTATCTAGACCGACAAATTCTATTGCAAAAATATTGTAAAATATTTTGTACGATGTTCCCTCCTCAACAATGTAAACAGAAATTCGAATTTGTTACGTCCATAACAACACTACAGAAGGCTTCTACGGATAGTTCGATTTCAATTGCACCTTGCATATCGAATAACTGAATTGTCTTTGTATTGTGCACAGATGTTTCACGGGAAATAACATGTGTGTTTGTGACAGTGCACTTCTCTGTTGGAGACAGACAGGGCAATTTCATCATGATAATACAAAGGAGACTAGGGTTACGTCGAATATTCCACATACAATACGAGATGATACGATACTGGGTGTCCAAAAAGATTATTGGCAGTTTATAATCATAAATTAATAAGATTGTATTCTATCATAACTAAGGGCCGGCGTACAACGTCACGGCGCGGCGCCGCCGTGCCGTCGCATGGCGCGGCGTGTCACGGCGTCTGCCGGCACCGTCTACCGGACAACAGTCGTGCCCGCGGACGGCCCCCACTGGCGCGGTACACGGCGTCATACACGACGTCGTCCGCCGGCGCCGTTCTGTTTGTTCTACGCTAGCTCTAAGGGGCCAATCTTTAAAAAATCGGCCAAGCGCGAGTCGGTTGGAGGACTCGCTCCCCGAGGGTTCCGTGCAACGTCACCATAACATTTGCTCTAACGAAAAGATAAACTAAATTTAAGGACAAACTCAGTCATCTTTGCGTTTTCGAAACATATCATCGACATACCAGGCGTCAACTGCATATATAAGTTTGTAATTACAAAAAAATAATTATTTCGTGATGGTGTAGTGTGACCCCAAATTTACAGTTTTCGGATTTTTTCCTTTACTTGTGAGACCTAGCTTCTTGGTAAATTTCACGATTCTTGGTCAACGGTTTTCTTGCATTTTCGTACAAATATGCGGGAAAATTCGACATAATCGGCCATGTCTACGTAGAAAGTTGATTTTTTCACGGCTATGCAGGTTGCCGACCTGAGTATTAAGTATTAATTTCAACTTGATACGTCCACACGTTTCTGAGATATATGTCTTGACAGACGGATGGACGGACAGGCGGACGGACAACAAAGTGATACTATAAGGGTTCCTTTTTTCCTTTTGAGGCACGGAACCCTAAAAATCATATAAAATGTAATTATTTTGGTTAAAAAACCATTTAAATTTTCTAAATGCACATTCTTGACTGATTTCGGTACGTTGTAGTTCACATCACAAGTTTGCGAACTACAATTTAAGGTTATCGCAATTATAATATCTATTGTATATGAGAAAATAGACAGAGATTTGATAAGTAGTTTCTCATATTTATATGTAATATTTTGTTACAATTTTCCCTTCAAATTATTATATATAAACGGATATCACTCACTTATTTTAGAATTCGGCAATTAGACAGTTTCTACAATATAAGTGAGTGATATCCGTTTATATATAATAATTTGTAGAATGGCTCACTATAGTTTTAATTCTAAAATTTTCCCTTCATCAGATTTGATATTTCATACGGAGTTGACCTACATTTAGACCTATATTCTCTCACGTTGACTCTGCGAAGCATAAATATTTGTGTCGCCATCTCAGTAGATCTTTTGAGCGTGCCTGTTCGCCTGGAAACTCGCAACGGTGCATTTTCCACACATGTCTGCTGGACTAGGGGTCTATTGTGGGGGCATTCGACAAAATATAGTGGTGGTATCATTGATCTCCTATAAACAACTAGATCAACAGTCTGCTTTCTAAAAATGTCCGAGCGCAAAGAAGGTCCAAACTGAATGAATACAAATACAAAAAAAAAATATTTTGGAAAACTATAAACTTAGTACAGCGCAGTAACAACTTATTTGAACTTAAGTATTTATTACACAAAGAAAGGCTGAAAACTGTGCAGATGGAATTCTAGTGTCCGCGATAGGTTTCCCTGTGCTGCGGCTACCAGTGACTCCCGGTTACACCAGTGCGTAAGTACAAACCAGTGTTTTTGGACCTATACTTGCTTAAGTTAGTATCAGTTAGTGAATAGGAATGGATCATTTGTTTTATTGGACATTATTTGGACATTAACAATGGAACTTTATTTGGACGTTTTTTAAATTGTTTTAGTAAGGCCTTTGTGTATCTAGTTGTTTATAGGATATCAATGCTTGGTACTTATCTTATGGATGCAGAAGACATAAAATAGAGACTGGCGAAAACTGGAGGAGGCCTTTACCCATATTATCCTAAATGAAAATGACTAATTAATTAATAATAATTATAGAAATTTTGACAAATAATACGTTTTAAATCATATTAATTGATTCAGCGCGTCTCATCGAAGCTTCTGGTGCCCAGAAGGCTGGCAGCTACTTTGGCCAGCGCATTAGTCTGGCCATACAAAGAGGGAATGCTGCCAGTGTTCTGGGGCACGTTGCATTTTACGCACGTTTTATTTATAGTTAAGTTATTATTTATTTATTATGTGTAGTTTATTTACATTTTTTTTTAAATATCGATTGATATCAGAATTCACCCTCCAAATTCTCGTTATTATTTTTACTGCCTCTGGATATCAGTGCACTGAGGCGATCAAAATCTCGAAAGCAGATGCGGGATTTTTTACTGAAACATCAAAAGTGTTCGATATCAAGGCCCTCTTTGCTTTCTGCCATACGTAGGTTATTTGCGGTTTTGGAATTTTCGTCTGAATTTCATAATTTTCCAGTACAATATAAATAGGTAACGACGGCAGAAAATTAGGCGGGGCATGCGTTTCAACTGATCGCGGCTAGGTCGCGGCTGCAAGCTTTACGCTGCGTCTCTTTTGCTTACACGGAATATGCTATCTGTTGTACGTTTCTGTCGCAAAAATAGCTAAGATTTACTCGCTTTACTCGCTGGCAGTGGGTCAACTCCCTAGGCTTTCTAAATTCTCACACCAAAGGCGCGTTATCATTTTTACTACCTACCCTTTGTATGTGTGCGGTGAGACGATCAAATCTCTAAAGAATGTAGGTGCGAAGTTTTTTCACTGAATTATCTATAGACGGCGCTTTTTCTTATAAAAGGATTTAACACTTGGGTTGTCAAGAATAATGAGCTTTGCGGAGGGTAGAGGCTTAGGGGGACTCTTGAGAGCAGTAATAAAATTTTCAACAAAGCTTTCAGCGTTCTTTCGGACCCGGTCTAGAATGAACTTAGGCGACACCGGCCAGTGATGATAAGACGTCAATTTTTATAAGTTAATTTGAGCCAACCGAAAAAAATTATTCATACAGGCTTTGAATTCATTCGACAAAATTAAATAGCAAGCTCTCGTATTTATAGTACTCTACACTTTGATATATATTTTGTATGAATAACTATTTCGGTTTAGATATAATTTTCAATTTAAAAGACATGGAAGGCGTATGTTTGCGATTTTATTCTATCGAGAGAAGTTTGTCCAATCGTATATTATATTCATCAGTCTCTAAATAGACACCCCAAGATTGCTATATATTTTTTTCAGACGTTTAATTTTGGTAGTTAATGCCGTAGCCTTCGTAGAAAAATTGAAAATACGCGCTTACGAAGTTAAACCTCACTTCCTTTAAATCGTGTTGCTAAAAAAAAGATTAAGATAGAAGTGTGGTTAAACGGTGGCATAGCTTTAAATCACGTTTATGAATACAAAAAATACAAAAACGTTTATTTGCAATATTATTTAGGCTTAGTTTATACAAATAAGATAGGCTGATTTTGTGTAATGGAATTCAAGTGACCGCGATAGGTTTCCCTGAGCTGCGGCTTCCAGAGGCTTCCGGTTACATCATTAATTGTAGGTATTAGTATAATAAGTGTCGTTAGTACTGTTTAGTGTATCAATAAGCAAATAGTAAGTGTGAGTAGGTTGATGAATACTTATTTAATAATAAATAGTTGAATATAGAAGGGGATAACATCTAAGTGATATCATTGGACTCTTAGATATAAGTAACTAATATAAGTAACTGTGACGACATCAGCAGTAGGTACGTTGCTAAGTTGCTACTTGTTTATTGTGTGCACTGTGCTTTTGCTATTGTAAAATTATTAAATATTATTATCCCATAATGTCTGTCCTTATTGTGATGTAGTATATTAGTCTGATAGTGATAAAGCCTTGTTAGACTTGATAGTAACTAACCAAAAAGCCATTATTATAGCCCATTTTATAGAAGTTTATGGTAAAATTAAATTACTTATTAGTATTTACTGTATTTGTGCGAGATAGAAATGCGAAACTGCCTCGTTGCAGATAATTAAAAAATAAATAAAATTATAATACACATAATCCGTTCCTTCAGTGGTACATCACAACGGGTAATTAGACGATCATATTTGTTTACAAAATAAGACACTTGATCTTTTGATATGTCAGAGCGGATTAATCACAGATTCATATTGACCTTAGATATACGAGTAGGTAGTCTCGTGCAATGAGATCATAACCTACCTATATTCTTTTATAGAAGTTAAAATTCCACAATGTTGGATCCGTCTAATTATGTCACATTCTCGCCATTTTAAATAGTCCCACCCCACTTTCCGTTCCTATAGAATGCACGTGTGCATTTGATGTGTTGCCGACTGCACGTTAAGTTAGGTGGTCGTCAAATCTAAATAATCCAATAACCCACTCGCGCACCGACCAGTAATAAACGTGAACGGTAATGCCATATTCAGGGAGCGAGTAACGAGTTTCATGAAGCCATTTTGTCGTCACCATGAATTCGTTTAACACAGCGCACCGGGCCGTTTGTATGAAACATTCAAGCTTGCACACACTAGGTTTATTAAACGCTGCGGTTCAAAAATTTGACTAAACTATTTTTAATTTTGACTAAGGATAACGGTAAGTAACGTTTTTGGAGTGTGTAGTGTATAAATAATATTTTAGAGATAAACGATTTGCGAGGAGCTCGGTGGCTCAGTGGTTGGGTCAATGGACTTGCGATACGGAGGTCTTAGGTTCGATTCAGGGCAGCCATGTACCAATGAGTTATCCTCGGTTTTTTCGACGGAAAAACTTACGTACATTTACCGAGTGCTCTCAAAACGGTGAAGGAAAAACATCGTGATGAAACCTGCATGCCGTAGAAGAAAAAATCTAAGGCATGTGAAATCCGCCAATCCGCACTGGGCCCGCGTGGTGGATCATGGCCCCAGCTCCCTCAATGTAAGGGAAGGTCTGTGCCCGAGCAGTGGGGTAATATAAATAGACTGATGATGATGATGAAACGATTTGCCAACTTTTTTATGACAGACTTTATTTTGTATATATGTAACCGTAAGGCTCGGATTACTTTGCACAAAGCCTACCGTATCGAGCGGACGTTCCAATATTAACGTACTCCTAATCAATTAAGCATGACCGGAGTTCCTAACCCTTAAATTAAGTCCTAACCAAAATAAATGAATGTCGTCAATCGGCAAAGCCTTACCAAACTTCGTACATAGTTTACCAAATAAATATACAAGTCCAAGTTGAACCTAATCAACTACAAGTTTTTATTTTAGAAACAACAAAATATTGAACTAAATACACTATTTCATTTCATTTTCATTTCATTTATTCGCAATAAATTGTAGGTTACAAGTTGATGCTAAATATGTCATAATAAGTCCCATACAATTTTACCCATCGGGTGTAGCGAGAGGAAACAATACATAAAAATAAACATTTCATTACTTAAGACAATTATAAAAATTATTAAAAACAATTCAACTACCATAATTAAAATGTCATTCTAAAAACATATTATTCCACGCATCATAATAAAATATACAATAAATTAGTCAATATTAAGTATGTCACAGAAAATAAAATAAAAATAAAGGTCAAGCAACCAATCAATAAACTAAAAATATATCTATAAAAAAAAAATAAAAAAAAAAATCCTAAGTCAGCGACTGCGGGTAGTGTCCCCAGAAGGCATTGCCTCGCTGAATAGCAAGGTTAATACGTTGCGTGAGGTACGCGCCAGCCCTCTGGTCATGAGACACACCCACCAGGCGCACAGAGATCTCTTTGAGGATACTGTGTGAGCCTGGTCCCCACGGTCCCAGGGTCTCTTCACCAAACGGTAAGTACTTTATAATAATAAATACTCCTAATTACCTTACCTTTTATAACAATATTACAAAGCAAATAAAAATAACTTGAAAAGTAAAAATATTGACTATCTCAGTGCTAGCTTTAAACAGAAAGCATTAGAAGTACGTGGAAGCTGGCAGCGAAGTTAAACTATAAGCTTACCAAAGCGGCTAGAAGAACGCCGCGTTTTATCCAACTAGTGTGTATAACCATTGCATTGTTGCCGGACTTTCTCGCGCTTTTATAATTCAAACCCTAAGCGCATGCTTCCACAGTTGCCCTCACAAAGCGGCACTGGAAGATATTTGAGGACAGTTTGAATGAAAATCTCATTCAGTGTGCACTTTGCCTTACAGTAAAGTCTTTTATGTAAGACTTCTCGTGACTATGTCTTTTTGATACTCAAAAGTGCACAAAGAAGAATTTCATAGAGAAGTAAGTAATATCTATAGAAAATATAGGGGGTGTTACTACAGCATTGATGAATACCTACTATGACGGATGTAAAGGGTTAATTGACATTATTTAATGCTGGATGATTGTGTTCGTAGTTTGTATTTTGTTTGTTTGTTAGTTAAGAATTAACTAATGACCTGTATTGTATTAAAATTCTTTTTTGTTGTAAATTGACATTGATTATTATAGATACAGTCAAAGACAGAGATAAGTATACAGGGGACCTCAATAAGGTTGAGATTTTCTCAAAAACTACCAGTAGTATCGGTCCAGACCGATTTTAACAATTCTTTACATTAAGTACATACTTTTCACTTTTATCTAACAGTGAAATAATTTTTACAATCGGTCAAGTAGTTTTGAGAAAATTTCAGCCTTAAAAACTCTACTGTACACCTTTCTTTGTCTTCGACCGTACTCTTATATTTGGATACAAAAGCTAGCATCTAATGTGACAATAATTGTAAAAAAATCACAGCAAAGTATAAAAGCCCCTACGAATATTTGATCCTCCGAATTTCGACTGAACGAATACTTGGCTTTTCTACGTGTATCGACTTAACAAATATTCGTAACTACACTAACATTGTTAGCTATAAACGCGACTTAAAGTTAGGCAGTAGTTTACGCCATAGTTTAAGGTTTTTGCTGGACTTTAACTGACCAATTACGACACCATTTAGCAGTTTATATAGCTACCAGCCGTAAAGTCGCATCTAGTCTGGCTATAGTATGACCGTCTAAATCAGTCTTCGCCTGCGCGGTACAGGGATGCGGGGGTAGGACGACAACGGGGACCGAGAGAGGTGCGGGGGCGGGCGCGCGAACAGAAATGTATTGTAACAGAAATGCGGGTTCTCTTGAAAATGGCGGGAAACGACGGTTGTGAAATTATTTGATAATTTTCCTTTTAATGTCTACAGGAACTATTTTGTGTTTAATATCACGTTAAATTAATCAGAAAATGTTCGCGAATGACAGTACGGTGAAGTTATTGGATTATTTATGCAAGATCTGAAGTTTCAAGCTTTTATCAAGAGTTCCCGCTACAAGCTCGGGAGTGAACGTGACTGTCGAGCTGCTTCGTCCAGAGTGATGACGCTACGGCGTCACCTCTGGATGAAGACATGAAGACGCGGCTACCCAGGGTGAAGACGCCACTGCGACTCCCCTGGAGGAAGATAGAAGACTATTGAATATATTGAATTTTCTGTAACATGACATTGGCAAATGACGAACTGTCGAGTCCATTAATAAAATAAATAAATAAATAAATAAACAGAAATGCGCCTGCCGCCCGCACCTCTCTCGGTCCCCGTTGTCGTTATACCCCCGCGTCCCTGTACCGCGCAGGCGAAGACTGATTATACTATAATTCAAATGCACATCGCTTGCTGACTCGGGGACCGTTATTGTTACAGTAAACTAAAGTTGCAGTTCCGATATTACTAACTCTATTGTGCTGAACAATTCGCTTTATATTAGTTTGTGAGGTTTGTTAAGCAATCAAACGGGATTAATTTTCATCAAACTGGCAAAGCAATATTAACTTTTGCGATTCGAGAAACGTTCTTTGTTAATGGTTTTGTAAAGTGGGTATTTTGTTATATTTGTTCTTGACCTTTTTGTATATAAGTAATAACAGCTAGTAGTTATACTATAGTTTAGATGGAATAAATGGCCTATTCCATTTTGCCCCACCAAAAACGCCCCACTGGTGGGGCAAAGTGGAATCGCATTAAAATCCGTCCATTTTGCCCCACCAGCGCCCCACTCACAGTTCAGTGGGGCAAATTGGAATATTCTAATGGTTATTCCACAATGCCCCACTCGTTCTTGTTGTCAAGTACAGTCACGACGCAAAGTGTTTGGATAAAGTATAGATACGGTCTAATACAGAAGAAAGTGCACAGTAGAGTTAATAAAGTTGAGAAAGAGAAAATTCCGTGATTATTTTTTTTAATTTTTTTTTTACAATTAAATAGTGTTGTGTATTCTACACTATCTACTAGTGAAATAATTTTTGAAATCAGTCAAATATTTCTTGAGAAAATCTCAACCTTGTCCCCTGTACACTTTTCTCTGCTTTAAAGATAGATGCTTTTTTTAGAGATAAGTATACAGGGGTCCTCAATAATGTTGAGATTTTCTCAAAAACTACTGGACCGAACTTAATAATTCTTATAACAGTTACATAGTTTTAACTTTTATCTATGTAACAGTGTAAGAATTTTTGCAATAGGACGAGTAGTTTTTGACCTGTACACCTTTCTCTGTGTTCCACCGTACCTTCCTCCAGGAGAGTGGCCTAAATAACCCTAGACGAAAAAAATAATTTTATTATTAGGTATTTACGACGACCATGAATGACGATGATGTAAGTAAGTAAATGCATTAACTTAATAATCATGAAAAATCTAACACATGTGTAATCCACCTCCTTACCTGCGTAGTAGATTATACCCGAGATCCTTTGAAAAGAGGGAATGTATGTGCCCCAACTGTGTGAACATAAAAATATTCTGATGATAACAAAATAAATAAAAACCCTTATTCTCGAAAAAGGCAAAGGTAGCGGAGCGCCATGGAACTATATCTCGTAGATAATGAAACCGCAAAAGACAAAGCAATTAGTAAAACTTGTTTGTTTTCTCGGAGTAGTTTTACCTCCGGGTTTGTTCCATTTCCCCTCACCATAAAGTCCGGGAGAAGAGGAACTTTATGAATATTTATGCACAATATGGAAAGACAGGCGGGTACGGTTAAAAAATTCGTCAGCTCAGCTCTTAGATGAAACTAGATGTAAGTTTGAAGCAATTAATAGTCAAAAAAATTCTAGAAAAAATAGCGTGAGACAGCATACATTTTCCTATAGCGGCCGACGTCCGTCCGTCCGTCTGTCCGTCTGTCTGTCTGTTAATACCTATATCTCAGAAACGCGTGGACGGATCAAGTAGTAATTAATACCAAATACGCAGGTCTGCAACCTTACTTACTTCCCGTTGACCTATAATAATGAAAGGCAAGAAGCTATAGGTCTTATATCACAAGTAAGTATAGGAAAATATCCGAAACATGTAAATTGAATCAATCGCCCCCAAAAATATTTTTTTTTGTTATTACAAACTTATATTTGCAGGTGATCAACTAATCAGGAGTATTACTAATAGTAAAAATAATTTATTGCAAAAAAACTAACTACTACAAAATAAAAGTAACTTAATATCTAAAAATAAAAAAAAAATGTATGGATATAATATTTTGATAATGGCAAAGATAAGTTGGTCTCTAAATCGAGTTTATTTTAATTATAATTAGAGCAAAGTTACGGGGTTAAGGCTTCGTATGCGCGTATTTTCAGTTTTTCTACGAAGGCTACGGGACTAACTACTAAAATTAAACGTCTTAAAAATATATATAGCAATCTTGGGGTGTATATTTAGAGACTGATGAATACCGATACACGATTGGACAAAACCATATAGCGCCTTAAGTTGCGTTGCACGAAAGCCTTGGTGCGCGAGTCCGACTCACACTTCACCGGTTTTTGAAATGTAAAAAACTGTTTTAAAAGCATTCGGTTTATACCAATTCATCCAGATTATCGTATCGTATTATTTCTGACCTTACGTCTTCAGCATACATTTTCCGATAGCCGAGACTTCGTAGCACTTCGTAGAACCTCTTAAAATTTTAAAACAGAACAGAGTTTACATAAAGTAATAGTGCCCAACTCATTGCTATGTAAAATGGTTGAAATAGCCATTTTAAAGTTGTAATTTCTTCGAGAAAATTACTTTAGAGTGCCTCTAGTTTAGAGTTCGTAATCCTTGTGGAAATAGGTTCCTCTAACTTCGTTCGGGTGGAGATTCTTATCTTAAAAGTAGGTTTACAAAAGTAGGTAGGTTACTACCTATATATACATATTATATTAATATAAATATGGTTATAGTAACATGGCTTCTCCAGGCCTATTCATAATTACAAAATAAAATACTTACTCTTTATTGCAAAAGTATTCTAGAATCGGGAATCAGGCGTGATTTTATAAATAAATAAATAAATATTTTAGAAAGAAGTAGGCATACACAATTAGTACCTACATATTATTATTAGTAGCCCAACTAACGGTCTTAACGTTGAAAGCGAACTCTTCTAGACACCTCGGATAGGGAAATCAGCGGATGAACATCTTGAGGTGTAATTCGGTTACTGATATTGAACACTCTCCTTTCGGTTTACCCTGTATAGGTGATATCCATAATTTCATCGCATATGCTAGGTTTTTTTCAAAATCAACCCGTATCAGTCCACTGCTGGACATAGGTCTCTCGCAAAGCACGCCACTAAGCCCGACTCTGCCTTTTGTATCCAGTCTCTCTCAGCCACCTTGTCCATCTTGGCCATGGTCGGTGGAGCCGATCATGGCCTCCATTCAAGAACCAGTTTTATAGCTATATGGTTGTCAAAAGCAAGAGTGAGACACAAGATGTCTCGCAGCGGCGGAGTGAAGAGCACGGCGCAGTGCTCGTATTTTTATGAATTTTGGATGAACTTTGGCAGGGAAAAAAATACGCCAACAAAAATAAATCATATTTTTTTAAAACAAGCTCTCGTATTTGTAGTACCCTACATTTTGATATATATTTTGTATGAATAACTATTTCGGTTTAGATATAATTTTCATTTTAAAAGACATGGAATATGTTTGCGATTTTTTTCTATCGAGCGAAGTTTGTCTAAACGTGTATCGGTATTCATCAGTTTCTAAATAGATAGACAGTCCCAGGATTGCTATATATTTTTTTCAGACGTTTAATTTCAGTAGTTAATGCCGTAGCCTTCGTGGAAAAGCTGAAAATACGCGCATACGAAGCCTTATAAAGAAAACTCTCGCATATCCTTCAGAGTGAAATTTGACGGCCGACCCTGCGTCACAAAACCTGCCTACATCGAGTTGTTCTCACGTTTTCCGCTTAGCTGGATAACACGTAACAGGTACGGAGCAAGGGGATCACAATTTGACCCCCTTGCTAAGACGTAAATAAAAATTATCTTACATAGATAAGTAAATTAGACTGTATTTTGTTTTGTTACTTATGTAATATTTTATGTACGGACAACAGCAGATCAATGGTAACACTTGCAGTACGGATTCAACTTTTATGACTCAGATAATAAGAACGGTCCAAAGTGTTACACTTGATTTACTGTTGGCTGTACAATAAAGGTATTAAATAGAGACTTTAATGGTCAAAAGTCGTGGCACATTTCTTTCACATGTTGTTCAGTATACATGATAATGCACATCCAGAAAGTTGTCAAATTTTCATTGTTTTGTATTTAATGCAAAATAAGTATTGGACGACATACTTGCATGCCACAAGCATCGCCTCTAGTGAGGACCAGTCGCAACTCGTATGCAGAAAACTAATGGCGATCGGCTCATATCAAATTTTCAAATAAATTGATATAACCAACAAACTAACAAACGCTATTCCTTCATCATCTGAAGACAGTCAAACACCAGTACAAGAGAGCTGATTGGTCCTGCACGAACCAACTCCTTTAGATTTCTTTACCAGGGCCCCCAGGTGTTCTAGGCTGCGGCAATTGATGAATGATTTCCAGTCATTTCGCTTATTTTACTGACTATTGAAGGCTTTCTAACACATGTAAAGCCTCAACAGTCTTTGACCCACTTTGTTTAGCCCCCCTTTCAACTTACACTTAGTCCAGGTGTTAAGTGGAACACAACTGAAGCAGTTTCTTTCAAAGGGATACCTACGTGAGGTGAATAATCGTTGTTTTCTTCAAATGCATAGTATACTCGCTGACTATTGTGGGTAGAATTGGAATTGGAATGGAAAATAAACTAACTAGAACATGATGAAAAAATTCTTGCCGTGGGCAGGACTTGAACCTGAGACCTAGAAAAACTAACTGTTTTATTGTAAGGGCGACAAGGGATATGGATAGGTAAGTACTATTTGTAACTCGATATAAAAATCACTTTAATTTTTAATACTGATTAATTAGGCGATCCTATGCTGCAGATGAATTCCATTGTCTCTTCAAAACCGAGAATCAAGGCTGTGAGTTTATTTATGTAGGTATATAATTAGATTATTGTGCTATTATTATAATTAAATTAAATGATTAATTTACATTTGGTCACTAAACCACACCTGAAGAGAGAGACAGAGTGAACCTCGCGGTCAAAATAGTCTCTGAATGTCAAATTGATCATGCAATACTCCGATTTTCTTCCACTTTATAAAGATAAACAAACACAAACCCAGTTGTATCCGATCGATATTGCAAATCCTATTCTCGAGCAATACGGAAGTCATTGTGACTTACCCACTGAACCGGAGGCAGGCGGATGCATCCGCCGAAATCCGCCCAGAACCGGATACGGGTACACGAAACCGGTAAATCGAAGAGCGTGTTTTGAATTTGACAAAACTGAAACTACTAGGGTTCTCTTGAAAATTATTTGATAATTTTCCTTTTAATGTCTACAGGGACTATTTTGTGTTTAATATCACGTTAAATTAATCAGAAAATGTTCGCGAATGACAGTGCGGTGAAGTTGTTGGATTATTTGTGCAAGATCTGAAGTTTCAAGCTTTTATCAAGAGTTCCCGCTACAAGCTCGGGAGTGAACGTGACTGTCGAGCTGCTTCGTCCAGACTGATGAGGCTACGGCGTCTTCTCTGGATGAAGACAAGAAGACGCGGCTGCCCAGGGTGAAGACGCTACTGCGACTCCCCTGGAAGAAGATAGAAGACTATTGAATTTTCTGTAACGACATTGGCAAATGACGAACTGTCGAGACCATTAATAAAATAAATAAATAACTACTAGTGGCTCGGTTAATTCAATTGTTATTTCTCGATTTCCTCTGACTTTCCCTAGTCGACTGGTAGAGATCCTCCTCCACATTATTGTTTCAATGTGCGTAATTACATCTTATGAAGGAGCTTATGTACCTATGTGGGTGTCAGTATTCTATTGATTACATTTGACTTGCACAGTCTAAAGTCTAAACTGCCTAATAAAATAATTTTTACAATCGATTAAGTAGTTCTTGAGAAGATCTCAACCTTAGGGCCGACACATAATGTGTAACCTCCTGTCACAAATGAACTCCGCTTCCGACCGCAAGGCCCCAACAGAATATCAGCGCTACACCCTCGGGTATAGCACATGCTGAGTTGGGACCTTTTTGGCGCTGCAGTACTACTTGTGCTACCTCATGAACTATTTTACCTCATGAATGTAACTTAGTTTCTCTTTTTAAATATTATATTGTAAGTGTATGCATAGGTGTGCTGTTTGTCTGTCAAATAAACGATTATTCTATTCTATTCTATGAACTGTATTTTGTTATTGCGTGACCTGCGTGATTTTTAAATGATGTCCCGCAGCGGCGGAGTGAGGAGCACGGCACAGTGACTCCATATTTGTATTTTTATTAATTCTGGATGAATTTTGGCAGAGAAATAAAAATACGCCAACAGAAATCAGATTTTTTTAAACAAGCTCTCGTATTTACAGCTACAGCACATGCTGAGCTGGTATTTTTTGACGTTACATGCCGCACCATATACTGTCTCTAAGTGTTTATTGTATTAGTGTTTTTGTGTTTCGTTTATTTATTCACTGTATGCTGTATGTTACTATTTTATTGTGGCGTCAAATAAATGCATTTTCTTTCTTTCTTACAATACCCTACATTTTGATATATATTTTGTATGAATAGCTATTTCGGTTTAGACATAATTTTCATTTTAAAAACGGAAAGGGTATGTTTGCAATTTTTTTCTATCGACCGAAGTTTGTCCAATCGTGTAAGTATTCATCAGTCCCTAAATAGCCACGCCTAGATTGGTGTAAATTTTTTTCAGACGTATAATTATAGTAGTTAGTAGGTATCATAGAAAAACTGAAAATCCGTGCATACAAAGCCTTAATAGATCATAATCTCTTTCGGCTTCACAAAACAAAACATTACCCTTTCTTCCGGTATTCGGGTAAAGAAGTATCGTATCAAGTTCTCGTTGACCTGGATCCAATACTTGTATTATATGGCTGAAAGCTTCAGATATTTAAATATTCGATATTCCAAGACACTCGTGTCTGCCCGAGGCGATCCGGTACACACGACACGACACGCAGATTTGCACTTAGCATACATGAATAGCGCATTACATGCCAAAGCGTATGCTAACGCGTTTTATTGCGGGACACGAAGATTGGAGCTTTTTGTCAGTGACAAGTTGTGACGTATTTTGGGATGTGATTTTGCGTTTTGCGTAAAATGATTTTTCGACATATCAAGTGTTACATGATTATTATTTCTGACTAATATTCCTACTCCACTAACCTTGACCTTGACTAGGTACAGCAAAATCTAATTCTTAAGAGCCTTCCATGAGCCAACTAGCGCCGCCAATCTTAAAAAAATAATATCTTCCAATATAATCAATTTTATTAAAAAAGCTATTTACAAAATGTTTATTACGATAACTACTATTTTTTTATATGCTTATTTATAACGTGATTCAATTTCGGTAAGTTGTAGTTCGCATAATTGCGAAAAACGGCCGTTGTTGGCACATTTGTGAACTACAACTTAGCTTGTCGCAATTATGCCGTGTATTGTATATTGAAAAATAGTATTCATCCTAATAAACATTTTGTAAATAGCTTTTTTACTAAAATTGATTAAACTGGAAGATATTATTTATTCAAGATTGGCGGCGCTAGTTGGCTCATGGAAGGCCCTTCTTAGGGCCGGCGTACAACGTCACGGCGCGGCGTGTCACGGCGTCTGCCGGTCCCGTCTGCCGGTGCACGATGTCGGCCGGCGCCGGTCACAGGCGGACAACATTCGTGCCGGCGGACGGCGCCGTCCACTGGCGCGGTACACGGCGTCGTCCGCCGGCGCCGTTCTGTTGTACGCTAGCCCTAAGAGCCATTGAAAAAGCAGCCGAAAGGCAATGTCAACAGAACGGCAGCGGTTGAATAATGTATGAAACTCTATGAAAGATGTTTGAATTTGGTGGTAAAATTCATCCATCTCTGTCTTCAGTTTTCTTGGACAGTGAATAAATAAGCTCAGACCATGGAAGAAAAAATTTCGTCGCGCTCTATGGAGAGAGCCTAAAGTAGATTTGTCCATCCTTGTTGTCACTTTCACTGTCAAAGGTCGATAGATACCAACTTTTTTTTTAAATGTATAAGCCGAGCTTGGCATAATGCATAAAACAAATTCTGATACCTACATATGTTCATATATGTTCGACTTTTATCGAAAATTCAAACAATTCAAATAAATTTTCTTTGCTCTAATACTACTGTTTATTGCTTTTGCAGCTCCTTTCGTCAGGGGTTGCTTGGAAGAGATCGCTATGAGCGATACGGGCTTTTGAACAATATAAAAGTAATATTTTTTGTTAATAGTTTTGTAAGTTATGCGTTAGATTATAAGTTTGATTTACAATACGTTGTAAATAAGTACATGCACTAGAATTTAAACCAATTTATAAAATAATGAAATATAGGCTTAATATATTAATTATCCTACAGGAGATCAATGCAAAGGCCTTATCACGATGTTAAATGTAATGTGCGATGTAAAGAGCCTTACTCCATAAGGGATTATTTGCCTCATGGCCTTAAACTATAAAAAGCCCCATTCGCCACCTGCGCCGCGCTGCTAGAATAGTAAATTGAACAGAAATACCGTCGCTACCTATTTCTAGACTAGACGTGAAAGTGTAGCTTATTTATAGGCTGTGTTCGTTTCACTATTGTTATAAGTACTTTTACTTACACACATTTGTGTAGTTAACGTAATTTTGGAAAGATAAAAAAATTATACATAGTGTAAGCCGAAGCCTTCAGTGTCGATAACAGAACAACTTTTGTTCAATGACTTTTGACATAAAAATAAATAATTATCTCATACAAATCGTTCATCTTATCGGTACAGTCGACGACAGAGATAAGTATACAGGGGGCCTCAATAAGGTTGAGATTTTCTCAAAAACTACTGGACCTAATTTAATCATTCTTTTACAGTTACATAGTTTTAACTTTTATTTATCAAACAGTGAAAGAATTTTTGCAATAGGTCAAGTAGTTTTTGGTAAAATCTCAACCTTAAAAACTCTCCTGTACACCTTTCTCTGTGTTCCACCGTACAAAGGTACAAAAATTCATGTAACAAAAGTTGGTCTATTACGGATACTGAACATCCCCCCTTCTCTTTTCGTTACACACGCAAAGCACTCACTTTTTGGGTTGAAACCGGTATTTAGATCGACAGATTCGATCTATTTCCTCCTTAGATAAAGACCGTCGAAATCGGTCGAAACTATTGGTCTGAATACCGGCTGACTACAACCAAAAGTGGATATTAATAGTATGTAGGTATATAATTAAAACTTTAACTCTATTTTTAATTCAATAATTAACTTTACAATAAATGAAAAACCATGCATAATGTATGGCCGAACGGCATGACGCTGTCCGCCGGTGACTGGCGCCGTCCGACAGCGTGCACCGCGGCGCGTAACACGCCGCAACTTGCGACGGCACGGCGCCGCGATGTGGCGTTATGCGTCGGCCCTAAGTTGTGCTCTATACCTAAATAGAGTTCTCTCACATGCAGCAAGCGAGAGACAGAAATAGCCTAAAAAGCAGAATATCTTTGTTACGCTAAATTACAATATAATAACAAACAAAGCCTAGAAAGTTTTTCATAGTGGTCTATTTTCCAATATCAATCTAGATACCTATCGAAACATTTTTAATTATTATTCGATGAAGCTAAATAATAATAAAACTTACTTTTACAGTATTTACCTCTGTAGGTTAATACTGTAAAAGTAAGTTTTATTATTATAGCTATCGAAACATTTTTATTTATTATTCGATGAAGTTAAACAGTATTAACCTACAGAGGTAAATACTGTAAAAGTAAGTTTTATTATTAATTAACTTCATCGAATAATAAATAAAAATGTTTCGATAGCTCTATATTGATATTGGAAAATAGACCACTATGAAAAACTTTCGAGGTTTTTTTCTGTTATTTCTGTAAATAAAAGAATATTGCATAACTAAACCTAGAAAGTGGCACTTAATCTTTTACATCCTGAAACATTTGTTTTTTCCTTATGAGTATTTTATTGACTTCAGAATTTTTCTGACGTCAAAAAATATGCATACTAGCACATCCTGTAAACACTTTCAGTGAATGGACTCGCTATAAATAGCCCACTGAATCGGTAATCAAGGCGGCTATTTCCGATAGAGATCGATCGATCTTCGCTAAGGATATAGGTGAAAAAGTTACGTAAATACTCGTGGAGCGAGGTATGTAAAGGGCAAATGTAACTTCTGTCAGTTATTGGTAACAAACAGCTTTGAAGTCGGCTACGTACTTTGTATGAAATATCCCATTTATGGGTTGAACTCTGGTTTATATTTATTTACGCTATAATTCCTGTAATATTTTATCCAATAAAAAAAAGTAAAAAAAGGTAAGGTAAGTATTTTTAAATTTGTAAAAATGTTTTTATTTTTATTTTGTGTAAGAAGAAATAATTTCCCGTGGTTCACCTGGGTGTACCACGAGAAAAAAACTTCCCGTGGTACACCGAGGTGAACAGCCGAGGTGGACCACGGGCAATAAGCCGAAAAAAGGTATAAATACAGTCATCATAATACGTTTATTGTGTGTTTGTGTTACAATTTCTCTAAATTTTCCAGAATATACTAAATTTTAAATTGAATTGAGAAATTTTTAGAAATAATAGTAATTACAGTCTAACACAGAGAAGGAGAGATTTTAAGGTTTAAATTATCTCAAAAACTACCTTGATCTATTGCAAAAACTACTTTATTTACGAGTACAATGTACTTATAAAAGATATGTTAACTTGGTGGTATCTTGGACGAATTTGCAGTTTTATAGCTTAAGGTAGCAGAAAACCTTAGACCATTCGACCTATCATACATTTTATCTCCTTATTACCTTCCATACATAGGCTTCCGAATCCCGCATCAAAGCCAAGTTATTCGTTTGATATCAATGCCTTGAAGCATTCAGATTGGAGACGTTATATTATCTGAAATAAATGTTCTTATGCGGAATGCGAAAGATTGACTGAGTGAACGATTCTCGCCAGTCGCCAGTCACCACTGATAAGGTATGAAATGCTTGAAGGACTATTTTCTTATTTTTCTGCAACATCTCATAGAAATATAGCGTTAAGTGCTAGAATTTCTTGTTTATGGTTTATTCGACGCTGATTTTACAGGAAGGTTTCATTGATGACGATGACGTAAAAATGATACCTGTAGAATATGTTGTATTCGACCAATTTTAGTGGAACCAAATACCCAGTAGTTATTTAAATGTACGGTGGAACTCAGAGAAAGGTGTACAGGAGAGTTTTTAAGGTTGAGATTTTCTTAAAAACTACTTGACCTATTGCAAAAATTATTTCACTGTTTGATAGATAAAAGTGAAAACTATGTAACTGTAAAAAAATATTAAATTCGATTCTGTAGATTTTTGAGAAAATCTCAATCTTATTGAGTCCCCCTGTATCTCTGTCTTCGACTGTACATAAATAACAATATGACCAATAGATTTTTGAGCGTTGGTCCCGGTTGTTGTCATTCGGCAGCATTCGTCAGGCCACGTCAGAGGCCTACGGAGCCTTAATAACTCTGACAATAGGTTTGGTCACTAAATCACACGAGAAGAGAGAGATAACCAATAGATCGTACGTGCACATTGCTATGATAAAGTTACGCCTGAAGATTTTCCATTTAAAATGCTCCAAGCCCACTTACTGCCCGTATTATCGGTGCTATAAAAAAATTTTATTCGTCGTAAAACGTTAGCTGTATAGCTGTTTCTTTCAACGCCATATTGCAAGATGGAATGGCTTTCTGAACTGTATTCTTGGATTATGTTTGTTTATTGTGAAGGAGTTATTCCATGGTTCATGGAACGTGCAGAAACTTACATATTGGTCTTATTTGCATGAAATTGTCTATATATACATATAGTTACAGTACAAGAAATAGGGATAAACTTGCATTTCCAAGATTCAGACTACGTAAGGTTAGTACATCCTTCATAGGGCACTGTATTCGCTTTTATAACACGTTGCTAGAAAGTGTCACGACGTAGACAGAGAGGAAATTTAAAAATTTCAGTAAAGGAGGCGTATTACAGGATAGATGACTATTTAAACGATGAACATGCATGGTGTGTGTCGTCGGTTCCGCATGAGGGATAAAATGTAGATTACTAATAATAGTACCTAATAGTTGTGTAATACCTAGTTATTAAGTATTATTATTTATTGTGTTATTATTATTTCAAAAGATGTGCTGCTGAGAGTTTTTTGCCACTTTTTCTCCTCAGCGTTGGCACCTTTTCAAACCTAATTGTTTGTTTACGTCCATGGAAATTAGATTGAGATTTTACCATACATATAGATTAAAGGTTGTAATTGTAAGCAATTTTCTTCTGTAGAATCTGAGAATTTGAAACTTAACTCACTATCTTGTACCATTGTTTAAACTTATCCAACTCTACAAGTTAACAGTAGAGTTGGTAGCGCTGGGTCGTATATCAGAAAGTGTCTGTGTAGTGTAGTGTGGAGTCAGCGCGAACTCGGAAAGCCAATTACAAGACATAGGAGCGCCTCTAGAGAACTCCGATAATGGCTCCGACTAATTGGGATCGCTATTGAGATGATTTAACTCAAAATATTATATACTAGCTGTACCCCGCAACTTCGTTTGCGTAGAGGAGGAGGATGGAGAGGATGGAGGAGATCAGGAGGCAGATCCTCCTCTCTGGATCCTTGTTTCCACATCACATACCGCCATGGCTTATAGCCTATGAGCTGTCCGGATATTTCAGCTATCTCCTAGTGAAACTCCCATCAAAATCCCTTCAGTAGTTATGGCGTGATACTTGCACAAGGTCACAGACAAACAGACAAAATTCTAAAAATTAGTGTTTTGGCATCAGTATCGATCCTAAAACACATTACAATTTATTCTTTTCCAAAAATATCCAATGTACAGACACAACCTTTTTACAGTCTTATTATATGTATGTACAGAAGATGTATAAACGGATATCACTCACTTATATTGCTGAAGCCGGCAATTAGCTCACAATAGTTTTATTTCTAAAATGATTTAACTAGTTTTTTCGACTCCATGCAATTCAATGATAGCAGGAGATATAAATGTATGTTGAGAATTAATAATGAATTTCTCGAAACGAAGACCTATCAACTAATTTAGAATTTAACTTAGTATAATGTAGCAGCAGATATAATGAAGCAGATTTATAATTTGTAGACAAAATCGAAACGGAAACTGTAAGTTATTGTAGAAATTACATACAAAACTGTTACACTCTACCGATCTCCGAGGGGTTTCTCAGCTCTATATCTGTCCCAAGTTGCATCGTCCGTTCCAGAATGTAGTATTGAAGTTGAATATAATTTTTCAAGAATTTCAAACTAATTAGAACTTGCTTTCTGCCCTGGCTTCAGCTACCCATTAGTCTTAGTTTGACTGTGAGGCGGGAGCGGGAACAAGATGGCGATTTAGCAGAGAATACTGAAGGGTCACTGACTCTTTATGGACGCCACAGACCACTTACCCAATATACATGAAATCGGTACAAATTCTGTCAACGATGAGCACACAGAGACGAAGCGGGGGACAGGGGTGTCGTATTAAAGAGATGCGTCCATGTCGATAATATTGCACGTGTCGCGAAACAATTTTGCGATCATGTGCGAGAAACGGGCGCCCTCCTGTTACAGGTCTATGGGGTAAGTGGTCTGTGGCAAGAGCCCATACGCCTTATCAATAAAAATCTATAATAAACTACCCGAAGAATTGAAAAACGAAACTTATAATAAACTATTCATAAAAACTTTAAAGCAAATGTTAATAAACAAGTGTTACTATAGGTATGCGCCCGTTTCTGCCCGCACATGAGCGCAAAATTGCTTCGCGACACGCGTAGCCTTGAGATATCGACACGGATTTAATATGGCACCCCTGCCCCCTATTGCTTCGCCTATTGCACTCATCGTGTGACAGAATTTTTCGCTTGCAAATTTGTACCGATTTCATGGCTATGGGGTAAGTGATCTGTGGCTCTTGCCAAGTAACTGTAATTTGGATTTTATTGGAATTAAGTTTTTACCATCATCATCATCATCATCAGCCCGTATCAGTCCACTGCTGGACGTAGGCCTCTCCCAAAGCGCGCCAATCAACGCTACTCTCGGCCCTCTGCATCCAGTCCCTGCCAGCCATTTTGCGAAGGTCATCCCTCCATCTGGTCGGGGGCGTCCCACACTACGTTTACCCGTTCGTGGCCTCCATTCGAGAACTCGTCTACCCCATCGGTTATCGGTTCTACGACAGATGTGACCAGCCCACTGCCACTTCAGTTTACTGATTCTATGAGCAATGTCAACCACTTTTGTCTTCTGGCGGATATACACGTTTCTTATTCTATCTAACAGAGAAATTCCAAGCATAGCTCTTTCCATAGCTCGCTGAGCGACCTTGAACCTGTGAGCCAGTCTCACCGTCAATGTCCACGTTTCGGCTCCGTAAGTTTTTACCGTTTTGTTATAATTATTAATAAATTCCAAAACATTCATTCTGTGAGGTTTTCTCAAAGTGCTATTTCCTTGGCGTAGGCAACCTGTAAGTAAACGCTGCGGAGGGCTGAAGTAAGCGCTGTTTGTGAGCCTTTCAGTTGTGCAAACACACTCGGCGGGATTCAACGATTACGTTTGCGATCGCGGGATTGATTTTCAATGAGCTCTGAACACTTGCGGTGGGATTTGTTATGGCAAGGGTTGAAAGACGGTGACGTAGACTGTGTTTACGGGAACTACAAAATACATACATACAGGGTGTAACGTAAAGGGTATATGAAGCCCAAGGGAGGGTGTTCAGTATCGGTAACTGCGATTTTTGCAAATATATTTTTTGACTTTTCATACATTTCGGTACCGGTCAGCTGATCGATTTGTATGAGACATTAATTTATTTTTATTTTTTAATCGAAAAGTCGTAGAACAAAATTGTTCAGTTACCGATACTGAACACCCTCCCTTCGGCTTCATATACCCTTTACGTTACACCCTGTATATAAACTCACGCCTATGGCTTTGGTGACAAACCGAGCCTCAGACTATAGGTCATTAAAGCGGACCAATGTACTGGACCTAGCGAAATAACCGTTGAACACAAAATAAGACAGAACAACATATTGTTCCATATATATTCCCATAGGAATGGAGGTCATTGGACAGCACCCTGCTGACGAAACTCTAACCGTCCGACACAAGAGTCGTTTATTGCAGCTAAGTCTGCAGATCGCGACGAATTAGAAACACGAAGAGAGATAATTAAAAAAAGAATTGTGAAAGTGACTGTGACAGCAAGCCCATTCCCATTTCTATAATCCATTGCTCGGTTGCTGTGACAGGAGTTGAAACCCAGCAATGGAATATAGAAATGGGAATGGGTTTGCTGTCACTGTCAGATCCACCAATAGACCGCTGATCATTGTAGGGGTAGACAAGACAGAGACGATGTACTTCCATCTGCGATCATGGCACTGAAAGTTTGCTGCCTCCATATTCTTCTATCTCTTCACACACGCTCGCCGATTTGTAGTAGACAGCACTTGGCCCTTTTATTAAACATCGTCAATACGTCTCCTCGATCTACCTCTACCGACCTTTCCATCAACATTCGCTCTATGTATTCCTCATCATCATCAGTCTATTTATATGTCCCCACTGCTCGGGCACAGACCTTCCCTGATATCGAGGGAGCTCGGGCTATGATCCACCACGCGGGCCCAGTGCGGATTAGAGGATTACACATGCCTTAGATTTTTCTTCTTCTACTGCATGCAGGTTTCATCACGATGTTTTCCTTCACCGTTTTGAGAGCACTCGGCAAATGTACTAAGTTTTTTCGTGTTCGAAATCGTACTGAACGTGTTACCATTGATCTGCTGTCGACTGTACATGGCTGCCCTGGCTGGGAATCGAACCTATGGGACCTCCATATTTTAAGTCCATTGACCATCCAACCACTGAGCCACCGAGCTCTATGTATTACTTTCGTTAAATACCTACGTACACTGGTTACACTTGTAGTACGATTTCAACTCTTACGACGCAGTTAATAAGAACGGTCCAAAGTGTTACACTTGATCTGCTGTCATCTGTACAAAATAATATTAATAAAATAAAATGTTTCGTTAAAATAAATTTTCTAAACAAAATTCGCCGATGCACTAGCGCCCAAATCGATTATACTACCAGAAGAAAAAATCGAATAATGAAAATTGCGTCGTCGTCGCGTGCGCATAAATCGATTAAAACATCAAATCTTGGTTAGCTCGCTAAATGAAAAAAACTAGTAGAAATTGGTTTTCCATTTAACAAGGTTTCGTGCTATCGTAATGTTGAAGAAAATCACTGTACTCATGGTTTATGTAAGTTTTATAGGCCTTATGTAGTATTGTATGCTTAGTATAGACATAATAATAAATAAGTGAACTATATAATAATACAGGGTGCCCTTGAATTAATTCCACAAACTCATGATAAATATTAAATTGGTAAGGTTTTTTAGTAAATCAAAAATGCAAAAAACTGAACTAATTACGTCACAACATTAGGTGAAATCCCATTGAAGGAAATCGTTATAGTGTTGCGTTTCGTTAGGAACTAATTTTAGCACAGGTTCCATCTAGATCTTAGTCTATTAAATTCAACCATACTCATTTTGTAATACGTTATTCCAGTTGGTAGTGTTAGTCGATATGAGACCTCTCGATAAAGAAGACATGCTTCTATATTGGCGACGATGTGAGTACCTTCATCATTTTCAGCTCCTATGAGGACATAAGCCTTTTTTTTACCCAGATAAAACATGCAAATCATGTGGCACCACGCCCGGGGGAGCGTGTTGTTTATGTCGGGCTCACCGCCCTGAAGGGGCAGCATACCGACTAAACGTCCTGGGGTGTTCCACCTCGTGCCATTCTTGCTGAGCCACGGGAAACTGTGATACAACCGCGACCCGACTGGCGCCCGAGCACTCCCCATTGTGGGCTGTACTAGCCCACAATATATAATCCATTCATCCCTCACCTTCCTCCTCCCCATCTGAGCCTCGAGTAAGCCTGCCCTACATTTTGCCATCAGCTTCTAATATCCGATATTCGACTCCAAATTGCATCCAACCAACTCTTTGTCTGACTTTCCTCTTTGACATCTCATAAAACATCTTAACGTAGTACGGTACCCATCATAATCAGCCCGTATCAGTCCACTGTTGGACGTAGGCCTCTCCCAAAGCACGCCACTCAACCCGATTCTCGGACTTTTGCATCCAGTTTCTGCCAGCCATTTTGCGAAGGTCATTCCTCAACTTAGGCGGCGGATAACATTCAATAATTTTCAATAAATATTTCAGCTGGCAAGGAGAGCTGCAAGCCGTTCACAACCTTCTTACGAGAGTGCAACAGGTGCGTTTGCAGTGCTGATGGAAGTCCTTTTTGCACTAGAATGGCTTGCGAGAGGAGAAGTACGTAAAATTCATAAATTCACATCAGTTTCCCGTAGCTGTGGTTCATCAATATATTTATGCCCACTCGTTAAAAGATCGACATAAATGACAATGCCAGATACTGCTCCACCATCAACCGAAAGATGTACAAGATAACGAATAAATGTAAAAATATCACCGTTTTTTATTAAAATTATTGGTTTAAAACAAAGTCTTGTACGTCTAGCGAGTCGAAAAAAACAGCCTAATTATGAATTCAGAAAATAATAAGAAATCGAAGCGAATTATTCATTGTTTTTGTTCTTCTATAGGAGTTGCGAGAGTAGTAGAAAATGATACTGATTATGATTTTGCAATATGAAACCTGTAATAAGCCCCCAACAAAATGATACTTGATCACGTAGTTTTGTAGGTGGGGCAAAGCTCCATTGAAATGTGGCAATGTCATTTATATCCTCCTCTTCTACCTCTGCCGTCCCTTCCACTAACATTCACCCTCTATGTGTTTCTTTCTATGTCTCGCGGATAAACTTTCTGATTTAATGTGGTTGTTCCAGGTAAAAATGAGGTTTCCAGTAAATACGAAGATTCGATCTTTTCCAATGAAAATGTATAGAAATAAAAATGTTTTAATAATTATACTGGACTATTAAATGGCTTTCCACTTTGTATAAAATAGCTGCAGGTCTCAGTAATTCCAATAACTATATATTATATAAATATTCTATAAAAATTATACAGTATCATTACAACGGTGTAGATATTATTGATATGGTAATCATTATATAGCAACAAAACGTATTATTTGACAATAATAATGACAATGCTAGATTTTTATCGTAAATTACAGCACTGCAAAAGCTTAAGATAAACCTGGAGTATAAATATGATAAACAAATACAATCCAAATTAAATACAACCCGCTTCTGTTGCAAAAAAGATGGCAAACTTAAAATTTGAAGGTGAAATTGACGGCATAAGTGAACGACAACTAGAATTTATCAGCAGTGTTTTAGAAAAACGCGGTTTCAAGAATGAAAGAGTAATAATTTCCAACGTTGGTAAGGCAGATGACAATTATGCAGCAAATGTATTAAGATTTGTCGTGGAGAAAAACGGAGAAACATTTAAGATGGTAGGAAAAATTGCTTCGGCGAATGAGAATATCCGTAAGAACATGATGTTGAAAGTATTGTATCAAAATGAGCATGTTATGTACACTCATCTGCTGCCAAAATTCAGTGAATTGGAGAAAGGAGCTGATATACCTGAACACGAAAGATTTAGGTATACTAAGTGCTACGGCTCTCTATCCGAGGAACCCAATGAAGTTATACTACTTGAAGATCTGCAAATGTCCAATTTTGTAATGATGGATAAATCTAAATCACTAGACAATGATACTGTGAGAATGGTACTCAAAAACTTTGCCAAGTTCCATTCTCTGTCATACGCTTTGAAGAATCGTGAGCCTGAGATATTTGAAACATTCAAAAGCCGACTTCTGAGTGGCTGGGCAACTATTATGCAAACTGATATGGCTAAATCGGTGTGCGCTGCAGCGGCAGAAAATGCTATGAAAGTATTAGACAATAATAAACACAGGAACATGGTAAAAAATATACCGACGCTGTTTACACGCGAGACTGCAAAAAATGCGAAGATTGACAAAGATTCTAAATATTCTGTAATTGCTCATGGGGACAGCTGGACTAATAACATGTTATTTAAACTTGAGGTAAGTACTCAATAATCGTATGTCAGAAAATGAATTTTATTTTTTAAAAAGTGTGAAATGTTATATTTTTAAGTGTACAATTATTGTGAATCGATCTGTTTTTTACATTACATGTTATTTAAATCATTATTTTTGTATGTACTATGTCTCTAGACTCCAAGGAATCCGAATTTGGGCCATGAGTATATCATTTTTTATTATTTTTTCAGGGAGAAAAATTAGTGCAATGTTGCTTGCTCGACTACCAGTTATCCCTGGAAAGCAGCCCAGCTATAGATATCATATACATGATCTTCAACTGCACAGACCATGAAACCAGGTCCCAATACTTCCATGAATGGATCGACTACTACCACGAGCAACTCAACAAGAGTTTAGACAACTTTGGACTTAAAGCAAGTTTTGTTTACCCCAAAGATCAATTGGATGCTGATCTTAAAAGATTTGGGAAATTTGGTTTCGCTATGTCGATATTTGGAGCCAATATTTTAATACGAGATTCTCTGGAAGCCATTAGAGTTAAAGAAGCCATGAAAAGTAACAATGATATGAGTGAATCTTTCAGTCTTTCTAATTTGGCTAACTCAAGTATGTTGGATTTCAAAGCCAGGATTGGTGATTCTGTAGCCAGTTGCCTGGAGCTCGGGTATATGTAATTAATTATGTTTTTGGACCCAACTTGTTTAATCATGATTAAAGTAAAAAGCAAGCGTAAAACAATATATTTTAAATGTAATTATTTTGTACAATAAAGAGTCTATCTATCTATATTTTAGACTAAATGACAAACTACCAACATGACTATAAATAAACAAATCAGAGTATTATTCTTTGCATTTAGTAATAAACTACGATGTCATATTTGAATTAAATAATGTCGGTACTTATAAGTCGGCAGAGGTAGCCCGAGGAGGACATACATCGACCAGATTGGCGATGTTTTAAAAGTGCAGTGCAGTCTAATACAAACCGACGAGTGTGCATGAAGTGATTGATGAAAGTGGAGGAAGCGAGAGTTGTATGGCAATATAGCAGCATATGGAAGTTTATCGTCCGTCTCTACCTGCATCTACGGGAAACACGTGTGAGTTTATCTATGTAAGTAAGTAGGTATGTAGGTGTATTTAAATTACCCCGAAATAATGTCTGCATCCATGAATCACTATTACGAAGCACATCATTGTACTTAATTGATGTGATAGAATATCAATTACCTAGATGTTCAAAAATATTATTAAGCCAAAGTTATGCGCGTATCGGAAACCTATAACGTAGAATTCCGTAATCTGTAAATCAATAACGGATTTTCCAGGATTTCTCGCCTAACGTTCCTACGAGTACTATGAACTCCTATTGCATATTATACAATAGTTATTTATCGTAATAGAGATTTGATACTTAAGTTTCCTAATCTTTATTATGTTACAAGATGGATTTGATTAAGGTTGGTTGGGGAATGCCACTTGTATGGGTTTCCTTCATTCCTTTATAAGGAACCCTACAAGTTTATAAACAACGTGACTTGCAAATTTTTATCTTCCACTGAAGTATTATCAATTACTAATCGATAAAATTAGTTTATAAAAGGAAACAATGTATGCCATGTGACATTAATCCATATTTTGCTTTTCTCTAAAGTAAACATGGCAAGTTTAAAATTTGAGGGTGATCTAAATGGTATAAGCGAACTGCATCTCCATTTTATTGCAAGTGTTTTAGAGAATAAGGGTTTTAACACCGGTACAGTGTTAGTCACTCCTGTCGGTAAGGCCGGTGACAATTATGCTGCTAACGTGAAAAGAATCTTCGTCGAGAAAAACGGAGAAACATTTAAAATGATAGCCAAAGTTGCTCCGACTAGTAAAGCAATCCGTGACCAACTACCAACGAAAGTAATGTTTCAAAATGAACATGTTATGTACACTCATGTATTACCTAAATTCATGGAATTGGAACATGAAGCAGGTGTACCTGAAAATGAAAGATTAAAATGCGTCAAATGTTACGGTTCTCTATGCGAAGAACCAAATGAAATTATTTTGCTTGAAGATCTGCAAGAGTCTAACTTTGTTATGTTCGACAAATTCACACCTCTGACAGATGAGACTGTGAAATGTGTTCTCAAGAACTTTGCGATCCTCCACTCACTCTCATTTGCGTGGAAGAATAAGGATCATGAAATATACGAAGGATTCAGAACAAAACTAGCCCATCCATGGGTAGTACGGTTAAATATAGATGCTATAAATATGTATTTTGGTCAGATGGAGGACGATTTTATTGCAATATTGGATAATGAAGAATACAAGAAAGTAGTAAGAGGTTCGTTAACCCAGTTGCCAATGAAAGCGGTTGAAAATCACCTTATTCATAACAAGTCTAAATATGGAGTAATTCAACATGGAGATGGTTGGACTAATAACATATTATTCAAATTGGAGGTAAGTACCATGTACGGTCGAAGACAAACAAAGCTGTATAGTAGAGTTTTAAGGTTGAGATTATCTCAAAAGCTACTTGACCTATTGCAAGAATTATTTCACTGTTAGATAGATAAAAGTTGAAACTATGTAACTGTAAAGAATTATTAAATTCATTCTTGTAGTTTTTGAGAAAATCTCTTCCTTATTGAGGTCCCCTGTATACTTATCTCTGTCTTCGACTGTACTGTTGCAGGTGGTCATTACACAAACATCAATGGTAACACTTGTAATACAACTTCACATGATACGAACATTAAAACTGATACAATAAAGATAAGTACAATTTACCCATAGTTAAAGATATTTTAGGATGCGACGATAGATTATTAAACTTTTACTTTTTCAGGGAGATAATTTGGCGGAATGTTGCTTGATCGACTACCAACTGTCCAGTCAGCACAACCCAGTTTGTGATATCCTCTACATGATCTTCTTCTGCACAGACTACGAGACCAGGTCCAGGCACTATCACGAATGGATCGACTACTACCACAAGCAACTCGACAAGTCTCTAGCTAATTTCGGACTTGAAGCCAACACCATCTACCCGAGAGAACAGTATGATGCAGATTTGAAAGAACTTGGAAAACTATACTTAGGTTTCTCACTTATGTTAGTCGGTATGCTTATGAAAGAAGCACACGAAGCGGCTCTAATAAATGAAACTATGCAAAATGAAAGCGATATGGAAACTATTATACAGTCTAGGAAATTATCAAATTTGGGCGACTCAAGTGTAGAGAGAATAAAAGTTAAGATTGAGGGTTTGATTGAAAGTTTTCTTGACCTTGGGTATTTAGAATAGAAGCTAATCTTATGATTTACATACAATAATAAAATACGAGGCAGTAGTACGAGTATGTAGTATTTCACTATTTCAACCTTTACGATTTTCAGAGATTTCTTGTCTAGTAGGTACACTTGTTGTTAATATATGTATTTAAGTACCTAATTCTGATATAAAATTTACCAACAGTGTTAAAATGTTAAACGTGTTTTATTTTTACTAAAGAGGATCTACATGTCTCTAATGTAGATTCTAAACATCCGATCAAAATTAATGTTGCAGTAAAATCTACAAAGGAATCTGATATGGATGGAAGCTAGGTACTATTTTAATTTAAACACTGATTAAATTAAAATAGTACCTAGCTTCCTGTAACGGCGGGTGAGATTATTAGCAATCGTGAGAGAAATAGCAAATACCAGTTGATGATGTGATGATTTTAAAATTAATACCGTAGGTTTAAATAATACGAAGCATTGGTAAAACTTAAGACCATATGACAAAGCTGGGTTAAATGACTTATTTATGGTAAATGTGGAGAAGAAGAAATGAGTCCGCAAAGTGACAAAAGCTTTGTTCTCTCTCATATTGTGGGCCTCTCATCTGTAGATCTGAAATTGACAAGTTTTAACAGTTTCATCTGGCTCAAAGCAGAGTAATATATAAACGCGAAAGTTTGTATGGATGGACGGATGTTTGTTGTTCTTTCACGCAAAAACTAATGAATGGATTTTAATGAAACTTTACAATAATATAGCTCATAAATCAGAATAATACATAATATATAAAGATCCTGCGCAGACGAAGTCGCGGGCAGAAGCTAGTCTTCTATAATTGAGAGGATATGCAAGAAGAAAAATAATTTGTTATATTTTTGGTTATTATTTGATTCCGATTTCAAGCTCGATTTAATATATTCGCCCGAATGATTGTAGCCTAATGAGTTAATCCTGAACCAAATATTTTTATTTATAAGTTATTCAACCAGATATTTATCTGACAAGAAATAAGTATGTAACTTAATCAGTAAATATACTATATGTTATCTGGGTAAAACAGAATCGTACGATGATACATATAGATCATACGATGTCCTTAATTACTTGATTGGTTGGCAAATGTATCCTGGAGCCGTTCTATTGGCATACATTTACATCCTGGTGTAATCTATGCGCTCAATTTATCAATCACACACCTACATCTTGATAATATCAGTCACTAGTGCTGAAAATTTTAAACGTTTAATTTCATTTCAACGGGCCAGGAATTGGTGATATGATGATGATACTTTAGGGCCTAAAACGGACCTCAATAAGGGCTCTTAGTAAACTTCCAGGGGTATCCATGATCATGTATTTTGATGGCTGAGCAGAAAGGGATATTCAAATATAAATTCCTGTGTAATCAAATCAGGCAAGTGCCTGACTTACTTTATTTAATGATAAGAAGTGGACGTAGTGAAGCTGATCGCTTATTTCATGTTGTTCGGGAACAATACCTGTCCGATCGATAGCATTTGAGTGAACAATGAAACTGATATTGGTTTATTCAATCCCGAATTTGGGTAAGTAATCGAAGTATAAATTATTATATATAAACGGATATCACTCACTTATATTGTTGAAGTCGGCAATTAGATCGACAGTTTCGACCGATTTCGACGGTCTTTTTCAAGGTGAGCGCGCAACGCCCGCGTCGCCGGTGACGTTTCTTCGCGCACCACTCATATTGTTGAAGTCGGCAATTAGACCGACTGTTCGCGCACTGAAACGCGCGAAGAAACGTCACCGGCGACGCGGGCGTGGCGCGCTCACCTTGAAAAAGACCGTCCAAAATGGTCGAAACTGTCGATCTAATTGCCGACTTCAACAATATAAGTGAGTGATATCCGTTTATATATAATAATTTGTGGTAATGGCTCACTATAGTTTTAATTCTAAAATCGAAATATAGATTCGAAATCGATTCGGACTCTTTTGAAATCACTATAATTTACTTTATGACGCTACTAAACAGCGTGTGATATTTTATCAAATTCGTATTTACTATCTGTTTGTCAATAAACATTACATTGAAAACATACGTCAGAAAAACGTGTGTTGTTACGTAAGAACAATCAGGTGTTTTGTTATTTTTATTGTATTATCCGAGTTCCGGGATTTTATATTGTTAGATAAGTACCTTATGTTATGGTAAGACGACCTAGGTTATAATGTTGTTATAAAGGTTGGCTGTTATATCGACTGTACCTACAATACCCCACACAGAGACTGCATATTACAGACAATAATAGAAAAACTCTTTTCGATAAGCACAAATTAATATCAAATATATTATATTTATTGCAAAAAAAACTAACTACTACAAAATAAAACTAACTTAATATCTAAAAAAAAATACTTATGAAATAAAACTATAAACTAAAGAACGAACACGTCGTCGAGGTCCCCGTTCTGTGGCATGGTGCCCAGGACGCTGGCAGCATTTCCTCGCTGTATGGCAATACTTAAACGCTGAGCGAGGTAGCTGCCAGCTCTGGGATCACCCGAGATGTAGACCAACCGGGTAGACAGCTCGTGGATGATATCTTTTGAGTCTGTCGACCATAGGCCCATTGTTTCTACAGCAAGCGCCGCAAACTCATGATGTGGAGTCAGTCGTATTTGCGGCGCTTGAGTATTTGCGCCTGTTCCGCAGCAGCACCGGCCTTATGAGAAGTACCCTGGATATGAGACGGGGCGAGAGTATCTACATATAATATATTATTAAATTGATTAAATTGGAAGATATTATTTTTTCAAGATTGGCGGCGCTAGTTGGCTCATGGAAGGCCCTTAACAAGATTTTGGAAACATGGAATGCGTTACCAGACACATTCAGTTGTTTGAAGAAGCTGGCTCATGCTATTTATATTTAATATATTATCTGTGCTGCCCAGATATTTTAACTATCTTCCAGTGAGAGCCCGTCAAAATCCTTCCAGTAGTTTTGGCGTGATGCCTGGACATCGACACGGACAGACGGACAGACAGACAAATATACAAGAATTCTAATCATTGGTGTTTTAGCATCAGTATCGATCACAAGACAAATAAATAAGCAACGTGAAAAGCAGATTATTATATGATGTATTTAACAGCCTTTCCCTACGCATATTAATCCCTGTAACTATATGCGATTAATTGTAATTTATTTATTTTTATCCACAGGTAAAGTCCAGATCACATCGCTAATTATTCCGTGTTACTTTTACGTAAGTGCATCTACGCCTAAATTAAATTGTGAAGGGTATGGTTTTACCCGACTGCCCCAGAAGGAGGGTAATGTTTTTCGGGTGTATGTATGTATGTATATCCATTTCTTCCTGCCATCCTGTAGCCTAAATGCCTTGATGGATTTGGAGAGGAGCGCGCAGGGAAGTGAGTTTATGACAAAACTTCTGATGTAGAGTCAAGAATATAAATAGGTACAGTATTAATATGGTATAGACAGTAAAAGAACCTACTTGTCCCTACTCTATGTGGTAGGAAACACTGCTCCTATCAATCAATAAGCGAGCACATACGCACCTACTATTTGAGTTATGTATGACGCTGTCCATTTGTGTATGTTTGTAACCCAGGGCTCGTTCACATTAACGTTCGAGCTTTGTTTACCAAATATTTTAGTGGTATATTAGCTAATGCAATATGAATAGCTTTTTAATTACTTTTTACTCTATTATGGTCAAAAATGGATTTTGGTTTATTACACCTAAGAGCTCAGTTGCTTCGTTTCTTGCGCTTTCCGCTCGTTTATTGAACAAATCCGATTCCTCGACGATATGTTCATTGGTGCTCCCTATGATTATATTCATCGAGTCTGGATGCAAATTGTGTAGTATTTAATACCTACATATTTATTGTTATATAATTTCATGAATATTTACTTCATTTTCATTAGCTAGGTATTAAAAAAGATAATTTTTTTTCTTATCTTCTGCTGAAAGTATATATCCACTTTTCCACACAGATGATGTCTCAGTGTTACGAGAAAAAATGTCCGATGGGAACCAGTCTTAAACATAAACAATACCATAGCACTCCAGATAAAAATAGCAATGACTCATGTATTCCATGTTTACCGGCCGGTATCCGGCAATCTACGTTACGTTAGTAACATAGGATACAGTTTTGAGGATTGACGCGTTTTGTGGAACTGAACTATTATTTATTGATAGTTTATACCAAATTCAGTTAAACTTAGTGCAGTCAACAGATCCTGTTCATTATCACTAATTCAATTTGTTATCAAAAGTGGCCGATAACCTAAGAATATAAAAGCAATAGCAGTACTCAAATATACAAAACAATTCCATAACTTTTAAGTCACAATGTCTAATTTTAAATTCGAAGGTAATGTTGATGGTGTCAGTCCACGTCAACTGGAGTTTATAAGTGGGGTTTTGGAAAACCGTGGCTTCAAAGATGAAACAGTATTGATAGAAGCGTTTGGCAAAGCCGGTGATAACTACGTAAGTAATATGAAAAGAATCACAATTAAAAAAGATGGAAATAATTTCAAGATGGTAGCAAAAGTTGCTCATACTTCTGAACTTCTGCGAATGTTGTCAGTTGGAAAGTATCTCAATGAACACATCATTTACACCGAAATTTTGAAAAAATATCATGAATTAGAGAAAGCAGCAGATATTCCTGAAGCAGAAAGACTACGAATCGCGACTTGCTATGGTTCTTTACACGAAGAACCAAACGAAATTATACTTCTCGAAGATTTGCAGGAATCTAATTTTGTTATGCTGGACAGATTCAAGTCACTTACAGACGACAATGTAAAACTGGTACTTAAGAACCTTGCTATATTTCATTCTCTGTCATTCGTATTGAGAAACAAGGAGCCTGAAACATATACGGAACTGAAAAGCAAACTCACTAGTGCAATTGTAATGATGTTCGCTGCGGAACAGATGATGATGTATTTCGCGAAAATGGAAGGTGATCTTGTAGCCGTGGTCAGCGATGAGAAGCTGAAGAAACTGTTGAAGGGTTCAATAACTCAGTTATCGGAACACGTCAAGAAAAATCATGCTATCGATGTTGATTCGAAGTATTCTGTCATACAGCACGGCGACGCCTGGACTAATAATTTCATGTTTACACTTGAAGTAAGTATAGATGTTTGTTGCTGTTTTGTTTCAGGCGTTATACCTTGTATTGCTGTATTAAGTTTGTAGTAAGTAGTTGATTCTGTAGTGACATACATTTACACGAAAGTACATTTAGTGTGTTTTTGTTATTTCACTACGTAACTGGGTAATAGTAAATAGACATATTTTCTGCAACAATACCAATTTTAATATATCAAGGTCGATAGCGAAAACGCAGCGCCATAGGAGCTTTGTTATCTTATCATTATATGTTTTTGTATCTACAAATGACATGTGACTCAGATTATGAGACAATGTACCTATAACAGATGGATATAACGATATCGGACGATAACGACTATTCGGATAAGAAAACTTAACGTAAATTCTTTCTTAAGGGCCTGATATGAGCCAACTAGCGCCGTCAATCTTGAAAAAATAATATCTTCCAATTTAATCAATTTTATTAAAAAAGCTATTTACAAAATGTTTTTTAGGATGAATACTATTTTTCAATATACAATACATGGCATAATTGCGACAAGCTAAGTTGTAGTTCTCAAATGTGCCAAAGACGGCCGTTTTTCGCAATTATGCTAACTACAACTTACCGAAATTGAATCACGTTATAAATAAGCATTTAAAAAATAGTATTTATCAAATAGCTTTTTTAATAAAATTGATTAAATTGGAAGATATTATTTTTTTAAGATTGGCGGCACTAGTTGGCTCATATCAGGCCCTTAACTAGTTATTTGTTTTAAATTATGAATGAAGTATCTCTCTAATTTTAATTATTTTTCAGGGCGACAAAACGACAGAGTGTTGTTTAATTGACTACCAACAGTCGGCTGAAAACAGTCCCGTAGCTGACATCCAGACCTTAATATTCAGCTGCACAGACTACGAGACCAGGTCCAAGCACTACCACGAATGGATCGACTACTACCACGAGCAACTAGACAAGAGTTTAGCAAACTTTGGGCTTAAAGCCAACTTCGTTTACCCAAGAGACAAATTCGATGCTGACTTGAAGCGACATGGAAAACTGTCGTTCGGACTTACCATTTTGTTCACAGCAATGATGATGACGCAGGCAGCGCAGGCAAGCAAAATGAATGAAGCTATGCAGAATGATGAGATCAATATGGGAGAGGTCATGGATGCAGTAGTCTCCGAAAGAGATGATGCAAGTATGGGGATGTTCAGGGATAGACTTGAAGGGCTGATTAAAAGTTTTGTTGAGTTAGGTCTTTTGTAAATCTAAATAGACATAGTGTATGTTCGTTGTAGCGTTGAAAATAATATTATTGTAAAATTACTTATAATTATTGTTAACGTATTAAAGACAATTTGGGTCATACATTTATATCACCTAAAGCTTCTCTGGAATAGATAGCTTAAAGCTATTATTAGGGCATCTCTGTCTATGCACTACACTATTTAAATATAATTTTGTATGTTATCAATATATTGTGCGTGTGAAAATAAATGTATCAAATTGAATAAGGTTTTGAGTTTGGAACCCTTGTTGAACCAGTCCGACTCGCACTTGTCAGATTTTAGAATAGCTGCTTTGCATAGTATCGAAACCCTTAAAAGATAAAGATATAGAGATATCTTTGTAGAGACAAAAATTCCGTAAAAATGCGTATGGCATGCAAAAAGGAAAATGTAATGCATCCACATAGTAATAAAGGTAGCCGCTCACATGCTGTGGACTGACAGTTGCCCAATGTGATGCCGTCGTTACACTCGTTACGTAGGCGATTAGCGTGCGTTGCAGTATGGAGTTGAATACTGAACGACTCTAGTTGAGGCGGCGAGCTGCTTATCCTTTTCCGGGGCGTTACGTCTGCGACAACCTTAAAATTGATAATCTGGTTATATTTACCTGTAGGTACAATCGAAGACAGAGATAAGTATACAAGGGGAAACAGAGATAAGTATATAACCTTAAAAACTATCCCTCAGTTTTCAAGTTTGATATTTTCTCAAAAACTACTTTAATACCGTTTTTAATAATACGTTTAGGTACAGTTACATAGTTTAACTTTTGTCTCTCTAACAGTTATCGGGTTGAGTGGCGTGCTTTGAGGGAATCCTACGTCTAGCAGTGGACTGATACGGGCTGTTGATGATGATGATAGCATTTATGGCAATGTGATTTGAGTTTAGGTATCCATGTTCTTCGTATTAGTATTTTAAAATAACATAGTTTATGTATCTTGTATGTATATGCATGTCTGTAATATTTATGTATTTATATTATTATTATGTAATTAGTTGAGTAAGCTTAGTTCGTTTCTATGTAACATTATGTCATAGTGAGATTGGTAAGGGCATAGGCTAAACTTTTTAGTTATAAGTTAACTATAATTATCGAATATTTTTTGTGTCTATTGTCTGTTTTTTATCCAAATAAATAAATAAATAAATAAAATGATGATCTAACAGTGAAATAATTTTTGCAACATAGGTCATGTAGATTTTGAGAAAATTTTAAACCATAAAACTCTCCTGTACACCTTTTCATGTGTTAGATTATACCTACTCAATTACTGCATCATAATGTTACGAGTACCTATCAAAGTATTTTTTACTAGATACCCGTAATACTGACTTTGCTTATTTTTTATCACAAACAGAAAAACCAAAAGAATTGATAAAATTGCAATATAAAAGACATTACAAGCAATTCTGTACATGTAGGTACAACTTGTATTTCACTATTACAAGATGGCACAATTGAAATTTGAAGGTGACCTAGATGGTATTAGTGAACGACAACTAGACTTTATTAGAAGTGTTTTAGAAGAGCGTGGGTTCACAAATGAAACTGTTTCAGTTTCAATGGTTGGTAAGGCAGAAGACAATTTTATGGCTAATATGTTGAGATTCACCGTTGAGACAGCTGGACATACTTTTAAGATGGTAGCAAAGATTGCTCCAAAAACTGAATCACTTCGCGAGAACATGTCTTATAAACAACTTTTTCAAAATGAGCATATAATGTACACTTCAGTATTTCCAAAATTCACTGATATGGAAAAAGCTCGAGACGAGTTGAGTTGATGCCCGATGGACCTAAAAATTATATATAAAATGCCTAAATAATGAACCATTAAACAAATTACTTAATTATAATACCTATTAAGATATGAAATAAACAAGGATAACGATGATATTGCCTATTTTATCGATCATTAAATGATTGTTGATAATGTTGATAAAAATATAATATAAAACGAATTATAAAACTGAATAAGGTAGTCAGAGTTGATAGTCCTTATAGAAACATGGCTAACTTAAAATTTGAAGGTGAAATGGACGGTTTAAGTGAACGGCAATTGGAATTTGTTAGCAGTGTTTTAGCAAAACGTGGCTTTAGCAATACAAAAGTTATAATAGCTGCAGTCGGTAAGGCAGATGATAATTATGTTGCAAATGTAAAGAGATTTGTCGTTGAGAAAGATGGACAAGTGTTCAAAATGGTAGCAAAAATTGCTGCAAATGATGAAATTGCTCGTAGTAAAATGAAAACGGAACTATTGTTTTTGAATGAACATGTTATGTATACTTATGTACTCCCAAAATTTACTGAATTAGAAAAAGGAGCAGATATACCCGAAAGTGAAAGATTAGTTTACGCGAAATGCTACGGCTCCCTATCTGAGGAACCTAATGAAATTATACTTCTTGAAGATTTACAAATGTCGGACTACGTAATGTTTGACAAGACTAAATCTTATACAGATGAAACTGTGAAATTAGTACTTAAAAACTTTGCGATCCTGCATTCATTGTCATATGCATTAAAAAACAGAGAACCTGAGACATATGAAGAGTTTAAAAAGAAACTCGTCACAAGAATGTCACTTATGTTGGAAATGGAAGATATGCAAATTATGTTAAATGAACTGGAAAAAAGTTTTATGCCGTACATAGATAATGCGAAGCATAAGGACATAGTAAAGGGGTTAGCCGCAAAAATACCAAAATTTGCAGCCAACAACTATAAAATAGACAAAGATTCGAAGTATTCTATCATTCAACAAGGCGATTCCTGGACAAATAATATGATGTTTAAATTGGAGGTAAGAAGCTGCTGAGTATATTAATAACTTACTCCCTAACTACCCCTCAGGTACTACCTAATAGGTTAATAATTTTTATTTAGTCAGGTAATACAAATCGTATTAATTTGGAAGGGGGATGGAGTAAACGTATCCAATAGCGGAAACCCCGACCCTCTCCATGCCTATATTCAATACATATACTTATTAGAATAACCAAAATATCATGTTGTTATATATTTTTATATAGTGAATAAATAAATTAAAGCTACCCCTTTAATTTTTAAGCAACAAATTAAATGATGGAAAATTTCTAGCCGTGGCTTACTTGAACCTGCGGCCTTGTGAATGCGTGGCATTATTCGTATCGGTACCCTATAGCTATCTATTATAATATTATCTACGAGTATATCGTAATCTCCGATCTTTTGACTCACTTCCATTTCCCACTGTGATAGCCACGTTGTGGATTGTAAAGTCTATATTCTGAAAGGGATTTTTTTTCAGGGAAGCGAAGCGGTACAGTGTTGCATGATTGACTATCAAATATCCAATGAAAACAGTCCGGTTGCAGACATACAGTACATGATATTCGCTTGCACGGACTACGAGACCAGGGCAAAACATTATCATGAATGGATGGACTACTACCACGCGCAACTAGACAAGTCATTATCTAACTTTGATCTTAAAGCAAATTTTATATACCCAAGAGGCCAGTTCGATGCCGATCTAAAAAGGTTTGGTAAATTTTCTTTTGGAGTAGCTATGATGCTAGCAAATATAATCCTAGTGGACACTCAGGAAGCTACTAAAATGAAAGAAGCTATGAAAAATGAAAATAGTGGACTAAAAGATATATTTAGTTTTGGAAACGAAAAGAACATTGCTACACGTACTCCTTTCAAAGCGAAAATCACTGGACTGGTCAATAGCTTCTTGGAACTAGGATATTTGTAAAAGTTCTTATTTAATTAAATTAAACAATAATGGTAGGTATGTACTTGTACGGATCCATGGTAACACTTGCAGTACGATTTTAAATCTTATGACGCAGATAATAAGAACGGTACAAAGTTCAAAGTGTTACACTTGATCTGCTGTTAGCTGTACAAGTGCAATTATTTGGTTATTTAATAAGTAGGTATAGATAATTAAGACGATTGTTATTTCGACTCTACAGTGTAATTCAATTTCAGAATTCTGCTGAATGTAACATTTAACACTCGTCGAAATATACAATTTCACATTTATAATTTTTATTATAGATATATTTGACCCCATTTTGTGTGTTATAGAGACGAAAAAAAACCAATTGAATATGTATAGATACGAACAATTCATGTGATACCATCGCCATGGGTAAGGCACATTGTTATCAAAGTCAGATAAGATTGTTGTATAAAAACCTGAAACGATAACTTTAACCAACAAATTCTACATAATTTCACAAGATGGCTAGTTTTAAATATGTAGGTGAAATTAATGATATAAGTGAACGGCAACTTGAATTTGTTAGCAGTGTTTTAACAGAGCGCGGCTTCAGCGATGCAAGTGTTCAGGTTTCTGCAGTCGGTAAGCCGGGTGATAATTATCTTGCTAGTGTAAAGAGATTCACCATTGCGAAAGATGGACAAACTTTCAAAATGGTAGCCAAAATTGGTGCATCGAATGAAGTTGCTAGAATTAGAATGAATACAAAACGAATGTTTTTAAACGAGCATGTGATATACACTTACCTACTACCTAAATTCACTGAATTAGAGAAAGAATCCGATATACCTGAAAACGAAAGGCTTAGATATGCCACCTGCTATGGCTCATTATCCGAAGAACCCAATGAAATAATACTCCTTGAAGACCTTCAAGAGCCAGACTTTATAATGCTTGATAAGAGCCAACCATTCACGGATGAAACTGTGAAATTAGTAATGAAAAACTTCGCTATACTACATTCTTTGTCATACGCCTTAAAGAACAGAGAACCTGAGACATATGAGGATATTAAAAACAAACTTGTTAATAGATGGTCGCTTTTGTTGGAAAATAAAGACTTGCTTCCGATGTTTGACCAAGTCGAAAACAATTATCTATCAACGTTGGACAATGCTGAACAAAAGAATATAGTAACAGGTTTGGTACCTAAATTACCCATTTTTGCAGCTAAGAACTGTAAGATAGACAAGGGTTCAAAGTACTCTGTGTTTCAGCAAGGCGATTCTTGGACCAATAATTTGATGTTTAAATTAGAGGTATTCTGCCAATTTTATTATTTATCTATTTATCGGCTTAGGCTTACCTTCACTCAAGGTAACTCACTAAAATCTTCCTCAAGATACGCCTCGATACACATTTGAGTGGTTCTCCTACCTCAAGAGGTTTCCTGTGTTACACTTATCTACAAATATCATATCTAATATGTATAGATGGCAATGCTTCTCATGTACTCAGCATACTATTAACCAATAGATAATTTCTAACAAACTACCAAAAATGAGCAACAACAGGAGCTCCGGTGTCATAACGCACTGCATGTCTATTATTATTTATTACCTGTATGTAACTAAAATCTCTCCATCATCAAGTACATAATATTTAGGTAGTCACTCATTACTAACTGGCTTTTCTGAAAAACGAATTTTTTTCAGGGAAATAAAGTCGATGAGTGTTGTATGATTGATTATCAACTAGCCAATGAAAGCAGCCCAGTCGCAGACCTCCACTATATGATCTTTGTCTGCACAGATTACGAGACGAGATTCAAACACTATCACGAATGGATCGACCATTACTACACGCATCTCGATAAGTGTTTATCCAATTTTGAACTTAAAGTCAACCTTGTCTATCCTCGGGATCAGTTTGATGTCGATTTAAGAAGATATGGAAAATATTCCTTTGGAATGGGAATGATGTTGGCGAATATGATACTAGTCGCTGCGCAGGCAGCTGCTAATAGGAAAGATGCAGTAAAAGGTGAAAGCAATGAAGAAGAAGACATATTAAAACGTGCAACACAACGTTTCAAAACTAAAGTTAAAGGATTGGTCAATAGTTTTCTAGAACTTGGATATTTATAACTCGTAAAAATACATAGTGGCAACTGGCAGCGATTTCAGTTATGCTTTTTATTTTAACTAAACCTAAATTGATCACCAAAACTGATAGTAGATTGAATAATTTTACACAAATTTAAGCGAAAAATGTTGCATGCATTTAAATTGATTTTCCGTGTCCATCGTGTTGTCGCGATTTAAATCCAATATTGCTTGTTATTTATAGTTAATAATAGGAATAGGTTTAATAAGTTGAAATAATTGCTTACTAATACGAATATCCTGATGGTATATCACTAATGATATTTGGTCAATTACGCGTGCTTCGGCTTCGAGCTCATCTTCACTTGTCATCACATGGGATCAAGATTTAACATGGGGAATTAGTCTAATTTAGATAATTGTATTGTATTTTTTTCTTCTATTATAACTAATAGGTATAATATGACTATTATTATAAGTAATTGATTAAATTTCATTTCACTCATAATTGTTGTTTTTTTCTCCTTATTTATGACGCATATTAAAATATGACTGTGTCAGTATGTTATGTAGTGGCAGGTAATTATTTTATTACATGTACGAATTTTATTAAAATTATTTTATTACTGTTTTTTGTGCTATATTATCAAAACGAATAGGGTCAATGTATTTCTTTATCAATGATTAAATTATTATCAAAAATGAAACGATAAAAGTAAAATCTATAAGTAACACTAATAATTTGGTCAGGCTACTATATAACTTGTGTAACGCATGCAGTTAAACTTTCGCGCATCCACATCAGGGGCCGAGAGGCAGGTAGTAGCGTCCTTCTTGGAACAGCCCCCTTACATTTAACTCTTATAGCAGTATTACTTTCATAATACTTTGTTACTTCGTACAATGACGACTTTAAAGTAAGCTTATTAAGGTCGACATTGTACGAAGTAACAAAGTATTATGAAAGTAATACTGCTATAAGAGTTAAATGTAAGGGGGCTGTACTTGTCTAACGGGGCACGGGCGATGGGCAGCTATGGGGGATGTTCCCGAGTTAAAGATGATGTTAAGTATGGTTGAAGCTAATGTTACGAACATGGTGGACAATATCAAATATAAGAATATGTTGAAGGGTTCTGTTAGTCAATTGTTAAGCCTTGCGAAGAAAAATCATAGTATTGACAAAGATTCCAAGTATGCTGTCATTCAGCACGGCGATTCCTGGACTAATAATATCTTGTTTTCATTGGAGGTGAGTGTTTTGAAAAGACGATTTATTTAAGGATTCTATATAGATGTTTCTCTTTAAGGCGCTACCATCTGTCAAACTCAAATGCGATACAGAAGATGTCCCACAGCGGCAGAGTGAAGAGCACGGGACAGTGACTACATATTTGTGTATTTAAGAATTTTGGATGAATTTTGGCAGGGAAATAAAAATACGCCAACTAATATCAGATTTTTTTAAACAAGCTCTCGTATTTATAATACATTTTGATATATAGTTTGTATCAATAACTATTTCAGTTTAGACATAATTTTAATTTTCAAAGACATGGAAAGGGTATGTTTGCGATTTTTTTTCTATCGAGCGAAGTTTGTCCAATCGTGTATCGGTATTCATCAGTCTCTAAATTAATATACACCCCAAGATTGCTATATATTTTTCCCAGACTTTTAATTTTAGTAGTTAGTGCCGTAGCCTTAATAGAAAACTGAAAATCCACGCACACCCAGCCTTATGGATACCGATACACGATTGGACTAACTTCGCTTGATAGAACAAAATCGCAAACATACCCTTTCCATGTCATCGTAAAATGAAAATTATGTCTAAACTGAAATAGTTATTGCTGCGGGATATCTTCTGTCTCGCGCTTGAGTATGACAGCTGGCAGCCTCTTAAGGAAGCTATGTCATAAATTATCATAGCTCTGTGGAAACTCTACTATAGCACGTACGCGTTAAGAAAATAGTGAAAAAAAGAACACGTCTATCCACGGTTGACAAATTAGATGACTTAGACAAATGTGCCATAAGAAGGAAAGTTGAAATTTTTTTTTATTGAACTTTCCTTCTTATGGCACATTTGTCTAAGTCATCTAATTTGTCAACCGTGGGTAGATGTGCCCTTTTTTCACTATTTTCTTAACGCGTATGTACTATAGTGATATTTTTTTTTAATAATTCCTTTTATTTTTTATTTTTTATTTATTTTTATTTATTTATTTGCTTTTTAGGGTGAGAAAACCGTAGACTGTTGTATGATCGACTACCAACTATCTACTCAAAACAGTCCCGTTGCCGACATCCACTACATGATATTCAGTTCAACAGACTACAAGACCAGATCCAAGCACTACCACGAATGGATCGACTACTACCACGAGCAACTAGACAAGTGTTTATCAAACTTTGGGCTTAAAGCCAGTTTCATTTACCCAAGAGATCAATTTGACGCTGATCTTTGGCTTCGGAATTATGTTGGCAAGTTCCATGATGAGAGATACTCAAGAAGCAATTAAAATGAAAGAGGCTATGCAGAGCGACAACAATATGGATGAATTAATGAAACTTTCCCTTACTGATATGGTTGCTTCGACAATGGCAAGGTCGAGGGACTTGTATCTAGTTTTATAGAGTTAGGGTATTTGTAGAAGCAATTTTTTTTTTTTCACAATTTTGACATTTTGTAAGTACCTAGTGTGACACTTGTCAATACCAGCCGCTGCACTAGGCGAGCCTGTATCGCGGTGGCTGGTTGCTACCCAGTTATATGGTAAGTAGTGTGTGTGTGTGAGAGAGGGTGTGTGTGTTGTGTGTTACGTGGTAATTTCATGTTATTTTCGATATTTCGGATTTCGTGTTCATGAAGTCTTCAACTAAAATTTACATGTATATTTTGTAAACGGATTTTTTTTAAGTCGTATTTTTAATATTGTAATTTGTTACCTAGAAAAATATTGTTTCATTTCAGAATTTTCGTATGTGGATGAATTTCTAAATCATTTCATGGTTTTTAACTTAGTAAGAGTGGTTACTACTAATTAATAATATTGATAAATTGATTGAATTTGAATAAAAAATAAATATTGCTGTTATTCTTATAAGAAATTCACATTTTATAGTCCTGTTTTTTGCTCAACCGTAATTAGCCTTTATGTATGTTTATAGCAGAAACGTTTGAAATGTTATGAATTTTGCCAATGAAATATCTTTAGGCGCTAGCTCTATATATTATTATTGACCAATCGAATACCGTCATTTACCATGGCTCAGTTTTATAACTTTTCTTCGAAATTTTAATCTTGCCAAACATGATAAATTTCATAGTCATAATATTAGAATGGCAGTGAATCGATCGAAGTTATAATTTGCAATGCTATTAAAATAAAGTAACAACTACATGCAAAACACAGCAAGTGTTTAACGAAAATTAAGTAAGAAGCTATCTCGAGTTTTGCATGATGACGTATTTTTATGGACTATTTATGAACGGTCCATCATCTTCAATTGATAAAGATAGAGCTTTCTTTTATGAATATAATCAATTTTATTAGGATAAATAACAGGAAATCTTACAAACAAATATAATAAAACTAAACTACTTAAAAATACATTAAAAACTAAACTAAAAATCTAAACTAAAAACATTCTAAAAAACTCGGCCCTCTTGGGAGGGTGGGTGCCCATCACACTGGCGGCATTCCCGCGCTTGATGGCTAGGCTCAGCCTCTGCGCGAGAACCCGTCGCCTCCCTCAGGCGCTTGCTGAGCTTCTTTTATGTATCAATATAGATTTATTTACATAAAACACAATAATCACGAAGTAAACAGGATGCATACAAATAATTATTATATTACAAATGTAAAGATGAATTTAAAAATAAAGGATAAGAATTGTTGAAAGTTAAGGTACAAATTATTGTAACATAATGAATGGTATAAATAATTACCTACTGCATTTTTATTCTAAGTATCCCAATTCCACGAAACTGTGTAATAAACCTTGTACCCTATCTTTATAACTTAAAGTTGTGTTGTGGTCTAGAATATTCATGCTCGAAGACTTCCTTAGTTCTTCCAACTTCTTAGGATCATCTGCCGCTTCGTTCAAAGCTGTTTTAAATTTTGAGGCATCTTCAGTTTTTCGCACCATAATCGTTGCCAAGAGTAATGCATTAGAGAATGCGCCTTTTCCATTTCTCTTCAGGTCTGAATTAAGTTGGATTTTCGGGTAGACAACGTTGACTTTAAGTCCAAACTTGGCTAAACACTTCCCAAGTTGCTCGTGGTAGTAGTCGATCCATTCATGGTAGTGCCTGGACCTGGTCTCATAGTCTGTACAACTGAAGATCATGTATTGAAGGTCAGCTACTGGACTGCTTTCTTTGGATACCTGATAGTCGATCATACAGCAGTCCACAGGTTGGTCTTCCTGAAATAGAATAAATATGTGATTTTAGATTAGATAGTTATCATAACGCACATACGTGCAAACACACAGAACAATTTTAATCGAAGATCATAAATAGAAACATGACTCTACGAAATAATTAAAGATATTAAAAGATAATTTTTATTCACGTCAGAGTAGATCAGTCAGATATAGAAATTAGAGAATTGATAAATGAAAGGCTTGGTAGTTATTATAGAAAACAAAGATGATCAGCTTGATGATAACGAAGTGATTGATATCAAAATGATCTTTGGCCTTAACAATTATTATTATTATTCTCTTTATTTACACATATTCTTATTTAATACATTTATACATTTCAAAAATAAAATTTGAAAAATATATAAATTTAAAAAAATAGCCACCCGCCGGCAGCGGGATGCATGTGCATCCAAGCTGCCGGAGGTTAGGATCCCAGAGTGAGGAACCTCCTCACAATACGTGCCGAGTGGTAATAATAATAATTATTATTATTATTAATAATAATAATAATTATTGTTAATAATAATAATTATTATTATTAACACGAGTGTTTAAAATTAAGTTTCTTTTCTGTACTTCTTTTCTCTACTTTAAAGGAGTAAAATAATGACACGATTTTTTTACAAATTATAACATTACTGTACTGAATAATTGACAATTCCCAATAGAAGACTCTGGAAATACTTATCTGGTTTACCTTTAATGTGAACATAATATTATTGGTCCAAGTATCCCCCTGCTGGATGACTGAATATTTTGATTGACGGTCAATATTATAATTTTCTACAGCGTGACGTGTAAGCTGGCCAACAGTTCCTTTGACTAACCCCTTGTACTTTTCGTTGTCCAACAATCCTAGCACATCTTTCTCGATTGTTTGGAAATATGATGTACTTTTTGGAACTTTATCCATGATTGTCCAAAAGTTTCTAAGTTTGCTTGTCATGGCTGTAAAAGTCTCTGGCTCTTGGTTCTTCAACGCATATGACAAAGAATGGAGAATCCCAAAATTTTTCAATACTAATTTCACAGCTTCGTCTGATAAAGAAACGAATCTATCAAACATGATGTAATCTGATTCTTTCAGGTCTTCAAGCAAAATTATTTCATCAGGCTTATCGCAAAGAGATCCATAGCAAATTGCGTAACGTAACCTTTCATTCTCGGGTATACCAGCTGCTTTTTCCAATTCTGTGAATTTTGGAAGAATTTCAGTATATATTACATGTTCATTTTGAAACATGATGCCTGTATTCATTGCAGCTCGAAGTGTTTCTTGATTGGGCGCTACTTTCGCTATCATTCTGAATCTTTGTCCATTTTTCTCGACAGTTATTCTTTTAACCGAAGCAATATAATTATCTCCAGCTTCTCCCACAGCTTCTACGAAGACTTTTTCATTTCGAAATTCGCGGTCTTCTAGAACTTTGCTAATAAATTCCAGTTGTTTATCACTTATACCATTGATGTCACCTTCATATATAAATTGGGACATTTTGTAATAGATACTTAATCAGAAAATTGGCACTACTGTGATGGTGCAAATTCTGTTCTGAGGCTTTTTATACTCAGAACTTTGAACGCGATAAAATCGCATAATTTTTTTGTTATTCTTATAATCATTGATAAAGCTTATTATCAGCATAAGTATAGTAAGTGAATAGTCATTTTTACATTTGATATTGTCATCACTGTCACGAGACTGTTACAGAATGTGATTAATCTAGGTATTTGACTATAATTAACTTCATACAAAAAAAACCTCTAAAGTTACCGTGAGATTTACTTTGAGGGCTTTGCGCTTGCTGCTTATTTATTACCTTTAATAGGGACGGAGGGCTGCATTTGATAATCAATAAAATTCTTATCGCAGTACACGTTGAATCCTCGATCAAGATTGTACTAGAATAGGTAATAGACTGATTTCTGGCAAACTACATTTTATTCTTTTGATTTACAAAAACCGTTTAACGAAACAGAAAAAAAAATTGAAACTTGTACTGAGATTAATATTTTTTACCGCTCCTTTCCAACGCCTTAACTTGAATTAACAATGATGGCGTGTTAAAAAGATATATAAATATTTGGCTAAAGAGATAAGACTGAGGTAAGACTACTGCGGCCAAAATCCGCTCACATTAATACAACACGTAGTGACATGTGTAGGTAACATCTGTGTGATAAGATTATGTATTTACTTTTAAAAGAAACAACATAGATAAAGTGATCAGTTCTGGTGCTGGTATTGATGGTGAACAGTACCTAGTCTATTGTAGTAAAATGTCTAGTTTTATATTTGAGGGTGATGTTGAAGGTATAAATGATCGACAACTTGAATGTGTGAGCTGTGTTGAAATTGTTTTGGTATCTCCAGTCGGTAAGACAGATGACAATTTTTGTTCTAATGTAAAAAGGTTCACCGTCGAGAAAGCTGGAAAATCATTCAGAATGGTAACAAAAATTTCGTATACAAACAAAAGCTAACGTGCTCAAACAAAACTAGGATAAAAATTACAAAATAGTTTTAACGAGAACATCGGAATGGTATAAGAAATAGTAGTAAACAATTGTTTAAAAAATATTGACACTATACTATATATATGGTATGTTACTACTAGTCAATATCAATAGGTAAATGTCAATAGGTAATGACTAGTTCTGCAAAGAATGTTGTTTATCTGATTGCATATCTTTTATCAGTTACGTCAAACAAATGCAGATAAAAAGTGGATATAAAAAGGCTTATATCAGTTGCTATACAGTTATTTTAAAGTCATCATAATAGCAAGTATACACTGCATATTACTACACACTAACAGTGACTATTGTGAACAAATACCAGATAACATGACTAAGTTTAAATTCGAAGGAGATGTTGAGGGCATAAGCGAACGTCAGTTCGAATTTGTGAGCAATGTGTTATCAGAACGTGGTTTCAAGGATGAAACAGTTTTGGTATCTCCAGTCGGTAAGGCGGACGACAATTTTGGTTCTAATGTAAAAAGGTTCACAGTCGAGAAAAATGGAGAAACATTTAAGATGGTAGCAAAAATTGCTTTAACAAATGAAAATGTTCGTGATATTATTAAACTAGCATTTAACATAGAACACAATATATACACACGTATATTTCCAAAATTCACTGAAATAGAAAAAGGAGCAGATATACCTGAAAATGAACGTTTGAAATATCCTATATGTTATGGCTCTCTAACTGAGATACCAGATCAAATAATACTTTTGGAAGATCTACAAGTGCCAAATTTTACTATACTTGACAGATACGTTTCTTATACAAATGAAACTGTGAAACTGGTGCTGAAAAATTTAGCGAGACTCCATTCGCTGTCCTACGCACTGAAAAATCAAGAACCTGATACGTATGAAGCATTCAAAGGCGAATTTGGAGATAGATGGGCACTCATGCGTGAAATGAACTATGAAACGTTCTATGCTCAGACCGAAAATGATATGATACAATTAGTTGATAATGAATATAAAAAAGTGCTACGAGGATTGTTAACTCAAATCACTTCTAATGGGTTGAAAATCGCTAAAACATTTAAAGATTCTAAATACAGCGTGATTCAGCAAGGAGACACTTGGACTAATAATGTTTTGTTTAGATTAGAGGCAAGTATCGTATATTTTAACTATTCTAATAAAGATCTCGTTAGCGCTGTGGTTGGGACATCGGACTTGCGTTACGGAGGCCCAGATTCGAACCTCAATACCAATATTTACCAATGACATCGACCAATATTTTACAAAAATAATTATGGAAAATTACGAACTTGAATGCTCTCAAAACTGTATAGGAATATAATGTGAGGAAACCTGCATACCTGATAACAATAATAAAAATCTGGGGCTTGTGTAATCCACCAATCTTTAAGGCTCTATTAAGGAAGATGTCCTAACAGTTAATAGTAATCATGCGAATAGGTTATGGAGAGATAAAATAGTAAAGTGTGTTTCGTTAGTACTGAAGCCCATGTAATAAAAAAACAATATTAACATAACTTAAGTCCTTAAAACGCAACTTTCTTTTTTCAGGGTAACCAACCCGTAGAGTGCTGTATGATCGACTACCAACTATCTGCTCCAAACAGTCCAACCGCAGACATCCTCTACATGATCTTCAACTGCACAGACTACGAGACCAGGTCCAAACACTACCACGAATGGATCAACTACTACCACGAACAACTCGACAGGTGTCTAACCAACTTTGGTCTTAAAGTCAACTTTATCTACCCCAGAGATCAACTTGATGCTGACTTGAGAAGACTAGCCAAATTATCCTTGGGTCTTTCCATTTTAGTAGTAAACGTGATAATGAGAGACGCACAAGAAGCCGCTACTTTTAAAGATGCTGTTCAAAGCGAGGATATGGTTAATAATTTTGTAAAATCACAAGGTAACAAATTGGAGAAATCGAGCACCCTAAGGATAAAGACCAGGGTTGAAGACCTGATAAGAAGTTGTAAAGAGCTTGGGTATCTGTAACTAAATGTAATTTGATTTATAATACATCTATTGTGATTGAGTCAGTGTTTTCCATGCAGATGACAACGATGATGGTTTATTTAATTTTTCCTTGTATGTATAGTTTAAAATGATGAGATGGTTATACCAAACGGACTCGAAACTCGATAGATAGAAAGTAACGTAAATATAAGATGTTGTATTTATAATTGCACCAAATTAAAATTGTTTATTTATTACTCTATCCTTTCATTACTGTAATGTAAACAATAGAAACCACCATAAATGTCATCTTCCTAAAGAATTATCTTATAAATTGGATATGAGGCCACGGAAAAACTATCATACAGTTACTCTCAGGCCGGGATTCAGAATTTAGAACACGCGCTCTTACAACTGTCAATTTGCATAGATTTTCACAGTTGTATAACTGCGTAATCACGCAAAGTATTCACGCAAAGTTGACTCTAAATCTTAGCTTCAGTGTTTACGTAACTAACACATTTACACCACAAAAGTTGAATCGATCCATATATCAAAACCTTGATATTCATAGATAAAATCTAACTAAATTAGAATGCTAAAAATAATGTAAATAACAGGTGAATAATAAAATTATGTACCTACTAAGTAGGGAATTGATTTATTAAAATAACTAAAAATATAAACTAACTTATTAAACTACAATATTAAACTAAAAATAAAAGTACTTACTACTAAGTAGTATTTTATATTGGTATGTATTCTAAATACTATATTAATAACAATTTAAAAATAACATTACTTATAAAATAATCATAATACTAAAGAAAGAACACGTCGTCAAGATCTTCGTTCTGTGGAATGGTGCCCAGGACACTGACAGCATTTCCTCGCTGTATCGCAATACTGAGTCACTGAGCGAGGTAGCTGCCAGCCCTGGGATCGCCCGAGACATGGACCAACCAGGTAGACAGCTCGTGGATGAGATGTTTAGAGTCTGTCACCTTGGGCCCATTGTTTCTACCGCAAGCGCCGCAAACTCATGATGTGAAGTCAGTCGTGAGTATTTGCGCCTGTTCAGCAGCAGCGCTGGCCTTATGGGAAGTACCCTTGATATGGGACGGGGCGAAAGCATCTACACAAGTCGGGTCCCACACCAGGGTCCTTCCCAGGCGCAACGGTATCAAGGTAGCGCCCATCAGGCCTTTTTCCGTCGTACGTCCCTCAGCAACCCGCATGGCTCCAGTGTGGCCGGCCACGGCCGTGGTAACGGTAACTAAGTAGTAGCATAACTCTTTACATTAAAGAACAATAACATTTGGGTGACTGTATTTCATGACTTCGATGTTCATTACAGCGCATATTACCAAAGCGAAAGTATTTATTTTCTTAAAGGACTCGACAGTTTCGTCATATTTTGCCAAAATAAATGTAATGTGTTGTAGAAAAACTTCAATAGTCAGTAAAATAAGCGAAAGGACATCACTCACCAATTGCTGCAGCCTGGAATACCTGGGCCCCCGGTGAAGAAATCCAAAGGAGTTGATTCGAGCAGGATCAGCTCTCGTGTAGTGGTGCGTTAGGGTCTTCAGATGATGAAGGAAGAGCGTTTGACGTTAGTTTGTTAGTTTTATCAATTTAATTAAATATTTATCGCGGAGCGATATTCGCCGATCGCCATTAGTTTTCTGCAGACGAGTTGCGACTGGTCCTCACTAGAGGCGCTGCTTGTGACATGCAAGTATACCTACCGTAGAGAGATAAGTATACCGTCCAATACTTATTTTGCATAAACAAAACAATGAAAATTAGAATTTGACAAATTTCTAAATTGGTGTGACTACAGTGTCTGCAACTCTGGGCGAAGGAGTTCAGGGCCCCCATTTCCTCTTGCAGAGGAGTCGCTAAATGGCGGCTTCAATCCCTGGACGAAGCAGCCCCAGCAGCCACGTTATCTGTAGCGGAACTCTTCAATCTAACTAGATAATCCCACATCCCTCTGTTATGTTGTGTAACAACTTCAGCTGACGATTTTTATTGTTTTCAGAATGTTTCTGACTTCATGCTCCACGTAATATTATAATCGTCCCTTTATCGCATTTTTTACATGTGAAGTGTAATAATGTTTCGTCAAAATAAAACCGGCCAAGTGCGAGTCGGACTCGCGCACCGAGGCTTCCGTGCAACACAACTTACTAACTCCGTAACTTTGCTCTAACGAAAAGATAGAAAAATATTTTTGGAGGGATGTAATTTCAAATTTACAGTTTTCGGATTTTTTCCTTTACTTGTGCTGTAAGACCTAGCTTCTTGCCAAATTTAATTATTCTATGTCAACGGGAGGTACCCTGTAGGTTTGAGATTTTTGCATTTTCATACAAATATGCGAGAAAATGCGACATATATGGCCATATCTTTTGAATGCGTTGACGTAGAAGTTTGTATTTTTCAATGGCTGCATGAGGTTGCAGACCTGAGTATTTGGAATTAATTTCAACCGTGATCCGTCCACGCGTTTCTGAGATATAGGTCTTGACAGACAGACAGACAGACGGACAGATAGACGGACGGACGGACGGACGGACGTGACGGAAGTGATCCTATAAGGGTCCCTTTTTTGCTTTTTGAGGCACGGAACCCTGAAAATATTATATTTAGATTGCATCTAATGGTCAGGTATATATTATGTATCACAATGACACTGATTATTGTTTATCATCGTTCACTGATTAAAATAGCATTAATATTTTCCTAGATAACTTTATGAATATAAAAAGATACACCGAACATTAGGCCAAGTCAATATACAGTTAGTGGTTGATTGTGCAGGAAAATAATATGGCCAATTTTAAATTTGAAGGTGATATCGATGGTATTAATAAACGGCAGTTAGAATTTGTTAGTAGTGTTTTAGAAGATCGAGGTTTCAAGAATGAGAGAGTTTTGGTTTCCGTAGTTGGTAAGGTAGATGACAATTATGGCTCTAATGTTAAGAGATTCGTCGTCGAGAAAAATGGAACAACTTTTAAAATGGTTGCAAAGATCGCTTTTTCGGACTTACCCAGTATTATGAGAACGCCCATGAAACTAGTATTTGAAAATGAACATATCATGTATACTCGTGTATTACCTAAACTATCTGAATTAGAAAAAGGAGCAGATATACCCGAAGACGAAAGGTTAAAATATGCCAAGTGTTATGGCTCTTTATCTGAAGAACCCAATGAAATAATACTTCTTGAAGATCTCCAGGTATCAAATTTTTCTATACTTGATAAGTATAAATCTATGACTGATGAAACTGTAAAATTGGTTCTCAAGAACTTCGCCAGACTACATTCACTTTCATATGCATTGAAGAAACAAGAACCTGAGACATATGAAGAATTCAAAGGTGCACTTAAGAGTATGTGGATGGTTATGCAGGAAGTTGAAGAATATCAAGCCTACTACGCTAATATTGAAAATGAAGTCATAGCATTGTTAGACAATGATAAACTTAAAAAAGCAGCCAAAGGTATTCTTACTCAAGGACGACAACATGCGAGAAAAATTTCTAAAATATACAAAGATTCTAAATATTCTGTTATCCAGCAAGGAGACTCGTGGACTAATAACATTTTATTTAGATTGGAGGTAAAGTTTTTAAGTTTCATTCATTTGGTAGAGATATTTAATTGTATCATATGTACCTCTTAGTTTAGAATTGCATTAATTATTGATTCCCATACTTGAAAAGAGTTCCGATGAAATACTGCCATACCAATGACCAGTTGCCACTGAGGTAAATAAATATCAATACTGTACTAGATAAGCTTCTAATTATTGTATTCTTCCTTTTTTCAGGATGGTAAAACAGTGGAATGTTGTATGATCGACTACCAACTGTCCGTTAACAACAGTCCGGTAGCTGACCTCGAGTACATGATCTTCAACTGCACAGACTACGAGACCAGGTCTAAGCACTACCATGAATGGATCGACTACTACCACACGCAACTAGACAGGTGTTTAGGCAACTTTGGACTTAAAGCCAACTTAGTCTACCCGAGAGACCAACTCGATGTCGATTTGAGACTATTTGGGAAATTTTCTTTGGGTCTCTCAATTATGTTAGCTCATATGCTTCAAAGGGAGATGCACGAAGCCGCTAATATGAAAGAAGCTATGCGGAGCGAGAATAACATAGAGGGTCTTATCAATGTATCGAATTTGTCGAAATTGGATAAGTCAAGTCAAATTCGAATCAAAACGAGGGTTGAAGGATTAATAAATAGCTTTTTAGAGCTTGGATATTTGTAATCTGTTTTTAAATAATGCTAGTAAATAAATGTGGTTCATTGCGCTTTTGACAGTTTATTTGTGCCTCTTAATATAATAATGTTTGCCTATTGATGATACTTGTTCATTTATTAGTTCAATAATTGAGTCAAACGAGTTGTTATACTATTTTATTCTTCTTATTCGGATATTAATTTAAGGTCTGTCTAATCAGTACTGCTGACTGTGCATATTTTGGATAATGTCGTTTTTGTATCCACCCCATACCTTTCATCTTTGCATACTGAGATATACAATATGTTACTGTACTGATATCTAGTACTATGTCTAATGTGAATTGTATTCGCAATTGTATGTAGATTATGTTGAACCATATATACGTGTTATCAATAATGTTATTTAATAAATACTTACTTAATCGACAAAAATACAATCAATATTATTATAAAACAAAACTTTATTAATTTATTTGTCGATAAGCACCTGGTTGATAAATCGATTGATAGCTATTATCGACAAATTATTTATTTTATACTTATCCGATTATCTACTTTAATAGACGTACGTGCGTGCATACTGGACCTTTTTCCTCGATAAATAATTTTATTAATAATCATCATGACAATCATGAGTCATAATGGTGCAATACAGAATGAGAAAAGAAGTATACATTTTTCTTCCAATATTTTATGTTTTCAAAATATAATATCCTTCCATCTATCTATACCTATAGAATTTGTAATATACATATATTACAAAATGAGTAACAATTAATCAACGTCTTTCAATGTTTAGTTACCATTGGAACTATGTTTGTTAAATATTCATCTGAAGTTAATATACCTACCATTATCAGTTCCTCGTCATCAACCTGCATTTTAATTATTTTTTAGATACAAAGGACTACACCCCACAAATATACAGGGTGTAACGTAAAGGGTATATGAAGCCGAAGGGAGGGTGTTCAGGGGCGGTAACTGAACAACTTTTGTTCTACAACTTTTCGAATAAAAAATAAAAATAAATTAATGTCTCATACAAATCGATCAGCTGACCGGTACGAAATGTATGACAAGTCTAAAAATTAATTCGCGAAAATCAAAAAGTCGTCGAACAAAAGTTGTTCAGTTACCGATACTGAACACCCTCCCTTCGGCTTCATATACCCTTTACGTTACACCCTGTATAATATAGACCTCAACTCTCCCAAAGGTACAGGTGTATAAGGACGACATTGCTTAAATTGTGTTGGCCTTCCTTATTAAAATTATGAAAAAATATCTAAGTACATACCTATACCATTTTAACAATGACCCAAAATATTATATATGTCACAAAATATTCTATAATATTCATTCATCATAGATACCCCAACTCCTGAAAACTGTCCAACAATCCTACAATCCTATTTTTGAATCTGGATACTGTTTTATCATCTAACGATGTCATTTTTCCGGCATTAATAAGGTCATCGATTTGCTTGCCTTCTACTTGCGAATCTTCAATTGCAGTTTTAAAATTTGAAGCGTCTGCACCTTCCCTCATCAGAACTGTTGCCAGCAACGCTGAGGTACTTAACGATAGCCTGCTATACATCTTCAGTTCAGCATCGAGCTGGTCCCTCGGGTATACGTCACTGACTTTAAGGTTGAAATTGGCTAAAGAATTCTCGAGTTGCTCGTGGTAGTAGTCGATCCATTCATGATAGTGTTTAATCCTGGTCTCATGGTCTGTGCAGTTGAAGATCATGTACTGGACATCTGCAACTGGGCTGCTTTCTTTGGATACCTGGTAATCGATCATGCAGCAGTCAATTGTCTTATCATCCTGGGGTGAAAAAAATAAAGTGCGTTAAAATAGTAACAGATATTAATATAAGTACCACACTATTTCTGACAACAAATAAAAATGTATTGTGAAAGAAATGAATTGAATGTTGTCATTGCTGTGTTCCGATATGATAGGTAGGAAGCCAGAGTAATTTCAGGACCATGAGGCGTTAAATCTTACGGAAGGCATCAGTAGCTCTACAATTACAGAAGTCATTTTAAATGGGTGACCATTGATCCCACGTGGCACGTTAGCTTCTTTGCCGTTCCTTATTATAAAAAACCTCCGATAAAGATTTGTATTAAAATATTTTAAATAGGTATTATGAAATATACTTGCCTCTAATCTGAACATAATATTATTAGTCCAGGAATCCCCTTGTTGTATGATAGAATACTTGGATTCACTATCAATCTTGAAACAGTTCGAAGCATGGGTTATCAGTTGTCCAAGTGTTCCTGTTATTTGTTTCTTGTGTTGGTCATTATCTAACAATTCCAACATATCTTTCTCCAATGCTTCGAAATATAGTTTACTATCAGGAAATTGCTCCATCATTGCCCACATGTTGAGAAGTTTGCTTTTATAAGCCGTATACGTCTCAGGTTCCTGATTCCTCAATGCATATGACAAAGAATGGAGAATCGCAAAGTTTTTGAGCACTAATTTCACAGTATCATCTGTTAAGGACACAAACCTATGGAGAATAGTGAAATCTGATTCTTTTAGGTCCTCAAGCAAAATTACTTCATTGGGTGCTTCGGTAAAGGACCCATAGCAGGCAGCGTAGCGTAGTCTTTCTTCTACTGGGATATTGGCTTCCTTTTCTAGTTCAGTGAACTTAGGCAAAACTTCAGTGTACATTACGTGTTCGTTCATAAACATCAGAAGTGTGTTCATGGCTTTACGCAAGGCTTCGTTATTTGAAGCTATTTTTGCTATCATACTAAGTTTTTCGCCATCTTTTGTAGCGATGATTCTTTTGACGTTTGCAACGTAGTTGTCTCCAGCTTGTCCCACTGCTTCTATCGTAACAGTCTCATCTTTAAATCCTCTTCCTTCTAAAACACTACGTATAAATTCAAGTTGGCTGTCAGTTATACCACTGATATCACCTTCAAATTTAATTTCAGACATTTTGTAACAAATTAACAAACCATCAATTGTATAATCTTTAACACGACTAGTGTACATATTTCTTTTTATACCGTTAGTTATCGCTTTATTTAATTTAATAATACATAATCGAACGACTAATATAGATAAGTACAAGTATGAACCTAATCGTACACAATATTAGAGTGTGTTTTTGTAGTCTTTATCGTGCACGTTATTAAATAATGATTTTAAACAGGGTGATCATAAGTGTTTATGTTTTTCTTCTAAAAACTGTACTTGATTAATGTTACTTATCTTCAAATTCCATCCTATTTCTTTTATAAAATATGTTTTTATACTATTAAAGAAATACTTGTATGTCTAACTATTAATATTATTAAATCTAATGACAACGGCAGGTGGATAAGAATCTGTCGGTCTAATTGCCGGCTTCAACCATATAAGTGAGTGATATCCGTTTATATACAGGGTGTAACGGAAAGGGTAAATGAAGCCGAAGGGAGAGTGTTCAGTATCGGTAACTGAACAACTTTTGTTCTACGACTTTTCGTACTAAGTCGAGGTGCGACTTAGAATAGGATGGGGGGTTCGGGAGATTGTATTGTATGGGTATTACTTAGCGCGAAGTCCCATGAAAACTGCAATAACGCGTTCTAGGATAGTATGAAAATACAGGGGGTTGTATGTGCATTGTGCAGTCAGTGGATTCATCAAGTAGCGCCATCTATGCGCTCTTAAGCGAACCGGCGCAAACCGACGGAGTGGAGTGGCGTGGCAGCGAAGCGACTAATTTAGTAACAATTTGAATACAACTTTATTTACATCAACATACGACTGTAATCGGTATAGCGAAGGATAATGCCACTGAATGCTGCACGTGACGGCGCGGCGCTCGGAGGACCTCAATTTAGCAAATAGCTGTGGAAGCCCGCGCGCTGCTCGGTGTGCCTTGCGACCGGCGAATGCTCTTCCCCGCCACTCCACTCCGTCGGTCTGCGCTGACCCTAACTAGTGTCGCTATAGTCCGTCGCGCTTGCCGCTCCCACGGGGTAACAGGGGTTGGCGGGGACAAGGTAACTATACAAATACACAAAACAGCCGTGCGCATCGCGCTCGCGTGCCCTCCCGCCACACCGCCCGCGGACCCGCCGAGACCGTATTCCTTCCTTCCGTACCCCGTGGGAGCGGCAAGCACGACGTTGACGGACTATAGTCGCTAGTCATTATGCAATACCTGCTTTCGTCAAACAATATTTGACATCCTATAGGTATAGGTACTTTTTTAGAATTAAAACTATAGTGAGCCATTACTACAAATTATTATATATAATCGGATATCACTCACTAATGTTGTTAGATTCCATAGTAATTGCACGGGAAATGTATTAAGTAATTGAATAAAATACTTTCTTATCTTGTTTATTACGCATTAACATTAACTTATATAATTATTGTAACAACAAGATTTTTGTAACAATAAAAATGTAACTTAGTTATCGTCAATAAGTACCACACATGATTATGCTTATCGAGTAGGTAATCGGTAAATAGCCCACTCCGTTCCTTTCCTACTGCTAAAGAAAACAAATAATATTATCTCTACTAGACAAAGGTATAATCATTAATCAATATTTTGTAGTGAATCAATATCAAAGATTATAATTAGGTCGTAGTGATTTTGAAACATTTAGTATTTTGCCAAAGTACCTAACAATTTACATAACAATCAACATATAGTTCAACTGACCTATTGTACAATATAGTTTTTAGTTTAGTTTAGATATATATTTTTTAGGTTAATATTATAATAGTTACTTAGAATTTTTATTATTGTTATCTGAATAAATTACTTATTACATAACAATGTCTGGAATAATTTAAATAATTAAATATATAATGAAACCTTAAAAACAAATATAATAAAACTAAACTAAACAAACTAATAATTATATCTAAACTAAAACTAAACCTATCTAAAAAGCAAACTTACTAATAAAAAATATTAATTTCAATCAATGTGCTTCTTCATAAAAGTGAAACCTGATATATTTTGGTAATCATGCTGTAAATAATTAAAAACAAAGAACATACGATTTCGCTGAAAAACAACAAACTGTCAAATTGTAAAAAGTTACAAAACTCGTAATTCATCAAAAAATATTATGAAAAATTTAATTTGTGGCCCTGGAAACTATTACTACCTACCCATATTTTAAGTAAGCCAAAATCTTTGCTGGAACTAAACAAATAAATACTTATACTATTTTTAAATTTTTGTAAATTAGACCAATAGCCAATAAATAGAAAATGTTGTAGTTGCTGATAACGAGGAAATTTTAGACAAAACACTGCCTACTTTAACAATATGCCTGCAACATTGTTTGTACAAACTAATTATGCGATAATATATCTGTATAAAAGAAAAAACAATTCTCAAAGTTACACTGTCACGTTATTTTATTACCACAATGGCTCAGTTCAAATTCGAAGGAGATATAAGCGGTGTAAGCGAGAAACAGCTTGAATTTATTGGCAGTGTCTTAGAAAAACGTGGCGTCGAAAATGAAAAAGTCCTCGTAGAAGCTGTTGGAGAGGCTGGTGACAACTACATTGCCACTGTGAAAAGAATCATCGCAGAGAAAGATGGAGAAACAATTAAGATGATTGCAAAAGTCGCTCCTGCCTTAGAAATCATCCGCCATGCAACTCACACGGTTGTATTATTTCGAAATGAACATTTTATGTACACCGAAGTACTCCCTAAATTCGCTGAACTAGAAAAACAAGCGAATATACCTGAAAGTGAAAGATTACGTTACCCTATTTGCTATGGCTCTTCAATCGAAATTCCTAATGAAGTTATTTTGCTGGAAGATCTAAAAGAAACGGAACATGTTATGCTTAATAGATTTGCTTCTCTAACCGATGATACTGTCAAAATGGTGATTAATGACTTTGCGACTCTTCATTCATTATCTTACGCTTTGAAGAATCAAGAACCTGAGACTTACACTGAGCTAAGAAGCAAGCTTGTTAATTTTTGGGCTCTTCTGGATCAAAATCCGAATAGCAAACTGTCATTCAGTGTACTCGAAAACGGAATACTGAAATTATTGAACAATGCAAATTATGAGAAGCACGTCAAAGGAACAGTTAGCCAGCTCACAAGTTTTGCAACGGAATGTCGTGAAGTTGACGATCAGTCTATATATTCTGTTATTGTGCATGGGGATTGCTGGACTAACAATATTATGTTTAAATTGAAGGCAAGTACAATTACATTAGTTACTTTTCTTCTAATCCCTAAAGACTACCAAAATAGTTCAGACGTGTTTAGGTATCGAACCTGCGACGTTTGAACTTTATTCGCACGCCCTATACAATGATCTGTAAATAATTCTACACATTTTCTTTTAAAGATAACACCTATCTCTCTCTATCTCTCCAGCCTGAAGGTAGCCTATGATATAGGTGCAAATTAAATCCCCTGGGCTTAGTAGAGCACCTATCTCGCGGGCATTGACCGATGCATTCTGTTCTTCTGGCGGCTTTCTGAGATATGAGCATCAACACGCCGGAATATTCAACTCGTGAGGCAATGTCTCCCTAATCGAATTCTTGTTCTAAAATCATATTATTATAGGATAAATATAAGATAAATACACTTTATTGCACCATAATACAGTATTAATTACATAATTGAGAAGCATGTACAATTTTTATTATCTTGGTAAGGATGCTTAGTAATTGTGTCTGAATAATTTTGAAAGATTATATTTTGAGTAATCAAAAAAGCTTCATTGGATAAATATACTGATTATTATGATCTCATCTTCCTCTTTATCATACAAAACAACTTGAATTTTTCAATAAAAACTTCGCTAATTATCAATTTTATTCAACAGGAAGATAACCCAGTGGATTGCTGCATAATCGACTACCAAGTAGTCAAAGAAAGCAGTCCAGTTGCAGACATCCTCTACATGATCTTCAACTGCACAGACTACGAGACCAGGTCCAAACACTACCACGAATGGATCGACTACTACCACGAGCAACTCGACAGGTGTTTAGGCAGATTTGGACTTAAAGCCAGCATTATCTATCCTAGGGATCAATTTGAGGCTGACTTGAGAAGACATGCTAAGTTATCTTTATGCACCTCAGCTTTGTTGGCCACTGTTATGTTAAGAGAAGCAGGTCATGCATCTAAACTGAAGTCAGCTCTTAAAAAGGCTGCTGAGGAAGACGACAACAAACCGATACCGTCTACTAAAATGTCGACGTTAGGAGAGGATACCGTTATGAAATTGAAGACCAGGGTAGAGCAACTGTTGGATAGTTTTCTGGACTTGAAGTATATTTAAGTGAAGATGTATTTTTGTATAATTACGTGTACTTTCGGTGAATTAAATTAAGTAATGTTTTATTTAAACGGTTATAGAATTATTTATTGAGTTGTAAGTAAACAAACAGGATAAAATTAGATATAAAATACATACAAGCACTAGAATTTAAAACAAATTATAAAATAAATTTTTAATGTGTTATATTGTTTATTTGAAATTGTTTTACAAGTTTTTGAAACACTGAAATAAAGCCATAAATTCTAAAACGTATTTCATTATTATCGTAAAAAAAATTGGGACTCCATTATTGTCACAAACAAACCAGTTTTTTTTTTTAAATATTTAGAGACGCATCTGGGACAAGTGATTGGCCGTCGGCCGGTCGGGTGTCCTCGGTACCGCTGGAAGGACGAGGTCGAGAAGGACCTGCACCGACTGCAGGCACACACGTGGCGGCAGTCGGTGCAGGTCCGGCACGACTGGCGTCTTCTCGTTGCGGAGGCCAAGATCCACTTCGGGTCACTGAGCCAGCGGAGTAGTAGTAGTAGGTACATGTTTCATTTTTACCCGACTGCGCAAAAAGGAGAATTATGTTTTTCGAATAGGTATGCATGTCTAATTCTTTGGCACCCCCTGCAGCCTACGGCACATTTATTACAGTCCGATAATTCTTTAGTCATCAGGCTTGTTCATAAATCCTAATGACTAAACGAATAGTCGACTTTGCGTGTATCGACTCAACAATTTATTCGAGCCAATGGCATTCGACCCCTGAGTTTTCGATCCATCGCTTATCGATAGAAGGAATTTCGATCCAATGGGTCACAATTAAATTCTAGGTTTCTTTTAGCCTCGATACCACTAGTAGGTAGGTAGGGTAGTATAGAGAGTCGTATGACAATGACTTCGTACATTTAGTTAGAATTTGTATTGATAATAATTGATAAAACCAATGACTGAGACATTCTAATCTAACGACCAGTATAACATGATCCCTAGCTAAACAATTTCGTGCACGTCACCATACATGAAATGTAACAGACAAGAACTCTACGCGAGCGTAATATGATCGAGTTTGCAATGGTTCTGTGCGCTGTCAACTGTACAAGACCAAAGTGCAAAGTCTGTAAAGCAGCTATTTATTGATTAGAGGATTATAATTATAATAATGCAAGGTAATGGTAAGCGTAAAGTCATACGATTAATCGCCATATCAAAACAAGTTTATGGTTATATTTATCTCTTATCTATCGTGCGTAGCGTACTATATCTTTAGTTTGGTAGTTTCTAAATTAATTTAAAACTGGTTTTTTATCTTTAATTTATTATTATTAGAGTTCATATTTTCATTCTCTCATTTATTTGATCCCAGGTTTGAATCCTAAGTTGAACATAAACACTGTGAGCCACATTTGCCATGTTCAAGTTCATTTATTCGGTAACAAATAACTTTGTATTCGATTTATCTTTATTACTAGGCAATAAGTTATTAAATAAAACAAAACTAACTACGTCTAAAAATATGCAAATTACTTATAAAATAAAATAAAACTAAATACTACAGAACGAACACGTCGTCAAGATCCTCGTTCTGTGGCATGCTGCCCAGGACGCTGGCAGCATTTCCTCGCTGTATCGCAATGCTCAGCCGCTGAGCGAGGTAGCTGCCAGCCCTGGGATCGCCCGAGACATGGACCAACCGGGTAGACAGCTCGTGGATGAGATGTTTAGAGTCTGTCGACCCTAGGCAATTGGTCAGGTAAACAATAATAATTATAATACAATAGTAAATAAAAAAAATTGTAATATTTTGTATTCTAAATTACAATTTACAATGTTTACCTACCTAAACTAATCACAATAAACATTAATTGAAGCGAAAATCTGAATAATAAATGGAGAAAAATAAGAGAGTGCCACGGAATGGCGAGGTCCCTGGTTCGAATCCGGGTCGTGACGACAATTTTTCTCCATTTATTGTTTAGGTAATTAAGTGTCTACTAATCCCCTAGTTTGGTAGCCTCAGTACTGTAAAAAGAATAAGTTTTCGTGGGTGTTACCTAAACTCATACCTAATAGGTAGGTACCTATATTTTAAGTCACAAACTTACCCCTCAATATCCATTAGACTAGCTAGGCATTTCCCGTTGACCTCAAAACCTAGAATCATGTTTGGCCCCGAATCAAGGTCACATTGATAACTTTGATAACCACTCAATAACTACTCACATCCGCTATATTTACGCGCACATCCATTCACGTCGCCGCATTCGTAGTATTGAACGCGCATGGAATGCCGAGAATAGCAGCGAAAGCGAGACGGAGTGCTACGCGAGACCGAAATAGCGCCACAAGGTCATGCGTACTACGAAGCGCGTGGCTAGTGATCAGTTGTTTCGCCGTTTCTCTCAGCGGTCCCATGGTGTAATGGTTAGCACTTTGGACTCTGAATCCAACGATCCGAGTTCAAATCTCGGTGGGACCTAGCTGTTTTTTAGTTCTTTTATTTTTTTTGGAGAATGTTTATGTAAATTATGGTAAATTCTATTCTATTATGTTCCACGATCATCAGGCCATAAATCAAATTAACTATAATACCTATGTATTATTGTAAAATCCGTTTAAAAAAACATGTTTAGTTGCTGTTAATTTTGTGATTATTAAGTATCTTTTTTACTCGACTGTCGAAAAGAGGAGGGACCTGTAATGATTTTTGAGTGTATTGTATGTATGTCGGTTCCTTTGTGGCTTAAAATCAATTTTGATGTATGTAGATAGGTAAAGGAAAAATTCGTGGACTGGAGATTCGAGTTATTTTCTTCCTGGGTGTGTATTACCCTATATTTTATGGCAAAAAGCAGTCAGATTTTTATTTTTGTATTAATTAACTTGTTAAACAAATGAACTGTGGGGTGCCAATTACGAAAACTCGAAATCAGCAATCGAATTGGAAAAGAGAGTTAAAAATAGTCCATCTGCCGAGGCGCGGTTTCGGGTATGGCCTCACTTCTACGAAACATAACCAACTGAATATCTTTATCAACTTTCATACATAGATTTTTAATTATTATAAAAACTCCATAATCGTGGCTTAACTCATTGCTTTTTAAGGGAGACAAAATGCCTACCACAGGAAAAAAGTTTTAATAAGGCACTACTATATACTTTTTGACAAATTCTTAGTTGCCAATTCTATTAGGTTTTTTCTTTAATTATAGTTGTGTTGTGTGACAAAACAAGAATATACCATAGTCTTTGCGAACTGATTCAAATTCAAATTCAATTTATTGCTACCATATGGTTAATATTAGGTCTTAATTAACAGAGTTCGCATATGGTACAATATTTTTAGAGGCACTACAATTGATTGATTGAATAGCAACAATATTTAATATTTACTTACTAACACCTATTTGTTACTACAATAAATTATTTACGCCCTATGGAGAGAGTCTAAAGTATATTTTGTATGGGTATATTGTTGATCGCCCTGGTTATCACTTTACAAATATATATCTGTTTTAGGTTTTCGACTTTTATTGAAAACTTAAACAATCGTAAATCAAGAGTTGTTTCTTTGTTCGTTCATCAGAAACATATAGAGGCGTACAATCAACAGATCACACAGACGACACGTACGACAGCAGATCAATGGTAACACTTGCAGTACCATTTCAAGTCTTACGACGCAAATAATAAGAACTGTCAAAAGTAAAAAGTGTTACCATTGATCTGCTGTCGACTGTACGTAATTGTTTCCCGCTAGAAAAGGCACCACGCCCTTAACACTGCGATTTAGTTAGCTACGAAGATAGAACGGAACGGTTCTTTGCATTTTTATTGGACATTTTCCTTTCTCGCCGACGCCGATCTGAATAATACTGCGAACAGAACGGAGGCAAGAAGTTACTTGAGCTACTGCATAATGTCATCCGCTTTAGGGGTTCCCTTTTTTTTTTACTTGGGGAAATGCTTTTCGCATCTCACCGCGCCAATGAGGAGGGGCGCGCGGTGAGTATGTGGGACTCCCGCCAGAATACGGTCCTATACCCACTAAAACCCCAAGGTGTTCAACGCATCGCGTTTGGACCGAGGTTGTGGGAACGCAGCGCCTAATACCACAACCTCGTCCGCGGCCGCCCTCGTGGGCCCTTCTCGGGGGTCTACCCCTATACCTACGCTTAAGGCGCCTCGGAACACTGGACAAGACGCCTTAACCCCTGGACAAACTTGCTAATGGTACGTTTACTAACCCTGCGCAAACTTACCATTGCTATAGTACTGTTTAACACAAGGTGTACAATAGAGTTTTTAAGGTTGAGATTTTCTCAAAAACTACTTGACCTATTGCAAGAATTCGTTCACTGTTAGATAGATGAAAGTTAAAACTATGTAACTGTAAAAGAATTATTACATTCGGTTCAGTAGTTTTTGAGAAAATCTCAACCTTATTGAGATCGCCTGTATAGTATACAGTGTATACTTATCTCTATCTTCATATCTAACACAGTTAAAGGTGTATCTCTCTCTGGTCGGTCCTTCATGACTGAAGATAGTGACCACCACGTAACGGTATCACTCGGGAGCGCACGAACCGTCTCCATCGGCTCCTGTCACTAGCCAGGCGTACAGCGTCGCAGTCTTGACGATTTGGACTCCTTAAGCTGGTCAGTCCATCTTGTCGGGGATCGGCCTCTCGCTCTCTTGCCCTCGACGTTACCGACTATGACCAGCTTCTCCAGGTTGTCATCGCCTCGCCTGGCTACGTGACCAAAGTATGTCATTATACGTTGGTAGATAGCCGGTCTTTAATTTTTAGTTCTGACAAGATAGAGGCATTTGTGCGTTTCGCAGTCCACGGAATACGCAGCATTCGCCTCCACCTTCAGCACCACATTTCGAATGCCTCTATCCTCTTCCGTTCTGTGGCTAAAAGTTAAAGGTGTACATGATAGTTTTTAAGGTTGAGATTTTCTCAAAAAGTACTCGACTGATTTAAAAAAAATACTTACATAGGTTTTTACAGTCCGTCCCATTAGTTTTTCAGAAAATCTCAACCTTATTGAGACCCTCTGTACTACTTTTGTCTGTTTTCAACCGTACCTATTTAAGACCGGAACCCTTATACGTATTATGTCCGTCACGCACTTAGCCCACTTCTAATCTTTGTACTTACTCATTTGTATTCCAAACAAAATGGATTTTTTTTGCCTTGTTAGTTAAACCGAATTAAAATGTACAAGTCAAATTGATGTTTACCAATCGTGATTTGCGTTTGCAAATGTTTTCTGAAAACACACAGCTCAATCGCTTTTTATCAAAATCAATTAAATTACCTTTTTGATATTTTTTTTGCATGCGAAACTAATATCTAATTGATAAATGGAGATCACGTTATAAATAAACATTTAAAAAATAGTATTTATCGTAATAAACATTTCGTAAATAACTTTTTTAATAAAATTGATTATATTGGACGATATTATTTTTTTAAGATTGGCGGCGCTAGTTGGCTCTATGAAGGCCCTTTGATTACATTTTGCATTAAAGAATCTGAATTCTGTTCATCAGTTTACACTTTAAACCCTTGTCTAACTTGTGACAGAATTTATGACCGGACTACGAAGATAGCACTAATAAATAGCTAAAGTCCACCAAAAGGGCCAATTTTCACTTGTTCCAAATCGTCAACTTGTCCCATTTTGGGAGATAAACAGCTTCTCTGAGCTTTAATCGCAGCGGTCGAGTGTCAGAACGAAATTGACTTTTTTGAGAGTTTCCGCTTTAGGTCTTACTAAAGGTCACATAAGTTTTAAGATATCAGCTTAGACATCGTGGTGCTTACATTACCTATCTACTTCAACACACTCCGAAGGCCGACGCATCGTGCACCGACAAAGCTCTGGCGTGGAATCGAGGAACCGACAATGACGAGAAAGTACTACAATCGACAGCGCAACACCTAACGCACGGGCACTCTACGTTAAAGTAATATGGCATAGATTTCATCGGTTTCGTCTTTCGATGATCACTCCTGAGATAATGAAGCACGTATTCCTCAGCCCAGAATTCTGGTAAAAAAAAGGTTTACCGGCGTTTCAGGGAAACGTTAGATCGGTACCTAATTATACGTTTTGCTGAACGACTTTTAATTAAAAGTGGAAAGACTAAGCTAGTAATTAGTCTCTAGTCCTAAATTAGACGACAATAGGCGGAATAAAACAATAGGCGAACGGGTAAACGTAGTGTGGGACGCCTCCCGACCAGATGGAGGGATGACCTTTGCAAGATGGCTGGCAGGGACTGGATGCGGAGAGCCGAGAGTCGGGTTGAGTGGCGCGCTTTGAGAGAGGCCTACGTTCAGCATTTGACTGATACGGGCTGATGATGATGATGAAGGCGGAATAGATGTAGGATGTAGGTACCTAGGCGTAATAGCACAAGTGTTAGGTACTTCATCCTTATACGTATAGGAGTGGTGACACGCAGGCGAACCCGATAGCATATCTCAATGCTTCTATCATGCATGACCGGAATCTGTACTTACCTTAATTTATGTACCCTTACGAGGATATTGAAAAAGCTTTCAGTAGTCCACAATTTGAAGTAAGGTGCAAAGAGTACAATTAAAATTGCAAGGAGTTTCAACTTTAATGTCTTATTTTCAACAAGTGTATTTAGTTATTTATTTATTTTATTAATGGACTCGACAGTTCGGCATTTGCCAATGTCATGTTACAGAAAATTCATTGTATACTAGTCTTCTATCTTCCTCCAAGGGAGTCGCCGTAGCGTGATCACCCTGGGTAGCCGCGTCTTCTTGTCTTCATCCACAGGAGACACCGTAGACACCGTAATCACTGCGGACGAAGCAGCTCGACAGTCACGTTCACTCCCGAGCTCGTAGTGGGAATCTTGACCATGGCGCCAAACTTCACATCCTGCTTGAATTCTTCAATAACTTCACCATATTCGCGAACATTTTCTGATTAATTTAACGTGATATTAAACACAAAACACCCACTGTAGACATTAAACTGAAAATTATTAAATAATTTCGCAACCGTCGTTTCCCGCCATTTTCAAAAAGCCCGTGTATTTAGTTCTTTGCACTTTAATAATTTAAGCCAGGGCTTCCCAAACTTATTTTCACTATGACGCCCCTGAGAAATAGCTACTTTTTACGCGACGCCCCCGCCCTAAGGCCAAAAAGTACCTACCAAAGTTGTAGTTCTAGGCTAGTAACAAGTTATCAGAAAAACTCTTAATAACCTCTATAATGTTCATTAGAAAATGATAAAAAAACGTAAGAACGAGAATGAAAATAAATATTTATTTGTTAGCTTTTCTGAGCATAGCTTCTCAAAGTGGGGATCAAGTTTGGAAATTGCCATTGATACAGACGGCCAATCTAGGTAGATCGCCTCGCGACGCCCCTGGGTTAGTGCCGCGGCGCCCCAGGGCGTCGCGACGCACAGTTTGGGAAGCCCTGATTTAAGCAATAATAATTTAAGAACTTCTCCAAAATAAGTAATTAAAGTTGAAACTTCTTCCAATTTCAATTTTAATTCTTAGGTGGGGTGACAGATATTGCACCGCCTCCGTTCTAAGGCCCGTATTAATAGTCTGCGCTCAAACCCGCTCTCAAGAAAGAATTCAGCTGATACACTCTCAAGACGTGATCACCATCTCAAGTATGTCATTTATTAATAAACCAATATTTCTCAAGTGGAAGAACTCAAGTAAACGTCACGGTTCGCCTAACACGAAATACGTTCTCAAGTGTGAGTTTGACAGTTCTTCTGTTATTACTAATTTTATTAATAAGGCGTTACTCACGTGATACCCGATTCCTAAACGCGCACCTAAGTTTATTTATTTAATCTTTGTTACATTTTATGTATCGGGCGAACTTAATGCCTTGCGGCATTTTCTTCCAGTTTACCTTGGGGCATGCAGAGATTGTTTGCGTTTATTAATAGGAACGTCATCTTGAGGTCGTTCTCAAGATTGACTTTTGAGCTGAGAGTAATTTATTAATACGGGCAAGTCATCTTTGCACCTTCAGATTGAGGACTACTGAAAGATTTTTCAGTAATTTAATATTTTACTGAATATAATAAAATTCAGTACTCCGTGGTTAGACGACTAGATGGCAAAACAAAATGAATTTGCTAAATGACATCTTGTAGATTGTTTTGTGTCTCACTGGGCTAATGTTCTTTACAGAACGAAATTTCTTTTCAAAGCTTAATTATGACGAAAATGAATCTTTCGTTTCTCTTTATTAAAGTAGAAATTGTCAACTGAATAAACACTACAAATCACAAAGCGTAGTAAATCCAATAGAATTTCCATTTCAACGGACCGAGGGAGAAAAAAACTCGCTCTAATGAAAGCGGGGCTCAATTATGCTATAAAAACACGGCATTATTCTGCCTCTGTCACAGTGGAGTCACAGTCTAGTCTCGTAATTGTTAGTGTCACAACTATTGTGTCGAACCTAGATTTCTTTGAAGTCATAGCGAATTTTAAAAAAAAAATTCCGTCCAAAAAAAGCTATTTTGTTTAATTACGCCACAATTAAAAAATCGGATGATTTTGTGACATTTTGAAATTAAAATATCATACAAAAGGCTGGAATATGTATGTAAACTTGTCAGCTTATTTTGTTGAGTGTTACATAAATAAAATTTTATTTATTAGTAGGTTACCTATAGTGTATATCCAAAAAAAATCCTTCAAATTCCATTCAATATATAGGCACATTGTTGTACGGTCGAAGACAAAGAAAGGTGTACAGTAGAATAAGGTAAAAAATTTCTCCGGAAGTTTTTAAATGATTTTTGAAAATTCTTTACAATTACGTGTGTAGTGTAGTGAATTCTAAACTAGCTACTAGTAAAAAAAATGCAATCGCTCAAGTATTTCTTGTGAAAATTTCAACCTTATTGAGGCCCTCTGTACACTTATCTCTGTTTTCGTTAGTACATTCCCGCCGCCATAATTATAATTTCTAAATTATGATACACCTACAACAGTTGTTAAAAAAATTAATATTTAAACTGTTTATTTCAGTGAAAAAAGGTTACAAAAAATTATAGCACTTTCCGGGCTCTCAATCTCATTTGTGAGAGATTATATGAGCTGGAAGAGGTCGCCAGTAGTGGCGCCATATTAAACCTAATATTTACTAAAATTTAGCACTTACTTAATATGTAATCATGGTATGTTTACATATATTAAATTTGTGGGCTTTGTAGCACATTTGTTTGTATGAAAAAGATAAGCAGGCAATTGACGCTATGATTCGACTTACATTATGCAGCATATTTATCCAATAGCATTTTTTTAAGATGATTTTGGACATTCTTGGAGTTTTTGTTATTTAATTTGTCTAGTGATTCAGGCGGAAGGCTATTCAGAAATACAGTTACGAGCCTCTAACCGTAATAGAGACGTTTCCCATTGAGAGACACTTGGAAACGATTGCATGATGACAGTTTCCATTTTACGGGTTTACGCGACGATGGCAGAGAAAATTTAAGTTCGAAATCCACAATTTATTTTTCGTCATTCGGAAAATAAACAACCACAGTTAAGGGCCTTCCATGAGCCAACTAGCGCCGCCAATCTTAAAAAAATAATATCTTACAAATTATTAATTTTTATTAAAAAAGCTATGTACACAATATTTATTAGGATAAACACTATTTTTTAATATACAATACATGGCATAATTGCGACAAGCAAAGTTGTAGTTCTCAAATGTGCCAAAAACGGCCGTTTTTTTATTGTAATAAATATTATGTACATAGTTTTTTTTTTTTTTAAATTGATTAAATTGGAAGATATTATTTTTCAAAGATTGGCGGCGCTAGTTGGCTCATGGAAGGCCCTTAAACTAATTGCTTAAACAGAAGCTTATCAAGTAACTATTGTGAGTTCCGATGATGATTGTTTTGAGATCACTTGCCACTAAAGATCCCTTAGACCGAGTTAGGACGATTCTTTTATTTTGGTATTTCGTGCTAAGTATATTTGAATGAGCTCGGTGGCTCAGTGGTTGGGTCAATGGAATTGCGATACGGAGGTCCGAGGTTCGATTCCCAGCCAGAACCATATACCAATGAGTTTTACTCGCTTTTTTCGACAGAATAACTTACGTACATTTGCGAGTGCTCTCAAAACGGCGAAGGAAAACATCATGATGAAACCTGCATGCCATAGAAGAAGAAAAAATATCTAAGGCATGTGAAATCTGCCAAACCGCACTGGGCCCGCGTAGTGGATCTTGGCCCCGCTCCCTTGGTGTAAGGGAAGGTCGGTGCCCGAGCAGTGGGGCAATATAAATACACGGATGATGATGATGATATTTGAATGAAATGTTGGTAATATCGGTTTTTGTACAACTTGGTCATTATAATACTTCAAGTCATTTTGAATTTTCGACTATTTGCTTCGCATGCTATTTAGGCATTCTGACTTTTATAGTATGACCGTCTAAATCAGTCTTCGCCTGCGCGGTACAGGGATGCGGGGGTAGGACGACAACGGGGACCGAGAGAGGTGCGGGGGCGGGCGCGCGAACAGAAATGTATTGTCCCCGTTGTCGTCATACCCCCGCGTCCCTGTACCGCGCAGGCGAACACTGATTTAGACGGTCATACTATAGACGATTCGTTTTCTAGATGGGCCCTTACCATGAAGTCTTATAGCAGGATTACTTCAATAATACTTTGTTATTTCGTACCATGACGACCTTAAAGTAAGCTTATTAAGGTCGGCATGGTACGAAATAACAAAGTATTATTGAAGTAATCTGCTATAAGAGTCAATGGTAAGGGGACAGATTGATCATGAAGCATGATACCCCTGATTCGCGAAATTGGACGATAAAAATATCGCCTACATTATAACTTTTTATGCGATATTTTTCATTGTAAATTCAACTTTAAGCTGTCTCTCAGAAGCGTTTCTTAGAGTAAACGGCTTCGAAAATTCTAAACAGTCGTATTACAATGGTGTAGGGTTGTATTTTCTGTAGCGACATACTAGTTGAGGGCTAGTAATCTATGTTTTATTGTAAAAGCGTAAGGTTGAAAGTATAGCATGTTCTTTTCGTGTATTGAAAGTCATTAGCGAAGCAGGTAGATAAAAGTATCACTTTCACACTCCATGACCGTGAGAACCGGGGTGGTGGGAACGAACTATACAGGACGTACAAATCAAAATCAAATCAAATCAATTTATTGCTTCATGTAAATACATGGTGTTACATTTTAATGACTCTCACACGAACCCTGCAAGGGCACTACAACTTAATGTAAAACTATTAAGTGTAATAGTTTTACATTTTATTATCAATTTTCTCATTCCAATTCCATATAAATTACAATAAATAAATTAATTAAATTAATAAATCAAATAATCAAGTAATAATCCATTATAAATTACAATAAATAAATTAAATTCGATTAGAGTTAAAAAGCATTAAATACCTTAGTCACAAAGTTAGTAGATCTATGTCAATTGATATTTTATAAGAGAATTTGTCACAATCGAAATATTCTTCCAGAGTATAGAAGCTATTCTTTATGAGGAACTGTTTTAGGAGAAAAAAATCGAAATAATCTTAAAACCTTAGGCCCAATTATTATATACTTACATATATATATAAACAATAAACTCGTCTGCTTTTTGGCATTTGGAAAGTCATTAAGGTTGAGATTCTATTAAAAAAGTAATCAGGCGATTTTTAAACAGTATCTTATACAGACACTGTAAATATTAATTTATGAAAATAAAGTATCATATAAAAACATATCATACGAATTTGAATATTGATTCATTTATTGTATATTTTGTGATGCATGGAATATTTTAAGCTGACATGATAGATATAGGTACCTACTTGAATTGTTTTATTTTAATGATTTTAATATGTGTTAACTAATGAAAATTTATTTTTATATATTTTCCTCTCGCTACACCCTACGCGTAAAATTGTATGGAACTTATTTTATTCTAATACCATCAACTTGGTTCTCTTGAAAATGGCGGGAAACGACGGTTGTGAAATTATTTGATAATTTTCCTTTTAATGTCTACAGGAACTATTTTGTGTTTAATATCACGTTAAATTAATCAGAAAATGTTCGCGAATGACAGTACGGTGAAGTTATTGGATTATTTATGCAAGATCTGAAGTTTCAAGCTATTATCAAGAGTTCCCGCTACAAGCTCGGGAGTGAACGTGACTGTCGAGCTGCTTCGTCCAGAGTGATGACGCTACGGCGACTCCTCTGGATGAAGACGCGTCTACCCAGGGTGAAGACGCCACTGCGACTCCCCTGGAGGAAGATAGAAGACTATTGAATATATTGAATTTTCTATAACATGACATTGGCAAATGACGAACTGTCGAGTCCATTAATAAAATAAATAAATAAATAAAATACCATCAACTTGGTACCTACAATTTATTGCGAATACATGAAATGAAAAAGAGACTGGCACACCCTGTATAGCCGAGTTCACGAGCTGCCACGGTCAAGGTCGTTCTCAGACGAGGCAGGGACGCGTGGGAATCCACCATCGACCCGTGAGAACCGGCGCAATGTTACATGCTCCACAAAGTTTACCAATTAAATAGATACCTCCTTTCGATTGAATAATCCATTAAGTAACATACCCATGTCCTTTCATATAAGTTACCAATTAAATATGTAGTAGTATTTCTTTTCGATTAAATAGCATGCTCTCCCCTCGGTTATAATTAATGAAATAACAATAATCAATTCAAAAGCATGCCTTTATTTCGATTAAATAGATTGGTGTCTTTTGTTGAAATTAATTAAAAAGAAATAATATTCTTTTCAATTAAATTACCAATTAAATATAGTACGGCTAACAGCAGATCAAGTATAACACTTTGGATTTAAAATCGTACTGCAAGTGTTACCATTGAACTGCTGTTGTCCGTACATCGTATTAAACACCTAACCAATTAAATAGAATAATCTCTTTTAACCAATTAAATAGATAAATGAATTAGGTATACGTTCCATTTTCGGAATGGTCAAGAAGATATGACCGATGTTTTTACATACAAAATACATATATATGTAGAGTTAACTACATTTTTATACACCGCGTAAGTACAAAGTAATAAACATTAAAACTTGGTTATAATGTTACTAAATAAACAAACACGGTATGCCTGTCCGACCCTTTTTTAATTCAACAACAAAATTATAATTTTAAAAAGCACGGAACCCAAGTATATCTAAATCAGTAGACTAACCGCCACTAATCCTATAATCACACATTTAATAACCCTCAAACCGTCGATGGCACGCGCGCGTCTCCCCTCGCATACCACTAAATATTCCCACCAAAGAAATTCCCACCAAATATTCCCATACGAAATATTTTACTCCGTGGGAACTGAACTGAATAGTTGCTTATGCAAATTCTGTAATATAATATAGGGTTTTGGGCGTTGATAAGACGATTTCGTACTCCTAGCTACTAATAAGCCATAGCATTATGTATTTTAAAACAGTAATAGTACTTTTGGTCGGTCATGTACGTACAAATTTCCCTAATTCTAGGTTTATTGGGATAACTACGTACGGTGGAACACAGAGAAAGGTGTACAGGAGAGTTTTTAAGGTTGAGATTTTCTCAAAAACTACTGGACCTATTGCAAAAATTATTTCACTGTTTGATAGATAAAAGTTAAAACTATGTAACTATAAAAGAATTATTAAATTCGGCCCATTAGTTTCTGAGAAAATCTCAACCTTATTGAGGCCCCCTGTATACTTATCTCTGTCTTCGACTGTACGATTGTGAATGAAAACATCGTGATGAAACCTATTAAAATTGCCTGAAAAAAAGATGTAAGTTCCTGGCGGCCCGAACGATAGTTTCCCATTGGTCCTACTGACTTTGATTCATACCGATCTTCCTAACCTAACCCCCCAAAAAATCGAAAGGCTAGTCCGCCTATCACGCATGGGTTGATCTTGGTATAAAGTAGATTTTATTATAATCGTAAAAAAATCCTAGCAGAATCTCTGGCTATCCCAATAAATAAAATAATTTAAATAAACCGATTACACTTTTTAGGGGGTTAAATTCATTTCTTGAATTTCCGTGAATCCTTTTCTAATGAATATTCCTACTCGTTTGGACTTGGAATAAACTTAAGTTGCTGTTATGTTTCTTCATCTGTGGCTGTGATAAAGATTCAATACTTGTATTTGTTGACGTGTCAGTTGCAAGGTCGTGGGAATTGTTTGTTGACAAAAAAATCTGTTAAAATTACCTAGGTCCTAGTGTTTTCCGCGAGTCTTTTAAATGAAGTTATAATGCATAGAATTAATATAATTTATATATTTTTTATTTCTTTATCAAATTGTATTCGGTAGGAAAGTACATACATACTTACCTATTTAAAGTAGCTAAGTGACTGGTGTTTAGAATCAATTTTAAAAATTCAAAGTAATGAAAAAAAATCTTTAACGGTTGAAGTTAAAGATTTTTTTTCATAGTAAGTAAATAGTAATAACAGTTACTTATATGTATTGCCAATTCTTTATGAATATGAATGAACAACCAAAGTAACAAAAAACAAAAACAGTTCACTATGGAAAACCATTATTTTTTTTCTCCGCCTGCCATTTTTTCTTCAATTTAAAATGAACTCCAAATCCTACTTAGCACAAAAACAGCAACAACAACCGTGTGAAATTCCGTTGATACCCAAGGGGTCGTAAACTCATTTTTTTTGCCTTCGTCACAGGAATTATCATGTGAGGTCAACCGACAAGGACGCCCCGTTTCCCATGGGATGGTACAGTTTCCCATGTGAACCGTTCATTGCATGGGAATTGATGCGGTGTGGGAAATATTTAGGATTTTGAAATTTTTGGGTGTTTTTGGGAACTTTGACCCCAAAACGATGGGTTTACTAATTATAAATTAAGTCTCGAAATTTGGTTCTTTTGTTGGGTATTGTTTTCAAAAATCTTACTATGTACCTACTTCAGTGTGTATTATGTATAACTTTCTTATGACATAGAAACTGAATTTATTTATTTATTTGTTTTATTAATGGACTCGACAGTTCGTCATTTGCCAATTCATGTTACAGAAAATTCAACATATAATAGTCCTCTATCTTCCTCCAGAGGAGTCGCAGTAGCGTCTTCACCATGGGTAGCCGCGTCTTCATGTCTTCATCCAGAGGAGTCGCCGTAGCGTCATCACTCTGGACGAAGCAGCTCGACAGTCACGTTCACTCCCGAGCTTGTAGCGGGAACTCTTGATAAAAGCTTGAAACATCAGATCTTGCTCAAATTATCCAACATACTGTTTATTACGATAGAATATTTAGGGATACCTGCTGACATTATTACAGGTTTGATTTTTTGTAAATGGCATTAAATGGTGGTAACTTGCTAATACTTAAAGTAACTAAAATAAATAAAAAATATTAATTTTATTCAATGTTCCTTTTTTCATATCTTCATTAGAGCTCAATTTTTCCCACACTTAATAAACATATTAACCCTCCACCGCAAGGGAAGGTAAAGAAAGCCGGTAATAAAAATTCCCACGGGCCCTCTGACATTCCCAAGCGAATTAATTATAAAGGACTAAAAGGTACCGCGCTAAATATTGTGTTGTTTTATTTTTTAATTTACTCCGTGTTTTTAAATAAAACTTGTAATTTTATAATATCAATTTATTAGTTACCTGGATGTATTTGCTAATAATCGTAAAAATATAATGTAATATAGCTCTACAGACACTATATTTTGTAGTAGGTACTTTTTCAAAAATACAACCGTTCATTTTTTAGGTGACAAAATATCAAAATTGTATAAGTAGTAGGTATTAAATTTCTTCTTCCTCAGCATATCGGCCCACTGCTGGGCCTCTCCATGAGATCTCCTGTACCCTGAAAAGTTAAATTATTATCTAGCTGGGATTATGCATGTATCTATTTACGTTGTGAATAGAAAATGTAATCCTAAAAAAGATTTTGTACTACCTAGAAACTAGGTATCTACGCTATTTAAAATACAATAATCTATGTTACCACATAAAGCAAGGAATAAATGAATTATGAATTATTATGATGATATTATTATTCCCTTCATTTCTAACGTGACAATTACAACATTGATGAAGAATTTTTGCTCCAACCAATCCCACGGTGTAAAATTAAAACGACCATTCTCACGGGTCGTGAGTTTGTTCCCGGCAATTCCCGGGCAGGTATATTAAGCCCGCGTCCGGTGGAGGGTTGGAATGGCACGTGCTTGTGTTGACACTGTATTTTGATTACTGGTGATAATTGTGGTATAATTTGGGTTCAAACTAAAGTGGGCCAATTGAAAAGGCGTTTTTAATTGCCGTGTCGAATTTTTTAAATTATTTTATGTGCTTGTTGAATGAATGTTGGGGTCAAAATTATGGGTAAAAAGCGATTATCTTAACAATTTATAATGAAACTAAAAAAATACTAGAAAGAACTGGTAAGATGATAAGTAAATTAAAGAATATGCACCCAAAATTATCGGTTAGTAAACCAGAGGATTCAGTGAGTTTGAATGAAAAGGAAGAAAGAAAAGACATTTATTATGGTACATACACCAATAAAACAATTCACATAGAGAACTCAATTCAGCTGCCTTAGCACAATGCCATTATACAGGGTGTAACGTAAAGGGTATATGAAGCCGAAGGGAGGGTGTTCAGTACCGGTTACTGAACAACTTTTGTTCTACGATTTTTTGATTTTCGCTAATTTATTTTTTCATACATTTCGTATCGGTCAACTGAACACCATTTCTTCGGCTTCATATATCCTTTACGTTACACCCTGTATACCCAAGTATAGTTACCCCTGGCTCGCTGGAGATATTTTTTTAAACTGATGTCAAATACTCACAAAATTAAATTCATCAACTTCAGCAATTAACTAATGTGTTAATATTTCGACGAATTGATAACCTCCTCCTTTTTTTTGAAAGTCGGTTAAAAAGCAACCATTATACTTAGTTGAAAAAGACAAAATCGTCAAAACGCCCAATTTTTTGGTGCAGCAATCATAAAAGAATTTGTCCCACGAAAACCACGGAATTCCCACAAAATGTTTAGTTCCCGTGTAACCGCGCGACACCCGTGTGAGTGTGACGAGGAGGGTCTAACGTATTTTCCCATGAGTTCACAGGGTTATTAAAGGGTGAGTCAGTGGAATGGGTCAATATGCAGAACCAATTGGAGAGAAGATAAGAGTTTTGTTCCAAGATATTGGAGTTAATAATTCATTAAGTATAATGGTACATTGAGTGTATTGATGTGATCAAGTGTACCGAAGTGTTCCTACGATCTTAATAAATGAGTATTAGCACAGAAGAAACAATAGTACATGAGTGTAAGTTTTTTTGTAATGTGCATAATGGGCATAGACGAATAAAATTAAATTCCAAAAATATCACAACTGTCAACCAGTTGCCTTTCTGGCAACCAGAAATTTTTTTAGTCTGCCAACAAAAGTAAACGTATAAAACTCTTTGAAAAAAAGGGCATTGCATTGAATGTTTTCGCACATTTTTTTTAGATTTAGTTTTACCTACTTAGTGGTAGAGGTAACAGACCACCACCATTAGTATACAATTCTAATTATTTAATTTATGTGTCACAAATATTATGTCCCACACCCACGTAGTTTTCATCCCATAATAATTCCGTGTGAACTATTTTTTTTGCATGAGACTCAACCGTCAACACGAATTCCCATTCCCATGATAAGTTCTCTTGCGAACTCAAGATCCTTGTGGATCCCGTGCTCGGGGCACAGAACTAGCGATTTCATGGGCGACAGCGGGGAACGCCGCCTATCGAAAGGAGGCATCGATCGGTAGGTACTTACCTAATTGTTATTATTGGTTGCTGGACTTGCTGGTATGAATGTGTGTATATTAATTGTTGAAAAAAATCGAAGTACTTAGGTACATCAATTGTTGCTATCGCAGTCAACTGGTTAAAATAGACTTTTGACTGAAAAGCTAGCACTTTAAGTGAACGACGCCATTCAACCAAACATCTAAATGTCAATTAACTGAGTGGCTGAACACAACGATCAACACTACAGCTAGACGATGCTCAGCGGACTGGTTGAACGTCAATTTGCAAATTTAGTAAGCTAGCTGTTCAATCAAACGTCTGTTTTAACCAGTTGACTGCGACACCTACATCATGTAGTGGTAGGTTTCTCGCAACGAGATGGCGTCTCTATAGTACTCTCTATAGTAATCTCTCTATGGCTCAGGCGCAAAATGTCCATATCGCATTATGTCCCTTTAGCAAAAAATTCCCTTTTCTCCTTGTATATGCCATCTGGTTTTCAAACGATTGCAAATATTCGATATTCGATAGATAATTCCGCCTTTATTACCTCTAGTTTCGTAGCCCCAAGGCTAACAAAGGGAAGTGTCGCGTGCCAAAGGTTTGTTTGTGACGTCACAATGCAGGCAAATACGGTGGGAATGGACGGTTAGCACTCCATGAGAATATTGGGCTTATACACACTTTTATGCCGCGTATTTGTATTGGAGTCAGGAAAGGGCTTTGCATTGTGTTCCAGGGTTTATTGTTGAGTTGACGTCCGTTGAGAGAGGTAATTTGGATTTTGGACCGTTCTTATTATCTACGTGGTAAGAGTTGAAATCGTACTGCAAGTGTTACCATTGATCTGCTGTTGTAGGTACTATAGTACGTGCTACTCTAGCTCAGCCACCTTAAGTGGATCTTGGCCTCCAAAGACACTAGTAAATGTATTTTGATCCAGAGTCTGCGAAGTACGCTAACAGCAGATCAAGTGTAACACTTTGGATTTTGGACCGTTCTTATTATCTGCGTCGTAAGATTTCAAATCGTACTGCAATTGTTACCATTGATCTGCTGTTGTCCGTACACCGAAAGAAAAGCTGTGGTTTAAGCTTTCGTAACTGCATCTACAAGCGTTACAAACTATAGAGACAGCCAAGTGTTTTGCTGTTTTGCTATTTGTTTTCCTAGCTAGTTTGATTAGTTATTGTTTACAATTATTTGCTCACTGACAAGACAGTAGTTGTTTTAGCTAGAAATAAACAGTTTATAAATTTAGCTTTTACAACTAACCCTATTTTTAACAGTCATGCGAAATATGCTGTTTTCGTTGCGAAGTTGCCTCGGGAAGTAGTGAGAACAGTCTGCCTTCTAAAAAATGCCGAGCGCAAAGAAGGTCCAAACGGACGAATGGACCATCATTTGCTTTATTGGACGTTAACAATTGACCCTTATTTGGACGTTTTTTAACTTGTTTTAGTAAGACCTTTGTGTATCTAGTTGTTTATAGGAGATCAATGAGTGAGAATGACAAATTGGTTATTTGTTAAATAGATGCTGGGTACAGGCTGATGATGACAACAGTCAAACAATAGATTGATATATCCTTATAAGGTAAGTGTTTCATTTACTTTTGTATACAAAAAATAACCCCGTATCTCATCTATTTGCCTACCCTTTCAAATAGACAAAAAATTATAAACAGACTCACACATTTTTTTCCCAAACACTTTCCCACGTCCCAAAATTGACAGATTTCTTCATCGAAACCGATTTTAAAATCCGCTTCGGTTTCACACGAGACTAGACCAGTTCTCGTGTGAAAGAGACATTATGCATAGGGTGAGAATATTTTAGGCACGTGCCTAAAGGGTGTTTAACAACAAGGCGGTTATCTAGTTTTTAAATCTTTACCGATACATACTGTACAGTCAATAAGGTTTATTGTTTATATAATAATATTAATTACTTCAATACTAATACATCGTAATTGTTAAGATTATTGAGAGTTTTCGTTCAGCCACCGATTCCCTAACCACAGTTCTTAACCATGTTTTTAAAATAGCATACAATAATATTATATTACAAAACTTACATTTTTACTAAAAAAAATACAGCAGTTTAGAACATCCTCCTTTTGGAAGTCGTTTAAAAATAGTCCGTACAAACCTGCTAATTAAATTACGTTCTTGTTCTACGACGACGTAAGGTCTATTAGGTTTAAAATCAGTAAATTTGTTTCGATATCTCAACCATTGATTGGAAAATTACCTCTAATTAAAACAAGCCATAATTACACTTATTATAAGATATCTTTTTGCTTATGTATGCGCCATGTAAAGTGAGATTTTACGAATATTAAATATTACATCAATCCACTATATAAAATTCTAAATGTAGGAATCTCCCCAAACTACTGAACCCGATATCTCATTACAATGTAGCAAATAACAAAGCAACTGTAACAATGCTTTTGACCTTTCGACTACCTTATTAACAATTTAACGTCTACGTAACTTGGATATCCGTTCAAAGTTCCCATGGGTTCCCATGGGACTGTCCGTCCCGAGGGAACTCGACGTGGAAGTGAGGCTCTGTGAGAGGGGAAATTGATAGTAGAGCGGCCGCGAAGTTGGCGGCTGACATTTGTAACTGATGTGCTGATATTTGTAACTGAAGTGCTGATATTTGTAACTGAAATGCTGATATTTGTAACTGAAGTGCTGATATTTGTAACTGAAGTGCTGATATTTGTAACTGAAGTGCTGACAAAAACCTTATTGGCGAAATTATCTCTTGAATAAGAGTAGAAGCCATTCAAATAGAATAGAATAGACAAAGGCCTTCGTGGGTTCGTACTTCGTAATGAGTTATGTCAATAACCAGAGGAGTAAGGCTTAGGTGACAACTCGGGCAAGAAAAATCTCGACTTGTGCCGAGTTTACCATTTTTCAAATTTGATGTTGTAATTTCGGCCGATTCTCTGCCCAGTTTACACCTTTGAGACTCGTATTTAAAATTTTCGTCAGCTGTCCTCAAAGATCGCTAATCGCTCATTTGTAAGTTTTGCAACGATCTGACTTCATGGCCCGACATTTAACTGCATACAACATTAGGGTGTTAAGTGGAAGCGCGTGGCCTTAAACCAGAAGTATAATTATTCTGAGGGGCGACCACTATGGGGTGAAGTTTCTTGTATAGAGCCATTCTAATTTGTCCCATTTGACAGTTCTCGATTTCATACATTTGACCTGTCGAGTCGCGCGTAGCCAAGCACGCTATTGTCACACCCACACGCATATTTCTAATGCTTCCACTTCACTGGGCTATTCGTATTGGCGTATTTGTTATACTTGCTATGTGTGGTTGGTATGTGTGACAAAATATTCGTCTTATTTGCCTATTCGACACACAATATGTTGACAAACATTTTTTTTCCTTAATAAAGTGCCATAATATGACATAATATGACATTTTATTCACATTACGATCTAGCCTAAATACAACAAGACTAATAAGTAATTTGATTTTGACCTAAATTTCTATACATTGACGCATATATCTAAGAGTTAGTCCAACGACATTACTTACGAGTCTATTAAGGGCGATCACTTTGTTCACGTGTCTTACATTCGCGCACTATCACTACGAATTGTTGTCACTACACTGCACTAACTCAAAAGGTTTGGTTCTTTTCAGTCTTCTCACTATGTCTTCTCACATATGTTGACAAACATATCATAACAAATACGACAACCATCCAATAGCGAATACGAATAGCCAAGTGAAGTGGGGGATTCACAAGCGGTTCTGAAGACCAGTATTTTAGACCTTTAGGATTATAATGGAGCGATTCGGTTATAATGGAGAAATTGATCTTTAAAACAAGAAAAAATTCGTCGGCGACCTGGCGTATATTCCTATCATATTTACAGATGGACAAGGGTCTTTTGGCACGTGGCAAAAATCGGAACTAATGCCTCTATCTCGTAAAACATCACCTTTCGTTACGAACAGCGCCCAACCCCCCCCCCCCCCCCCCCCCCCTCAATGTCATCCACGTGCCAAAAGATCATAGTCGCGATGTATGTGTGAAGCACTTACCGCATATCTCTTTCGCTATAGCTAGGGACTATATTTTAAGGATTTTCTGATTCTAATAGGATCCATTTTGTACCTAACTCAGCCCGCATTTATTGCACAGCTTCTTGCTGCTCTTTTAGGGCTAGATAGCTCATTAGAATTCATAGTCGAGTGTGGTTCGAACCCAAACTAACAGAAGTCTAGTCTAGGTCTTAGCTACGCCACCGAGCTCCGGCTTTTTTATTCCCATATCTAGACATTGCACCTCCATTCCAAGTCTAGATCTCGTAACTTCATTTCAGTATATTTGGGCACAATTTGCCTCTCGAATACATTTTACGCACGAAAGTTTCTCACGAAAAACCTCTGAGCATTTAGCATTCAACGTAGAGCCTTATATTGTAGGTGTTAAGGTGAAAGTTTGGGAGAGACTTGCACTGAAATTTTCAAGTATGTTATATTCTGGTTGTAAGAAATTTCATTTGAGACGATTTCGCGATTTCCTCTACTCGTCCCCTTGGGAATGGTCCGTTGATTTATCAGCATGTTATTTTTTTTCTTTTTTACTGTATTCAAAAGAATTGTTTCGTTGTAGCGTTTGTTCTCCGGGGGACGGTTGGAATTTGTTTTCGGATTAAAATCGTGAGAGATCATGATATTGCGAAGCGTTATGCTGTAATATTCTTAAGGTTGTTTAAAAGTGTGCTGACGTCACTTTAGTATCTCAACTTGTTTTAAACATCCCCTCTATAGTTAAGTAACTTTTACTTTAAAGATAAATAGGTACTTATATGGATTGATATTTGCTAACGAAAGAAGGAAATTGATATTTGTCAATCCCATATATTTTTATTTCTAATCTACACGCGTTAACGAAAGTAAAAGCCACTTGGCTTGGCTAACAAGGTATATACCGATATTGGTAATTAAACGTTAATGGAAACTAAGACGAGCGTGGATAAAGATATTGATAAAGGAGTGAATGTGATGTACCAAGATCGCAGCAGATGGAATTCCATTGTCTGTGTTACTGGAAAGGGAAGTCACTTATGTATATTAGGCACGGAAATTATAAATAATGCATATGCAAACCAAATATTGGTATAAGTAATTCAGAAAAATCCAAATTTAGAAACGTTCCCATGCCTACGTTGCATTTTGTGCCCTGAAACTTCTTAATTGCACAGCAATTTTACGGAATCCCAAAAGCAAATATATTACAACCGAGGCTCGTAAGAGAATAATAGCAGAACAAAGGTTCCGTAGGTGTTATTAAGGCTAACAACCTGGTCAACAGGACCCCAGCCGCCATAGATGTTTGCCAATACAGCTATAACTCAGATAGTCTTATAAAGGCTTTACTATGTTGCACCTCCATTACACCTCCTGACAACTTAGTTTGCACTGTACTTTTATCTAAGCTTTTTCTTGTGTAGCTTATTGTAAAGAAATAGGGTTGTTAATGTTAAAGGGGTGAGTTTGAGAGAGGTAAAGTTATGTTTGTCGTTTGGACAACGCATCGTTCTCAAGGGTGTGCTGGGATGCGGAGAGTTGCGGCGTACTCGTATATAGTTTTTGTTTTGTGTATATTGAAAAATATATGGTTATGTAGCGTTTTCCTATGGGGAGGGGTGATAAAATTGTTCAATTCTCCGCCTTTGTCTATTGCAATGTGTATTTTATTAATAATGAATGACACAACATATATTTTTAGATTTTTTAAAGTTACAATAGAGAAGTTACTATAAAATAATTTCAACGTTTTTTTTTTTAAATGTAATTTCAAAAAAACTTTGCTTCCATTATGAGCATGGCTTAGGAGTCAACTCGGGAAAGAAAAATCTCGACTTGTGCCGAGTTTACCACTTTTCAAATTGGATGTAATTTCGGCCGATGTATAATTCTTTCTATGCCGAGTTATCACCTCTAGAGAGTCGTAGTAGTAAATTCGATAGAACCGGTTTGATGTCATAGGTTCTCTTTTGTAAAGTTTCACTCAATCAAACTTGAGTCAAACATTAGTAGTCCTATCGGTTCTCTTGAAAATGGCGGGAAACGACGGTTGCGAAATTATTTGATAATTTTCCTTTTAATGTCTACAGGGGCTATTTTGTGTTTAATATCACGTTAAATTAATCAGAAAATGTTCGCGAATGACAGTACGGTCAAGTTATTGAATTATTTATGCAAGATCTGAAGTTTCAAGCTTTTAGCAAGAGTTCCCGCTACAAGCTCGGGAGTGAACGTGACTGTCGAGCTGCTTCGTCCAGAGTGATGACGCTACGGCGACTCCTCTGGATGAAGACATGAAGACGCGGCTACCCAGGGTGAAGACGCTACTGCGACTCCCCTGGAGGAAGATAGAAGACTATTGAATAGGTATATTGAATTTTATGTAACATGTCATTGGCAAATGACGAACTGTCGAGTCCATTAATAAAATAAATAAATAGAAGTCCTATCAAGTCTATCAAGTATCAAGTCCTATCCGACAGCAGACGACTACGTGTCGCCGTCGCTGGACCGGGCGGCAGACGACACATAGTCTGACCGCAGATCTCGCCGACATGTCGTATGGTGTTGCTGTCTGCGGTCGGAAACGGACTTGTACCTTAAGATTTACCATCAGCATGTCGCCAACAAATCTGTATCCAACCATCTATGCAGTTCTACATCCTTGTAGATTCTGCTGCGAAGCCGAGGAAACCCCATGCATGTCCTCTGTGAGTGTGACCCTTGGGCTTGTACGGTCGAAGACAGAGAAAGGTGTACAGTAGAGTTATTAAGGATGAGATTTTCTCAAAAATTACTTGACCTATTATAATAATTATTTCTCTGTTAGATAGATAAGAGTTAAAACTATGTACTGTAAAAGAATTACTAAAATCAGTCCAGTAGTTCTTGAGAAAATCTCAACCTTATGGAAGCCCCCTGGATACTTATCTCTGTCTTCGTGTGTACGGTGGAACACAGAGAAAGGTGTACAGGAGAGTTTTTAAGGTTTAGATTTCCTCAAAAACAACTAGACCTATTGCAAAAATTATTTTCCTGTTTGATAGATAAAAGTTAAAACTATGTAAGTGTAAAATAATTATTAAATTCGGTCTAGTAGTTTTTGAGAAAATCTCAACCTTATTGAGGATACTTATCTCTGTCTTCGTGTGTACCAACACCGTTATATAAAATAAATAGAGTGGATAATAACCATCCATTCAGCAATTCCTAATTTGGGAAAACTTTTAGCTCATTACTTACTTCTGAAGTTCTAAGGAAAACTTAGTGGACTGTTTATTAATTTAGGTAATGCAATATGGACAATCTACAACAACACTAATAACCTTTATCAAGGCGCTTTAAAAGCCTGAACTTTATTTTATGGCGAAACCTTTAAGAGACAGGAGTGAGAGTAGATCGCTGTAAACGACGATTGGACTCATTTTAAACGCCTCACTACAGTGCGCGAGGCGTAAGCTCAGGTTTGGATTTTTGTGAGTGCACACAGATAGTGTAGAGTGATATTCGGTCTGAGGCGCGACGCATCGCACTTCACCTCTTGTACCGCTAGCAGCTTGGCGATCACTCACACAAATGTAAACCTGAGCTTACGCCTCGCGCACCTAGGCTAGTCTTATAACCCTCAAGTCTTGAGTCATAAGACTTAAAGACTAAAAAAAGAATCCGATAACAATTGCAGTTCGAAATCAACTCTTACGGCGCAGATTTTAAGAACGGTCCAAAGTGTTTCACTGGATGTACTTTGATGTGTACTTCGGATCGCGGAACCAGCGGAGTAAGTATTCAAATCAATACCCATTATTGCACCACAAATACATCATCAGTAGTTAAAAGATTTAAAACTTTGATAGTTACATTATTTGTGTATTATTTCAGTCTTATCACTAAAAGTATATTGTACAGTGATCATAATATTTCGCCTAATCAAACGGACAATCTTGTGTAATTATTTTACATACGGATTTATCTGATAGATAGAATAAGAAACGAGTATATCCGCCAGAAGACTGGCAGGCGCTGGCAGGGACTGGATGCGGAGGGCCGAGAGTAGGGTTGAGCGGCGCGCTTTGGGAGAGGCCTACATCCAGCAGTGGACTGATACGGGCTGATGATGATGACATACGGATTAAATATATTAATTTGGAATAACTATAGGTATCGTAACTAAAACCAGTCGAGTCGAATGTATGATCGGATAAAACGGTTCTCAGTAGTCCGATTTTCAGTATCATCAAACTACTGGGACGACAAAGTCGCAACAGTCCGATCATCGGACTACTAATACTATATTGTAGATATAGTTTGAATGCTGAAATCTTATGTGTATTGAATTCGCGACGCACTGAATATACCATCTGACCATCACTAAACCTTAGTTTTTAATTCAGTGATTCAATGTATGAATATCGCTGACTGAAAATATAAACAAAGGTCATCTAGTTAATAGTAATCATCTTGTGAAACATATATTTCTATTCAAATAATGTTACTTGTTATTTGGAATTTTTTTATGGAATAATAACAATGTAACTTTGAAAACGAAACTAAAGCGAATATGCCAAAACTATATGTACAAATAAAAATATATAAAAACTTATTATTATATATATTATTCAAGTGGGAATGGGCTGGTCACGTGGCACGCAAGCAAGACTCCTGGTGTAAGGCAGTAGTTGAGTGGAGGCCGTGGGGAGAAAAACGCCCTACAGGGAGGCCACAGAAGAGATGGCAAGATGACATCCGAAGAGCAGCCGGTTCGAAGTGGATCCAAGTGGCGCCAAATAGACGAGAGTGGAGAAATTTAAAGGAGGCCTACACCAGAATGGTAGAGAATGGCTAAGAAGAAGAAGAAGAAGATATTATTCAAAACCAAATTGTCATGCACACTAGCAGTTTATGTTGAATTGTTGTCGATAAAACTACAAGCAGGAAGAATGTACGCTGAACACGTAACTCGTTCAAAGAAATGTACGTAAATGTTATCGATTTATTATTATATTATCAAAAACTAAGATTATTATAATGAACGCGATAAACGCAATATAAAAGGAATTACAATACCATCATTAGGATTACTGCGTTTCACGTTCTTTGACTAGACATATGTTACGAAATGTCTCACTTTAAATTCGAAGGTGATTTGAGCGGCATCAGCCAAAGACAGCTTGAATACATTAGTAGTGTCTTAGAAGAAAAAGGCTTCAGCAATGAAATAGTTTCTATTGAAGCAGTAGGACAAGCTGGAGATAACTACGTCGCAAACGTCAAGAGGATAATAGTAGAAAGAGATGGCAAAAAGTTTAAGACGGTAGCGAAAATAGCTCCCACTGACGAAATGATGCGTGGAACCGCGAACACGGCCTCTATGTTCGGAAACGAACATATTATGTACACAGAAGTATTACCCAAATTAACTGAACTGGAAAAGGCTGCTGATATACCAGAGAAAGAAAGACTACGTTACGCTGCCTGCTATGGCTCCTTTACAGAAGAACCCAACGAAGTCATTCTTCTTGAAGACCTGAAGGAATCCGATTTTGTAATGCTCGACAGGTTTGTGTCTTTAACCGATGACACAGTGAAAATTGTGCTTCAAAACTTTGCGAAAATACATTCTGTGTCATACGCATTGAAGAATCAGGAGCCTGAAATATTTGAGGCTATAAAGACCAAGCTTCAAAATATGTGGACACGAATGGCAGACATACCAGAAGTAAAATTTTACTTTCAGTCGATCGAAGATGATATATTAAATATTTTGGACAATGATAAGTATAAGAGATTAATCAAAGGAACAGTGAGTCAAATGTCAAACCACGCTGTGAAGTGTGCTAAGATTGACAGTAAATCTAGATATTCTGTAATACAACAAGGGGATGCCTGGACTAATAATATCATGTTCACATTGGAGGTAAGGGTTTGTTCCACTAAGTAGAATAATTAGGTAGATTTCTAAGCAGATCTATTCAGGGAAGAAAAATATTTTCCAACATTTCGAAGCTATTTATCATAGATCTCCATCTAACAGTAGGTACGTAAAATGATTCGAATTTTGATCATTATCGATCAGTATCAATATTATCAATTTTTTTCATTACTTATGGCTATTTAGATACCCCAAGGCTAATACCTTGTTCTATTACTTATGTACATACAACAAATAGGTACCGGATTTGTTACTTATCGTCATTGTTTCCATTGCAAATGTATTGATAATTCGATTGAAATTGATAATTTCCAAATAATCATTCCAGGATGGCAAAACAGTAGATTGTTGCATGATAGACTACCAGGGATCAAAGGAGAGCAGTCCAGTTGCCGATATTCAGTACATGATCTTCAACTGCACAGACTACGAGACCAGGTCCAAGCACTACCACGAATGGATCGACTACTACCACAAGCAACTAGACAAGTGTTTAGACAACTTTGGACTCAAAGTCAATTACATCTACCCTAGAGATCAACTTGATGCCGATTTGAAAAGATACGGAAAACTATCACTATGTACAGCAGCCATGCTATCAACAATTTTGACCAGGGAATCTGCTGATGCTCAGAAGTTTAAAACTGCTTTTGAAGACTCTGCTAAAGGAATGACAAAAATATCTATTGAAGAAATGAAAGAACTTATGGAGAGCGTAAACATATCCTCGTCAGATAAGAAGACTGTTTTAAAATTTAAAACTAGGATAGAGGGATTATTGGAAAGTTTTATTGAACTAGGCTATGTACAGTGAAAAATATGTCTGAAAATTTAGTGCGATTTGCTAACAAAATAAATAAAGTTGCTAAAGGGGGAATGATTGGTTTTCTTTATTTTTCTTTGGTATGTAAGTTATATTGATTCCAAAGTTTACCCATTTGCTATCAAAAATGTTATCGATTAATTTGTTTGCCACATTCGTAATTCAACCAACTAATAATCTATTTATATACAGATAAGTCGCAGATAATGTGATAGGCAACCAACAACGAATCCGATACGTGGCGATAGTAATAGCAGAGTATAAAAGAAATATTTTATCGTTATCAACGTTTAAAAGCAACCAATTCCTGGACAAGTCAGTATAAAAATGACCCACTTTAAGTTTGAAGGTGATATCAGTGATATAAGTGCAAATCAAGTTGAATACATCTGTAGTGTTTTAGAAGAACGAGGTTTCGCCAATGGAAAGGTTTCAGTTGAATCGGTCGGACAAGCTGGAGACAATTATGTCGCTAACGTCAAAAGAATAACAATCGAAAAAGATGTCGTAAGATTTAGGATGATAGCCAAAATTGCTCCCACTCATGAAGTTCGTAGAGCTATAATGAATGCGCTTTATAACTTTCAAAACGAACATGTTATGTACACCGAAGTATTGCCAAAATTCAGTGAAATAGAAAGGATCGCAGATATACCCGAAAATGAAAGACTACGTTACGCTGTTTGCTATGGTTCATACACGGAAGAGCCCAACGAAGTTATTTTACTCGAAGATCTAAACAAATCAGATTATGTCATGCTTGACAGATTTGTTTCATTAACAGACGATACTGTTAAATTAGTCCTCAAAAACTTTGCTATCCTACATTCACTGTCATATGCATTGAAGAATCGGGAACCTGAAACCTATGTTGGGATCAAAAATAAGCTTCATAACGTATCGGTACTTATGGAGCATGCGCCAGGTGTGAAGTTATATTTAGAATCTGTAGAGAACGATTTATTGGAATTACTGGATACAGAAAAATACAAGAAATTTATTAAAGGAACAGTCAGTCAATTACCAACGCATGCTTTAAAATGTTTGAAAGATGACAGCAAATCGAAGTACTCTGTCATCAATCAAGGGGATCCATGGACGAACAATTTTTTGTTTAGGTTACATGTAAGTAAACCAGCGACCAACCGGTACTTAGTACGCATAGATTCTCAGTGACTGTATTTTATAAATTTATTAATACAAAAACAGTAAGAAAAATTGAACAAATCCAAGGTGTCCTGGGTAGCACAACATGTATTTATGTAACAACTGAAAAACATGCTGAAGTAGTATTTAGGCTACTAGGCTACTACACAATATAATATTTAAACTCTGGTTTACCTTACCAACCTAAGGTGTCTCCCGGAAATCAGTGTCCTTTAGTTATTGGCATAATTACAACTATATTTCCTTCTATGAGTACAATGATGTGTAAATAAGTATGTGAGCATAGTGAGTGTTGGAATGGGAGAGCTATCAATACCTCGCAAAATATGATGTCATTAGACATACCTACTTCATAATCGCAACTAAAATCCATAGCCTAACATTTACAAAACATTTTTCCAGGGCGACAAAGCCGGGAGCTGTTGTATGATCGACTATCAAGAATCAAAAGAAAGCAGTCCTGTAGCAGACCTCCAGTTCATGATCTTCAACTGCACAGACTACGAGACCAGGTCCAAGCACTACCACGAATGGATCGACTACTACCACGATCAACTCAACAAGTGTTTAGACAACTTCGGACTTAAAGGCAACTTCATCTACCCCAGAGACCAGCTTGATGCTGACTTGAGGAGACATGGAAAACTATCTTTATCCACCTCTGCATTGCAAGCTTCTCTTTTGACGAGACAGTCGACAGATCTAATATTTCAAACTGCGTTCCAGGACGACCTTCAGATAGAAGACCTCATGAAAACAGCCAAAATCTCGGCAACCGATAACGAAACAGTTTTAAGATTTAAATCTAGGGTTCAGGAATTGATAGATAGTTTTGTACAGTTGGGGTATTTATAAAGTTAGCTTTAGAATTTGAAAATATATTTATACTTCTGAATAATTTTATTATTGGAAACATTTAGGGTTTTTCGATACTTAATGTCATTATGCTTATTAAAACTTAGTCTGTAAATGTAAATTCAAAAAATATATTGACGTGCAAAAATGTACTCAACGTGCTTACTTGCAATAAAGAAATTTGACTTTGACTTTTGACTTTGTCTATCTGTACATGGTCTAGAACTTCCTTGATCTCTGCTCCAGTTTGTATCGAGACAATATTCTAATAAATCTTTCTAATAAGAGTTTTGTCACTGTAGAAAAAGCACTGTTACTGAATTACTTTTCAATCGTATTTAATGTACCTGATGAAATTATTAGGTTTTTTTACATTATTCAGTTAATCAAGAATGTTATCTATTCATGCAAATATCTAAGATTAAAGATAAATATACATATATCAATCAGAGGAATAAAAAGAAACTATTTGCTATCACGGTTTAAAACCTCATTGCGTTGTCAATAATTCGCTACAATATGTCTCATTTTATATTTGAAGGTGATATAAAAGATATATAAGTTCAAGACAACTAGAGTTTATTAGCAGTGTATAAAGCTGCGTCCGATGCGGCGTGTTACATCCGATTTAGGGGCGTTGCGTAACAACTATGTTACAAAAAACTGGAAACATATTACCCGTGACGAATGGATAACATCCCCCGCATTCGCCTGCAAGGGGGGAATTTACTCCATTTTGTGTTACGCTCACTAGTGGTAAGACGTATAGATATATATTTAAACACCGTGATTCTAGGTAGGGTCGGACCCGGAATCTATTCTTCCTTACTCTTCCTAGAACTAAATCTATTAGTATAGCTAACGGCAACCACGTCCTCTTCCTCGGAACTCATTTTTGGGATGAAATAAAAATATAATTTGTGAAATGAAACAAAACAAGAAACAGACGCAGCAGACCGGCTGTTTTGGTAACATGTTACGGTAACTTAGTGTTTTGTTACAAAATTTTCACAGCAGACTTGGCTTTAGAAGAACCAGGCTTCAGCGATGAAAAAGTTTACATAGAAGTAGTCGGGCAGGCTGGAGACAACTATATGGCAAATTTAAAAATAATTATTATGGAGAAAGATGGTTCTTCCATCTTTTAGATGGTAGCAAAGATCGCTCCTACTCAAGACTTCATACGTGTAGGCATGAATACACTACTTATGTTTCGAAATGAACATGTTATGTACAAAGAAGTACTAATTACATTTCTAGTCGTGTTACATTACAAGATTCGCGAAACATGCGTTACATTTAAGGATAAACATTACACCTTACTCAAGCCTGGACCCCTCTTAACATGATGACTGAATAATGGTTAATGGTTACTCTAAACCTAATGACACTAATACTTTACAAGTTAGAAATTCCGAAACTAAGTAATAGTGCTAGACTAAGACCAACTTTTCGAACGTTGGCTAATCGCCTTACATTAACTGAATCGATGCATTCGCTTCCGACAAATTGATTCTACTCAGTACCTTAAACCACAGAAACGAGGAGATAAGGCATCAGCAGCTTTATTCGTGTCCGATAAATTCTTGTTTGCTCTCTATACAGGGTGATTGGAAATTCCATACATTCCTTGAAAGGAATGATACTAGAGGTGGTTTGCAACAAATTAGGCCCTATTAACGAGGGGTCGAAAATAGCATTTTTTTATAGTACTGATCGATTTAAACATACATTGATAAAAAAATTCAAACCTCGTGATTTATGACCTTTTATTTTTGAGTTAATGGGAAATTTAGGCGTGCATTTTTAAGGTAATCTCTACTTCATCAGCTTTCAGAATTATTTTTGTGAAGAAGTCAGATAATTCCTAAATAAAATTAAAACTACCGTAACTCAGAAACCACTCATTTTCGACCCCCGTTAATAGGGCCTAACTTGTTGCAAACAAATTAGGCTGCTTGACCTAGGCCTCTCCCAAATCAACACAATTCTCAGCCTTTTGCATCCAGTCTCTATATTTACCGCTAGTATTTTAGTTTGTGACAAATAGTAAAAATGATTACCACTTAAGATCAGTAAATAAAGAGGGGCAAGCCAAGCTTTCCGGTATTTTACTGAGCATAGCTGACATAGAATAAGGTGCCACTCTGTAAAAGAAGTTGAAAATAAAAGTAAATGTGTAACTAACTCATTATGATCCTATTCGGATAACCGGCTTCAGAAATAAAGAATTATGATTATTCTTGTTACCGTAAGCAATTACCTGTAACAATTTCTGCTTACACTGAAAGAACAGATTAGCTGCAGTTGCTAATTCTTCTTTCAGTGCCATAAATCCTATACCCAATCTCTTATCTCCGTGATTTCTTGATCTAAGCATAGAATAGAGTACACGGAGGTGGAGGGAAGCTTAAATTAATTTCAGCTCTAAGTGCAGAAGTGGAATTATTACTGTAACAATTCACTGTACTACTGAGTTATAAAGTTAATACGAGAGAGTGTATTCATTAATGTTACACGGGATGTTTCAAGATGCACATAGAGTAAAGTTACACTCTCTCTCACACACACACACTCTCTCTTTCTCTCGCTCTCTCATACACACACACACACCCTCTCGCACACCCTAACACACTTGTCTTAAAATTGTAAATCCGTTATTGACATTATCTTTTATCTTAAATTGAAATAAGAGTAGTATGTAGTAAAAAGTTGTTCCAAAGTGGCGGCAGTTCGTGAAGGACTCGACAACAGATCATGGTAACACTTAGATTACGATTTCAACTCTTACATACAACAGTCCAAAATATTACACTTGATCTGTTTTCGGCTAATACAATTATAGATTTTGTTTATAATGTCGTCACCATTTTTGGTTAACTTGGCTACCAGGGTCTGTAACTCATGTGAGTATAATAACTTGATGCACCACTATCGCCGAAAAAAATTTTGGCATAACGAGACGAGAAGATGGGAGCATAAGGATTCGAAGGAACATGGAACTTGAGGAGCTGGTGTCCGAGCCCAACATCATTGGCGAGATCAAGTCTTCTCGTCTCCGCTGACTCGGCCACGTCGAGAGAATGGGTGAAGATGCGTGCGGCGTATCTGGGGCGACCGAGCGGCTGACGGCCGGTCGGACGCCCCAGATACCGCTGGGAGGAACGAGCTCGAGGAGGACCTGCACCGACTGCAGGCACACACGTGGCGGGAGACGATGCAGGACTGGCGCGTTCTCGTTACGGAGGCCAAGACCCACTTCGGGTCGCTGACCCAGCGGGGTAAGTAAGTAGGTTTTTGAACCCGTGAACCCTAGGAGATACATAAAATCACGCCTGTACGGGAGGTAGAGGTAGGCAGAGATGATGTACTTCCATCTGCTGCTATCCTGATGGCCACAATTTTCACTTCCTTCACAGTCATCAATTATATCATACACACTCGTCGGTTTGTAGTAGACCGCACATGGTGATAAGGACACTTGTTATTCGGTAATTCTTTATTATCTAACCAAACGATGACTAATAGAATTATCTTAATTTTGAGTGTAAATTAAAGGTGATGAATCATTGATTGTAATTGAAATACCTTATCGGTGTGCAATGTGCGTGTAATCGCTCGATGATTAGGGGATTAGAATCGAATTCCACACTGAATCCCGATAATTAGTGATCAAAATAATAAGTTTTTTTTATTTATTATTACATATAGTGTCATACCTAATATGACACTTTATTCACATTACGATCTAGCCTAAATACAATAAAGACTAATAAATAATTTGATTTTGACCTAAATTTCTTTAAATTGACACTTATATCTAATAGTTAGTCCAACTACATTGCAAAGGGCGATCACTTTGTTCACGTGTCCTTAAAAGTCAAAGTCAAAATTCAAATTTCTTTATTGCAAGTAGGCACGTTGAGTACATTTTTGCACGTCAATATATTTTTTGAATTTACATTTAGGTACACCACTTTGCAAGATTACACATTCGCGCACTATCACTACGAATTGTTTTCACTACACTACACTAACTCAAAAGGTTTGGTTCTTTTCAGTCTTCTCACTATGTCCGTGTTGTCGAGGAGCTGGATTGCCTCGACATTCACATGATGATGAAGTCTGTGTTAAAATAATAAGTAATTTCAACCTTAAAAACACTACTTTAAACTTTTATCTGTATTAGACCTAACTAGTATAAAACAGTATAACGAGGTACTACCTACACGGTATCTAGTCGAATGAGTGTCTGTGGGCCCTTAATAAGCAATTTCAACCGCCACCCGTCCCCATCACAGTCTCAACAAGTAATAAAACATCAAAGTTATCAAAGAGCAAGCCCCGGAACATCAACGGCAGAAGCGGCAAGTCAAACAAAACAGTTCTCCAGCTATAATCAATTTCCCGTTAAAGTTTTAATAGTGCCATCGCTGGCGTTAATGCCTTTCGCATCCCCGGGGTAATCTGGCCCGCTTCTACTCTACGTCTACAAAGGGTATTGATCGTTATTTGCAGTTGAAGCAGAATGATTTAGCAGCTGAATATCGGAAATCAAGATAGTTGAAGACTGTTAAGAATATTCTACTATCGAGTAGAGTCTAGACTAGAAGATAGGGGAATATTATTCAAATTCGTAGAAATATTCGAGCAGAATTAGGGTCTAATTCCTAGACTATAATTTAAAGGTGTTTCTATACTCTAGGTACGTCTACAAAGGGTATTTTATAAGCAGTCGAAGCAGTTGAAGCAGGATGATTCAGAAGGTCAGTATCGGAAATCAAGATAGTCGAAGACTGGGAAGAATATTCTACTATCGCCTAGAGTCTAGACTAGAAGATAGTGGAAAATTATTCACATACGATACGAGTACCTACTCATATTAGGGTCTAGCTATAGGTCCGGTCAATTCCACTAGACTATAATTTAAAGGTGTTTCTACTCTTTTTTACAAAGGTTATTGTTTTAGGCAGTTGAAGCAGGATGATTTAGTAGCTCAGTATTGGAAATCAAGATAGTTGAAGACTGGGAAGAATATTCTACTATCGCATAGAGTCTAGACTAGAATTATTATTATTTAAAGTCTTAGAAACATTCGAGTAGGTACCTACTTATATTAGGGTCTAGAATCTAGATCCTAGACTATAAGTTATAAAGGTGATTCTACTCTACACTCTACGTCTACAAAGGGTATTGATCGTCATTTGCAGTTCAAGCAGAATGATTTAGTAGCTCAGTATCAGTAAACCAAGATGGTTGAAGACTTGGAAGAATATTCTACTATCGCCTAGAGTCTAGGAGATAGTAGAATTCTTCAAAGTAGTTAAAGTGTTCTTAAATTTATAGTCTAGGCCATATATATACTATAATACTCATTATATTAATAAACTGACTTGAAAAACAAATGTTGTTAAAATTGAGAGGCCCAAAAAGTTATATGATCATTTGCAATTTATTTAGTTAGGTAGCATATTTAAAAAACCGAGATCCTATACTCTAAACTTTCGCCATTACTGTTTATTCTTAGATAAAACTTTAATTTAAACTGGATTAAAAAAGTAACTAACTCGTTTAAAAAAGTAATTTAGAACGATCTCCGTTTAAAAATCTATCCGGCTGTTTGCTAATCCTGACAAAAACCAACATTGGTAGAGGCTTCGAATTTAAATAAAACGAAAATTACGCTCAGACATTAATCTGTATTCCGAGTAAGCTAGCCGTTTAGTCTTTTCACCGCAGCAGTGCGCGAAAAAAAATTCTCACTAAGTGCTCTTAGTTAAAGTGGATTTGGCAAGGCCGGGACTATCTTCCGGCTGTACTGAATCATTTTGCTCTGCCGCGCAGTTGAATGCCATCGAGCTATTTATTAGTTCAAATTAGAATTCTCGGCATTTTTTAACAGTGTGGCAACCCTTTCATAGGACGTTTTGAGAAAGAGATATAGCGTCTATTCGGAGTATAACCACACTATATTGCAGCCGCAAAAAGAGGTCGAAAATGCATTGATCTCCTACAAACAACCGAAAATGCGTTAAAAGTGGATGGCAAAATGTGGTCCGAGAGAATTTAAATATAACCTAGGTACCTACCTATTCACCTTCAAACAAATTAGCGCCCGTCCACTATTTGTTGTAGTGTCGTATGGATGCTGTTGTGGTGTGACTGCGGAACGTCGCTCTTTGGCATCTACTTTTAGTTCAAATTAAACTAATGTATATTGGTTGTTACCTACAAAATCAAATAGCACTTTATTGCAACACTAAAGTGCTAAACAAATTGCATTGACGCATTTACAATTTTTAGAAAATATATTCTTAGCATAGGCGCGAATTCATAAACGCGGCTTAAAGTTACGCCACCGTTTAGGCCATGTCCCTTTCTATCTTAACCTTTAACTGGTGACATGGTTTTTGTGTAACATAACTGGTGACGAGCGGCCTGTGAGGCCGCTGCCGTATCTGGTCTATAGCATAGAAATTCAGTATAGTAGCTTACTGCAGTGTTTACAAATAGTTTAATAACATATTAAAGGATAAAATAAAACAAACCAGTATAAGTCTAAATATAATTTTTAGTTAGGAACTTGCCATCACAAGTCATGTATTATCTACAATCAAAAAAAACTAGAGGAGAGATCAACAATTCCAAAAAAAAATTAAATCAACATATTATAACAAAAAAAAAATTATTTTCGTGAAGTTAAGATACAATTCGATACTAATTTTTTTTTGTTTTTATTCACAAGTGTCTTTTCACAAAACTGACAATGGTCAAACTTTGGTATTTTTATTGACAATCAGGACTTAATTGTTTGGCACACTGCAACTCGTGGCTTGGTTTATCTCTGGTTATTAATCTTCAGAGACACTTTCTTCAGTTCCCGGATCATGATCATTTCGCTCCAGGATGAAATTTTCGGTAACATCTTCGGCTTCCGATACACTTGGGTCTCCCTGTGCCAGCTATTCTTCAATTTGACGTTCGAAGTTAGTATTTGCGAATGAAACCTGTTTACTGGTCTTTGGCACTACATTCCTGACTCCCGACTCACTACGCTTCTTTTTTGGAGGTCCGGAATTATTAATTGCCAGTATTAGATGTAAAATAACAAAAAAACAATACAACAAAATTACGCAAAAAAGTTACGTAAGTGGTGACATAAGGTCTGAGAGGCCGCTGCCGAACTTAATGACGATGTAACTTACCGATTTGGGCCTGTACAACGTAGTTATCCTCTTCTACGACGTGGACGCAACTAAACTCGAAGGTACTTAGGTGCTCAAACACAGGAAGCGCGGGGAAGGGGGTGAAATGATGTTTCACTGACACGTCGCGGCCTGTGAGACCGCTTGTCACCAGTTAAAGGTTAAGAACTATTTTTAACGAAGTGTGAAAGGGATAGCAACACGATTTAATGGAAGTGAGGTTTAACTATGTTTATGAATAACAGCATTAGATATTATTTGGCACTATTTTTTTTTCGTGACCATCGAAAAGTCGTAAAACAAAAGATCTTCAATATCTGTAACTGCATGATTATTTTGGTTTACTACCCTTTATATTATAACACTGTCGGGTTAAAATCTGGTGTTGAAATTCCTATTATTACTAGAATACCTAGACTCGCTTGCAGCCTAGCCTGGACGCTTTGTAAGCTTATAATAACACGCAGACCTTTGCCTGTCGTCGGAAGACCAGGCAAAGCGGATTCCGCGGCATAATCCCAACGTTGCAGAAATTCAGAGAATATTAACTACCTGTGTACATTAATCTTTATTAATGCACCGTTGGGTAAGCGAAGTGCAATTTCTAAGAAATTTATGTAAATATACCTACGTAGTACATTCTTTGATTATCTTGTTGCGAAATAAAAAGATTTCTGCCGATTCTGCTGCTTTAGGGATCTGTAAAATATCGTAGTCAAATTAAATGAATCTTTTCTACGGTACAGACCGTATTCTCTCTCAGGTTGGTGCCCAGCAGGGAGATCCACTTGGTCCGCTTACCTTCAGTCTCGCTATCCACAAGGCTATATCGGACATCGGATCACCTTTAAATATTTGGTATCTTGATGACGGTACCATTGGTGGCAGGCCGGAAATAGTGGACCTTCAGGTTTTAGTTCCACGTTTGAGAGAGCTGGGACTGGAGGTGAATGCGACCAAGTGCGAATTCTATCCTTGCAACCCGTCGTGTCGTTCTTCCTTTCCTATCTTCTCATCCATATTGCCTGGACTCAAGGAACTGAATTGTTCATCTTTTACCCTACTGGGTTCTCCCATTTTTCCATCAGCAGTTCCTGAGGCCCTTAAAACTCGAAAACATCTTCTTCTTCTCGCTCACGAACGTCTTCAAAATCTTCCAGCCCACGTAGCTCTGGTTCTGTTGCGAATGTGTTTTGCTGTACCAAGGATCACATACCTACTAAGGACTGCACCTACTTGGCTTTTTCCGGAGGACGTCTGCTCCTTTGATTGCGCCCTAAAGCATACTGTCGAGAGTATCTTGAATGTCTCCCTAACTGAGGACCAGTGGTGTCAGGCCGCTCTTCCGATTAGGCACGGCGGGCTAGGTGTGCGGCGTGCGGGTGATGTGGGTCTTCCCGCCTTCTTGGCGTCGGGACATGTGTATATATATTTACTAGAACCTATTTATAAAAACAATTATGACATATTATTTAAAAACAAATACAATTATAAATACTAATTAAATTATAATATAATTACTGTTTAATTTTATTATTCTACTTTATCTTTAGTTGCATGTTTTTAAATAAAATATAATTAATAGGAAACCCAACCTAAACCCGAAATCTACAAGACTTTTACCGATGCATTGCAAAAGAGTTTTCACGTAGTTTGAATTAATTTTTCATGCCACAATGTACCCATGAATCTTCGAAGTGCACCTCCCATGTCAAGATACACCCAGAGTCGTTTGTTTCGTATGTGTGGGGATAAAGTGGGGTAAAATAGTATAAATAAGTTAAAATTCGGCAGAGGCCCCGATAGGGAACGGTGAAACATACACTGCCTGCTGGCTTTACATTTTCGGTACACTGCAGTTAGTTTATGTGAAAGAATTGTGTGGATAAGATTGACGATTTTATTTGTTTTTACAATGCTACGTTAGCGATAGAGGAGTGTATTATGCAAGGAATTTTTAGGCGCACAAGCGGTAAATGTCCTGTCAAAGTCTGAGCAAACGAATTTGTTGTTATATTTTTCAACAAAAACCAGACACTGACAGGACCTTGGTCCTTACCATGAAGTTTTATAGCAGGATTACTTCAATAATAGTTTGTTATTGAAGTAATTCTGCTATAAGACGTCGTGGTAAGGGCCCTGAGCGCTAGTAAAAATGTGATCACAATATGAAATGTGAAATATGATTTCATATTGATATATATTTAATAAGGTGTTATGTATGTTAAAACTTTGACAAAAAATCATCCAATTACCATGCAATAAACCTTCTAGGCCACGAAGGACAAAAAATCATCCCTGACGGCCATCGGATTATAAACCGTCAACGTCGTTGTATAGTAAAGTTATTTCCTTCATATCCTACAATATTTTAAAGAAAATTAGATAATAGTGACCTATGTAAATGTTGCACGGGTACACATTAGCTTGTATGTTTAATTTCCGTAATACAAAACTAAAACTTCCATGCATCCTTTTTCCACATTTTGCTGTGTAAACTCAGGTTTAATGTAAATAAACATTCGTATCCATGTTAAAGTTTGTACTCGGTATTGCACAGGCGGGCGTCCAACAAATATTTGATATCGGGCGTTGCTCGGCCACCCGACATTCCATCGCCCATACGCTCTCTTCTTTCTATCCAGCCACATCCACTATATTCCTTACTACAAGTTCTCACTTTTATATTCTCACTCACTGAGGAATTTAGACAAATTAGAACATGATGAAAATTTTCTTGCCGTGAGCAGGACTTGAACCTGCGACCTTGTCATTCCATGACACGTATGACAAGGTCGCAGGTTCAAGTCCTGCCCACGGCAAGATATTTTATATCATGTTCTAATTTATTTACCGAGCGTACTAATACAAATTCTGAATTTAGACAAATATCTCAATTTGGAAAATCCTTTCGTATTTAATTGACATGAAACTTCGGAGGTACTTACCAAAGCCAATATTGCATTTCGTTCACGCCAATAGAATAGAATTATCTTTCTATACTCTATATGGGAATCGGTATGAGATTGACATTTGCATTTTTTTTTCATTCATTTGCGTCTTGCTCAACTGTCCCGCTACCGAAGAAACCTGAGCGGAAATGGGTATGAGAACGGATACAAGCATATCAGAGTCGGAAAGCCTGCAACAGTGGCGTTGTCAGCCGGCAACCCTGCTGCGCTCCTGCAGCGAGCTGGGGCTGAGCTGACGGCGCGGGGGAAATGCACAAAACTCCCACCTTCCTGGAGTCGGTGCAGAGTCTCTCACCCCCTCTAAGAATAAGAATAAGACATTTGCTTTTTCGTTAGCAAATGTCATTCCCATATATTTTTCTTTCCAGCTAGGGCTGGCTAGGGCAGGTCTTTCACGTAGCATTTATTTGGATCGCTACAAAAGAAGCGAATTTCCAATGTCATCCGAAAACGACAATGCTCTGATGACTCCTCTATGTAACTTTTCGGACGGAACTCCTTCTTCTGGAGAGCCGGTGCACGGTTTAATAGCCTCATACAAGACAAACCCGAGATCGACCTGTTTGTGTCGAGTCCGGCCGCAATAAGACGGGTCATCACTGGCAGCTATTTCGAACCTCCGGCACAATAACTACTTATTGTTATATTGTGTGTATAGTATATTTGTGTATCTATTTTGTGTATATATTTCATACCATTATTATTTGATATCACGGCGTTGGTACACGCCCAAGGGTCACTGCGACCTCAAAGGTCTATTGTGGCCGCGCACCGAGTTCTTATATCTCGCTCCCAAGGCCAACGTCCCTCAGGAACCGTACAATGCACTTGGGTGAGAGAGTCTTGATATCCTCCAGTGGCACCATGTGTCCACCCAAGGCTCGGCTTCTGCTGTGAATGAGCGCTTCACACTCACAGAGGACATGCATGGGGGTTTCCTCTATTTCATACCATGGTATTCACCCTTGTTCGATTATTATTCATTATTGCATCTGTAGATATGTACTTGTGAAAACTTATAATTGGCTTATAGATATTATTTAATTATTTATTTTGTCATTGTAGCTGTTTGTTTTCCGAATAAAATAAAATAAAGTGAAAAAAATGTGAGTACAGCAACTAATCTTAGTAGCGTCTCAGACCATCGGCTAAACGTTTCTAGTGGCGTCCATACTGTCTTTACCGACTATTTATTGCCTGCAAGCTAGCGTCAAGGGAATTTTTGGCATAGTTTCACAGAGCTGCTGCGGCGGACACAGGACGGGCGCATTTTATATGAATGAGGCTTCACTTCGCTGGCTCGTAATATTGTTTAATTTATAATAGCAGGAACTTTTGGGCAGAGCTTTGTCAGTGTCAGTTGCAGAACTGCCCTAATACCGTTCTCAAAACGATGAAATCATACCATGTCATTGCGCGCCAAACAGAGACGCTGCTACACCAATGCAATAGGGCTGTCCCTGTCACGCCCGTTACGACATGGTATGATTTGATCGTTTTGAGAACGGTAATATAGGCACTGGTTATACATTAAACGATAAACGGTGGTAAGACGATGGGCGTTCAGTGTCGATAACTAAACTACTTTTTGTTCTACAACTTTTTGAATAAAACATAAAAATTAATTAATTTTGGTAGTTACAGCTAACAGCTCGTCATTTGACAATGTCATGTTACAGATAATTAATATATAATAGTCTTCTATCTTCCTCCAAAGGAGTCGCCGTAGCGTCTTCACCCTGGGTAGCCGTGTCTTCTTGTCTTCATCCAGAGGAGACGCCGTAGCGTCATCACTCTGGCTGGACAAAACAGCGCGACGGTCACGTTCACTCCCGAGCTTGTAGCGGGCATCTTGATAAAAGCTTGAAACTTCAGATCTTGCTCAAATTATCCAACAAATTCACCATACTGTCACTCGCGAACATTTTCTGATTAATTTAATTTGATATTAATCACAAAATAACCACTGTAGACAATAAAATAAAAATCAAATAATTATGCAACCGTCGTTTCCCGGCATTTTCTAGAGAACCCATTCCGCTCTTATTGCTCTCCTACAGATACCTGTCTAAAGACTAGACAACTACAGACGGTGCCATCTTTTATGCACTATCATGCATGTACCTACTAATGCCAAAAAATATATATATAAATACCCCAGTGGGTACGTTATTTTCATAACGAAGCCGCATAATTTGATAAGCACAGGCAAACATACAAGGGTGCCGTAATTGGATGTCAACACGACTTGCGCCTCTGCGAAGGTCATGTCAATACGAATTTTCATAAATAAATTGCGTCGACATAATGTGGCACATCCATATTATTTCGACGCAAACGCGAGCATAGGGTTGTCGCGCAATTATGTAAGGTTCCGTAGCTAAATTACGATACGTTTATAATTTCGTCATATCCGTCGGTATGTCACACACAGCCAAGCCATGTCATGTTACATAGGTGTCATAAATTAATGGAACGGCTTTTATTAAAAATTCACCAAAAAGGAAACGTTTGCTCGTTCTACCAATAAAACAACCTGCATTGTATTAATTAGATAAAACGGGAATTACCGTGTTAAACATTTATTATTGATGTCTCGATATTTCGACAGCATTGCAGCCATCATGGTCACGAGTAGACTTTAAAAAGTGATAACCTGCATTGTTTTACTTGTCCTATTGGTAAAACATCCGGGATTTTCATTCTCTGCAATAAAATAGAATAGAATAATCGTTTATTTGACAGCAATCAGTAGTAGTATAGGTATAGGTAAAGTATAGGTAGGTTGAATTGAATTATCTAGGAGATACAGAAAATTAACGTCGACGCTACTTAATTTTTAGCACAGAGTAGTAGGGAACGCCTCGGAATTTCTAAAATAGTTATAAAGCAATGTTATATTTGGTATTTCTTTTCGTTAGGATTAACCTTTATGGTCATAGTTGTTAAGGCCACCGCTTGACCTCTTACATGAAGTGAAGATTGCTGCCGAACAACAACTGAGACCGACTGCTTTCCAACGTGCACGGAAAAGAAATCTATGGTGATGAATAAATAAATACCGAAAAAAAAACATTTTATAAAATAGATAAGTAGGTAATTGACTGAATTGAATTATCTATAGGAGACACAGAAAAATCCGAATTGACCCGTCGACGCTACCTAATTTTTAGCACAGAGTAGATTTTTTCGTATTACCATGTTAATTTTACCAGGAAACCCAACAAAGGTTTAAGTTAATTTATTTTTCACGAGGCCAGTGGGATCAAACAATGTTTTTGTGTCAACTGCCTTTGAAGGGTGTAATTTAAAGCCACCAAAAATAGGTAACGAGGACATGACGAAATTATACTCGGTGACATTTTAATCTGCAAGAAAAATATACTTACAATAGATCAAATAAATGGAGATATTGAACAGGATAGCTTTTCTAGTATAGGTATTGTTTAGGCACCATATAATCACTGTCTACAAGACAGTCAGTCAGATATGGTGTCTACTAAGTAAAGAATATGTGAATTTTTGATAACCTTGGCTTCGAAAGTAGTCAACAGATATTCTTATAACTACTATCTTAAGAATATTATACTTCAATGCCAATTTATTTCATATTTGTGACCAAAGGGCTGGCGGCTACTTTGCCCAACGTGTTAGCCTCGCTATACAGCGAGACAACGCCGCCAGCCCTTTGGGCACATTGCCAATTGTGGGGAACTTGGCGCAGGTTTTTTATATATAATTTTTTTTGTACATTTGTAGGTTGTTAGTTTAAATAATTAAGTTTTAATTTATTTTTTTCAACATATAATATGTATGTATATAATAAATAAATGTTTATGATAAAAAAAAATCATATTTTCTTTTGTATTATACAACTAAAATACATACCTATATCTTAATTGCCAATGCCTGTCATATATAGCAATTTGTGTTGGTTTATTTATTTGTTATTTAATCGTAATTTTGTAAGCATCGTAATTTTCATCGTAAGCTTAACATCGTGTTAAGTCACAACAAGGTTTTTTGTGATATAAGTCTTACCTTTTTATTTTTCCCACAGCAAGTAAAATTATGACTAAAAGTGTTATATCGAACAATATATAAATACATATTTGTATACAAGCCTCAGTAGCCCAATGATTTTGAGTTTGATACCCAAATTTGGACGACTCTAAGCACAAGCACAAGCTTTTAGCTTAGTTGGAGTGGTTAAGAAGTTTAGTAATGAGAAAACCTCGCCAATTTATTTTATTAACAAAAATAACACAAAATATAGAGCACAACAACTCGTGTTGTAAAATTGCACTACGGAACTCCAAAAACAAAAAACAACTATCGTAGCAAAAGCCCAATTCGCCAAAAAATCACAGCTTCCGGCTGAACAAGACAGAATTCAAAATAACAAACAGTTTCAGCGAGTTTCAGCCTTGTTTCAGTTAACTTGGAAACATGAACTGCGAGAGCGAATTTTTTAATTTTCGTTCACTTTTTAGATTTCCCTGTGTAGGGATAGAGTGCATTTTTCATTGGCTACTCAAACAACTAGGCGAGAGCTTTCAGTAAGTGCTGCAAGTTTTTTCTTTTTAGGTTTCATAGCAGCATATTTAATATATCTTGTCCATAGCTGTTGCCTATTAGACTAAAAGCGGGTTTAGATAAGCATTTTTTCTGCTAACTATAGAATTCAATGTGATAGGTATGTGTCCAAAGAAAATAATACACAGAAACAACAAATACTTTACAGTCGAAAACAGAGAAAAGTGGGTTGAGATTTTCTCAAAAACTTCTTCTTCTTCAGCATACAGCAGCCCACTCCTGGGCATATGCCTCTCCATGAATCCTCCATGTGGCCCGATCCCAAAGTTGTCTGGTCCACACCGAGCCAGCAACCCTCTTTATGTCGTCGGACCATCTGGCTGGTGGTCTACCCACGCTTCGTCTACCCGTCCGGGGTCTCCACATTAGAACGCACCGAACGCACTTACTTCATCGACCATCGTTTCGGCGAGAGAGGTGCTCAGGCCCATTTTAGTTTTGCCACTCGTTTGCCGATGTCGGTGACACGAGTCCGTAAGCGGATGGTCAAAATTTGCAGTGATTTCTCAAAAACTACTGGACTGAATTTAATAATTATTTTACAGTTAAGTACTTACATAGTTTTAACTTTTATCTATCAAACAGTGAAATAATTATTGCAATAGGCCAAGTAGTTTTTGAGCAAATCTGAACCTTAAAACTCTCCTGTACACCTTTCTCTGTGTTCCACCGGTACTACATAATTGTAAAGAATTTTCAAAAATCAGTCAATTTTATTTTGATAAAATCTCAACCTTAATAACTTTGTTGTACACCTTTCTCTGTTTTAGACCACCTCTTCCGGACTGATAATCGAACTCTAAACCCCTTGCACGATGCTTTTGAAAATGGCAGGTAACGACAATTGCGATTTTTTTTTGTAAAGTTATAAATTATCCCATTGATGGGCAAAGGTCTCCCCCTCCTTCTCCTCTTCCATCCATCCATCCCTGCGAAATTATTTGATAATTTTCATTTTAATGTCTACAGTGGTTATTTGTGTTTAATATCACGTTAAATTAATCAGAAAATATTCGCAAATGACAATTAGTTCTTGGATGATTCATGCAAGATCTGAAGTTTCGAGCAATTATCAAGAGTCTCACTAAGAGCTCGGGAATGAACGTGACTGTCGAGTTGCTTCTTCCAGAGTGACGTCACTACGGCGACTCTTCTGGCTGGATGAAGACAAGAAGACGCGGATATCCAGGGTGACGATGCTACGGCGACTCCTCTGGAGAAAGAGAAGACTAGAAGATTTTGAATATTCTGTAACATGACATTGGCAAATGATGTACTGTCGAGTTCATTAATAAAATATATAAATAAAGCCCTTGCACAGATGCAAAGAATATATAATCATCTACCTGTAGCTTTATCACTACCAGAGCTTTTGCCATGCTAAGTCAAGGTAAACTTGCATCCATTAGGTCGTAATTCTCCGACATCGCTCTCTTAAAAGCTATCTCGAGACATCCGGCTTCTATTATAGTCATTTTTTATTTCATTTTATTCTTCCCCTGGTTTTCTTTGAGTATTAAGCTCGGAAGAGAAATGGAAGTGTCTTACCGGAAAAAATGTTAAACTGATATATAAAATCTTTGATCAAGACCATTCCTGTTTACTTTGTAAGAACTATAAAGTACAGGATTGAATAAACTAACTCTGTACGGTGGAACACAGAGAAAGGTGTATATGAGAGTTTTTAAGGTTGAGATTTTTATTATTATTAATGGACTCGACAGTTCGTCATATCGCGAATATTTAATTGTGAATTTATTGGATAATTTGAGCAAGATCTGAAGTTTCAAGCTTTTATCAAGAGTCCCTCTACAAGCTCGGGAGTGAACGTGACTGTCGAGCTGCTTCGTCCAGAGTGACGACGCTACGGCGACTCCTCAGGATGAAGACAAGAAGACGCGGCTACCCAGGGTGAAGACGCTACTGCGACTCCTCTGGAGGAAGATAGAAGACTATATATTGAATTTTCTGTGACATTGGCAAATGACGTACTGTCGAGTCCTTTAATAAAATAAATAAATAAATCTGCTATAAAATGGGATTCCTACCGGCCTAAGTTACGCCTAGTTATATGAAGCAAACGTCAAAATTTTGCAGAGCACCTAAATAAAGTTTCGTCTACGTAAATAAAAGCTGCAGTGGCGTCACGGCTCCCTTGTAACGGAATAAAAATGAATGTTTAATTTCAGCACGGCTGCAGCGCATCTCTACTGCGAGGAAATAGAATTGTCTGTTTGTTTCTCATATCACTTTGTCGTGTAGAAATTCATTTTGAACATGTGAAGTGACTTTACAGTGCGCTTAAGCTATTATTTGACGTTGCATTTATGTGGCGAGGCGACGGTTAAGAGTTTAAAATAAACAAATAAATAAAAATACTTATGGTTGTTTAAATAAACAACCATAAGTATAAGTAATTTCAATTAACAATTCAGTAAGTAAATACACTTTTTTGCTCCATAAATACTGTATTACCTAATTAAATTGATGACTCAGTCAAAAAGTTCTTGACTGATACCCCATTGGTTATCGGTTCTACGACAGATTTGGCCAGCCCACTGCCACTACAGTCTGCTGATTCTATGAGCAATGTCAACCACTTTTCTCCTCTGGCTGATGCCATATACAGGGTGTTGTTTCGATCAACGACCAGCGACTCAGGGGTGATAATATACACGATACTGACGAAAAAAAATTGTACTTTAATTTTCCATGAAAAAATTCACAAAGGCCATGTCACTGGCAACATAATAGCAATTTTATTATGTTCAATTTTAAAAACACAAGCTTAGGAACTAAGATTATTTAGACTACCACCCACACACATGTATACACACCCTTACACATACATATTCGCACACAATTGTATCACACTCGAACACACCATCATTGTCGCCAATTGTCGCCATCGTCCGTGCAGTCACTATGGGGTCAGCTGAAAACCAGCGCTGTGTCCCGTTATGTCAGGCCGCAGTACTATGCTGAGCTGATGCCCATTTGACACCACTGAGCAAAGCGTATATTTGTACCTATAAATCAAATCAAATCAATTTATTGCTTCATGTGGTAAATACATGGTGTTACAATTTTATTGACTCTCACACGAACCCTGCAAGGACACTACAACTTAGTATCATAGTTTTACATTTTATTGTCAATTTTCTCATTCCAATTCCATATTTTTTAAAGGCTTATTTATAACGTGATTCAATGTCGGTAAGTTGTAGTTCGCATAATTGCGAAAAACTGCCGTTTTGGCACATTTGTGAACTACAACTTAGCTTGTCGCAAATATGCCATGTATTGTATATTGAAAAATAGTATTCATCCTAATAAACATTTTGTAAATAACTTTTTTAATAAAATTGATTAAATTGGAAGATATTATTTTTTCAAGATTGGCGTCGCTAGTTGGCTCATGGAAGGCCCTTAAAAGGACTTGTCACAATCGAAATATTCATCCAGAGAATAGAAGCTATTCTGTTTGACGAACTGTTTTAGAAGAATGACAAACTTGTCATTATTTTGTTCATTGCAAATGAACTACGGGTTCGATTCCCAGCCAGGGCAGCTATGTACCAATGAGTTATCCTCGGTTTTTTCGCCGGAAAAACTTACGTACATTTACCGAGTGCTCTCAAAACGGTGAAGGAAAACATCGTGATGAAACCTGCATGTCGTAGAAGAAGAAAAAAATCTAAGGCATGTGAAATCCGCCAACCCGCACTGGGCCCGCGTGGTGGATCATGGCCCGTGCTCCCTCGATGTAAGGGAAGGTGTGCCCGAGCAGTGGGGCAATATAAATAGACTGATGATGTTGAAATGAACTATAACTACTTGTATTTGTACTTGTTCTTCTCTATATTATGTTCAAGTGCATCTGTAATTTGTGGTGTTAAATAAATCTTTTTTCTTTCTTTCACCCCTGCCCCCTTACCATGAACTCTTATAGCAGGATTACTTCAATATTACTTTGTTACTTCGTGCAATGACGACCTTAAAGTAAGCTTATTAAGGTCATTGTACGAAGTAACAAAGTAATATCGAAGTAATCCTGCTACAAGAGTTCATGGTAAGGGGGCTGAGCTGGGGATCGCTGATCAAAATAACAGCCATTATATGATGGGGCATATCCGTAGTAGATGCTAGTGTAGCGATTGTAACAGATGTAACAAATAAAATGGCTGCGTGTGATGTCCGGCCAACTAGGCTGCAGCGAGTATCGCATTGCGGATCTTACTTGCACAATGCATTTTTGATAGCCACATCGCAACAATGCGACACGGATATTTTTGGCCGGAATTTGTTAAAGCATTTCTTGTTTGATTCGTAGAGTATTTCAAACTCTCATACTGTCGAGTTGGACAGTAGACTCAGAATTATATATATCTTTATTGCAAGCAAATATATTGTGTATATTTTCGCACTCCATTATTTTTTTTAAATGACATTGACAGATTCTGCCCCACCATCAAGCTGTTCAAGTTCACCGCAAGTTGTATAAGATAACGAATAAATGTAAAAATATCTCCGTTTTTTATTATAATTATTGGTTTAAAATAAAGTTTCGTACAAGTTGCGATTCGAAAAAAACAGCTTAATTAAGAATTCAGAAAATAGTAAGAAATCGAAGCGATTTAATCATTGTTTTTGTTATTCTTCTATAGGAGTTGCGAGAGTAGTAGAAAATGATACTAATTATGATTATGCAATATGAAACCAGTAATAAGTCCCCAACAAAATGATAGGTACAGCTTAAATGGTCACGTAGTTTTGTAGGTGGGGCAAAGCTCCATTGAAATGTGGCAATGTCTTTTACATATATACCAATTTTTGAAAAAAAAATGCATTGGAGAGTCAAAACTCTGTTTCGCAAAAACTCTAAAAATTTTAGAACTTCATCATTAGCCCGTATCAGTCCACTGCTGAACGTACGCCACTCAACCCTACTCTCGGCTTTCTGCATCCAGTCCCTGCCAGCCATCTTGCGAAGGTCATCCCTCCATCTGGTCGGGGGGCGTCCCACACTGCGTCTACTCGTTCGTAGAACTTACCGATACTGAAAACCCTCTCTTCTTACTTTTTTAGTTTTTATTGATCAATGACAAGATTGAATCTAGCTCGACATTGCATATCTTGTACACAATTATTCGAAAAATCTAATAATAATACTCGCGAACCTTTTCTGATAAATATATATAACGTGATATTAAACACAAAACTAAAGGTACTTTTATTTTTATTGTTAAGATCGATATACGGTACCTACAGGATTTAATAAAAAATACTTATAAATAAAAAATGGACGCCAATTCGCTACCCTGTGGGAGAGTGCCCAAAAGGCTGGCGACGTTACCTCGTTGTATAGTCAGCGATATACGCTGGCCGAGGTAAGCGCCAGCCCCTTGGTCACCCGACGAGTCAATGAGGCGCGACGACAGTTCCTTGAACAGTCGCCGCGCCTCTGGTCCCCATGGCCGCATGGTCTCTACACCAAACGGCACAAACTAAAGTAAATTAATTTAGCGACTATCACTATTATTTTAACATACCTGTATATCATATTAAATATTAATAAAACATTTGAATAAAGAACCCCGACCATAGCTCACACGTGTGAATAGATTTTTCAAAGCCCAACTCATTTACTTGACATAATTTGTTCCTAATGAATGAGTCGTACCGGCTGGCATACAAGCCTCAAGCAATCAAGACTTCACTTCTGACTAATAGTTCAGTCTGTAACATTTAAAAACCTTCCTTATTTTGATTAAGGTGAGGTATTATTTTAATCCATATTCGTATGAATTAATGAATATTTTTATTTGTAACTCCTGTGCATAATTCTATTAAAACAAATATAAAGTCGAAGGCGCGTTTTTAAACGTGATTTAAAGTTACACCACCGTTTAAGCCCCCTGTCCCTTTCTATGTTAACCTTTTTTTTTAAAGTGTGAAAGTGATAGCAACACGATTTAAGGAAAGTGAGGTTTAACTAGGTTTATGAATAATAGCATTAGATTTGATAATCAGTAAATGACAATGCCAGATTTTGCCCCACCATCAACCGCAAGATGTACAAGGTAACGAATAAATGTAAAAATGTCTCCGTTTTTTAGTAAAAATATTGGTATAAAATAAAGTTTTGTACACGTTGCGATTCGAAAAAAACAGCTTAATTAAGAATTCAGAAAATAGTAAGAAATCGAAGCGATTTATTCATTGTTTTTGTTATTCTTCTATAGGAGTTGCGAGAGTAGTAGAAAATTTATTTATTTATTTATATTTATTGGTAAACTTCACAGCCATATACATAATATTACAAATAAATACAAAATCAACACATAATAAGCCAATAAAGAAGTTCATCTGTTTAAGAATAGAGTGAGGAGAACGGAACACAGTAATAATAAATAAATAAAACATCATGATTAAAAATAAACTAAGTGCTTAACATAACATATTGAAAGAGAGAGAGAAAAATACTAAAATACTTGCATAATAACTTAACTTCAAAAATAGAATATTACATATAACAAATAAATAACGTTCCAATGGGTAACGTTCAAATGATACTGATTATAATTATGCAATATGAAACCTGTAATAAGTCCCCAATAAAATGATAGGTACAGCTTAAATGGTCACGTAGTTTTGTAGGCGGGGCAAAGCTCCATTGAAATATGGCAATGTCTTTTCGAAACACACTTTTCAGATCCGGAGAGCATAGGCTCGTACAAAGATTAAATCAATTTAAATTAAATATTTGGGCACGTATCGTAGCTATAAAACATGCTAAACAAAATAGTGTTTATAAGTAAACTTTTTTTTTAAACAATTGTTAAACAAGGTATTAATTTTGATCATCGATTATAAGTAAGGCTGTTAGATATTAGTGCTAATTCTAGAAATATATGAGCGCAGTGACAGTATCGTTTAGGTATAGGATTCGGCCGCTACAAAATTATCTACATTGTATATTAAAAGTTGTATTGTAAAGAAAATCTTGAAGGTCTTTCTGATTCCCCCGCGTAGGTGTGAAAAGCGTCAGAGAAGGCAATAGGCAGTTAATTCCGCACTTCCATCACGGGCAGATTTATTGCCGCCCCGTAACCGCGGCCGCTGAAAGATTGTGTTGTTGCCTGATATACGGCCGTGTGCACAGGCACACTCGCCACGAGACCTACCTTATTGTGCCTTTATATTTATGTGTACCCTTTATTTTTGTAGATTATTAAGTTAGGGTAAATCTTCCCTATTAGAATTTGGCATTAGTTTGTTATTGTACCCTCTGACGCGTTCTGGTGGTGTGGTCGCGGGGTTCTGTATCTTTGAGATGACAAAACGGTTGAACACTTACACATTTGGTCCCTGCCGGTGCTGAGCGGACAATGAATGTCATCATTGGCAAATGACGAACTGTCAAGTCCATTAATAAAATAAACAATACCATATGTTGATGGAGTATGTTCGCAACGAGTTATTCGGACGACAATTATTTGTTGATCACAACATGTAGGACGTAGGTGGTTGTAGGTTAGTAAGACTTAGATTTAAGCTAGTTTAGTGTTATTAAATAATACTCCATGTTATGTACTCATAAGCAGGCACGATAGAGCGCCTTAGTCGCATAGCGACCAAGCTCTTCAATAAAGATTTTTAAAAAATCTACGAGTATCTTACGTGTTTGTAACCCCTAACGCGCCGAAGTCCGCATTGCATCCGCTGGCGTAGCACAGCACCTTTTTTTGGGGCAAATGGGCGCGCGGTGATAAAGTGTAAAATATGCGCGGCGCGCTGGTTGCGTGCTAGCCACGGCTACAGACATTCATTCGGTAAGTGTTTTGGATGTGCTGACATTTTTTTTAATCCGACTCACGAAATAATCCGAATCCTATATTGCAAATAAAAACATTGAGTATTTTTTTGCACGTCAACATTTTTTTTAATTTACATTACTCTTCCCATAAGTCTAAATTTAAAAAATAATTTATTTTAGATTTTTAAATAATGAATGTTTATTTTTTAATATTTAATATTGTACCTTTTTGAAATAAATATAATCCCTAATAAAAAGATCAAGAAAATAAATTACATTTACAAATAAGTTCCTTTGCAAAGAAGGCATGTAATTTTGTTGAGTAGTGAGTGAGTGAGGAAACTTGCATGCACAGCGCGTTTGTGATCACAGATTTCACATTTCTTCGAAAACTTCTATTTTTCTTGCACATGCAGGTTTCCTCACGATATTTTCTTTCACCGTCAAAGCAGTCAGTAAATGTATTATATATACCTAAGTCTTCGAAAAATCTAAAAACTCATTGTTACATGGCACCCGGATTCGAACCCTGGCCCTCGCAACGGGTGCCCGGCGCTCTAGCCAAACGACGTTCACCGTTAATTCGTTTCGTTTAAATTACAATGGAAAACTTTCCATATTGAGTTATTCGATATAGCATACTTTCTAAGTTCCGTACATCCCGATAGTAAACATTCGAGATTCAGATATTTAGTATGTCATTCATACTTTTGAACTCATGTACTTTCGGAATAGCGTTCATCGATATTTTGACATTCGACATTCCGTAGTGCAGTCTCTACTTACCAATGTCCATAGCATGGCATATCCACGTGTTTTCGATACTCCTTGTGCCACATGCACCACTGGGAAATGCACATTAATTTTTATTTGTTTCCTAAATTGTTTCGATGAAACAAAACACGAAATATGGGTTCTGCAGTGAAACATTGTTCACACCTCAAATAGAAATGAACGTTTTTACTTTATGGATATTTATCTACATACATCAATTATTGTAACACACAGTCCCTGTGTGTTACAATAATTGATCTTTATGTAATAATAATATAGCTTAGGTTTCAATGACTTTGTAGATTGATGTGTGGTCGATTGTATAGTTAAACGCAGAGAAAAGTAAGGGGGTCATTAAGGTTGAGATTTTGTCAGAAACACAGAATTATCCACTAGTGAAGTGAATTGAATAAGACACCTTCTGTAGATCATCCTCCCTTCTTATCAGAAGGCTAACTTTTTCACCTCATAAAGATCTCATTTTAATTATACGGTTATTTACGATGAACACGAAAAACATATCCATTATACTTATCATTATCACAATCAATAAATTCAATATCAGAAACCATTTACAACGCTTTGCTACAATTTCGCTTTTAACGGCATTTTTCCATCAATAATTCAATTGTAGCACTGTGCAGCGCCCACTGGGCAGTTTCCCATCGCAGGGGATATTATAGTAAGTGAATAAATCGTAATGCATTCACTGTTTTCGTTGTAGATTGATGAACACGCGCACACACATACACATTTTTTACTCACTCAGCATGCCTAAGTTAAGATTCATTTGTTAAACTTACCTCATGTTTGTAAAATGCTTGCTGTTTCGGAACCGATGTACCAGTTTTAAGTTAACTAGACCTAAGAAAGAGTGGGCCCTCCTGACACAGGCGAATTTTTAATTTGCCTACTAGGAGGTACCTTATTTTTGTATCATTTATATGCTGGTGTTTTTGAAAATAAATTTATTTTATTTAGTTTTTATAGATTATTTCTCTAGTATAGTGTGCTCGACACAGTGTATTGACGCATACCGTCAATCTGTCTCGAGCACATTACAATAAATTCACTACATAAATTGACTACGCATACCGTAGCTTAGTGAATATATTGTCTCGAGCACATCCGATATGAGAGACAGGCAGGCCAGACGAACCTCTCTCCCAGCTGCAGCTGCTTATAAAAATAGTTATTAACCAAATCACCTACTAGATACTATTTTTTGATTCTACATTTATAATAAACTAGCAACTTCATTTATTTGTAAAAAAAAGTTATATTCTCCGTTTAGATTATATAGAACCGTACCTACAACATACTTACATGTAGAACCTGTCTCCAATAGCTCGCATGCATTTGAGTACAACGTTAGTTACCCATTACAACTTATTAGTTTGTGGGCGTGGTGGGCTGAGGACCGAAGCTCTTATAACCTAATCACGTCCCTTCAGTGAACAGCGTGGCTTTTCGCAATAAAAACCATTCGAAATAAGCGTTGGTCGACATAAGATGTATTCGAAATAAAAATTTGACGAAATAACGTTAATTGAACAAATGTTTTTCGCAATGACTGACCAAATGTGAATCAGACAATCGGTATTCGAGCTGAGTAGTGGACTCAGGGTTGACGTTTGAAAATTAATTATTATCAAAATCGAAACAGAATGGAATTGTTGGTTCAAATATCTATATCTGTCGACAGTCCTACTAATTAGTCTCACTTTATTCAAATTAAAACTAATTTCTTTACGGAAAAAACTTTATTCAAATTAATATAAACATAAAAATGTTGAATTTTTTTAGAACATGTTCACCGCTGTTTGACGACGCAGCAGGCCGCACTTGTTATTTTACTTGAGTTTACTGAAAAAAAGACCAACTGTAATAAAATACTCAATAAATTAAAACGTAGGAAGTAATACCAATAATACAGTTTCAGTTATAAGTGATTATTATTAAACCCATTAATGAGTTTCAATGATAACATTACGATTTTTGCACAGCAACGCAGCAATGGGTATCATAATAAATTTCACTCTGATTACTATCGCTATCAGTCACACAAATGCCCCAGGAGTGCTACGGTGCTACGGGTTAAGGCGCTACCTGCCTGTCAATCTCAAGAGTGAGACAGAAGATTCCCCGCAGCGGCGGCGGCGGTGTGAAGAGTACAGCACAGTGCCTCCATATTTGTATTTCTGGATTTTGGATGAATTTGGCAGGAAAATAAAAATACGCCAACAAAAATCAGATTTCATGTAAACAAGCTCTCGTATTTATAATACCCTACATTTTGATATATTTTAATATTTTGTATGGTAGTAGTAGTATTTCAGTTTAGACATACTTCTCATTTTAAAAGACATGGAAAGGGTATGTTTGTGATATTTTTGTATTGAGCGTAGTTTGTCCAATCGTGTATAGGTATTCATCAGTCCCAAAATAGACCCCCTAAGATTGGTATATTTTTCTGATATTTAATTTTAGTAGTTAGTGCCGTAGCCTTCATATAAAAACTGAAAATCCGCGCATAAGCAGCCTTAAAAGCGGGGAACATTGACTATGCTACGCGCATATTATTATGCCATGGCCGGCGTAGTTAATCATGAATGTAGGGGGTAGCAATTAGCATGAAATGAAACACAATTCGATTCGACTTTCGATATATCGAAAGAGACGTCTGATTTTTTTTATGATATTGAAAATTCAAACAATATAAAAACAAGAAGGCGCCTTGCAATGTGAAAATGATTACTATTACCCTTTACTCATACTATTTTAATTTTGATCTAAGAGTCGAAATTACGTTTATAAGGTGTAAGTATGTGTAATAAATATTTTTCATTTTATATTTTTCATTACTCCATATGGTGAAGCTTTCCTTTCTTAACGATCAGTCCCAATAATCGCAATCCCACATTTGAAATAGAGATAATTTGTTAGTAAATATGACAGTACTTTACCATGTCGAGTTTGAGCTTTGAGCTTTGCTCCTGACTCCGTCGGGAGGGCACGTGAAAGTGCTGCACCAGTCACCACGATCATAGAAATGGCTATTCCGGTAGCATTCTGGAGAGACAAAATAGGTTCATCATCAGTCTATTTTTATGTCCCCACTCGGGCCATGATCCACCACACGGGCCCAGTACGGATTGGCGGATTACACATGCCTTAGTTTAGGGCGGGCGGACGGACGGTCAGACAGTTTAATGTCAAACCATTTACCAGTTTAATGTCAAACTACTTACCAGTTTAATGTCAAACCAGTTACCAGTTTAATGTCAAAAACACAATGAAAATACGTTTACCACCATAATTCAGTAGGTGTTACAATACATAGCGATCGCATTTTTAGTGGTTGCTAATTCCAGTCACTAATTGCTCGCGAGTCGCAGTCTTACAAAATACGAATTTTAAGCTTTGTATGGCTTAGCAGTGACTTTATTTCTTGAGTTGCTCCCTGGCGGCAGCACTGTCGGCCGGTCGCCATCGCTGAATTCGCTGACACGTAATACGAATTTCACGTTAGACAGCGACTATTTCGTAATAGTCTCGATCGCTTACCGATTGCTAGTTAGAAAATCAGCCTGCCGATCACGCTGTCAGAGGCCTGGCCGATAGGCCACGAGTGTATGTAACAACAAATTTTATTATTTGTGGATTTTTGCATAAAAATTAGGTATTTTTTGCATCAGTATCGTACAACTGAGCCGCCCGTCGTTGATCAAAACCATACTCTGTATTTACCGTCCTTCCCGGGTGGTGTGGGCGTGGTTTCCACGTCAGGCGCTGCCGCTGCCGCTGCCGCTGCCGGAGTCACCTGACTCAATCATATGATCCAGTGCACTGGGGTCAGCCTTCAGTAGCCGAAATAATGTTAACAGAGCATCATAGTAGTGTTCTTGTGTATACTCTGCCAAATAAAAAAAGAGTTGTGATATAAAAATGCTTTACCTATTCTATTATAGAAGATTCATCATCTTCAAATATAAGTTTGTATACATATAAAAAATATTTTTGGAGGGATGTAATTTCAAATTTACAGTTTTCGGATATTTGCCTTTACTTGTGCTGTAACACCTAGCTTCTTGTATTTCATGATTCTCAACGGGAAGAACCCTATAGGTTTTGAGTTGTTTGCGTTTTCATACAAATATGCGCAAAAATTCGACATATTATACAGCCATATCTTTTGATTGCGTTAACGTAGAAGGTTGATTTTTTCATGGTTGAGTATTTGGTATTAATTTCAACTTGATACGGTCCACGCGTTTCTAAGATATAGGTACAGACATACAGTTTAATGTCAAACCAGTTACCAGTTTAATGTCAAAAACACAATGAAAATACGTTTAAACCACCATAATTCAGTATAAGGTATAATACATAGCGATCGCATTTTTAGTGGTTGCTAATTCCAGCTGCTAATTGCTCGCGAGTCGCAGTCTTACAAAATACGAATTTAAAGCTTTGTATGGCTTAGCAGCGACTTTAGTTCTTGAGTTGTTTCCTGGCGGCAGCACCGTCGGCCCGTCGCCAATCGCTGATACGTAATGCGAATTTCACGTTTGACAGCGACTATTTCCAAATAGTCGCAATCGCTTACCGATTGCTGGTTAGAAAATCAGACTGCCGATCACGCTGTCAGAGACCTGGCCGATAGGCCACGAGTGTATGTAACAACAAATTTTATTATTTGTGGATTTATGCATAAAAAATTTGGTTATTTTTGCATCAGTATCGTACCCCTGAGCCGCTCATCGTTGATCAAAACCACACTCTGTATTTACCGTCCTTCCCGGGTGGTGTGGGCGTGGTTTCCACGTCAGGCGGGCTGCCGCTGCCGCTGCCGCTGCCGGAGTCACCTGACTCAATCATATGATCCAGTGCACTGGGGTTAGCCTTCAGTAGCAGAATTAATGATAGCAGAGCATCATAGGAGTGTCCTTGTGTATACTCTGCCAAATTAAAAAAAAAGTTGGGATATAAAAATGAGACGATTTATTTATTTTTATTTATTTGATTTAAGCGGAACTTGATACGGTCCACGCGTTTCTTAGATATAGGTATAGACAGACATACAGACAGTTTAATGTCAAACCAGTTACCAGTTTAATGTCAATTAAACCACCATAATTCAGTATAAGGTATAATACATAGCGATCGCATTTTTAGTGGTTGCTAATTCCAGTCACTAATTGCTCGCGAGTCGCAGTCTTACAAAATACGAATTTTAAGCTTTGTATGGCTTAGCAGTGACTTTATTTCTTGAGTTGCTCCCTGGCGGCAGCACTATCGGCCGGTCGCCATCGCTGAATTCGCTGATACGTAATACAGCGACTATTTCCAAATAGTCGCAATCGCTTACCGATTGCTAGTTAGAAAATCAGCCTGCCGATCACGCTGTCAGAGGCCTGGCCGATAGGCCACGAGTGTATGTAACAACAAATTTTATTATTTGTGGATTTTTGCATAAAAAATTTGGTTCTTTTTGCATCAGTATCTTACCCCTGAGCCGCTCATCGTTGATCAAAACCACACTCTGTATTTACCGTCCTTCCCGGGTGGTGTGGGCGTGGTTTCCACGTCAGGCGGGCTGCCGCTGCCGCTGCCGCTGCCGGAGTCACCTGACTCAATCATATTATCCAGTGCACTGGGGTTAGCCTTCAGTAGCAGAATTAATGATAGCAGAGCATCATAGGAGTGTCCTTGTGTATAATCTGCCAAATTAAAAAAAAGTTGTGATATAAAAATGAGACGATTTATTTATTTTAATTTATTTGATTTAAGCGGAACTTGATACGGTCCACGCTTTTCTGAGATATAGGTATAGACAGACATACAGACAGTTTAATGTCAAACCAGTTACCAGTTTAATGTCAAAAACACAATGAAAATACGTTTAAACCACCATAATTCAGTAGGTATTATAATACATAGCGATCGCATTTTTAGTGGTTGCTAATTCCAGTCGCTAATTGCTCGCGAGTCGCAGTCTTACAAAATACGAATTTTAAGCTTTGTATGGCTTAGCAGTGACTTTATTTCTTGAGTTGCTCCCTGGCGGCAGCACTGTCGGCCGGTCGCCATCGCTGAATTCGCTGATACGCAATACAGCGACTATTTCCAAATAGTCGCAATCGCTTACCGATTGCTAGTTAGAAAATCAGCCTGCCGATCACGCTGTCAGAGGCCTGGCCGATAGGCCACGAGTGTATGTAACAACAAATTTTATTATTTGTGGATTTTTGCATAAAAAATTTGGTTCTTTTTGCATCAGTATTGTATACCCCTGAGCCGCTCGTCGTTAATCAAAACCACACTCTGTATTTACCGTCCTTCCCGGGTGGTGTGGGCGTGGTTTCCACGTCAGGAGGGCTGCCGCTGCCGGAGTCACCTGACTCAATCATATGATCCAGTGCACTGGGGTTAGCCTTCAGTAGCGGAAATGATGATAGCAGAGCATCATAGGAGTGTCCTTGTGTACACACTGCCAAATAAATAAAAGTTGGGATATAAAAATGTTTAACCTACGAGTATTATAGACGATTTATTTATTTTTATTTATTTGATTTACGGCGCGGCGGCAGTTTCTGGGAGGTGAAGCACACACCTCCTGGGAAGTGCCTCAGGCAAGTGCTAGGGGGTACCGGTGAGTTTTGTAGGAGGACCCAGAGCCCTCCGAATAGCACGAGGTCGGCCATCGAGGGGGGTTTAGTGGGTACAAATCCCACATGATCTTTACAAGGGGACTTATGGTGACTCATAATCATGTTATGATGATCATCATCATCAATTCATGTTTCTAACCGAATGTTAGACATGGTTATCGGAATACTACTAATGTCCGATAGAGGGAGTTGCGTAACATATCCTTTAAGTGTGTATAATACGATGAAGATTTTCGGTGGGGGTGGCGTGGCCTGTGGTGGCTCAGTTGGTAAGAGCGTGTCACGGAATGACAAGGTCGCAGGTTCAAGTCCTGCCCATGGCAAGAAATTATTCATCATGTTTAAAAAATTACTCGTAATATTTAGTTGTCATAAAATTGATAGAAAATAAATTGACAAATGCACTCACGGCATGAGTCTGCCGTCAGTACACCCACTAAGCACACCTGAAAAAAAACATAGACACAAGCATCAATATCAGCCTATATTTACCTATGACTCCACTAAAGTCAAATTTCTTTAATGCACGTAAGCACGTTGTGTACATTTTTGCACGTCAACATATTTTTTGAATTTACATTTACACCACTTTGAAAAGGTGCCTACGCTGAGAAGAAAAAGTGACAAAAAACCTCTCAGCAGCACATCTTTTAAAATAATAATAACACAATTACTTAATAACTAGGATTACACAACTATTACTATTATTAGTAATCTAAACTTAATCCTTCATGCGGAACCGGCGACACACCCACACTATTGGGCACAGACAATTCCTCACATCGAAGGCGCTGGACCATCCACTATGCAGGCCCAGTGCGGATTGGTGAATTACCCATGCCACAGAACAGAAGAAATAATATAGCCTTTGTTAGGGTTCCGTACCTTAAGATATAATCCTCTCTTAACATACGGAGTTATCTTTTGGGGAAACTCTGTAAATGTACAATCAACATTTATCGGTTTTGGTTTTCTTGCATTTTCATTTTATGCGAGAAAATACAATACAATACAATCGTTTATTGATAAAATAATACATTTACAAGTCAATTGTATAGGTAAGCTTACATCAAGTACATTTTCGACAGTTGAAGAATTCTTCAACGGTGTAACACGCCATGCCCATTAACATATCTTTTTAACATATAAAATGCGACATAAACGCCATATCTTTTGATTGCGTTGACGTAGAAGTTTGTTTTTGGCTGCATGAGGTTGCACACTTGATTATTTGGTATTAATTTACATTACGGCAACCAATTTAATTACTCAATATAAAACTTACCAAGACACAGAATGGAACAGCGAAAACGCGCATTTTTCTTGATATCTGCAAAATAAACCGCGCGCGCAGGGGTTTAAAAATGCAACTTCCTCAATATCGCGAATCGCGATACTTATTAACAATTATATACCTACCACTTCTATATATAGTTATTAGTTACAAATAAAAGATGCAGCTAATTAAACATACGTCAACAGACAGACAACATCAGTGCTATACCTATGTATCTGATACCGATTATGTAATCCGAATGAAGTTAATTTTGGAATCCATTGTTGACTTACGTTAGGAACCTTACAATTTTTGCTCATCAACCCAGTAATGGTTAAAAAATATCAACTTCATCGCCATCGAATCGCGTGACAGAATAGGTAGATATTGCAAACAGACCCTGAGGAAATAAATTCAATTAGCTACAGACCTGTTACATTTACATACATAACATTTGTACAATTAAATGCAATGTATTTTTGTACGTTAATTTATAACTGGAGGACTTAAGAACGTGATAGAATATATTATTTTCACTGGAAGGAATTCAAATTGAATAACACTATGACGGCTTTTAAAAAATGTACTGATGAAAGTTTTTGTTTATTGCATGCAGTCACCCCTAGCGAGTAGAACCTTTCTTTAGCAATTAATGTTAATCAAATATATTTTTCTTTTTCTACTAACGAAAGTCAATACCACTTGGCTAGATAGGCAGAATAATGGTACGGTGGAACACAGATAAAGGTGTACAGGAGAGTTTTTAAGGTTGAGATTTTCTCAAAAACTACTTGACATATTGCAAAAATTCTTCCACTGTTTGATAGATAAAAGTTAAAACTATGTCTCTTTGATTAGCAAAATGTCAATCCCATACATTTTTGGGTTAGTCACCAATTCGGCCCACGGATCTCATCCCACGTGGGCTGAGATGGTTAAACTGAAAATAAGTCAATGTATTCTTGTGTCAACTCATCCCACGAATTATTTTTAATATTAATATTGAATATCTCGTGGGATGAGATGGTGAAATTCAAAATAGATTATTTTCTGCTTTCGCTAACTTATCCCACTCGGTTTTTTTTTCATAATAGTTAAATGAAAATTCTTTTAGGACTTTTTATATTTATAATTAGAGGGTTTCAACACATTTTATGACTAAAGTCCTTATTTGAAAGCCTATTTTGCAAAAATCCTGTACCTAAAAATCATGAAAGACACGATCTAATATTTCGGTGTTCAAATTTTCAAATTCTATGTAAACAAGAAGATATCGATTAAAAATCGATTTCTCAATTGCGGGTCCAAACTGTCCAGTGAAATGTCCGAAATCATGTAATTATATTTATTTCAAAAGAATTGTCTGAACTGCCCATAGAAACTGCTGGGTAGGTCGAAGACTTTCTTCACGACGCTTGGCTCTGGAGGGTTGGGAGCTGCTACTGCTGGCGGCACACTCTGGGCTGCTGCCATGGCGAAGGAGAGCATCTGAAAATTAGTTTTAGGGTTCCGTACCTCAAACAATACAAGTTGCCAGAAAGTGTCACGACGTTGACAGAGAGGAAATTTAAAAATTTCATTAAAGAAACACTTGTTAAGAACGTATTACAGGATAGATGACTATTTAAACGATGAACATGCATGGTGTGTCGCCGGTTCCGCATGAAGGATAAACTTACTAACAATAGTAATAGTTACGTAGGTACTGTATAGTTATTAAGTAATAATTGTATTATCATTGTTTTAAAAGATGTGTTGCTGAGAGTTTTTTGCCACTTTTTCTCCTCAGCGTTGGCACCTTTTCCTTGCAAAGTGGTGTAAATGTAAATTCAAAAAATATATTGACGCAAAAATGTACTCAACGTGCTTACTTGCAATAAAGAAATTTGACTTTGACAAAAGGAAAAAAGGAACCCTTAGGATCACTTTGTTGTCCGTCCGTCTGTCAATACTCAATATATTTATTGCATTCCATAAGTTATAATACAGATGTTCACATACTTAACATTAAAATGTTACAATGTTCTTTATGGACCTTGTTTAGGCACAGCAATATAAGAGAGAGACGACATTTTTTGTTCAAATATAATGTAATTTGTAGTAACTAAGAAGTAGTAGGTAGCGGTTGTTTATTATTTTGTCTCAACTCTGTAATAGCATTTAGCATGTAGGTGTTGTTTTAGCAGTCGTATGAATGTTTTTTTATTTGTTGCATTGTCAAGACCTATATCTCAGAAACGCTTGGACGTATCAAGTTGAAATTATTACATAAGTCTGCAACCTAAGCGGCCGTGAAAAAATCAACCTTCTACATTAACGCAATCAAAAGATATGGCCGTATATGTCGAATTTTGACGCATATTTCTATGAGTACCTACTTCCCGTTGACTATAATCATGAAAGGCAAGAAGCTAGGTCTTATAGCACAAGTAAAGGAAAAAATCCGAAAACTAAATGACATTGCCACGTTTCAGTGGAGCTTTGCCCCACCTACAAAACTACGTGACCATTTAAGCTGTACCTATCATTTTGTTGGGGAGGTTTCATATTGCATAATCATAATCAGTATCATTTTCTACTACTCTCGCCACTCCTATAGAAGAATAACAAAGACAATGAATATTTTATTTCGATTTCTTACTATTTTCTGAATTCTTAATTAAGCTGTTCTTTTCGACTCGCTAGATGTACAAAACTTTATATGGTTTAAACCAATAATTTTAATAAAAACGGAGATATTTTTCTAGCGGTTGATGGTGGGGCAGAATCTGGCATTGTCATTTGAAATTACATCTCCCCAAAAATATTTCTTTTCTTATTACAAACGATGATGAACTAATCAGGACAATGTCGATGTATGGACATAATATTTTGTTAATGGCAAAGATAAGTTGGTCTCTAAATCTAGTTTATCGTTTCGTTAGAGCAAAGTTACGGGGTTAAGAGCTTTCCATGAGCCAACTAGCGCCGCCAATCTTAAAAAAATCATATCTTCCAATATAATCAATTTTATTAAAAAAGCTACGTTCACATTGTTTATTGCTATAAATATTATTTTTTAAATGCTTATTTGTAACGTGATGCAATGTAGGTAAGTTGTAGTTCACATAATTGCGAAAAACGGCCGTTTCTGGCACATTTGTGAACTACAACTTACCTACATATACAAATAAGCATTTAAAAAATAATATTTATAGCAATAAACAATGTGAACGTAGCTTTTTTAATAAAATTGATTATATTGGAAGATATGATTTTTTTAAGATTGGCGGCGCTAGTTGGCTCATGTCAGCGCCTTAAGTACCTAAGTTGCGTTGCACGGGAGCCTCGGTGCGCGGAACCGACTCGCACTTGGCCGCTTTTTTAATAAATCATACTCAGTACTCACAACCGCAGTCCACACCAAAAACATGCAAATTCTATTATTCATGGTGAATAGTTTCCACGCGACGACAAACAATGATATTTTCTTCAACGCCTAAGCTATTTATTATTAACACAAGTATGGAATTTCCCATGTAGCAATCAATTCAATTTCATGCTGTTTCATATTAATACATAGTGATCAGCGACGCTCAACTCAGGGGTGGTCAATAATCTTAGTTCATAAAATTGTGTTTTTATTTTTTATCAAGCCTTATACCAAGTGTAAATAGTTGGATTTTTTTTTGGAAATTATTGACTGATTCCCGTTTCAAACATTCTATAAACTCTTGTTATTCCGTTATCTATGGCCAGACAGGAAGCAGTTAATAAATTATTTATAGAGGGAGCTCGGCTTATCTGTCTCCACAGGGTGATTCTTTTCTCGAGTGGAAAGTAAATATTTATTCGGCCAGTAATTTCGGCAGATTGAGGCTGCATACAGAGGCTGGTTGGGACGTAAAAAACCCGACCAAGTAGCTACTTTCGTTCAGGGTTGCAAGATTGGACTTTTCAAAATTTCCTCGGATTGAGGTTTTTTCCCCCAAAATGATACGTTTTCCAAAAAAATCACAAATAATTTTTTAAGAAAAAGCTCAACTTACATTTTTTTTAAACACGATAGACAAGACTACTTGTCAAGAAGACACATGATTACATTTTATATTTAACGTTTTCTGAGTTGAATTTTAGCAGTCGGCTGAAACTTTCAGCATCTGCCACGGCCTTTTAAGGCATATCTCACCTTTATTATGTGGCCACTGAATGAGCCAATGGTTCTGGCGCGGGATGCTGGTAAAATATTTTGAATTTTTGTATGTAATACCTAAAGCCTTCTGCACTATCGGAAATAGGAAGTGAGAATAGAATAAGCTTGGAAGACAAAGAGAGAAAAGCTTCTTCTAGGATACGCACGTACCTGCAGAATTCCAGGGTCGCTTTCTCCAGAGTTCTTCTGCAGCTTTCAACAGGAATATTCACAGCACACGAAAACTTCACTAGATAATGTCTATTTACATAGAAAACTGCGGTTTTCAAAGGTAATTAGCGAGATATCTTCATTAGCGGCTTTTTAAGACAATAATATCGATTCAAGACGGTTATCGATCGGAGTTCAAATCTTAACTGAATTGCTTGCCAAGATGACGACCAATGAGAAGGCCGTGAGGGCGGTTGACGTCATACAGGCGGTTGTGCGATTTGTTAGGATAGTTTTGGAAATTGTCAATGCAGAAGCCATTAGGTATTTTAATAAACAGTAAACGCAGTTGGCGTGTCCAGCCACAACTTGAAAACTTTTCCTCAAACATTTCCCCAGCGATACCACTTCCCCAAAATTGCCCCAACAGCCAAATTTTTCTACCCAAAATTGCGAGAAAACCTCCCAATCTGGCAACCCTGCTTTCGTTAGCGCTAGTAGATCTATGGGATTGGCTTTTTCGTTTATGTCAATCCCTTACATTTTTCTTAAGCGCTCAGATATTCTATTTCACAGTTATAATACCATTTGTTTACCACACATCTTCTTCTCAGTCGTTACACTCTTGGCAGAGTGGTCGTGGTCGTCATTTCAGTCGCAGTGACCCGCTTCACAACACGTCGCCACTCGTCTCTGACGGCTGCCCTCCTGGTGCAGACGTGTAAAGGATCGGCCACAGCTGCCATCATCTGGTCCGTCCATCCCGTCGGAGATCTGCTGCGCGCTCGGGTACCGTCAACCTTGCCCTGGACCACCAGTCGCTCAATTGATTCAACTCCAGGCCGAGACACGTGCCCAAAGAACGTCAGAATGCGAGCCTGAACCACAAAACATCCAGAGAAATGGCATGACATTTTTATTTCTATTGTACAACTAACAGCAGATCAAGTGTAACACTTTGGACGTTGGATCGTTCTTACTATCTGCGCCGTAAGAGTTGAAATCGTACTGCAAGTGTTACAGTGCGCGAGGCGTAAGCTCAGGTTTACATTTGTGTGAGTGATCGCCAAGCTGCTAGCGGTACAAGAGGTGAAGTGCGGTGCGTGCGCGGCAGGGTGGCGTCCCGCTGTGTATAAATTTGTATGCGTAGGACGCACTCACACAAATGCAAACCTGAGCTTACGCCTCGCGTACTGTACATTGATATTTGTCCGCACTAGCTCAAAGACACTTGGGTAGACCTATATAGGACCTAATAAAGCCTGATATAAGATAGCTCACAAAGAGCTGTGAATCTAGTATGATATGAATCTGGTACCTATACGCTCGCTTGCAACTGTCGAAATTCGTAGTCAACGCTCAAAATTGTATTTAAATCTGGCCTCAGACCAGTCACCCTGCAGATATGTTAAAAACCTTATTTACGTAAGTAGTATATTTTCGTTACTTTAAGTTTAAATAAAACAAACATGTGTCCATACGTCACAGAGTATTTATTGATTGCCTGCCATTGACAGTGAGTGTTGCCAACATAATAACCATATTAATTACCAACATAACAGTAAGTAACAATATTCTGGCATCAGAGTAGTAATCCGAATAGTTTCAAAATTCATGCATTAGTTCACATCTTTTTACGCAGATATGATGGATTACTATCTACTGCGATCCTGGCACAATACATTCATTCATCCGCATTCATCAATCTCTTCATCACGCTCGTTGCCATAAAAATCGCCAAAATATCCTTTAGATTCACCCTGTATACCAAATTCGTATAGTTTACTAATGTACGATACATAATTAATTAAATTCCCATTTGCAAGACGTTATAGACGTACAAAAAGTCATCAAAGTAGCAATCCGAATAGTTGTACCTTTAGTTTCTTTGTCTCCGAGTCGCAGTTGGCAATCACAAAGAGGATCCCGCAGGAGACAGGATTATCTTCGGATTTAGCCGTACACTCTGTCAGCCTAAAGTTGGGGCACGTATGCAAGAGCGAGCGCAAGCTTATTACATAGGCGGAAGCGGCGCGGCGAGGAAAGAGCAGGAGCATAGCACAGCGTAGCTTAGCGTAGCACCACGTAGCACAGCGTAACACAGCGCATAACATATATTATGAACTTTAACTGTGTTATGTACCTAATATGTGTGTGATATGCAATAAATGAATTATAAATTATGAACAGCGTAGAACAGCCTAGAACAACGTAGCTCCGCGTAGCACAGTGCAGCACAGTATAGCACAGCGTAGTACATCGTAGAACAACGCAGAACAGCGTAGCACAGCGTTGCACATCATAGCACATCGTAGCACAGTGTAGCCCCCTGTATGGCTCCCGCCGATCGCTAGTGCTTCCGTGCTAGGCTATAATGAGGAGTATTTATTTTACCTAAAACCGCTACCGCTTCTCGCCATCAGACGCAACCCACCCTTATTGTAGAATTTGACTTTGTAAGACTGTTCGCGGAATATGCCGTCTTTCCATAAATATACAGTTGCTCTTAGATTGAAAGTTCCTGAGAAATTGTTTTCTTATGGAACATGTAGTTTGCCTCTTGAACGGATTAACGAAATTCAACGATATCCATGAATCGATGCGACAAAGAAAGTATTAAGCACCATCACAAAATAAGTAAGGGAATGTTGGGCGCGGTCCGAACTGGGATGGGTGATCATCATCATCAGTCTATTTATATTGCCCCACTGCTGCTCGGGCACAGACCTTCCCTTACATGGAGGGAGTTCGGGCCATAATCCACCACGCGGGCCCAGTGCGGGTTGGCGGATTTCACATGCTGTAGATTTTTTTCTTCTTCTACGACATACCGGTTTCATCACGATGTTTTCCTTCACCGTTTTGAGAGCACTCGGTAAATGTACGTAAGTTTTTCCGTCGAAAAAACCGAGGATAACTCATTGGTACATGGCTGCCCCAGCTGGGAATCGAACCTGGGACCGATGGGTGATCGTTAATCACATATTCACATAAGCCTAGTGCATTTTGTTGTCGTTCGATAGTAGTCTTTAAAGCCTAGGAAGCCTTAATAATTCTGACAATAAGTTATAGTCACTACACTAAGCACAGTACTATTAATTAATAATTTTTTTCATCCAGATCTGATTCTCTAATACATGCATCATCATCAGCCCGTATCAGTCCACTGCTGGACGTAGGCTTCTCCTAAAGCGCGCCACTCAACCGGACTATCGGCCCTCTGTATCCAGTCCCTGCCAGCCATCTTGCGAAGGTCATCCCTCCATCTGATCGAGGGGCGTCCCACACCTCGTGGCATCCATTCGAGAACTCGTCTACCCCATCGGTTATCGGTTCTACGACAGATGTGACCAGCCTACTGCCACTTCAGTTTACTTACAATAATACATTCATAAATACAATAAACTCACGCTTTTCCCGTAGAACGGTAAGACAGAGTACTTCCATCTGTTGCGATCCTGGTACACCATTCTCGCTTCCTTTACTTGGAGGAGTTATTATAGAACCGCGGCAAATGGAATTTCGTCGTTTCTACCTACCTCTTTTGGAGACGGACGTAAAATGTATGTACGTTAACAAGTCACAACTTGAATGAAACAAGAAGAAATTATTAGAAAAAACCCGACTGCAAAAAACCTATCACCTTTTGATTATTTTTATACCCTATGACACTCCCGTAATCAAGACGAATCTAACGATACCTCATACACCAAAATCCATCAAGCCGTTTAGGCTACAGGATGGCAGGAAGGAATGGACACACACACACTATCCCAAAAGAAGTGTCATGTTTTGTAAACAAATACGATCGTCTAATTCACAGATCGTCTAATTACGTGTTGTGATGTAACACTGAAGCAAATGATTGATCGAACCAGTTCATCATTGTGAAAATAAAGTGATCCGATCTAATAATGTGAAAATAACTACGCAATAATCTTCGAACAGCTTAAAATGTTAGTAGAGTAGGGTAGTTTTTGTTTACAAAATAAGACACTTGATTTGAACTACGGTTAGATACATACACTCGAAAAACATAACCCTCCTTCTTGCGCGTTCGGGTAAAAAAACAGTTTATTATACAAAAGTATACAAAAACAACTTAGTAAAGGTCGTATTCAACGTTTCGTTTCCACACTAAGGTTCCAGTTTACTGCAAATGAGGCCTTAAACGCCAGGCTACTGATCGTAACGTCTTTATTATGGCTAATACTTTGTTGTCCCATTGTAGTTTGACTTTTTACATTGATCAATCGTGGCTTTAACTTTCGTTAAGGCTAGCAGACTAGAAAGATAAATTCATAGTAAGTTTTTATATTTTGTAAGGCCTTACATGGCGGCGCGCCAATCTTAAAAAAATAATATCTTTCAATTTAATCATTTTTATTAAAAAAAGCTATGTACACAATCTTTATTAGCATAATCACTATTTTTCAATATACAATACATGGCATAATTGCGACAAGCTAAGGAGGGCATCGGAAGTGCCGGTGCGGTGCCCAGAAGGCTGGCAGCATTCCCTCTCTGTATTGCCAACGCAATACGTTGGCAGAGGTAGCTGCCAGCCCTCTGGTCGCCGGACTCCTCGACCAGCCGCTTGGACAGCTCTTTAACGAGCTGTCGAGCGTCCAGCCCCCACGGCCCCAGTGTCTCCACCCCAAACGGAGTAAATAGGTAGTATTACGGACTGGAGCCAACAGAAGTGCCTTTTTCGTAGGTATTTATTTATTTTATTAATGGACTCGACAGTTCGTCATTTGCCAATGTCGTGTTACAGAAAATTCAATAGTCTTCTATCTTCCTCCAGGGGAGTCGCAGTAGCGTCTTCACCCTGGGTAGCCGCGTCTTCATGTCTTCATCCAGAGGAGTCGCCGTAGCGTCATCACTCTGGACGAAACAGCTCGACAGTCACGTTCACTCCCGAGCTTGTAGCGGGAACTCTTGATAAAAGCTTGTAACTTCAGATCTTGCATAAATAATCCAATAACTTCACGGTACTGTCATTCGCGAACATTTTCTGATTAATTTAACGTGATATTAAACACAAAATAGTCCCTGTAGACATTAAAAGGAAAATTATCAAATAATTTCGCAGCCGTCGTTTCCCGCCATTTTCAAGAGAACCCTTTTCGTAGGTACAAACGTATAATAGAAGAAATATAGATCGCGATTACAATAGAGTGAAATAACAAGTGAAGAACGGTGACAAACGTCAATTTTATCAAAAGAGTAAAAATATTAAAAACTAAATATAAACTGGCCAGCACATCCTTCCTTTTTTTCATTAGAGAAGTATAATTTTCTTCAGAGGACGACGTATGATTCCATGAGCTGTTTGCACATCCGAAACTGGCCAGCACAGGTAGTCTTGCTTGACCAAGTTTGAGTGTTTCTCAAAGCTTACTTTAAGTTAGAGTTTTTTTTATAATTGTCAGTAAGCGATGCGTTCCGATTATTCTTATATTGTGTATTAAATAACTGATAGTTGCATTTATGTTTAGATTTGGTGGCTATGAGAGAATCAATCCGACTATTCTTACAAAATACAGAATAACATGTTTTATAGAGAGACGTATATAAGACGTAAAAAGCAGTTGAGTTAAGTGCTGTTCTTAACTCTGTAGCGGTTAAAGTAGTCAAGTTAGCGAAACCTTTTCCTGTCTATAAAGCACAGAGCTCTATCTTTCATTAGGTACTTCGCTTAAACGAGATGCATGATCATAAACTTGCATCGACGTGAATGTAGAGATACGAATGAGAGTAGTTGTCATTATATCAACTTTGGCCGAAGGAAAGCTAAAATGAAGTACTGTATTCGCTTTTATAACAAGTTGCCAGAAAGTGTCACGACGTTGACAGAGAAGAAATTTAAAAATTTCATTAAAGGAACACTTGTGAAGGCGTACTACAGAATAGATGACTATTTAAACGATGATGCATGGTGTGTGTCGCCGGTTCCGCATGAGGGATCAAGTTTATATTATTAATAATAAGAATAGTTAATTATATAATAGGGATAAAGTAGGTACATTTATGATATTTTATTTTTCACCATCAAAAAAGTTTCTTAGCTTGGTTTATTTTTTCCGAAACCGAAACTGCATTCGTTGTCGAATGTAGAGAGAGCTCTATTAGGTGAAAAGACCGCTTGGTTTAACGGCTAAACGTTAACTCAGCTACTACGGTCATAACCTGATGAAAATAGAGCTATCTAGACATGGATTTGGCGTGGTTTTACTCGTACAGTCGAAGACAGAGATAAGTTTACGGGGGGCCGATTTTAATAATTCTTTTACCGTTACATTTTTACATTTTTAGTTACAGTTTTTCGACCCCTCGCTAATAGGGCCTAATTTATTGCAAACCACCTCTAGTATCACCCCTTTCAAGGAATGTATAGAATTTCCAATCACCCTGTAGACATGCTAAGTAAATAAGTACATAATATACAACGGCCCTTACATTCACCTTCAACAAGATTTTCATAACAAATGACGGTGGAAATCGATCAAACATCTTAATTATTGCATTGTGTTACGCTTGCGTATTAAACGCTCGACTGCGAACAAACATACATCTGTGCGACTGTTTGTTCGCTGACAATTCAATTAATTTCTTTGTTCCAGACCAAACAACATGTCAAACATAAATAAAAGCTAAATTTTTGGTACAAAAATCTACCTTATGCCATATGCAGAATAAAGTGTAATAGATATACATATAATCAATATAGTTAAGGCTGTTGGATAGGCTTGTAACGTCATTAAAATGTTATCACAAAACATTTGATCTGATCGATAGTGTTAATTAAAAGTTGACGTTAGTTCAGAATAAAACTGTATACGATAAAAAAATCCAAGTTTTGAAGATTACTTACCATTTTTTGGTTCAACTAGCACAGTTCAACGAACTTTATTTATTTATTCATTTTATTCTTTATACACAAATTTATGTACAGGCGAACCTAATGCCATGCGGCATTCTCTACCAGTCAACCTTTGGCTATGCAGACAAGAATTAGGCGGTGCATTGTTAAAATAGTTCAATAAGATGTTCTTAAAATAATAAAATATTTATTATTTGATATTTTTGTCGCTCGGCGTAGGTGGAGAGACGATATCGTTAGATACAGGGATGGGTGGCTGGAAGAGGCTCAGGACAGGGATGGATGGAAGAGGAGGGGGGAGACCTTTGCCCAGCAGTGGGACAATATATAGGTTAACAAAAAAAAAATTGTCGCTTATTTGTCACTATTGACTAATATAAGTTTGTATTATACAAGTTATATCCTACTACACTGGCCTAGTGGCCGTCTCATAGCGGACATTTAGATTTATTTAGATTTATTTCTTTATTTTAGATATTTTTAATTTTATTTGTGACAATGCCCCTATACAGCAGCTATTTTTCTTATTTTATCTTTCGAATTATTAGGACATTTAATAAATACATAGATTTTTATATATATATATATATAACTAAATTGGATCAAGTGTAGATACCTACATTTATCAAAGATTTAAATCTCTGATGTGAGTCCTATTCTTCGCCTAAATAAGTGTGGCGCCCGGTTTCATTGTACGATACCAAATTGTTGTTGACATAACCAAGTGCTTCTCTAATGTTCCGTATGGTTAGAAATAAAGTATATGAATATGAATATTTAAAAGAAAGAAATTCCGTTTGGGGTAGAGACGCTGGGTCCGTGGGGGCCGGGATAGATGGAGATTTTGAAAGATCTGTCGGCGCGGCTCGTGGAGTCCACGCGTGACCAAGGTGCTGGCCTGTATTTCGCCCAAAAGATCAGCCTAGCGATCCAGAGGGGAAATGCCGCCAGTATTTTGGGCACGTTGCCGGACAACGGGGATCGGTTGAACTATCTGTATGCTAAGCCATTCTGATAGTTCAACCGACCTATTGTATATATAGTTTTTAGTTTAGTTTATATTTTCTAGGTTAATATTATAAAAGAAAGATAAGTAATGGGAAAAAAATATTTTGAGTGAGCCGAACGTCGTTGAAAAAACCCACAGCTTGTATTAAAACACGTTTCACTACCGATTATATCAATATGGGGCGACAACTATCGGTCCCCGTTAATTTTGTTATTCAGAAAGTGTAGTTATTTGCATAGGTGTAGTTTAATTCTGTCATTGTTATGGTTATGTATAAATAGTGGTCCCAAACGCCCCTTTGCGTGTATAGTATATACCGAATTGGTCCAACACAGACCAGCACAATGCTGCCCTTCGTTTTGGTATTACTCGTCGCTTCGGTAAGTTCTTTTTCTATTATTTACGGCCTTCCTTACTTTACTTTTTTAATACACCTTAAAACCATCATCATCATCATCAGTCTATTTATATGTCCCCACTGCTCGGGCACAGACCTTCTCTTACATTGAGGGAGATCGGGCCATAATCCACCACGCGGGCCCAGGGCGGGTTGGTTAAAACCGTAATATCTTCTAATATCTATTTTTTGTTAGAAAGTCTATGTACTTACCCTACCTATCTATCTATTATTTTCTAAATGGAATAGACATTATAACCGCGAAAAATTAAGCAATACAGGGTGTAACGGAAAGGGTAGGTATATGAAGCCGAAGGGAGGGTGTTCAGTATCGGTAACTGAACAACTTTTGTTCTACCAATTTTCTCTGTTTAATAACCAATGACAGACTCAAAATGTAACATATGTAAATGCAAAGATTTAAAACGTCAGATGGCCTGTGCAGTAGACTGTGAATTTCATACATTTGACTTTCATATATACGACCATAATGACTGGCCCGGATTTGAATCTTTGCCTAAATAACGAATTCTGATGATTTTCAAATTGACCAATTCACAAAACCCAAAAAATATTTCGCGATATTTTATTCGCCCAAAACTGTCGTGTGAATAAATACCCAATATGTAGGAGACATGCCGCGGAAATCCCCGGCTTCCCACGTATAGGTACACATTCCCACGCGAATACGTGCGGCGGGTGTCATCGGCACGCGACGCTCACGGGGTTATTGAAATCGCGCTTTGCATGTCCGCCCCTTCAATAGCCTAGGGGGACCACGTTAAGACATTAAAAGTATTACAATTTAATTTAATTTAGAGCCGGTGAGTATTTTGCCCAGCGCCTGAGCCTCGCTATACAGCGGGGCAATGCGGCCAGTGCGCTGGGCACCCTACCGCGCGGGATGGGCCTAGACGACGACGTGCCTAAAATTAGGTAGATATTCATTTTTTCTTAGATATTATTTAGAACATGAACTAATATTACTATTTTCTGTAACATGACATTGGCAAATGACGAACTGTCGAGTCCATTAATAAAATTTAATCTTTAAAAATAATTAAACAAATTTTGAAATAAAAAGACAAAAAACTAAATATAAAAGGCGCCGTCTCGGGTCGTGTCTCGTCGAAAGGTTCCCATCGCACTGGCCGCGTTACCGCGCTGGATTGCGACATTAAAAGAAGAAAATAAAAAGGAAAGATTCAGGCAAAACAATTTAAATTACGGATAGCGTATCCATAAACGTGATTTAAAGTAATTCCACCGCTTAGGTATTCTGTCCCTTTCCCTGTCCCATTCAGGCAGAGGCCAAAACAAATCCTCCAGCGACAGACCCGACTCAATTTATAACACTTTTAAAATATAGGTTAGTGAAATAAATAAATGTATTATAAACATTATAATCTGTAAAAGTATTAGTCCTATTACCATATTATAACAAATGTTTCTAAATATTGTAAAATAAAACAGTGAAATCATAGTAAAGTTGCCACAGAATATTCATGTGTATGATCATTTCCTAGCCCTTTATAGGTTTATCATCATCAGCCTGTACGGTGGAACACAGAGAAATGTGTACAGGAGAGTTTTTAAGATTGAGATTTTCTCAAAATCTACTTGACCTAATGCAAAAATTCTTTTACTGTTTGATAGATAAAAGTTAAAACTATTTGACTGTAAAATAATTATTAAATTCGGTCTCGTAGTTTTTGAGAAAATATCAACCTTATTGAGGCCCCCTGTATACTTATCTCTGTCTTCGACTGTGCCTACCTATCATCTACTTTTGTTCACTTGTGGATAAACTTATTTATCTTTATCCACCGGAGAAACGTCAAAGGTAATGACTGCTGACCCGACAGTCGAACCTATATCTTGATCTTTTAGAAAAGTCCCAGTTTTTGACACAATTGTTGTCAGTGTGTGACGAACTTTATTTGCATGTCATTTGATGCTTCAATAGTATTTTGATACGAAAGGGTTTACGTATTATTTATAGTTCTTGTAGTGCTTTTGCAGCTATACTTACCTATAACTGAAAAATAAAATTGAAAAGTGGGTTGAGTAGGTTTTGTTTGACATTTCGTAATGACTGTCTGACTTTTCAATGAAAAATATGATCATAGAAAAATTTAAGACTTCGTATGCGCGTATTTTCAGTTTTTCTCGAAGGCTACGGCATTAACTACTAAAATTAAATGTCTGAAAAAAATATATAGCAATATTGGGGTGTCTATTTAGAGACTGATGAATACCGATACACGATTGGACAAATTTCGCTCGATAGAAAAAAAATCGCAAACATCCATGTCTTTTAAAATAAAATTTATATATAAACCGAAATAGTTATTCATACAAAATATATATCAAAATGTAGGGTAGGTAGGTACTATAAATACGAGAGCTTGTTTAAAAAAAATCTGATCTTTGTTGGCGTATTTTTATTTCCCTGCCAAAATTCATAAAAATACGAATATCGAGGCACTGCGCCGTGCTCTTCACTACGCCGCTGCGGGGCATCTTATGTCTCACTCTTGCTTTTGACAACCATATAGCGCCTTAAAATACGCGCATACGAAGCCTTAACAATGACAATCCTAATAATAGATATTGCATGAATTCTAAAAACCCTTCACACATGTCCAAGCCTCGCCGTTGAATGACACGTAATTCGCGGCCGAGTGGGGTAAATTGCCTGCTATCGTCACATCGGAGCCCAATGTGAGTTATGAGACCAGTTTCCCGGCTGACAGACACATCCCGAGGGCGCAGTGTTCCTGACTGAATAACTGTCACGGGATAATCGCCTCTACGATAGTTTCAATTTGGGTTTTGAAATCGTTTTTCAATTTCATCAAGTGTACTCTGTTTTGTATCTAGAAATATTTGATGATTTAGCTACAAGTGAAAAATGTCAGCTATTCAAAATGGACATATTATCATGTTATATTGAAGTCAAGTCTAGTATTAATTTATATTACGATGTTTGCTATTTAGTTATTATTTTGCCAAAGTTTTTAAATACATATTCAACTGTCCAAAAAAATATTAATTTGATGTGCATCGTTACTGTGTTTTGGAGTTGTTTTTTATTTGGATTTTACGGTAGTTTTAATTTTTTGCAATCATTTCTTTCACTGGAATTTGACCTAATGGTAATCATTATCATTTCTAAGGATATGACGTACTTAGTTAATTTTTTTCACAGTTTTGAATTACCTAAAATCCTTACCAATTTAATTTATCATGAGTACAACTCCCAATTTCAATTTGTCGAATGAACTCAAAGCAGTTTAAAGTTATTCTCCAACGTCAAAACATTGTCAACAGAGCGCGTTCGCCGCTCCATCCGTGTCTGTGTCCCAGTCCAGCATCAACGAGATCGCTCCACTTGCCGACAAAGGCGGACTCGTCTCCAGGTCAGTTACTCCTCATTAAGATTCGCTTTTTACTACATTACTACCCATATCAGACCACGCTGTATATGCCTCTGTCATGGAATGTCAAACAACCCGATTACCTGGTTTTGCATCTAATCCCTGTAAGCGTAGATCTGTGGGGCTATTACGGTTCTCAAAACGATCAAATCATACCATGTCATAGCGCGCATGACAGGGACAGTGCTATTGCGTTGGTATAGCGGCATCTCTGTTCGGCGCGTTATGACATGGTATGATTTCGTCGTTTTGAGAACCGTAATATGGCTGGTCGGAGGGCATCCTACATTCACCACTCGAGAACCCGTCCATCCACCCGTACGTCCACCAACAGTTGTCGGTTCTGCGTCACTTTACCACTTCAGCTTTACTGAGCTATGTGTACTACTTAATTGCTGTTGTTTGTTTTAACACTTTATTGCACAACACAGAGAAATACATAAATAACATACAGAAGAAACAAATTGGTACAAAGGGAGAGCTTATCTCAAAAGAGAGAGCAGTGTTAAAAGTGGTAGTCGTTGTGGTGCTGTTGAATTCGGTTCTTTGATTTTATTTTTTTACTGATTAGCATATGCATATATCACAATACATATCTGCTTGTGTATATTAGTATCATGCTATGCTGCATAATAATACTGGTTTACTTCGCTCCCTCTCCGTAAAATCTATCACAGGAGGGGTCAAAGTCAACCAAACAAATGTCCTCTTTGCAACCAAACTAGTCTCATATAATCACGTGTAACATTGCGGAATTCCAGAGTCCTAATAATAATAAATAACGAGTAATCGATGGGATAAGTGAAACCGGAGCAGCGTTGCCAGACGTCCCGATTTTGGCGGGACGTCCCGATCTTTTAATCAAAATTGAATGTCCCGCGCGGTACAGGTGTCCCATATACATATAACAAAATATTTTTTGTTATTACAAACTTAAACAGCAGCCGCTCAAGGAATGGGGAATATGTCGATGTATGGGCGTAGTATTTTACAAATGGCAAAGTTAAGTTGGTCTCTAAATCTAGTTTATCTTTGCATTAGCGAACAGTTACGGGGTTAAGTTACTTTGCATTGCAAGGAACCCTCGGTGCAAGTACGACTCGTACTTGGCCGTTTTTTCACTATGTCCAGCTTTCGACGAAAGAACCCCGTTTTTCCCCCTCAATAAGTTTTAAATCCCTCTTTGGCTAAGATAAAATCTGGCAACGCTGAACCTTTCTGCCCATTTTTAAAGGCTATTTGTGAAGAAAACAACAACTCTGTATTTATCTTTCCAGTTTTCTGACCGACCGTGCCTTCGAGCTTGTCGATGGTGCCGACACCAACATCTATATCCTGACCATCGCACAGATCCTCAACGATCTAGCCAACAACGGAGACGCCTACACCCAGGCTACCGCTCTCTCCCAGACCCTCGCCGTCATCGGTGAACTCGCTAACGGCGTCCCAGGAGACGCTTGCGATGCTGCCGCTGTAAGTCCAAATTAATCAGCTACTACCTTTAAAACAGTGCCTGATGGTAAGATTACATACAAAGTTGAAACTTCAAAATCACAAATTGAGGTTTCCGCAACAGTTAAATCACAGTAATATCCTGAATCCTCATTATCTTCTGAATAATAATTGTAGCTGGTTGTCCAAGATATATCTGAAATCGGAAACCTCAATTAGAATTTCTGGTTCCCAGTATGTGCAGTTTTAACATCAGCTGCTGTTCAGCGGGCATTGTAATGTAAGCCTATTGACACTGCTTTTTTTCTCGTGTGGTTTAGTGACCCAACCGAATTGTCAAAGTTATTCAGGACGCCCGTAGGCCTCTGACGTGGCCTGAACTGCTACGCAGCGACAGTAACCTGGACCAACTGCTTAACGTGCTTTCCGAGGCACGGAAACCCCAATTGACCCTGCTAAAAGAGTATGTTTCCTGAAATATTGACACCAACCGACATGGCATTCCGTACCTTGACCGTTCTCGTGAAAACCGCTTAGATTTTTAACGTCATGGATGAGGTGTTTGATAGACTGAATATGGAACAATTGCAGAAATCAAGTCGTGTTATTCCGCAATCTCCGCAATCTTTATTTACTTACTCCGCTGGCTCAGTGACCCGAAGTGGGTCTTGGCCTCCGAAACGAGAATACGTTAGTTATTGCGGTCCTGCACCTATTGGCGCCACGTGTATGCCTGCAGTCGACCCAAATCCCTCTCGACTTCGACCTTCCAGCGATGCCTAGGACGACCGACAGGCCGTCGCCCGTCCGGTCGTCCCAGGAATGCTATCTTCGCAGCGCAATCGTCTCCCATTCTCTCGAGCCAGCGGAGTCGAGCAGCTTTTGTCTCGCCGATGATATTTGGTTCGGACACCAGATCTTCAATTTCCTGATTATTTCTCATCCATTCTCATTTTCTCCTTCCAGGTCATCGACTCATACGCCAGTGGCCGTGGATCCGCTGGAGCCTCCAGCAACTACGTGAGCCGTTTAGTCAGCAACATCGACCTCATCTCCCAGCTGTCTCTCAACTCCAACTCCCTCCGTTACAATGTGAGTATTACCTTTTAGGTTATCCGCGTCAATTGGGAAGTATATAGTCACCTCGAGAAGTAGTCTAAATGATTTGCGAGATAATGGGAGGGAAAATCCTTCGTTTTTATCATGTCAAGTTTCTGCGTCTTATTTCTATTAAATAAGCCACATGTCACGATAAACAAGTATTGATGCACAATTCTCTCCGAAATTCAGGTCTCTTAAAGAAACGCCATCGATCGAACAAATATTTACATACAATTAGGTTTGTTATTAACTAATCCAATTATTCTAGTAGAAAAATCCCAATAAAAATGGTGTAAATAAGTTTCCTTAATGTGTTTCAAACATCGAATGCATTGGTAATAACTGCATCGGGACCATAAATCATGCTTCGATATAGGTGATCCATCATCTGACTATTTCTAGTGCCCCTGTGTGTCTGTCTGGTCGCTATGACCATTGTATAGACTAGTATTGTTATTGATGACCATTTTTACACGTAATGGAGACGCTAGGGGTTCCAATTTGTAAAATAAAGTTCGAACTATCGAATCGAACACATTGGGTTCTATAAATTTTGACATTTTTAACGTGGAATGTTTCAAATGATTAGACATTTGGAAGATTGTTTTCAATTTCTTATGTTTGGTTACTCTGGGAGGAATAAGTGGTTTATTCCTTTTAAATCCTGCCTACGGGTATCAGAAATAAAACACAGATTATATTACATATTCAGTAAGGTCTACAACAGAGAAAAGTGTACAGGAGAGTTTTTAAGGTTGAGATTATCTCAAAAACTTCTTGAGCTAATTACTTATTTCACTGTTACTTACTGTAAAAGAATTATAAAATTCGGTCCAGTAGTTTTTGAGAAAATCTCAACCTTATTGAGGCCTCCTGTATGTATACTTATACTTGTCTTCGTGTATAAAATATAAAAATGGCAGAATCATTTGAAACCTCTATAACTCCTATACATATAACCTGACAAAGATTAATTACAGAGTGAACTAGACTATCCAGGTATAGAACATCTAAATGTGACTAGGTATATGCGACTGACTGGCAAAATGGATGTACTAACAATCTACTACAATTCAAGTATGTCAGGATCGCAGCAGATGGAAAACTGGCTACTTTACATACCTACCCACGATTCAAAAAAGAGTTTATATTAATTATCCCTAAAATATGTTTCTCGATAGACATATATATTAGCGATTCCAAATTGGCGTACGCTAATATTAGCTAAGCGAGGTATCCCGCTCGCTCTTACGAAATGCGTAGCAATGACAGTCGCGACAGGATTGGACATATTTATTTATTTTATTAATGGACTCTACAGTTTGTCATTTGCCAATGTTATGTTACAGAATATTCAAAATATTATAACGTCTTCTCTTCATCCAGGGGAGTCGCCGTAGCGTCGTGACCCTGGGTATCCGTATCATCTTGTCTTCATCCAGAGGAGCCACCGGAAGCGTCACCACTCTGGACGAAGCAACTCGACAGTCATGTTCACTCCCGACCTCGTAGTGGGACTCTTGACTACAGCGCCAAACTTCAGATCCTGCATAAATCCTCCAATAATTTCACCATACTGTCATTCGCGAACATTTTCTGATTAATTTAACGTGATATTAAACACAAAACAACCGCTGTGGACATTAAAATTAAAATTATCAAATAATTTCGCAACCGTCGTTTTCAGCCATTTTTACCGCTACAGAGTTAGCTAAATTGTTGAAGACATTCCTATGCGTTGTTATTGAATGACTTGTCCAGGTTGGTCCACGTGGCAACTGCGCCGGAGGAGGCAGAACTTACCAATTCGAAGCTGCCTGGGATTCCATCCTCGACCGCGCCAGCCCATACAACATCGGGTAAGTGACCTTCATTGCTGTTTCAACAGCAACAGTTAAAGAAAGCAGCAAGTTAATCTGATGCAACTCCTGATTACAAGAGGAGAATATTAAAGGAAAGGTGTACAAAAAAAAACACAGTGCGTCGGAGGTGTTTCCGATGGAAGATTATTGGAAGAAGCTGTTTTATTAAGGCAGATAATCGCAACTCCAATGGCGGTCTTTAAGGCAAGCCAATGAATTCTTACAAATTCAGTAGTTATGCCTTTATAAACTTTATCATTTATATCTTTATCAGTTTGTATACAGGGTGTAACGTAAATGGTATATGAAGCCGAAGGGAGGGTGTTTAGTATCGGTAACTGAACAACTTTTGTTCTACGACTTTTCGATTTACGCAAATTTATTTATTGACTTTTCATACATTTCGTTCAGGTCAGCTTATCGCTTTGTATGAGACATTATTTTTTTTTTCGAAAAGTCGTAGAACAAATGTTGTTCAGTTACCGATATTGAACACCCTCCCTTCGGCTTCATATACCATTTACGTTACACCCTGTATATTAGGTCCATACATATGAAATTGGCGTTTTGTAAGGGAGGAACATAAAGTCGATTATTTTTTAATAATATGTTTATTTAATCAAATTATGTACCATTGCTATCTATACACTTTTGCCACAATATGTTCATTGATCCCTTTACTAAAAAAAAAACATTTGGACGGTAATCAATAAAATCTTTGAAGGTACCTAGTTGAAATTTTTTTTTTTTTTTTGTTATCCAAATTTCGAAAAAAAAATGGTTATCTGTTGGAGCAAGGTCCGGGGACTCCCCGGACCTTGTTTTTTTGACTTTGACATCATACTAAATCCTCGCGCTAATTTTCCTTACAGCCTCATCAATGAGGAGTACTGTGCTGCCAAGCGCCTGTACAACGCCTTCAGCTCCCGTAGCAACAACGTTGGTGCCGCCGTCACCGCTGCCTCCGTCCCATCTGTTGTCGAAGCCGTGCAAAACGCTTTGGGACCAGTTGCCAACGTAAGTATATCTTACGACACGCACCAATTACGCGTTTTTAGGGTCCGAACCTTAAGGTCCTTCCATGAGCCAACTAGCGCCGCCAATCTTGAAAAAATAATATCTTCCAATTTAATCAATTTTATTTAAAAAGCTATTTACAAAATGTTAATTAGGATGAATACTATTTTTCAATATACATGGCATAATTGCGACAAGCTAAGTTGTAGTTCACAAATGTGCCAAAAACGACCGTGTTTCGCAATTATGCGAACTACAACTTACCGAAACTGAATCACGTTATAAATAAGCATTTAAAAAATAGTATTTATCGTAATAAACATTTTGTAAATAGCTTTTTTAATAAAAATTGATTACATTGGTTATGAGTGTTTTTTAGATTGGCGGCGCTAGTTGACTCATGGAAGGCTCTTAAGAGGAAAAAAGGAACCCTTTTAGGATCACTTTGTTGTCCGTCTGTCTCTTCGTCTGTCTGTCAAGACCTATACCTCAGAAACGCGAGGACGGATCAAGTTGAAATTAATACGAATTACTCAGGTCTGCAAGCTCATGCAGCCGTGAAAAAATCAACCTACTACGTCAACGCAATCAAAAGATATCGTTGTTTATGTTGCATTTTCGCGAGAAAACCAAAACCTATAGGGTACTTCCCGTTGACCTAGAATCATGAAATTTAACAAGAAGCTAGGTCTTATAGCACAAGTACTTATGGGCCTTCATAGAGCCAACTAGCGCCGCCTAATTCACAAAATAATATCTTCCAATATGATCAATTTTATTAAAAAAGCTATTTTCGAAATGTTTATTACGATAAATACTATTTTTTAAATGCTTATTTATAACGTGATTCAATGTCGGTAAGTTGTAGTTCGCATAATTGCGAAAAACGGCCGTTTTTGACACATTTGTGAATATTAGCTTGTCGCAATTATGCCATGTATTGTATATTGAAAAATAGTATTTATCGTAATAAACATTTTGTAAATAGCTTTTTTAATAAAATTGATTATATTGGCAGATATTATTTTTTTAAGATTGGCGGCGCTAGTAGGCTCTGTGAAGGCTCTTAAATAAATAAAAACTGTAAATTTGAAATTACATCTCCCCAAAAATATATTTTTTTCTTATTACAAACTTATATTTCGAATATTTTTCTAGAGTTTTAGTAAGTTATTTCTCTCCCTCCAGTTCCTGAGAGCAGTCGTCAGCGGAGGCAACGCAAGCGCAGCCGCCGCCGCCGCAAAGCAAGCCCTCCTTGCCTAAACAAAACACCCTGTACATACTAATATAGTATACTATGTATCAACATAAACAACAATGAAATAACCAAACACCTAACTAAAAGACTGTTCGAACAAATCAGAAACCTTTTAGGTGTATTTATATATTCGTGTATATACTTATACACAAGAAATATAGCAAGATTTGAACAAAATTCGTTATTATATGTTTTATGTTATATATCTGTTCTGTCTTGCTTATGTTTCTTATTACAAAAGTTAATAAACGGTGATAAAATTATGTAAATATACGTTAATATTGCAAACATAGACGACAACGGCTTTTCATTTCGGTTACAACGATATTTTTTTAATAAAAAGATGTATCCTACTTTCAAAATTACAAGGTAGTGTTTTATTTATTTTAAAGTGTGTCCTATAGCGAAAATACTGCACTACAATGAAAACGATATTTGTCGAAAACGAAATACTTTCGATCGATGAGATCGATCGTCTATGTAGATGCGGTTTTTTTTAAAAGAGTGATTCAAGGGGAAGGTTTATATGTATAATACATGCATAATATAGTAGAGAAACACTGATAATTTTAGAGGTTTCTAATGTGATGTCGTAAATAAACACATTACTACATTATGCAATTACTCTATCATAGCATTGCACCCGTGCGAAGCCGGGGCGGGTCGCTAGTTATGTATGAAATATCTAGACGAGAAGCAAGAGAAAAAACAAAGATAAATTCAGACAACCAATCATACTCTCACAAAACATTCACACTCTTACAAAACGTCAAAAATTCAAAATCTCTTATCTAAATGTTAAACCACCTCTTCCTAAGTTCATGGGTTGAAATACCTTTATAAAGCTTATAAAGCTCGCTAACTACTCTGGTATTTAATTATTACAGACACTGTTAAGTCTCTTCGCAAAGTTGCTACTTTTTACTTCAATGTGTTGATGCCTCAAGTTTATTAAGTTTTCAATGGAAACTTGGGCTTCCTTCGGTTATTTATTCATTAATTAATACTAGGAATACCTTGCACAGTGTTGCCAGATTAGATTTTTCAAATTTCCCCGGATTGATATTTTTTTTCCAATATGATACGTTTTACAAAAAAAATCCCCCCATTTTTTTTTAAGATAACATATGACTATAATAATATTTTAAAGTTTTTTTTTAATAAAACATCAGACAAGATCACTTGTCAAGAAGACACGCTAAAATTCAACTCAGTATACGTTAAATATAAAATGTAATCAATTTTATATTTAACGTATACTGAGTTGAATTTTAGCAGTCGGCTAAAACTTTGAGCATTCGCCATGGCCTTTTAAGTATATCTCACAACTTGATAACTTTTTTCCCAAAGATTTCCCCAGTGATGCCACTTCCCCAAAATTGCGAGAAAAACCACCAATCTGGCAACCCCGACCTTGGAAAACCTATTACGATGTAACGCCTCGTATGTCCGTAATTACCCTTCTAATTGGAGCACAACCCTATTATATTTTTAGAATTCAAGTAGGTAACATATACACCACCAAAATTTCAAAATGCCCTTATAGAAAAAAATAGGAACTATAACGATTGAAGTGTGATTCTGTAGTGGCCACCTAATTTAATCCTAAACCTAAACGCAACTGTCACTGACGTCATGAGGCGTAGGAGTGAGTGGAATGGCTCGCTTAGCGACGGCTAAAATTAAGGCGTCGTATGCGCGTATTTACAATTTCTCTATGAAGGCTACGGCACTAACTACTGAAATTAAACGTCTGAATAAAATATATAGCAATCTTGGGGAGTATATTTAGGGACTGATGAATACACGATTAGACAAACTTCGCTCGATAGAAATAAAATCGCAAACATACCCCTTCCATGTCTTTTAAAATGAAAATTATGTCTTAACCTAAATAGTTATTCATACAAAATATAGCTATATCAAAATGTAGGGTATTATAAATACGAGAGCTTGTTTAAAAAAATCTGATTTTTATTGGCATATTTTTATTTCCATGCCAAAATTCGTCCAAAATTAATAAAAATACAAATATGGAGTCACTGTGCCGTGCTCTTCACTCCGCCCCGCTGCGGGACGTCTTCTGTCTCGCGCTTAAGTTTGACAGCTGGCAGCCCCATAGCAGCGACACTCTAGAATCGCTACCATTGTTTCCTTTAATATCCAGTTTATGTAGAGGAAAAATATAATTCATAATACAAACTTCCTGTATCAGTCATTGCATTGCATACAATGTTAGCTAATTGTTCATTTGAATTAATGATTTGCACTAATAATGAGGGTTTTAATTGTGGTATCGTTTATTATAAAAGTGTTATTTGTACATTTTAGTGTGTGTACCGTTATTGATGATGACCCAGCGAGTTGTGAAGGTAATTATATTAAGGGCCTTCCATGAGCCAAGTAGGGCCGCCAAAAAAAAACAATATCTTCCAATATAATCAATTTTATTAAAAAAGCTATTTACAAAATGTTTATTAGGATGAATACTATTTTTCAATATACAATACATGGCATAATTGCGACAAGCTAAGTTGTAGTTCACAAATGTACCAAAAACGGCCGTTTTTCGCAATTATGCGAACTACAACTTACCGAAATTCTTCTATCATTCCTCCTCATCATCATCATCATCAGCCCGTATCAGTCCAGCAGTCTGGACCTCATCATTTATTCATTAATCGAAAACAGATGACCAGACTGTGCCAGACTGTGTATAGTGTTAAGATATATATGTGAATAATAGTGATAGGTCCTTAGTTAAGATCAGGGATATGCGTACAATAGACTAGGATATACCCAAACATGATCCTAACTCACTTAGTTGGAGTTATTATAGAATAGATTCTCTCCTGCACGTATCTAGGTACTCACTTGTAATCTACGTGCAGTACAGCAATAGATGTTATTTCACTAGACTATTATTTAGCCAGATCTACAAGTATATTATATGCTATGCTAACAAAGTTATAGTCTAGTATTGTCATTATCTCAGACCTGTCAAAAGTGTTATGACTATAATAAGGATATCAGTTTTCATTTCCAGTAGTTATTAGCTCAACCCTTAACTGTGAACGTGTCTGATTCTACGGTAATTTGAATTAATATTCCCGAGATGCGATCATCGGGAATGTGCGAACTCCTTGCAATTATAATATACCTATCTAATGTAGGAGGGATAGAGCAATAAATGAAAGTTTCCATTTTAAAAGTACATTTCGTTTACTCTCATGTAAAGTACCTAACCTAAATACATTGGTTAACCATCAACTATTTAAAAATACCTTGTCCTATTTTAATTTTACAACATTTGGGACACTTATCTGTACATCCTTAGGAATATGCTTTAAGTTTCTCAATCCAGCAGCGCGAACTCGACCTTCCACTGGAATTCGTCATCGCGCCCCTGTCTCTCGCTGCCCGCCGGCCGCCATCTTCCTTAGCCTCTGCACGTTTTCGCCCCATTAATGAGCACATGAAGCTTATAGAAGGCATATTATTTTGGCAGTAAATACACAATTAATTACTAAATTTATAATTAAGATATAACTCATATTACTTATCAATTTAATCGTTAATCAAGTCTCCCATCATCCAATTATTTCCGGTAATAAAACCCACCATTCATCAAATCTCTCCTTGATTAACTTAAATTGACTTATAATTAATAACTAATAATAATAATTCATTATAATTATTATTAATAACACTTTACTCTTATTACAGCCTGAATTTCCTGAATTTTATAATTAACTAAATTTGAAGGAAGTCGTATGAAACCGGAAGTTCGGCCAACCTATATTTTAAGTATCAAAACAATAATACTCGCAATAATTATATGCATTACATTAATATCTTATTTAAAGACATTAATCATGACAAATTCGTATTTTAATTAATTAAGAGTCATCAGACAATGATTCCGTACGTTTTATGACAGTTTAAATGAGACGATATTTTATAATTCATACATGTATTGTACCATACATATTATAAATTATAACATGCGTCCATCCTGGCCTAATTTCGTTCCACCGCAAATTTTAACTTCAGGGCCAGCCAACCTATGTCGTTAGGAACAACATTTCTACATTTGTAGAGCTTGTAATGCTGTATGACTACAATAAATATACTTAGTCTAATTTATCATTGTGTCAGACATTATTTTGCATTAAATTAAATCCTGTAAATTTAAACATCTAATAACTTAACTAGCATAGTCTAGAATACATTATAAGTAGCTCTGTTATTCATGAACTTGTTTATAGCCAGTTTCCATCTCATGATGCCCATTGTGGATGAAACAGAAGTGGCAATGTTAGCATGCCAATGTCATTAAGAATTGTGATGCGCAGTCTCTTTTACGATTCTTCATACGACGAGACGCGTATTGCACGAAGGAAGCCAGTATCTCGCAGTTGAGTGGCGTTGAACTCGTCAGCAGGAGGATTTGTAAGTACAGTTGCACCGCAGCGCTATGCCCTCGCGGTAGTATCATGTTTGGCCTTCTGTAATAGCAAAACAATTGGCATAAGTAGTATGAGCCAACCATATAGGAACATTACCATGATACTTGTTGACCCATTTATAAACTATTGTATTTTGCGTACTGACCAATTACCTAATAATTCCATTTGGCTCAGAATATTATTAGGAGATTGCCTGTAGGCATTAGAACATTATTTGGATATTATAATCCATAATAAATATAATATTCAGTGTACTTAATATTATTACGTACAACCATTGTTATTTTTACCGCTTAGCTTAGCATAATATGCTAAATACTAATATTTGTTGTCGTGCGTTGTGCTACGATGTCTATATCTTATGAAGTTTTGATTATAATATATTATATCATATTGTCGGAAGCTTTTCTTTACATAGGTATTGATGTTCAGTGATAGTTACCTATGACACTACTGTGATTAGTCTTAGGCTCTTAGCCCTTAGGCGAAGGCCTTATTATTTCCTGTTAAATATATATTAGAGCTACTAGACCACTGTTTGATGCAGTATTTTGCAATTTAGTTTAGTTTTCACCATGTTTATTGAATTGAATGAAACCATGTCGGTCCATTTTCCATCGTCTGGCCTGACGGCGTGTTTCGAATACTTGAGATCTTATCATAGAGGTCCTTTTTTCATCGTCTGGACGGACGGCCCATTTATAATAAATTTGTTTGCAAGTAATTTGTTCGTTGCTATTTGGTTGAATGTAGTGAGTGTGCTAGATTATTGTGAGGAGAACGATCCATTGTATTCGTCTATATTTGAATGTAATCTCTTCTGTACATTATGCGCCTTTATATAAGGTAAATATGAACTGTACAACACCTTGGGGTAACCGCCAATCTGTAATGTAGTTGCAGACATTTGTAGTGAATAAATCGGCCAAATTATCACCATGAATACTTGAATTTATATCATGGATGTCCCTTTTTCATCGTCTGGACTGACGGCCCAATTATCACCATGAATACTTGTGATTGTATCATGGAAGTCCTTTTTTTCATCGTCTGGACTGACGGCCCATTTATCACCATGAATACTTGAAATTGTATCATGTATGTCCCTTTTTCATCGTCTGGACTGACGGCCCAATTATCACCATGAATACTTGTGATTGTATCATGGAAATCCTTTTTTTCATCGTCTGGACTGACGGCCCTTTTAGTTTATATAAAAACGTGATTATCCATAGTAACAGCTTGTTCCAACACGGGTCAGACTCAGAGGCCAAAACTATTTAGCATATTAACGACTGCAATAAATATTGTGTCTGTTGTTGTATTGTACCCTTTTGACTAATCCATAGTTTATATAGTGATACACATATCATAATATCAACCATAAATCCAAAGATATTTTTTTTTCCTAGTTGGAGCATTTTAAGTGAATTCATGTATGTGTATGTATGCATGTGTGTATGTATGCATGAGTGTATGTATGTATGTATATATGCGTGTTTTTGTTAATAATTAAATAACACATTTCCAACGTTATAGTTAGCATGTTATTTATTATATTAGCTGACGATCGTCTTTCAAAGGAACCATATTTGACATAATGCTTATAATATTGTATAGTAGGTGGTTGTATTTTATAGTATAAAGGCGAAATTAAGAATTTTAAATTTATCTCATTTATGTTCGATAGGGTGTTGCCATAATACTCAATATATTTATTGCATTTCATAAGTTATAATACCGATGTTCATATAATTAACATCATTAATATATTTTTTTTTTTAAACCATTCCTATTATAATTCTTTATTCACATTTAAGTAATGGAGATCATGTACCATGTGGGTCGACATTAGAAATATACTGGCAGGCAGTGCAACCAGTTACCAGAGTCCACTACACTAGGCCCAGGAGGTGGGGATCAACAGGTGACGTTTGACATCACAGTCTCAAACCCCAGCCATATTGGGCTGGTGTGTCCTTGTAAGTGTAAGTTATATACTGGTCTAACTATGTGTTACGTGCCCGCCGAAAAGTGGCGGGTAAATATCTTACTTAGTCACACCCAATATCGCTAAGTGAAAATTGATGCAAATACCAAATGATTAAATTATTGTGCTATATAGTATATATTTTATGTAATTAATATGTACAGTTGTATGTATTATATAATTATATTAATTCATTAAGTATATTATCTTGTGTCTCGTGTTTCATTTGTGTTTACTTTATGTGCACCTATCCTCCTCTGTTTTTATCTCATTCTTTTCTTAATGGGTCAGCTGGAAGAAATCTCTTAATGGAGATATAAATTACATTTTTAAGTTTTTATTTGTTATGTGTACAATAAATAAATATTTGTTTGCGTACAGGCGCGTTAATATATTGCTATAACCTGTAACTGATAAATTCATATCAGTATCTCCCTCCATAGCCCTAAGACCACCTGGAAGAAATGGCATAAGGCGATAGGGGTACCCTGTCTATACACTATTCAGGTTTAGGTGTATACCACTTTCCTTGATAGACTAAACCCGCGTAAGACCTCAAACTCACATGATGGTAAGCGGTCAGCGTCGCATAGAGGCACCTGCAACCCATTAGATGGATAGTTGTTTAATTGCGGACCCTTTTATGTACCTATAATTATTTTCAAGTGGAGTAAATAAATACCATGCATGTACAAAATCAACTATACTCGATTTGATAAAATAAAAGATTAATAATAGCACGACTAGGTATTTAATAGGTACTGTTCGTCTATGGAATGTAACCAAACTACTTCGTCAGCATCTGCTGGGATCTAACTGATGGATATCTCACCCGTCTCACTTCTCATGTTATTAGTAAGCAAATTTATTTATCTTTTTTCATGTGAATTTAGTATATTATGTAGGTATAAGTATTTAGTATATTATAATAATATCTGTGTATGGTATGTATTATATGATAAATATGTGGTATGTAATATATATAAATAAAGTATGTATGTAAAGAGTAGAATTAAATTTTTGAATTTTGTTGCGATTCTCTGTTATACATCGCACCGCCTTAACCTTGTCTGCAAGCCAAAGGTTGACTGGTCGAGAATGTCGCATGGCATTAAGTCCGCCTGTACATTATATAGTGTATAAAGAATAAATAAATAAATAAATAAATAAACCAATTCACCGAAATTACCATGGCTACCATTAGCCAACGTATTTTGTCCTATATACTTCAATGGTAAGATAAAGTGTATATACTAATAACGTAGATACCTAAAGACTCAAAATTACAATCACTTTCATTCTGTCTAATTATTATGGGATCGTTAACTACTTGCACTATTTTATATAGCCGTGGGCAAATAATAGGTAATGAGGCGTGTTCAGAAAAATAAACCTGGCAAGCTTTTGACGTCAAATTCTATTGATTCGTCGAACAAAATGACATTGTCCTTATGTATGTACATCTTATTCCATGTCTTGTAATGTAATCAGCTTTGTGTACATTAAAGAATTGACTTCGGTCAAAATGAATTTAAATTCACATTACAAATACGTTTAGTACATTCTATGATGTATGTAAATAATGTTTTTCGAATACAACCGGTGCTCGTGGCAAGTGAAGTAAGTATGTATGCACATTATGTTTTACATGATAGTGCCTATATAAACAGAAATTGCTTGCCCATCGATATGTACAGTTGAGCATATAATAGGTACCCGAAATACTACGGGTTTTCTAAACGATTTTCATTTTTACCTAGTGCCACATTCACAACTGCGGAAAAGTTATTCACCCTTTTTTTTTAAGCAAATGGTCCGTTTTGATCTTATTGTTTTTGGCGAAAGTGACAACCACAAAGTGTGCCATGGACTAATATCTTTACCTCCAGTATGTGAGTACCTATGTGTATACATAATTATTATTATATAATAGTAGTGTACCTACACACTATGTGTACCTTTTATTTCAAATTGTTCCCATAGAATGTGCTGGAAGAACCCTCTTATGGAGATAACTTACTCTTCGCGCGAGTCTTATCCTCTGTTAAGTACCATTATGTATCAGTACATACTGAAATGAAATATTGATAAAACACTGTTTAAGGTCAGTGGAGCTATACCAGGTACCACCTATGTGGCTAACAACATTAGTGTAATTATTTGAGTAAGTAAATTATAGCTTTACTGGTCATATTCGATTTATCTATCGTTTAAGGGCTGAAAATCAGAACTCATCGAGGCTCTGTCCTACTTACATACCCGACGATATTATTATTATTATTTTTGTTTAGGTCTGCATATGACCATTTTAATGTTACTAATAGTAATGATTCGGCGGTGAATAAACTATATTATTACTATTCTCGTATAACCAGAGACCACTCATGAATGGTCCAACAAAGCAAGGTAAAAATATTTCGAGCTTACGCTCTTAGAGCTATGGTACGAATAAGTGAGTGAAATATGTGAAATTAACCCGATATGTTTGAGTATAGTCACTGGAAATAATTCAGTTTAATCTTACTATTTATTTATACTTAATTGGAATAGTAATCATTTTAGCGATGGACAATACTTAAACTAACATGGTACAATACACTGAACTCACTCTGCCCTTTTCTAAGCGTTATACTGTAGCCCCGAGCGGCGGCGACAGGTCCGAGCCGTAGCTACGATAATTATTGCCAAAATACCCACTCTGACGGTATGTTGTTGCATATTATAATAGTTACTAAAACGACGGTAATGGTGAAACAAAAGATAGTAGGTAGGTAGGTAAATATCTCCGAATGGTTTGGAAACAATCGAATGACATCTTCTAATGTCGTAATCATTCACAGCTTTTCACCGGTCACTGGGAACGATTAAATAATGCAAGCTCATACCGTTATTGTTCTTTAAAGATAATAAGGTCCATTATCACGTAATTGCGGCTGTGCTGAAACTGCGTCGTGTAGATCGACACTTCGATTGCAGACGACGACGCCATCACCTCTGCCGCGCTAACCCCAGTAGAATTTTCCGCCAGGATTCTCGTTATTTTGCCAGCAGCTCGGCTTCATGGGTGGATCCCACTTCTGAAATTGTTAAGATATATATGTGAATAATAGTGATAGGTCCTTAGTTAAGATCAGGGATATGCGTACAATAGACTAGGATATACCCAAACATGATCCTAACTCACTTAGTTGGAGTTATTATAGAATAGATTCTCTCCTGCACGTATCTAGGTACTCACTTGTAATCTACGTGCAGTACAGCAATAGATGTTATTTCACTAGACTATTATTTAGCCAGATCTACAAGTATATTATATGCTATGCTAACAAAGTTATAGTCTAGTATTGTCATTATCTCAGACCTGTCAAAAGTGTTATGACTATAATAAGGATATCAGTTTTCATTTCCAGTAGTTATTAGCTCAACCCTTAACTGTGAACGTGTCTGATTCTACGGTAATTTGAATTAATATTCCCGAGATGCGATCATCGGGAATGTGCGAACTCCTTGCAATTATAATATACCTATCTAATGTAGGAGGGATAGAGCAATAAATGAAAGTTTCCATTTTAAAAGTACATTTCGTTTACTCTCATGTAAAGTACCTAACCTAAATACATTGGTTAACCATCAACTATTTAAAAATACCTTGTCCTATTTTAATTTTACAACATTTGGGACACTTATCTGTACATCCTTAGGAATATGCTTTAAGTTTCTCAATCCAGCAGCGCGAACTCGACCTTCCACTGGAATTCGTCATCGCGCCCCTGTCTCTCGCTGCCCGCCGGCCGCCATCTTCCTTAGCCTCTGCACGTTTTCGCCCCATTAATGAGCACATGAAGCTTATAGAAGGCATATTATTTTGGCAGTAAATACACAATTAATTACTAAATTTATAATTAAGATATAACTCATATTACTTATCAATTTAATCGTTAATCAAGTCTCCCATCATCCAATTATTTCCGGTAATAAAACCCACCATTCATCAAATCTCTCCTTGATTAACTTAAATTGACTTATAATTAATAACTAATAATAATAATTCATTATAATTATTATTAATAACACTTTACTCTTATTACAGCCTGAATTTCCTGAATTTTATAATTAACTAAATTTGAAGGAAGTCGTATGAAACCGGAAGTTCGGCCAACCTATATTTTAAGTATCAAAACAATAATACTCGCAATAATTATATGCATTACATTAATATCTTATTTAAAGACATTAATCATGACAAATTCGTATTTTAATTAATTAAGAGTCATCAGACAATGATTCCGTACGTTTTATGACAGTTTAAATGAGACGATATTTTATAATTCATACATGTATTGTACCATACATATTATAAATTATAACAATAGTTGGCCTTGCCTTTCCCTCTGGAAAGAATTTTATTATTTAAAAAAAATGTTCGGTTCGGTAGATATATCGATTGGTGACTATTCCATAATTTTCTTTAGTATTACAGTGTGTATGACCATATATAATAATCAGTACATTCTTTCATACCTTCCACTGCATTCATCATCATCAGTACTTGTACTATTATATATTCTGTGTCATCAGTATATTTATATTGCCCCACTGATCGGGCACAGATCTTCCCTTACATCGAGAGAGCTGGGCCATGATCCACCACGCGGGCCCAGTGCGGATTGGCGGATTACACATGCCTTAGATTTTTTTCTACAGCATGCAGGTTTCATCACGATGTTTTCCTTCACCGTTTTGAGAGCACTCGGTAAATGTACGTAAGTTTTTCCGTCGAAAAAACCGATGATAACTCAATGGTACATGGCTGCAGTACTTTACAATTATATTTTGTGACAAAAATAGGTACTAGGATTTGCATGCTAACTTTAGAATAGTTTTTGTTTAGTATATAAGTTTAAATTATGTTGCATTGCCCTGACAGGGTTCATGTTGAGTACTGGATTTTTATGTAACACCTAGAATTAACCACATGATCGCAATAAAACATTTTGACTTTGACTGCCCTGGCTGGGAATCTAACCTGGGACCTCCGTCTCGCAAGTCCATTGACTCAACCACTGAGCCACTGAGCTCTTCTCTCCACTGCATTACATAACTTTATTTCACAGATCGATTCTATAAGATTCTGAATAGAACACAACTCCGTGCAGACAGCAACATGTTGTACCTGCTTCAAGGCCCCGATGATTCGAGGACTCGAAGTCTGAACGAAAACTTTATTAATATATCTCTCCAATTGGGCTTCGAAGTGACCTATGTTAAGCCCTTTTGCCCGGACAATGACGTAAGAGCAACAGAGATAGCTGCTGAGCATTTACGGTAGGATTCATATCTGTTACTAACTTTACCCCGCAACTTAGTTTGCGAAGAGGAGGAGGATGGAGAGGATGGAGGAGATCAGGAGGCAGATCTTCCTCTCTGGATCCTTGTTTCGACATCACATACCGCCATGGCTTATAGCTGTCCGGATATTTCAGCTATCTCCTAGTGAAACTCCCATCAAAATCCCTTCAGTATTTATGGCGTGATACTTGCACAAAGTACTTCCCGTTGACTTAGAATCATGAAATTTGGCAAGAAGCTAGTCTTATAGCACAGTAAAGGAAAAAATCCGAAAACTGTAAATTTGAAATTACATCTCTTTAAATATATTTTTTTCTTATTACAAACTTATATTTGCAGATGATGTACTAATCAGGAGTATATCGATGTATAGACATAAAATTTTGATAATGGCAAATATAAGTTGGTTGGTTGGTTTCTAAATCTAGTTTATCTTTTCGTTAGAGCAAAGTTACGGTTAAGTTGAGTTGCACGGAAGCCTCGGTGCACGAGTTTTTTAATAAATCCAATAAATATAATAATAAATGAAAATCTGCCCTACTTCTATATGATATTTGTCCTACAGGAACGTCATAAATTTAAGAGTAACAAACTCATACTACAGCGACGAAGATATTCAAAAGAAAAATCTCAGTTATGCCGGCTACAGCGGCCAGTTTGATGCAGAAGTTGCCGTATGCTCCAAGAATTTAAGTTCTGGGCTTAAAAATACTGATGATAATTATTACACATACATAAAATACGACGATAGCAATGATGATCATAATATTGAAACAAATGATCCAAAAGAAAATTCAGAAGCCTGTGACATTATTAGGAAGGAAAAATTATCTGCCGTAAAGCTAATCAGTAACTCCGTTAAAGATTATGCTGTACTATATGACATGATCAAAGTTCTCTCGTCAGATTATGACCCAAGAACTATGCCTTATTGGGAAAAAGTAGTCAAAACATCAACAAACACCAAAGGACCAATGACACAATTAAGTGTATTGATATGTTTAAATGGCGTGAAAATTCGCGACGATGCACAACAAGCAATTAGTGAACGTTTTAGTAAACTTTCTATTAGATTTGTGGATCATTGCGAAAGAATAGAGGATTATTCTGAGCATAAACTTCTAGCAGCTTTGCTTCCTAAACCCTTGGAACTAGAAGATCGTACTCTTACACCAGTGATATTTTATGATACGTCGTATTTGCAACCAGAAGATAAAGACACGTATCCTAACTCTATGACGATATACCAAAGACCAATCAAAGTTTTAAAATATGCACTCCTAAAATACATACAGATGAGAGATTTTAATAGAGTAGCAATCATTTCAGATGATTTGCCGGAAAGTGAAGAGTTTGAAATGGAGTTGACAACTTTATTTCAGCAGAAAGGAATCCTATATGGGGTCCAACCATGTATGAAGAGGATATGCAACTTCACTGAGGTACAGTCGAAAACAGAGGACCTCAGTAAGGTTGAGATTTACTCAAAAACTACCTGGACGTTTTTTCTTTTACGCCCGTTGAAGAAAAATCCGTCGTGATGGTGTTTTTTTTGGTGTTGCCATTTCAGTATTTATAATGCTACCAAACGTTTGCCCTCGACATCTAGCGGGTTATATTAGAACTAGGTCCATGGGGAACGGGTTTAAATGGATGTTCTTACTGTTTGCAATCCCTATATGGTGGTATGGTTTATCATAGTTTTAACATTTAGGTATCTATCAAACAGTAAAATAATTTTTGCAATAGGTCAAGTAGTTTTTAAGAAAATCTCAATCTTAAAAACTCTCCTATACACCTTTCTCTGTGTTCCAACGTACGAATACATATTCCATCTCGATCTGTTTAAAAACCAAAAAAAAATTCTAAGAACATTGTTTTCAGGCATTAACAACACTAAGAAATGCTAACGCGAAGGTGATAATAGCGAATGTGGGCGAAAAATACACTTTCAAATTGGCAAAGACTGCAGACAGAACGGAAGTGACTTCGCGACAAGGATTCATGTGGATCTGGAGGACATTGCTGTTCAAGACTGGAGCATCCAGAGTAAATACAAATACCAATATTTTTTGCTATTACAAATAATACAGAAAGACAGGTAAAATCAATTCAACAATGTAAATATATAAAAACGGCGTCAAAGTTTTTAAGAGCAAAGTAGTCGCCTATAGCCACAGACCCAATAGACATGAAATCGGTACTTGCAATTTGCAAGCGAAAAACTCTGTCAACGATGAGCGCATAGAGACGAAGCGGGGTGCCGTATAAAGAGATGCGTCCATGACGATAATATCTCTAGGTTACACGTGTCGTGAAGCAATTTTGCACTCATGTACACGACACGGGCGCCCTCCTGTTATAGGTCTATGGGGTAAGTGGTCTGTGCCTATAGCATACCGAATTTCTAGAGTTCCAATAATATTTTATGTTTCAGTCTATGGGCGATGTTTTTTCAATAGATTTATCTCCGGATGGATCGGCAGAAAGTCTTGGCATTCAGAATATTAAGCATCGTGTTGAGAAAGGAATTATAATAGTTAATAAAACCAAAGATGCATTGGCCTTAGAGTCAGAACTGGGAAACAATACAAGAAAATTTTATGCGTAAGTAAAATGTAACCCGTTCAGAATAGGATAGAACCTTGTCAACTCTTCGTAATCCCTATGTGTATGAAGTAAATAATTTGCGCAGTAATATCGAATCACTCATGAAAATTACTGATCGAAAGATTAAACAAATATATATTTTTAGAGCTTCTTTGCTAACTTCGCTCTATAACTGGGTTTGTCGCTTCACTTCATAAAGATTCCATCTCATTCTGCATTCACGGTATCTTCTATTTTCATTTGCTCTAATCTACTGTAACTCTTCTTTCAGGAAAATCTCGAAATTTATTCAGAAAATACGAAATTCAATGAAGGTGACAGTAAATTTAAGAAAAATATCAGATACAGGACATGCTAAACACATTTGCAGTTTATCCATAAACACATTTCATGCCCGTTTCAATGAAGATAATTTCGTGATATCGAATTGTAACCTCGAAACCGGACTACCCATGGATGTGGATTCTTGTACCTTGTGGAGCTTCAATTTTTATTCGCCATGTGAAGATTTCTATGTTTTGTTGGAGATGATTATAATTTTCGGTTTCGTTGTCGCCGTCCTAGGAATATACATGATTTTCTACAAATATTCGCGTATTCGACATCATAATTATATTAATTTGTGAACAGACCTTATTGTAAAGGCATCAACTAGGCAACAATTGATCCGGAATACGTGAATCACAAAATCAAAGCAATAGGTTTCATAATAAGCCTATTTTGATGTCCCCTATGGGACTTACTGAAAGGAGTTGTGCAGATGATCAAACTACATTATTAAAAGTTAATATTCCAAAATTTAACACTCTTTTTATCTACTGCTTCTTTTGAAATAACACTTTCACAATTGGCTATTATTTTTGAAAGGGTGTTGTGCCATCTACTACGAAAAGACAAGAGTGCATGAAGAGAGTGATGACTGTGGAGTAGGAGAGAGTTGTGTACCAGGATCACAGTTGATGGAAGTCCGTGGTGTCTTAAATAAGTAGAATTATTTTCGGGCATTTAGAGATGTTTCTACAATCCAGTAGGTAATGTGTTAAGTCGCTGCCTAATAAAACTCGATGTAATTTCAGCCAAGGTTTTTAATCAGCTCTTTGAGATACCTAATGTCTTTCTTCTCATGGAGCTCGTCCTCGTCAGGGTCCGTGGAAGGTGTGGTGCGGCGCGGGGAGGCTGGGCCAGGCAGATCGATGATGAATGAGTGAACCTGGGATATCAAAAAAGGGGGTTATAATAAGGGGGTTATTCCCCAAAATGACTTAAGACTACCACCAGAATTACCTATTGATGAAATGCAAGATAGAAGTGCAATGTGCATGCAAATATGTCAAATTAGGGATAAATTGTAAACAATACATAAATACCTTATGATTGACAGCTCTAAGGTTTTGAAGTAGCTTCAGCGCCGATCGCTTCTCAGTTGGATGTGATATCTGGTACAAACGCAACGCTCGATGAAACTAGAAAAAATAGGCAGATAGATAAAATTAAGCTCAACGGCTTACGGATTAAAAAGCCAATTAATCCATTAAGGCTCATTGGAAGCACTTAGATAATTGCACAATACAGAAATAATATAGAAACAATAAACATAGAATCTGGTGTTATGCAATACGACAAAATACCAGAAATCATCAAAAGATAATTAGTTTTCGTAAACGGGATTCTAGTTTATAACTCGCTAGCATTGCCTCGTCCTAAGATTTAAGTATAGGTATGGAGAGAATTAGCCTCAAGACCTATATGTAGAGTCGCGGTAGCGGAATTGTCAAAGACAGCTAGACCGCTGAATGGCAAGGGTTCAATCTTGTTAATTAATACAGACAATATATATCGTTGCGCAAATCCATTTCGGATCACTAAATTCCTTACCCTCTCCAGAAGACACCAGGTATCTCTATACTGCTGCAAGAACACCACAGGTGCGAGCACTGTCCCATAGTATGCTGCCTCTCGGTCTAGTAGGTCTTCTCCCTGCGACATCCCGTAGACTGTCCCGCGGAATTTGTGAAGAAACGCCGTGTTCGAATGCTCTTTGTCGAAACTGTTAATGAAGACGAGGGTAATTTGGAATATGATAAATAAGGAATAAGTTTCGAAGACTAAGGAACATTTGACCTGAAACTGACAACGAAATCGAAGATGTGGGTGTTGGAAGAGCGGATACTTCTCGCAATTCACAAAGAAATTTAATACTCTGAAGAATGAAAATTGGACAAGATAATTCTAAATATCTTTCTACGAGTTTCCTTCTACGTGACACACACACTCGTTCCCTTGAGATAAGGGGACTTCAACTCTGAGAACGTTTCACGCAAGCCATGCAGAAGCAAAAGCTAGATTTGCAATTAATAATTATAACAAACTAGCAGCTATATTCCTCTGGCCTTATGCGTACAAAATTGGCTTTACATTACATTAAGCGACTCTTGCTGATAAACCCCAGGTTTAATTAGTATTAGCATAGCAATGTAGCAACTCATCCATGGTCTTCAAAATATTGCCACCAAGAGTCAATCACACAACAGATCTTGGCTACGATCAAGTCAACATTTACTTACTACGGCAGTATAGCATAGAATCTTTTGACGATATCCCTAGCATTTGGGTGGATTCGAGCACATGGCTTTTCGATATCTTCCTGTATCTTGGCTGCATTTCTGAACACCCACCGGTCTTCGTTTGAGAAATCTGGATCCAATGCTGATATATCTTCGGATACGGACGGCCACTGGGAATTTATTTCAGAAACAAGATTATACTATACTTACATGTGAAGTTCAGAATACGGCACATCCAAATATATATAATAGAAAGTACTAAAGTGGAGACGTGAAGTACGTTGATGATGATTCAAATAGGTGAATTTAAAATAGCGTTTGACTGGAGTGTCCATATCAGTTACAAATTTTGTGCTGATTGTTCTCAATCGATTATTGGATATGTCCAGTTCTTTAAGAAATATAGGGAAGTGCCCTAACTGTGTAATAAAATCTAGGTAATATATTTCGATTAAGGATTCTAAGTCATAAACCGTTACGCCCATTCATCCTTTTGCGACTGTTTTATCACCGAAGCGACCACATAATTTAGAACTTTTACGGCTAGAGGTTTCTAGCCGTTTATTATCGTATTAGTTCCTTATTAAAAATGCAATGTGCTTCAAATACTGCACTGAATGCAGTGCAAAGGGACAAACTGGTGGCTAAGTGCTAAGCTTGAGCTTGTTAGTGGCCGAGTTACTCACCACAAGAACTAACCACAACAATACATGACGAAATCGTGATCCCATCTCCGAAGTCTTGGCTCAATCATGATCATGATATCATTGTTAATTTTAACGAAGAAAATTACAAATAGGTACGCTGAATATTGCCCTTTCAAGACCCTTTCGATATTTTGATCGATCAAAGAAAATGTCAAATTGACGACCATCGCTAATCGCTAATGACCACAGATAGAGACACAGTCAAAGAGTAGGTAATATAAGTTTTATCCTAAGGTCTTTAATCTCTTGATGCGACCAAAGTAGGCTACTACTTTGGTCGCATTAACATCTCTTGCATCTAACAACTACTCTATTCAAACAGGATACTTTCCATCACCTTTCCATCACAGACTAGGCATCTGGGATCCGATTACCTGAATGAAGACATTTAAAACAGTTATTGCATCATGGTACACAACGTGCTACTACTATACTCCTTCATCATCATATCATAGCATAAATCACGTATTATTTTCGCTAAATATAAGTTAAAAACGCAAACTCATGGTCGTGCTCTTTTATTACAAAATCAATAAAACAATCAGGACAACCCAACTGAGTCTGGGCATACTGCTTGCAGAGAGTAAGGCGACGTCATCAGCGAACATATCTCCTAAGAATGGAGTCGGCGTCGCTTTTGTTGGAAGAATCGGAGGACCTGCTTCGGCCATCTGCTGCTGATCAATCCTTACATTCTGGCGGTGATGATGTTGAACCTATAAAGACACATGCTTTAACAATAAAGCTAATGACCTGATTTTTTTTAAATGCGGTCTCGATAACAGGGGATGATAACGTCATCGCTAGAATATTGGGAAAAGATTTGGACGATATGCCACAGGATTTTAGGAGTGGCATGCACAAAAGGCAGATAATTGCTCCATGTGAACTCTTGTATACTTACTAAATACTCTTTGTCATTCATTCTCAACTTCGATAGTCTAAATCGCAAGTGTAGTGTGTAACGACAGCAGATCAATGGTAACTCTTGGTAGTACGATTTCATATCTTACGATGCAGATAGTGAGAACGGGCCAAAGTCCAAAGTTACACTTGCTTTGGACTGTACTACATCACTAAGATCTTTGGTACACATAGCATGACGTCTCACCTCATTATTAATGTGTTCACTATTGAGGACAGGCATATCAACGGGAATTTGTGGAGGTACGTCATCAGAAGTATCGACTCGTGTGGCGGGCCTGTTCTTTTTTGGGTTCTTCACGACGCCGTAGACTTGAGCAAAATCGGGTTTTGTCTTCAATCATAAATAAAATAAGAACTAGTATTTATTGGAAGATTTAGAGTTCCTACGATTTTGATATCGCAAAAGATGGTGGTGGACAAATCATCAATTTAATTGGAATATGGAATAAAGAATCCCTACTTTCGCAAATTTTAGGTGACATGGATATTCATCTATTATTTATAGCATAAATCCTTAAGGAATCCTAGAACCAGACCAAAGTTACAGCGCATAGCTTAGATAGGTACTAATATTTCAACTGACTAGCAAAGTTCAAAAACCTTCAACATCGTTTTTTTCTCTGGTTCCGGCGAAGTCTTTAGCATGTTCAGTGGCGTCACGTGTTGTATGAACTCTTCCATGATGAAGCGGGCGCGTGACAACACTTGGTCCAAAGCTCGCATGGTCTTGGCTGTGTCGCTAGGCTTCGTCAGGGAAAGGTACTTCGTCACCTACAAAATACGAGACACCTAGTTATACATATAATTATTTTTTACATCAGATACGTACGTAACACGGGTCTCCGGTTTTATTATAATGCAAATATCATGGGTAAACGTTGCGTGCGATGCCCTCCGACCAGATGGATGGATGACCTGATGGCAGAGACTGGATGCAAAAGGCCGAGAATAGACTTGACTGATACGGGCTGATGATGATGATGAAATATCATTTCTGAAAACAATCCAGATGAGGATAATCCCTTATCCCTGCCTGATTTATTTCCATGTGAAGTATACTAAAATATGTCACAAAGTTCTTCAAAGATTTATGTAGTTTATGTATGTAGTAGTTTATGTATATGTAAGTAGTTTATGTATATCTCTATTGTGTGTAATATTTATATAGGTATATATTTATTTTATTTTAGTGTGTATTCTTATCCATATTAATATACTTAAATAATATTATTTGCTAAAATTGTGCCATGTACCCATTGATGGGTCGTGGAGTTATTTTTAATTATTAAATTCAACGGTACTTAAATAAACCGCCTCAACATTCTCCGCATCACCAAAGGTTAACTGGTAGAAAATGCCGCAAGGCATTAAGTTCGCCTTTATACAGATTAATGTGTAAAAAGTTTATTAAAAAAAAAAAAAAAAAGATTTTTGGTCATTGCTGATAAACGAGACTGCTCCTTTGCCCTGCTATTTCATTCAACTGTTCATCTAGAAGTATTTCGATAGCAATGACAGACTCAGTACTTCTTTACAACCGTAATAAGCCTTGAATGAGTGATAAACTCTTTCGCAATATCATCTATACCTTGTTAATAGCACACCATCCATGTTTCTTCGATGAAGGGTCAGTGATCGTCATCCAGATCATTGCCAGGATTCTTGGGAAGGTTTTATGGGGTTCTCCCATCATCACTCCGGGTGTTTTCACCAGTGCTTCGAAGTCAGGCTCAGCATCGAAGATAGAAGTTTCCAGAACAAGTAGCTTGGAACGGATTAATGCTTGGATGAGATCTGGGATAAGAACACCTTCGTCGCCTTCTAGATTTCTGATGCAAAATGTTAATAAATTACTTAAGTTAATAAATAACCCTTCGTTGCCAGATTCTGAATCTTTTAACCTTCAGAATATTGTCAGGATTAGGATAGTACATAATGAAATTCTTTCTTATTTCTGTGGCTTCTTCTATTTGAGTCTGTAATAGTGTATGAACTTACGACATCATTTGGTATCGCAAAAAACTGTTGGTTGGCGACTGTTGATTACCAAATGTTACAAATTCCTTCATTGAATCATTAAACCTACTTAGTCACTGATTAGAAGTATACTTGGATAAAGTTAAAAAGAATTTGGCATCTGGCCCTCAAGATTCATAATTAAGATTGAAACTTTCTATAATTTGGCCATTTTTCGTCTTACTTTACTGCAATAAATATTTTCTAGTGGAATGAGACATAATTAATGAGTTTTGGAGGTGTGTCCGGATCGTGGCATATATAATTCCGTCGTCACTGTCTACCCCTATAGAATACGTGGGAAAGTTCCTGCACGTAGAGCATTTTATATTTTAATAACCAACTTCAAGAGCTCTAGCATCAGCCTCGCCACCTTCCCAGTCGAAGGTCTAGGGTATGCGATGCAGTCCGTCGGCATGATCTTCGCAGAAAGATCAGGTTCGGTCTCGAAGGCAGCCACCAGCTCGCGCTGTCTGCTGTCCTCAGCCGCTAGCCAGTCCAGGGTCAGAGCAGACCGGTATGCGGCAATCCCGGATGGAGTCGAGCGGCTTACGTTGTAGGGACTGTAGAAGAAATCTTCTGCTGTGCACTACGGAAGAAAATGTGGATCAGTCTTTGTAGATTCATTGCCCAGGTCCATGATGAATCTATCAAGAGATATTTTTATCCTTGGAACCAATTTTAAATCTGTAAATCGAAAGGGAACATCCTAAAGGATCTTCGGTCGCCCAATCGGACGATCCCCTAAAATCATCTATTGGATTTTTCTTCATTAAGCAGCATGCTCCACCAAGTATATAATTTCGCAAAATGGCATTTTTCGTAGTTCAGTATAATAGTTACTTTGTTTTATTTGGAAAATCAGTTCCAAGCAGCAGATATCTATTACCTACAGTAAGCGTCAATCTTTTTTGACTTCCCACTAATATTATAAACGCGAATGTTTGTATGGATGGATGTTGCTCGACGATGTTCGTTATTCGATGCGCGATGCCGATGCGAGCAATACGAAACCTCACAACTATTCTTGAATGGCATCAACTTTTTGTTTTGAAAGGAAGGGGCATCAAATGAGCATGAGCACTCATGAGGTTTTCTAAAAGCCGGCGCCCCTGTTAAGAATGGATTTTAATGAAACTTTACAATAATATACAATTATAACACATACACTTTTCTTTCTTTCTCTTATTCGCGGGCAGAAGCTAGTAAATGAATATAGTCACAAGTCGGAGAGGTATAATTAGCGGGGGCTGGCAAAATTACTGTGCTAGTCACGGTAGAAGCCATATTTTAAAAAGTTAAGAGAGAGGGTAGAGGGCGGGTGTGACTATATTCAGATACGTCATAAAGATCTACCTACCTACATTATTTTGCATAAATCGATTCAGCTTACTCAACTAATTATACAAGAGCAAAAGACAAAGTATAATAAAGAAATAGGTACACGTAGGAAGCCGACGTTGTTCCCGGAGTCGAATTAAATTTCCGGTAACTTTTTCAATTCGCCTTCTTTGTGAAACTCGAATGACGGCATAAATGAGTTTATGAAAAACCTGAAACATTGCCTGCGGAGCGAGTGGCTACGGACAGGTGACAGGCGAACATGTTCCGCGTTTATTCTCTGAGTTAATACAATGTATTGCTGAGTTTAAAGGAAGTTGGATAGTAAGCCGATTATCGTTCTCAAAAATACTAAGCTCGCTGTCTCAAAACGATGAAATCATACCATGATTAGAGAATGGCAATAGCCCCACTGTTTAGTAACTTCTGTTGTAACGCGAGACATTAATTTATTACCCGACTACGCAAGAAGGAGGGTTATATTTAATTTTGATTCGAAATGTCTTTGAACACAAGTTACATTGCTTACATGTACCTTTCAGTTTCAAGTATCTAAGGAATCCCATTGGTATCTCATGTTCTCTGTCACTCGCAGAATAAAATTAAGCTCTCATTCGCAGCAGAAGCCAAAGCTTACACTTGATGCCAATAACCACAATCATATAGACCTTTGGTTGTGTGCCAGGATCGCAGAAGATGGAAGTCCATCGTCTCTGCCTACCCCTACGGGAATCAGGCGTGAGTTTATAAATAAAATATAGACCTTTGGGGTCGCAGTGACCCTTATAGGCTTGAACCAACTCCCTGTTATCAAATAATAATATAGTCCGATGACACTCGACGTGCTTTCGACCATAATAAGAGCTCATAGTGAGCTTGTTAACTCTTTGAGAGACAAGATCTACCTAGCTCTACATAAAGCAGCCTAATTGCAAATAACTGAATGACCTAGCCAAGGTTGAGTGAGGCTGTAGGCCCAAACAAATTTACATCGTAAAAATGTTTAATGACCCATCAAGCCAGAATGGGGTGTTAGCGGCGGACGACTTTATTACTTTGAGTAAATAAGTAAACCAGAGGAGCCTCTGAAACAAAAAGTGTGCTGCAGTTAACGCAAATTCGTTTACTTTATAGTAGACTATATCTGCTGCCTGCGACTTCGTCTGCGCAGGATTATAAATTATAGCCTATGTGTTATTCTGATGTATGAGCTATATTATTGTAAAGTTTCATTAAAATCCATTCAGTAGTTTTTGCGTAAAATAGTAACAAACATCCGTCCATGCATCCTTACAAATTTTCACGTTTAAATATTAGTAGGATGGTACTACTTATGTCCGAAAAGAAAAGAGGTATGTACAGTCGACAGCAGATCAGTGGTAACACTTGCAGTACGAGTACGAAATAATAAGAACTGTCAAAAGTAAATAGTGTTACCATTGATCTGCTGTCTGACTGTACCTACGACGCGACTCTACTGTCTATTTTACGATATAAGCGCAATCACTTACACAAAATTCGTGTTCCTGGTGGCTTCTCTATTAAAATGTACCTCGGTGGTTTTATTACTCAAATAAATTCTACCCCTAACATCTTATTTTTTTAGTGAGCGTGCCCCCTAAACAATTTCCTTGGAATTTAATTATACCAGACCGAAATTCAGCTGGTGTTTCGTTCAAATCTCATTTGTTTAGGTGAACATGACATACCTAAAGTGCAATTCACAACAAAAGAGTAATTTTATGGCGTTCGACCATCGTTTCATAACAATATTTTGGCCTTTTCAGCGATTTTTAAGATTCTTCACCTTTAGGTTAAAAATAATGTAATGTTATGACTTTGTCCGTGGAGAGTCGGCTTGTCAATTAAGATTCGTAAGTCGGTCAATACAAAGCGCATTGATTACAATCAAGTTATGTGTCAAACATACAGCCGCGACCTAGACGCGATCTGCGATCTGCCTCATTTTCTGCAGTCGTTACCTACTGGACGTAGATCGCAGGCCGTTAAAATGCCCAGAAAATGAGGCGGGGCATGTGTTGCGTTTCAACTGATCGCAGATCGCGGCGCTATCAATCCGTTTGACCGTGTTTTAAAAAACAAACATTTAATATTTGTCATAGACTATTTGGATAACCAGTTGTATGAAAACGCATGTTTTACTCATTTTCGAGGCATAAAATCATCATACTATGTTTGCATACAACCAAATATCAGCAGGATAACTGAAAATTCGCTGAAACACTCATTCCGAGTTTGTTGCTCAAAGTAATAAAGTTCTAAAATGCTTGATCACCGGATTTTATGGCAACGCCCTTACGCCCATAAAAAAAATTGATAAACAATACTCAGGGCTGCCGTAAATAGGGGAAAGAGAGGGTTCCGTTGGTCTGCACTACTTTTAATTCATCGTTGAAGAGGCACTGTCGCCACAGTCACCGCCAGGATAAAAAAAATTATGTTTTAGTATCCTTTAATTGTCCCATTATATATTTAATTCCTCATGATACCGATCCTTATAATAACTGAATAATTGAATAACTTTTTGCTAAATAGTTATCTGTTTGTTTTATAATTTAACTCAAATCTTTTGTATGATTTCAACTTTCGACATGACAATAACTTGTATATTGGGGATTGGAGCAAAATAGGCTACGAGAGATTCATAATGTTAATTTTATTTCTATTGGTGTGCGGAAAAACCAACAGCTTATAATAAATTCCACATTGCTTTTTGAAATAGATTCAAAAAGGTCAATTGATAGTTTTGTACATCATTATCAAAGATGTTATTGACGATTGAATCCATTGAATCAGTCTTGCATTCTATTAACCGAGTTCCTCACATACCTAGAGAACCCCAAAAGGCATATTCCGTGTGACAGGTGCATGTGAAGCCATAAAAGGGTTATGGGCTAAAATTCATGCGATGGAAAATGATTTTAATGGGCTATCTATCGCGCGGTGTTTATGGGACACATAAACTGTCCTAACGTGTAATTTTTCAGACGAACCCCAGCGGTTTTCAGTCTTTATAGTCCGGAGTGGATTATGTTTTGTACACTCGGCAGAACATCAATGGTAACACATGAGGTTCGATTTCAACTCGCAGTCAAGAACTTTACTTGAGTTGGAGCTTACAATTGCCAAAAGTAATTAGAGCGAGCTCAAACTAATCTCGCACTCAATTTTGCTACAAATCTCGGTCAGTGATCTCAGCAAGTCTGAATGACTTGACACAATAAATATTTCGATCCTAGATAGATTTTTGCCATACTACGGGCTCATTATAATAAATAGGTACTATGCTACGGGCTAGTCACATCTGTCGTGGAACCTATAACCATTGGGGTGTGGTAGATGGGTTCCCGAATGGAGGCCACGAACGGGTAAACGAAAGCATGGGACTTACCCCACGGCCAGATGGAGGGATAACCTAGGCAAGGCAAGAAACTGGACGTAAACTGCCGAAAATCTGGTTGAATGACGCACCGTGGGAGATGTCTACGTTCAGCGTGGACTGATGGCTGAGACGAGGCATTGCTCTTTGTGTCTACTAGAAGTTAAGGGTACTTTAGCATTATATCCTTATCAATCTTTGTAATACTATGTAGGACGGTATATGAAGCCTAGATAATTTCGGGAGCATGATATAATGACACTAAAGGACCCACGGCACGACCTGATTTTATGACGCGAAAAATTAAGTGCCCCGATATGTGGGGCGTGGGACGAACGGGCGGTTTGTAGGTCAATCGCCTTGGACCGAGATTACAGACGTTACGTTGGGTACGGTCTAACACAGAGAAAGGTGTACAGGAGGTTATTTAAGGTTGAGATTTTCTCAAAAAGAAATTGATTGATTTTTTAAAATTACAATTAGTAATGCTAATATTAAGTCGCCTCTAAGCGAGGCGTCCCGCTCGATCCTACGCGAGGTAGCATATGAACAGTTACGTTTAAGATTAGGATTCGTAGTGGCAGCTACAAAATTAGCATTACATAGTGTTTTCTAAACTGTCTACTAGTAAAAGAATTTTTATAATCGGTCAAGTACATCTTGAGAAAATCTCAACCTTATTGACGCCGTATGGGAGTAGGAGGCGATCAATCAGTCCGCAAACTATTTGCTTAAAGGTATGATTCCGAGAAGGGCGACAAACTGCAAACCTCGACCGTAAACCGCAGTTGTAGTGAATTGAATTCAATTGAATCTGCATTGTGAATTCTGCAGTCTGTCGGCCATCTCGGACTCGTACCTCAACAACCGTATAAAATCTCTACATTGCTACCGGAAACTAGCAGATATGAGGGGAAACCAGATTTCAAAAGAATACTTTGATGAATGTATCATCAAAGTATTCACTATTTGCAACTTTTGGAACAAATGAAACTGCGATTGCGTTCCGAGGCGAAGCGTGCATGAATTGACCAATCACAAGGTAGGTACCCTTCCGACATGCGGTCTGCGGTCTGCTGCGGAAGGGTACCTTTGGTTTCCACTGATAAGCAGAGAGATTTCTAGCACTGTGATTGGTCAATTCTGCACAGCTAAGCTTCGCTCCGTTCAGCTCCGCCTCAATAGAAACGCAACCTTATTGCCTGAGAAGTTGATGCTCCACCCTTACGATTCTTGCTTGATAATATTTTTGCGTTTTTTACACTTTAGCAATTATTTCACTATAAATATCACTTACCACGATCCATAGTAAGGCGAACGAAATTGCTATTGTAATCATTTGAACTGTAATATTGAATTTGTAGAACTTGCTGTCACACAGTCGACGTCGAAATCATATCAATTCATTCATACGAGAACTCTATGCCATGGTTATTAGATTGCATTGGTTTTGTGTAAGTTGATGTTACGTCGACTGTACCTTTATGTAGTTTATAAATACGCACCCGTATTCATAAACGTGATTTAAAGTTATCCCACCGTCTAGACTTTCTGTCCCTGTCTAACTTAACGTATTTAACGAAGTGTGAAAGGGACAACAACACGGTTTAAGGAAAGCGAGGTTTATGAATAACAGCTTAAGTGATTTTGTCAAGACCGACAAGCAAATAGATTATAATATTACATTTGTCAAGTTCAATGAGCATTTATATTTGAGTTTAGTTATTGTAAAAGTCTACGACGACCGTAAATGACGGTTATCGATGAATCTCCCTGAAAGGAATCAATAAAGCCATTTTGCTACTACCTTTTTTTTGTCCCAGGTAAAACACGTTTCCGTGTCCCACCACGCCAGGGGGAGCGTGTTGATTATGTCGGGCTCGCTGCCCTGAAGGGGCGAAATACCCACTAAACTTCGTGGGGTGGATCGTGCCATTGTTGCCGAGCCACGAGAACTGCGATACATATGAGAAAAAAGCGTACATTTATCTAAAATATAATTTATTTCTCGGTAAAATTTCGTATAAAATTAACGCTTATTTAATAGTTTTGTTTTGATTTCAAATATAACTACAATGCAATTCAACCAGTAAATAATTTATAATTATCATTATTCACAATCATTCGTCACTAAATTATCTAGGATACCAGCAAGCGATTATTTACCGGTGAAGCATTCAGAATCATCCATGAATCATCAATCTCAGACGTCTTTTTAAGATGAAATGGTATAAAAATATATTTATACAATTCGTGGACACAATAAGTAAAATTAATAAATATAAATAAGTATATATACGATTTTATTCCTTTCGCTGTTGAGACTGCGGGGGCATGGGGTTCTGATTCTATAAATTTCGTCGCGAATTTGGGTCGCCGCTTAAGGGACAGTGGTAATGACCCCCGCTCCGGGTCTTATCTCGTCCAAAGTATTTCCCTCGCAATCTAGCGCGGTAACGCTGCTGGTGTGATGGGAACATTTCGACGAGACACGACCCGAGACGGCGACTTTTATATTTGTTTTTTTATACAAATTTTTTAGCAGTTACATGTTTTAAATAGTATCTTAAATTACTTAACACATATAAGTTTATATATAATAAGTATTAAATAAATAAATTATTCACACCAGCTGCACATAAACCTAATTATTTCTAATCATGATTTATTTATGACTTATTACAACTACTTACACAGTAAAAAAATATACAAATATACAATATTCGTATTGAATTCAATTCACTCTCAAAACGAGATTTATATATAAAACACAACTAGTATAAATTATGTTCTACAGAAGGAAGATTTTGATTACCTATCTTAAAACATGTGTGCGTATTTTTTTTAATTATTTACTTAATTGTTTTCTCTTTTCAGCATTGATATCCTATAAACAAATAGATACACAGTCTGCCTTCTAAAAATGTTCGAGCGCAAAGAAGGTCCAAACTGATGAATGGACCCTCATTTGCTTTATTGGACATTATTTGGACGTTAACATTGGACCCTTATTTGGACGTTTTTTTAAATTTTAGAATTAAAACTATAGTGAGCCATTACTACAAATTATTATATATAAACGGATATCACTCACTTATATTGTTAAAGTCGGCAATTAGACCGACAGTTTCGACCGATTTCGACGGTCTTTTTCAAGGTGAGCGCGCCACGCCCGCGTCGCCGTTGACGTTTCTTCGCGCACTGCGGATGAGCGCCCTCTGTGCGCGCTCCGAGATAACTTGTCCCGCCGACGACGACGGTGCTTTCGATGGCTGTAGCTGGATTCGTTGATCGATCTCACTTGTCGGTCGAAACTGTCGGTCTAATTGCCGACTTTAACAATATAAGTGAGTGATATCCGTTTATATATAATAGTTTTTTAAATTGTTTTGGTAAGACCTTTGTGTATCTAGTTGTTTATAGGAGATAAATGCTTTTCAGTGATGAATATCGGAACTGAAGCCAAATAGCATTGACTTTCATTACTGCTAGTAGAATAGTAATAAAAAGTATGTGATGATATTTGCTAACGAAAAAGCAAATGTAAATCTCAAAGACTACGCTATGCCCTTGGCTCGTATTTGCCCGAGTAAATATCCCCCAAATATGTCAAAGGAGGCAGGCATACACGAGGCATTGAACCATTTGTATCTAGCCGTGGACAGAACTTGAACCTGCGTCCTTGAATGACAGGGTCGCAGGTTCAAGTTTTTCATCATTTAATTTGTTCGCCGCGTATGGCTTAAAACTTTAGAAATTAAGTCTGAACTAATCTCTCTATCTAATGTTTACTGAATGTCCCTGTGATATGTCAAATGTAGATATTACACAGTCCTATTTGTAATCTACATGCCATTGTAAGCCGGCCCGCCCCCGCCTTCTGGAACTACCCAGTTGATGTTCTGTGATGGGTCCTTGATGTCACACGTTTTACCTGAAATGTAACACACTTGTAGTTTCTATTAAGTGGCACCCCCAAAAATTCGAGGGTTATACGTACACTCAGCCCAAATCAAGTGTCTTATTTTGTAAACAAATATGATCGTCTAATTACCTGTTGTGATGTAACACTGATTGATCGGATCTGTTCATCATTGAGAAAATAAAGTAATCCGACCTAATAATGTGAAAATAACTATGTAGTAATAACAGAACAGCTTAAAATGTTAATATGGTAGGGTAGTTTTTGTTTACAAAATAAGACACTTGATTTGGGCTTCGGTTTATGTATGTCTAATTCTTTGGCATGCCCTGTAGCCTAAACGGTATATGAGGCGTCTTTAGGTTCGTTTTTAACCGACTTCCAAAAAAAGGAGGAGTTACGTAGGAAGTTACGTATCCCTATCGTATACCTATTTGGCTTGGCACCGACTTAAAAGAGAATAGTAGGTACATAGCAATAATATTTTATTTCAATATTCGTATGTAGATGTAAATAATTATTTTTTTTTGCTTTTAGTTCCTGGGTGTTTTTTTGAAGGCGGTTTTTTTATTATTATAGGACATAGTCTATAAAAATTGGGATTTTGGGTAATCAAAGTAATGGGATAATTTTTAAATAATTTCTACTTGTATAATATGCATTAGATATCATAATTGTGAAAAGCTAAGCAATAGGTCGTAAAATTCTGAACAGCGCTGTATCCATGGCCCGAGCTCCCTCGATGTAATAGGCTGTGTCCGATCAGTGTCGACATAAAAATAGATTGATGATGAAGTTATACGAGATTCGAGAACATATCAAAGTCTTTGGGTAGATACTCACAATGAATGCAGTTTTGTGCGTTGATCTGCAACCGCTGTCCATCGCCCGTCTCCATGGGCACAAACTCGTACACGCCTGAAATACAACACACAATAACTTAGCGGTCGTTACATAAATGATCAATCCAATGCAATGGCCTATTCCACGGGGGAACAAATAGTATTTATCCTAATAAAGATTTTCTAAGTAGCTTTTTTAATAAAATTGATTACATTGGCAGACATATTTTTTTAAATATTGGCGGCGCTAGTTAGGGTTATGTGCTGTGCATGCATGGACAGTGTCCCATCCTCAAACATTGAATTTCCTTGCATCGCGACTGGAATAAGAAATAGCTTGTTTTCAAGCTATTTCCTTAGCATGTAAGTTATATTTATATTGTAACTTATTACGTTGATTACTTTTAATTTCTGGTCTGTCGTATTATTTTACATTATTTTATTATAATTATATTATGTCAACAAAAAAAATTGGGTTTATACCTGTCAATAAAGAAATATTATTATTAATAATGTCAGGCCCATAAAGCTTTGCACCGATCTCCCAATCACCCTGTATAATTACTTCATAAGAATTAGGTACAATATTGCACAAACCCGCAGGACAAAAGCGCGCTTCGGGTCCATCGAATACGCCTAGGTTCCGTTTGACTGGCACCGAGTCGTCTTGCAGCGTCAGGTGGGCCGGCTGGTCGGACTCGTGATTAGTACCTGAGAGGATAACGAACATGTTTGATAATAGTTATATGAACTATAACTATATATAACCCATAACTTATGGAATGCAATAAATATATTGAGTATTGTTATTGAAAAACAAAACATTATGGCGGGGCGGCTCTGAACCTAAATACGCTATTGGTTGAAGCCGGCAATTAGACCGATAGTTTAGACCGATTTCGACGGTCTTTTTCAAAGTGAGCACGCGTCGAAATCGGTGGAAACTGTCACTCTAATTGCCAACTACAACAATATAAGTGAGTGATATCCGTATAGATATAATAATTTAGGGTAATGGCTCACTAGTTTTAAAAAAATATATATACGTCAGTTGTGAGGACTGCTTTCTAGGCATAAAATGTACGATATGTCAGCCCTGCTCGCGATCGAGACATCTAATGGTATTTCATCCATCAAGCCGTTTAGGTACCCGAGGGACATAAAAACCGAAATACAGCACCCTCCTTTTGAAAGTCGTGTAAAAGGCAGAGTGTAGGCCTATTGGTTCTGCGATCGCCAACCCGCTTGCCCAGCGTGGCGATTACGGGCATCACCTCCCATAATATGAGTGACACCACAAGGCCCCGGCCCCCAGTTCCCGGCCGCCCCGCTATTCCTAGCCAAGGCAGCGGCTACTGTAATGGCGGGGCAGGGGGTGCTAAGAATCCCCGGGTTACGGGAGGCTGCCAAACAACCTACGGAGCCGAAACGTGGACATTGACGGTGAGACTGGCCCACAAGTTCAAAGTCGCTCAGCGAGCTATGGAAAGAGCTATGCTTGGAATTTCTCTGTTAGATAGAATAAGAAACGAGTATATCCGCCAGAAGACAAAAGTGGTTGACATTGCTCATAGAATCAGTAAACTGAAGTGGCAGTGGGCTGGTCACATCTGTCGTAGAACCGATAACCGATGGGGTAGACGAGTTCTCGAATGGAGGCCACGAACGGGTAAACGTAGTGTGGGACGCCCCCCGACCAGATGGAGGGATGACCTTCGCAAGATGGCTGGCGGGGACTGGATGCAGAGGGCCGAGAGTAGGGTTGATTGACGCGCTTTGGGAGAGGCCTACGTCCAGCAGTGGACTGATACGGGCTGATGATGATGATGATGAGGCCTATTAGCTACCCCATCGGTTCTACGACAGATTATGGCCAGGTAACTAAAGCTGCGTCCCAGTACATTGAAAGTACTTCGTGGAGGTCTATAGTAAAGTAACCAGCATCTTCTACGTATACGAAGTTGCGGGGACTGCTAGTCGGAAATGACTAACCTGTCAACGCGACCGAGGACAGCAGATCAAATGTGATCACTCCGTCTGGCTTGGGGTACTCTATGGGCTGCGACTCCTTGGCCGGCTTCAGCTTGGAATAGTCAGCACCTGAAAACATGCCAATTGTTATTAATCGGAATTCTTCGAATTTGACGTCCATAAAAAATATTTAAAGCATAGATACAACTCTACCAACAAATCAAAATATAAAGTAAATATTTTCAGGAATGGAAGATTGTCCCGGCCCGCGCAAAATATAAAACTTATTTTGAAATTCGGATAATACTAAAATATAAGATTATATTTTCAATGATCCCAAGTTAACAGAAATGTGTACTTTTTATTTTGTGTGGTAGATGTGGACTGTTAGACTGTTTAACAACTAGCTATCATAGCTGAGAACTCTCACGATCAAATCAACTTTCAAACATACAAAATTAAATGAAAATTCGTTCACCCGTTTCGGAGCTACGCTGCCACAGGTATTCAAAATAAGTTCGGGGTTAAAAATAAATACCTTAATAGGTGTAATGTAGCAAAAGAGTCTCACCGCCGTGGCTAAAGGTCCAAGGTTCCTTCCCGCGCAGAAGTGTCGAGAAGGCGGAGTAGGCCACCCCTCCGTACAGTCCCAACCTCGTGTGGAACGATGGCCTACAGTTTCGCACTTGCTGGAATACAAATTACAAAATAACAATTTATCGCCATGGGCAGGACTTGAACCTTGTCATCCCGTGACAAGGTCGCAGGTTCAAGTCCTACCCACGGCTAACGGCATTGAGCCAGAAGTCATAACTATGCAGCGAAATTGTACCTATGCCTTTAGTTTAGACTTTAGATTGATTTGTAACAGGGTTATTTTAAAAGTGCAATAATGCGCTGTCAAATAAGACTGACAATTACAGAGAGACAGTCCATACTAGTATTTAATACCTTTATGTAGGGTACATACTACCTATAGCCTATAGGTAGTTTGTCTCATATCTGAGACGACGCAATTTGGGGTTCAGTAAATTAATCTATACATATAATAAGACTGTAAAAAAGTTGGGCCTGTACATTGGATATTTTTTGAAAACAATAATTGTAATGTGTTTTAGGATCGATACCGATGCGAAAACACTAATTTTTAGAATTTTTGTCTGTTTGTCTGTGACTTTGTGCAAGTATCACGCCATAAGTACTGAAGGGATTTTGATGGGAGTTTCACTAGGAGATAGCTGAAATATCCGGACAGCTCATAGACTATAAGCCATGGCGGTATGTGATGTGGAAACAAGGATCCAGAGAGGAAGATCTGCCTCCGGATCTCCTCCATCCTCCTTCTCTACGCAAACGAAGTTGCGGGGTACAGCTAGTTTCTAATATAGTTTTGACTTCTTATTGTACAGCTAACAGCAGATCAAGTGCAACACTTTGGACTTTGGGCCGTTCGTATTATCTGCGTCGTAAGATTTAAAATCGTACTGCAAATGTTACTATTGATCTGCTGTTGTCCGTACACGATACGGACACTCGGAAAGGCTGTTGATGATGATGAATTTATGAAGCATAATATTACCTTAAGCTCTTTGTAAACGTAAGACTGTTTCAGTTTATCTTCATAGAGCGTTGGTACGACGCCTTTCTCGTACGTCGCCTCTCCAGATAGTACTAGCTCCATCGCCGCTTCGGCTGCTAGCATACCTGCGAATATATGAGGGCCATATATGCTGAGACTCACAAATAATGAGCTTGAGCTTAGCTTGAGTTCGGTCTTACAACTGTAAACATAGCATTTTGATAGTTGAAAGAGCGGTCTCACACCAAGTCCAAAATTCAGAGACAATTTAGACACGAGCTTAGTATGACCTTGCTCTTATAATTAATACATAACGCTCGCGTTCGAATTTAATTTTTGGATTTTTAGGCATACCTAATTTCTATATTTTGCATTGTGGACATGGCGCTCAAGAGGCGATTCAGATCCATACGTTAATTTCTCCTGAGACAATGGTATGTGATTCTAATGATTAGATTAATAGCCTGTAATGTCCTACTGCTGGGCAAATAATAATAATAATCTTTATTTATTTACACAACAGTGGTCCATATATAAACAAAATTGTCCTCAATAAACTCAAAAATGTCAACAATAAAATACAATTCACTCGTCACAATAATAAAATATAAATAGCTTAATCCATTAAAACCTCGTCACTAGTACTTTCGTCCAGTGTGCTACTATGGGACACTCGCACTTATCACCAATTTACCTTCAGGATGCTGTTGGAACTACCACACAAAGGCCTCCTCCCAACAGGATTTTAATGAATGTTTTTTTAAATTAAACTAAATCTGACAGGTTCAAAATGGTTCGTCTTTGTCGCAAATCACAGGTTCGCTTTGTTGCAATAAAAGCGGAAGGTTTCTTCGTCTCTGCCCCTATGTTATCGGTATGGATGTAAGTAGGTATGTAAAATTTAAAAAACTCTTAACAGACTCGCTGTCAATGTAAACTGACCACTCTTCATGGCGTTGTGCGTCCCCTTGATGCGCGGCACGTTCATGAATCCCGCCGTGTCGCCGGCGAGGCAGCCGCCGGGGAAGACGGGCGTGGGCAGGCACTGCCACCCGCCTTCCACCAGGGCGCGGGCGCCGTACGCTATGCGGGTACCACCTGGGATGGAGATTTTTCCATAGAGAATATACTTTCAAACCAAGAATCATTAATTGACTCTGTAAGAACATGACGTATTTTATGCGCGCAGACAACGCGCTTCAAACGCGATTCAGTCGCAGCCAATAAACCTCTGCATACGTTCAAAATCGATGCAACCGCGAGTGTGGTCACGCATTTATATACATTTATTTTTATTTATTTATTACATAAAAATCTCACAACGTTGTAAATATATAACAGCAATGTCGTATTGTGTATGTGCATTGCAAAATTGAGATTTTACATATATTTACAGAAACCTCTGTCTGTTGATCAGGAGACTCTTCAACAGTAGTACGACGGCGTCGGTTGGCTTACGCTGGCATTGTTACTGCTTTTAGAACAAAAAAGGAAAAACAACGGAATCTGTTGGATATACCCATTTACGAGCGAAAGAAGACTGTGTGGTTTGTATCGATACAAACGCGATACATACGTGCACGAGAAGCGCGTATGTATTGCGTTGTACATGCGTTAGTTGCTCGCGTACAGTTGACAAATACTCGTAATAGAGTTACAGGTATTTAGAGAACTCAGAAAGAGACGGCACCGGCATCATTCGTCTCTTTCTCAACACTAAGCAACTTACCCTCAAAAGTAGGCTTGATATACGGATGCAGCTTCAACCTCTGGAACTCTCTGAATGGGCTCAAATACGGGTTGGAATAGTCGAGGCCCACGACGTAGCCTATGGCGACCAGAGGCGCCTCGCCCTCCGCCACGGCTAAGTGATATATGAACGAGCCGCCGTACGTGTGCCTGTCTACTGGCCAACCTATTGTGTGTTCTACTAGGCCCGGCTTGTGGTTCTGGGGAAAACAATAAGAAATGATTAAAATACACAAAAAACCGACTGTATCACTACTTGAATGAAATTTTTATAGCCTATGACACTTCTACAATTAAGTTAAATTTTTCGGATGATTTGTGCAAGATCTGCAGTTTCAAACAATTATCAAGAGTCCCACTACGAGCTCGGGAGTGAATGTGACTGTTGAGCTGCTTCCCAGGGTGACGACGCTAAGGCGACTTCTCTGGAGGAAGCGAGAAGACTTGATACTTATGAATATTACGTAACAAGACATTGGCAAACGACGAACAGTTGAGTCCATAAATAAATAACTTGTACACATCAAAGCACATCACTTTGGACCGTCCTTGTTATCTGCGTCGTAAGAGTTGAAATCGTACTGCAAGTGTTACCATTGATCTGCTGTTGTCCTTACCTCCGGCTTGACTTCCCACAGCTCTTTCAGTCCGATGCCGTACGACTGCGGCTCGCTGTTCTCTCTCAGGTTATATTTCTTGGAGACCATCTTTGTCAAGTGGCCGTGGCACCCTGACAGTGAAAATAATCAATGTTTTTTCGAAAAATCAATTGACGACCTCCTAGCACAGGCAATGCTTGAGGTTCGTATTTTTACACGACTGCCCCAGAAAGAGGGTAATGTTTTTCGGGTGTATGTATGTATTTATGTATGTATGTGCATTCCTTCCTGTCATCCTAAAGGGCTTGTTGGATTTTGGTGTATACTAGGGTATCGTTAGATTCGTCTTGATTACGGGATAGGGTATAAAAAATTAATCAAAAGGCATTGATATCCTATAAACAACTAGATACACAGTCTGCCTTCTAAAAATGTCGGAGCGCAAAGAAGATCCAAACGGATGAATGGCCCACTCATTTGCTTTATTGGACATTATTTGGACGTTAACAATGGACCCTTATTTGGACGTTTTTAAATTGTTTTAGTAAGACCTTTGTGTATCTAGTTGTTTATAGGAGATCAATGTCAAAAGGGGTAAGGTTTTTTGGAGTCGGTTTTTTGTATTTGAAATAATTACTGCTTGTTTAACACGATTTTATTATTTAATGTAAAATAGGTAGATTTATTCAATAATAAGGCAAAATACAAACCAAAAAACAGTAAAAACTAATAACTAAATAACAAATAGAACTTAAAACTTGATTGACAAAGATTTATGGGAAATATCCGATAAATAACCCGCGCCTTGTCGTACTCGGTGCAAAGGTGCCCATAACGTTCGCGGCGTTACCCCGCTGTATAGCTATGGCCAACCTTTGCACCAGGGGTAACCCCCGAGAAGGGCCCACGAGGGCGGCCGCGGACGAGATTGTGGTATTAGGCGCTGCGTTCCCACAACCTCGTTCCAAACGCGATGCGTTGAACACCTTGAGGTTTTAGTGGGTATAGGACCGTATTCTGGCGGGAGTCCCACATACTCACCGCGCGCCCCTCCTCATTGGCGCGGTGAGATGCGAAAAGCATTTCCCCAAGTAAAAAAAAAATAGGACCCGGAGAGAGAGTCGTCATAACCCCTCTCGTGAAGTTCTAAATTGGGTATAGGTTTCGCGAACTCCCTTATGTGCCGCTTAGAAATACTCAGCGGTCGATTTTGTTGTTACATCAATAAAAATTTTAAAAAAATATTAATGATATACAAACCTTCAGCAAATATGGTGACTTTGGCGTGAAACTCCATGCCTCTTTCGAACACATCCTTAGGGCTGCCGTCCTTAGCGATGCCGACATCACCCGTCGCTACGCCTTGCAGCGAGCCGTCGGCACGGTATATGAGATCGGCGCCTGCGCACCCAGGCCATACCTGTTACAAATGACTATTAAAGATGGCCAAAAGGGCATTTATTTACTATTAGGAAAACTACAACTTTGGTAGGAACTTTTTGGCTTAAAAGACTCTGGTTATCTTTTGGTGCAAGAGACTGCCTTGATTCCCAGGGAGGACGGGCCATTATCTAATACGCGAACACAGTGCGGATTGGTGGATTACGCACTCCTTAGATTTTTGGTTCATTCGCCCTTTTGAGAGCGAAGTAAATGTAGCTATCTAAATTTTCTTTGGAAAATCGATCTATGAGGATGGGGGCGTCCCGAAAAAAGTGGCAAATTCCCAGGGGCGTCATAGTAAAAATAAGTTTAGGAAGCCCTGGTCTAGTCTATAGGTTCGACTGTACCAATGACAATTCATAGAGCGATTTTCCAAAGAAAATTTAGATAGCTACATTTACTTCGCTCTCAAAAAGGCGATAGCACCAAAAATCTAAGGAATGCGTAATCCACCAATCCGCACTGTGTTCGCGTATTAGATAATGGCCCGTCCTCCCTGGCAATCAAGGCAGTCTCTTGCACCAAAAGATAACCAGAGTCTTTTAATTTAATGCGGGATAACACCATACTATCATTTTCTTGTTTAAACCCGGATTAAGCTACACTCGTGCTATCTTTGGATACAAATGCCCTAAAGAGATAGAAGCCATATTAGCGTAAGAAAATTGTAGATTTTGATGGGAAAAGGATGATAAATGTTAGTTTACCTCGGCACCAGCCGCCTCGGCTTGTTCAGACATCCATCGCACCAGATGTCCTAAACGTACCACGTAGTTCCCGTGATTGTAGTTAGGTAAACCTGAAAATAACGACCGTTTTAGTTGTATAAATAAAATGACTTTAAATCCTGCCTAATAAACAGCCTATTATTACAAATGTACTGTGTTACAAATAAACTGAAGTGGCAGTGGGCTGGTCACATCTGTCGCAGAACCGATAACCGATGGGGTAGACGAGTTCTCGAATGGAGGCCACCAACGGGTAAACGTAGTGTGGGACGCCCCCCGACCAGATGGAGGGATGACCTTCGCAAGATGTCTGGCGGGGACTGGATGCAGAGGGCCGAGAGTAGGGTTGATTACTGATACGGGCTGATGATGATGTGTTACAAATAGAAAAATAATGATTTTAAATGTAAAAACTCGTAAAAATAATTACCTGGAAACACAGGAATTGGAATCCTTCCATTTTTGGTCAAGAGTCCAAACTTGTCGGCAGTCACTGGAGTATTCAATGGCGCTCCCTTGTCCTTCCAGTCCGGGATCAGCTCATTCAAGGCGATGGGGTCCACACAGGCCCCTGACAGAATGTGACCACCAGCTTCTGCCGCTTTTTCTAGAAGAGTCACTCGGACCTCCTGAAAGAAGTAAATATCCAATTAAAATAACAAAATATTGCTCTAAAATGGGTTATGTGTAAACTTGTAAAGGATTGTGAAAAGTAAAATATGGTTAAACATGCCTTAAAGCTGTCTCTTGGCTGTCCAACACCAACCATAACGGCAAACGTAATATCAGAATTATTTTTTTAAATATATGCAATGAAGATTTGGTTAAACATATATGGAAAAGCGATAGCAGGAACGTACGATGAACAGCACATCAAGTGTACACAGACCACAGGCACTCTATGCCCAAGAACTATGGCTTAGAATACAATGGTTTTACTTTATTATACAGGTTGATCTGCTGTTGATTGTAGAGCATACTGCCTAGAGGGTACAGTATGCTAATATTTAAAAATATTCAGCATTTGTCACAGATCGAAAGTAAAATAACCATTCATGACTGGTTAAGGTACTTAAATTATGTCCACTGCAAACACCTATAAACTTATTGAAAAAAAATAAAGAGAATCTACAATAAAGAGAAACTGAAGAGATGTACTGACAGCTCCCTTTTCCTCTGCAATCTGCCGAGCCCGGATGGCAGCAGCCATGCCTGCTGGGCCTCCACCGATGATGAGGATGTCTGTCTGCTCCGCTATCCGTTCCATGCTCACTTCTGCAACATTTAAAAGCCCATGAAGTTTTCGGTATTGTTACTGGATTACAAAATTTATGAATGCTAAGGAAAACGATGTGTGGAAACCTGAATGGTTGCTCTTGTGTATGTAAAATAGGATAGTACGAATTAAAACGTGATATTAAAGAACAATGACAGACTTTACCAATTTACATGCGTGAGGAGTGCAGTTGGCAAAAAGTGGATAATAAGATGGCAAGGAAATAGATAAAGCTGTGAGTATATACTATAATATAAGTACCTTAAAACAACAAAAGGCAGCATTTTAATTTATTTTAAGTTATTACATATTAGTGTAAAAACGGCGAGCTTAATTCATTATGGTGCAGACAATAAGAATGCTATCCACTGTACATTTTACAGTTGCAATGGTATCATACAACTTAGCTGTCGGTGTGTAGACTGTCCACTGTACTTCTTTCTTATCAAAGTAATGTATAACTATACAAATATTAGATAAGATGAAAGCAATGAATATCTTATTGCACATTGGACTGACTGGAATTCATCTGGTTGCCAACAGCTTACTGATAAATGATAAAAATGTTTTCATGTATATAACAAGGTTATCTCACATACCTTTCCATCTCGGATCCTTGTCTCTGGGGTGGATGGTGTAATGGGTGGTTATTTTTGGATAAACATCAGAGTAAAGCCTTCTTGCAGCACTCGTTAGCCTCCCCACTGCGAAAATTAAAACAAAAGTAACAAAAACTCACAAAAACAAAATCAAAACAAATGAAGTTGAACTTTGAACTTGCGTATTTCACAGACCATTGCGTAACGGAACACTGTAAATATGTAACACAATTAAATTTGGTAACTTAGGGGTGCAGTTATTGGATTTATAACGTAAAAACTCCAGTAATTATTCAGAAATTCAAAATTATTTTCGTAAACAGCTGATACGCAACGTCACTTTTAATAACCTCTCAAGCGGAACAAATTGGAAAAAAATTTATTCAAAATTGATTTTATGATTTTAGAAATGATTTAGAATTCATTTCAAAAATATTAAGCCCAATAATCTAATTAAAAATCATTTATTTACCCTGACGAGACGAACTAACAAGAACCGCGGCCATTTTTAAAACAAACTGCGTTCCGTTCTACGAGAAAAGGATACACGGACGGAGTAGAAGTGGAACTCAATTGTTTGCAATTTCGTTTTTGTTTTGGATATTGTTTGGAAGTCCTTTTTGCTACTCGACTACACTGTCGTGAATACATATTGCTAATTAATACCTCAAGGCCCGTACTTCTCCCCCGAAGTTAGGGGTGAAAAGACCCGGTCGTCGTCGTCGCTAATTAATTTCTATCTTTCTAAAGACAAACACATTAATATCTAACGACTAAAATAAGGAACGACTAAAACGGAATGTAACAAATTGGGAGCGGGAAAATTTGAATTAGAGGCATTATGTTACGTTAGGACTGATTGCGATAATATCGCGTCCATATCATTTTCTATAGCTAACGGCAGGTCAAGTGTAACTTTGGACTTTGCGTCGTAAGTGAAATCGTACTGCAAGTGTTACCATTGATCTGCTATTGTCCGTACCTACCTACCCTAATCTTTTGTTTATTTTCTTCTCAATCCAAACAACGAAAGTAATTCTCGCTTCATCACAAAATAAGCCATTGACATTGTATGAACTTGCAAATCACGTGAGCGTCATCCATGATGTAAAAATAAAAGAAGCATTGAAAATTAAGTTATAGTAGTTAAATATTTATTGAAAAAAATTAATATTAAGTTAATATATCAATGCATTATTAAAATTAAAATCAATCTATTTAACAGGTTTCATCTGCCACAGGCCATCATTGAGATAGTGGCAGTTTTCTACGCCCACTCCTTTGTTCACCTTGGCTCTGAAAAAATTACAATTAAATATTAATCAACATCTAAAATAATACATACGCACTTATTTATTTTACATTATTAGCTACAGCGACCAATCTAACGTCTACTCAGTGTCTACTATACCTAACTGATTACATCCATTCTATTTTGCCACTTTCAAATTGTGTCATCTCACTAAGCATTAAGCATAAGTACTTACGATACTCGCACCAAGCAATATGAGACCTAGGCAATGATATTTTTGCCTTAGTGACTGGTTTGCCTTGTCTATTGGCGACCATGACTAATGGCGGCCACTATACCGCAGCCCAAATCAAGTTTCTTTTGTAAACAAATATGATCGTCTAATTACCTGTTGTGATGCTACACTGAAGGAACTGATTGATCGAACCTGTTTGTCATTGTGAAAATAAAGTGATCCGATCTGATAATGTGAAAATAACTATGCCATAATCACAGAACAGCTGAAAATGTTAGTAAGGTAGGGTAGTTTTTTGTTTACAAAATAAGAGACTTGATTTGGGCTTCGGTATAGCATTGTCTATGGCAACCAATTGTGTTTGCCATTGCGCCATACTTACATGTCGTCTGTAGACAGTGACGTTAAGCCGACTGCCAACGCATGGTGTTTGCCCTCCGCCATAACGGCGACCACTTGTCCCTTGTCTACTGACGACATCCTCGCACCAGGCGAGGTGAGGCCAGGACACATGATGTTAGCACCGCTGAGGACGAAGCGGATGGCGCCTTTGTCGACTTGCTGCATTGGTAGGAAGAAGGGGTCTGGAAAAGAAGATGTATGTTTAATATTATTCATGCCAAGTAGGTACGCCTGTAGTTGCGTTTGAAAACGTCCCTATACAGACGTATTTGAATATAGATGATTATTTCTGGGCGAGAACAGGAATGTCTATGTACGTACAGTCTGATCGCAAGCGCTGTACCGCGCTTAATTAAGGTAGCTGCGTGGCAAGACGCGGGGGTGGAGCAGCTCGCTTCTCTGTCATTTCGTTGTAGCATCTCTCTCGCACTCAATCGCGTCTCTCCCCCTGACGTCTGTAGCCCGACACCCAAGGAGCTTATGCAATCATACTATTGTTACGCCCCCCGGACCAAGAGGACGGTACGGGAATGGTCGCAGAGCTTTCAAGTGCCGAGTTTTATGGAAGTTTCGGGAAAGTTCCACAATGTTCCAGAAACTTCCACGAGGATGTCCGTACTTCGCGAAGCCTCCAGAAAGTCCCAGAACATTCCAGAATATTATCGGAACGTTCTGAAAGGTTTCATTGTTCAAGGTTGCCCGTCATCGAAGATTCCAGAAAGGATACGCCTTTAGAATAGAGCGTTGCGTTACATTACATAAAATGGCGGGGTTGTCGGATCGGATCCAGATATTATATCTTACACTTATGCAGCAGCCTCAGGGTAGGCATCCATGAGCCCTCGCGATGGCGGAAGAACAACAGCTCGCCAGCGCTGTTCACCATTATCTCGATGTGATCATGACTGGAAACAGAGGTAAGTACAGTTTTATGCCAGGCAATCAAACCATGGCATAAGAAAATAGTTTTTTTTCTGTTTAGGAGGACGCTTCTTGGTGAAACTTAATCATTATAGGGTGATCCAAATACGCTTATTTACTAGTTTCACTTATTTACTATAGGTTTTTTTAAATTGGGTGTTAGGTATAAGTATATGAACTCGATAGTGTAGTGGTTACAACACTAGGCTCACGATAAGGAGGCCCCAGATCACCCCAGATTCGGACCCCGGTCAAAAATCTTATTATCATTAAAAATTTATCGCTTTCGAAGACTACTTGCTATCAAAACATTCAGGAAACTAGCATGCCTGAAAATAACAAAAATGATGATGGCCCGAGCTTCCTCTATGTAAGGGAAGATTCCCGAACCTCCTCCTCCTCAGCCTCAGTGCTGAGGATTGTGACCCTCAACAGCAGGTGCCGTCTTGGCATGTATGCAATGGCGTCAGGAGACTCGCTCTAGTTCTGAACATAGGCTGTTGATGTATGTTTGACATAGGTTTAGTGTATAGCCAAATTATCAAAGAATCTATTTTCTCATCGATGACACATCAATGAACCAGCCACTCCGCATACTCTTCGATAACTAACAATAGTCTTATTAATTGGGTAATAATGAGTCTGTACCGTATGATTACGTCAGGAAAGGAGGATGTCCGACCTTGACCAATTTGTGCGTGAGCGAATTGTACAGTCGATTGCACATCTAACGCGTTGAAACTTCATGCGGCGGTAATAATACCTAGATTTATTGTGTAGGTTGATATACCTACTGTAGTTTGTACAATGCAGTATCAATGCGCCGGTAAATTACGGTAAATGAAACAAGGGGAAGAGCTCAACCAATCGGCATACGTCCTGAACGGAAGTTTTTACTTGCGAGCGTATATGATATGGATCTTGCCACAATATGCCTCTCCTTTCGGGTCTCCGATTTTCTATACCTACATTAATCAAGGACTTCGAGAGGTCTCACAAATTCACACATCAATCAAGGCTTTCCGCTTCCTACATAAATGCACAGAGAGGTTAGCCTTTTATATCAAAGATTTATATTCATGAAACTGTAGTTTACCTCTCGATACATAAGTAATTTCCTGAGCAACAGAGTTGTTCGGGCCTGGAACTCACTCACGTTGTCTCTGCCATCTCAGTTAACGCATTCAAAAACAAATAGGACAGTTATTTTAAAACATTACCAAGAATAATGTACCAGTAAGTGATAGACTTTACAAACACTGTGAAGTGGACATATCAGCGATGAGCTGCCTGTCCATAATTTAATAATAATAATAATAATTCTACACATATGACCACGACCGTGACGTCGTCGTCGGCATGAAAGGATACAATGTCGTCGACGTATTATCTTAACAATGCAGGAGGAAAGTGCCCACGTCTAGTGAAATCCAATCTCGAGAGAAACTTCCTCAAACTATTTCATTGTAAAAGTACGATGCGCAAGCAGCATTTTGTGACGTGTTGTTGCTTTTCTGCGTCGTGACAGCGGCGTAGTAATGTGGGACATTGGGCAGATAATACCAAATATTCGGTAGGTGCAAGACCAGTCACGAGCTAATACCATTTGATGGTACAACTGGGACAGATTTGTAGTTCTAAACTAGGAACTAGAGGAGCTTGACTTCGTTGGCTTAATCACGTGGAGAGGAGAGGTCACAGAGACACGTCTTAAAGGAGAAAGCCCAGCGGACAACGCGGCGGCTGGTCGGGCGTCCTATAGGTGCGGTACCTATAGGACGCCCGATCAGCCGCCTGGGGCAACGAGGTGCCGAAAAACGTGCAAGAGCTTCAGCCACCCGACTAGCGACAGACCTAGTACAAGACCGAAAACAGTGGTGATTTTTGTGACAGAGGACAATATCCACTTTAGCCCTAATATCATTTATTGTTGATCTATGGCCCACAGGTATGTTGCTGAGCTATGGGAGTAAGTAAGGTTTAAGTAAGAGAAATGTGACGGAAATCAGTAGTTAATACGTAGCGTAGGTACCATTTAACAATCCTGAAGGTATCCTTCTTGGGTAGAACCTGGTCGATGTAGCTGTCGAGCTGAGGGTACAGCTCCAGCAGACGCGCACGGATGCCTTTCTGCACTGAGGACTTGAGCTGCTGAACGCCAGATATGCTCTCCTTTTCATCGAACCTAGAAGAAAAGAGACGGGTAGATGTTAATAAAGGATTTGGTAATTTCAGTCAAGCCTAGTCGCTGAAACTGGCTACATTTTACGCTAAGGTAAGTTTTAATTAGTTATTCTGTGGCGAAGTTACGAAACAATCACAAAAAGTTGATCTAGATTCACATTTTTGTGGTGTGGTGTGTCGTGGCGGGTTATGACGTCATCTGACGCATATCCAGTCATAATCATAAAATATGCAGACGGCTAGATTCACATTTATCTAGTGTGATGGGACGGCACAACACACGAGAGAAATATTAATCTAGAATATTATAACATTTGTTCGACTAGTACGTTATTGCGCTAAGCCCATTATTTCGGTTTTGTTTTTCTCCTCCAAATACAGTTCCAACCAAGGTTTTATGAAACCGCGCGATAACTGTTAGTTCACGATAAACGGTGTTCACGTGGTTCGTTGCAATGGCTTCCTATCCTCCAGTTAAAAATAACCCCCATACATGTGCGTCTATATCAGTCTATACTGTTTACGGTAAATGTACGACTTTTACTACTGACATTACATTATTTACCACGCCGCGACATCGTCGTCGGCGCGGCGCCGGATTCTATGACAAAAGAAAGAGATGTATTAATTGGATGTGTTCCAAATAAAATGGATGCAAATATGATGCATTTCAAGCGCACTGCGAATACTTGTATTAAACCAAGATCATAATAATATAAGCACTACGTTTATATCTGTTGCATTTAAAATGATTTCCTCCGAGCATAACGTATCATGGCATTTACAAATATCAAATCAAGAGTTAGAAAGACATTAGCAAAGAGCATATAGGTACCAACAGCAGATCAATGGTATAATACTTGCAGTACGAATTCAACCTTTACGACGCAAATAATAAGAACGGTCCAAAGTGTTACACTTGTGGTGGTTTTATGTCTACCTAAGCACTACGTTTAGTTAGACATTAGTTTTGGTGAAAAGTAAAATATTTTTATGGTAGAAAGAGATGGACGATCTATAGTTATCTCTGAAATTTAAAAAAAAACGTAAGTACCAGTACGTACTTAATAAAAATCCAGAAATTGCACAATAACGTGCATCTACATAAGTTTAATCATCCCATTGCATGTTACTCGTATAAAATACTAGGCCAGAGCACTGACCAAGCTAAGACTATAAAGCTTTCTAAAGGTAGCCTTTATAGACGGTCAATCGCCTCTAAGACGGCGATAAAACCCATAATAGTCTTTCATCACGGCACCATGGGGCATTTTCAACGGGAATAAAGGAGATATTCTAGGTAAACTTTTTACGATAAAAGCGACGAACTTTTCGTGTTACTAATTTTTCATTTTCTTTGAAGACTCGTAGAGTATGTTATATGTATAAGGCACACAGGAATGATATACTTAGGCCCGTATTAATAAATCACTCTCAGCTCAAAAGCCAATCTTGAGAACGACCTCAAGATGGCGTTCCTATTAATAGAACTGTCAAACTCACACTTGAGAACGTATTTGCTGATTGCAGGCGAACCGCGACTTAAGAAAGACATCACGTGATATGCCCTGAAGATTGGTTTTTAATAAATGACATACTTGAGATGGTGATCACGTCTTGAGAGTATATCAGTTGAATTCGCTCTTGAGCGGGTTTGAGCTCAGAGCCTCAGACTATTAATACGGGCCTTAATGGTATGACTACTCAATGCCACAAAATGCGCATCGAACTAAGATTGCATTATACACATTTGCTTACATTTTAGTACGTACCTTCTGCTAAAATTTAAATAGTGTACACTGTATGCCAAAAGTTTTAGATAGGCACCTCCTGTAAAACGTAATGTATTCCTTGATTGTAAGCCTCGATTTTAATTGTCCGGGTTTTTTATTTTTATTTTTTTATAAGTTTTTGTATAAAGAATTTTAAAAATCAAATCAATGGTATGATGCCCAAAAAAAAATTCGTTAAACTGTTTATCAGATAGAGCCAAAACTCTTCCAATGGCCAAAGAGGTTCCACGAAGTGGCCTAGACACTTTGGGATGTGATTTACATGTTCATAATGTGTCTAGCTAGACACTTTGTGAAGTGCGTTTTTAGTTTTTACACTAGGCTTACGACATTTTTATTGTTTTGATTATCACCTCTACAAACACCTACAGGAGGAGAATAGAGGCTCACCCAAACCAGCTGGCAAACAAACTATTAAAGACAGACCCTAAGACAATAAGGCTGAAACGCAGAATACCGGAGGACAATCTACTCCCGGACCACTGACCAATTCCTGGCTCGTCACCGGACGACCTGGGACTAATACTCGAGCACCAAAACTGCAGCTAAATGTCAATGGAGACAGATCGCGGCAAGAAGTGGACAAAAAAAATTTATTGTTACTATACTAATAAAACTAAACTAATATTGTCGTGCGAACGAGTGGAGTCGAAGGAGCTTCGTTAATAGATATCCGCTTTGCATTGTAAAAATACATTTTACATTTCTACTGACAAATAAAAGTTAGCCTTGATGCTGAAAATGAGACAATGTTCAAGGATCCTTCACAATACAACAGTGGGGTGGGTAACGATATTTTGATGTCGATACGTGACGTCATCCCATTATCCCCCAGGGTGGTTTGATGGTGGCTATTAGCGGTATAAATCTCTATCAATATCGATTGAAAAAACAGGGTGTAACTAAAAGCCTGTGATCGTGCAGGGTTGTATATTGTAGACTCTACAGCAGAATTGTAACACTTGCAATAGGATTTTAACTCATATATCCCTCCTATCACGAACCAGGTACAGACCCCGGTAGCTAAATTGACCTAAAATGGCGGCGACAGTGTTACTTTCAACTTTAAACCGTTTTTATTAGGTATCTGCGTCGTGATCGTAAGATTGAAGTTAATACTCTAATGCTGTTATTTATAAACCTAGTTAAACCTTTAAATCGTGTTGCTATCCCTTTCACATTTCGGTAAAAAAAGGTTAAGATAGAAAGGGACAAACGGTGGCGTAACTTTAAATCACGTTAATAATTACGCGTCGGTTATAAATCTGCTGTCGAGTGAGTAAGTGAGAGGTAGCTCTGCCGTCATTTTGTGTCAACTTAGTTGCTCAGAACTGCCCTTGTAGCACGAGTCAGCGTTAGCGATCGACGTAATGCCGAGGAGCTGTTTATTTGACATTATTACAAGGCGTTTGACAGCTCCGAGGCGTTGCGTCGACCGCTAACGCGACTCGTGCTAACCCCACTGTACATTATTTTATTACGGAGTCGCTAGAGAGCAAACTCATACTATCTAATGGTTTCAGACTGGTAGAAATGAGGCCTTTCAGCCAATCAGCTTGTAGCTGTTGGAATGATTGAAGAGAAAATGATCGATGTGAAAAGATTGCTAATTTAAAAAAATAATGTCGCGTGTTTTGCGAGCGACTGCGTAATGGCTACGCGGTTCGACTCGTGCTGCGTAAAATGCCTCATTTGGAGACTCTAAATTAAAATTGACGACTGTACGTAGCTTTTGTCAGTAACATAATGTCAATAGACATAAATTAATTTAATGACACCATCTGCCAGTTTTGCAAATATATAGGTAGGTACCTCCTTTTCATACTTGCCAGTTGAGGAATCTAGCTTAGGGTTGCTAATTAGATTTAAATGTATGTTTCATGGATCGATTTTTGTGCGTTACATTATACCTACTTATTATTAAATTCTGTTACTGCGTTGGTCTTTTCTTAATTTTTTTTTATAACTTTCTCATAAACTGACATTTGTCACTGTTATTCAATTACTTTGTTTCATGTAAGTACTTATTAAGGCAAGTTTCCTGCGAAAATTTAGTAACAAAACACGAAGTTACCGTAACATGTTACCGAAACAGCCGGTCTGCTGCGTCTGTTTCTTGTTTTGTTTCATTTCAAAAATGACTTTTTTGTTTCATTTCAAAAATGAGTTTTTTGTTTCATTTCAAAAATGAGTTTAGATGAAGAGGATAATAGATTTAGTTTTAGGAGAATAATAGATTTAGTTCTAGGAAGAAAAAGGAAGTATAAATTCCGGGTCCGACCCTACCTACAATCACGGTTCTAAAATATCGATACGTCTTCTAGTGAGCGTAACACAAAATGGCGTAAATTCCCCCCTCGCAGGCGAACGCATCCCATTCGTCGCGGGCGCGGGTAACATGTTTCCAATTTTTGGTAACATAATTATTACGCCACGCCCCTAAATCGGATTTCGTGTTACGAAACACGGTAACACATCGCAGGAGACGCGGCTTTACTGATGATCTGGCTGTATTGTATATTCCTAAATTTTGCGTGACTAGGTATACGGTTTTACACAAAGGCTTTCTCTTTGTCTCCAATCACTACGGTTAGTCTTATACATATTAAGCCATCTAATAGGAATAACTGTTAGATAAAGAAATAACTTCGCGGCAATTCGCATTAGTCTATTCTAGAAACTGTTGAAACCTCTTGTCCAAGAGTGTTATATCTATCTGATGACTTGACTATGATAAATGTCAGAAACTTTTGTCCTATAGTTTCCATATAATAATAATAGGACATAAAATATAGGCACGGAAGAGGAAAGTACCAAACATAATATAATTAACATTATTAGGTCAGTCAAACTTTATAATCATCTAATTATCACACACATGTACTGCACATGTGTTATCTAATCAAGTCCACGGTCGAAACTATTACGATGTACGTATGTATATCTAATTTGATACCATACAGATTGAGGCCGAAATTCATTGACAGTTTTGAACGCTAGCTTAATGTTAGTTCCCTCTTACAACAGTCAAACGTCTATGGAACTTGACATTTGTAAGAGAGCGAGATTCGCACGCTAAGCTTGCGCTCAAAAGTTCCTAACTGTATATGAATCTCAGACTAAAATCTATGACTGAGACTGTAACTGCGGTATATCCATTTTTATAATCAATTGCTCGGTTAGATACTGTGACAAGATTTTTTATGTTACTAATGAAAGCCTATCTTGATGTACGGGTGCGAGACTTGGACGCTGACCCTGAAGAGAAGAAGCTCTTGGTGGCGGAGAGGAAGATTTTAAGGAGATTTCTGGGACCAGCGAAGAGAGAGGACGGAAGCTGGAGGATCCGGGAAAACTGCGAGATCAAGGAGATGGTGGCCGAGCCTACCATCATTGGAGAAACCAAAGCAGCCCGACTCCGCTGGCTTGGTCACGTGGAGAGGATGGGAGAGGAACGTGCAGCGAAGCGAGCATATGTCGGAAAGCCCAGCGGACGACGGCCAGTCGGGTGTCCTAGATACCGCTGGGGCGACGAGGTGCAGATGGACCTGCGAGAGCTGCAAGCGACCGACTGGCGCCAGACAGCGCAGGACGGGATGCAGTGGAGCTCTTTGGTGTCGGAAGCCAAGATCCACTTTGGGTCACTGAGCCAGCGTAGTAAGTAATAAAAGCAATGGACTATAGAAATGGGCATGGGTTTCCTGACACTGTCAGTTCCACCGTGCCAGTCTCTCAGAGCGTCACTTTGAGGGCTAAAGAAATAACAAGTGTTCAAAGTATGTCGGCAGAACTGCCAGTATGACGACAAAGGAAGTGTTTACCGATAGTTGAGGAGGGTCTTTAGGGAGGATATACGAAACGATATCCCACAGGAATATTACTACGAGACTCTTTGAAATGAATATTTAAAATTTTGTACTACAGAAAGAGTCGATCGTCTGCGCGAGCAAATTTTTTAAGTAAGTACTTGTATTTCATTTAAATTTACTTCAGCGCAAATGTTAATTTGCCTCAGAGTACAGATCAAACACTTTGGACTGTGAATCGTTCTTATTATCTGCGTCGTAAGAGGTGAAATCGTACTGCATGTGTTAGGTACCATAGATCTGCTATTGTCCATACAATAATTTTTAGCGAACACCCCAGTTGGCAACCCTATTTTACTAAAAGAAAAGACAGAACGACGACAGAAACAGAATGCGTTCAATGTCATATGAAAACACGTGCCAAGTAGAACAAGTACAGTCACGTTTTTATAATCAATACATCCAATGCAGCAACCCTAACGTTGTGTTCCATATCCATTGACATTTTACTGACGCATTGTTTTTTAACCACAAAGCGTTAGCAGAAATGTACGTAAAATAATACGAATGAATTGTAGAGAGAGATATGAATATGGGATACAGTGGTTAGGTATAATGTGTCTGCGAACGCAAGCATTGGTTGTCGATAGGCGATAATTTTTAGATCGTATGTAAAAATATCACTTTGTAGGGGATACAGTGTCGTATTTGTCAATCAAACGAAGTTGGAATAGGGAATATACCAGTAGACATAAGTATAGGCCATTGAGTAAATGTAATAGGCGGTTAGAAAGGGGCCACCGGTCAAAAAAGTTATTATCACAACACCAATTAGAAGTTGAACGATGTTCGTAATTTTAGCGGAATAAAAAATATGTGTAGCTGATACGGTATACTCGTACCTAATTAATAATACCAATAATAAAGTAATTCGGGAAAACGAAACCTAATTAGTTAAGAATGATCAATTCCAAAGCAATTTAAAAAAATTTAAATTCAAACGCGGGTTTAGTCATACAATAAAAAAAAAAGTTTTACATACTCACCGCGCGCCCCTCCTTATTGGCGCGGTGGGATGCGTAAAAACATTTCCCCAAGTAAAAGAAAAAAGAAAAAAAAGGTCTTAATTAAGTATATCATTTCTTTGAGAAAAAAGTAAAAATCTGTGTAAATTCTTAATACCTCTACTTATATATATTTTGAGAAAAGTAGGTACTTAGCAAGTATCGTTAGATATTATTTTAAATAACTTTTCTTCGCCAATACCGAACGTTCCAACGTGGATCGCAAAAACGAATTTTATTAAGCGACACCTCTCCGTCCCCCTCAATGACGTAAGGATATAAACTAAACCAAGTTAATAGGTTCTACAGTATTGCAAAAGTATATGACATAAGCTCAGATTACGAAGCGACGAATGTATGATATCCAAACAGTAGGTATATCAGACACAGTAGCGCAGTGGCTAGGGTGAGACAGGCGTGGCGGGTTCGATCCCCAGGTCTGCATGTTCACTCCTAGCACAGTCGAAAACATAGAAAAGTATAAAGTACAAGGTATCGTTCTCAAGATTGACCGATTGTGAAAAATATTTCACTCCTATGTACAGTCGACAGCAGATCAATGGTAACACTTGCAGTACGATTTCAAGTCTTACGACGCAAATAATAAGAACTGTCAAAAGTAAAAAGTGTTACCATTGATCTGCTGTCGACTGTACTTACCAATATTTTAAAAATCGGTCGAGTAAAAAGTGATGCCAAAAGTTTTTTGACACTTTTATCTTTATCTCTAAGCTCTAAGTTAATTTGGGTTGGATTTACAAAATACGATTAAAGGAATTATCATAAGAAACGAATGGAAGAAACCAATCAACTTAAGTCCCAAAGGTCAACAAAACAAACTCTTAGAAAGTAATAAAGTCATATGTTTGCTGACGTACGAGCGTCATCTTATGCGTTTGATAACACTTACTTACTACATGTGCTCATTTACATCACAAAACGTGTCGCATTGACGCAATCAAATTACAGCTGTATCATTAATCATAAAGGTGCTCCCTCACCGGGAGCATTCGCGTGTAATGTAACGTACAGATTCGAGCATTACATCAGTGAGGGAGAAAAACAGCGTCAGTCAGGGAGGTAGTATTGTAATGTAATGCTCAAAGTCGAATCTGCAACGTTACATTACACGCGAATGCTCCCGGTGAGGGAGCACCTTTAGTATTCTCTCTCTCTCTCTGCCATTATTATTAGGTATTGGTTTTATTAATGGACTCGACAGTCGGTCATTTGCCAATTTTATAGGTAGAGGTACCTACAGAATAACGATGCTCCGATGACTCCTCTAGAGGAAGAAAGAAGACGGTGGGTTAAAATATGAAAATAATCTGTATCTTAATCCATCGTCTTCATTTCTGCCTCCAGAGGAGGACACAGGAGCGTCATCGACTCTGGAGGCTGGACGAAGCAGCCAAGTAGTCACGTTCCCTCCCGAGCTCTATAGTGGAACTCTTAAATCTCTCTTTCTCTGCCACTACCATGTTGCTGCAATAAGGCTGATATTCGTAGATAGTTTTGAGTGCAAGTTTATCGTTAGCTCGCTCTTACGACTGTCAAAATTTTATGAAACCTAACACTCGTAAGACTCAAACTTAGCTTGCACTCAGAACAGAGACAGTTGCATTTGCGTTTAGACTTGGTGGCCACGACATAATCATACCTCGCAAGATAGGTGTACTTATTTGATATGTGGGACAATAATATTCCATTGATTTCCTGTTTATTTTAAATAAAAACTTCTTATCTTTTTTGTGACAATAACACAGATATTGCGCTGAATTAGATAAAGGCTACGATATGGAATCTAAACCAACCTTGAATTAATGTAAAGACTCACGCGTGTACAAAACAAAAAAAGTTGATAATATCAACTTTATGTGGTATGATAATATTCTAATACATTGTAAAGTGACGGTATTGTAACTAACGGGAATCTATTTATTTATTTTATTAATGGACTCGACAGTTCGTCATTTGCCAATGTCATGTTACAGAAAATTCAATATATTCAATATTCTTTTTATCTTCCTACAGGTGAGTCGCCGTAGCGTCTTCACCCTGGACGAAGCAGCTCGACAGTCACGTTCACTCCCGAACTTGTAGCGGGAACTCTTGATAAAAGCTTGAATCTTCAGATCTTGCATAAATAAATAATCCCATAACTTCACCGTACTGTCATTCGCGAACATTTTCTGATTAATTTAACGTGATATTACACACAAAATAGTCCCTGTAGACATTAATAGGAAATTACAAATATATATAGCTCGACTACCACTGACTGACTCACTGACTGACTGACTGACTCACTGATTGACGTGCCCGTTTAGTCTGAAGGAGTTCTCGGAGGTGAAAGTGATGTAGGGGGGAGTTGTATAATTTAGTGATTGGACCATAGGAAAACTATAGGGAAGTGAAAAAAACAAGATGGCGGCGGGTCACGTGATGCCATCTCCGCCATTTTCCAACCGATTTCGTTCAAATTTGGAACGCGAGTCACATGGTCGACCTACTTTGTGAAGAAATTGAAAAACAAAAGAAAAACAAAATGGCGGCGGAAATATAGCCAATTGAAAATTTGGACATTTCAGACCAAACTTTGACGAATTAGCTGGCCTAGCACGAGCGCATGAGGAATATCCAACCAATTCCACTTCGTAGCACATATGATGCAGTATACCAGAAAATTGTCATTTTTGGGAAAAACAAAATGGCGGACGAGCAGTAAACCATAATATTTTTTCCATATATTTTCCTATACGAAACGAAAGGATTACTGGCGTGCGGTAAATATCTATCAGTAACTATAGCGAGGCCGAAGGCCGAGCACCCTCCCGCGAGGCCGAAGGCCGAGCTCCGCGTAGGGCGAAGCCCGAAGCGATAGAACACCGCGAGGCCGTAGGCCGAGCTCCGCGTAGGGCGAAGCCCGAAGCGTCCCCTTGTCAAGCAGAAACAACTCACCACCTTCCAAGTATTTTTTGCGAGGCCGAAGGCCGAGCCGGCCTGCGAGGCCATAGGCCGAGCTCCGCGTAGGGCGAAGCCCGAAGCGTCCCCTTGTCAAGCAGAAACAACTCCCCACCTTCCAAGTAACTTTTGCGAGGCCGAAGGCCGAGCCGGCCTGCGAGGCCATAGGCCGAGCTCCGCGTAGGGCGAAGCCCGAAGCGTCCCCTTGCCAAGCAGAAACAACTCCCCACCTTCCAAGTAATTTTTGCGAGGCCGAAGGCCGAGCCGGCCTGCGAGGCCATAGGCCGAGCTCCGCGTAGGGCGAAGCCCGAAGCGTCCCCTTGCCAAGCAGAAACAACTCCCCACCTCCCAAGTAACTTTTGCGAGGCCGCAGGCCGAGCCGGCCTGCGAGGCCATAGGCCGAGCTCCGCGTAGGGCGAAGCCCGAAGCGTCCCCACGCTACCAAAGAAAAAGATGCCCTTGCCTTTCGAATTATGAACAAAGTTATGGAAATTGTGTACAGCTAGCAACGTTTGGCTTTTGAAAACATTTTTTAAGTTTCTGGCATACGGGCATTTCGAGCGTTGCTTGATTTAAAAATCACAACAATAACCTACTTTAAATGAGCAAACTCTTTTCGAAATAAATGTTTTTCACAGAGTTTTGAACTTGCAACTTTCGGGCGGTGCTTGATATAATTAGTGGATGGCTTGCACGAATTATTTGCACAGCGAACAAACCGGATAATGTTTATTTAGTTGCGGCGCCTACAACACGAAAACAAAGCCGTCTCGCGGGCCGCGCGCGGCCCGCGCACCATGCAACACCTAGTTACAAATATATATAGCTCGACTACCACTCACTCACTGACTCACTGACTCACTGATTGACACGCCCGTTTAGTCTGAAGGAGTTCCCGGAGGTGAAAGTGATGTAGGGGGGAGTTGTATAGTTTAGTGATTGGACTAGAGGAAAACTATAGGGAAGTGAAAAAAACAAAATGGCGGCGGGTCACGTGATGCCATCTCCGTCATTTTCCAACCGATTTCGTTCAAATTTGGAACACGCGTCACATGGTCGACCTACTTTGTGATGAAATTGAAAAACAAAAGAAAAACAAAATGGCGGCGGAAATATAGCCGATTGAAAATTTGGACATTTCAGACCAAACTTTGACGAATTAGCTGGCCTAGCACGAGCGCATGAGGAATATCCAACCAATTCCACTTCGTAGCACATATGATGCAGTATACCAGAAAATTGTCATTTTTGGGAAAAACAAAATGGCGGACGAGCAGTAAACCATAATATTTTTTCCATATATTTTCCTATACGAAACGAAAGGATTACTGGCGTGCGGTAAATATCTATCAGTAACTATAGCGAGGCCGAAGGCCGAGCACCCTCTCGCGAGGCCGAAGGCCGAGCTCCGCGTAGGGCGAAGCCCGAAGCGATAGAACACCGCGAGGCCGTAGGCCGAGCTCCGCGTAGGGCGAAGCCCGAAGCGTCCCCTTGCCAAGCAGAAACAACTCCCCACCCTCCAAGTAACTTTTGCGAGGCCGAAGGCCGAGCCGTGCTGCGAGGCCATAGGCCGAGCTCCGCGTAGGGCGAAGCCCGAAGCGTCCCCTTGCCAAGCAGAAAAAAATCCCCACATTCCAAGTAACTTTTGCGAGGCCGAAGGCCGAGCCGGGCTGCGAGGCCGTAGGCCGAGCTCCGCGTAGGGCGAAGCCCGAAGCGTCCCCTTCTCAAGCAGAAACAACTCCCAATATTCCAAGTAACTTTTGCGAGGCCGAAGGCCGAGCCGAGCTGCGAGGCCACAGGCCGAGCTCCGCGAAGGGCGAAGCCCGGAGCGTCCCCACGCTACCAAAGGCTGAAAGCCCTTGCCTTTCGAATTATGAACAAAGTTATGGAAATTGTGTACGGCTAGCAATGTTTGGGTTTCGAAAAACTTTCTTCAAGTTTCTGGCATACGGGCATTTCGAGCGTTGCTTGCTTTAAAAATTACAAAAAAAAAACTACTTTAAATGAGAAAATTATTTTCGAAATAAATGTTTTTCACAGAGTTTTGAACTTGCAACTTTCGGGCGGTGCTTGATATAATTAGTGGATGGACTTGCAAGAATTATTTGCACAGCGAACAATCCGGATAATATTTATTTAGTTGCGGCGCCTACAACACGAAAACAAAGCAGTCTCGCGGGCCGCGCGCGGCCCGCGCACCATGCAACACCTAGTTATCAAATAATTTCGCAACCGTCGTTTTCCGCCATTTTCAAGAGAACCAACGGGAATCTACGAAGTCATTAGTTTTGTTACGATAGTGACACACTTAAATTGATATCTACTATTGACAAGATTTCACGAAGGAGTTTGATCTAACTACTGACGCTTCCATACATGCAATTGGTGCCATGCTGTCACATTATGAAACAGATTCTGATAGCTACATTCACAATCAATGAATTGTTAAGTTACGATGTCAAATTCACAAGGCCTTTCTCTCCAATCCCCGCGAACCTCTATGGCAACTATTTGGAGCCAGTTATTTAAGGAAACCCAGTTCCAGTTCCTCAGAAAAGGCCCGATAAGGTTCATGATGCCGAAGCAGTTGTCTCTCTCAATGCTGCGTTAGAAATGAAGACACTACATTCCCAATCAAAGACAATACTGCGAATTATTTAATTTTCAGCCAATCAGAGCGCATTGCCAATATATCACGCCAATCAACCAAAAAACGCTAGGATTGTGGTTGTGAATGCACCTACATTCAGACACGCCACGCGACCGACCACCATAAGACAGCGACAAAAAATGTCGCTAACACAGTTGCCATTTAAGTAGGTACTGTCGAGTGTATGTACTTGTACAGCTAACAGCAGATCAAGTGTAACACTTTGGACTTTGGACCGTTCTTATTATCTGTGTTATATAACTGATCTGAGGTCATAAGAGTTGAATTCGCACTGTCAGTGTTACCATTGATCAGCTGTTGTCCGTACAAAAGTTGACATACAAGTTCGCTGACCACCGGCATCGGTAGTGCGAATCGATTTCAGATGACAGCCCGATGTTTGCAGACCTAGAACGAGGTCGTTGAACGTAACGCTTCGCAGACTCATTTTTGTACGTTTTTTGTAGACATTTCATACCGTATGATACTATTCTATACTTAGCCACTGCTACAATCTCCTGAGGCTACAATGTATTGGAGTTATGAATGTAGTTGGCATTGGCACGAAAATCCCTTCAGGGTTGTACACAACGCATACCTTATATCGATGGCATTCGACGAAGAGAGACGTCTGCAATTTGATAATTAAGTAATTTAGATTAGAAGTTCAAGTATATCTCTAAAGGGGCTTTTGAAAATGACGGGAAACGACGGTTGCGAAATTATTTGATAATTTTCAGTTTAATGTCTACAGTGAGTGTTTTGTGTTTAATTATATCACGATTCACGTTAAATTAATCAGAAAATATTCGCGAATTATTGGAGGATTCATGCAGGATCTTAAGTTTGGCGCTATAGTCTAGAGTGCCACTACGAGCTCGGGAGTTCACGTGACTGTCGAGCTGCTTAGTCCAGCCAGAGTGATGACGCTACGGCGACTCCTCTGGATGAAGACAAGAAGACGCGGATACCCAGGGTGACGATGCTACGGCAACTCCCCTGGACGAAGAGAAGACGATATGATATTTTGAATATTCTGTAACATGATATTGGCAAATGACGAACTGTCGAGTCCATTAATAAAATAAATAAAATATCTCTATAATAGAAAATACCTAGTTCTTTAGAAATACAATTTTAATATATTGTATTTTTGAAGGCATGACGCTAGTATAGCGTGCTCATGTTTATTGTATTATTACTATATGTCTAGGTAATTTATGTGACGTGTGCAAATGAATTAAAATAACTACTTACTAGATAAAAGAAAGAACACATAAGCGTACCCTTGAACCGAATCGATCTGTTTACGTGACACGGGGGTAGGACGAGGGCGGAAAAACACAATATTATTATCTAATAGAACTACTGTTATATCCTACTAACATTATAAACGCGAAAGTTTGTATGAATGGATGGATATTTGTTGCTCTTTCACGCAAAAACTACTGAATGCATTTTAATGAAACTTTACAATAATATGGCTCATACATCAGAATAACACATAGGCTATAATTTATAATCCTGGCATACGAAGTCGCGGGCAGCAGCTAGTAAGTTATGAAGTTATAATGCATAGACAACGAGTCTGCATTATATATAACTTAGAGAACAAAATACGTAGCAGACGAAGACCATCCTCGTCATTCTTTTTCGCTTTTTAGTGAGTAGCGATAAAATTGATTGTCAGACTTGCACTTACGACTGTTAAAATATTGTATGAAAACTGACACTAAACTTGTAAGACCTAATTTAAACTCCCATCTTACGCAAAACTGTCTGTCACTATTGACCATAGACAGTTTTGAGTAATGGAGTTTAGGTTCGATCTTACAAATGTACGTTTTCATACAGTTTTGATAGCAGTAAGTGTGAATTCATGTTGAGTTTGTGCTCAAAACAGTCTATGACCTTAAGATACAGTTATTTAGGCCGCCTTAAAGAGGACAAGGGATGAAAATCTAGTACAATATAAGTATTTAGGTCAATACATAGATACGCAATGCACAACATTGTAGTGCAGGACTCATTCAGTTTATGAGCTAGTGGCGTCTCATGGACGGGACATAATAAGGATGACGGTATTATGTACCTACCTAGTAGGTAATACAGATAGGTAGGTAGGTCAGATTGCTGATTGGGGCTTTTGAAAATGGCAGAAATCGACGCAACGGTTCCAAAATAATTTAATTTTTAATGTCTAAAGTGGTTATTTTTGGTGTTCGCGAATGACAGTAGGTAGGTATGTTCTGTTTTTCGGATGATTTGTGCAATATCTTCCGTTTCGAGCTAGAGTCAAAAGTCCCACCACGAGCTTGGAAGTGAACGGAATGTTGAGCTGCTTCCTACGCCGGGGTGATGACGCTACGACTCCTCTAGAGGAAGAAAAGAAGACGCTGACATCCAGGATGCCGACGCTATGGCGACTCCTCTGGAGGAAGAGAAAAGAATATGATATCTTATGAATATTAATTATGTAACTTGACATTGGCAAATGACGAACCTTCGAGTAGGTATATTAATAAACTAAATAAAAATGTAGGTAGGTGTAAACAGTCATTGATCTCCTATAAACAACTAGATACACAAAGCTCTTACTAAAACAATTTAAAATACGTCCAAATAAGGGTCCATTGTTAACGTCCAAATAATGTATAATAAAGCAAATGAGGTCATTGACTAAAGATCAGACGTCCAAACTCAAGGTCTGCCAACGCGCAATGGAACGCAGTATATTGGGCGTGAGGAGAACGGACCGTGTCCGAAACACAACCCTGCGATCGGTAACTGGCGTAGCAGACGTGGCCCGCAAAGCAGCCACATTAAAGTGGAACTGGGCGGGCCACGTGTGCCGCATGCAGCCGGACCGATGGGCCCGGGCTGCCACAAAATGGGTGCCATCGGACGGTCGCCGGCGTCGGGGCAGACCTCGGCGTAGGTGGAGAGACGATATCGTTAGATACAGGGATGGGTGGCTGGAAGAGGCTCAGGACAGGGATGGATGGAAGAGGAGGGGGGAGACCTTTGCCCAGCAGTGGGACAACATATAGGTTAACAAAAAAAAAAGCAAATGAGGGTCCATTCATCCGTTTGGACCTTCTTTGCGCTCGGACAATTTCAGAAGGCAGACTGTGTCTAGTTGTTTATAGGAGATCAATGGTAACAGTGAACCCCACGTAATAAAAAGCTTGCGATGTATTGTATGTCATCAACTATCTTTCGGTGACATAATAATCCTACACGATTATGTTATGTGAAAGCGAATATGACACAATATTGAACTTTGCATTGACCTAGAATGGAGGTCCAAGCTGACTTATGTCAGAGCTAATTTAAACGTTGAGGCGAGGTTTTCGATAAATATTGGAATAAGTTGTAGTGGTAATTTAGACATTTACAAAATATACAACGGAAAAACTTACGTGCATTTACCGAGTGCTTTCAAAACGGTGAAGGAAAACATCGTGATGAAACCTGCATGCAGTAGAAGAAAAAAAAATTCTAAGGCATGTGAAATCCGCCAATCCGCAGTGGGCCCGCGTGGTGGACCATGGCCCCAGCTCCCTCGATGTAAGGGAAGGTCTGTGCCCGAGCAGTGGGGACATATAAATAGACTGATGATGATGATTCCAGCATTATGTCCAGAAACCTGGACCAATAAGCACAAGGGGAATCCTAGGACCAACATTCATAGACTTTTGACAGTAAAGTTGTAAGCCCGAACTCACGCTCAGAAATGTGTCTGACTCTCAGGCTTAATCTGTGTATTAGGTAATGTAGAGGCTTTTAGCCTTAAACCAAATGCCGCATTTGAAACCGCAATTCTTTTGTTTGATTTTTGGCAGCTGTACAATTTTTCTAGGTTATAACCGAGTGTTGCAAAGAGGAGGGTAACGATATTCAGCTATGTGTAGGTAAGTAGGCATGTTTGTTCGTACACTCGAAAACAGAGAAAACTATACAGGAGCCTTATAAGGTTATAAGATCGTCACAAATCTTATCTACTACTTTATCTATTTATAAAAATATTTTCCAATTAGAATTAATACCTATACAATTAATGTGCAATTTAAACTATGTATCTACGAGTAGGTACGGTGGAACACAAAGAAAGGTGTACAGGATCAACCTTAATGAGGCCCCCTGTATACTTATCTCTGTCTTCGACTGTACCTATACCTAGTGAAATATTTATTACAATCTGTTATTTTTGTGTTGTGAAAATCTTAACTAAGGCCCTGTTTACTTTTATCTATTATATTATAGATCCTATTAATGTCCTTTGTAAAATGACTTGATGGATTTTGAATTCACGAGGTAATAATATGAACAATATAATAATATAATTAACTAACATGTTTAAAATCGTCTTGATCACAAAATTCTGACATAGCAACACATTTCACGGCAAGAAAGCAGTCGTTTTTGGTTGTTTTACCAATATTTTTAAAGAAGCACGACAAGTCAGACGGGTCAAACGATTGAATACGATCCCTTCTCGACCGGGCATCGAACCTTTACCGCTCACATACGAAGCAGACAGTGATAAAGGAGGCAAACAAAGCGTGCGACCTTTAGACTTCAGTTACAATGTTGATTTATTATATTTACTTAAGTCTTCGTATGCGCGTATTTTCAATTTTTCTAAAAAGGCTACGACACTAACTACTAAAATTAAACGTCTGTAAAAAATATATAGCAATCTTGGGGTCTCTGCTTAGAGACTGATGAATACCGATACACGATTGGATAAACTTCGCTCGATAGAAAAAATCGCAAACCCCTTCTAAGTATTTTAAAATGAAAATTATATCTAAACCGAAATAGTTATTCATACAAAATATATATCAAAATGTAGGGTACTATAAATACGAGAGCTTGTTTTAAAAAATCTGCTTTTTGTTGGCGTATTTTTATTTCCCTGCCAAAATTCATCCAAAATTCATAAAAGTACGAATATCGAGGCACTGCGCCGTGCTCTTCACTCCGCCGCGGGCATCTTGTGTCTCACTCTTGCTTTTGACAACCATATAGCGCCTTAATAGTCGGCCACGTAAGCCAAACATAATCTTGCTTGCTTGTTTTTGTAATAATTATGTTGAATAATTATTTTGAGGGCCTCGTAGTCCAGTTGAAACCTACAACGTACACGTTGAAAACGATCGTACAAGTTAAGCAAAGCTAGTGACATTTCCATCTGAGCCCCTCCGTACGGACAACAGCAGATCAATGGTAACACTTGCTGCCCCGTACCATGAACTCTTATAGCAGGATTACTTCAATATTACTTTGTTACTTCGTACAATGACGACCTTAATAAGCTTACTTTAAGGTCGTCATTGTACGAAGTAACAAAGTAATATTGAAGTAATCCTGCTATAATATCGCGGACACTAGAATTCCATCTGCACAGTATTCAACCTTTCTTGTGTCATGTGTGAGACAGGTTTCAGACATCCAACAATTGTCGTTTGTTTTTCATACAATGTTGACAGTCGTAAGAGCGAGCTCACGCTGAGTTCATGATCAGAATTTTCTATGTTTTAGATAAAACGGGAATTATCGTGTTAAACATTTATTATTGACTAGCTGTACCCCGTAACTTCGTTTGCGTAGAGGAGGACGATGGAGAGGATGGAGGAGATCAGGAGGCAGATCTTCCTCTCTGGATCCTTGTTTCCACATCACATACCGCTATGGCTTATAGCCTATGAGCTGTCCGGATATATCAGCTATCTCCTAGTGAAACTCCCATCAAAATCCCTTCAGTAGTTATGGCGTGATATTTGCACAAAGTCACAGACAAAAATTCTAAAAAATTTTGTTTTGGCATCAGTATCGATTCTAAAACACATTACAATTATTCTTTTCAAAAAATATCCAATATACAGACACAACTTTTTTACAGTCATTTTATGTGTATAGATGTCTCGATATTTCGACAGCATTGCAGCCATCACAAGTAGACAATTATCTAACTTATGTACTTATACAAATCGTGTAAGTTTAAAAAGTGATAGGTATTGTCTATGTTTATCGGCCTTACGACGCAGATAATAACGGTGCCAGACACACATTAGACATACACTTTTTATAAGACCACTCTTTTTCATGTCGGGTCTTAGAAATACAATACACAGGCAGACCGGCTAGACCACACTATTATGTCTAGCGTAGTTATTAATGTTCAAGGCCTATACCTATAGAATGTGGGTTGTTAAATGTTACTAGACATTTTCCGTAGTTACCGCGGCGCCAAGTTTTATTGAGTTTAATTGTTTTAAATAGCGTAGGTAAATCTATATCTTAGATTTTCAAGGCGCGCCAGTAGAATAGGCTGCTTTAATATTGACCAAACTATGACCTAACCTAGAATATTAAGAAATTATCTGAATTAGTAGATGCATTATTATGTATCTCTCTAGGTTTCACGGGTTTAAGAAAACCCGGTCCTTTGAAAGGCTTGCACGGAGACATAGGTCCAACGCGTAGAGGCCCCTTAGAGAACTTTAATTTGAAGAGATATGTGATGCACCTAGCGGGACCCGTCTCTGAGCGCATCTGACTGCACTCAATGACAGACCCCGTCAGGTGCATAAACTATTGCAGTGATTGGAAATTACAACTTATTTGGGCTTATTGGCTTGGGGTGTTGGTGGGTCAGTCACTTCAGTCTTATGCATTATTATTATGACATCGATATTAATAGGAAATAATTGAATTATAATTATAACAGTCATTGAAATGTAAATAATATAATAGGAGTAAGTTAATATGTGACCATAATATTTGCATGTCAGCAATGACTGAGTGTGCCGGACATAACTACCAATATAAGAACCCTGTAACCACATTAAAGGCAAATAAATAATTTCATTTCATTAGGTAGGTAGAGCCTTATGGTGGCAGTTGACTTGGCTATTCGTATTTGCGTATTTGTCATAATTGCCATGTGTGGTTGATATTTTTGATAAAATAGTCGTTTTATTTGTATGGTACGTCAAGTATTTGACAAATACGACAAACATCCAATAGCCAATACGAATATCCAAGTGAAGTGCCGCCAATAGAATAGAACGAGAAATGTATGGGATTTATATTTGTATTTTCGTTAGCAAGTGTCAACCCCATAGTTCTTTCTATTCTACTAGCGTTAACGAAAGTCAAATGCCACCTTGGCTAGAGGGGCAGTTCTATTTTGTCGTGCGCGCGTGACTTCTACCGACGGGACTGCCAGCTGTCAAACTCAAGCGCGTGACAGAAGATGGCCCTGACGATGATGATGATGCAGCGGCGGAGTGAAGAGCACGGCACAGTGACTCCATATTTGTATTTTTATTAATTTTGGATGAATTTTGGCAGGGAAACAAAAATACGCCAACAAAAATCAAATTTTTTTAACCAAGCTCGCGTATTTATAATACACTAGATTTATTTATTAGATATATATTTTGTATGAATAACTACCTATTTCAATTTAGACATAAGTAGGTAATTTTCATTTTAAAAGACATGGAAACGGTATGTTGCGATTTTTTCCATCGAGTGAAGTTTATCCAATCGTGTATCGGTATTCATCAGTCTCTAAATAGACACCCCAAGATTGCTATATATTTTTTTCAAACGTTTAATTTTAGTAGTTAGTGCCGTGCGTAGTCTTCATAGAAAATCTAAAAATCTACGCACACCCAGGCCACATCAAATGTAGGTATCATTATAAGTATTTTACGCTACGGTATTACGATCTAGTTTGCATTGGTTTTGTACAGGTCGATTATGCTGACTGTACAAGATGGATGGAACTATGGAACCAAAGCATCTTTTATGTTACGACTTACGAGAGATCTTGTTAGTGACCTAAATCAATTGTGTTTGGGTCCGTTTTGTTTTGTCAATATATTTCACAATATCTTTTTGGACTAAGCTAGGTTAGGTAGGTACCTACATACAGTCATGCATAGAGCTGTTAAATATTCCTTCTATATTAATTGGTCTTAGAAATGTCACGCCAGTCGCTAATCACATCTCATGTGAATTGGACGCGTATAGTGGCTACCTGGAACCGGTTTAATTGTTCGCTGTCCTCAGCAGCGGTTAGTAAGCCGGTCGCCTGCTTGCGGCGGCCGGCCAGTGTTCGAGTGCGCGCGATTATAGGCCTAGCGCAATGGCAAGTGAGGCGATAGTCCTACTGGATGACCGCGGATCCGATAATGAGGAGAATTGTTTAGAACGAGGAAACTTTGACGGGAGCCAAAACCAATACGAGGAAAGAGATTCGGATATGGAGATTGAGAATACGAATAGAAAAAGAAGACGAGATGAATTTGAAGAAGAAAATCAGGAATGGCAACAGGTTAGAACGACGAATCGTAAGAAAAAACCACCAAACCCGGAGAATATGATATGTGTCACGTGTAAAGAAAAATTACCGAAACAATTTGCTTTGGCAAAATTACTCAAATGTAACGATATAAAGGATATTAACCAGGTCAAGTATATCAATCCATACAAATTGCTACTATCGTTTGAAAAGGAAGTGAGCGCGGATTTATTTTTGGCATGCGAAACGTTTTCGGAAATGGGGTGGAGATGTCAGAGGACGTGGGAAGTGGGCTTATCTTATGGAATTATAAAAGATATAGAATTAGATCTTACAGAAGAAGAACTATTGAAGAGCATTTCTAGCGAGATCGACATCCTATCAGTTAAGCGACTTAATCGAAGAGCCGAGGAAGGTTGGACACCAAGCGAGACTATTAAAATGGTATTTAAAGGCCCTACACTTCCGTTATATGTACATTTATTCGACGTTCGCATAAAAGTCGATCCGTTCGTTTTCCCTGTAACGCAATGCTCGAGATGTTGGAGATTCGGACATACGCTCAAAATGTGCCCATCACTCAAAATAGTGTGCCCAAAATGTAGCAAAAAACACGACAATTGCGAAACAACGACGTTTAAATGCGTAAATTGTGCCGGAAACCACATGTCTTTAGCTAAAGTATGCCCGGCCTACCTAAAGGAAAAAAGAATTAGAGAATTGATGTCGGAATATAACTGTACGTATCGTAAAGCGCAGTCTATGTATATTGCCCTGTCCCCTGTCCTTCCGGCTCAAACTTACCGCGCCGACTCTGAAATACAAGAGAAACGTAACTATGTATACGCCCCTACCCCGATTCTGCGGAGTTCGGCTGCGCTGCCGCCGCCGCCGCCCCCTCTGGCACGCTCGTACGCGAAAGTGGTGAGTCAGTCTAATAAAGAGCCGTCATCTATGACCCGGAGACATGGGGAAGAAAGACAGAGAAATAAACCAAAACAGAAGAAAGCAGGATACAAGAAGAAAACGAAACCCTTCGATGTACAGGAACAGATGGAGATTCCCTCAGGATCGGATTGTGAAACCACAAAGAGCACAGAAATAACTAGCAATGAAGAACAAGGAGATATCAGCGAGAACACGGAATCATTTCGAGAATTATTGGAAAAGCTAAAAAACATAATATTTATGAAAACATACAACTTACAAGACAAAATTAAGTGTGCAGTACAAACGATAATTGAATGGTTTATATCCTTTGCTATGAAATCAATTTCCGATTTTTCTTTGGTTAGGAAAATATTTAATACCTAATGGATCATAGATCCAAAAGAAAAATCCAAGTGAACCTTTTACAGTGGAATTGTAGAAGTTTACGTCCGAAATTAAAAGCGTTTGAGCAATTATTAATCCAAGAAAAAATCCACATTGCTGCATTATCTGAGTCGTGGCTAGATCCTGACAGTTACTTAAAAATTAGTGAATATAATATCTATCGACGTGACAGAGATGTCGCGTATGGGGGGGTTGCTATCCTTACGCATAAGTCTATCCAATCTCAAGTATGCCCAGTCCACTGTTTAAATCCCGGTTTAGAAATAATTTATGTGAAGGTATTTAACTGTGAACATATCGAAAACGTGATAGGTATTTACTGTCCTGCTGAAATTAGAACAACTCAGAGAGACTGGGACTCACTATTTTCAATAGCAAACAAGAATGCAGTAGTGCTAGGTGACTTTAATGGCCACCATACGAATTGGTCATATAAAACGGACTCCAGAGGTAAGCAAATTTTTGATGCATTAATAGATCATAATTTAATTGTTTTAAATGACGGAAACCCTACTCGTTTTCAGCTTGTGAATGGTAATCTCAGAACCTCTTCTCCAGACTTGTCTATGGTCTCTGCGGATATATCGTTAGGACTTAACTGGACAGTCACAAACGAATCTCTTGGGAGTGACCATTTGATAATTAAAATTTCTACCTTATGTGAATCCCTACCAAGCGCAGAGAAAAGAAGAAATTTTAAATCCGCAGACTGGAGTGCTTATAGGACGAGCCTGGAGGAGATTTTCTCAGATACTAATTTTGTGTTACCAGAGGACCACCAAGCTGCGTACGATCTCTTTTTATTACACATAAATAGGACTGCAGACGGGTGTATCCCCCATATTAAATACTGTCTGAACCCGGAAAAAAAATTCAAACCTAAATCGTATTGGAATGCAAACCTATCGAGAGCAGTAGCTAAGCGCCGATTAGCACTGGCAACGTTTAGGCGTAACCCTACCCCTCAAAATCATGATGCCCTTTTATTAGAAATTCGAGAAGCACAAAAGCTTATCCGAAAGGCACAAAATGAGGCTTGGCACAAATTTTGTTCGTCTATAGATGAATCTAGCTCCACAAGCGATATGTGGCATCGAATGCAATGGTTAAAAGGCTACAAATCTTCTAGGTCTTATGTAGATAGAGATAAAGTCGATGTTCTTCTACACAACTTGTGCCCAGACTATGCATGTACCCCTCGACCGTTTTTATCCTCAACCAATAACGAGTTAGAAGTCCCATTTTCCCTACACGAATTGGAAAAATGCATCAAGTCAAAAGACACGTCTCCCGGCTGTGACGATATATCATTTTCAATGATTAAAAATCTCCCCGTGGTGTGTAAGATCTTACTATTGAGTCTATATAATAAGTTTTTCACTGTCGGCTTCGTACCTATCCAATGGCGCGATATTTGTATTGTGCCTATTCCAAAGCCCGGTAGAGACCCTCAGTCGGCTTCCTCACTTCGACCGATCTCGCTCATGTCTTGTTTATGCAAAATATTCCATGCGATGTTGAACAAAAGGTTAGAATGGTACGTAGAGAAAAATGGTATGCTACCCGAAGAAACTATAGGTTTTAGAAAAACACGTTCTTGTCTAGATAATCTGAGTCAATTGGTCACTAGAATTCAGATCGGATTTTGTAAAGATCTAGTGACAGTTGGTTGTTTCATTGACGTCGACAACGCGTATAATAATGTTGATATACCTAGTCTAATATCTACTCTGGATCAACTTAGGGTTGGAGCAAAAATATGTTATTATATATGGAACTTTTTGAACGAAAGACATCTCAAAATAAAGATTAATAACACGTATATATGTCGCAACTCCGGTCGAGGCCTAGCACAGGGGGATCCCTTATCACCATTATTATTTAATTTGGCTACTATAAATATTTGTAAACGTATAAAAGATGTATTTATTTCTCAATACGCCGATGATTTCGTATTATATATATCTCACAAAAAAATTGAAGTCGCGGGACGAATTTTACAAAAGGCATTACATCTATTTTCTGAACTTCTTTTCAACATAGGTCTAGATGTCTCCACCGCTAAGAGTAAGGTCTGTATTTTCAGAAAAGGCACTAATAGAAGAGTCGTAGATCTTAAGATAAAAGGCACATCTTTACAATCAGTAGAAAACGTGAAATACTTGGGAATGTGGTTAGATCGGTCTCTTAGGTGGGGTAAACATATTAATGAAACAATGGAAAGGTCTTTAAAATTTCTCAATCTATTTAAAGTTTTAGCGGGTTCGGGGTGGGGCGTACACCCTAAACATCTGAGACGCCTATATATTTCGATAATAAGGAGTCGATTAGATTACGGTAGTTTCTTATACGATGTAGGTTGTCAATATAAATTATGTAAATTGGATAAAGTTCAAAATCAATGTATGCGGGTTATTGGTGGGTTTATAAAGAGTACTCCACTGCACGTCATGGAGAGCGAACTATGCTTACAGCCACTGTATATTAGGAGACGGTATCTAGCTGGCAAATTTTGGCTAAAGTCTAAATCTCTGCAAAGTAATATAATGATTACATTACTAGACGAATTAACAACACTTTGCCAAAATCAACGATGGAAAAGGAAAAAGGAACCTCTGCTAATATCAGTCCATAGAGTTCTTAAAGAAGTACCTATCCATGTCAGTGAACAGCTGGAAATGTTCTCGTTAAGTACGTGGGTTAGCAATATAGATTTGTCAGAAGTCGTAAAACCAAACTTGAATGTTATTGCTAAACCTAAAAGACAGTATAATTCCTTACAATTAAAGGTGTGTTGTTCTCATTTTATTGATGATCAGTATGCAGGATTTTATAAAATCTTCACTGACGGGTCTAAGAGCAACGAGGGAAATGGGTGTGCTTTTCTGGATTCACAGTTAGATACCTTCATGAAATTCAAAATTGAGGCTAGTATCTCGATCATGTTTGTGGAACTATTGGCTATTGCAGAGGCGTTATCTTATGTTGAGTCTGTTACATTTGATAAATGCGTAATTATGACGGATTCCAGAAGTGCCCTTCAACATTTGACTCGGTGCACCGTGACAGGTCGTGGCACACCGATTGCTTACACAATATTGAACATGATTCAAAAAATTAAATTTAGTTCTCGAGTCATAGTTTTACAGTGGATTCCATCTCACGTAGGTATTACGGGAAACGAGAGGGTCGATGTCTTGGCCAAGCAAGGAGCTGTGGATGGGGTTACGGTTCCGGTTTTACCGTTCTTTACCGATTGCCTATTCACAATAAAAGATCATTGTTACAATCTATGGAATGAGTACTTTGACAAAAGGTCAAAAGAAAAAGGCATTTGGTACAGGACGATACAATCGCAGCCGTTCAAAACCCCTTGGATTGATGATTGCTCATTGAGTAGGCGCGACATTGTTACAGCTCTGAGGACCCGCTCCGGACACATTCCATTGAATAAATTCGCGTTCATGATGGGCAAGGTCCCGTCCCCAAACTGCGAAGAGTGTGACGTAGTGGAGGACATATACCATGTGCTAATGGAGTGTGTGCGGAATGGGGCTCTCAGAAGACAAGCATTTGTTGACTCCAACATGTGGGAGGTTGGTGTGTGTAACAGCTCACTAGCGTCCCCCATGTCGGACCAGGCTAAAGCAATGTACAAACTTGTTAAATTTGTATGTAAGTAGTTAAGTTTACCATTGAAATGTTATCACAGAGCGTCATGGTCGCGCAGCGACAAAGCTCTTAAATAAAGAAAAAAAAAAAAAAAAAAAAAAAAATGTCACGCCCGACGCGACCGTTATTTTCTTGAGTTGGAAATAAACAGGACGCTACACCGTACCACCTGGCATCAATTTGTAAAATGCCAAGATCTACCTAACCTAAATGTCAGTACTCAGTAGGTTAGGTTAGTATCGATTATTCCCGTTATTCCCATTCGATTATCACCACAGTTATGGAGGCCACACACGCTATGGTCTACCGGAGAGGTGTACCTGTGCAGGTAGACCGGAACGTGTGTGGGAATAGACCCGTGCAGTTGTTTGAACCTGCGCAGGCGACCGGCGCAAGATCGAAAATCAATTCTTTCGAGTGACACCGTACGGTGTACCTGTAAAGGAACTGAAGACCGCTCCGGTACACCGGAACGTCCCCATACACGCGGTTGACCTGCGCAGGCGAACCTGCACAGGTAACCTCTCCGGTAGACCGTAGCGTGTATGGCTTTACACTACTCTTTTTTTAAGTTGTGCTGTACTCATGTACCTACCCGAATGTTGGGCAGAACAGTGACGTTTTTCAGTTGTGCCAAGTAAGTATAATGTAATAGATAAACTGAATTCAGGGACAAACTTGTCTTTGCCGTTCGAAAACTATTGTCTCCATACATCGACATAGGTAGCGCTCAGTTTACCAACTGCAAATAAGTAGTGCTAGTTCACAATAAAGCACGCACGCACAGTGCTGGTGCGTAGGTCTGTCCTAAGGTACCATTCCGCAGCCGACCGCAACAGCAGACGACGTGTCGCCGCGACACTACTGGTTTCTATGTATTTCTATGAAATACCGTCACGCCATGGCCCACGTAGTGGCGAAAAGCGGCCGGTGGATAGATTACTGCATTGAATGTATCGGAGGGATGTTAGATAAATTGGATGAGGTATGTGTGTTATTGTATGCCAGGATATGTGTGCTGTTGTATGCCAGAATATGTGTGCTACTGCTATTGTATGCCAGGATATGTGTGCTAATGCCAGGATATGTGTATTATATTATGTCAGGATATTTGTGCTATTGTATGCCAGATCGCATGTGTGCTATTATATGCCAGGATCGCTATGTGTGCTATTGTATGCTACTATCGCGGCATATGGAAGTCCATCGTCTCTACCTACCCCTGCGGGGAAAAAAGGGCGTGAGCTTATGAATGAATGACCTTCCGCACCCTACCCGCTTGTTGCGGCTACATACAAGTCGACTGCTGTTGCTCTCTGCGGTCGGCGGCGGAATGGTACCTTTACACGTAATAGTCATTGTAATGACTGTCACACCACGTTGCATTACTCGGCAATATTGTAACATTTCGTCAGTTGTGATAGCGCTTATCAACGATGACCCATTCTGAACTTGGCAAATGGGTGGTACGATTTATAAGGAGGCACTCCCTTCAATTGAAATGGTTAGCGTTGATTTGTTTAAATCAACATCTTTAGGTCACCTCACATAGGTATAAGTTGTCAACACAAAATTCACTAACGGAAATTAATTGCCGACTGAAAAAACCGACTGCCAAAAATCTAAGCTGCTTTGATTGAATTTTTATAGCCTATGACAATATGAGTGACATAGGCCCCATGTCACTCATACAATCAAGACGAATCTAACGACACCTCATAATGTTAAAATCAAGCGTTCAGGCTGCAGCGCGTGCCAAAGAATTAGACATAATTACAATACATAAGTACATACTTACATCCATACACTCGAAAAACATAACCCTACTTCTTGCGCAGTCGGGTAAAGCCGTTGGCTGTGAATGTGATGAAACATCTAATTTCCGAAAAAAATAAAAGGAGAAAACATTACCCTTCTGTCAATCTGGTAAAATTGACGGTAAAGAAATTACAACTTAACTTTCGCCAATTTTTCAGGATTCCTAAATATAATTTCTTAATCTCCAAAAAATTTGTTACCGCGCGTTTGGAATGAAATTCGATGTAGATACTTAGGTGATGGAAAAAATTCAAAGAAGCAAAAGACCATTAAAATGTGGCAAACATTTCAATGGAGCTTTGCCCCACCTACAAAACTACGTGACCACTTAAGCTGTACTACCTAATTACCTATCATTTTGTTGGGGACTTATTACAGGTTTCACTCTCGCAACTCCTATAGAAGAATAACAAAAACAATGAATAAATCGCTTCGATTTCTTACTATTTTCTGAATTCATAATTAAGCTGTTTTTTTCGAATCGCAACTTGTACAAAACTTTATTTTAAACCAATAATTTTAATAAAAAACGGAGATATTTTTACATTTATTCGTTATCTTGTACAACTTGCGGTTGATGGTGGGGCAGAATCTGGCATTGTCATTTTACAGCTAGGCAACTGAATTCTTTAAAAAATACCTATATTTGGTGCCCCATAATTTCGAGATATCTTATTTAGGATATTCCCAAGGCTGAGAATGATGGATAACCGCTGATATGCCATCCAATAGGTTAACAACAAGGCTGTGAATACATAAGTGATTGATCAGACTTCATTCTACCAAAACAACTTATGTAACTTAGAAGAGTTATTTTTGTGGTTGATACGTAGATATTATACCTTGCAAAGACTATGGCCGATGTCCATACTTATACAGATTTGAGTATAAGTGGAGTTTGAGTTCGGTGTTACAACTGTCAGTTTTCTTTCATACTTACTTACAATTTGTACAGTCGTAAGTGCGTGAGTTCGTGCTCAGTGGGGTGACCGCGACTTCCATCGTTATCGTAATCGCTTTCAATTTGACACATGGACGCTATACTTTGCTGCTAAGTTTTTGCAAGTATTAACAAACTACAACGAAATGCAGCAATGTATATCGTCCAAGTGTCAAAATGAAAAAGATAACGATTGAAGTCGCGGTCACCCCCAACTGTCTATGAATGACTATCGACCTTAGATAGGTATAAAGTAGGTTAAAATCAAATTAGATACCTACCTACTCTTTAATAAGCTCGTCCCGACATCATTGAAGAGTTGATCAAAAACTTTTATTTACGTAAGAGCTTTACATGTTACATTACAATGTCTAGAAACATAATCCGTAAGTTTAAAAAAAGCGTCCAAAAACGCCCATCGGCCTTTATGGATTTTTTGAGTTAGGTACAGTTCACGGCAGCTAAGCACAAAATGGTTGACACGAAATTAACCAAATACTACAAAATCTACAATTGTACAGTCGAAAGCACATCAAGAACATACGACTGTAATCGGTATAGCGAAGTGAGAGCTGCGCTGCGCGTGACGGCGGCGGCGCGGCGCTCGGAGGATCTCAAATTCTCGATATATCGTATGTTGAAGTAACTAAAGTTGAATTCAAATTGGTACTAAATTAGTCCTTTCGCCGCCGCTCCGTCAGTCTACGCTGACGCTAAGTGTTCAAATCGTAATATCTGTCAGGTCTACCGTCACGAACTGCCGCTATTATGTCCCAACCTAATTGTCGGGAACTGTACCTATCTTTTATTTCAAGTGGGCTTATAAGTTATTTCTATTAAATGCTATCGACCGCATCTAAACGTGTTTTATCTAAATCACGTATATTAAGCTCTGCCGAATATGCAGTCCACGCCCGTCGTTATTCGTTTCGTTACGTTATCTGATAGATAACGGTTATCAATATACTTACGAAACGTGGCTCATATTACCTACTTATTAAAATTGAGGATTATGTTTAATCCAGGACATGGTTAAAATAAAATGTTTCGTCACTACAAAACCAATACCTACGTAGATATTGTAACTACTTCGGCAATTACAATATGTAATGCGGATATAGGTACATACAACAATAAATATCTTTTATAAAATGGACTATGGATTCGATGATATGATTGTAACGTAATTATAATAATCCTTCAGAGAACCAAGGTTGTCACATAATTTAGCAAACTGTAAGTATTGACTTTAACTTAAAGATGTGTTTTTGTGGGTAGGTAGGTAGGTAACCTACCAACCATAAAATAATTAACACATTATTCATGTAAGTATACGAGTAAGACCGACTGACCTATTATTGTTTGGAGGTGAACAGGATTTTTGTTAAATAATGTTAACTAAAACACAATGTGTGGTTTTTATTATAATTTTATTTCGTAATCATAAATTTTATCCCATCAAAAAGAAAAAAAAAGTACCTAATTAAGAACTAACAATTTTATTGAGAAATCAGTGAAAGTAATTTTACTTCGATGCAATACAAGATTTGCTATCCTGATAAAGACTCGTAAATTAAAATTATATTCATTTTTGTGCCCATTCTATCCGTATTCTTATTTCTAGACTTTAGTATACCCCAAGAGGTAACAAATATAATTTTAATTCACATAAAATCCTTAGAAAGGAACATGTAACCCTCAACCTCAGATTGATTTCATAAGAAATTAGGTAATCAGAATAATAAATAATAGCTTGAAAAGTATTGTCTTCCAAATTCGACTTTTTATTGATATGCCAAATGTTGGATTTAGGAATTCAGAAAGAATGAAGTTTCAAATCTCGACAAACATTTTTACAATCGATAGAATATACATTTCCACATAGGTACACTTGTTTAAGACATGGTCTATACGTAACTTTTATGAGATTTTCAATAAATTTATGTCACAAGTTATGAAACTTGTAACTTTATTGTTATTCCCGTAACAAATAGATTTTAAAGCAAAGTAATTCCTTTTCACATTTTAGATAAATATAATAATGTACTTTTCAAGACATCAATGACATTTCCAATTAGACATTTTTTTTCCATTAGACAATCCTCAGTTTTGAAAATATACATCACAATACTTTTTTTTCATTTTCTTTCTCATAAAATCTTTACTTTACACTTATGAACACTTACAACAATTTAGAATATATTTTTTATTTTTATTTATTTTTATATCTAATGCAGACCACAGAATAATTTTGTGAATTTAATTGTGCCTAAATTTATTGAATTTTGAATGAATATAAATTGGTTTTGATTGAAGCTTGTAATACCTACTATCTACAAATAAATAATATGAACTCTACAAAAATATATTACAAGTTATGATTGGAATGTGATTTTTTTGTAAAGTGAAGGCAGACAGTACATTATTAGACACAATTTTTTAAGTTACTGATAATTATTGTATGTCGAAAACAAAGAAATATATACAGGGACATTAATAAGGTTAAGATTTTCTCAAAAAACTTCACTAATAGATAGTCTAAAGTACCTATTATACAGGGTGTCCCACAGACATACGATATACCGAAAACCAGGGATCGGTGACATCAATATCTACCCATTTAATGCCAAAAAGTACCACAAGGTAGTTGTAGGTACATTTCCCGAAAATCGTTAAAACTGAAATAACTCGGAAACCGTTACACTTCGGATAACCCTATCTAGCATTCAGTGGGTAGATATTGATGTCACCGATCCATGTATTTCGGTATTTCGTCTGTCCGTGGAACTCCCTGTATATGTAATTTGAATTTTATAAATCATTCTATTCGTTTTTGACAAAATATTATACTTTAATTTTCTCCCTGTATTGTTTTCTGTGATTTAAACCCTATATAGGGTGTAACATACTACCGAAAGGTTCAGCATCCATAAGAACACCTTTCATTACAAGTTTTATTTTTCGCGAAAAAAATGGAAATCCATTCATTCCTAATTTTTGAACAGAAAGTCGTACAGTTGTTTATTTGCCACAAAGAATTTAATATTCTTTAAACTACCATTTTACTATACTCTTTATAAGCATTGAAAATGAGATTCAATACAAAACTAATGAAAATCTGCCAAGTTGTGAATATGTAGAAACAGGAAATTTGTTGTAATAACAGAATGAAACTCATAGGTAGAGTAAGTAGAGCATTGAAACTGTGTCACTCCTTGCACAATATAGTTTGTAAGTTGCTATTTTGATGCACTATAATGTTAAAATAAGGATTTAGTGTGATTATTTCTACATATTCTTTAACTCTAGCATCTTTATACATTTGTTATGATAATTTCATTGCAATTTTATCTACAATTAGATAATAAACTGATTGGCAAATGAATGTGACTTTGATTACAATGATTGGAAGAACAATCGAGATTTAAACATGTGGTCCGGCCTAAATCTAAATACCTAAACACAGTGTTAGTTTTAATAACACTGGCCTTATTTTAGTGCAAGGAACATAAACAAAAACGTAAATTAAGTACACAATAATTATACGAAAAAAACTATAGTGTGTTTTATCAAAAACAAACATCAAAGCTTGCATAGAAAAGGTGTACTAAAGGTGATCTAGAAACGTGTTACACTTCTGTGCCAAGATTGTGTTAGAAGTTAAAATGAAAATAACACTACCCTCTTATGATATTAATATGATCCTATTCAAATAAGTTTTAAAATAAATAAAACCCAGCATTCCCCTAAATATTACCTCAATGTGTAGTTTAGTTACTATTACCATACACTATTAATCTTATCAGCCTCTTTAGGTTTTAATTGATAACAAAACTGGCAAATTTCCTGCTAATTAAAAAACCTGGTACAAAAATGCATTTAAAAAATATAAAGTGAAGCTATGAATGTTTGTATTCTACTTAAATTTATCTATGGTCTACTATCACATTTGGTATGGGGAGGGGCTAGAATGCGATGGATGACGGAGGCATGGAGCATTCCCCTACGGTCACGCGATACGATGCGAGCTCACTGATCCCATGGTAATGCACGAACGCTGCCACAATCACCAATACGTGGAAAATCTGATGTGACTGGAACCAGATATCACATTTACCTGGGAACCAACGCTCAGGAACACGCAGAGCGTAGAACATAGCCCCCAAAATATACAGTAGTCCCATCAACACTAGCCATCCTAATGACGCCTTACTGACTTGACTAAACCAGCCCTCAGTGACCCCGTAATGAATTGCAGGAACAATACCCGACAGACCAAAACCCATAAACACTCCCGCTCGAAGAGGTCGTAGGCGAGGCTCCGAGAACTTGTCCCAGAGCGACACTATTATAGACAAAATTCCTAACACTACCACTACAGATAAGTAGATAATTTTCGGTCTGTAGTGGCAGTAGAAACTGTAATACAACCATGGGACGAACGACCCCATAATGAGGAGTGCGATCCCACAGTAATCCAACTTAGAGAACAGCTTGCCGACCATCTCCGAATGACAGTAAAGGGTATGGTATGCGAACGAGAAGCCGAGACAGATGATAGCACCAACAAAGAACACCCCGAAGATCATTTTCTCTTGCATTTGAATCTCTATCGCAGGACGGGATAAGAAATAGATTGCTACACCGATAAAAGCTAAGCAACCGAGTAAATGTGTCCAGATATTGCCAGTTTCGGTGTGAATGCGGAAGATTGAGGCGAAACACGCGCTGAAGGAAGGCAGGGGCGGTCTGTGTCCTTTATGTAGGTAGTCATTGTCTTGCAGCCAGCGGGGTAAATGTCTGAAGTGGCAGACATTCCACGATGCCTCCCACACTTTACGGACGAATTCCTCCGCTTGCTCGGCTGCGTTGTGCGCCAACGCTCCCAGATCGATTTCATCGGACAGCACGCCAGCTTTCAACACTTCAGCCATCTCCGCGTCGAGTAGATGCTGGTCCTCTGGCGTAGACGGTAAAGGACAGCCCTCTTCTTCTTCTTCGGCGAGGACCTCGTCCAACTCGTCCATCTGAGAGGCGAGGCTCTCCGCTTCCGGATCCCATCCTTGCCGTCTTCGGAGTCCGTCTGAAGAGACACTGTGCGATCCCGTATCGGAATCCAACTCCCACATGGCTGCCGTCACTCGCGCGAGGCGACAACCATAAATTAAAATGCACCTTTCACGGACAGTTATTTCACGAGAAATCCAATTACGTCACGGAAGTGAACCACGCACTGTGCGACAATTTGTCGAGTGCCAGCACCGCTAACCCATGAAGTTTGGCTTTCACTTGGATAATATGTTCACTAGAATTTGTTATGTGAATTTTTAGAGACAAAGGTCATTATTTCAACCGTTCACTGAATCAATTAGAACAGCTGCAAAGCTGTCGACCGTCCGCCATTCTCCATTTTCCGAATCTATCTCTGTCTTGCGTTGCGCGCTGGCTGCGCTGTTGGCATTCGCAGCCACACACACACTGACACTCGCATACAAGCTCACAAGCTGACGCATTTATTATCATAGTGACGTGATGTGCTTCAATAAAAATATCGGTTCCAAAAATACTACTAGTACACAAAAGTTTTACACAAAGGCCAATTGCGTGAACCTCATCTAAAGGGCCTAATACAGTATATCTTATCTTATCCTGATTGGGTGCCAATGTGGCGGCACTTCGACCCATTGGGATCTTTTGTGCTCTCCCCTTTCCTGTATGCTCCTTCCTTCTCCCTAAAGATATAACTAGGTCAATAGGTCCGCTATGCAGCTCATGGGAAGGAGCCTGTAGTCTTCTGGTTCCGGATAGGCCGACCCCAGAAGGCTCATTCGCTTTCTAGCCAGTATTTAGTAGTGCTGGCGCATGACAGACCAGCGGCCATTGTATACATGGGGCATTGGCGCGCGGTGGCCGACGCTGACCCATGATGTCGAACTTGTCGGTTTTTCACGCACACACCAAAGGAATGTTGGCTCAGCATGGCCGGTAGCGTTTACACATTGGCCTATTGCGGACATTTAGATGCAAATAACAGTGATAAAAATAATCCTCACTATTTATTACTTTTTTACGGTACACACTTCTACAATAGCTGCATGTAGCATACAAATTGCCGCGGCCGTGATTACTTCGACGTCCGTCGCGAGTGCATCAATCGAGCAATGGGCCATTGTGTGAACACTTTCTCGCCGACGGGCCATGCTGGCCGGTATTGGCGCATCGCCGTGCATGGCCCAGCATGGGCCAATTTGTATGTACTAGGCATTTAATGAGTCTTGTTGTTGAATAACCAATCTTTAAAACTTGAAAGCACAAGATTAAAACAAAAACTTGAAAGTGAAATATTGTAGCCCTTTTCAATTTTCTAATATTCATGGGTCATTATTTGACCGGAGTAGTACACAATAAGTTATAAAATGTACTAAACGTATTTGTAATGTGAATTCAAATTAATTTTGGCCGTTGGCATTGGGCCATGCATGCCATAATAATAGTAAAAAATCAATGACATTTTTATTTGACGCATCAGTAAGACATTAGCTAACGCCATCTATTTCTACTAAAAAAAGCTGGACATTTTTAATTAACGCCTTATTGTAAGATGAAATTAAAAGACGCTCTAGTCACAACGGTATTAACTATTTAATTGTTTCAGTTCCGTCAGCAGGGCAGCCAGGCAAATAAGTTTATATTGTAACTATGTAACATGTTATTGTGATTAGTATCGTTATTATTGAGACTAGGGACAACACTACGACCTTGCATACTTGCTGTATTCTGATTGGTCAGTCAGCCATTACGTCAATAATTCAACCAATTGCAATTGACACTAGGATCTTCCGAAATATAACCTGAAAAATCTAGGAAACACAAATAGTAATGTCTTTTTGAATTACAAAACATCACATGATACTTGTTATCTGTACTTACTTTTTGAACATGTTGTTGGTCTTGATGCACTAACTTCAAAAAAATCGCAATCCGACAAAAGTATAAACACTATACTTTGATTTGACTGAAGTTGTCAATTATTGACATTCCCCAATCGCCCAATGAGCACCCAATTTTATACTGATTTTCTATTGGTTATACAAGTGCGGCAAAGTTCAGACTATTGAATGTTCAGATACACGCACGCCAAAAGAAGTGTATTCGTCCTCTTTAATGGCCCTGGATGCAGTTCTTTTGGCCGAGGCAATCGTTTACTTATTGACATTGACTTACAATATTATTACTTATGTAATTTCCACAGTTTTATTAAGTAATTTTATGTATTATCAATTATTTATAATAAGTTCAAATTCTAAAGCAAAGCTAAAGCCGTAATGAAATTGGCTCAAAAAGGAACTTTAGTTTGGGTATCTAGAGTGTGACCTAGAGTCATAAAACGGGAATTAAAAAAAAAGTTATAACCTCGTGCGAATTTCGATTTTTTCTCTTGCTTGTGATTATTTCATTTCTCGAGTGATAATAAATTAGAGTGATACCTACGTACACTGAAGAAGAACAATTTACAAAACCACGACGACAATGTCTGCTCTGCTAGAAGTTTTAGTGACCTGTGATTCGAACAACACATTATGGACTTGCTGTGTTTGGGATTCGCACACCGGTACCAGTCTAATGACCTATAAAGGTGGCGGAACCGCCGAATCTAGGACCCTGTCATTCATCGGCGATGACTATATAGTAGCTGTAGAGAAAACGAAGCCTATACTTCACATTTGGCCTTTGAACTCTCAGCAAACTGTGCAGGGAATGCGTTTCATTCTCCCAGGTAAAGCGACCGCTTTCGCCGTCACACGAGATGGCTGCTACTGTATCGCTGGAATCGACGAGAAGGTCTATGTATGGCAAATCGCTTCGGGTAATTTATTAACAATCATAACTCGCCATTACCAAAAAGTAGTGCTGCTAAAATTCACGCCGGACGGGCAGTATTTTGTATCGGCAGCAGAAGACGGGATGGTGATGGTGTGGTCATTGGCAACGGTAGCGGCTCATCCAGAGGTTGCCCATGCGACACAGACATCAGCCGGCCAGCATGACCCAGTCTACATCTTCTCCGACCATTCCTTACCTGTGACAGACTTGTGTATAAGTAAAACAGGCATGCACGGGCGACTCGCCACTGTCTCCAGCGATAGATCCTGTAAAATATATGATCTAGCTTCCGGAGAGCTGCTTTTGAATCTAGTCTTTGATGTGGCGTTATCGTCTATCACAATGGATGTGTTAGAATTAAACATTTTTGTGGGAACGACGGATGGGAAAATTCATCAGTTCAGTCTGACCAACCCGCCACGAAACAGGGATTTACTAGTCAACACTGACAACAATTGTCCTACATTTTTCTCCCATACCAAAGCTATCACCTGTCTATCAGTGTCCCTTGATGGCGAGACACTTGTGTCAGGTTCTAATGATGAGCAGGTAATCTTGTGGCATATTCGGAGCAAGCAACCTATAAGGAATATAAGGCACAAAGGTCCAATAACTAATGTTCTCTTCACAGTTAATTACCCAGCAATTTTCAAACAGGATTTTTCTCCGACTGTAATTTTGCATAGCCTAGAAAGAACATTAGAAAAGGATGCCGATGATATAACAGAGATAGAAGTGCTTGTGAACAAGAACATTGAATTCTGGCCTGAAGCTAATGATGATGTCCATGAGTCAAATATAGTTTCAAAAGAAATTGAAATTGAATACAAGCAAAAGGAATTGGCACTGAAGGAGGAATTGGAGAAGCTGAGGAAAATCAATGCAAACTTATATGCATTTTCGATAGATAAGGCATTGAACTCTTCGCCTGTGTCTCCTTCTAATAATACTAGTAATAAGAAAAAGAAGAAAATGAAATAGATTTATGGTTTATAATTTTATATTGAGTGAGTGGTATTTTATTTCCTTAATTATGTCCTGATATAAAACCCAAAATATCACATAGGTAGGACGGATTTTATATGATTTTTGTTTGTGTTATCTCTACCAATAGAAAAGCCCAGTAATCAATGACTGCTAGAAAGGCTTACAAATCACTGAAAGGCTGTGTCTTATTCTTGTGGGGATTAGGCACATCATACGTACATTACAATACATAGGCACAAAGCAAGTAACTAATAGTATACTCAACAAAGATAAGATAATATACCTACTAAGGAACCGCTTGGTAGGTACAAATCTACAGTACAAATCGTAGAGGGTATAATGACAATGCCAGATTCTGCCCCGCCATCAACCGCAAGTTGTACAAGATAACGAATAAATGTAAAAATATCTCCGTTTTTTATTAAATTTTTTGGTTTAAAATAAAGTTTTGTACAAGTTGCGATTCGAAAAAAACAGCATAATTAAGAATTCAGAAAATAGTAAGAAATCGAAGCGATTTATTCATTGTTTTTGTTATTCTTCTATAGGAGTTGCGAGAGTAGTAGAAAATGATACTGATTATGCAATATGAAACCTGTAATAAGTCCCCAACAAAACTATAGGTACAGCTTAAATGGTCACGTAGTTTTGTAGGTGGGGCAAAGCTCCATTGAAATGTGGCAATATATGTCTTTTGAATGTTCCCGCGAAAAAAGATTTTTATTTTGTTATAGGCATTGGTTACGGGTGAGTACAGCCAGAATATGAGCAAATGTTTGCTCAAGCTCAAATTCAATGTTCATTGTCTGCTTTTTATGACGTTGTAGTTATAGATTCTGTACAAAGCTTGCAGTGGTAGTTAAATTTTTGCCAATACGCTCACATGTCTGGCGCGCCTAAGATTCAAATTGGTCAAGAAAATGATAAGCACAAATACTAGCAAACCCATTACTACAAATTATTATCACTCACTTATATTGTAGAAGTCTGCAATTAGACCGACAGTCTCGGCCGATTTCTTCAACAATATAAGTGAGTGATATCCGTTTATATATAATAATTTGTTTTCAAAAAGTTACAGCGAAACGATAGCACAAACGGATCATTTTTTCGAAAAAGCAACGGTCAAAGATAATGTAATACTACGTCCAAGATACGTCACTAGGAGGAAACGAAATGACAATCGAAATTGGGCTGGCAAAATTAGGTTTTAAATTTTCAATTTCAAATTTGGAAGCATCAAAATTTCAGAATTACCACAACTGCAAAATATAATAAATTTGTTATGTTGGCTACACTGTAGCCATTGTACCCCCCCCCCCCTTCTCCCCCCGGCCGCGCCGCGCCACGACGACCCTTCCCCTCTGCCTCGCCCCTCTCGCCTTCCCCCCGCCCCGCGGCCCTCCGCCGACCCCGCCAATTCCCTTATCCCTTTCAAATATTCATATCAATATCATACATAATCAAGAAAAAATAAAACCTCTGTAGGGCATAAAAAGCTTTAATAACTTAACATTTAAGTATAATTGTATTATGATGATACTACAACGATTGATTGTCTTGATGTAGGTACCGCGCCGCGTTTCGTCCGTCTCCCTGAGGTCCGTCCTGTAACAAAGTTATTTTGTACTGACATATTTATTAATATTACGCGCATTGGCTAACTCAACAGTAGGAATTATGCTAATCTCTCAAATGCATATTATCTCACAATAACATAAAATACTAGGTTTAGAACATTTTTACTGTTATTCATAAATATTCTGATGGGTGTCGATAATGTACAAATCATTTGTGTTAAATCATTTTATCAAATACTTACAGTTTGAATTCCTTTGGTGTTATTCTGTTGACATGCAATTGTAGAAATCATTTTCGCATCTGAGCTCAATTCATATTACAAACATAACATTAATTACACTATAATTTATTAAAATGAGAAAATTGTGTATTAACAAATGCATGACGGACTTAGATATTTTCATTTCAAAATGGTGGATGGATTGGCGGCAAAATGCCGCGTGTCTGAGTAGGTCTTTTAAAGTGCGCGAGTAACTTCACAAAATTCAAGTCATTTTAAAATAATTTAAAAATACTATATATAGGTCTTAAATAATCCAAAATTCATTGTCGCGGATGATAAAGCACAAAACATTATTTGTTATTTTCTTCATTTTCGCTTCCGCAAACCGGTGTTTATGGTCATTTTTTATACAAAATTTGCACCCTACAATTATTAAAAAAAAAGGACCATAGGAAACCTAAACCCATACAAATTCCCGAGAAACCCTCGTTCAATGCATCAATGCCGTTGTATGAAAGTTGCAGCACACTGGCAACGGTATCAATCCGTCAATCGAAACATCAATCCCTTTTTATTTTTTACTGGCAACACCAAACGAACCGTCAAAACGTCATCCCGCCCGCCCGCACCCCTCAAACCAACGCATTTCAATTTTCTGTTGCAAAAACACACGTCTATTTTCATTGTGAGTTTAAAAATTACTTCAATATGCAGTGAAATAGTTGTTTTTCATCCAATAGTAAAGTTCATGACATGGTTTTATGACATCTTCCGCGGAGAAGGTAAGCTAAAAGTGGTTACACGACCAGCTATAAAAATAAACTTTTGCGTCACAAAACATTCTTATTTTGTTTACTATTTATTTTCAGTTAGGAGGCGAATATGTCGAAGGCCGTGGTTATCCCTGAGTGTAAGAAGGATATCGGGGGTATGAAGGAAGAGATTTCTATATCTCCCACCGAGAAAAGAGATGGTGCCATGGGATTATTTAGCAGATTGCTGAGATTCGAATCTCTGAAGAGAAGTGTAGTACCGGAGAGTCCCACATCTACGGAGCCGCCAACGACCTATTATGGAGTGTATATTCCCTGTGAGATCAAGAAAGGGCCCGATGAAGGTATGTCTGAATAATAAAACCTTTTCTACATAATGTCTGCATGATTCCTACATGTTTTCCTCATGTTTACATGCTGCTTTCTTATCTTTATTTATCTGAAAGATAGGTTTGTACATTGTAGCTATGTGAGATTTTGTTAAAAGTAGGTCAGGGATTTTAAAACAAAAGTTTTTAACGTTTTTTTTTACAAGGATGTTTGGAGCCCATGATATCAATGAAGAGGACTTCTTCCTGGCAGTGGGCAATATTGTTTAACCATTTGAACGCCAAAGATGGCCATAGCCGACAACTAATCGTTACATGAACAACATTTACGGATATCACGACAAGTTATCATGTCAAATTATTCTAACATGTCATGTGTCGTGGCGTTGAGGGCGCACCACTTTCTAACATGACGTGGCAGTTAATCAATAAAACTGTAATCAAAACCTTAGTAATAAATAAAAGCTTTTATATAAATAAATAAAAATATGTTTAAAACATATTTATCATGCCAATGAAGGCTAAATTGTCCAAGGCTACTGATCCGTGTATTTAGTATGTATGTCATGCTATTGTGTGCTAATGAGACACTCATTGAAGTAATACCAATTACCTACTACTACAGTAATCAGATGTCAGTAATGAATGAGATAAATAAATCTTGTTTAGGTAATTAAGTATGTTGTTGTGGTTTACCTACTTGCTTAATGTTGCTTAACTTATTCGATTAGATTTTTATTTCAACCAGTACACACATACACATGACCTTGGCCATAAATATGAAAAACAATTTATGTATTTTATTATTTTTCACTCACAAACATTATTTTCCATTACTACACTTATTGAGCAACCAAGGTGTGAAATTATATTAAAAAACTCAACCATATCTGAGGAGTAATAATACCAAGGAATTGCACCTGTACATACAGGTGCCTATTCATAAACGTGATTTGAAGTTACGCCACCGTTTAAGGTGTCCCTTTCAACCTTTTTTAACAAAGTGTGAAAGGGATATCTACATGATTTAAGGGAAGTGAGGTTTAACTAGGTTTATGAATAACAGCAACAGCATCATTCTCAACCCTGAAATTGTCAGAATCTACAAATGATGGAGCCATAATGTCAAATTAGAATTTATAGTTCAATAACTTCTGTGGCTCCCAAACTAGGATACCCTGTACTTTAGGAACCTAGGTCTTTCATCCTTTAGGGTACTGTAGTACTGAGAGAAAGGTTGGCAAGAAAGAAATCCGCGCCATGGGGTGGTACGAGGCGGTGCCAAGCGTACCGGAGTGTACGAGGTGCCGCCGCCTAAGTAAGGGCCCGGGCCCACGGACGCAGTGCGCGAACCGCACGGCGCCCGAGCGGCTCGAGGCTCAGACGGGGAGGAGGAAGGTGATGGATGAATGAATTATACATTGTGGGCTAGTACAGCCCACAATGGGGACTGCTCGGGCGCCAGTCGGGTCGCGGATGTATCACAGTTTCCCGTGGCTCGGCAAGAATGGCACGAGGTGGAACACCCCAGGACGTTTAGTCGGTATGCTGCCCCTTCAGGGCGTTGAGCCCGACATAACCAACACGCTCCCCCGGGCGTGGTGACACATGATTTGCATGTTTTACCTGGGTAAAAAAAAAGAGGGTACTGTAGTAAAAATATTTACAGAAGACGTACAAAGGCAGTGACACATGGTTAACCCACATTTTGTTCCACAGAAACACTCCATGTATACAAGGACAAGTCTGAAGCCCTGGAGATAGTCCGAAGATACAAGTTGGCGAGGTTCAAGATGTTCCAAAACCGCCAGGACGCGGTCTCCTTCGCGCTGCGAGGCGCCGAGCCTACCGACACCACAGATGGGAATGACAGCTGTGAGTCTGCCATAATATGTACGGCATACTTAACAATAGGGAATTAGACTCATTTTTTTATTGCGTCAATCAACTCTCATATTCCTGCTTTAGAGAACTGTGAAATCAGTTTTTCGATATCTCAATTAATACCAAATATATTAAGCGGTTAGGTCAAGTGGTGGGGGGATGCTCCATCTCTTTTTAGCAAAACTTCTATTCTTTAGTATGAAGTTTGTATGGCGTTACCTATCTTCATTTCCATCCCAGTTCTAGTATTTTTCAGTAAGGGAGTTGTCCTACACCCGGCAAGTAAACGGAATGTACTATCTATTGTACGTTTTTTGCGCGAAAAAATAGCCTATGGTTGCTCGCAGCGCAGAGCTACAAAACTATACTCGCCACTCGCCTACTCGTTAGCTTACTCGCTACTCGCCGGCGCTGGGACAACTGCTTTATGTATTAAGCATCCTCTGCACAGAGGCCTATCTGTAATTCTCTCCTAGGGTATGCAAATTTTTATTTAGATGACAGTCTTGATTTATGAGTTTGTTTCGCCATTCTCATATCTATTTGGTCCTATAAGTATACTGGTTTCTTCACTATCTTTTCTGTCGTAGTTTATAAAGTTACAAATCATTGTGTTATTAAAACTACAAACACTATCGTAGTATAAATAAACTTAGATACTTGTATCGCAAGTTGTAGATCAATGCCCTGTAGCGCTTATCATTTCCTAATGCCTGGTGTATTGTTGGCCTTCTTTCAATTATTGTCAAGCTGATAAGAAACATATAGGTATGTATATATTATATTACGCATACAAGCAAGGTACATACTATTATTTCTTATATTTCTATAAAAATCTAAAAATTTAAAGTTTTTTGAGTGTAGTAGCGAATTTAAATAGGCTATTCAATCTATTTACTAGAGAAAAAAGACCATCTTTAATTAACAATAAGTATAAATATTTACAATTTATACGAGTAACATTCGTTCCTTTAGTGATAAGAAACATACATTTTAAAGTTTGTCGATGACAGTGCCCTAGTTTCTATATAGGTACCTAGTTGTTAGAATATAATTGATGTTTTTAATTATGTTTGCTTTCCCCGGCAAGTGGGATTAAAATCATTCAATTACAATTGGTTATACCACGATGTTATCACACCGATAAGGATATTGATTGGATATTTATTGCAAATAAAGTATATTTGATTGATACGACTTAACTTTAGGTGTACAACAAAGAGTTACAGTCCATTGCAAATCTGATCAGATTACAAGTTTGCCCATGCACCTCACACACGCACATGCACATCACAACTCAGGACAGGCCTAGTCCTGAGTTGTGATTACTAAGACTTCATTTCGAGTAATTTTTTAAAACTTCTTTTCTTGCCGCAATCTGTCACAGGGACATTCAGCTGCACTTTATGAATTTATCTATTGGCTTGCGCTGTACGAGTCCAGTGACTAGTCCGCTGTTGAGTATCGCAGCAAATATTTCGAAGCTTTCCTCTTTAATCTCTTGAAGACTCTCCTACTGCGCATGCGGTATCTAATAAACCATGCTGCGCAATCTGGAGGCATTGGGCTAAAACTCATATGCCTTCAGATTGCTTCGCTGAAGGATTATTTTAAGTACTAACATAGTTATTAAGCTTAATGTATACCAACACACAATATGGACACTCAAGTCTGAATTAAAAAATTGAATTTGAATTAGGCCAGTTGCTAATCTGTTTGGGTGGTTCTCAGTTCTTGTTGCATAGGTTTTGGTTCTTGCAGTTATCTCCTCACAGACTGTATGGATGCTTAAATCATGATGCAGTTGCCAGTGATCATATGCAGCAGTTTATACTGGATTTCGAGTATTTAAAATATTTGTCTTCATCAGCTCTGATGGGCGAGAAGCCTTACCCGTTCAAGGCGCCGTCTCCCCAGGACATGGTTGCGTTACGCAAGGCGATCGACGCCGGCCTGACCGCGACCGTGCGCGACCGCGTGTGGGACAATCCGCGCTTCCTCGTCAGCAGTGGGAACACGCCGGCTATCATGCAGGTATTTTAGTTTTATTAGGGCCTGCGCTAACAGACATAAAAGTATTTTATTTCTGATCAAATTGTTTTTAACCTTATTCAAAGTCAAATTTCTTTATTGCAAGTTGTGTACATTTTTGCACGTCAACATATTTTTTGAATTTACATTTACACCACTTTGCAAGGAAAAGTTGCCAGCGCTGAGGAGGAAAAGTGGCATAAAACTCTCAGCAGCACACCTTTTAAAATAATGATAACACAATTACTTAATAACTAGGTACATAACTATTCATCCGCTGAATTCTCTAAACAAAGGTTGTCTGGAAGAGATCGCTTTAAACGATAAGACCGCCAATTGTGATATTAACTGTATGAGCCTATTTCTTTTGTGTAATTCCTTTTACTTTGCAATAAAGAATATTTATCTTATAACTATTACTATTATTAGTAACTCTATCCCTTGACACTCGACAGTATTGTTATTTGCATTGGGCAACTACCGGCGGTTTTAGAACTAAAAACTTGTTTATGCTACCGTTAATTCCAAATCCGTGAATGGAATGCTGAGCTCCTTATCTAGGATTGTAGACGCTTTTTGGGATCTCCTCTGGAGGAACAAAGGACTACTATACAATGTTCTTATTCGTAGCCCTTTTTCCTCCATAGGAGACCCCAAAAAGCGACTACAACCCTAGAGAAGGAGTTCAGCATTCCACGTTCACGGATTTGAAATTAACGGTAGCATAAACAAGTTTTTAACCGACCTTAGTAGCAGTACCGACCAATTTTTAAAACAAATATTTTGTCTTACAGGAGGGCTGTCGCTACAACGCTCTCCACTCAGCAGCTAAATCGAAAAACGCTGAGATTTGCAACCTTATTTTGACCACTGTAGGCAACCCTGCCTTCGTACAAACACTTTACGGCATGGATGCTGACCCGGAATCTTGTAAGGTAAGATTGTCTATTATTTGAAATTATTTATACATTATATATTTGTACATTATTTTTTCTCAGAATTTGTATTATCCATGCCCGGTGAACAAATTAGAACATGATGAAAAAATTCTTGCCGTGGGCAGGACTTGAACCTGCGACCTTGTCATTCCGTGACACGCTCTTACCAACTGAGCCACCACAGGCCACGCCACGCCCACCGAAAATCGTCATCGTATTATACATATCTAAAGGGTATGGTACGCAACTCCATCTATCGGACAATAGTAGTAGTATTCCGACAATCATGTCTAACATTCGCTTAGTAACATGATTTAACGATGATTATTATTTTTCTCATGAACTCTAAAGCTGGGATCGCTGGGAGCTTTTATAGGCCAGACCGCGCCAGGCTAGGCCGACGGGCCGTGGGCACAGTGAATCCGATGTGACCTGTTGGCGCCCGTCCGATCCGTTGGAAGTCTTTAGGTTCAAAGTCGCGACGGCGCCTGTCGCCTGGCCTGTGAAAAGGCTGGCCGTGGAATCCCGGCTTAACTCAGCTCAAAAGCTTGTGCTAAGTAATCCAGGAGGTGGGGATCGAACTTTCGCCCCTTGCGCAGAGTCATGTGCTAGCCATTGGGCTATTATGACTAATCTAACCGACCTCCTGATTATAAGTGTCGCGATTATCGTAACTTTGATGCCACGATGACATTGTCACGGAAATATGTCTGGACCTCTATCCTCAATCCCATTTTTTATCGTCTAAGTCTAATGTTACTAAAACTAACGAGTATACGTACCGTGCGACGCCAGCCGACCAGATGGAAGGATGACCTTCGCAAGGTGGCTGGCATAGACTGGATGCAAAAGGCCGAGAATCGGATTGAGTGGCGTGTTTTGGGAGAGGCCTATATCCAGCATAGGACTGATACGGGCTGATGACGATTATAATTAACAAGTTCCTTTATGTTGTCAGGAGTTCGCCCAGATCCTCGTGGACCGCTACCTCAACACCCCAGACAAGGCTCGCAACGAGACGCCTCTCCACTTCGCGGCGTGCTTCGGCGCTGAAGAAGTAGTGGACGTGCTCACTTCGTTCCCGCAGTGCAACCGGTCGGCCGTCAATAAGTTCGGCGAGCAGGCTAAAGATGTGAGTTGGGAGTCTTTGTGGGTTTTTGAACGGGTTTCTGGGTTCTTCGATGTCTTGGTGGGTTTTTCAAGGGGTTTGTGAGGCTTCCATGATTCCGCCAATGCACAATGTCCTGGTTGAGAGAGACACTGACTATTAGTAAGAATTTGGCCGGTAGCTTAATAGCCTAATGGCGATGGGTTCCTTGAGTGTACTGAACATTGCTGTGGGACAACACATAATATTAATAAACAGACCGAACACAGGGGGTTGTCTCCACCGATCCTGGGATCCGTTTGGATTGGAAACGGATCCCGGCAGTTTGTCTCCACCGATACCGGGATCGGTTTCCAACGCAAAGAAACAATTAATGTTTTTACCCACCGATCCCGGTATCCGTAGCTACAAGAAATAAATGGGTATTGTTTTTTGACAAAGCCAATAACAAAATATATCATAATAAAATAGATAGACAGCACGGAAGAATGGTGCAGGAAAACTGCATGTTTAGACAAAACACGCACACCGTAACTTCAACCAGTGTACATTGTACACACACACACACACACACACACACGCTCACACACATACTCAGCCAAGCAAGCCATACGGTTTCACTCACTGCTTAATAATATAATGTATACTTAAACTATAATGAATTAATTCATGATTTGATTCCTTCATAGCATTATACCTAATTTTAGTCCATTACCTATGAGATGGGAGCCTGGTGATCTGTATCACAGGTATTCTGTCTAGTTCAGACACCAGACTCTCACATTAAAGAATGTAATCTACCTACCAACTAATTTATGTCCTAACCATAAGAAATCGATGTTCTTTATGTGAGATGAAATAAAGGCTTTATTATTATTTGTATCTCTCTAGGTTTCACGGGTTTAAGAAAACCCGGTCCTTTGAAAGGCTTGCACGGAGACATAGGTCCAACGCGTAGAGGCCCCTTAGAGAACTTTAATTTGAAGAGATATGTGATGCACCTAGCGGGACCCGTCTCTGAGCGCATCTGACTGCACTCAATGACAGACCCCGTCAGGTGCATAAACTATTGCAGCGATTGGAAATTACAACTTAATTGGGGCTATTGGTTTGGGGTGTTGGTGGGTCAGTCAGTCTGGTCTATAGAGCGAGACGTCGGACACCTGCCATGATCACATTGTCTCGAAGTTATGAAAAAATTGGCAGGCGGTGACTCGCCTCTCACTAGATGGGCCCTTTATTTTTTATTTTTTATTATTATTATTGTGTGGCAGTTTGTTATTTACCTTATTTTATATATAAAATTCTCATTGTTATTTAAAACTTAAATAAAATCCACAGATGATATGCAAGCGGTCGTCAAGCAGTACCCCTGAGACAGCGAAGCGGATAGCAGCCATGCTGCGGGAGCGGTACTACGTGCCCGTGCTGCACAGCGAGGACGACAGCGGGGCGCCTACCATAGGACGGCCGTTCACACCCGCTGCGCCGCCGGTCAGTGCAGTGATCAATGTTACCACAGATATGATTAGTAGTAATCATGTTAAAAATATTAAAAGAACAATTTTAGGAACTAAAATTATTCAGCTACCACTAGGGTTGGGTGCTGATCAAAAACACTCACGAATATCACTTTTTCAACAACTTTTCTCAACGCAGTCAGGTAACACGAAATAGGGTAGATCGTTTTGTGTCACCGACTTCAGTCTACTCGTGACCATGATGGCTGCAATGCTATCGAAATATCGAGACATCAATAATAAATGTTTAACACGGTAATTCCCGTTTTATCTAATTAACACCCACGAAGTACTCACAATGTACTGGGAAGCAGCTCCTCTCTGGTTACGTCGTTCCACATCATATGGCTTATAGCCTATGTGCTGCCCAGATATTTGAGCTATCTCCTAGTGAAAGTCCCATCAAAATCCTTCCAATAGTTTTGGCGTGATGTCTGAACATCAACACAGACTGTTTGTCTAAAGATTGATGTTTTGGCATCAGATCGATCCTAAAACGTATTGCAATTATTTTTTTCAAAATATATCCGATGTCAGACTCAACTTTTTTAGTCTTATTATAAGTATATGTTCCACATATTTGTATCGTATTATACAGGATATAAACCACGACCCACTGAGTCCCCGCTACGAGATCCGCGCGTTCGCCGGCCCGATGGAAGCACGCGACGCGGACGCGTTCCGACGCCGCTGGAAGACGCCGCCGCGATCCGCTGCGCCTGCGCCGGCCACATTCAGACTGCGAGAGATGAGCAAGGGATTAGAGGCGGTCGGCAGGTGAGACTTGAGAGCTTCAACCACATACAAACGTCCAAAACATCCAAAATCCCACACGAACACCCCAAAACCCACCCTAACACCCAAAAATCCACACAAACGCCCACAAACCCACACTAACACCCATAAACCCACCCTAACACCCATAAACCCACCCTAACACCCAAAATCCCACCTAAACACCCAAAAACCTATACAAACGCCTAAAAACCTACTCTAACACCCCAAACCCCCCTACTTAAAACCCACCCTAAGGGCCAGCGCATTTTATGTATTTATTTTAAATTTACAATCCATTTAATTCCACAGAAACCTGGCAGAACAAATGAAAATCGGCTGGAAGGAATACTGGCCTTTCCTGGACACTTTTACAGACTTGCGGTCTCCTGAAGGCCTTACACTACTAGAAAACTATCTGAAAGCGAAATACGAGAGCGCCTGTTCATTTGTTTATAGCGACAGCTGCATAGAGGCTCAGCAATCGTCAGACGACTTGTCTATTTCTAGACTGAGCCTAGGAAACAGTTTGACCCTATCCAGCAGTCCAATTAAAGACATGAGTCCAATCACAGAGCTCTGTGTGGCATTGAAAACTTGTAAAATCACATCGTCTGAAAGGCCGCCGCATTGGAAAAAAACCGACCCTATTAGACAAAGGCTCTGCAGACAACCTAGCTTCAAATTAACCAATGGAGACAGCCCTCCAATCATAAATCACACTGTCAGCCAACTTTTATGCATAGAAAGGACCTGCCAAGTATTCGCGAAACGAATAGCTGATGCCCTAACATTCTCTTTGACAGCAGAACCAGAAGTCGCCGGAGAATCGCTAAAATCTGAAGCGAAACACCTCCAACATACAATTTTCACGTACATGGACGATGAAAGATTTCAGAAAATAGATTTCGCGCTAATCCACTCGAGATTAGCCCAACTCGTCGTCTACAAATTGAAGCAGCAAACTAAAGAATTGGACGACATTAATAATTTAATTGAATTCCTAATAAAACTTCGTTGTCCGAACGACGATATTTTTAGTTCGGATGACGAACGAAAACCAACCTTCAGGGGTCCGAATAGAGTTAAAATGACGCACGTGATAGATAATCACGTTAGATGTTTAGCTAGTTTTATATGCGAAGAGTTGACGGAAGTTGACGTGACGAAGGCTCCGGCTGTATCCGAGTCTGAATGTACTGAGATATGGGAGAAAGCGTCTAAGTGTAGATGCGATTGGAAAATTGAAGCGTTGGAAAGAAATAGTAAGAAGAATGCGTCGTTTAGAAAGAATAGGTCGATATTGTCTGGTGGTGCTAAGAATGATGGGTTCATTAGAAGATTGACGTTCGATCATGATATTGGTGAGTATTTTGTAGATTTCTAAGGACTGAGTTGTTCAACAGAAATGGGCCAATGAACTATTGGCTTTTAGAAAGAGACAGAAAGAGTAAACGATGTATTGTGGCTGTGACGTCATACTGATGTAGCGCCATACAAACTTCATACTAAAGACCGGTAAAAAAAGTTTTATATTTATAACTTTCTAATTTTTTCCAACATAACGGGTTGCCCTTAGGTGTAGGACAGTCATACTTACTTACATTATATATAAAAAACGTAAGTACATATTGCTTAGAATATTATGGGCCTGATATGAGCCAACTACCGCCGCCAATCTTAAAAAAATAATATCTTCCAATTGTAATAAAAAAAAACTATGTACAAAATATTTATTACGATAAATACTAATTTTTAAATGCTCATTTATAACGTGATTCAATTTCGGTAAGTTGTAGTCCCCATAATTGCGAAAAATAGCAGTTTTAGGCATATTTGTGAACTACAACTTAGCTTGTCGCAATTATACCATGTATTGTATATTGAAAAAAAGTATTTATGTAATAAAGATTTTGTACAAAGCTTTTTGAATAAAATTGATTATATTGGAAGATATTACTTTTTTAAGATTGGCGGCGCTAGTTGCCTCATGTCAAGCCCTTAATATCTTCGGAATACCGAAGATATTAAGGGCAATCTCAATTAATAAATTGAGATGTCGAAAAACAGACTTCACAGTTCTCTTCAGCAGGAATATGAGAGTTATTGATGCAATAATAAAAATTGAGTAAAAGTATTTGCTAATCTAATGAGGGGAAATGCCAGCAGCATTTTGGGCACATTGCCGGACAACGGGGATCGGTTGAACTATCTGTAATGCTAAGCTATTCAACCGACCTTTTGTATATATAGTTTTTAGTTTAGTTTATATTTTGTAGGTTAATATTATAATAGTTATTTTTATGTATGTTGTAGGTGACGGCAAACAACATCCGGATGCGGAGCAAGTTGTGAGCGTGAACTCTCCGGCGGGCGACAACAGCGGCGCGGCGCTCTACACTGTCGACGTGGCCAAGTGCCAGGTGGTGGAGGCAGAGGTGACCTTGATGAGGTTTTGTTGCATGTAGAGATAGTGACGGAGGCAGGGATGACCTTGATGATGTTTTGTTACGTGTAGAGATAGTGACGGAGGCAGAGGGTTACCTCTGCCTCCGTCACTATCTCTACACGCAACAAAACATCATCAAGGTTACTTGATTACGTAGGTAGATGTGACCTTGATGATGTTTTGTTACGTGTAGAGATAGAGGGGTGTAGGCAGGGGTGACCTTGATGATGTTTTGTTGCGTGTAGAGATAGAGTTAGAGGGGTGTAGGTAAGTTTGACCTTGATGATGTTTTGTTGCGTGTACAGATAGAGTTAGAGGGGTGTAGGTAAGTTTGACCTTGATGAGGTTTTGTTGCGTGTAGAGATAGAGTTAGAGGGGTGTAGGTAAGTTTGACCTTGATGATGTTTTGTTGCGTGTAGAGATAGAGTTAGAGGGGTGTAGGTAAGTTTGACCTTGATGAGGTTTTGTTGCGTGTACAGATAGAGTTAGAGGGGTGTAGGTAAGTTTGACCTTGATGAGGTTTTGTTGCGTGTACAGATCGAGTTAGAGGGGTGTAGGTAAGTTTGACCTTGATGAGGTTTTGTTGCGTGTAGAGATAGAGTTAGAGGGGTGTAGGTAAGTTTGACCTTGATGATGTTTTGTTGCGTGTACAGATAGAGTTAGAGGGGTGTAGGTAAGTTTGACCTTGATGAGGTTTTGTTGCGTGTAGAGATAGAGTTAGAGGGGTGTAGGTAAGTTTGACCTTGATGATGTTTTGTTGCGTGTAGAGATAGAGTTAGAGGGGTGTAGGTAAGTTTGACCTTGATGAGGTTTTGTTGCGTGTAGAGATAGAGTTAGAGGGGTGTAGGTAAGTTTGACCTTGATGATGTTTTGTTGCGTGTAGAGATAGAGTTAGAGGGGTGTAGGTAAGTTTGACCTTGATGAGGTTTTGTTGCGTGTACAGATAGAGTTAGAGGGGTGTAGGTAAGTTTGACCTTGATGAGGTTTTGTTGCGTGTAGAGATAGAGTTAGAGGGGTGTAGGTAAGTTTGACCTTGATGATGTTTTGTTGCGTGTAGAGATAGAGTTAGAGGGGTGTAGGTAAGTTTGACCTTGATGATGTTTTGTTGCGTGTACAGATAGAGTTAGAGGGGTGTAGGTAAGTTTGACCTTGATGAGGTTTTGTTGCGTGTAGAGATAGAGTTAGAGGGGTGTAGGTAAGTTTGACCTTGATGATGTTTTGTTGCGTGTAGAGATAGAGTTAGAGGGGTGTAGGTAAGTTTGACCTTGATGAGGTTTTGTTGCGTGTAGAGATAGACGGATGGAGGCAGAGGTGTACGTAATAATGTAAATTGATATAAAAGTTACATTACCATCAAATATGTAGTAATTTACATATTAGTTACGCAGATTACCCACCGGTAATGTAACGTAATATGTCTTTGATGCAGTTTTGTTAAGCGTAGAAATGACATTGATACAGTTAATCTATGAGTTTTTGTGACTGCAATAAATCGTTTCATACAAAGACCAAAATGTTGTAATTGCTTATTTAAAACTATGTAATATTCGTGTCCAGATATCTGAGGACGAATCGGCCGCGTCGTCGAGCGACGAGTGCGAGTACCACACGGCGTCGGAGCAGTCGTCGGACCAGTCGTCTGACAGCGGCGACGACATGGAGGACGCCAGCGAGCGGGCGCTAGCGGAACCTTTCATTTACGGGTTAGTTTATATTTAACTTCGCACCTAAAATAATCAAGGAAATGACATTTTAGAGATTATTTTCATTGTAAAATGATATTGGTAAAAAAGTAGAGTCGTATCATACCTAACTAACGCTGCAAGCGAGCTACTAGCATCATAAATTTTTTTATATAACTATGAAGAAAAAACGTCAAAATCAAATATTGTAACCCTTCTCAATTACGTACCTAATATTTTAGGGTCATTATTTAACCGGACTATATACAATCTATACATTTATAATAAGACTAAAAAAGTTGTGTCTGTACATTGGATATTGTTTGAAAAGAATAATTGTAATGTGTTTTAGGATCGATACTGATGCCAAAACACTAATTTTTAGAATTTTTGTCTGTCTGAGACTTTGTGCAAGTATCACGCCATAACTACTGAAGGGATTTTGATGGGAGTTTCACTAGGAGATAGCTGAAATATCCGGACAGCTCATAGGCTATAAGCCATGGCGGTATGTGATGTGGACACAAGGATCCAAAGAGGAAGATCTGCCTCCTGATCTCCTCCATTCTCCTCCTCTACGCAAACGAAGTTGCGGGGTACAGCTAGTATATAATAAATATATATACTCAATAAGTTATGAAATGTAGTAAACGTATTTGTAATGGAAATTCAAAGACATTTTGGCCGACGGCATTGAGCCACACACATGCCATTATTTATTTATTTTATTAATGGACTCGACAGTTCGTCATTTGCCAATGTCATGTACGTACAGAATATTCAAGATAGCATTGTCTTCTCTTTCTCCAGAGGAGTCGCCGTGACGTTGTCACCCTGGACGAAGCAGCTCGACAGTCACGTTCACTCCCGAGCTTGTAGCGGGACTCTTGATAATGGCTTGAAACTTCAGATCTTGCATGAACTATTAATTTAATCGTGATATTAAACACAAAATAACCACTGTAGACATAAAATGAAAATTATCAAATAATTTCGCAACCGTCGTTTCCCGCCATTTTCAAGCGACACATGGCATAATTTTTTTTTTAAAAGTCAATGTTTTTTAACATGTTAGCCATAGCTTACGCCATCTATAGTCCTCAAAAAAGGTTAACAGTTGTAATTTTTCGTCTCATTGTCCGTTCCAGGGAGGAGCCGACCAAAATGGACCGTCTGGTGTTCGATGCACTGTCCCAATGCCCGCTAAGCGCCGCTCAGTTCCCCAACGTGTTCCGCTGGAGGCACGCAGTGGCGCTGTACACACCGGCTGAGAGAGACGCGTGAGTTGATACAGTCTTACTACTCATAGGGTAGCGATTATAATTTGTTAGGGTACAGTACCCTTGAGGAAAAAAGGAACCCTTATAGGATCACTTAAGAGCTCGGTGGCTCAGTGGTTGGGTCAATGGACTTGCAATACTAAGGTCCCAGGTTCGATTCCCAGCCGGTAGCCATGTACCAATGAGTTATCCTCGGTTCTTTCGACGGAAAAACTTACGTACATTTACCGAGTGCTCTCAAAACGTGATGAAACCTGCATGCCGTAGGTAGAAGAAATAAAATGTAAGGCATGTGAAATCCGCCAATTCAGGTCTTGTTCACAAGTCGCTGGTTACTATAGACCTCCATGAAATACTTTCAATGTATTGAGAGGCAGTTCTTCCTATCTAGTTTCGTGGTTCCATTTTATGTCTCATCATCATCAGTATATTTATATTGCCCCACTGCTCGCGCACAGACTTTTCCTTACATCGAGGGATCCCAGCGCCATGATCCACCACGCGTGCCCACTGCGGATTGGCGGATTTCACATGCCTTAGATTTTTTTCTTCGTTTACGGCGTGCAGGTTTCATGTTTTCCTTCATCGTTTTGAGAGCACTCGGTAAATGTAAATTTTTCCGTCGAAAAAAACGAGGATAACTCATTGATACTGCCCTGGCTGGGAATCGAACCTGGGACCTCCGTATCGCAAGTTTGACCCAATCACTGAGCCACCGACCTCTATTATATGTCTAATAATAAATAACTAATTGTATCAGATGGCGTCCAGCCCCAATGCCCGACCTCGACGACTCCGACCCCAGTGGCTGGAGCGTCTCGGCGACGTTCTCTACGCCCGTGCGCATGCGCGCGCGCACCCGCCCCGCGCACGCGTCCCCGGCGCACGCGCTCTCGCCCGCCGCGCGCAGTACGCCGAATAAGGACAGTGGACGGGGAGTGCCTTTACAGGTAAGTTAATAGTAAATTAACTACTGCTAATTTGATCTTTAAAAAATTCCGGCCTGCGGCATACTGACTCGAAAGTGAGATAGATATAACGAACTTAGGATTGTTTTTCGAGAATTTTATTTTTATTTTTAATTTATTGGAAAACCAACGGCAATTATCAAAGGGTAAGTTACACAATATGAAACTGATAGCCAATTACAGGTTTTCGCTGTTAGATTATAGACTAAATTAACTATATCAAGCACTTAACTAGGCACTATTTGCAGTCACACACATACCTACACTCACTATCACTCATCGAAAAACATTGTACTCAACAACCGCCTCGCTGTCACACAACCGGTGTTGAAAATTTTGTATGCCATTTGAAAGAGCTCATTATAGATACCAATGTTGCGTATTCATAAACGAGAATGTGTCTCCTGTCCCTTTCTATCTTGACCTTTTTTAACGAAGTGTGAAATGAGGTTGTAACTAGGTTTATGAATAACAGTAATTCAGCCAGCTAGCGATTTGCCACGGAAACCATTCTGCTAAGAGATTTTGATCGAACAGAATCGATAGATAGATAGATAAATAGATAGATAAACACTTTATTGCACAAAGAAGCATATACATAAAAAACAGAGAGTAAACAATTTGTACAAAGGCGGCCTTATCGCTCAGAGCGATTTCTTCCAGGCAATGGAAATTAACAAAAAATAAACGGCAGTGTATTGCATAAAATAAATAAAGAATAAGAAGAAATAAGAAGCACATACACCAATATAAACATAGCACATACATACATATACATACATACATTATACATACATAAATAAAGCACATTTAATCGAATGATAACGTAACCAATATAAGCTAACACGACGAAGTTACCTGGGGCCAGCGTATACTCCCACGGGGTACAGAGGTTGGCGGGGCGAGGGATTACGGTGTCGGCGGGGCTATGGGCGGTGTGGCGGGAGCGCGACGCGCGCGGCTTTGTATAGAGTTACCTCGTCCCCGCCAACCCCTGTACCCCGTGGGAGCGGCAAGCACGACGTTGACGGACTATAATTACGTAATCATTCGATCCAAATATTTTAACAGAATTGTGGTACAGTTGCGATAGAATTCAATATTCACATCATCTCTCCGCTTTGGTGGATACCGTGCCTTAAACTGGGAAACTGTTCATGTTTCAGATGTCGAACTGGCTCCGCGTGACAGGCCCGAACTCGCCGCGGTCGGCGCTGGCCTCCACCAACGTCGGCCATAACGTCAGCTTCGGATTCTGAGACGATTCTCAATAGTTCTAGTGATTATGACGTGCGTTTTCTTTAAGCTAACTTTGACAGGTTTATAAGTAGTGCTATCCTTTTTATAACTTTAGTGTAGGAAAGGAAGGTAGCATTTTTAGATCTGTCAGATGTTTTAAAAAACTCACGACATAATTACTAGCATCATCTTCTTAAATCGCTAGTTCTTTTTTAGGCGCTGAAGTCCTGTCAAAGTCTTTTTTGTACTATTTTTCAGCAAAAATCTGACATTAATGGAACTTGAGCGCTTGAAATCCTTGCGGCTAGCCCTCCTGCCCCCTTGTCTCCCAACTGGCGGTTTCGCAATGCACCAGATGATCCGATTCGAATCAGTGAAAATATGTTCCGAAGTCTTCTATTTGTATGAGAAATCTGATCTAGTGTGTAAATTTATTTATTTAATCTTTGTTACATTTTATGTATCGGGCGAACTAATGCCTTGCGGCATTTTCTTCCAGTTTACCTTAGGGCATGCATATTAGAATAGAAAAAAACAAAACAATGAACAGTAAATAAAATCAACATACAATACACATTATGAATAAATAAATAAAAACTAATAGGTATACTCATGTATATACATGAGTATACCTATACGTTTTTAAAAAATATGACGACTTTCAGCTCTCCTGATCTTTTCTGGCAGTTTGTTCCACAGCCGAGCAGCGTAGACCGTAAAGGAGTAAGAGTAGAAGGTAGTGCTATGTGAAGGGTCAATTACCACACAAATAGTTCTACGGCTACTTAGGGACGTATTTTCACGGATTCGGGTCGAATGCAGCGTGAAACCATATCTGTGCTACAATATCGTCTCGGAATGTCCCTTTCTCGAAAACGACGAATATGACAACGCCGCAGACTCTGCTAAAATATATGTTCAAATATCTATTAAAATATTGTGTTATGTATAATAAATACTAACTATAAATAGATACGCATCAAACATAGCGTTGAGTCTCCTACAATAAGGTTTATGACAAGGTAATGTGATTTAGATGTCTTACGTTTGATTATATTGATTATTAGAATAGCAATTTAATTTGTAATAATTCGAATAATTTTTATGTTTGATATTTATTATTATTATGTGTACTTATTTTTTGGATTATTGTGTATAATGTGAAGAAAATTTTCATTTAAATAGATGTCGTATTTGTAGGTAAAGATAATGTAACATCACACGAAATAAGACTATTATTGTAAAATTGTATGTGTTCGAAAAGTTATGTATTTCGGGTATATAGTCTCATATAAAGAAAATTATTTAGGGGCCTAATTAAGGTTGAGATTTTATCAAAAACGTACATGACCGGTTGTAAAAATTCTTAAACATGTTAAAGAGTAGGCTATGTACTTGTAAAATCATTATACAAACAGTCGAAGTGTTATTTGGGAAAATCTCAACCCTAGATTATGCCTTGTATACTTATGTACGATTTGATCTGGTAGTTTCATCTCATCATGGCATTTGAGACTTAAGTTATGGTATATAAAATCTTATGAAAATTGTGAATTTATACAAAGGCGCAAGAAATTCGAGAAAATGAATATTTCGTTTAACAAGTGCTTTTGTCAGATGAAACTATTACCTAACAAGGTTGTTAAATATAACGAACTATTATAACTCCTAAATTAATATAACATTAACCTTTGTTTTAGGTCGATAGCTCTCATTATTGAAATTAATGCCTTTATTAATAACACAAGGTTATTTAGATAATCTCATTTATTGATATATTCGTTGAGTATGAACATTGTTAGTTGCATATTTCAGATTGTGTATCGTATCGTTGAATTATGACAATAACATTAATTTAATTGATAGCATTTATAGTTGTAAAGGACCCTGCATCTCCCAAAAGTTTAAAAATTCCAAAAAAAACGGTGATAGTTGGAAATTGGAATGTTGCTCTGATATGTTTACGAATGTTTGTACTTTTATATTTGATAAAAAAAGTTAATATAAAATAAAATGTATGTTTTATATATGTTTTAATTCACGTAAACATCGGAAAAATAAATTATGACTGGTTCTACATATTTGGTTTTATTTCACACACACTTTTAATAATCGCAATTGCAAAATAGAAGCGTATCACAAACTAATAATTTAGGAATCCCAAAAGTTCTCATCCTCAGAAGTTTTAGGCAGAGAGATCGGCGAATTATTCTCGTACTCCGAGCGACTGTTGTAATTATCTACATCAGCAGAAAAGTCATCTTGATAATCGAAATTGACGTCTTTCTCCGCTTCGCTTATTGAATCCTCGATTTCTTTAGCCATTTGGTCCGAAGCCTTTTCTAAACTTGACATTTCTTTCAAGGTATGTGCTTGAAATATAGCGTCGAGTGCATCGCTTCTAGTTAATCTTGCAGCATCTAGCGATACACTCCTTTCGGATTTATCGGACTTTGGTCTGTCATAGTTTACTTCATCAACATGACTGCTTCTTTTAGGACTTATAAGTATAGTCATGTTTGTAGAAATCTGTGGTACATTCTCTTCGGAGTCAGATTCGACTATTTCTCTATGTTCTACTGAGCTTTCAACAACTAATAACACATCTTGTTCACATTCTGTTATCTTCAAATTATTAGCTTCAGTTACTGTTTCTATTTCAATAGTCAGTAAGTTTTTATCATCTTCATTATTTGTTTTAGAAGTTTCAATAGATTGTATTTCAAGTGTGTCAATATTAGGCGATTCTTTTAAGTTGTACAATTTAGTGATATTGCTTTTGAGTATTTCCAATTCTGCTTTTTCATTTTCTTCTTTGATTAAAGCGTCTTCCAATGCTTCTAGATTCTCTTGATCATCATTATCGACATTATCTGTACTGTCTTTTATTTCTATGTTATCTGGGATTATTGTCTTATTTATCTGTGTATTATCTACTATTCTAAAAGTTCTGGATGATGTTTGCGCCTGGTATAGTTTTCTAAACTCAGTTATAGGTGTTTCTAAGAAATCATCGTTCAGTTTTTCTTTTGTTTCGTCTATTTCTTTGCTAATAACGGAATATGAGTCTGGTATAGGTTTGATATTAACTACGGCTGTGTTTTTGTTCCTAAACTGTCCGATATCTAATTTAGGTGCGTATTCTCGAAGATATTTGTCAAAATCTCTCTTGCCCATGGACTGGGATTGTGTGCAATCTACTTTAAATGTCTCGTCGAATTTTTGTAAAGATCTGCTTCGACGCAACTCTGGAAAAATCATGGTATTTAATTATAAATTATTATTCAGAAATTTTCGTATAATAGGGTTAAGTGCGGTCTACTATGAATCGATACACTACGTCTACGAGGAAACCTGCATGCCGTAGAAAAACTCTAAGGCATGTGTAATCCGCACTGGGCCTCCGAAGTGGATCATGGCCCGAGCTCCATAGATGTAAGAGAAGGTCTGTCTGTGCCCGAGTAAGACTAATGATGATCAGACCTATTACCGTTCTCAAAACGATGAAATCATACTAGGTCATGGCGCACCAGACAGAGACGCCGCTATACCAGTGCAATAGCACTGTCCCTGTCTCACGCGCTATAACATGGTATGATTTGATCGTTTTGAGAACCGTAATAGTCTCTCTCACCCAAACAGCCACCGTCCCGAGCTATAACCGGTTCCCCGCTGTAATGCCTCTCTTTCTTATCTTCCCGTAGCGACGACTGTCTCTTTCTAAAGTCCAAGTACGACTTCTCTACGGCTTCGGCCTCTATCTCCAACTTCCGCAATCGCAGTTTCGCCTCGCGCAGAACGGAATTGGGGCTCTTCTCTCGAATTAACGGTGGCTCTTTTATGCCGCTTTTGCTGAAGGACAAATAAAGTAACCACTTATAATACAGGTCGCGTCATGTAAAAAGAACGCTGGCGGTCAAGCTGCGCATTAGGCGATTTATCGATCTATTTGGTGGTATGAGGTGCGGCGCGCGGGCGGCGGAGGGCGGGTCACGCGCTGCATGCTTGCCGTTGCGCTATTGGTTCGTCAGTCGACCTTTGCTTTACCCATGCGCAACCCCCCCCCCCCCCCCCCCCTCCACTTTCTTCCAGCGTTCTTTTTACATGACGCGGCCTTATAATAAAAAAGCTCGACAGGGTTCTCTTGAAAATGGCGGGAAACGACGGTTGCGAAATTATTTGATAATTTTCCTTTTAACGTCTACAGGGACTATTTTGTGTTTAATGTTCATGACAGCCGCGAAATACGTCATAAACGCGTAAAGCTACGCGATAAATTTGTATATGAGATTTATAAGCCATAGCCCTTAAGATGAAATGTAATATGTAAGAACTCGATGTTACTTAAGAGCTTAGAGTAAGAAAATCCATGTTTTGTAAGAATATCCATGTTTCGTAAGAATACTCATGTTTTGTAAGGCAACTACTAGATCTGATATTTAAGTAACTCTGTATAAAGAAATGAGACAGGAAGTCGACATGAGCCGTCGCACTTTATAGGTAATTAGGTAGGACAATACAATAAAACGATCTCCTTGTGTTGATCCTTTCCTCACCTCTCCCAGGTACTGGTCAGCACCACGACACAGGACTCCGGTCAGCCATGGTAATGGGTTTGACAGGTATTGGTACACGGTAAAGGTATACGGAGGTACCTGACCGGAGCCCTGTTTTGGTAGAACATAGAAACAATAATAATAAGCCCACAAGGGCGGCCCAACCCGACAGACCATAGGTAGACGCACGGTAATGGCACAGACCGCCATATACCTCGACCAAAGCCTCATCGGAGTGGGCCGCACTGACTTACGGGACAGCTCTCTGGAACGAGCCACCCGTCTCATAAACCCCCACTATTTACGTGGGCTGGCCAGCCGACCTCCACGAGCCGAAACCGTGGTGGTGAGGCACTCTCCCTTCTTTCTCCCTCTCCTTTCTGGCAAACTCGCGTCCAGGCTCGGCGTGTAAGCTAGACGGCTATAGAACGTAAGAAAGAGATAGAGAATAAATACCGTGACGGGATTGGCCCGCTCGGATACTGATATAGTACCCCCCCCCCCCCCCCCCCCCCCCCCCACGCTATAGAGCTAGCGTGCGGGAGTATAAATATAAAAGCGCCTGTTGCGCGCGCGTTCGTTCGTATTGCCCAGAGGAACCCGGCCAGAGCCGCGCCGTAGTTAGTCAGTATCAGAGCGTATCGATCCAGCACGCGGAGAACTGTAAAAACCCTTTTACTTATGAACTATACATCCTATCCTGAGTTAGGCGATCACCTATTTGACAGCGGAACGTCACATCTTTGTCCGTGTGCCGCGGTCGTGCACATTTAATATCACGTTAAATTAATCAGAAAATGTTCGCGAATGACAGTACGGTGAAGTTATTGAATTATTTATGCAAGATCTGAAGTTTCAAGCTTTTTTCAAGAGTTCCCGCTACAAGCTCGGGAGTGAACGTGACTGTCGAGCTGCTTCGTCCAGAGTGATGACGCTACGGCGTCTCCTCTGGATGAAGACAAGAAGACGCGGCTACCCAGGGTGATGACGCTACGGCGACTCCCCTGGAGGAAGATAGAATACTATTATGCATTGAATTTTCTGTAACATGACATTGGCAAATGACGAACTGTCGAGTCCATTAATAAAATAAAAATAAATTAAAAATAAATAAAAAGCTCGACTGCTTTTTGGAATAAATCGTCGATGCGCGTGCGATACCGCGGAAGAGCAGTTTGTTAATAACGCGTATCTGCTTTTGTACGATTTTCCAGGAGGTGAAAAGAACTGGAAATCCTAGTCATTTGACTATATTTTACGGACCGAACTAAGTAGTACCTTTTTTGTGACTTACTTTATAAGAAAGAAACGTAAATTGATCTTGAATCTACTATAAGCCAATACGCGTTAAGAATCCATTGGCGCGATATTTCAATTTTGCGCCTTTTGTATTAACAAACTTCTCTTCCACGGTTATTGCACGCGCATCGACGAAATGGATAAAAAAGAGTAGTAGTAAGAGTACAACTTTTCCAATAAAAAGTAAAAATATAATGTAATACAAATCGGTTACAAAATGTATGTATGGAAAGTATTTTTTTTTCGCGTAAATCGAAAAGACGTAGACCAAAAGTAGTTCAGAGGTTTTTCCTATCGTCGTAACACTAGTAGAATAGAAATACAATTGTATGGGATTGACATTGACGTAGGTGTTTACCTAGAATGTATAGTAAATCAAATGAGTAAATATACAAAAAACATTGCCCTCCATTTCGATAATCTGAACTAAAAAAAGATTATAACATGAAAACATCCACATATATTTTTGCTACATACTACTATAAGTACTTACTTTCTAAGCTTTATCTTGGCTTCTCTGAGGACCGATTTCGGGCTCTTTTCTCTATTTTCATGCTTATGTATCGTGAATGAAACTGGCGTCTCTGCCCGCTGAGGAATTCTATCGAAGGATAACGAAAACAATATCATCATTTAGCAAGTTTGGAATCCAGATTTAAATGCGCAAACTTTTAAACTTGCCAAAATAGCGCAGTACATTTTTATTTCAGTACAGTGCGCGCGTAAGCTCAGGTTTACATTTGTGTGAGTGATAGCGGTACAAGAGGTGAAGTGCGGTGCGTGCGCGGCAGGGTGTATTTTGTTGCGTTTGTATTGGACGCGTCGCGCCTCAGGCCGAATATCACTCTACGCTATCTGAGTGCACTCATACAAATGCAAACCTGGGCTTACGCCTCGCGCACTACAGTCGGCCAAAAATGGGTAATAATTTTGAATGTATTGTTGGACACAAAAGTGATATTTTATTTAAAACCGAAGCAGTTAAGTTTTAATTTTTGACTGGAATTTACAGAAGGGTTGTTTAGGGTTTCAAAAATTTAAGAAAAGTAAAGAATTTTAGTCCACAGTACATGAAAGATGATTTTTCGCCCAACAATGGGATGACCTATAATTATTAAGAAACGACGGAGAATATAATATTCACAAAATAGCATAAATAATAATAATAATGTTCCAACAATATTTAATATAATAATAATTTGACTAAGCTATAATGACAGAATGATAATTGTGAAATGTAATTATTTGTAATTAAATTATAGGAGGGCTCTAATATATAAAAAATAAATAAAAAAACATGAAAGATGATCACAGGGTTGCTGTTTTTTTTTTAATGAATATACACGATCGGCTTAACGTTGATTTTTGGGACAACCTGTATAATATCTGTTACATTCTAGCAAATAATACACCTATATTTTTGCCTAGGTATTCTAGTGAACTGTATCCCGAAATAAAATAAATGTCAATATCTTACTGTGGACTGGTCTGGAACGTATTGGCGCGAGGGTTTTGGCTGCAAGTGGCGTCGTTCTGTATCTGTGACGTTTGAGGCACGCCTACACTGGGCCCGGCGCTACCTGATCGTAATAAACTGTATTTCATACAACCGCAGGTAAAATTATCAAGTAAGATAAGAATATATTCGGGTTTCTTAGTATTTTCAGTCTTTCTTCTTTTTTCGTGTAGATTAGTGACCAAACCTATTTGTCAGAGTTATTCAGGCCGCCCGTAGGCCTCTGACGTGGCCCAACGACAGCTGCCGAGCGACAGCAACCGGGACCAACTGCTTAAAACGTGCGCCCGATGCACGGAGGGGCTTAGATGAAAATGTCACTAGCGGTTAGCCATCCAGGTACTGACCTCGACCAGCGTTGCTTAACTTGTACTAGCCCCTCTATATTTTTATTAATTATATCGTATCGACTAGGCAACAATTGACGTGACGTTCAACAACGCTACTCGTTCATCGCCGGCAGTGGAACCACTGCCTTAGCATGCCACTTACTAGGTCTCTCTTTCCGGCATCGTTCGCTTGCCGACGGTGACAGTCCCCGTAGTTTAGTAACAGCGGAGAGAGGAGACATGCGCCTCCTTAACGCACGCCATTGGTTTATAAGGTGCCTGTGAGAACATAATATAACAGATATTAAGGTAGAGTAAGTGAAGAACTATCATCAACAAATTGTAACCACAATGCACGTTAAGAATAATCAAAAGTTATGGTGTGGTTGTGGTACGCGTGAATCAAGCATTATCTTATCCTCATAGCCTATTATTATCGGCACTAGAGTTGCGCAAAATGTGTCACCTAGGTGAAAAGAGAGATATATATCTTTGGGACATAACGAAGTATATCTTTCATCTATTTATTTATTTTATTAATGGACTCGACAGTTCGTCATTTGCCAATGTCATGTTACAGAAAATTCAATATATTCAATAGTCTTCTATCTTCCTCCAGGGGAGTCGCAGTAGCGTCTTCACCCTGGGTAGCCGCGTCTTCATGTCTTCATCCAGAGGAGACGCTGTAGCGTCATCACTCTGGACGAAGCAGCTCGACAGTCACGTTCACTCCCGAGCTTGTAGCGGGAACTGTTGATAAAAGCTTGAAACCCCAGATCTTGCTCAAATTATCCAACAAATTCACCATACTGTCACTCGCGAACATTTTCAGATTAATTTAACGTGATATTAATCTCAAAATAACCACTGTAGACAATAAAACAAAAATTATCAAATAATTTTACAACCGTCGTTTCCCGCCATTTCAAGATAACCCATCTTTCATCTAGTTCACTACTTCATGTGGGCTATAATAGCTCACAATTCATCATCCATCACCTTCCTTCCCTGTCCGAGCATCGAGCCCCTCGGGCGCCGTGCGGTTCGCGTACAGAAGCCTCACCTCCTGCTATCGCTATGTCGGTCGCTCATCACCCCAATGAACGGGAGCGTGTCGCCCGGCAACACGATGCGGGGGCGCGCGTTCGAGAACAGGCTCAGCTCCTCGCCCGCGCCCTGACGGCACCCGAACGCGTTCGCACTCGCACTGACGTTTACACTAGAAGCGGAAGATAACTCTAGGTATTGAGACCTTAAAGTTCGTATATGTATTGGCTTTAAAGGTATATATGTAATGTTTTTTTTAAAGGAGATGTATGGTAAGGACTTCAAAGCAGTTCATCTATGCATTGGTTTTATTAATTTATGTAATGTCATGAATGTTTTGGCCATGTCATCATCATCAGTCTATTTATATGCACCCATATGTCAGACCTTCCCTTACATCGAAGGAGCTCGGGCCATGATCCACCATACGGTCCCACTGCGAATTGGTGGATTTCACATGCCTCAGATTTTTTTCTTCCACGGCATGCAGGTTTCATCACGATGTTTTCCTTCACCGTTTTGAGAGTACTCGGTAAATGTACGTAAGTTTTTCCGTCGAAAAAACTGACGATAACTCATTGGTACATGGCTTCCCTGGGTGGGAATCGAACCTGGGACCTCTGTATCGCAAGTCCATTGACCCAACCAGTGCGCCACCGAGCTCTCATATGTCATAGATGTTTTGGTATTATATATATTGGCCGCCAAATGTCATGTATGTATTGACTTTAAAGTTCGGCTATGTAATTGTCTTTAAGGTCATCTATATATTGGCTTTAAAGAACAGCTATGTATTGATAAATGGAGAAAATTTTTCATCACGACCGGGATTCGAACCAGCCTCGCCATTCCGTGGCACGTTCTATTCCAACAGAGCTACAGTGATATCGTACCCAGGTCGTGAATTTTGTCTTAGGGACGGTAGTAACATCTATCAGTAATTGTGCAATTACTCAAATTCATGTCTAACATTGCAGTTAGATATCATGTTTTTAATTGATGACGCGTTCCTTTTTCGTATGTTCTGATATTTTCTTGCTCAACATTATTAAATTTTTCTCCATTTATCATTTAGATTTTCGTTTCGCATAGCGCATATGCAAGAAAATATCAAAAAATCTATGCGTGCAGTTTGCTGTACCTTCGTCCGTTATATAGCTCTGCGTGAGTCATCCCTGCGGGCGCGGTGCGCGGGCGCCACCACACGGCCTGCGGGGGTTGCGCCGAGGCCAACAGCCGAGTGGCAGCCAGCTCGGCCTGCAGACGCGCGCTGTGGCCAGACAGGTCGGATATGTACTGGCTTTGCTGCGGACACGGTTAACTTATTAGTATGGAGCTTGAATTTAAGAAATTTTATTTGCAATAAAGATATAGGTATGATTATTATCCGAACTCGGAACCTAGAAGGCAGGTCAAGAAGTTTTGATTTCATGTTGCTTCAATACTTCATTTATTCAACCTTAGGAGCTCTAGGGAACACTTGGTTATGTCATACATATTGTAATCATTTACAATAATATAATGTACAGAATACAAACTAGGCTGGATGTACGAACAGAGAAACAGGGCCAAGAACCGACCCACGGGATATAACATCGGATCTATTATGTTATTACGATATAATATAAGGGAGTGGACAGCGATAGTCAGCGTCGAAGAGCTGTTCCGACTGGCTCAAGACAGAGAAGATATGCGGAGCGACGGCCAGCCTTCTAACGTAGACGCAAGAAAATTCCAGTAGATTCCTCGAAATTTCTATACACACCTGTCTAGCGAAGTCCGTGAGACGTTCGTTTTCTTCGCGTAGTTGTAATATACCATCCGCCCCTGATCTGCTATCTCTCTCCCGCTCACAAGCACTGCGCGGTCGTACTCGCTCGCACCCGTGACACCACTCCCCCACACTGGAGGCAGACGAAAGTCGCTCCTGACTTCGTTCCCTATGTACTTCGTCTAGATTTGCCTGTTAAAAGTATTGCAAAAGAAAATATTATCTATAAAAAGTAGACTTTGCTGGGATATTGGTTCAAATCTAGATTGTAACCCAAATAGTTAAAGTAACAGTTAACATTCAGATAGTTTAACTGGCCTATTTTGCATATTAAATAGTTTAGTTATATATTCTTTGAATTTTCTAGCAAGCTAAGTTTATAATAAAAGTATTTTAACTAAAACGGTACAATCGGCAATCGCCATTACCTAGACAAAAACATTAGGTACAAAAAGGCTAATTTTTCAGTAGTGTAAGATGTAAAGTACGGTAAGGTAATATTTAATGTAATTTCTTTACTTAGAATTTGAATTATGCATTATCCATGCTCGGTGAATAAATTAGAACATGATCGCATGGTCGCGGTTCAAGTCCTGCCCACGGCAAGAATTTTTTCATCATGTTCTAATTGTAATTTCTTTACTTTAAGGTACAGTCGAAGACAGAGATGAGATGAGATTTTAAATAATTCCTGTCATTCTAGTGATCAAAACGAATCTATCGACCCACCTCATACATACGTACGTCTGAAAAACATTACCCCTCCTCACTCACCTGACTAAAATTCACGTTCTTAGCCTTCTTGAAGTCATTGACAACTTTATTGGCCATCTTCACGCATCTCTCTTCCTCCCTCGCACAATTCCTATCTCCATCCTGCTCGTTATTCAACAGAATACTTATCTTCGACGTAACATCACACAACTCTGTCATAGTACACCTTTCTATGACGCATTTGGCTTCCATTTTCGTTGTTTCTAAGTATTTTCTTAGAATTCCTAATTCGTTTTTGAGTAAATCGTAGTGGGAGCGTAGGTCTTCGGTCATATCTTTGTTTTGATTATGAACTTTGCTGTTATTGTCACAAGACTTTAAATCTTGTAACTCTAATCTCTCTCTTTGTATATTGTCCCGTTCTTTCTTCATAGATTCTAAATGCCCTTCCAAAATGACTAGTTCATTGGATATCTGTTGTCTCATGTCTTCGCCGCGTTTTTTTAGCACCTGCTCTGCTTCTGTTAGTTGCGTTTTTAAACTGTCCTCCTGCAAGTTATATTTAATCAAATCGAAAATAGTCCGATCCTGATAATATACAATGTGAGTAGGTAGGTAATGAGATACCACAGACCTGACGTTTGGCTCCTATAGCCAATGATTCGATTTTCTAAATTATTCTATAACAAAACTAAATAAATAATAATGTAGGCTATTATTCATAAACATGATTTAAAGTTACGCCATCGTTTAGCAACCCTGTCCGCTTCTATCTTACCTTTTTTTACCGAAGTGTGAAAGGGATAGTAACATTTCACAGGATTTAATGGAAGTGAGGTTTAACTAGGTTTATGAATAATAGCATTTATGTATTGTGATCAGAGAACGGCGTGGTCTGAAAGAAAATGAAGAGATTGATGAATCTGGAGGAATCGAGAATTGCGGCATACAATTCTCGCTTCCTCCAGATTCATCAATCTCTTCATTTTCTTTCAGACCACGCCGTTCTTTAATCACAATACATAAATGGAATGGATCGCATTAAATGGAAAGCCATCGTCTCTGTCTACTCCTACAAAAATCAGGCGGGAATTTATAAATAAATAAAAATAATGTATTGTATATGTAATTGTTAAATAATGTATTGTATATGTAATTGTTAAACAAATACATACCTTTGCCGTGAGCCGTTCTGTCTCCCGTCTCACTGCGAGCATAGCGCGTGACATTTGTTCGTGTTGCTCGCGTAAGGCTCGCGCCAGACCCCACAGGAACTGCTTCTTTTGACGCACGGCGCTCTCTAACTCGGCTTCGCGGGATTTGAACGCGTTCTCCATCTGGTAAGTTTGTATAGAAAACACAATTTAATAAAAATCATCAAAGAATTACAAAACATGCGACCTGTACCGTCTTTACCATAACGCACAGACCTCTTACCCAATAGACTTGAAATCGGTACAAATGGCTGCCAGATTCTGCCCCACCATCAACCGAAAGTTGTACAAGATAACGAATAAATGTAAAAATATCTCCGTTTTTTATTAAAATTATTGGTTTAAAATAAAGTTTTGTACAAGTTACGATTCGAAAAAAACATTAGGAATTCAGAAAATAGTAAGAAATCGAAGCGATTTATTCATTGTTTTTGTTATTCTTCTATAGGAGTTGCGAGAGTAGTAGAAAATGATACTGATTATGATTTTGCAATATGAAACCTGTAATAAGTCCCCAACAAAATGATAGGTACATCTTAAATGGTCTCGTAGTTTTGTAGGTGGGGCAAAGCTCAATTGAAATGTGGCAATGTCTTTTGCAAGCGAAAAATTCTGTCAACGATGAGCGCATAGAGACGAAGCGGGGGACACGGGTGCCGTATTAGAGAGATGTGTCGATAATATCTCTAGGTTACAAGTGTGCGAAGCCATTTTGCGCCAATATGCGGCAGACACGGGCGCTGTTACAGGTCTATGGGGTAAGTCTGTCTGTACCATAAGAGCGCACGGGGCCCGTACCAAGGGGCCCCCATCCTCGCGAGGTCCCCCAAAAGAGCAATATTACACTTCACAATTTATTTTCTATTTTGAACCATTTATATTTGAGCTGCACAAGTAATAAGAATTACCGCCAACATTTAAGTCAAAATGTTAATTGAACACCATATCAGTTTTTCTTCTAAACCCTTCCGTCCAGGGTGACGAAAAGAAAGAGACTCTTATGAATATTCTGTAACATGACATTGGCAAATGACGAACTGCCGAGTCCAATAGACTAACTGAATATATAAATAGACAAACCTCATCCTGTCTCTTCTGTAGCTGCAACGCGTGGTTGGTGATCGACTGCTGCACTCTATTGCCTTCCTCCTGCTTCAACATCTCAACTTCTGCTTCGTACACAGACTTCAGTTGATGGAACATCTGTAGACACATTTGCAATTACAAGAATATTACCATAAGGTACATGCAGTACCGTAGCTCTTACAACTGTAGTCAAAAGTGTAGGTATGCAATATGACAGTTGTAAGAGAGCGCACTCAAAATTGTCTATGAATATAGTCTTTATGGGTGAATATGACAGTTGTAAGAGCGTGCACTCAAAATTGTCTATGAATATAGTCTTTATGGGCGAGTGGTAAGTTGTTTGCACGAGTGACTATATTCAAAACTGACAACAAAAATGGTGCGAAGCATCATGCTCTTACCTACTTCTATTATCTATACATTAGTAGAAGATTCGGTAGAGGTAGACCGATAAAAAAGACGATTATATTTCGTACAACTATGGGATTATTATATTACATGCTAATTTAATTGGCGTCGTTTTAAAAAAGAGCCAAGTGCTGTCTACAATGTGATGAGCGTGCTGAATGTGGAGGTAGCGAAATTGATATGCTGGGATTGCAACAGATAGGAGTACGTCATGGCTGCCTATCGCTACGGGAAATGCGTGAGTTTTTTATATGTATGTAGGCGACAAACGATGTCCTAAGAATTCGCTAATAAAATGAATGCGCAATCGTGACAAAATGGCTGAAAATGGTTGAAACGAACAACAGATAGACCTCATCGATGAGGTTCCTCTCCATCACACTGATGTTCTTCATGAGGGTTTCCACGTTGGTCTGAGTGACAGTCGTGGGTTTGACATCCTGAAATAACATCGATACTAAGCAAGGACTGAGTATGGAGGGACATTTTGCTAAATATAAATTAAGAAAAAGTGACATTTTGCGAAATAGACATTTATGAGAAATGAATGTTTTGAGCATGGTGAACATTTTGCGAAGGTGTCATTTTGCGACTAAGCCTTGAGAGTATTACTAATTGCGATGATAGGATCGCCACTCATCACGCCATGACCCATGTAGTTCCGAACAGCGGACGATGGTATGCCGTTTTTCAGTAATGAATGCAGCAGACGGAATTCCGTCGTCTCCGCCTATGGGAGATTCTAGCACCAGAAAGAGTGGCAACAAACTCTGCTGAGAATTTGTTGTCACTCTTTCTGTCACGCGGGGGTATGACGACAACGGGGACCGAGAGAGGTGCGGGGGCGGGCGCGCGAACAGAAATGTATTGTAACAAAAATGCGCCACCGCCCGCACCTCTCTCGGTCCCCGTTGTCGTCATACCCCCGCGTCCCTGTACCGCGCAGGCGAAGACTGATTTAGACGGCCATACTATAGATGCTTTTAAAATAATAACAGCTACGAAACAACGACACTTATCTACCTTTATGATTATTATGTTAATTTACTTGATCTCTAAATTACTTGAAATATGAGAAGCCATTAAATAAAAATAGAATACAATAAATTATTTGTATTTTAATTTTCTCTTACAACTGAGAACCACCCACAGATTAGCAATTGGCTTAATGTGCAGTAAGTGTTTGCTGCGAAATGACAATGCCAGATTCTGCCCCACCATCAACCGCAAGTTGTACAAGATAACGAATAAATGTAAAAACATCTCCGTTTTTTATTAAAATTATTGGTTCAAAATAAAGTTTTATACAAGTTGCGATTCGAAAAAAAAGCTTAATTAAGAATTCACAAAATAGTAAGAAATCGAAGCGATTTATTCATTGTTTTTGTTATTCTTCTATAGGAGTTGCGAGAGTAGTAGAAAATGATACTGATTATGATTATGCAATATGAAACCTGTAATAAGTCCCCAACAAAATGATAGGTAGGTACAGCTTAAATGGTCACGTAGTTTTGTAGGTGGGGCAAAGCTCGATTGAAATGTGGCAATGTCTTTTAACAGCGAATAGACTCGACAAGGCTATAGACAAATTCATAAAGTGCCCTGTAAGAAAAAAAATTAAAAAAATCTTTCTTACCTTCACAAGTCCTTTCTTCTTCCTCTTGTATCTGTCCTTAAGCCTCGTGTACCGTGTCTGGCAGGCGTGGCAGGCGGCGTAATGCTTGCACCTGACTTGTCGACGGCACTTAGCATCATCACTGTCGGAGCTTTTGATACTTGATGGGATACTGTCGGTGCCGTTTACTGTGGACATCAAATTGCGTATTTGATAAGTATCATCATCATCATCAGCCCGTATCAGTCCACTGCTGGACGTAGGCCTCTCCCAAAGCGCGCCAATCAACCCTACTCTCGGCCCTCTGCATTCAGTCCCTGCCAGCCATCTTGCGAAGGTCATCCCTCCATCTGGTCGGGGGGGGGGGGGGGGGGGGCACACTACGTCTACCCGTTCGTGGCCTCCATTCGAGAACTCGTCTACCCCATCGATAATTTGGTTTGGCAGCCTCCCGTAACCCGGGGATTCTTAGCACCCCTGCCCCGCCATTACAGTAGCCGCTGCCTTGGCTAGGAATAGCGGGGCGGCCGGGAACTGGGGGCCGGGGCCTTGTTGTGTACGTCATGTTTTGTTTTGGGTGATGCCCGTAATCGCCACGCTGGGCAAGCGGGTTGGCGATCGCAGAGCCGGCCACCTCGCGCCGGTGACGCTGCTGCCCGTCACCGACCTGCTGCACTTGGCGCCGGCATGGTGCGAGCTGGGTATACCGCCAACTGTCGGTCGCCAGAGCCCCGTCCGTTGGTCGGCAGGGTGCACCACGTGGGTGAGGTTGGCATTTGGGTGGCCAATATAGTCGGTCCCCACCCCTTACACCCCTTATAAGTATCGAATATGAAATATTCTACTAAAGCCACAGCCACACAAGTCGTATCCACTAAGCAACGATTGACGCGCAACATGACTAATGGTACCAATCCGCTAGTTCCTCGTTACCGTTCAACATGTTCCCTTTAGGATCTTTTGTGCTCTCCCCTTTCCTTTATACTTCTTCCTCCTCCATAAAGGTGTCAGCTATGCAGCTCATGGGAAGGAGCTTGTAATCTTATGGTTTTGGATAGGCCGACCCCAAGATTCATTCCCCACACATGAAGGGAGATATGTTGCTGAACGTAGCACCTACACACAACCAAAGTCCAAATGGGCTGATGAGCTTGGAAAAGAAAAGAAAAAACCAAGTCGTTTCTTCATATCATAATAATACTACATACTGTGTTCCCCGTGAACGGTCTCCCTCCGGTACAAGGGCAAACATCTGAGGATGCAGAGCAGCAACGGTGACTTTTGCTCACTTTGGTACATCTTCACTATGCTTGATGCATGATCAGAGTCACACTTCACACCTGTGAAGTAAATAATTAGTCATTGGAAACAGTAAACGAAATATTTTATAGTACTTATGCATAACCAAAGATAATAGACATTTTGTGACAAGTACATGTCACAAAATGGACTTATAAGTTAAGCAACATTGGGCACGGCTTATACCTAAATATAAGTCCCATTTGTTGTTGTTTAACAGCAGTCGCCAGGCCATGCCAGAGGCCTATGGGCGGCCTGAATAACTCTGACAATAGATTTGGTCACTAAATCACACAAGAAGTTAAAACATAACCAGTCAGTTGTGTATTAAATAAATATAGAATCACTATTAATGCTCTCACCCAAATAGTTAAGTATAGACCAGACGTCACTATCCTTGAATTGGAGCTCCTTATTGCCCGTGTTACCATTCTGCATGAGAGTCTTCGCAAAGTCAAACACCATATTAGCCAGCGGGATCTCCGATACAAACACTGACAGAGTGTAGTTGAAATCCTGGGCAGAAATTGGGTACAAAAGTTAGCAATTGGATAGGATTTCTTAATATAAGATAAATACCTTTTATTGCACCATAATGTTCTTATTTCTAATATGATGATTTTTATGAGAGGGGATTAAAAGTAGTTGTGCCACCTGATGGTAATCGAGGTATTATCAAGCACTCATCAGTGACCTGTTTTAATGAGTCCCTATGAGCCTAGCATAGTCATCAGGTGATAAAAGCCTTGAAAACCATACATTAAAAATCCTATACTTTCATGACCTGTGGCACAAATAATCATGCAATATTATTAAATTCATATCACTGGGATGGCAATGAAGATAGAAACAAGCCATGAGTTTAGGTGCAGTATTAACCAGGTACCTAGAAAAAACTTTTTCCCTCAGTGCCTCTGAGTCTATAATATCTTACCGAACGCAGCAAATATTCCGCTATGAGCATATTCAGGGCTTGATGCGTGAGCTCTAAGCGCTGAGTGAAGTGTTTCTGACATGCTGGGGGGTCGCCTGCAATGATTTTCAAAAAAGTTTTGTAATATCACAAGCAGTCAACTTTTAGTTTGGGGTTATGTTCTAAAGCTATAGAAAAACATACCAGTTTGTGCACTTTTCAACACGTTGACAATGTGGCCGCGTAAATAAGCTCTCAAATCATGCAATACACCATTTTTCTCAAACAAATCGTATATGAATTTCTGAAACTTTTCAGATGATTCAGTGTTCAAATTATGTGCTTGGTTATGAGCTTCCATCTCAGAAGGCGAATGGTCCTCTATCGCGACGCCTTCCATTTTGTAATACTGCACAATTTACACAAATTGCTTTATTTTTCACATTATAATTTTCATAGAAAACAATTTTCAGTACACTGAAATTTCAAACTTTCCAACCAAATCTTTGACGTTTGTGTCACTTTGTTGACATTTCCGGTTTCTATGGCTACCACCGTTGGAAAACTATTCCTTTTTTATATATTACACTTTATTCTATTACAATAATTACGTTTAACACGTCTGTTCATTTATTTTAATAATTTTGGATTTATTAATTACTAAAATAAAGGATTCAATAAGATCGTAAATAAGCACGTAATGAACAATATGTGCGACCGATGGTGTACTACTATTTTGACAGTTCAGTCAGATGTCCCTGTGGCGCAGAGGATAGCGCGTTGGACTTCTAATCCAAAGGTCGTGGGTTCGATCCCCACCAGGGATGCAGGATAATTTTCCTTTTTTTATTCTTTTTTATTGCAAATTCACTAGATTTAATTTTTAGTTTTTATTTTTTTCAAAAATCCAGGAAGTACTTTTATTATACACTTTAAAATTTATAATTTGTTAATATTTGTAATTTGTTCTTTGCTTCTGTAGATTCGTGGAAAACTGTAATTGGCTCTTCTTAGTTATAATTATATTTTTAAGACCTATTACTTGTAAATAGCTGTAGTTTTCCCTAATAAAGAAAAGAAAATAAAAATAAATAAAAAATTATGTTACGTTGTCCATAATATTATAGAGTCGTTTTTGTCATGTATAGTCGAAGACAGATAAGTATACAGGAGGTCCCAATATTGTTGATATTTTTTCAAGAACTACTTGGCCGATTTAATAATTCTTCTACAGGTTACATAGATTAACTTTTATTTATCTAACAGTGAAATAATTTTTACAATCGGACAAGTAGTTTTAGAGAAAATTTAAACGTTAAAAACTCTTCTGTACACCTTTCTTTGTCTTCGACCGTACATACTGTTCCGATAATATTATCAATTAAATAATTTAAAGATTAATATTTCGATTTTCTGTAGTAATTGATGGTGTTGATTAGGTATGTAGACTGAGTATTAGGGATAATAATATCCTCTGGTATATCCGTATTCCGTTCTCGAGGGATCACTAAAAAGTTATATATTGCTCTATAAAAAAACGGCGGGCGATGAGGTTCGTTAATTCGTTTGGATGAGGTGTGGATGGCGCAGCCATTATAATTATGTATTTATCTCAGTGGTCGAAGTAGATAGAATTCTAATCATATTATTAGAGACGGGCGCGTGCGTGACTAACACAGAATTTTCGTAGAATATCCTCTTAGTAATTTGTGGTGGTGACTAACATGAAGGTATGTGATAAATTTTATGTTAGTTCCCCAAAGGGTTGCATATACGAGCCAAAGATAATGTAATAATACGAGCGGTGAAATTCAAAACTCGTTCAAAACTGCTAAAAACTCCCTACTACTTTACTCACCCATTACTGCCAAAGAAAAATTTAATGACAATATGATTTTCCGAGGAACGACGTGGAAAGAAATATTATGTATGTTTACTATTTTTCGAAACTATGAGGTAGTATCGTTTTTTGGGTTCTTTATCTAAGTTTGAACGACCGTCTGCCACTTGGGATGTATAGGGTCTTACTTACCTTACCTTTGCCTATTCCTGTAATTTCCGGACGAATATGTAGCTGTTAAACAAAAACCCATAAAATTTGTTTTTGTTGATTTCCCGTTCTCATCAATTTTCTGTGGTAAATCTCCAAAAATCCAACATGAGACGACGAGCAGGAGTAGGCGCAATCCAAAAACAGAAGCTGGAGCAAGAGAAATACCGAGAGAAAGGTTCGGAAATTCAAGAAAACCAGTTTCAACAGATGTCCAAGCAACTGGAAGTTTTCCGTGAAAACCTGGAGGAATTCGCGTCTAAACACAAGAATGAGATCAAGAAGAACGCCCAGTTCAGACGGCAATTCCAGGAAATGTGTGCTGCAATCGGTGTAGACCCTTTGGCCTCTGGAAAAGGGTTTTGGTCTGTACTAGGTTAGTGTCACTCTGTCATTAGCATAAAGGCTCACTGCTAAAAAAGGGTTTGTTTGTTGTTTGCCATACATGGTATTACTATCCAATTTCTAATATTTGCCCCACTTGCAATAAAATATAACCCTAGAGTTAGCGACTTAATTAACCCAAGTAAAACGTCAAATTTATTGTCATATAAAATACAATTAGAATTAGAACGTGATGAAAAAATTCTTGCCGTGGGCAGGACTTGAACCTGCGACCTTGCTAATTTATTCACCGAGCATGGATAATGCGTAATTCAAATTATAATTACAATGTCAAACTTAAAACTAAAATATCCGTTAAACATCAGTCAAATAACCCGCCCCTTGTCATACCCGGTGCAAAGGTACCCATAACACTTGCTGCGTTACGGCGCTGTTTAGCTACGTCTGCAGCAAGTAAAATGTATGGAATTTTCACAGTTAAGTCGTTAACTCTAGGTTATCATTTGTTGCATATTCACCCTAAAGCCTGTTAATATTTTCTAAAGTTATTTCCATTACCTTTCTACTGTCTGCTTTTCAGTGTCTCTTCTTGACAGTAAATTTTCAATCCATTGCTACACCGATGTTTCATATTTCATAATTTCAGGTATTGGTGACTTTTACTATGAGTTGGGAGTTCAGATAGTAGAAGTATGTCTAGCGACGAACTACAAGAACGGAGGGCTTATTACACTAGAGGAGTTAAGGATGAGGCTCATGGCATCACGAGGGAAGGCGAAGAAGCTTCAGGATATTACTAATGATGATCTATTGGCAGCTGTGAAGAAGCTTAGGATATTTGGAAATGGGTGAGTTCTATAAGAATAATTATTCATTCTTTAGGTTTTTAGAAGAGAGAGGATGGAGGAGAGATTTGATTGAAACATTTAAAATCTTGACCTTCAAATACAACTTCCCATAAGGCAACGTTTAATATGACCGACACATACAACCATTGTGAGGATAACATATGAAATTAGCCATTATAAATTAACTACATGCAGCACCAATGTCGCTCGTCAATTCCTGAGCAACAGTTGTTCAAGCTGGGAAATTACTTCCAGACAACGTTGTCTCTGCCATCTCAGTTAACACAAATACAAAATAATTTATTTACTAGAAATTTACATTTACAGTATATTTTTACTAATGAACTCCGCACTAGGTTACACCTGTGTCGCGGTAGTTCTAATTTGTATTACCTATCAATATAAACAAAAAGAACTCGGTCGACAATTTTGGCTCACTAGGTGACAATGTGTGTGCGTGTGTGTGTCGTGTGTGTGTCGTGTGTGAGGGTGCGTGCGAGGGTGTGATGGTGAACACATTCTAAAACAAATTGGATAGTTATTTTAAAACTAACAAGAATAATACCACTATGTGATAGACTTTACAAACACTGTGAAATGGACATCAGCGATGAGCTGCTGTCCATAATTAAATAATAATAATAAACAGTTATAAAATTCCAGATTCACCGTCGTACCAATTGGCAAAGGCAAGTGGTTAGTCCAATCAGTGCCTGGGGAACTTAATCTGGACCAGACCCTGGTGCTGCAGAAGGCTAGCTCCATAGGAACTGCCTGCGTGTCCAAAACCATCTTGGTGGCTGATTTAGGGTGAGTTTTAGATGTCATCATCATGAGTCTACTTTTATGTCCCCAATATTCGGGCACAGACCTTCCCTTACATCGAAGAAGCTTGTGTCATGATCCACCATGCGGGCCCAGTGTGGATTAGCGGATTATAGTAGTAGAACTGTTGAATACAGACATAAATACCCACATATATGTCCCAGAGCTGATGGGACTATCGAAAATGAACTATCAGGTACAGACAGCTTATTATCCTACACAAGACTATTACTAGACTAGACCGTATTACTGTGTATAGTAATCTTGGTTATACTTGACCTGTTATCGGCTGTACCAATATTGAACAGTCTAAAATTATATTCACATAGAAAACAAAAGTCAAAATCAAATCTTTTATTACAAACATGTGAAACCGTCATTTTTATCACATCAATTTTTACGCCAGCCAATCAGAGAAAGTATCCACCTCAATCTGGCGGGAAAATTGCAGCTATAAAAAAGTAAAAAACCTAGCATTTTAATGATAATGATATTATGATGATATTATTTTTAGATGGAATGACACCAGAGCCCAGAACGCGCTGAACCACATGGTCAAAGAAGGTCTCGCATGGGTCGACACGCAGGACGCCAAGGAGACTCTGTACTGGTTCCCCAGCATGTTTGCTGAATGTGTGTCGGCGTCATAGAGGTATCACTTTTACCAAGGGCCTTACATGAGCCAACTAGCGCCGCCAATCTTAAAAAAATAATATCTACCAATATAATCAATTTTAATAATAAAAAAAGTTATCTACGGGCAACAGCAGATCAATGGTAACACTTGCAGCACGAATTCAATTCTTATGACGCAGACCATAAGAACGATCCAAAGTCCAAAGTGTTATACTTAATCTGCTGTTAGCTGTACAAAATTTTTATTACGATAAATACAATTTTTATGCTTATTTATAACGTGATTCCATTTCGGTAAGTTGTAGTTCGCATAATTGCGAAAAACGGCCGCTTTTGGCATATTTGTGAACTACTACTTAGCTTGTCGCAATTATGCCATGTATTGTAATATTGGAAAATATTATTAATCGGATTAAAGATTTTGTACATGGTTTTTTATTATTAAAATTTACTGTTTTGGAAGATATTATTTCTTTAAGATTGGTGGCGCTAGTTGGCTCATGTAAGGTCCTTAATACGAGCTTGCCTAAACGGCTTGCACTGCCAGAAATGTGACTTAAAAGTTGTTCTATTGTTTAACCCATAGTACCTTTCTAACTTAACGATTTTAACGAAGTGTAAAAACGTCAAATCATAGTTCAAGGGATGTGCGTTTAAACTAGGTTTAAGGCTAACATAATTGTTGGATATTTGTGCATGTGTTATCAGATTCGTCTAGATCTCGGGACTGACATATACATTTTAAGTTGTCGCAGATGTATCGCTCCGGCACAGAATAAGCGCCTACGCTGGCCGCCTCAACTCGAGTACAATATTCTTTGTATGAAACTCCATACTGCAACGCACACTACGTAACGGAATTGCCTCGCAATATTTCGACCACTGGTTGACAGCGAGGGGCGAGGCGAGGCGGTGCCGGGTGGGTACGTGTGCGGCAACGCTATAGTTGTCAGTTTTTGTTATTGTAATAATTATTATAATGAGAATTATTTGTGATATGAAATGAACTACGAATATGATATGATCAATCTTTGTTAAGATTATCATACTAGGTTTATGTGTATGATAGCCAATATTGAAATTTGAAATATTCCATTGTTCGATATCTACATAAACATTATTGTGTTGTGCTATTATGGTTCTGTTAAATATTGTGATTTGTAAATAATAAATCTGAATAATATATTTTATAAATTATGTAAATAAAATTAGAAAAATATGTTACATAAGGTTTTATTCAATTAAACTAATATTGCACCTTAGCCATAAAATTAAATATTCAAGTTTAAAATAATCATCATTCTTATCAACTACTAGCACTATCTACACTTTGTGATCCAATGTAAGGCAGGTTCAATTTGGCTCTCAATTCCCTGTTTTCTTTCTGTATATCTTCTAGCCTTTTCTTTAGTTTCTGTGTCATTTCCACGTACGATTCTTTCCATCTAAAAATTGACAAAATATTATATTTTACTTAGACAATGGAAATTTTTAATAGAAACAGCAAAACCTTTGTTGCTTACTTTTTACTCAGTTCCATCTGTTTTTCCAAATGTTTGTTTAATTCCAATAGTTCCTCTTCTTTTGTGGAAACCATTCTGAAAAGAAATTGAACATTATTTTCAATATCTTCATTATTTATTTACTATTCACATGATTATGAAGTTATAGATACTTTTGGTTTAACTCTGTCCTTGATGTCAACATGGTTTGTAATTTGTTGATCATTCCATGTGTTTCGTTTAGAGATTTTTGTAGATGTTCTACTTGCATTCTGCAACAAAAGACTGAAGATTAAGCACCAAATGACAATGCCAGGTTCTGCCCCACCATCAACCGCAAGTTGTACAAGATAACGAATAAATGTAAAATATCTCCGTTCTTTAATAAAATTATTGGTTTAAAATAAAGTTTTGTACAAGTTGCGATTCGAAAAAAACAGCTCAATTAAGAATTCAGAAAATAGTAAGAAATCGAAGCGATTTATTCATTGTTTTTGTTATTCTTCTATAGGAGTTGCGAGAGTAGTAGAAAATGATACTGATTATGATTATGCAATATGAAACCTGTAATAAGTCCCCAACAAAATGATAGGTACAGCTTAAATGGTCACGTAGTTTTGTAGGTGGGGCAAAGCGCCATTGAAATGTGGCAATTTTATTTATTTATTTATTTATTCATTCAATAATTACAATTTCTTAACAGAACTTATGTCTAATGTGAAATTGTAGTCATACATTATATTATGGTGCATAAAAATGGCACCTACTTATTACATGAAATATGAATATTATACAATAGTAAATAATGTTAAATGTCATAAAAAATAAGCATAATTAAATTATTTAGTCAATTAATATTAAAATAACAATAGTGAGTATGCAAATACCATGCAAATAATATTGATTCTAAACAATATTCAGTCAAAAAAAAAAAAAAAATTAAAATTGAATTAACCACAGGTAATCTAATAGTACCTAACAGTTAAGCAATAAGATTTAGTTGTGCTAGTACAACTGGCACATTTCCAAATACACTTTATTCAGGAATATGCCAACCGTATCAGCGAATACGTCAATATTATCATGCCGAGCGATCAGGGTGCAGAGCAGTTCCCTAGCGCGCACGGTGGGCGCGTTGCGGGCGCGGCGCGTGCGCACGGTGGGGCACGCGAACACGCGCGGCAGTCGGCGCGGCGCGACCGCTCCGTCCGCGCTACGCGTGCCTGCGCGCGGCACGCTCAGCCCCATCTGGGCCAGCACGCACGGATTGTCCACCTTATTGTGTAGCAGCCAGTAGTAGTGGACTACAAGAAGCAGCTTCCGTCTTAGCGCCAGACTGTCGAGGCCCACCATACCGGAGACGAACATGGACGGATAAAGGAACGGGTAGTATCCGTACCTCCGCTTGTACAGCCACCGCGCAAACTTTCGCTGTACCTTTTCCACCATCAGAGAATATTTGCTCTCATAGGGATCCCAAACCATAGAGCCGAATTCTAGTTTGCTGCGGACATACGCGTTGTATAACACCACTGCCACCTTGGAGTCGGTGAACTGTGATGTCGTCCTCATTATAAAACCTAGAATCTTATTGGCACATTTGCATACCTCTAACATATGGTTGTGAAAGTCTAACTTGCTATCCAACGTTAAACCCAGGTCACGGATTTCGAAGACCCTATCTAGTGGAGCATCCTGCAAACTATATGTGGTGTACAAAGGTGAGCGTAGGCGCGAGAAGGTAATAACTTTGCACTTAGCTGCATTAAAAGGAAGACGATTAGCATCACTCCATTGTGCCAGAGCATCGATATCACCCTGCAGGGCCTCGGTTTCGGCTACACCACTGATACCCAAGTATAACTTTAGGTCGTCGGCAAACATGAGGCACTTCGAGGCACGTACGACTTCGGGCAGATCGTTGATCATCAACAGAAACTGCGTAGGGCCCAGAGTACTGCCCTGACTAACTCCGGACCTGGTGTAGTAGTCCTCGGACTCATAGCCGGCCACCCTTACATATTGTTTTCGATTTCGCAGATACCCAGCAAAGAAGTGAAGAAGCTTGGGCGTGAAACCAAGTCTAGCAAACTTCTCCAAGAGTACGTCATTGTCCACCAAATCGAACGCTTTCTTAAAATCAAAGTAAGCCGCGTCCACCTGTCTGCCAGCGTCTAGCTGCGCGGCGACATAGTCTACCAGATTCACATGGTTGGTGACAGTGGAGCGAGCCTTGCGGAAACCGTGCTGGCAGTCATTCAACGCACTACTGACCTGGCGTGTAATATGACTATCTAAAATGTCAATGTCTTTTCGAAAGGCTTTCCTTAAACGAACTTCATCAAACGAACAAATCTTTTTCCGAATCATAATATCGGGGTCTTCAAGAGCAGAGTCAATAGGCATTTTAGAATCGCGTGATTCATCTTTGACCGCATCTTCCATAATTGAGTCACCCGAGTCCAGATTGCGTGCGCTAATATTAGTCACGGCTAAGCGAGGCGTCCCGCTCACTCTTATGCGATGTAGCATATGAACGATAGTTAAAAAGACATTGCCACATTTCAATGGAGCTTTGCTCCACCCACAAAACTACACGACCATTTAAGCTGTACCTATCAATTTGTTGGGGACTTATTCCATGTTTCATATTGCATAATCATAATCAGTATCATTTTCTACTACTCTCGCAACTCCTATAGACGAATAACAAAAACAATGAATAAATCGCTTCGATTTGTTACTATTTTCTGAATTCTTAATTAAGCTGTTTTTTTCGAATCGCAACTTGTACAAAACTTTATTTTAAACCAATAATTTTAATAAAAAACGGAGATATTTTTACATTTATTCGTTATCTTGTACAACTTGCGGTTGATGGTGGGGCAGAATCTGGCATTGTCATTTGCGGTTAGGTTTAGAGTTCGGCTTAGTGGCCGCTACCGAAGGAATTAGCTACAGTGTCACAATAGAATAATTAAATTCAGTGAATATATTCTTTTTAAACTTTCACGGTTTGTATACATATTAATTATTGATGGCTGCAATGCTGTCGAAATATCGAGACATCAATAATAAATGTTTAACACGGTAATTCCCGTTTTATCTAATTAATATGAATATATTCTTCTATTCTTACTTGAGTTCTTCACATTGAGTTTTCAATAGTTTCTCTTCCCAATCTCTTCGCTTAGTCTCTCTTGTATGAATATCCTGGATCCTCTGTATATCTATCGCCAGACATTGTTTCTCGCATACCAGGGTAATGTTACGTCTTTCAGATGATACCTGTAATTAACATGTCGTCGATGTAAGTTCTAATGATTTTATTGAATCAATTAAGGATCTGTTACATTTTCATACAATTTATTCGATGGCTAAAATTAGTTTGATGTGATCAAGAATCGCTAATTTAGGAGGTGTTATTCGATTGTCTATTTATTACATATATTAATTTGATAAAATCCCTCAGAAAGTTATATAGGGTTTTGGATATTTCAGTAGCAATAAGGGATGCATAAACTTGAAAAATAATTACTAACCAACTCCTGAAACATAGCCTCTAATCTTTGCTCAGCTAACGCTAATTTTGGATCAACAGCATTAAGACAGTCTTTCTGTTGTTTCTCATAATTGTTATTTGCATCTTGAAGAACTTTGTTGTCCCTGTAATTATTATTGAGTAGAGTAAATTAGATATTTGTTTATTAATTATAATAGCAGTACTACTACATTATTTATTAACAGTAATTACCTAAGAGATTTGTTAAGCAGCATTCCTTTTTCTACCAACTCCGTATCTAAGTTTCTGATGTGTTGAAGCATATCCGTTACTTTCTCATTATATTTTTCTCTTATCTCATCCAATTCTGCTCTGAAATTGGATTCTGTTTCTCGTTTAACATTTGCCAGTGCTTGTTTTACTTGCGATAGTTCTCCTGAAAGCATTTTTTGTATTTTCATAATCACATTACCATGGTTGCAGCGTTTCTAAGATCTCAAATACTTTACCTGTTATTTGGGCAGTTTTCTTATAAGCTTCATTCTTTTGTGCTGAAACTACGTCGAATAGTTGTAATGCTTCTGCAACCTGTAATGCAATAAGTATTTCGATTCGTTCATCATTTATCTTATTGTAGTTTGTGTTTCTACATAATTGATTTAACTTACTTTAGTCTTAGCTTCAGCCTCTTTCCTGATTTTATCAACGGATTCCTTCTGGCACACCCTTAACTGACTTTTTACATCTTCATTATTCTTCTTTTCAGCTGCCAAATTGATTCTGTATTCCTCTAGAGTCTTTGTTATTTCTTCTACTTTACTGTCCATTTCTTTACCTCTTTCTTTATAACAGGTTATTTCTTTGTCTTTCATTTTAAGTTCATTTTGAAGGGAGGAGTGTCTCGTATGTAGTTCTTTATATTTAGTTTCTATTTCGATGTAGTCTGTTAGAGATGTTTCTAGTTTTAGTTCTAGATCTCTTCTGTCTTCATTTACTTGCTGTAATGAGAAAGTCGAATCAAGAATGAATGCATCATCGTTGCGTTGAACTAGAAATTAACTCACAGTCATTGAAATTTTTGCGATTTTTCTAAATTTTTATCTATCGGTCATATAAATGAGTGCTACTCTATAGTAAATTATTTTCTGTTTACCTGTTTTCCTCTATTATCGTAACTTTGGTAAGTTTTCAGTTCGGTTTCCAAAGCATCTATGGTTTTTTGTGATGTTTGCCACAACACGTGAAGAGAATCGCGCTCCTGTGAACGAGCAAGTTGGATAAATACATCAACATCAGCACTAATCAACATTCAACAAGAAAGTAGGTGTGACATTGCGTTGGCTTGTTGAGATGACGACGAACGGCTTGTATCGGATAAGTATTTAGTGAATATGTAGGTATTTATAGCGAGTACTTCAATACTTCGTACAGGGCCGACGGGGACTTTTTATTCCCCATGGTACTACTGTTAGTACGACTTGTAGCACAGTCGACAGCAGATCAATGGTAACACTTGCAGTACGATTGCAAGTCTTATAACGCAAATAATAAGGACTGTCAAAAGTAAAAAGTGTTACCATTGATCTGCTGTCGACTGTACCATGGGGAACAAACGGCCAATAACAGACCCAAGATAAAAAAAATATGAACAAGGTAATCTCATTTAGCGTCTGTAAGAGGACAGGCCATTTATATCAACTTGCTCCTTCTAACTCTTTCTTAAACTATGATTTGTGGGTACAGACTATATTTATTAGAAATAGGTATAGAATCGAAAAATAAAAATGGAGGGATGCCTTTGCCCAGCAGTGAGCCATTGCAGGCTATTAAATAAAATAATAATAATAAAATCAGATAAAACGTAATCTTCAGTTTCTTGGATCAATAACAATTTTTAGAAGCCCCCTCGGCGACGGCTTGTGTTAGACCGTTACCTTAGCGAGTAGAACGACTTGTCTCCTCATACCGTCGAGCTCCATGCCCTGTTCTGTCTCCTGGCTCTGCGTTTGCGTCGCGTGGTGAAGACGCTCCTTAAGGAGCATTCCCACTTGTTGCGACAACTTCTGATTGTCCGCGATCAGTGATTTTATTTCAGACTCGACTACTGTTTGGTTTTGCTAAATAAAAACACATTTGGATTTGAATTTTTTGCATAAGTATAGGTAGGTACGCTATGCGAAAGTCTAAATATTAATTGCAGAAATGCTGTCCCTAAAACGAATATGGACGAAGATTTCGTCGATCTGCTTCAAGTCACGGTAGCTCTGTTGGAATAGAGCGTGATACGATATTCCTGATTCGAATCCCGATCGTGAAGGAATTTTTTCTCTCCAATTAATAAGTAGGTATTTGTTTTTGGTACTTTGTAAGTACAGTCGACGTGAACGGTAGTTTTGCGTGTTAGTAGATAAGATATCGACTGTACTGTACATGTACTTTGTATACAGTGTATTGTACTTACTTAGTAACTTGTAAAAGTATTATGGGTTATAGGAAAATAGTTCAAGAAAAGTTCAAATAAACACGATGACTCTGATTTTTATTTACTCACCCTGTAAAATTCAAGTTCACTTTGTAGGGCATCCACGTTTATATTTTCCATAATTAGGACTTTGTATACTCACAGCTGTAGGAATTTTACATGTTATGTTTCGAATGATAATTTATCTATAATAATTAAAAAGATAACAGTTTGATTATGTACCGTAGCCTCAAATTATTTACATTTCGCGCGTGTTTGTGATACTGCGTTGCTTAGCAACGGTTTACTTTTTTATTGTCTGCAAAGGCATTTCAAATTGTACAGCCTTATGATGGATAAACGAAACGCATATATTTCTGAACGAAAGTTTATCTCATCTGTCAAAGTCGCAATGTCAAGGTCGTGAAAATCGCGAAAAATTTAGAAAATTATTATAAAATGTTATCAATGGATTTTCTGCATAATATGGACATGAAGTGATTGTTTTAATTCAATAATGACGAGGTTTGTTAATTTCTGATTAGTTTGCTTCTGATATAAGAAGAAAACAAGTTGTTTTTCATAATATATTTTACGGATGTTTAATTTATCATGTTTTCTCTGTTTTAAGCCTTTATTTCGATATCAGAGAAGACCAGTGGCCCTTGGTGTACGACGATAGGTATAACGTGTCGTTTATGGGCCTCGAAAGGTTCCATATCTTCGATGCTAAGAAATGGCGCAACATTATTCAGGTAGCTAATTTCTCACATAAATTCAAATTAAACTAGAATATAAGTGTACGCTGATAAAACTAACTAATGTGTGTAACGAGAATTGATCTCCATACTAAATTCTGTCATGCATAATTTAATATTCATTGACCAAAAAATAAATTACTGTGCCAGTCACGGTAGAAGCCATAATTTAAAAAGTGACTTTGAAGAAATATTTGTAAAACTTTGCAGTTCCTGAAAGACGCAGACTTTATCACCGATGAGTGCCTGGTGAAGCCGCTGGAAGCTAAGAAGAGTGATCTACTTGTAGTGCACACCAAGAAATATTTGAAATCGTTGAAAGTGAGATATTTATTTCAATTTCAATTTATTTAATTGCATACACATTTCAGAATATTTAATTTTACTATGCCTTGCGCGTCTGGTTCAAACATGTTAATTGTGTTATTATTATTTTAAAAGATGTGCTGCTGAGAGTTTTAGTCACTTTTTCTCCTCAGCGTTGGCACCTTTTCCTTGCAAAGTGGTGTAAATGTAAATTCAAAAATATGTTGACGACATGCAAAAATGTACACAATGTGCTTACTTGCAATAAAGAAATTTAACTTTGATTTTGACACAGTCTGTTATCATTATCAATTATTTAAAACTTTTTTGAACTCTTCTCATTTAATGAATTTGAATATAGACGAGATTGATTGACAAGAAGTTATTGGGGTTTTGTCAGCTTAATATCACAGATATCGCTCCTATTTTGGGTCTAATTTTAGCTATATAGGGGGGGGGGGGGGGGGGGGGGGCGTCCCTTATCGCCGTGTTTTTAGAGCACTTTACATTTAGGTCTTATAGTGAGCCCATGAGTACGGATACGCCTCACCATTTTGGAAAATAATACCATGTGTTAGCCAAAGATCAAGACTTGTTTCTCAATCCCTATCCACCTGCCATCTATCCACACTAATTAGCAAAACACCACAATGGCCCTCCGTATTGCCCTAGTATCCATTGGTGTTAGGAAGACTGAGATACTTAACCTTTGCCTGATAGCTAAGCTATGAAAAAATGTTTTTGCTTTTCAGTGGAGTACAAAAGTGGCAGTGATAGCTGAGGTGCCTCTGGTGGCGTGTGTGCCCAATAAGCTCGTGCAGTACGCTTACTTGAAGCCCATGAGGTATGTTTCATATACTAACAAAATATGAGAACCTGATATGTAAGGCATTTTGTTTGTCTGTCTGTCAATAACTTTTTCTCAGAAACGCGTGGAAGTAACAAATTGAAATTACTACCAAATACTTAGGTCTATAATCTCATGCAGCCATGAGAAAATCAAACTTCTATGTTAACGAAATCAAAAGATATGACCGTTTATGTCGCATTGTCACGAAAACGCAATGGAATCCAAACCTAAACCATAGAATCGTGAAATTTGGCAAGAAACTTTTGGCTACTTAAGATAAAGATTAATTTAAAAGTTAAAATATTTATTTAATTTGAAAAGCAAGTAAACAACCAGAATGACATAACTCAATTATGTTTTTTATAAAAACGTAAACAGCCTTATGTCCGGCCAAGGAGGTCGGTACATGTACTTCCCCCCTTAAATAATAAAAAAAATAAAAGTGTACCAGCCCCTTAAGACAATATGACAAAAGAATACAGTTTGCAAAGAAGTAGTTTTGCCAAGCATTGTAGGTGCGGGCAATAATTTACACTGTGTACGTACACGCATGACACTTAATGCGCGGAGGAAAAATACTTACATATTTACATCATTAAAAAAAAATATTACATACATGCCATTACTAACAAAAAATCATATATTGAACATAACTCTTCTTTTAACGACCCTACCGGAACGTGTCCTTGCAACATTTTGCTGTGAATCCGCGGGCGCGGTAGGGCAGCTAAGAATGAAAGCTGGCTTAAGTCTATCTAGACTAACTACTGTAGAGCTGTTGTCCGACAACTGAACTTTAAAAAACTTTTCGGCCTTTTGAAGAACTTTGAACGGTCCGTCATATGGGCAAACTAATGTTTTCGTTAGTCGATCGTTACGAATAAACACATGGGTACATGATGATAAAGCAGGATGAACAAAGGATTTATACGTCTGAGGTAATCGTTTTGGACTAGAAGAGAATTTCTGAAGTGTATCATGTAGTCGCTGTACAAAACCCGAATCGTACCTAATCGGCCGCTCTACCGTTGCGACGAAATCGCCAGGTAAACGTAATGTTTCCCCGCACACTAGCTGAGCCGCGCACAAACCTGTGTCATCGCGTAAAGCTACACGGAGACCTAACAATATGGTCGGTAACTCCTCAGTCCAACGTTCAGAATCTAACCGTGCGCGCAATGCTGACTTAAGTGTACGGTGCCAACGTTCTATAAGACCATTAGCTTGCGGATGATAGGCAGTTGTGTGAATTTTGTCAATACCGAGTAATTTTACTAATTCCCTAAATAAACTTGATTCGAATTGTCTGCCTTGGTCTGTGGTCAAACGTATCGGACAACCAAATCTAGCAATCCATGCAGAGTAGAAGTTTTTGGCCACTGTTTCAGCCGAAATATCCTTTAACGGGACTGCTTCGGGCCACGATGTAGCACGGTCAATCATAGTAAGTAGATACCGAGAACCGTCTGATATAGGCAAAGGTCCCACTAAATCGATGTGCACGTGGTGAAACCTATCTGAATTTTCAAAACGGCCTAGTGGAGACTGTGTATGCCGATGAACTTTAGCCTTCTGGCAAGGAATGCAAGCTTTGGTCCATTCTCCAACTTGTTTATTCATAGTAGGCCAGAAATATTTATGAGCTAATAATTTACGAGTGGTACGTATACCTGGATGAGAAATATCGTGAACTGCCTTGAAAGCCGGAAAACGAAATTCTGATGGTAAATAAGGACGTTTATAACCAGTAGACGTTTCGCAAATGATAGATTTTTGGCAAAAAGGAGTAAAAATTTCTTCAAATTTGAGATTTCCTTTAAGAAGCAATTTCGAAATTTCTTGATCACTTTTCTGAGCTGAAGCTAATTTTTCAAAGTTTATAACGTTAGGCAGGCAAATTTCTTCGACACGAGAAAGGGCGTCTGCAACAGTATTTTCCGCGCCAGATACGTGCTTTATGTCTGTCGAAAATTGACTAATGAAATTTATCTGTCGAATACGCCTTGGCGTATCGCTCGATGACATTGGCTTAGTGAAAGCGAAAGTTAAAGGTTTGTGATCAGTATATAGAGTGACTTGTCTACCCTCTATTAATGGCCTAAAGTGTCTGGTTGCCATATAAATAGCTAACAATTCGCGATCGTAAGTCGAATATCGTTGTTGAGTTTCGCTCAATGCCTTGGAAAAGAAACCCAATGGTTTCCAAGAGCCTTTAACCCACTGCTGGAGCACAGCTCCTGCACACGTACCTGAGCAATCCGACATTAATGCCAAAGGCGCTGACAGTGAAGGGTGCCATAACAATGTTGCAGATTGAAGGCTTTTCTTACACTGGTCGAACGCCTTCACAGCTTCTTCAGACCAATTGATTTTAGTTTTGTCTTTTTTCTTGGCTCCGTGTAAATATTGATTCAAAATAGTTTGCTGAGCTGCTGCATGAGGTATGCTGCTACGAAAGAAATTTACCATACCTAAAAATCGTCTCAAACCTTGAACGTCTTCAGGAAGAGGATAGTGTACAATAGCCTGAACTCGTTCCGTGGGAGGATGAATACCTTCAGAGTTGATGTGAAATCCGAGAAATATAAGGTCCGACTTCCCGAATTCACATTTTCCTACGTTTAACGAAATCCCATATTCGTCTAGTCGCCGAAAAACCGTGCGTAAATGCTCTAAATGCTGGGCCTCATTTTCGGAAAAAATTAAGACATCGTCTATATAAACAAAAACGAAATCTAAACCCTTGAGGACAAGATGCATAAACCTTTGAAAGGTCTGTGCAGCGTTTCTTAGCCCAAACGGCATGCGAGGGTACTCGAAGAGACCAAAAGGTGTGATTATAGCGGTTTTTTCTATATGTGCAGATGCCACAGGAATTTGATGGTATGCTCTGAATAAATCTAAACGACTAAATATTTTTTTATCTGATAAAAGATATGTAAAGTCCTGAATGCGGGGATAGGGTAGCGATCAGGCTTAGTAACCGCATTTAAACGCCTGTAGTCCCCGCAGGGCCGTATGTTGCCGTCCTTTTTAGGGACTACATGCAACGGTGTTGCCCAAGAACTTTTGGACGGGCGACATACTCCTGCTTCTATCATATCCTCAAATTCCTTTTTAACCCTAGAATATCTATCCGGAGCCAAAGGTCGAGCACGAGCAAAAATAGGAGGTCCATTTGTTTCGATGTAATGGACGACATCGTGTTTGACGCTCTGCTTTGGAGAAATTGGTTTGGAAAGGTCAGGAAATTCAGATAGAATGTCATGGTATGGCTCCGCAGAATTAACAGTTTTTATAGAACCTTCCTTGCTTTCTGTTACACTACCATGGATTGAAAGTTTAGTAATGGCGTCAACTAATCGGCGTCCGTGAATATCTACTAGAAGATTGTACCGTTGTAAAAAATCTGCGCCAATTATGGGTTGTCGAACATCAGCTACAGTGAAAGTCCACTTATAATTACGTCTCAAGCTAAAACTTAGAGATAATGTTTTTTCGCCGAAAGTCTTAATGCATGATCCATTTGCTGCATACAGTGTGTAATCAACTGGTGCAATAACTTTACCTCTTTTGACTACACTACTAACAGGCAGAACAGAAATGCTTGCGCCGGTGTCAATTAAAAAATGCAGACCCGTAGCCTGGTCTGTCACACGTAGGCGATTCGCTGGCATGACACCGCAGACCTCCGCCTCAGGTCGCGGCGGTACTAGTTTTCCTGTTTGTAGCTGCAAGGCGGTACGCATTTGTTAGCATTGGCTCTGAACCGGAAATGATACCAGCACATTCTGTCCTGTGACTGCTCCCTGGAACTAGATTGCCTCGTCCGTTGGCGCGAATTAGACCTGGAGCGGGAACGGGAGCGGTCGGCTTGCATTCGTAACGCTGCGACTTCTGCTGTTAAACTCGCCACTGTTGCTGACAAACCTTCGCATGCGCAGTGAGGTGTAGCATTTTTCTGAACAGAATCTACTGCATGTGCTGGTTGTGTTGCCTCTAGCATTTTATCTGCCATCTCTGCAAGCTTTTCCAAATCGGTAATCTCTGACGCGGCAAGGACGGCTCGGCAGGCAGCTGGTAAGTGCTCAGACCACATAAGGCGAAGAGCATCGTCCGTAATTTTGTTTTTGGCGAGGTCGCGCATTCGTCGCAAGAGCTGCGTTGGTCGGCGGTCTCCTAATGTCATCTCATTAAGTAGGGTCCTCAATTGAATATTGTCGCTTTGTTCATAAACTTGCAGTAACCGTTCTTTAAGTTTGCTAAATTTATTTCCCTTGTACTTATCCTCATCATATAGTATATCGCTCACCTGATCCAGGTCTTCCTTATCCAGATGAGCGATCAAAAGATCATATTTAGCATCATCTGATAATTTAGATGTTCTAATTGCCGACTCGAAACGGACGAAGTACAATTTAGGTCTATCCTTCCAGAACATGGGAATCTTCGAACTAATAGAGACCTGACCGACTTCATTTTTCCCAGAATTAGTTTCCGTTTCCATGATTTCCGCGTCCAAACAATAAGTCGTTTTTTTGTCAGACTGTACTTTGGTGGCAAACGAGACTCGTGGAAAACAGCGGGTCCTCAGTTCCTCCTTATTTTACTTTGTCGGGGTCACCAGTTTGGCTACTTAAGATAAAGATTAATTTAAAAGTTAAAATATTTATTTAATTTGAAAAGCAAGTAAACAACCAGAATGACATAACTCAATTATGTTTTTTATAAAAACGTAAACAGCCTTATGTCCGGCCAAGGAGGTCGGTACAAAACTAGCATATAGCACATGTAAAAGAATAAATCCAAAAACTGTAAAGTAGTCACATCGCCCAAAAGTTTTATTTGTCAATTATGGCGTTTACAAGCTTATCTTTACAGCCGGTGCCCATAATCATCGCAGCAATCTAACTGCAAATATAACTTTGTCCATAAATCTAGTGAGTATGTATGTCTAATTCTTTGGCACATCCTGTAGCCTAGACGGCTTGATAGTCGGTAGGTCGGTAGAAGAGTCTTCAAGAGATTGAAGAGGAAAGCTCCATAAGATTTGCTGCGAAAGTCAACAGCGTACTAGTCACTGGACTCGTACCGCGCAAGCCAATAGACAAATTCATAAAGTTGACTGTCCCTGTGATTGCGGCAAGAAAAGAAATTAAAAAAAAGCGACTTAAAATCCCTCAATTTTAACATTACCATGAGGTGTCATTAGATTCGTCTTGATTTTATTAGTGTATATTATATTTTATGCCTATCTGGCTATAAAAGTTTAATCAAAGTAGTGATGCAGTCGTTTTTTATGCTTGATTCAAGTAACTTTCAGAATAATGTACAAGCTATGTGAGATTAAAGGATATTTTGATTTTGATGTTTGTTACCCGAAATATGTTCATATTTCAGGTTACAAACAGGTGGATCAGTGTTGGCTGGCAAACTAGCTTTAGACCGTGGCTGGGCTATCAATATAGGCGGTGGCTTCCACCACTGCAGCAGCGAGAAGGGAGGCGGCTTCTGTCCCTACGCAGACATCACGCTGCTCATACAGTCACTGCTCTCGAACCAACTCGTGCAAAACGCGATGATCGTGGACTTGGATGCTCATCAGGTCAGAATTAATTATCTTCTTCTTGTAGCGCCTCTCCGGTACCGGAGGTTGGCTGTCAGCTCTGTGTACTGTCGTGAGCGAGCCGGAACAGCTGTTCAGCGCTCGCGATCCCCGGCCATTGACGAATATTACGGAGCCAAGATTTTTTTCGGCGCCCTTTCTAACCGCTATTTTGCCCATCATAATTTATTGGAGAAGTTGGTATCTGTTATTAATTAGAATCCGAATTAATTATAATAGCGCGTATCCATAAACGTTATTTAAAGTTATTCCACCGTTTAGGCATTCTATCGCTTTCTACCATAACGTTTTTTACCGAAGTGTGAAATACAAGGGAGCTTAAAAGACATTGCCACATTTCAATGGAGCTACAAAACTACATGACCATTTAAGCTGTACCTATCATTTTGTTGGGGACTTATGACAGGTTTCATATTGCATAATCATAATCAGTATCATTTTCTACTACTCTCGCAACTCCTATAGAAGAATAACAAAAACAATGAATAAATCGCTTCGATTTCTTACTATTTTCTGAATTAATTAAGCTGTTTTTATCGAATCGCAACTTGTACAAAACTTTATTTTAAACCAATAATTTTAATAAAAAACGGAGATATTTTTACATTTATTCGTTATCTTGTACAACTTGCGGTTGATGGTGGGGCTCTGAATCTGGCAATGTCATTTATGGCAGTATTTTTTTAATAATAATTTCTGCTATAAGTTAAACACTTCTTTGATACAAAAGCCAGAACTAAACCGAAACAGACTGAGCAATGGCAACTCTCGTACCTGTTTCCAGGGTAACGGTTACCAGCGCGACTTCCTAAGCGTGCCTGAAGTGTACATAATGGACATGTACAACCGGCACATCTACCCGAAGGACAAGGCGGCCAAGCGCGCCATACGACGCAAGGTGGAGCTGCCTAACAACGTAGAAGACATGGAGTATATGCTCAAATTGAGGCAGTGAGTATCGGTAACTTAAAGCCTCGTATCCAATGTATTTTTTTTTTGCAAAGTCATATAAATAATTTATAATTTTATTGTGCAAAATACCCTTAATATTTGGTAATAGTTTTTCCTAGGCAACACCTGGCTGCCAGAAAGAAGGGTAAATGTGGGTCCGCGGGCTGCGGCTCTTGTGATCCTCTCTCTACGCCTCGTAATCAGTAGGCAACAATTGACGCGCAACACGTGACGCTCAACAAGAGCGGCAACGTTGCACAACAACGCGCGACGTTGCCAGCTTGTGCGCAACATCAATGGTACCATTACTAATGGTACCGCAAGTTCCTCCCTGTCGTTCAACATGATTGAGCAATATGTCGATCGTCAAATGTTGCTTAGTGGATACGGAGGCTTAATGTAACTTGCTATATTCCGATAGTCATAAAGTCTATCCCAAACCAATATTCCATGGATGTAAACAAACATGGTGTTTGAAAGGTTACCAATAACAATTTTAGACTAATATAGTGATAGGAAATTTGGATCTTTTCACTCTGAATAGACTTATCAGGTGGATTCTGAATTAAAACGGAGATATTTTTACATTTATTCGTTATCGTGTACAACTTGCGGTTGATGGTGGGGCAGAATCTGGCAAAGTCATTTGGATCTTTTCACTTTGAATAGACTTATCACGTGGATACAGTATTAACAGCCAAAAATCAGTGTTTTCAGCCATATTGATTGATTGATTCTGAATACAAGCTTAGGTGGAATCAGAATTTCAAATAACGCTGAAATTTCCACAATATATGCGTGAAAATGTTAGGGCTATATGCATAATAACCTGTCGGTGTTGCAGGAACCTCAAAATAGCGCTGCAAGAGTTCACGCCCGACATAGTGGTGTACAACGCGGGCACTGATGTACTGGACTCGGACCCGCTGGGACACATGAGGCTGAGCGAAGTGGTCAGTGACACTTACAACTCATACTAGAGTTAATTAAATAATTAAATATTTTTAACCGACTGCGCAAGAAGGAGGGTTACGTTTTTCGGATGTATGCGAGAATGTAATGGCACGCCCTGCAGCCTAAACGGCTTGATGGATTTTAACATATGAGGTTATTAGATTCGTCTTGATTTTAGGAGTGAATTTTTTTATCAAAGTGATGATGCAGTCTGCGTTTTCTGCTTGTTTCAAGTAACTTTCATAATAATGTAAAAACTATATGAGATTAAAGGATATTTCGATTTTGTTGTTTGTAACAATTGGTTACAAACACGTGGATCAGAGCTGGGTGGATTTTAGCATGTGAAGCGTCGTTAGATTCGTTACGAGTGACATAGGGTATAAAAATTTAATCAAAGTAGTGATGCAGTCGTTTTTTTATATATATATAATAATTACTATTTCTTTATTGCCTAAATACAAGACTTCGGATAACCCTATTTCGCATTCAATGGGTAGATATTGATAGTAGAGATGAGTATATCCGCCAGATAATAAAAGTGGTTGACATTGCTCGTAGAATCAGTAAACTAAAGTGGCAGTGGGTTGGTCACATCTGTCGTAGAACCGATAACCGATAACGATAACCGATGGGGTAGACGAGTTCTTGAATGGAGGACACGAACTGGTAAATGTAATGCGTGCGCGCACGCAGCAATATGCTGAGTCAGCGCCCATTCATTACTGCGACACACAGACATTATGTACCTAAAATACCTTTATGTTACCTTCCTTAGTGTATGTACCTATCTGTTCTCCATTGTCTGTACATTCTGTTGTGTATGTATTGTAGTGTGTTGCAGAAACGAATAAATGTTTTATCTATCTATCTAATGTGAGATGACCTCCGACCTTATGGAGGGATGACCTTCGCAAGGTGGCTGGCAGAGACTGGATGCAAAAGGCCGAGAATCGGGTTGAGTGGCGCGCTTTGAGAGAGGCCAGCAGTGGACTGATACAGGCTGATGATGATGATGATGGGTAGATATTGATGCCACGATGTGGAGATAAGTGTCAACTTTTAAATTGTCGCTTCGATGCGTTTCTTGCATTGCAGGGCATCATCAAGCGTGACGAGTTCGTGTTCGAGATATGTCGCGAGCGCGGCATTCCCGTCGTCATGCTTACCAGCGGCGGATACCTGCGGGTGACGGCGCGAATCATCGCCGCTTCAATCATGAACTTGCACAAGAAGGGTCTCATTACAGTCAACAATAGGAGAGGGGAGCCAGGAGACAGTGTTCCAGAAGAACCTCAGGATATGGCCAATGGTCATGGAGTCAGGCAGTAAATTGAAAAAAATGGAGCCTCTGGGCTGTATGGACTGAGGTCCTTTGCCTTTCTTGCATGAAATAAATTATTAAAAAAAGACTGGAGCCATGTTTACGCGGGAAACTTGCATTTGTTTTATGTGAATTAACCTAACTTAACAAGAAGCAATAAGATAACGCTAGTTTAGTTTCCCATAAAATGGGGTAAGGTATTATATTATGGATTCCGATAAATAAGTGATGTTTTTGATCTCAATATTTTAAAGTACCTACTTAAATCGACGTGCCAATTTATACGTTTTTGTTATAGTGTTAATGCCTTCTGGTATAGATATTATGTCGTATGTATGCTGAGTAGAACTTTACGGATCCTGACAAGGTTCCATTCATTCGTCCAATACTTGTGGATGGAACCTCATCATTCCAAGGCATCGAAAGTAAATTCTAGTCTTTGTTAATTTAACGATGTGATACTTAAAGAATATTGTAATTAGCCTCCGAATTTATTTTTTCAAATAAATAATATTTTTATTCTATACAGTGGTGTTATTTAATTTGCAAATAAAAATCAGTTTCAATGCTGCTAACCACAAATTTTATTTAAATAAATAAAATACTATTAAATTATTACAGCAATAGCGAATAATAACTAGGTAAATATAGAGCAAACTTAAGATTTATCGTTATTTTTTAAAAGCTATTACAGAAACTATGAATTTGAAACTAGCTAAACAATACCAAATCCATATAAAATAATGTTCCGTATGTAACACACGATGTGCTGTCGACTGTACCTCCGTGGTTACCTACCAGTCTAGATAGTTTGTTATGCCGGAGGTAGCGAATTCAATTCTCGCCGGCGGCAAATATTTATGTTATGTGCATTAATTTTTGCTCAATATTAGCTACAGTATGCGCCAGACTTTATGGCGGATCTGAATATAGTCACGAGTCGCAACCACCCTTGTTGACTTTTAGAATCACTTCACTATTTAAAATATGGCTTCTACCGTAACTAGTACAGTTAATTTTGCCAGTGTCGAGTACTTAGGTAATAACTAACGAATTGAGAAAATACACAGTCAATCGAAGTATGTAATGGCAGCACTCATTATATGCCTCGTGGACGACATAAGATTAAGATTTAAAATTGTTGTTTTAAAAACATACCTAAATCTTAATCTTATGTCTTTCACGAGGCATATAATGAGTGCTGCCAATACATTTATGTTTTTAAAACATTAAGATTGTTTTTAAAACAACAAGATACATTTTTCCAATCCTAGAGAGAAATAAATTCTAGTTTTGGTTTTTCTATAAGGTTTACATCGCCCTAATTCCACATTGATGTGAGAAGTGGTATTTCTTACGCATCGGTTCAATTCTTGTATTGATTATCAGCCAAATACCAGCGCAATCGCCTCGTGTTCAGATACGTCATAAAGATTGGCGCGTATTGTGAATAAACAGTGCATAGACATCACAGACCACTTACCCCATAGACCTGTAACAGGAGAGCGCCCGTTTCTCACACATGAGCGCAAAATTGCTTCGCGACACGCGTAACCTTGAGATATCGACACGGATTTAATATGGCGCCCCTGCCGCTTCGCCTATTGCACACATCGTGCGACAGAATTTTTCGCTTGCAAATTTGTACCGATTTCATTACTATGGGGTAACTGATCTGTGATAGACAAGGTAGTTTTATCTGGTGGTAGTGTTGAACTGCGAGTAGTAATCGTCTGTGGGCGTGTTGTTGTACACCACGTCGCGGTAATACTTCTCCTTCTCCTTCTGCTGCATCGCGAGCAGCTGGTTCTCTTCCATGAGTTGGCGGGAGATCTCTCTGGTGCAATGAGAAATAGTTTGGGTTACTCCTAGACCCAGATTCATAGACAGTTTTGAGCATGAGCTTAGCGTCAGCTTGCTCTTACGTCTATGGAATTTGTAAGAGCGAGCTCAAGCTAAGCTTGCTCTTAAAACTGTATATGAATCGAGATTCATAGGCATACTTAGGTAATGGTCTATTCTTTATTAGTTATTATGTGGTAATAAAATAGATTTTGAGTGGAAGCCCGGCGACAGGAAGAGGCCAGGTCGTCCTGCCCCCTTACCATGAACTCTTATAGCAGGATTACTTAAATAATACTTTATTATTTCGTACCATGAGGTCCTTAATAAGCTTACTTTAAGGCTGCTATAAGAGTTTATGGTAAGGGAGCTGTACACAGCTGGCGAAGGTCGGTGACAGCCGAGCTGAAGAGAGTTGGACTCACTTGGGAGGAGGTCACGGAGGCGGCGTAGGACAAGGAAAAGTGGAAGGATACATCGGCGGCCCTTAGCTCCACCTGGGAGTCATAGGAACACATCAATAAATAGCAGTGAATTTTAGTGCATAGGTATACCTTCTCTTCCTGCGGTCCTCGATGTCCAAGCGTGCCACTTGTCGCTGTATGGACTTGGATAGCGCCTGCCATTCGGCGTCCATTTTGTCTTCGGAGTCGCGTTTAGCCTGAAATTGTAGCTAATTCTGTAGTCCACTAAGTCGAATCCTAATACTGTCACTGTCGGTCATATGCTACGTCGCGTAAGAGCGAGCGGCGGACCCTCGCTTAGAGGCGACTATGTTAGGCCCGTATTAATAAATCGCCCTCAGCTCAAAAGTCAATCTTGAGAACGACCTCAAAGGGACAGTGTTATGGCATTGGTGTAGCGGCGTCTCTGTTTGGCGCGCCATGACATGGTATATTTTCATCGTTTTGAGAACGGTAATAGGGGGTCTGGTCGGTCAGTCGTCTGCTTTGATGGATTCGCGACTACTTCATTAAGTCACATATAGTATATAGGATCACCTTAGCAGCTGCCATCTGCTCCTTCTGCGCGGCATAGAACTTCTTCAACTCTTCCTGGTTCATACCTTTGTACATGAAGCCGATGGCCCTGGGGATAGAAGAATCTAGTAAGGTCAGGACTACCAATCTCTTTTCATTGCTTGGATAGGTGGAATCTAGCATCCAAAAATTCTTGTCGGTATTTTAGCAATGTATGATCTAACAAAGAATACCTAGTATTCAAGAGTATACACTCGGTATGTCCTACGATGCGAGTAAAAGGGCTCGTCAGAGACCCTAACGAAGTGAAGACTTTGACTCTCCTCCATTCCTAGATAACCTACTAATCCCCACTTGCAATAAAAGATAAGTAGTGGTTACAGAGCAAAATGTATGGAGTTTTCACGTGTTAAGTCGTAAACTCTAGGGTTATATCGATATTGCAAACGAATTTACAGGAATGTTTCCATTTTCTTCGTCCTTCTAACCGACCGGCAAGATCTCATAACACCACCCTCCTTGGTCTTCCTTCTACCCTTCACAGGACTCAACTCTGTGAATATTCCTTTTCTGTTCATGCAGTGAGATTGTGGATTTCGCTCCCTCCCAACAATCGTGATTGTAAAACAATTTCTCTGTTTAAAAAACTCGTCAATAACACTATTTATACTCATCTAACCCTTGATTATTCAGTATTTCATCCAATCGTATTATTTATTTATAGTTTATTATTATTTATTAGTGTACTTATGTATTTCGTGTAAGTTTATTATAATTATTGGTATGTATGTATCATAGTTATTGCTTATGTATTGATATTATTGAGTATTGATTAGTTATAATTTATTTATTTACGTACTTTCATCTTTTATTCGTACACCACGACTACTACTACTTTTTAACACTGCTCTCTCTTTCGCGGGTTTGCTGGTAGAAATCTCTTTTGAGATAAGCTCTCCCTTTGTACCAATTTGTTGCTTCTGGATGTTTTTTATGTATTTGTCTGTGACGTGCAATAAAGTGTTAAAACAAACAAACAGAACCTTACATTATTCGTTGCATTAATCTAGCAGATCCAGTCTTGTGCCTTTCACATAGCCTCTCCAAAGGGAACGCCTAGGGATTTATCTACAGTGTCAGGTTTGAGGTGCTAACTTCTTGGTGATTCAGTAACAGCCTTTAAAACTAAAAAGTTTTAAGAAGAAAAGTGTTACCATACCTATTTTTCCCAAGCGCGCTCTTGGCTACGTCTGGGTTCTCGGTGAGCATGTCAGAGGTTAGATTATTATACATCTCGGCGGTGTTGTCAGCTTCCTCCTGTTCCTTCATTATTTGCTCGAGCTGTTTCTTTTCCGCCGCCTGAAACATTACAATCAGTCTGATATACCTACAACTACTTAATCTACCGATTTTGTCCAAATCTAAGATTAAATACTTAAATTGTACCCTTTAGGATCAAAAATCACTAGCGACGAGCGCTGAGTCATTCGTAGGAATCTCTCAGTAGGAATCTAATGACATTGGCTTGAAATTCGAATATTTGTTGAATCGATACACGTAATGGTTTAGCAATAACTAGACCCTGCCGTATCCATAAACGTGTTTTAAATTAGTCTATACTTTCAGTTACTTTCCTAAACCGAAGCCCAATCAAGTGTCTTATTTTGTAAACAAAAACTACCCTACCCTGCTAATTTTAAGCTGCACTGTGAATATGACATAGTAAAGTAAAGTAAAACAATTTTATTTATCATTAATTAATAAATAGTACAAAGAAATAAATACATTGTTATAAATATATAAGTCATACCATACATAAACAGTAGATTACAACTATAAACTAAAATTTAACTATAAAATGGATATAATACTAATACGAGATATAATAAATATAACAATATACAAACAAACATTCAGAAATAATGATAAATAGGGCGCTAGCTCAGCATAGTGCTGCGGCATGCCACAGCGCTGGTTTTCAGCTAGCCCCTGGCAGTGTGGCTACACGGCCGCGGGCCGCGGACGAACGGGCCGGACACGGGCGACTATGTTCTATCTGAGGTAAGTGCGTGATGTGTGAGATGGTGTGGATGTATGTGTGAGAGGGTGTGTGTGTTGTGTGCATGAGGTTGCGTGCGTGCGTAATGTGTCGTGTGTGTCAATGAGGAAAGCGTTGTACTAGTCATGAGTTGCTTGAATTTTTAAGTCAGAAGTCAGAACTCCGACACTACTCAGCCTTGCTGTCCAGTGTCAGACTTCTGCACATCCAATAGGTATAAGCTTAATTTACTTTTGAAAGTTGCAACTGATAGTTATATACATAGTTATTATCACATTATTAGATCTGATTACTTTATTTTCACAATGATACAGGTTTCAGTGTTACATCACAGCAGGTAATTAGACGATGCTATTTGTTTACAAAATAAGATAAGTACTTGATTTGGGCTGCGGTATAAGTAAACTGTTTTAAAGAGGTGCGACAGGGACAAAAACACGGTTTAAGGAAAGTGAGATTAAACTAGGTATATGGCTAACAACACTAGTGTAATAGTCTCAACCAATTATCGAGTCAGCTCTCATTGATATCAATCCTATGGGCACTGATTTAAAGTTTTAAAAAGGCGATTCTCTTACTAAAGCCTCATTGTAACGCAGGTTCGCTTGCCCCAGTCTGTAGCGACACTCGCGTTCCATTTTGTCCAACTCGCCAGCTCTTGCGTCGCGTGCTTTTATTGCCATCTGAAAGCAAACGTAGGTAAATGTATCAAATGGCTCATCAACCTATTCATTACAAGATTCTCTTATTTGAGAATGTAAATTTTATTATAGTGGTTGTTTGGTTGTATGTAATGTATGTTAATTATCTGAGTATTAGATATATGTACTTAATACTAAGTCACTTATTAGTAATATTTTTTTAGTAATCTAATCTATATATTTATTCTTTTCTATGTGTTGCACTGTAAGCCGCCTCTTCCAAAAGAATACTCTCTACCTGAAGGTTGTCTGGAAGAGATCACTCTCAGCGATAAGACCGCCTGTTGTATAAAACTATGTTAGCTAAGTTTGATAACTATGTATCCTTTTTTGTGCAATAAAGTATATTTATCTTATCTTGTTCTCTGTTTAATATCACAAAATCAAAAAAGTTTTCGCGAATATCAATTGTTGAAGTTTTCCTATAATTGCAATGAATAAACTGCAGTTTCTTCAACTAGATTCAAGATTCCCGCTACAGATCTCGGGAGTGAACTGGACTGTTGAGCTGCTTCGTCTGCTCTGGCGAAAGAAAGACGACTACGAACGATAGAGATAACTCTTAACTTATGAAAGAAATAACTCTTATAATAAAACTTCTTTGCCATAAAATAACCTTTAGCCTAAAAGAACTCTACCATATAAGCAGCCTCCGCCTTCCTCCGCTCGTCCTCGGCCGCCTTCCGCTCCTGAACCTGTTGCTCCAGCCAAGAGTTCTTCTGCTCTGCCATTATTTTCCGGCGCTCTTCGAAGCTCAGGTCTTCGCCTTCAAACCTAAAGAACAAAGACAAATCTAAGAACAAAGGCGAAATCCAGTGAAAATCCAAAAAATAAGTTCAAGTCATGACGTCTTCTATTATTTACTCGACTGCGCAAGCAAAGGAGGTTTTATCAAATGGACTTGCACCTGCGGGGCTAGGAAGAGTTGCGTTAGCGATCGACGCAACGCCGCGGAGCTGTCAAACTAATGACAAACGCCTTGTAATAATGTCACTTTGACAGCTCCGCGTCGATGCGTCGATCGCTAACGCTAGCTAACTCGTGCTACAAGGGCAGATCAATCACGTGGACCTAGTCCGGATGGGTGAATTACACATGCTTTACATACCTATTTATGAACATATTTTGTCATATAAAGTTATTTCTGCAAGGTAATAAGTTCGGTGGCCGCTACGAAACTAATATTACGTTACGGTGAAACCCCAATATTGATTCAAAGTTGCCATTCGATAAAAGTAGGAAAAATGGTAAATTATTGTCAATTATGTACGTCTTTCCACAGAGCTATAATAGGGATGCTTCAATATTGAAACGTGACCTCAACACAGTCATTCAAGCAAGGTCAGCAAACCAGCAACCTCTCCGGTGTAGCAAGTGTCTCTAGGCGACGATGACCGCTTACTTACTTATTAGGTGGCAAAATTGCCTGACTGTCTCCCTTTTTCATAAAAAAATAGTAGATGGTCTACCTTGGTTATGTAGTGAATTTGAATTCGTGTAAGTCCTACCTAGACTTCTAGCTTGATTACCACGCTGCTTTGTTTTTGTAACAAATTGTGATTTTTTGATGTACCTACCTACAATAAAGTGTGTTTGATTGATTGACTAATGTGAGACGCGGGGTTCTCTTGAAAAAGGCGGGAAACGACGGTTGCGAAATTATTTGATAATTTTCCTTTTAATGTCTACAGGGACTATTTTGTGTTTAATATCACGTTAAATTAATCAGAAAATGTTCGCGAATGACGGTACGGTGATTTTATTTCATTATTTATGCAAAATCTGAAGTTTCAAGCTTTTATCAAGAGTTCCCGCTACCAGCTCGGGAGTGAACGCGACTGTCGAGCTGCTTCGTCCAGAGTGATGACGCTACGGCGTCTCCTCTGGATGAAGACATGAAGACGCGGCTACCCAGGGTGAAGACGCTACTGCGACTCCCCAGGAGGAAGATAGATGACTATTGAATATATTGAATTTTCTGTAACATGACATTGGCAAATGACGAACTGTCGAGTCCATTAATAAAAATAAATTAATGCGACGCGGCCGATTATATGTACTTATACAATTCTTGATTGATGTGCTGTCGGCTTTGGGTTATACATGCATTACATAAGTATTTAGTAGTATTTAATTTAGTAACTTTTCGAATACGACCACTGACAACATTTGCCCAATGCGTGGGCGCAGCACAGATAATGCCAGTGTGTGTAGGAAGTGTATAGTATCGCTGAGAAAACTATGAGAGAAATTCACTAATGTAAGTATAATTTTGATTACTTCCCATAATATACAAGACAACTGACCAGCAACCACTAAAATATTGAATTGGATCCTGAAAAGATTGTAGACAGGCTGTGCTAATGATAATTATTGTGTAGTGACATCTGGTCTGCTATCTATACATATAATAAGACAGTAAAAAAGCTGTGTCTGTACATTGGATATTTTTTGAAAAGAATAATTGTACCTAATGTGTTTTAGGATCGATACTGATGCCAAAACACTAATTTTTAGAATTTTTGTCTGTCTGTGACTTTGTGCAAGTATCACGACATACATACCTAGCTACTGAAGGGATTTTGATGGGAGTTTCACTAGGAGATAGCTGAAATATCCGGACAGCTCATAGGCTATAAGCCATGGCAGTATGTGATGTGGAAACAAGGATAAAGAGAGGAAGATCTGCCTCCTGATCTCCTCCATCCTCTCCATCCCCCTCCTCTACGCAAACGAAGTTGTCTACAATATTTTCCAACACTTATTGCTGTTATTCATAGACCTAGTTAAACCCTGTAAACCTCACTTACATTAAATCGTGTTGCCTTCCCTTTCACACTTCGTTAAAAAAAGTTAAGATAGAAAGGGACAGGGGGCCTAAACGGTGGGTTATGAATTCGCGCCTGTGTTTAGGTACACTCTACAGTTATATCTAAGATTTGCGAGTAAATGAACTACATTGGCATGCATTGCGTTCTCCTTGTCATCGCTTATCTCAAGTCATACAAAACTAAAGAAGACGATTATTGAACAGTCTTCCCTGTGGCACTATATTTAGTCACATTACCACGCGTATCTAGCTTAAGTACAGCTAAAGACTAAATAAGTGATTTGATTTTGACCTAAAGGCAGGTGTAACTTCTATAAATTACACCTGCCTTTGCTTTCTCCGCATGCCCAAAGGTCAGCTGGTAGATAATGCCGCAAGGCATTAAGCTCGCCTTTTGTACACAATGTGTAAAAGCTTAAATAAATAAATTGATACTTATACATCCAAGAGTTAGTCCAACAAGATCATTGACTCACATGCTCTATTAAGGGGGTTCACTTTCTTCATGTGTCTTACATTCGCTGAATATTTCTGATAGAGTTATGAATTATTTGTTACAGAGTAAACAATGTCAGCTAAGAAGGTGAATTGGGATCAGCTTTTGGAAAAGATTCATAAGGAATGCATCGCCATTAACGATGTCGACTACAAGAAGGCGAAGGAGATATTCGACGTGGTTCTGGAGGTTGTAAAGAACAAAATGGCAGAACAGTGCAATTATTTCAAAAAGAATAGTAAACAGGTGACTTTTTAATTTTATATGCTGGCGATTTTAATATTAAATAACAAAAATATAAGTACTGAGAATTATTTGCAATCGCTCGATATAGTATTTACCTACAGTCGATAACGATGATTACGATAAACCAAGCCACGGAAAACCTTAGTAGCTACTATTAGCGCCCTCTATACATTTGTCTTATTGCAGTTGCCTATAGTTATCGAAACTGTAGTCATAACATCATCATAAAGAGCTCGGTGGCTCAGTGGTTTGGTTAATGGACTTGCGATACAGAGGTCCCAGGTTCGATTCCCAGTCAGGGCAGTCATGTACCAATGAGTTATCCTCGGTTTTTCGAGGGAAAACTTACGTACATTTACCGAGTGCTCTCAAAACGGTGAAGGAAAACATCGTGTTGAAACCTGCACGCAGTAGAAGAAAAAAATTCCAAGGCATGTGAAATCCGAAAATCCGCACTGGGCCCGCGTGGCGGATCATGGCCTCGATGTAAGGGAAGGTCTGTGCCCGAGCAGTGGGGCAATATTAATAGACTGATGATGATAAGTTGTAACATCAAGATTATGATGACGTTTTGATTTTATTGCTAGTTATATCTATTTGTATGGGTTATTCTTTTCCACTGCTGCATCATGCTGAAGATCCGTACCTTACTTATTTTGAATACGAACAACACCGCTAGACCACTGAAGATACAAATACTACAGAAATAACAAAATCTTTTCTAGGTCATGTACGCTGGGAGTGTATACGATGGCATCAAGGTGTCCAAACTGGATGAATTCGATATGGACATCGTCATCAACTTGCCAGTCAACTATAGCAACGACGACATTGTCATCGAGACCGACGAGGACCACCCTGGCTTTGTGAAAATGAAAATAGGCCAGGCCTTCGATGTTCTAGACAATCTGCCGAACTGGGAGAAGTGTAACAAAGTCACTCGTCATTGGAGAGACTCCGACAAATACGTTCTCCAGAATAAATTCCGCTCTTGGATGCAGGGCATAGTCCAAAAAGCCTTGAACCAGTTGAATGGCCAAGTGACTGTAAAAGGGGAGACTTATGATTTAGCGTACAAGGAGTCTGGCCCGGCGTTCACGTTGAAGTTGAACGTGAACAATGATGAGCAGGAGTTTAACCTGGATGTAGACTTGGTGCCCGTAATCAGGCTACAGCACCCGCGCTGGCCCGATGGCTACAGGTACTACCACCACCTACTGTATGAGTATGTTTCCTTATTTCTGACGAGCTCCTATAATTGCTTCCAATCATGAATCGCCGGTAATTGTAAGTGAACAAAGAGAACAAAACAGGGAATCAGTGTACTGGAGCATTTGCAAGATTATTCTCACTCTGAACGTTTCCAACGGAAACGGACTAGGGTAAAGTGCGATGGCTGGTGGTTAGGTGGGGTCTGATCCCTATGGAAATTATGGGTAATTTTGTGTCTGTAGAAATACCTAGGTAAGGTATTTCTTCCCAAGTGCATCATACGGTTCCTGAAGGATGTTGGCCTTGGGAGCGAGATATGAAAACTCGGTGCGCAACAATAAATCTCCGAGGTCACAGTGATCCTGGACATGAACCCTGATCCCATAATAATAATGGTTATTTGTTGATGTTTAGTTTCCTAGAACAGCAGAATCCTAGTTTGGCCATAAGTATCTATAAACGACTGATACATGAGTTTTCCTCATAAACGCTATCTTTTATTTTTAGACAACTGGAAGAAAACACGGTGGAAGATTGGCTAGTGGTACCCAAGCCCAACAAGGATATATCGGACGACAAATTGAGACACCGCTACTGGCGACTCTCCTTCCAAGAGTTCGAACGGGACATGATGAAGAGTTCTCACCAATTGAAGTCTACTATTAGATTAGTAAGGGTTTGAATCTCTCAGACAACTTTTTTTTTACTTTCTCTTTAACTAAAGTTAAAGACAAGTTACTTAATCACTGATTTCAGGTGAAAAAACTCCGAGATACGCTGCATATAAACATTGCGAGCTACTACATCAAAACGTTATTTCTATGGAAAATTCACGAAAAGAAGAATAATCAATATTGGAAACAAGGACTCGGCGTGCTATTCCGTACAATGGTGGAGGAGTTTTACAAGGCGCTGAAAAATAGAGTAATTCCATATTTTTGGCAAGAACAGAAGAATCTGATATCCCATATGGCGCCTGACGATTTGGAAGTATATGCTGGAAAATTGAAGGAAGTGGTAGACGCCATTGACAGAAATGACGTCATAAAAGTTGTATCAAGTTTGGTAAATTCAGACGAATTGCGAAAGTACACCGGTTCTGATTTTTTAACCACTACCTATACTAAACCAAGCAACGCAAGTAAGTCGACAATGCGTCGTCCAGAAACCAACCCTAGCACCTCATCAGCTCCTCAAAAAGAGCACAATCAAAACACATTGTTTAATGATAATAACGCGAAAAATATTCCTGATGAATTCAAAACTTTATTCTGTCCTGACACATCAAACATTGGATCAGATGGCAAAGCCTCAGAAGATTCAGAAGTCAAAAATGTCCTACAAAATTTAAAAGAAAAGATAAGACATAAATTATGTACTATTATTAATGAAAAATATTCTTTCCACGAAACCAACCAAAATGATCCTGAAAAAGTATCTGACGACAAAGATGGCGTAGTGATTGAAATTTTAATGGAATTACAGGACAATATTGATAAGTTGGCTAATACGAAATATGACCAAGATGAAATAATGAAACTTGCCAACAAGATCAGCATGCTGGTTGATAAAACTGAAGAACACGGTGATATGTTAAAGAGACTGGAGATGACCGACAGTGAATACAAACAGAAGTATATTGAGCTCGCCATAACCATTGCGGATCTCACGGGTGAAAACCAGGCTTTGAAGAAGGAAGTTGAGGAAGCAGAATCAAGAGGTACATTGCAGACGATTGTTTACTCAACTTTATTCTATATTGCCGGTAGATTTGGTCCTGGGCGAAGAAGAAGGCCTAATAATTGATGGTTGACTATCATTTGCAATAAGAACAATTGATTAAATAAGTAGGTACTACATGTAATAGACTACGCAATTTGTGGTTAACGGGAGAATGTACATAATATATAGGTCCTTATTATACGAGTAGTTTATTGTGTATTTATTTGTTATTAAAACATACATTTTTATTAAAACTAACTAAAAATCTAAAAACTTAAAAACAAATATTATATTTATCTACCTATAGGCACGTCGTCTATACGAGTAATAAGTACTCATATTAACAACAAGTACAACAACCATTGTATACGTTTTTTTTATACTTATAAATATAAATGCTATAAATTAAATTGCGATACTTATTTCTTAGTAGCGAATTATTTGATAATTAGAGCTAAAGCTTTTGCTTGCCAAACAGCGCTAAATCGTTTTATTTATTCTACTATCCACAATTCCATATCGTCCAGCCTGTGTTATTTAGCCAGGAACCAAGAAGTAAGAGATATATAATTGCTTAACAAAACCTTTGCCATATCAAGTATAAATCAACCCTGAGCTCCAATACCAGACAAGTCTTCCGACATCAGACAGCCTGCAACAGTGGAGCTGTCAGTCGGAAACACTGTTGCGCTACTTCAGCTGGGGTTGAGTTGACAGCGCGGAGGAAATGCACAAAACTTATTTCGTAGAGTCGGTGCAGAGTCTCCACTCCCCCTTAAGAATAATAAATAATTTTGAAGTCCAATTTGACTCACTTCTGCGCACTGGACAAGCCAACCGGCTCGCCATCGGAGGCCCTCGGAGGCAGCTGCTTCTTCAGTACATCAGGGTCATTTAGGTCGAACTCGCGACGGTCTTCCGGCCGTTGGTATTTCTGCCGAAACGTGTCTATTTCCATGCCGATGCGCCGGCGCTCCTGTGTATAGAATTTTGTGGATTTCTTGTAATTTTATCAAGTATTCATTTGAGCCCCTTTCGTAGACTCGCCAGCAGATCAATGGTGCCGAACGACGCAGATAATAAAAATGGCTCAAAGTGCTCGGAATGTACATCGGAAAGAACGTTAAGCAGTTGGTTCCGGTTGTTGTCGTTCAACAGCAGTCGTTAGGCCATGTCGTAGATCTACGGACGGCCTGAACAACTCTTGACAATAGGTCTGGTCTCTAAACCACACGAGAAGATGATGATATTAATAGCACACAGCTAAGCTGCTGCTGCTTGCTTGATGAGTGAAAGTCTGTTTTAAAAGCACAGACTCAGCCAAACGACTTGATTGAACTTCTTACAAAATAATGGCAATTAAAGAAATACAGACTTGTTTAAAGCAGCTCGACTCCGCTGGCTTGGTCATGTGGATAGGAGAGGAGTATACGTGAAGTGCTGCAGCGACGACGAGGTGCAGAAATATCTGTGCTAGATTCAATAGCCCGACTAGCGACAAACATCACAAGCCAGAGAACAGTATCGCTCATTGGTGACGAAGACCAAGATCTACTTTGGGTCACTGAGCCAGCAGAGTAAGTAGGTAAGGAAGTATACCTCTCTCTCCCTGCCTTCCAGCACCACAGCTAGGTTGCTGTCCTTGATCATCTGCTGTGCGAAGGCCAGCTTCGTACGCTCTGCATCGTCTCGCTCGGCGCGCTTCTCTGTGATCTGACGCTCCAGAAAACCCACGTCCACCTGGGAATTAATACTACCTATATTGAAGAGAAAGCTAGTAACTAGGTAGATTAAGGCCCGTAATAATTCACCGCTCTCAACTCTGAGATCAATATCGATGTTTAGAGCTCAGACAGACGAGCGACAGTGCATCGCGCGATAGCTCGCGACACTTTTCGTGGAGGGATTTAAGCTGTCGCGCGAAGTCGTGACCGTCCGCGACCCTCTGCGACGCCCCGCGACAGCTGGCGACCCTCCGCAAAAGGTGTCGCGCGACGCACTGTCGCTCGTCTATCTGAACCCTTAGGTTTCGGATACCACGTGAGTAACACCGCGTGATTATAAACAATACTCAGCACTCAAGAGCTCTCTCAAGTTCACACTTGAGATCGTATTAGCTGAGCGCAGTCGGACCGCGACTTGAAGGCGTGTTTGCTCAAGATTCGTCTATTATTTACCGACGTACTTTAGATGCTGATCACGTCCGTGTTAATCGGTCGAGTTCGAACTTAAGAGCGGTCTTGAGATCGGTCTACCTACGGGCCTAAAACATCACACGTTCGTCCCACTCACTATTATAGCGACTTTTGGCTGCAGTCAATTGTGGCTTTGGCTTTTATAGATAAATAAGGAAGAGACTTACGCCAATTTTCCTGTTCCTGGCATTGAAGATCCTGGACCGTCTCTCGAGCTCACACTGTCTCCGCCTCTCTCTGTTCTGAGCCTCCTTCCGGTCTTGGTCGTTCGCGATCTGGAGTTTCATCATCTTTAAATTACTGCTCCTTTAAAAATCGCTCTAAAAGTGTACAAAATATTTTGTTCTAACGAAAAACGAACAAACAAAAATGTCGTCGTCATGGAAACGTTTCGTAAGAGTATATTATTTTCTTTGGTAATGAGTTGATGACTAAAGAGTTTTTTTTGGTTGTGTGGCCAGTTGTAGAGCACCGACAAAAGAGTTTGTAATATCTACTGGAAGTTTACATACAAGTTCGAATTAAAAAAGCTATTTACAAAACTAAAAACAATTTAAAAAATTCGGCCCTCTTGGGAGGGTGCCCATCACACTGGCGGCATTCCCGCGCTGTATGGCTAGGCTCAGCCTCTGTGCGAGAAAGCCGCCAGCACGAGGGTCACCCGTCGCAGTTCGAATTTGTGGATCAAAGAAAATATATACTCTACCGAGGTCAGCATTTTCAGGATCACTCAGGATTGAACCTGGATAACCTCAGTATTTAATTAATAATAGTTACTCACTCTGCGCGACTGATTTGGTTGCATCACCACTTCCTTAAATATTTCGTTTTGCGGGTGACGTAAAGTTAAATAGAAGGGTTGGCCAACCTTCGATAGTAGAAGAACCCCAAGACGAAGAAGGTACATAGAATTTGGCTTAATAACTAGACTTTCTACTGAAACTGAAAATCTAATTAGAAAGTAGGGAGAATACTCAGTAGTTCGAATATAATTTCTAATTGGACTTTAAGTTTTAAGGGCCTTCCATGAGCAAACTAGCGCCGCCAATCTTTGAAAAATAATATTTTCCAATTTAATCAATTTTATTAAAAAAGCTATGTACATAATATTTATTACGATAAATACTATTTTTTAAATGCTCATTTAAACGTGATTCAATGTCATTAAGTTTATTTATTTGTTTTATTAATGGACTCGACAGTTCGTCATTTGCCAATGTCATGTTACAGAGTAGTTCGCATAATTGCGAAAAACGGCCGTTTTTGGCACATTTGACAACTACAACTTTGTCGCAATTATGCCATGTACTTACTGTATATTAAAAAATAGTGTTTATCCTAATAAAGATTATGTACATAACATAGCTTTTTTAATAAAAAATAATAATTTGTTAGATATTATTTTTTTAAGATTGGCGGCGCTAGTTGGCTCATGGAAGGCCGTTAACAGGATAGTGTAAGTTAACAACAAGATATAATAGGGTCGTATACTTATACACTAACAGCAGATCAAGTGTAACACTTTGGACCGTTCTTATTATCTGCGTCATAAGAGTTGAACTCGTACTGCAAGTGTTACCATTGATCTGCTGTTGTCCGTACACCTAGGTCGCAATAAAACCTAGGGCGCGTATTCATAAACGTAGTTTAACGTGTTACGCCACCGTTTAGGCACCCTGCTTTCTATCTTAACTTTAACGAAGTGTCAAAGGGATAGCAACACGATTTAAGGGAAGTGAGGTTTAACTAGGTTTATGAATAACAGCATAGGTGTGTAAGACCGTAGAATAATTCATTATAGAGGGTGTAGAAGAGAAATTATATAGGTAATATGAGATAAAGATAATACGGAGCACTCTGATTTAAGATTGGCGAAAAGCATCATCAAGAAATGGAAGCTGACGTGTTTATATTGGGATTTGGACGCGCCTTGACAAATCGGAACACAGAAAGCATGATTTCTTTATTGGCAACATCGAAGCGCACATGCGCGTTGTATCGGCATGGCCACACAATGGACTAACGAGTAGTGCACGCGCGAGCTCGGGTGTACAAACAAGCCTCTCGCTCGATTCGTTACCATTCGTTCGGCAAACGTGTTCCGCGGCGATCGTGTCATTTCCGCGCGCTCCGTATTCAAAACGAAATTTCAATTCTACCCAGTGGTTCGTAATCGATCTTTGAATAAACATAAAATTCGTGTACTTTTTGTTACGTTATTCAATAGTGTTTTTTTTAAATACGCGTGTAATTGTGTAATGTGACGGTATGACAAGTGTTTTGAAAAAAGCCAAAGGTTCAAAGGGGAAATCTGAATCCATGCAAGAAGACTTGCCTTCCAGGTGGGGGAGTATCTCCCGAGAACAGAAGGCGGAGGAAGTTGCGAAACTTATCAAATACATCGATGACAGCGTGATTGGAAAGGGGAATTCGTTTTGTGGACCCTATGGCAGGAGAAAAGGTAAGATTTTTTATGCACCTACCCTACATTTAATTAAGATTTAATTCTATTTTCTTTTAGGTTTATATGCATAAAATATTTAGTTGCCAAGTTTACAATGCCAATTAAACTTACAAATCATTTGCTTCGATTTTTCCCCTTTATAGGGACCTATTTGGGCGTATGCTATAAATAAATAATAAGACCCTGAGTATGTTTTTAAAAACAACCGAGCGTCGATACGTCTACCAACAGCTGGGTGTAGAAATCTATTGTCGAATGGCCAAGGTCAATTAGTCGATTTTAACGCGTTTACATTATGCTGTCATCGCGTAAACAACAGCAAGAAAAGCTGAGCAAACGGCAAAAGCTTATTGTAGGCAAAGATAGCCAAATACAGCCTACCTATTTAGCCTAGTCATAGGCTGTAAGCCTACTAATGTACCTAATCCCGGTTATAAATAAAAGATAAAATAGCGATTTGGGAATTTTCTGTTAACATCAAGAGAAGTCTTTATAAAGTCTATACTTAATAATTATTGGAAACTCAACCCAAACTAATGAAGATTTTTTAGACTAGGACTAGGCTTAGTCTTTTATATATATTTTATATATTATAGGTCTGAAATATTATCGATACGCGACACACTGTGCGAAATAGAATAATTGCGTAGGTATGCGTTGGCATGCATGGCCCTTTAAACATTTGGCATCGTCAAAATTATCTTGTTTGTTTGTTTGTTTGTTTTAACTCTTTATTGCACAACACAGACAAATACATAGATAACATCAAGAAGAAACAAATTGGTACAAAGGGCGAGCTTATCTCAAAAGAGATTTCTGCTTTATCTTGTAACAGGGTTCTCTTGAAAATGGCGGGAAACGACGGTTGCGAAATTATTTGATAATATTCCTTTTAACGTCTACAGGGACTATTTTGTGTTTAATATCACGTTAAATTAATTAGAAAATGTTCGCGAATGACAGTACGGTGAAGTTATTGGATTATTTATGCAAGATCTGAAGATTCAAGCTTTTATCAAGAGTTCCCGCTACAAGCTCGGGAGTGAACGTGACTCTCGAGCTGCTTCGTCCACAGTGATTGACGCTACGGCGTCTCCTGTGGATGAAGACAAGAAGACGCGGCTACCCAGGGTGATGACGCTACGGCGACTCCCCTGGAGGAAGATAGAAGACTATTATACATTGAATTTTCTGTAACATGACATTGGCAAATGACGAACTGTCGAGTCCATTAATAAAATAAATAAATAAAATCTTGTAACAGTTCATAGTAAATATCGAGATATTAAATGATGTATGATTTTATTGTTTTTGTTATTTCGAAAACAATGAACTTGTTTACTGCCTGACGGTGAAGGTGATGAAAAAGGATTTTAAAAACGCCTATTGCTTCCACGTAGCATGACGATAAAATTGTATTCTTTGCGGATTAGCATTTAAAGTAAATAAAACTGATATCAACGCAACGCGTCTCCAAAACACCAGCGATAAGATAGTTAGGCATAATGTCGTTACGTAATTATATTTATTCATCATATCAGTGGGTTGTAGATGAGCCCAGTCAACTTTTCCTCGTAAAATTCTGAGAAGTTTGAGTGAAAGGTGTTTGGCCTGCGCCGAAACAGGTTTTGGAGGTCGTCAGGGAGAGACGGGAGCAAAAACCTGGATGCCACTTTTACAGTAGCAAAGCTGTCGAAGGCAATTTTGATTCAAACTTGTCAAGAAGTTTCACTGTTTCTGTGTTTTCATTGAACTAGCTATTTGATTTAGGAGTTTTAATAAGCCTTACCGTTACGGGTCTGTTACCAACTGGGCACGAGAAACTGGGCTCAAATATTCAGAGGACATTTTAATTGGATTAATCTGTATATAAATTAGACAAAAACAATTTTTTTGCGAAGTTTTAATGGCGATAGACAGTGCACGACAGACAGTCTGCAGTGGCACAGTCTGCAGTGGATCTTGACCTTTAACTCAACAGAGTTAGAGGTCAAGATCCACTTTGGGATATATACTTTTTTAGTATTCTATCCTTTGGGTCACTGAGTAAGTTTCAGCTCTTACGACTATCAAAATTATATGAAAATTGATAGTTGTAACAGCGAATTCAATCTAACCTGCGTTTATCTCTGAATCTTGGCCTTAGGTAGTATTTTACTGATTACGGCCAACCAAGAATAAGGTAGCTTGGTATAGGTAGCATGGCCTCGTAGTTTTCGAAGGAGTGCCCATGGTCTTGTCCATGGTGGCGGAGGCTAAAACTAAAACCCCAGGAGTTTTAGTTGATGCGAGTCCAACATAATCACCCGTTCTCCCGGACGGGTGGTATACATTATGTATTTCTTCTGGGCAACAACAAAAAAGCCAGGCCTCCATTATCTTTGAAAACGACTACATTATTTGTGTTAGATAGGTTCACTTGATAAATTGTGTACAAAAATATTATTGAATATGTCGATGACAAAGATGCAGACAGCATAACTTTTAGCGCGGACACAGAATATATAATAGTACTGGCGCGGATGATTAATAACAGCGGACACAAAGGACGCCAGTGTCATGTTACGCTGAATATTAATTATTGCACACTAGTGAGGAAGTTGCACCGCTATTGATAAAGGCATAGTTTGCATACGCATGTCAGTTCACGTGTTTTTTGAACGGTTGGTATTGACTACGGTCAAGTTCTATTTTAATCGGTTGCATTAGATATTAGCATCATTTAACTAGCAGTTAAGCAATGGATTCCCGAAATATGGAAATTCCATCATTTGATTGTTATATTTAACGTTTATTCCCAAAAAACATGTAATACTTTGGTCTATTCATTTAAAATGTGAAGTCTTAAAAATTTCTTTGTTTTATGTACAGTCGACAGCAGATCAATGGTAACACTTTTTACTTTTACAGTTCTTAGGTATTATTTGCGTCGTAAGACTTGAAATCGTCCTGCAAGTGTTACCATTGATCTGCTGTCGACTGTACATTGTACAGGTAGTCTCCTAAATAAAACATACAACTTAGGTCTTCAAGGCATTTATTAGACCCGACTTTTCCCTTATTAATTTCATCTTTACTTATTTAGTGATGTCGTGTTCTAATGAGCACGAATGTAAATTAATTTATTTAAAAGAGAAAACATTACATTGCATGCATGCACGTGTCAACTCACATGTCTTTGATTGACAACGTCCCTACATACTGTGGTGTAATATTGTATGCAAATAAAATATGCGCTCGCGCATTTTTAAAAGGCGTAAGAGCACTGTATGCATGTACAAATAATAATAAATAAATAAAAGACCATTCACCATCAAACAAAATTAAAAATTATTATTAAGTAAGTAGTTACAATTAGAAGGTGAAGTGTACGGACTCTGGGATACCTATTGCTGACAACATAAATACACCTAGGTTATTTCCATATTTTTCGTAGTTACCTACAAATTGTATAATTTGCGCGAATTGAAACGTGCCGTCTTAACGCATATATTTGAAGTTAGTTGCTGCGGCCCTACGCTGCGGCCAAACTTTTTTCACAAATCTTTGCGCATGTCTAGAACTCGTCGTCGTATAGATTAGGTAAACTACAAGACATTAAAAAAATGGGTTGGTCCGAGAAGACTTTAACTAATTAGAACATGATGAAAAAATTCTGGCCGTGGGCGTGGAAACTAATATAAAAATATGATTATAGGTACGGACAACGGCAGTACAATGGTAACATTTGCAGTACGATTTTAACTCTTACGACGCGGATAATAAGAACGGTCCAAAGTACAAATTGATACACTTGATCTGCTGTTAGCTGTACCTACAATCAATTTTTTTATTTCCAATTAAAATGCCACCTTCGTTCAAGTCAGAAGGTCCACCTATCTCTAAATTTTCGATGTGAGAGAAAAAAACTAAAGATCAGGATAGACACTGGACAGATAAGAAATGCCATGTGGGTGTGCCATACTTGAATCTAATGCAATGTAAGAGCGACTATACTGATAAAAACAATCGGCCTTGGTTTAGTCACATGAATGCAGCCGCTAAATAAGTATCGCGGATTGCATTTACATCGTGGCATTACCTAGTGCGAGCGAGCTGATTTGCATGCTATGCATGGATAATGCGTTTGCGTTGCGCCGCATTCGCTGCCTGCCATCTTATCAAACGAAATGCAGTCGCTGGTAATTTGAATAACACCTACTTACTTAGGTACAGAGAAGGAGCTCAGCTGTGGTTTACGCAGTCGCTATCGAGCGGACTTAAGTTGGCAACGTAAGTACTCTGACAGCGACTACGTAAATCCCTTCGATGTGGCGCTCGGGATTGGTTGGACTTTATTTCCGATACTGGCCGATAGAGGTGCAATCAACACAAATCGGTCCAATTGCGTACGTGCGACGTCTACGTAGTCGCTAGCGAACTTAAGTTGGCAATTCATGGTAAGGGTTACTGACGGCCTTTACCATAGAATATGGATACGTTTGATATCCAATCATATTCATTGGTCCACATAGCATAGCACTGGTGGAAACGAGTCTAAGCTATGTTTTTATATGGAAGGATGGGTGGCTGCGTGCTATCGATAATGTATGGGAGCTATATATGCGCGAGTGGCTCCTCGCGCCTTCCCTGTCGATGCATCGCATTTGAGCTGCAGTCTGCACATCTTCCTCGCACATCTTACTCCGCTACACAGCGTAGCATTAGTGGAAACGGTCACATAGTTTCGTAGCTTAGCTTTCGCATCCTCGTAGCATAGCTGCACATCTCTGGCTATTGAAATGAAATTTATTTATTTGCAAGTAACATGCTAAATTAGATCATGTTGAAGTGTCATAATGAAGTGCACATGTTTCGCTAATTTTTGGCAGACAGAAATCATTTGTAAGTAGGCATAGTTATAGTTGTTGTATAGTGGAACTGTGCGGGCCACGTGTGCCACATGCAGCCGGACCGATGGGCCCGGACTGTCACAGAATGGGTGCCATCCCTTATTTCTCTGAGGTGCCATCGGACGGTTGCCGGCGTCGGGGCAGACCTCGGCGTAGGTGGAGACGATATCGTTAGATACAGGGATGGATGGCTGGAAGAGGCTCAGGACAGGGATGGATGGAAGAGGAGGGGAGAGACATTTGCCCAGCAGTGGGACTCAATACTCAATATATTTATTGCATTCCATAAGTTATAATACAGATGTTAACTTACTTAACATTAAAATGTTACAATGTTCTTTATGGACCTTGTTTAGGCACAGCAATACAAGGACAATTTATAGGTTTACAAAAAAGAGTATAGTTTATACTATAATACTAGATGGGACCGACATATACATGTGTATAAAGGTCCCTAAATAAAATATAGAAAAAAATATATAATACTACTATTCAAGAATGTTAGTTAACTCGTACCTACATTAATCCATAATGTCAATTCATGTCAAAAAACTCATTCAAATCATAATAACATTTTTCGGTTAACCATTTACTTACGCCCCAGTCTTATGTCAGTCGGTATTTGATTGAATATTGGCTAGGCCCCTTACGCAGTAGGCCGTTATATCAACTAGTGGTGCATGTGGTGTTATTAAATTAGCTAGTCTATGGCGTGCACGCTTCCTGGTGCTAAATTATTGTATCACAGACAGTTGGCAAACCCACTTTCGACACGGATTAGTTTCCTTCAACAAAGTTATTCATAGATGGCAACATGCTTGAATTTCATAGATGCAAGAGTAATTTTTGAGACAACGTTGATGTGGGCACACATCTGACTGTTTTTTTATCAGTTTGACCTCACCGTTCTTATGTCTGCGACAATCTGCGATGTCGACTCTTAGGCCCGTATTAAGATTTAAGAGTCTGAGCCCAGACCCGCCCTCAAGAGCGAATTCAGCTGATACACTCTCAAGACGTGATCACCATCTCAAGGATGTCATTTGTTAACAAACCAATCTTGAGGGCGTATCTCTCAAGTCGCGGTTCGCCTGCAATCAGCAAATACGTTCTCAAGTGTGAGTTTGACAGTTCTCTTGAGAACTGGGTTTTGTTTATTATCCAATACGGCGGTACTCACGTGATACCCGATTCCTAAACGCGCACCTAAGTTACATTTATTAATAGGAACCCCGTCTTGAGGTCGTTCTCAAGATTGACCTTTGAGCTGAGAGTATTTATTAATACGGGCCTTATATTTTATAGCTTTTTAACTTTAACTCATATTTAGATGGTTGTTAATTACCTACGTCATAAATAGGTGTTGTTATTTACTTAGCCTTTGCTTTATCTAAGCATATAAATTAGCTATCTCTATATTAGAGTCATAGAAACAAGTTGTTTATCAATTAATTAAATTAATAGCAACTGGTCAACTAGTGACACTGCACTTAATATGACATATTGGATATTGCTTTGGCCTTATCTGTCTCGAGTGGCCTTGCTTTGCTTCCAGTAGGTCCTATAGTATACTACCTACCTAGTATAGGTCTGATGTTAAAACTATACTAATGAATATAAGGCATTTATTTAAAATATGTACGGTCGAAGACAAAGAAAGGTGTACAGGAGAGTTTTTAAGGTTGAGATTTTCTCAAAACCTACTTGACCGATTGTAAAAATTCTTTCACTGTTAGATACATAAAAGTTAAAACTATGTATTGTAAAAGAATTATTAAAATCGGTCCGGTAGTTCTTGAGAAAATATCAACCATATTGGGACCCCCTGTATACTTATCTCTGTGTTCGACTGTACAATAACAGAAACTTATAAAATAATAGACATAAAAACTATAGACAAAAAAAAATATTTACGGATTCATGAATTTGGTTTGGGAAAGGTTTCACCCACCTGAGGGTGAAGTGAATAATATTATAGGCTTTATTAATGAATAGATAATATTAAGTCCTACTAACGCTATGTGGTCCTACGCAGGCTGTAATAATTTTTATTATCTATTCGTATATCTAGGATTCGTATGTATTCTATACCTTCCTGCTATGCTACTGATCACTTTTATAAATGTTATTCCTTATTTTTCAGGTAAATACACATTAATTTGGTTTACTTCAACTGGTTCTACTCAAAAGTTGGCATATAATACACAGGTAAGATAAAGATATGAAATATTATGAACAGCTGGTGTAATGTCACGAATAACCTCGCTGCGAATAACCCATAACATAAAAATCTTAAAATAAGCTTTGATGCTTATGCGTCGTCGGTACCTTATGGTACCGACGACGACACACCATGTGTAACACTGAACTTTCTAACATTCTTGGTCCGAGATTCCATTAGACATTTGACAGTTGTAAGATCGAACTCATGCTAAGCCCGTGCTCAAACGGCCGATAGTCGTAGACAGTTTTGAGTATGATGGAATTTGGGTTCGGTCTTCCAACTGTCAGTTTTCATACAATTTTGACAGTCGTAAGTGCGAGCTCATGCTGAATTCGTGCTCAAAACGGTATATTTACTATCGGTTAAAGTCTCCGAGGTCGTAATTTATAGACAATGTTGAGTGCGAGCTAAGTTTGAGTTCGGGCTTACAGCTGTTAGATTTCATACAATTTTGTCAGTCATAGATGTAGCGCAAACTTAAGCTTGCGTTAAAAACTGCCTATGAATGGATATCGGCCTAAATCTCAGCCTTATTGTCCGCGCCATAAGTCTTGAAATCGTACTACAAGTTTCACCATCGGTGTCCCTGACTGTACATCCGTACTAGACTCGATTGTATAACACCTAACTATAAATTAACTGTGATGAAGGGATTGGAGGAAAAGAAATCTAGATGATTACTTGGATCCTTTTATAGGTGGTATTTATCATACAATGCAAAGTATATACCTAGTGGCTATATAATTTACATTAATTTACATTAGCTATCGATTAGTGTTCGTTTTTTCATTTATTCTTATAATATGTCTAAAAATACAAAAATATGTAGTGATAGATGATGAAGGTTGAGATTTTCTCAACTTCTTGAATAAGTAGGTAGGTACAGTCATAAGTAATAACATAGAAACATCCTTAAAATTCAAATTCATGTAACAACTTTAAATCGCAAAAATAAGTATGCTAAACTGTGGCCAATAATTATGTAAACGCTAAATTGTATCAAAATAAAGTACACACCCCTTGTACAACATTTGCGTGGTGGGGTGTGTACTTTATTTTGATACAATTTAGCGTTTACATAATTATTTTACAGTTTAGCATACTTATTTTTGCGATTTAAAGTTGTTACATGAATTTGAATTTTAAGGATGTTTCTATGTTATTACTCATGACTGTACTTACTAGTTTTAACCTTAGACGACTTTCTCACCTTGATTGTGCACAATTCCGCTTCAAAGTCAACCGCTTATTCTTCGCTAATGTGGACACGCCCTAAAACGAAGTGTAGGTTGTGTGAGCTCTACCGCTGGCACTTTTTCTAAATATGTTGACGTGCAAAAACGTACACAACGTGCTTACTTGCAATAAAGAAATTTGAGTTTGCCTTTACGGTATTTTTCGAAAGATGTACCCGTGGGTCCCGTGGTCCTGCCCATGGTGGCGGAGGCGGAACACCCCAGGAGTTTTAGTTGGTGCGAGTCCAACATAATCACCCGTTCCCCCGGACGGGTCCACGATTATGTATTTTAAACATATACAAAATATTATAAAGATACCTAACTACAGCGATTTCCATTATCAATCCATTTTTATGTCGCCACTGTTGGGGCATAATACACAGACCTTCCCTCCGATCGAGGAGCTGCCAAGTGGCATTGACTTTCGTTAACGCCAGCAGAATAGAAAGTAAAATGTAGGTTTGCTGTCTCCACCGAGCGCACGCCTGTGGTGAGCGTTGCCTCGCGAGGCAGCCTCAGCAGTGTGCCCGGCGCATTGAGGCGAGCCTCGCGAGGCAGGCCGAGACAAGAGCGGCGGCTCGGCCGAGGCAACGTGCGCTCAAAGTACCCCGAGGCACGTCGACACAGAACGAGCATTTTGACGAACAAATGCGTCAGCATTTTGAGGGCCGAGTTTTGGGCACAAACTTAGCGTGAGCTCACTCGTACAAATGTCAAATTCCGTCGAGCTTAGTCTGGAAAGATCTCGCGCTCAAAATAAGTAGTGTCTTGTCTCTGAATTTCACCAGAGCTGTGCTATGCTACGTTGCTATGGATGCGTTTGATATCCTCCAATCATATTCATTGGCCCACATAGCATATCGCTGATGGAAACGTCTCTGGTGGAAAATCAGCCTTAGTCTTGTACCGTTTAGTTACCTTCCTAAACTCGTTTCGCAGCGGTTTAGATTAGACAATTAGGTATGACATGTGGTTACATAACATCCTCCCGAATCCGGACATGTCATTGAAACACCTAGTTAACCTTTCATTGACATTGTGCAATAGAAAGGTTGGGGCCGAGTGACAATGATCGTATTGCAATGCCGGGCTAAAGACCCACACAAGCGTGATATACGGTCGGTAATAAATTGCCTGCAAATAGAATTGAGGATAAATATGTTTCCTGTTACTAAATTACTAAAATATTCAGTTAACCACAGCAACATAAGACTAGCGATCTTTTTCTTTGATCTCGTCACAGCAGCTGATCGCATGAGCGGCGCGCGCGCAGATATGAAATATAGGTAGCTAGCTTCTGCCCGCGTCTGGTCTGCACAGTATCTTTGTAAATTATAGCCTATGTGTTATTCTGATTTATGAGCTATATTTTCATTAAAATTCATTCATTAGTTTTTGCGTGAATGAGCAGCATTCATCCAAACAAACTTTCGCGTTTATAATATTAGTAGGATATTAGGCTGACATATTTATATCGGGTTGTCAACAGTGAGAGACAGTGACAGTTGCGTTTAGGTTTAGCATTAGACTTGACGGCCGCTAAAGAATTACACCTAATATTTGATTAAAATATTACATTAATTACTAGACCCATCTTGATCATGGAACAGATATTATTCATACATTTAAGGACAAAAAACTGTCGATGTTTCTTGTTTTTGTAATAATTAACAACTCGTTACGGTATTTTACCGATCACTAGTGTCCCAGAATAAGGCCGCTTATACATATACGTCAAAACCTGCTAATTACCTGTTGACGCGCCCTAAAGTGGGACAGAAGTGGGACACGAGGTTGACGGACTGTCACAGAGAGACAACATTTTTAAAGTTTTAAAAATAAATCTACGAATTGCGGATTAACGTTTTACCTAATTTGTATGTTTATAAAGCTTTATATCGGATAACAATGAAAAATTGGTTTCCTATTAGGTAACTACTATTCTAAAATACCCAGCCACTTATAAAAAATAATTTAGGTTATTATTCGAGTACCAGGAATGCATAAATTGAACAGTTCGTGTCGTTTCCGTTCCATACAATTTCCAATGTCACCATTCTCATAGTGCACCGACCGAGATACATAATCAATTTTGAGCGCGATCTTAGTGTGAGCTTGGTATTACAACTGTCAGAAGTCTATGTGTCACAATTATTGTAAGAATAACGTCGATCGATCGATAGTCATAGCATAGACAGTTTTGAGTTATGTATGAGTGTAGTTTAAGCTCAATTTTACTACTGTCATTTCAATTTTGACAGGCGTAAGACCGTGCCCAGCTCACACTGGGTACCTACTCAGGTAAATACTGGCTCAAAAATCCCGGTATCAATTAATTTAAATGAGCTTGCAACGACCTTAATTTCAATGGTTTTCTTTTCTGGGCTACCAGGAGTGCAGAAGTTGAAAGAGCGGGTTTGTTACTCTACCCGCATTTTGTGCACGGTCCAGTTCGATGCCCTCACTGATTTGACTCACAATTACATGCACTGTGCCAATACTTCGCCCTAATACTATCAGTTGTTAGCTTAATGTAATGAGGCAATTAATAGGTAGGTACTAGTAATAAAAATAAGAATCTATTGCCACATGTTGCAAACCACAAATGACCTGAATTGCTATAGGCAGTATTTGCTTGTTTTGCGGTCTATTATTGATTTAGAAATACATACTTATGTATGTATTTTGTATAAGCAGTAGAACCTATGTAACTATAATTTTAGACATGCATGCTCTTATAAATAAGCGGTTTATTATAAATGAAATGATGCCAAGACGGCACCTGCTGTTGAGGGTCACATTATAAACGATGGTTTAAGGAAATCCGTATTAATAAACGCTATTAACTTGTTGCTTTGATCGGTTATTTAACCATGAATTGGGTCAGTAAACCTTTTTATATGTATAAATTCACTACATCAAACTGAAGGCAGTCTTTTGTCAGTTGATTGACAAAATTAAACCCTATTGCTCCATTCACAATGAAAAAAGCAATAAAACGCTGCATTTTGTTTGCAACATTTTGTACCTATGTAGCGTGAATCAACTTCATGGACTGAACTCTTGGGTTGAAACTTGTAAGTGATCTTTTACAATCTGTCATATTAGTTTTCGTGGGCGGTAATAGTGGCACCCAACTGCGCGGGCGCACCCAGCCCTTCGCTCCTGCTCCCAACAGGATAACATATTTATTATGTCCGGGGCATCAACCGGGCAATTGGTCAGAATTAGTGACGTTACTACTAGATCGTATCTACGATATTTTATCTAAAGATCGTTGAAGATAAAATAGCGTTATCGTGAATTTGTGGTTGCTTGTTTCGAGCCAAAATCTATTTCTTTCCATTACGATTTCCTTGACAAAATAAAGATAGACTGATGATGACGATTTACACGTGGTCGGTTTTTGTTCCTAACTGGCCAACCATGTGGACTAGTTGGGTGGTTTTTTTTTCTTCTTTTTTTCCTCGTGTGGTTTAGTGACCAAACCTATTTGTCAAAGTTATTCTGGCCGCCCGTAGGCCTTTGACCTAACGACTGCTGTCAAGTGACAACAACCGGGACCAACTCCTTAACGTGCTTTCCGAGGCACGAAGGGGCTCAGATGAAAGTGTCACTAGCGGTCACCCATCCAGGTCCTGACCTCGCCCAACGTTGCTTAACTTGTACGATCGTTTTCAACGTGTACCCGCAACTGGACTATGAACCCCTGTGTTGGATGGTTAGAAATATTTAGTTCCAACTGGCCAAACAGGTTGACAACTCAAGTTGTGTCGGTTCGAAATGGGGCACCAATAGGACTAGTGAATTTTATATTGAAACATAAACACACTCCTGACTAGAGGTGTATCAGAGATGACGGACTTGCTAGATAATCAGCAGCAGCGATCCTGGCATATTCATCTAATGTGGCACTAAGGTGGCACTTCGCTTGGCTATTAGTATTTGCGTATTTGTCATAATTGCCACGTGTGCTTGGTATTCTTGATAAAATATTCGTCGTATTTGTATGTACGTCAAGTACTTACCTATTTGACAAATACGACAAAAATCCAATACCGAACGAATAGACAAGTCAAATCAAAATCAAATATTATTTATTGCATAAAAAAAATTACATATAAAAGTGTGAATCAAAAACAAACAAAAATTCCGTGCAATAGGCAGCAGGCTCAGCAAGTGAAGTGCCACCACCATAACTGTCTACTTGCGTGGCAATTCAGACCAAACACCGAGTTTCCTTCCACAAAAAGATGGATATCATTGTTATTAATAGATACCTACTACTTATTAAGAATTCTTCATGGATTCCAAGCTCCATTGAAATGTAGTAGCAATGTCATTTAAAATCTAAAATATACAACAATTTCTTTTGTTTATTTATAGTAACTTTTCATTACCAATATCGATCAGATTTCGCCAATTTGCCTCTCAGCCCTCTTTTTACCATTTCTTAAAATATGTATGACCTAAACCAATGAATATTTTTGCTATACTAACTAGCAAATAGTTCATCAACCTCCCATTGATCGTAAACCGCCAAAGACATCTAATACTCTTGTCAGTCTTAATTACTCTCATTTTAGTTGGCAAAAAATGCCAGTTTATAAATAGTTATATAGCGGATAGACGGACAGACAGTTTGACGCCCAGGGTTTAGTGAACTTACAGAACTATGATTAATGAATAGGTTTTTTTTAATTGTCTCAAAAAGGCGTGGGTGAGATCACCCGTTAGTTGCGCTTGTCAGTTTCATTTTCGTTGTAATAACTATAAGTACCTACATACTTTCATAGGTACAGTTGAAAGTAAAACGATCTGCAAGACTAGCGCCGAATAAACATCATCATCAGTCTATTTATTATTGCGCCACTGCTCGGGCACAGACCTTCCCTTACATCGAGGGAGCTCGGGCCATGATCCACCACGCGGGCCCACTGCGGATTGGCGGATTTCACATACCTTAGAATTTTTTTCTTCTAGGGCATGTAGGTTTCATCGCGATGTTTTCCTTCACCGTTTTGAGAGCACTCGGTAAATGTACGTAAGTTTTTCCGTCGAAAAACCCGAGGATAACTCATTGGTACATGACTGCCCTGGCTGGGAATCGAACCTGGGACCCCCGTATCGCAAATAATAAACATTATAAGGTTCATTCGAACAATAAAAATAAAAGTTTGTCCATATATCCGTAGTAGCAAAAAAGCGACATAAACGGTCATATCTTTTGATTGCGTTGATGTAGAAGTTTGATTTTTTCACGGCTGCATGAGGTTGCAGACTTGAGTATTTGGTATTAATTTCAACCTGATCCGTCCACGCGTTTCTGAGATATGTTGACAGACAGACAGACATACATACAGACGGACAACAAAGTGATCCTATAAGGGTTCCTTTTTTCCTTTTGAGGTACGGATTTCTAAAAATTAACTTTGATGTTGATTTCTTATCTAAAACAACTAATGCAGACACTTTGACTTAATTATAGGTGAATCAAGTCACATCAATTAATTTCACTTTTAATTCTAGAATTATCGAAATCACTCATTAAACACATAACTCTGCTTGCGCAGTCGGATTAAAAATGAACTCTATTGTCAAATATGTAAATACTACGTTTGCTGGTATAAGTTTACCTATGTTTGGTTCCTCAAGCGAACCTTCTACGAAGGTTACGATATCGAATGCTACTACAGAAATATTTGTCAATCTTTTTAGCCGATTGAGGGCATGGAAAAGTACGCGACAAACATGTAGGTATTGGTTGTAACAGACTGCCTGTCGCCGCCGATAAGTTCGACGACCCAAATGTTTTAATTTAACGGTAAACATGTTTCAATTAAATTAGTTTAGGTACTTGTAATTATCGTTTGTTATTACAAATACAGTTGAATTATGAAACTGCTTTGATATCGTAATATTTAAAATTAAAAGTTTGACAGGTATTTTACGAAGGTTTCTCCTGTAAATGCAGATTACCTTACCAGTGAAATCATTAAAATGCATAGCTATATTATTAGTTGACTTTTATGACCAATTTAAAGATTAAGTATAAAATAATTATAAAATGGCTGCTCCGAAAAAAACATGCAGCGTAATTGATAACCTCCTCCTTTTGGAAGTCGTTTAAAAATGGCTAGATAATTAGTTATTGTAATGAAATCTAGACTTTTGAAAATGTAGCGGAGGCTGTAAAGTTGTAGGACGTGTTTTAAAGTTACGCCACCGTTTAGGCATCTTGTCCGCTTCTATCTTAACCTTTTTTAACGAAGTGAGAAAAGAGATAGCAACCAGATTTAAGGGAAGTGAGGTTTAACCAGGTTTATGAATAACAGCACTAGATTTTATCTTTTGTTTTTCAAATGGATTAACTTTATGTGGAAAAAATTATTCGCAAGGGAAAACCTATAACCCGATATAGCGGGGAGAATAACGCTGTTATTGATGTAACCGTATTTTCTTAGCTTTTCTTAGCCAAACAAAGCGCGCGTTCCCTTTCTCAATCGTTGCCGCGGTCGAGAACTTTTGTTATGGGACTGTTGGCACAAACAAACATGTCGATCGTTGCTTCCCCGTTGGCGCCTGTGAGCAAAACACTTGTGACCCGATTTCCGTCATGCATTTCTCGGAAATGTAAGGTTGGAATGCGCAGTATGAGAATTTTAGGTAACTCGGAAAAGATAATCGAAAACTTAGGGCCGTATTAATAAATCACTCTCAACTCAAGTCAATCTTGAGAACGACCTCAACATGGAGCTTTTATTAATAAACGTAAATTAGGTGCGCGTTTAGGAATCGGGTATGCCATACGGCTTACATACACCGACACTTTGCGCGCATGAAGGCAGTAATCTCAAGGTTAGGCGATCGATAGATATCAAATGTTTAGAATAAACAGATAAACGTTACAGATTAGCGCAGACATGTCGGCATTACCGCAGTCGGTAGCAACAAAGCGGAGTTAACAATAATCGCTGTATAATTACTGGACTGACTTGCGGAACTCGATAAAACTAGCGGCAGTACACGTCCTACATAATAGATGACTTCTGGTCGTACAACTAAGTAAATTGATATGGAGTGATTTATATGTGATTTAAAATTAAAATAAAACAGGTAATAAGTAGATAAGGTAGGTATTCAATCAACCAATCCAGCGACTGTTAGCTCATTGCATACGCTACTGTAATAAATAATTCTTACAAGCTAAAGCAGAGAATGCTAAAATACTGAGACTAGTCTTAAATGCAATCCGGGTGTTGAATCAATCACATGGGGTCACTAGCTAAAAAACATAGGGTTTAGTAGCAAAGATGATACAAAAGTAAATAAGCTTAGATATTGGTAATGATACCGTAGCAGTACCTAGCTAGTATCTATTTACAGGATTTTGGGCAGATCATTACCGAAATACGACAAGCATTAGGTTTACATTAAAGGCATCAATGACAATCGTTAAATGAATACAGTACCTATACCTACATACAAACATGAATAGTAAAATCTTGAAATATCAAATGTCATATGCAACTTACCATTCATAACTTTGATATCAATTCTTACAGCGTATACAATAAGAACGATACAGAATCCAACAAAACTTATGAAACAGTTAACGTTAGTATTGATAATAGAGGCTTCCGAGAGAATGGCTCTAATGTGTCTCGATCATAGAACCAGACTATGCTCAGACCAGTTGGTGCCAGGTTTGTGACGTTGTTTTCCTTTGTCATCAGAAAACAATCATCGATCTTTGGCACATTTTTGGCAACTCTCAATTTTTTGCGAGAAAGTTTCCGCAGTGAACTTTGCCAACTGTCAACTGTCAATTCACTGAACTTTTGGCACAATGAACCAGTGGCACTACCAGTATCATTCATCAACTCATAATTGTATTTGTTACTGCTACAGGAAATTCTTTTAAGAGTAGTAACGGGAATTGACGAGCAATTATAAATTCTTTCATTCATGTGTTTCTTTGCGATTTAATGACCATTTATTTTATCGTCGCCAAGGATTCTGTGAAGGAAGTAAGCGGAAAATACCAGCGGCTTGGTTGATGGTTGGAATACTGATGCGTTTTAATTGTAAGCTATAGGTTGCTGTAAGGAAGAGATTCCATAGCATAGATACTTTAACACACAATGAATTCATTGGTACATTCGATAGCTGGTGACACTTGAATTGCGATATCAATTTTAATTTTCTGAATTTCTTCTGTAATGTAGGTACACAATACAAGATATGAAATAATATATATGCGGTGTGCTTAACTCAAAGTTAAGAGTTCTCTTCCAGCAAACCAATGTGAGAGGGAAACGAAATATAAAGCTGGCAGAACAAACCCACACATAATGTCTTCTATTATAATTATGTTGAATTTTCAAAGCTTTTGTGACACCTTGGTTATTTTGGCTGGTGCATGTTTCGATTTATCGGACCAACTGGTAATACAAGTTTACATACTCCGATAGATCAAACCACTAGACTTGGAGCGTCATTTTTATAAATCTCTTACATTACGATTCTATCTGAAAGATGTAGTTCCAAAAAAACATCTGTCAATCGATGCATCTTATAACGTACCTTTAGTTCTTGCGTACCTTGGCTTCCTTCATTTATAGTCACCAAAACATCTATACAATGTACAAAGTTGTAATATCTCTTGGTTCCTATTTGTAATATCATTCTCACCTTCGAAGGTAACCGTTACTATGTAGGCGGCCGGATTTATCTGTCAGCCAAACATAATGGATGAGTTTATTATCAAAATTCTCTACTTCACTGTTTTCATTAGCATAAGATGAGGTTTTCTTAATCTTCAGAGTTGTTTGACTATAATGTGTATTTATTTAGAAATATGCGATTTTAGAAATCAATGCTTTTGGTTATTTTTCGTGTATTAAAGTCACTAATATTCGATTCTTCTTCTACCTTTTAAGTTGCCAATACATCTTTATACGTCTTCTTTGCATACGTATCTACAATATAAGTGGTTTCAGTTTATGAATGGTACACAGCCTCTTCTATTTTCCCCCGTAAACTATTCTGATTTAATTTGGGCTTTTCATTACCTTATTCTACTATTCCTTTGGATTATTTAGATTTTTATTCAGTCCATTCCTCAATAAATCTGCTTTTATAGCATCAGAGACTAGTTCTAGAACGTAGTGTTTCTAGTCTAGATAAATAGATCAGTAGTCTAGACGATTCGTAGAACATGGTCTGATGTGCTATTGAATTGATCGCGGAACTGTCTGAGTTGTTTCCATTGTACAACGGCACTTGTTATAAGTTGCCACGACGGTAGTTTATTTATTTATTATTTGCTTGTCTCTATCAATATCAAAGATTAATGTTCCATTATCCATATACGTACGTAGGTCAGTACTAGGTTTATTTACATCGTTGTTGTGAATTATACTTCCTGTTTTGATGTAAGGTCGAATAGTACCATAATGTAACTAGCTATCTACTTCCAAGTTCTTATGTTTTATTGAAATTTTTGAAATAAAGTAATTAGGTACGGTGGAACAGAGAGAAAGGTGTACAGGAGAGTTTTTAAGGTTGAGATTTTTTCAAAAACTACTTGGCCTATTGCAAAAATTCTTTCACTGTTTGATAGACAAAAGTGAAAACTATGTAACTCTAAAAGAATTATTAAATTCGGTCGGTAGTTTTTGAGAAAATCTCAACCTTATTGAGGTCCTCCCTATGTATACTTATCTCTGTCTTCGACTGTACCTATTAAAATCGTCAGCTTTCTGCTCCACTTTCTTTCTTCTTTTTTATTTACTCCGATGGCGCAGCTTCCGTTGATCTTGGCATCCGAAACTAGAACTTCAGTCGTAGGTGGTCCCAAGTGGCCCTGGGAAGAACTTTGAGGAGTCATCAGGATCACATCATCATTTGGTGAGGAGTAGCGTCATGTCTCATTTGACGGATGGAGATGATTTGAGAGAAGGGCGGGAGGCGATTTGAGAATTTGAGTAGGATGGGAGGAAAATCGTACACTACCACATGCTTTTTGGGATCTCTATCTGCACTGGATCCAATCAACACAATCACCATCAAATTGCCACTTTTCTTAAGTATGGGTAATAAATAAAATCAGCTTCGATGATTGCGCAATGGAGCTGCGCCCGCGCAGTCAGGTGTGCGCTGTCGCGGTGATTGCTCTCGGCGGCGATCGGTAAGCGATTTATAATGCACCTCACGCTTAACCTCCACTCCACTCATTAGCAATATGTTACGATATGATAGGCACTCGGATCGACCGGTACGTAAAGGGAGGCCTTATTAAGGTTGAGATTTTCTCAAAAACGACTAGATTTTTTGCATTTGTTGTGGCTTTTATGTACTTTAAAGTGTAATTTGAATTGAGAGATGTCTGTCTATTCGTCTGTCAGAGGCATGTAGCGTCCAAACCAAATGCTTAGAGAATTGAAATATACACACGATATGTAGTTCCTTGGCCCAACAAAAAAACATATTTATAATATTATTTGGAGGGGGTTGAAACCCTCGGTGCGCAAGTCAACTCACACTTGGCTGAAGTTATTTAATTTATAATCGGTCAAGTATGTAGTTTGTGAGAAAATTCCAACCTAATTGAGATTTTTGTGTACTTATTAATAAAACGGTAATTACCGTGGTAAACATTTATTTATTCCCGTTTTATCTAATTAATATGTATACAAACCGTGAAAGTTTATAAAGTGATATTGTATAGGTACTTACTTATCTCTTATATCGACTGAAACAAGCCTTTAAAATCTAAACCTACAATAAAGTAACTTTCAGCGGAAAACGAACAAAGCGGAATGCAGCATTACTCACGGAACTGAAAATTGTTTCCGAACTTCTGAAAAAGCCTTATCAGCGCGTGCAAATTTTCACGATTACGTCACCCATTATCACCTCACTTGGCAAAGAAAATATTTGCTAATGTGTGATGCCTTGTCTCGCGCGTGCTAATTTTGGGCGTGACTTTATTGTATTAGCACAATGAGCTGATGGAAGATTAATGAGGAAACACACATTGCACAATTTATATCAAGAGCAAATAGAAAATAATTTTCAATATTTTGGACAATAGGTATGTATCACAGACCACTTACCCAATAGACATGAAATCAAGCGAAAAACTGTCAACGATGAGCGCATAGAGACGAAGCGGGGGACAGGGGTGCCGTATTAAAAAGATGCGTCCATGTCGATAATATCTCTAGGTTACACGTGTCGCGAAGCAATTTTGTGCTCATGTGCAGGCAGAAACGGGCGCCCCCCTGTTACAGGTCTATGGGGTAAGTGGTCTGTGCATACCACGATGAGCTCATGTGTGGGCAGACACGGGCGCCGTCCTGTTACAGGTCTATGGGGTAAATGGTCTGTGCATACCACAGACCACTTACCCCATATACCTGTAACAGGAGGGCACCCGTTTCTGCCTGCACATGAGCGCAAAATTGCATCGCGACACTCGTAATCTTGAGATATCGAAACAGGTTTAATATGGCGCCCCTGCCCCCCGCTTCGTCTAATAGCGCCTATCGCTTGACAGAATTTTTCGCTTGCTTTGTACCGATTTCATGTCTATGGTCTGTGGTCTGTGGTGGTATGTATAAACATTAAAAAGCCTGAAACACATTAAATAGCAACGGAACGGCATGCAGCGGCAGGCAGTGGTTGTATGTATGAAAGTCTATGAAAGATGACAGATTGAACGCCACGACGGAGCGTCAGCGGCAAAGCAAGGAAACGCCAATCGCGCGGCGTTCAGTCTCTCATCTTTCATACATACAACCACTGCCGAAGCCGTTCCGCTGGTTTTTTAATTGTTTCAGCCTAACTTCTAGTTTCAAAGACAGTTTTTAGCGCAAGCTTAGCGTGAGCTCGCTCTTACAAATGTCAAATTCCGTAAACGTTTGACAGTTTGTAAGAAGGAAACTGAACCAAAGCTCGTAGCGATTAAAACTTACTAAACCGTGGCTTAATTTGGCAGTTTTCTGAACCACGATTATGTATGGTGAAGTCCTACCCAGAGTCTAGCTAGACTGCGTATGGTAAGAGCGTATGGTCCGCAACAAAAACTATAACAATATAATAATATTAATTCGTAGTCACCGTTCGAATGATTCAATATTGCAAGGATTGTCCTTGCTTATAGGGCTGATCGATTTATTCGAACGATGTTATATTGTGATAATATTTCGTTAATCAAATAAGTAATCGAACGTTTTTTTACATCTTCCTTATTAACACAGATTTAAAACTCTTACAAGCACAACCAGATACTCCTAGCCTTCACACCAGTTTGACAGGACAGTGTTAAGTTAAGGTTAGCCAGTCGTGAAATGGCATTGCCACATTTCAATGGAGCTTTGCCACCTTTGGTCACCTACGTGACCATTGAAGCTCATATATCATTTTGTTGGGGACTTATTACAGGTTTCATATTGCATAATCATAATCAGTAAAAGTTGCGAGAGTAGTAGAAAATGACAACAAAAACAATGAATAATTCGCTTCGATTTCATACTATTTTCTGAATTCCAAATTAAGCTGTTTTTTTGACTCGCATGTCGTACAAAACTTTATTTTAAACCAATAATTTTAATAAAAAACGGAGATATTTTTACATTTATTCGTTATCTTGTACATCATGCGGTTGATCGTGGGGCAGAATCTGGCATTGTCATTTATCGCCACAATGAAACTTTGGCATTTACCGTCGAACCTAAAATTGGTATTTGAGCAATATTTTCCAATGGGAATCAAGTTGTACAATGCAGCGTACATTTTATGCATCCTTATTTTTACTGCATACTATTTCTGCAAACTCTCCAACCTTATCTACAATTTACGATTTTGTTTACTCAGAGCAATACAAAGAGTGGCGTTCTTGTGTCAGGTTACTGTTTGGTGACGACACTTGTCACGTGCCTTCAGGCAACGCGACATCGGATGTTTTCATCCAATTAAAGGTTATGGGCCCAGCACACGTGGACATAGTGAGGTCATTGTATCGGAATCATCTAACAGAGGACGTTGTAGCGATGAAGTATTAAGAATTGTTGGAGTGTATTACGTAGTAATGTGGAATTACCAAATTACTACCCTAGAGATAGAAGGATGATGATTAAGAAAGATGTAAAGGAACAATTAAATCAAATACCTACCCATCTTCTTCTTATCTAGCCTCTACGCTCCAACTAGTGAAGGTGAGATTCAGCTCGTCACATTTGCACCTATGGCAATTTTTTTCTCACTAGTTCAGACAACTGAACTGGACAACTGAACTAGTGGGAACAAACGACCAAACTCGAAATTTAAACTTGTAGCTGCAAATAAGAAAGTAAACGATGAGATTATGATTTGGGAACCGAAGAGGCGACGAAGGAATGAACAGGTCGTCGAAAATTCAAATAAGTTATTGAAATTGAGTATAACGCCTCTATAGCCAGCCTTTATGGGATATACAGACCAGAGAGATTTTACATTGGACTTTTTTTCAAACATAATCTAGAATTGCATTTTCCAATGAGTCATTAGATGCAAGGGATAATGTAAAAGAAAATGGCACAATTAATCTAGAAAGCTTGTTACTGCACTGTAATAAGGAAGCAATGAAATTGTGTTGAGTGCATCATAAAGGCCCTGTCTTCATTTTAACAAGGTTTTTAGGTCATTGACAAAGCTTATTGTGTGAATAATCCTTCAGGCTTGTTTTGCTTGTTCCCATAGGTAAGTACTACTTTGACATTCATGTGTTTAATAAGAGGTGTATTTAGTTTACTGTTAGCTTATAAACTCGAATGATCGTAAAATTTAATTCTCATGATTTCTTTGTATTCTTTACCTTTATGCTTTTGGGCGGATCCATATAAAGATTTTATTTACTGAGCAGGATATCTAAATAAGTTATTCTGTTATTTCTCTTTGCCTTTCCTTCGTCTATCTTGCACGGCGTCATTAGTAGCTATTGCTAATATGAGATAATCTAAATTCAATAATTCTACCGTATTTTCCTTCTACACTTGTATATTTCAGTCCTATTGTCATTGATGACAATGATAAGCCCTGTAACTGACCTACATAAACTTTCCTACGCAAATACTTTTTCATTACAGCATTAATACCGTACGTTTGTGATTATGAGTCATACGACGTCGTCGCATCAACGCTTCCTCTTTGCAGCTAAATAATTACAGTACTTGTCCAACTAGTAACCACGCAGCTCATTCATGGAGTTGATAACTGTATATTCTGTGAAGGATGCTGCCTGTGCTTATTTATCTTTCCCCATCATCTCATAATCATCTTCATGCCCCCGTATTTGTATGCGTGCACTTTCTGACCGTATTTTTAAGCACGTCGTGTGACCCATATTACTAATTTGTGGCATCCGTGTGTTTGAATTGCGGTTAAATCTTTCCCTAAAGGACAATCATATCTACGTTTTGTTTCTCGACTGAATGAAATGTATTTTAGATATCCCACAATTGTTGTATTCTTTAATTGTTTGAATTTTATTAGGTAATGTAGCCAACATTCAAGACAAATGTGCATTTGTTTATATTGTAATAGAGAGATAATAGAATTTGTCATCGCTCAATGAATCTTTAATTCTAAGAACTATTTCTATCGACGCAATTATGTTGCGGCGTATAAAATTGTAACGGTATCCTCATGGGAGCACCGCAAGGCATCGCGCGGCCCTTTTTACTTGCTATGCGATATCTGATATCTTCCTGCTCCATTGTTTGTTTGCCACTTAATCGAGCTTACACGCGGCTAAATGGATTCCCAGTATTCGTATTGGAATTTCGTGTAGGTAATTTTACTCCGAATTACGCAACAGTAAACAATTATCTTGTCACATAGATTAGATATCCAAATAGTGTCACGAAAGGTGTAGATTGTAGGGGAGACAATTAAAACAGTCCAAATTGTGACACGTGCTTTTGACCCTACAGCTACCTTTAACCCGGGATTCTCAATTGAGGTATCAAATTGAGCCCTTCAAAAATATTTGCCGCTATCTCAGAAGGTTTGGCATCTGCTCCGTATACCTTCCTCTGTTATATCTTCCTCTTGAGGCAGACGAAACTGCATTAGACGTTGACAATTGATGTCCAATCTCTTGTGTTGTTGAGACAACTTTCTTCTTCTACCAACTCGCCTCTTTCCCTTAGTGAATCTTGCTCATCACAATAAGTGACGAGATGGTACTCCTCGTGTAGTATATGTCTACATTATATTTCTTCTCGATGGTGGTCATAAATTCCCAGCCCCAAAAGATTTCCTTCTTCTTATATTATCGTGTCGTCTTCCTATAAAGTTTAGCGATCATTACGGCAATCTGCACTCTCAACAACGCCGCACTGAATACATGTACATATGGTACTGTTGCCGTAGCCATTGGTGTAAGTTCATTGGTATTCTTCTTCTACCTGGCCTTCTTCTGCCCTGGATCATTCTTTGAAGAATCAATTGTAGAAGATCGTAGTTTTTATTCTTCATTGAGATACTGGAGTTTCCGTGTTTTTATGGTCTGAAGAATCTTCATATTCTCGCCCATTCTCTGGAGCACTGTTTCATTTCGGCCACGAGATTTTCCATTCCAAAATATAGAACCTACTTAATAAAATGCAAGCATAGCAAGAGGTACTACTTACGTCAAATGTACAACGCAATAAGTAAAAGAATGCTACGCGAGTGGAAATGGCGTGAAATTGGAGGCGATTGTTTACTCACGATGTATGAAGATAATATGTGCAGGCATGTTACACGAGCAATAACGTGAATGGGGATACGATTCGGGTTACTTGCACTAGTTTGTAGAACAAAAGGTAAGCTATTTTCTAATACGTAGATAGGTAGGTGATGTAATGACTGTATATTGAGGATAATCCGAGTAAGAAATACGAATATCAGACATCAAAAGTATTAGATTTAATCACATTTGCCTTCAAGATATGAAAATGATGAATTATTTCCATTTCGACTTAGCGATTCTTAAATTCCTGTTCTAGAATATAATAAAAGATTATTTGGCAACCAAACAGATCGCAAAGTAAGAGAGAAAGCTAGGTACCTATATGCTAAAGCGATTTTCCTTCCCCATACGCAGAAACACTGGAATAGAAACCAGAATATAGATACGTAGGTCCTTCATTGGGTATGCATAACGAACCCAAGGCATTAGGAGAGCGGCGTCCAGGATGAAACGGGAGATATCAGCTCTCATATCACAATTAAAAACGTAGCATAACTTCAACAGTTCCCACTCAGATTGAGTTAGGACCTTTTTGGCGTTGCAGCACTCCGTAACGCAAAAAAAGTCCCAACTACGATTCTGGTGAGGTAGGTTAGGGTTAAGTCAAGGTGCAAGGGCACTACAACAAGTCTCATAATGTAGGCCTACGATTTAAACAATTTGCACTGGATAACCGAACATAGTGCAAATTGTTGCACTCGATGCTTATGACTGTTATGATTTTCAACAGTGTATTGTTTAAATGAATTGTTTTAATTCTAAAAGTGTATTGTTTGTTCCCTATCCCTACATAATTTTTAAGGACGGAAAAACCTGGAAAGTTATCTAATCGTACAGAATAATGTCTATAAAGTTTTATAAATTAATGTCAATAACGACCTACCGCAAAGAATTCCACGCAAATACGCCACCAAACGAACGAAAAAGAACGACGTAAGTTTATGTTGTTTACACTGATTCGATTTCGATAGCCTCTTTGTAAGTGTCACTCTCGTCTCGGCCAAGGCAACCAAAACGATTTATATTTTAATTGGACCATGCTATTGCAACTAAATATTAATGCGCTTTGGTGATTTGTCAACACAATGAAACACAACTTATTCTACCTATGTTAGGTTAGGTTAACAATTTTACCATTATTGTTTAGATACATTTATTGTTCTTGATTGCATTTCTGTGGGTTATTTATTTCCATTCGAGATATTACCTACTGTAGATACTGTTTTGGGTTCGGAGAAATTAAGAAATAATTTGTATTTAGAATGCGTCTTTGTATTTGGATGGATGAGATGAGAAATCTCACTAGATCGTTAGTCTTTAGTGTTTATTAACTTATGGAACTTAGATTCATCTACAGTTACATCATCTTCACATATCATCGTATTATTTGCATTTGCTAGTATGTTTGTTGTAAAACATCGTCAATTTGGTTATTTGTTACTTGCTTAGCATTAAGTAGTCCCCCATTTCATTCATTATACAACACTCATTTACGCCTGTTTATGTTTCAATCCTGACCATTTGCCCGATCACCACGGATTCGCCAAACGACCTCGTCTAATGCGTTATGACTTTTGACCAATTGCCAACTCTATTAGAATTTTATGCACTATTTGCTAATTCAGATGTAGCCAATTAGTGGCCCGCACACCGCATATTTTCTCATTCTTAGATGCAATTAGAAGTAAGGGCTTGATTTACAACAGGCACGCGGTGCCCTAGGTCCAAACAGATGCGTGAATATATTTTATAGTCAATTGCTTCGTGATTTTAGTGGACCTATTGGCTGTGTTTGGTATTTGCACATACGCGCCTGTACCATAATCAGTTAATCCCATTAGAAGGGTCTTAGAAGCTGCCACAGGACAGTGGCGTGTAAGTATTTCCTTAAAATTTAAGCCCATGAAATTTTCATATTTAATTGATTCACAATAAAGATCTTATAGTGTCTTCGCTTTATGCTTAATTCTGAATCTTTCAGCTCATGGCTACCCCTGGTTCAGTTCTTTATATTACACATCGGGAAAGCGGAAAATCACCGGAATGGTGTTCGGCGCCAGATGGAGAGGTGCCAGCCTTTCTCTGGTTTGATTCTGCATTGTCTTGTCATTTGTTATTGTATAATTGGGACACGAGGGGACGAGGTCTCGAGAATGTAAAGATGAATTGGGTATAGCATATGACACGTAATCTTTCATGTTTTGAGTCATCTTAATCAGATAATCTACCACTATGTTCTTAATATAATTTTAGACTTCGAGCTGCCTTTCCGGTTATTTAATCTATCGGGTCTATCTAGATTCTCTTTCATAAGAGAGATTCAGTATATTTTTTTAATATATAATCTCTGCCTTTAAAAAACATAGCGTTAGTCTATAGTCTGTCATGTACTCATCTTCCTCTTTAAGGTGGGACCTCCTTTACGGATGAGTTTTTTTATCCAGGTGATCAAACCTTTGTCAGATTTGTTCAAGCCTCCAACGTGGCCTAACTGATGTCTAGCGACAACAACCGGGACCAACATACTCTCTTTACATTGACTCGTGTCACCACGGAAACATAAATCTGTATTCGTTGCAATAACTTCCTGTAATCGTAGTAGTATTTTCGTTCGTTCTAATTTCGTCAGATACGAGCATTAGACCGGTCGTAAAAGTTTATTATAACATAGAACATTTCACGTTTTGGTCTCGTTTGGTGATCTTGTTGGAACCCGTCCAGCGGAATATTGGGACTGTTCGATGAATATTCACGTTTTCTATTTTATTTGTTCCTAATTGCATTAGTTGCAGTAGTTGGGACAATGACTCTTTATCAAGTTATTTGGATAACAAATTGCATTAGCTCTTGCTACTCTGTACCTACCAATAGGTACTACGAAGGTACCTACTTACTAGTTACTGTGTTTTCGAAATTCATTCCAACCGGTGGTAGATTTCATTTGTCTTTCACGTTTCCTTCGCCGTATGTATTGTTGTCATGTCTGTTGCTACTTTGTTATTACTTGCTATTATGATGTACTATTCATGTTTTTATTGGGGTAATTTAAACTTGGTTTACTACCTAAGTATAAAAACGTAATCTGTTTAGCTTTGTGTCCCCTCTTAACTGATGTAGAATTACTGTAAACGGAACTACTACTAACTTATTACTATATATAATAACGTTTGACAGAATACGGTCACTAAATTAACGATTTCAATGGCAAAGTTTACATAGAGTTATTTCCTGCAGACAGAGCTGGTTAATTTGTGTATTTTTGTGTCAATCATAACGAGAAAAGCCGTAGACTTTATTAATGAAGAAAAAGAGTTCCGGGATTAAGGACCGGTTGTTGCCAAGGGCGTAGACAAAGTTGAAGCTACAAGTGAGAAAGAGATGGCAGTAAAACAAAACAAAAGTGACCCTGAACGTAAGTGTGGCAGTGGGGTTCCGACTGGCTGAACTGGATCAATAATATCTGGAACAGGAAGTGAAAAGGATGTTGCTCTCCCCTTCCCCCCATCTTATGCGGTATTGCGTATTACGGAATTACGTTGCGCTTAGGTTACTAGGTGCGACCCTCTTATGGCTTCTACAGGAGTTACTAATTTTTGTACTTCAATATTTACATTGAAATCTCACGAGGCTTGCATTATTACTGAAATTGTTATGTACATTTAAAGATATCTAAAGAAGTAATTAATTGTTTGTTCTAAATAACGTCGTAGTTGAAATATACTATACTTATCTTTTGAGGATAATATATACCTACTTACCTATTATATATGCGTATATTCTTGCAAATATACGCATATATGCAAATCCTATTTCCATCTAATTTTAATACCATGATTTTTTTAAACACCTCTTAATTTTCTAAATATTATTGGCACTTGGTAACCAAATATGTAAATGTATATCTATCTAGTTTTGTTCGTCAATACCGCTATCTGGTTAATACCAGTTTCGCTGCGGCCTCCCACTGGTCAAGTGGTCACCCACGCAGATTTTTGTTTTTCTGCAATAAATTTTTAATGCTAATAAATCCAAGCGCCAGAAATAGAAAAAAATATTTTAGCTGTTTATTTAAATGTGTTTTGGAAACTAAATAGGCATTTAAATAAAATATTTGGGCAATAATACAAATTGTTGTTGCAAACATGACAACATTAGCATTTTTCTTTTTGTTTATGTTATGACTTTTTGTCTTTGAAGTTTTTGTACTATTACAATACAATGCTGCCATGTTCGTGTCGATTTAAATTATTGCCTAAAATATTTATGTAGATGTAGTTTCCAAAGTACCTACTTATAAAATAAGTCAAAATTTTTCTATTTCTAGCGCTTTGACTTATTGACATTATAAATTATTGATTGAAGCAGAAAAAATCTCTCTCAATATTTTATGAATACCTAACAGAAAGTGGTTTTATCAAGTCATCATAATAATTTTATCACCATTTTAGAACTTTTCCACTTTAGATTTTGACACAGATAATAAGTACAATCAACCACATTGATAACAGGTTTAATTAATTTCATTCATAAGAGTTATTTTTGTCGGCGGACTTGTTTTGTAGGTCTAGGTCATATGATTCCGTTACGTCACAGATTACGTTTGATAAACAAAGGATTACGGGTGTTCTTGATTAAAATAAAAGTGTTTTAAAATAAGTTCGGGGTTGCCAGATATTCTGAGACAGACTAGCGGCTGTCAGACATAAAAAAAAATTGTGTAATCCAACAATCCGCATTTGGCCCGCGTGGTGGATCATGGTCCTAGCTTTTTCATTACGGCAAGGTCTTTGCCCTAATAAATCTAATTTTTTTTTCAAAATATTTGAGAGCTACTTAATTTGTTTTATGCATTGTGCCTTGCTCAGCGAACTTTAAATGATGAAAAATTTCTAGTCGGACTTGAACCTGCGACATGTGACACGCTCTTAACAACTGAGCCACCACAGGCAAAGAAGGAGCGTAACAGCGTGACACGGAATGACAAGGTCGAAGGTTCAAGTCCTGGCCACGGCTAAAAAAAATTCATAATTTAAATAACATAACATACATATTCAAAATGTTATGTTCCGAAAGCGCTATCGGTGAAACTCTACATCCCACAGTATCTACACAAAGATGGCACGTGTTTGGCGTGAATTGTGTGTTTCAAGGTTGACGGCGACGGAACTCGTTATTCCAATGTTGGGCTTTTGGAATTCTAAATTTAAATTTCGAGTTTTTTTGCACTCATTGGTTTTTTAGGCATGATTTGTGAGCCATTTTGCCAAGGGCGTAATTATTTAGCTTTCCGTCCTGCGATATTGTCAACGGATTTCAAATTTTAATTATTTATTTAAATTACACTCCACAGCATAACAGCACGGAGACTAAAGTACCTACTGTGAAATTCATAAAATAAATTTTAGAATTTTTAGTACCTATGTGGTGTTGAACGCCTTCACTCGCATATAACGTCTTCTTGGACCATACTGTATGTTATGGTATACAGGCGATATGAGATGTTAAAGCCTTTAGACTGTTTTCAACAACGATACCTCATACACCAAGATCCATGAAGCCGTTTATGCTACAGGATGACGGTAAGGAATGGATACATACATACACATGAAAAACATTACCCTCCTTCTGGGGCAGTCGGGTAAAAATGGCGGACATTGTACTTGGATAATCAAGTTGATTGGATGGATAATGAGTTTAAATGTTTCTATCGCAGGCCTAAACATCATTCGCAGAGCGAAAAGTAAACTTCGTTTGATATCTTGTTTTATCCAATGAACTTTAGACTAGGCATATGTTTACTACGATTTTTGTCTAAGTTTAAAATTGTTATCGTAGGTCAGGATGTACCAAGGTACTAACAGTAGGCTTGTAAACACATAGCTACGTAATTTAGTGAGTCATGTAGAGGTATGTAGTATGTTACAAATACAACAGCACGTACATATGTTGAATAACAATTGTTTAGTTGATTAGGCACATACCCTGTTTTTACAGCAGATTAATATGATGTTTAATGTAGTGTATTACAGTATTTTTACTTCTCACTTCTGTAATGAAGTTTAATGTTTTTGTTCAAAGCTATTTCAGAGAGCACATCTGTTATGTCTTTTAATGCAATAAACACTGGAGCTTGATTGAATATTATTAAATAAATTTACGATAGCACTTCACTGATTAGACGAAAAATACTTATACTTACCCAAAGTACCTATCTATACATATAATAAGACTAAAAAAGTTGTGTCTGTACATTGGATATTTTTTGAAAAGAATAATTGTAACGTGTTTTAGGATCGATACTGATGCCAAAAAACTAATTTTTAGAATTTTTGTCTGTTTGTCTGTGACTTTGTGCAAGTATCATGCCATAACTACTGAAGGGATTTTGATGGGAGTTTCACTAGCAGATAGCTGAAATATCCGGACAGCTCATAGGCTATAAGCCATGGCGGTATGTGATGTGGAAACAAGGATCCAGAGAGGAAGATCTGCCTCCTGATCTCCTCCATCCTCTCCATCCTCCTCCTCTACGCAAACGAAGTTGCGGGGTACAGCTAGTTTGTAATAAAATAATAATAAACGACATTATTATCTGGAGTTACAAAGCTTGGAAATTTTCTTATATCCTTCGCATTTTGATACAAATAGGTTTCAACCGAAGTTATGTTAGTTTACTTCCTGTAAATTGGAGTTGGATATTGTTTTGTTTCCAGGAAAATATTCAGCGCAAATTGAATTGTTTTCACCGCGAAAATAATAACATTCAATCGCTTTACAATAATATCCTTCGGGGTTTAATTACGATGTTTTCAAATTAATCTAATTTTAATCTATTGTACGCTATTGTATACAATCTAACGCAGAGAAAAATATACAAATCATATACTTATGTGATAGTTTTTCCGTAAGGATCTAAAATCTAATCTACGAGAAGGTACCTACAGTTGCTTGAGTGATTATACCTTACACTTACAGGCGCGAATTCATAAACGTGATTTAAGGTTCCAGTCTCTTTCTATCTTAACCTTCTTTAATGAAGTGTGAGAGGGATAGTAACACGATTTAATGGAAGTGAGGTTTAACTAGGTTTATAAATAATAGCAACAGTGTCAATAAACGATTCTGATTCTATTCTTCAAAATTTTGATTATTAACATTCCTAGTAAACGTTAACAGTAAATAATCAATGTGTTTTATTACTCTGCCCGTACAAAACAAATGTGAATTCTCGTTTCATTCAGTTTTATTTATTTGGTTCTGGTTTATCTCTCCTGAAAACGTGCCGCGGAACTTTTCGCGTTTGTAAAAATATACGTAAACAAATTCGCGTGCGAAACAAACATTGCCCTGTTTTCGTCACTCCGGACACGTGGGTGGGGTTGCCCTTTATGCCTCGTACATTACTCATGGTGTGGGTACTTTCGGGTAATAGCGCCAATACAGTATGAGTGCCAACAACATAAAATCAGGCAGAATGCACTTAGTATTAACAATAATTAGCTAAACCATGATTATAAAAAATGTATTTTTATTAGGAAATCTTTATTCATAAAACAACAATAAAAATTAAAAATAACTATTATAATATTAACCTTTGGGCAAAATACAGGCCATCATTTTGGTCACGTGTGGACGCCACGAGCCGCCCCGACAGATCTTTAATTTCTCCCGGCCCCCACGGACCCAGCGTCTCTACCCCAAACGGCACAAATATGTAGCCTCTGTTGAGGCTACTATACTTGCACCGCTTGAGGGATTCGGCCACCTGCAGCAGCGCCACTTGCTCGTTGTAATGTTTCAGGAAGATGGGACGGCGCCAGCGTATCAACACATATTTTTATTTAGATTATTCGATATCTGCTATATTGAGATCGGTATTTTGAGAATCTGGACCACTTCTGAGACGTTTGAAATATTGACAGTCAGGGTGACTTTCAGCTTACAAATAATAACAAAACAAATTGCGGAAGGGATTTTGTCGAGTTTCCGTTATTCAATACTTGGATTTGAATAATGTTCAAGCGAAGGTTCGTGCAGGCTAGATTATATTCTAGTCTACAAGTAATTCCTCTTGCTTTATAAATAAGATCCTCTGCATTTCATCTCCCAACCATTCTATCCTTATTGACAGACTTATCCACTCATTTTCGTTTACCGCCGAATGTTACTAAGACAGTGATCCCAGAGTGAGGGTCTATGCGATTTTGGCACTTCAACGCATTTTTTGGCTTCCCGAACGTTGGTACAACATAACTCATCGCGTGACCCCCCAGCTTTAGATGTTCCAGTAATGTTCCAACAATAGTAAACAAGTAATTCATTCGGTAAGTGTTGCTCTATGAGATTTTTTCAGAACATGCCACGCGGTCGTTGTATTCGCCTCACCAAGGTCTTGACTGACGTGGGGTGATCAAATGTATTCCATCGAACTTATTTTTAAACTCCTCCCAAGGAATATTGTTGCTTTGTTTTTGATTAATCCGTAGGCATTCGTTAGTATCTTGTACTATTATATATTCTGTGGTATAACTAAGGTATGTCTCGTAGGTGTCCCAGTACTTGTCGGTGGGGTAACGACAAGTACTGGGACACTACACAAAAAACTACCAAAATCTCTCATAAACAGTAAAAAAAATTAAGTGGCAATAAAATTCAAGTTAGGTACGTTAGTTACTCTCAAGATCGATATTTCTTCATATCAGTGAATGTGATGATCTGAGATATTTTCTGCTGGTAGCTCAGAAGATACGACAAGGTTCTTGTTTAGTAATTTTAGTCACGATCAGAATTCGAAAACATGACGTCGATATTCCGTGGCACATTATTTTCCAACAAAACCATGGTGACTTTGTGATCTCACTTCGTTTATTGTAGTTCATACTCAAATTGACGGAAATACCGAAATCGATTTCCGAAAACACCTCCCAATCTAAACAATAGGCCTATCATGTCTCTCAAACTAGTCGGTCAACTCATATTCAAGTTTCCGAGTGTTTCGAGTTCACGTCGATCAAGGTCGAGGCGGCCGTCTATTTCCGTCGCCCATCGCGAAACGTGGTGTGGCGTTTAGATCTTTGCATTATCGTAACAAACAGAATGATACATCTACAACTATATCTTCAGTCTTCACGCTATAAAGATTATGTAACGAGCTTTCCGCTATGCGACGTAGTTCACGGTTTTAGAAACACTTCATATCCAGAATAGTTTCAAGTGTCAGTGTAATTCCAGAGATATAATGCCTCGTGTGCCCGTAATGTCCTCGTGTGTCCGTGATGATATGTCCAGCAGTGAACTAATAATGTTATGATGAATATGCATAAGTAGGTTATGTTCTGCGTGGAAAATAGGACGACATACTGAGAATTTTAATAGTTCAATATTAGTTTCAAGCCACTCTGTTAACTTATCTCGCAGACACGTAAGGTAAATACGTCTTATTTACTGTGCACTTAACTACCTTATCACGTTTCGCGACAAACCTTTGCAATTTCCAGCGCAAACTGGCTCACACCGGTTTGTTTATCTATGTTGATAGCTTTATCTGTAGGGTACCGCAAAACTAGTTCAACGTCAACCCGGAAGTCAGAGAAGGGTCAGTCCATGACCGCGAATAAAAACGAAACTTGCTTGACTTTTGTACGACCCGTGACGCCTTATAGGCGAAGCATGGCATTGTAAAGTCACACCTGCATACCGATATTATACCACTCCAAATGATAAATGGAGAAAAATTCACGACCTGGGTACGATATCACGGTAGCTCTGTTGGAATAGAGCGTGCCACGGAATGGCGAGGTCCCTGGTTCGAATTCCGGTCGTGATGAAATTTTTTCTCCATTTATTATTTAGATTTTCGTTTCGATGCAAGAAAATATCAAAACAAATACCACTTTAGTGTGCTACTAAATCTATGGTAAAGACCCCAAGATTTTGAACCCTTGGCTTTTATTCATGTTATGCCAGAGTTGTTACGGACTGGCCACCCCAGCTCCTCAACAAGAGTGAATAGACATTTACGACCCTGCATTTGGACTCCAAGTGGTATAATGTGTACAGTTCATTTTATATCAGTTTGATACTACTACAACTTAATTAGGGACGATTTCAACTCTTAAGGCGCAGATAATTGTAGCTTTTCCATGCATAGGTGAGATGCCGATCAATTAAACGCTTGTTTAGTCGTCATAAAAGATGGTATAGGTTTCACACCTCATCCTTATCAGATAACTGTTCCATTAAAACTTGTACACAACCTTGAAGCTAAGAATTTTGGCAAAATTAATCGCTATTCAAGAGTTTTCATTGTGTTTGCGATAAAACAAATATTCCTAGGTATTTTTGCATTAAATATACTACCATGATTACGAATTATGTAACGACGAAGCAGTAGTAAAGCACATGTGGCTGCCATCTGGTTCAATAACATAATATTATTATGATCTCATAATAATATTTACCATGATAGTATATTATTTTTTAACAAAGCTTCAATTCACGCCTAAGGACCGACTGTCGCCCTTTACAACTTGTTATCACAACGCACGTGAAAACCTGAATATTGGTGATGTGATAACTGCATCTCCAAAGGCCATACCAACGAATTATGGCGCTGCGGATCAGTTTACACCTAAAAATAATTCGTTTAACTAGTAAACTTAACAGAATAACAGAAATTATATCAAAAAACCCGACTGCAAAAAAACCGTGGCGGACCCGTGACACCACCCAATGGCACCACCGGTGGTATCATGGGGATTTTTCAATCCCCATGGCACCACCGGTGGTACCATGGGGATTATTTTTATAACATGATACCACCAAGTAATAGAGTCCCTAATAAAGTGCATTTGATTTTTTTTTTCTCATTCGCAGTAGGTACGTACATACTATACTGTACTATATTCTACGCATAAAGTTAGATTTTTTTTTCTACGATTCACTAAACTAGGGGTATCTCACAATGCTTTAGAAATTAATAAAGTCGAGGTCCGGCTACAATTTTATAACTTTTAATAGTAGTGCTTTAATAGCAAGTGCCCAGTGCAGTGGTAATAACACCCTCTCAATATGATTTCGGGGAAACACATCAATATAGCGTTCATCATGGCCTTTTCATAGTCGCAATGGAACTGTTTAGGTCTCCATAGAGGTGATTACGATCTTATTAAATAAGATAACTTCTCTCCTTTCGGTCAGACATTAAAGCGTAAATTAAGGGTTTCACATTGGTTATTTCTGTGGTACTGTTAATGTCCCCATGTATAGTGTATAATTGAGCAAATGGGTGTGGACAGCTGTAAATGTACCGTCTGCAAAGTATTCATCAATTGTTGAAATTAAATGCCGCGATTCTTCAGTACTAAAAACCAATATATACGTGTGTTTTCGTCTGCATAATCCGCTAATATAAAGTTATAAAATTGTAGCGGGACCTCGACTTTACTAATTTCTAAAGCATTGTGAGATACCCCTAGTTTAGTGAATCGTAGAGAAAAAAAAATCTAACTTTATGCGTAGAATATAGTACAGTATAGTATGTACGTACCTACTGCGAATGAGAAAAAAAAATCAAATGCACTTTATTAGGGACTCTATTACGTGGTGGTATCATGTTATAAAAATAATCCCCATGGTACCACCGGTGGTGCCATGGGGATTGAAAAATCCCCATGATACCACCGGTGGTGCCATTGGGTGGTGTCACGGGTCCGCCACGAAAAAAACTATCCCCATTTTCATACCCTATGACATTCCCCTAATCAAGACGAATCTAACGATACCTCAAAATCCATCAAGCCGTTTAGGCTACAGGATGGCAGGAAGGAATGGACGTACATATATAAATACACCCGAAAAACATTACCCTCCTTCTGGGGCAGCCGGGTAAATTTTTTGGAAAAACACAACCCTTGATCCGCGAATCAGATGTCACCTAAGCTATATTTACAAACGCACGAAGTAAATCGGATAATCAAACACTCGAAACTCTAGAGTACATAACTACAGATCTTCAAAAAATATTACTCGAACGGATTGTTGACATTATCCGAACGAGTTATGTCTCTAAGCATGGAAATAAACCTCGTCGTGACTTTTTGTAATTGAATATGATTTGTACGACTAATGTCCAAAATGCCACAATGTCATGTTAGAAAAATGACCATTTACAATAATGTCCAATTATAAAAATGCCCAATTATAAAAATGTCCAATTATAAAAATGACCAACTATAAAAATGACCAACTATAAAAATGACCATTGTAAAGTTATAGAATAGTGTTCAAGTAAGATGAGTATTTCGGATTTTTAACCGACTGCCGAAAGGAGGCAGTTTGTCGACTATGTGCAAATAGATATATTACGTAGATTCCCTGTAGCCAAAACGACTTGATGGATTTTGATATACCTAGGTATCGTTAAGTTCGTCTCAATCACGATATTCAAATAGGATACATTTTTGCCCAAAACACGTAAGCCATCGTCGCCTATACACTTGCAACATCGAAGGAGATGCTACTATTTGCTAGTCAAGTAGTATATTCACGCTTTTAAGGCATCCCATATTTTACCTCAAAATGTAGACTCTCCTAAATACATTACCTACTATTCAATTCTAAGAATGGTCAGAGAGACGAGTATAGCCAAACTTATAAGGGCTATATCTGTAGGAAATACCCGTCGAGAAAAGTATGAAGGCAATGCAATGAAGGTTTAATAGCGACCAAACCTATTGTCAGAGTTATGCAGGCCCGTAGGTCTATGAGAATGGCCTAATGAAACGACTAACGACTGATGACAAACTACTTAAACGTGCTTTCCAAGATACTGAGGAGCTAGATGAAGAGGTACCGGCCATCCATCCAGGCCCAGACCGCGCCCAATGTTGCTTAAGGCGAGGTGTTGGGACGTTTTTAAGTTTTTCGATGAAGGCTACGGCACTAACTACTGAAATTAAAGGCCTGAAAAAAATATATATCAATCTTGGGGTATCTATTTAGGGACTGTTGGCTCCCGAAACACGATTGGACAAACTTCGCTCGATAGAAAAAAATCACAAACATACCCCTTTCCTGTCTTTTCACTGAGTAGTGTGTCTAAACTAAAACAGTTATTCATACAAAATATATATCAAAATGAAGGTTATTATAAATAGAGGAGCTTGATAAATTAAAAATCTGTTGTTTCTAACGTTTTTTTTATACCAGGCAAAATTTAAGAAAAAACACAATTTGTATAAATACAAATGCACGGCGCTACGAGCTTCAGTGCGCCGCTGGGCGCTGCCGAGGTCGGACCTGTATCGATTTTTGCCAAATGTTCCACTTTGGTCTTTACCTTGGAAATCTTGGAATGCTCCCACGATCGTCATAACGTAATAAAATTTAAAATAATACGAGTCGAATTTGGTCACACCTATACTTTAAGATTATTAGTTTACTAATCACGGAATGATTGTGCATCGTTTTGAATAAAAAAAGGACTCATAACCTAAAACAGATATTCCTTAACACAATAGATTTTTCGCGAACCATGTTTTTGAAGTCGAGTGTCGAGTGTCGTATATTGGGAGCGAGCAGTGGTCTGATAATTGCAGATGAAGACAAGTCGGCTAACATTACAGTGGGGCTATAACATTACGGTTCTCAAAACGATCAAATCAAACCATGTCATAGCGGCCGTGAAAGGGACAGTGCTATTGCATTGGTATAGCGGCGTCTCTGGTTGGCGCGCCATGACATGGTATAATTTCATCGTTTTGAGAACGGTAATAGGGGGGCTGATCAGTAACTTCCAAATTGACCAAAGTGGAACAGGCCAAAACAAATGACTATTGACGGTGATTTGTCCCACAGAGCCAACAAACAAACAGCAATCGAACTTAAAACAGTTTATACGTAGTTGCTAATTGTAAAACTATGTACAGTGAACATCACATAAAGTTTGCCACATTTTACTCTACGCACACTCGCACAGTGATAATAAATACGGGCCAGATTTCAATAGCTATGCAAGTGTAGCTGTGGTGTGTAATGTGGTGTGCGATATATACCTGTTTTACTCTAAGCACAGTGATAATACGGGCCAAATTTCAATAGCTACGTAGTTATAGACTGATTCAATATACACTGTGCCTACTTTTAAAAGTACAGTCAACAGCACATAATGTGTGTCATGTTTTACCCTACGCAGTGATAACACGGGCCAGATTTCACCATCACTGACGTCACACCTGACACCAATAATAATACTTACCTAACATCACGTTAAAAATTTCGTCATTTATTTAGTTTTATTGATACACTTGACAGTTTGTCACTTAAATTTGTCAAAGACAGATTTGTTGTAATGTAATCTCTATGGTTATTACCATTTTAATAAATTTTGTATTTTATAAGAATTTATGCTCAATTTTTTATTAAATCGCGTGAAAGTACTTTCAAAATATATTCCCCTAGCAAATAATTTGATTATTCCAATTTTTCACTTTTATTGATTTTGTTATAACAATATTACCTAATTGACATTCCTATTATAACAGGTCCTTTTTCCGTCAGATTAGTATTAACATAGTATTTTATTCTACTACGTCATACTATCATACGTCAATATAAATAACTTAAAAAATAATTAAAATAGACCTGTAGACGTGAATTTGACTGCACTGAACCCACTCCGGACGGTCGGTTTAACGTATGTCTGCTTATGACCTTCCGTATAAATAAATACGTTTAAAAGTACAAATTGCTTTACTTTATTGTCAACTAGCTTCTGCCCACCACTTCGTCTGCGCAGGATTATAAATTATAGCCTATGTGTTATTTTGATGTATAATATGAGCTATATTATTGTAAAGTTTCATTCAGCAACATCCATCCATCCATCCAAACTTGCGCATAATATTAGTGGGTGTGGTATGGGATAGTCACGAGCACAGCCCGTGTTAGGGCCAGTGTAGAAGTTGAAGCCTGGTTGGCGGCGAGAGGTGAACAGGAGGGGTGATGATGATACGGTTCCGAGTTGACATAATGTGCGACGACAATTAGTATAGACAAAAGTTCAAGATTGAAAGAAATATTTTCCGACAATCGCGAAAATTGAAACAAGTAACTCCGAAGCTGTCAGACTTGGGATATCCCTCATCATCAGTCTATTTATATTGCCCCACTGCTCGGGCACAGACCTTCCCTTACATCGAGGGAGCTCGGGCCATAATCCACCACGCGGGCCCAGTGCGGGTTGGCGGATTTCACATGCCTTAGATTTTTTTCTTCTTCTTCTACGACATGCAGGTTTCATCACGATGTTTTCCTTCACCGTTTTGAGAGCACTCGGTAAATGTACGTAAGTTTTTCCGTCGAAAAAAACGAGGATAACTCATTGGTACATGGCTGCCCTGGCTGGGAATCGAACCTGGGACCTCCATATTGCAAGTCCATTGACCCAACCACTGCGCCACCGAGCTCTGCTGGGATATCCCTATTTGGCATTAAATGGGTCGATAATGTTGGCACCGACAAGTGGACTTCGGTATATCGTCTATCCGTGGGACATTCTGTATAGGTATTATTATGGGTAGCGAGCTGTGACGTCACAGTGAGGACACTGGTTACGCTTACTCTGTGTACCTGCGCGAGTAATGACCCCGATCAATGCGCGTCATCCCTCTCTCGCCCCTCCCTCGCCCCGCACCTCACCCCCTCACTAGGCTCAAATGACCCAGTGGCCTCGCCGGTACGATCCTATACCCTAAATAATCCCTGATCCTTTGAGTAATTGCACAATTACTGGATAGATGTCGCTACCGTCCCTAAGACGAATATGGAGACAAAATTCACGATCTGTGTACGATGTCACGCCACGGAATGGCGAGGTCACTGGTTCGAATCCCGGTCGTGATGCATTTTTTTCTCCATTTATCATTTAGATCGTATACCCCTCGATACATTGTTAGACCTACGTGTCGTTAACACGTGATCTATGAGTGATAGTGTTATTGCTAACTTATTTATCCGGCCAAACATTAGCATTGCAAATAGTAATAGTAAATAGTAATAAAGATAATGATTTAAACATACAAGGACGCCAACACACGACTTTGAAGATTATCGCAGCAGACCTTGTTTTGCCAGACGACGGTTTAGACGTATTTTTGCAAGACAGGAAAATCACTGTAAGGTCTCTTCATTGTCTGAGGAAAATATTGGGTTAGGCCATGACCCAATGCAATGGGGACTAAAATATATTTTATGCCAGATTAGTAGGCATTATGCGGTTAGCCATATATCTAGTTTAAGCTCACTTTCCTTAAACCGTATTTTGTCACTTTCGCACTTCATTAAAGATCTTTCAGTTAGAAAGGACCGAAGGAATAACTTAAATCACGTTCATTCATAACTCTGTTACAGTTTATATTGGATGAAATTCACCGTAGGACCCAAGGAAAATGATTTATAAATCGCACGTATTACCCTATAATCAAGGCATGAACGAAGTTCCTACTTATCGGGAAAAATACCTAAGTTTTCATAATAATAAATATTTAGACTAGACGTAGTTAGATGACAAACTACCTGTAGCTTCCTCGTTATTAATATTATGTAGGAGGTTCCAGAAATATCTATTTTATATGCAAAAACAGAGAGCGAATCTGCTAATTTATGAGTAGCACAATTTCACCGCAGACAGTTTTATAATGTTGTCAAACATAAAATGCAATTGATGTGGTGTTTGCTGACGTTAATTGGTGTCACTTTCATGTGTGTATATAGAAAGTCAAGGTCACAGGTATACATAATCAGTAGGGGCAATAAAACGGACACTACAAGATTTGCGTGGTCGGTCGGTCGGTTGCCAGCAGAACTGTCTCATTTGCCGGCCTCATGAATGTTTTGCACGCTATAAAATGCGTTGCATTGTGTTTTGCGATTGTTTTACGCAATTTGTAAACTTCTAACATAGATTTATATCTGTAATTGCTCGATGTATTTATTTATACATCAGGTATGTTCGTTGCCACCATATCTAATCCTAAACCTAAACGCAACTGTCACACATATGCTACATCGAGCTAGAGTGAGCAGGATGCCTTGCTTAGCAACAATTAAAATTGTTAGCATACTACATGGTGGAATCGCAACAATTAGGTACAAATTTTAGAGTTATCTTTGCATAGTAACACCAGAGAATTACTAAACCTAACTAACACTGAGTTTGTTACACTCGAGTCATTGCATCTATTCGAGCGCATTTCCATTTTCCATGACGCAATGTCGTTCTATCGCCATTGCCAAGGGCCTCTCTGGTATTATCATCAATCATTCAAATACAGAGTAACACACTAATCTATACATATAATAAGACTATAAGAAAGTTGTGTCTGTGCATTGGATATTTTTTGAAAAGAATAATTGTAAAGTGTTTTAGGATCGATACTGATACCAAAACACCAATTTTTAGAATTTTTGTCTGTTTGTCTGTGACGTTCAAGTAGGTATCACGCCATAACTGCTGAAGGGATTTTGACGGGAGTTTCACTAGGAGATAGCTGAAATATCCGAACAGCTCATAGGCTATAAGCCATGGCGGTATGTGATCTGAGAATAGAACTTTTTCTACGCAAACGAGGTTGCGGGGTACAGCTAGTACAAAATATAATTTGAAATTCACACAATATATCTATTATTTGTGTTGTGCGTTCCCTTGAACATCGCTTATCATGAAGTCTTCATAATTGAAAACGCTGGATGTAGGTCAGTCGTGTTATCGCCCTTATCAGTCATCCCGCGGTGTTAAATGGCTATGTGTTATTTATTTACTGTTTAATTTATTTAATTAGCGGTATCGCTTCATCTGGCTCTCGTCTGGCGTGCAATGTGGCGAGTAATGTTATCCAACGTATGATTGTTGCGAATTTTTTGCGCATAAGTATTTATCTAATACCTATAGGTGCGTTTTTGCCGTGGCCGCTTCTATGAAACTGTCACAGTCACTTCTGTTTTCATTCATGTCATACTATAGATACCCATGTTGCAAAATCCTGTAATATACGACTTATAAGACTAAAAGCCTTATAGGAATCTAATAGACGCTTTGAATAAGATCATCTTACAAATTCATCTTATAAGACGATTTGCGCTACAAGTACTTTCGATCCTATTACAGGGTTTAATAAACGCTTATAGTATTACTTTATACGATTATTACTAGATCCCAAGTCCTATAACCGCCTATTATAGAATATAACTTGCTAAATTAACCAAAGTCCTATAAACAGAACTTCAAAGTCAAAGTCAAATTTCTTTATTGCAAGTAAGCACGTTGTGTACATTTTTGCACGTCAACATATTTTTTTGAATTTACATTTACACCACGTTGCAAGGAAAAGGTGCCAACGCTGAGGAGATAAAGTGGCTTCGTTGCCTATAAACAATATTGTGTTGACGTTTAAATATTATAGCGTGCGTCAGACTCCCCATAGTCGCCCTACCTTACCTATTTTATTAGATGTATGACTAAAATATCCGCCTGACATTGTGTTCAAAGGTTATCAACAATGCTAATTGTATCTTCTCCTTGTCCGCCAGTTGTGTACTGCGACTACAATGGCTCCGGTCGAGCGGTGCAGTGGATCGAGGAGTACATGTCGCGGGACGTGCTGCCAACACACGCCACCAGGTGCACGGCCCTGTCCTACACGTCTGGGCAGAGCGAGATGTACAGGTGAGTTATGCAGGTCGCTGGCTCATGTAAAACGTAGTACCAAATTATATATAGGAAAAAGGCATGATGGGAAAAAGTGTAGGCTAAAGTATGTAATTTATGGGGCATGGGGGCAGATTGTTGACACTTTTACTCTCATACGCCAGAAAGACATCTCTTTTTATTTATATGTTAGCCTATTGAAAATCCAAACATGTGAGTGGCAGTGACGTGAAAAATTGTCATGCAAGAGCGGAATCTGCGATGTACAAACAATAGGGAGATCGTAGGTTCGAATCCGGCTCGTGATCAAAGTTATTATCCATATGTAATATTAAAATGGAGTGGCAGATAACCCTCTGTTGCCTTGATAAAGACGAGACAGGGGAACACGTTATACTAAACTGTCTCGCTACCGAAGAAACCCGAACGGACGGGGATGGGTATGATGTCGGATACAATTAAGCCTACCAGTATCAGAGAGCTTGCAACAGAGTAGGTGTCAGCCGGCAACCCTGCTGCGCTACTGCAGTGAGCTGGGGTTGAGATGACAGCGCGGAGGATAGGCACAGTACTCCCACCTTCGTGGAGTCGGTGCAGAGTCTCACACCCACATTTTAGATTAGAATATTAAAATATCTTCTTTCTCCAACAGATCAGAATCCAAGGATATAATCCGCACGGCAGTGGGAGCGTGCCCTGAAGACGTGGTGGTGCTAGAAGGCTCCCTGCCGAGGTTTCTCAGGGCTCTGACGCCTCAGCGAGTGGTCTTGTTCGTGTCTTCCAGGGAGACTGAACGCCAGTTGGCGCCGTGGAGAGAATGTGGTGCAGAGGTTAGTAGCTTTATAAGGGTTATAGCTGAATTAGTATTTAAAGCATATTGTTTGTATAGCGTGGCGGGCTACACTAGACCACTGAAATCAAGAACCGTACAACGTGCTTGTACTTTGTTTATAAATAAAGAAAATTAGGTACGAATACACGAGGCCTCAGAGCGGCAACTACACAACTAAAATAATGATTTGCTAGACAGAGCTAATGGTATGGGATGCTTCAAGAAAAGTGGTTCGTTAGCTTGTCTGCCCCCGTTTCACATAAAAAAGACAAAAAAGACATCATCGCATATCACACATGCATGACCCAAAATATGATTCCCTACTGTGCTATGAGTCCAGTGATATACACAGAAACGATCTCAAATTACAGCCAAATTCTGAAAAGAACGTACCTAGAAAGTATCTTCCGGACTAGGAATCGAACCCAGAATGTGGCACAGGCCAGGTATACTACCGACTAGGTTAGGCTTAGGCTTCTAACTCTTTGGGTTTGAATGCCGAGCTTGCCCGCCATCATTTTATATTTATAAGTATTTCGTTTCATCCACCTCTGTCATTCTAATGTTCTGCAGTTACTTTCGTCGTCTGCAGTTTCTCAATCGCCATTTCTCAAACTTATTCGTGGCTACATACTCAAATCGTGTGAACCAACAACTTGGTACGAACAGTTTCAGATTGCATTGCGTTGTACACCTTGAGAAGGTCGCGTCCTTCGATAACGCGCCCACGCCACTGTTGGTTGATATTGATTGATATGTACATGGTGTAACTTAAAATGTGTTATGTCAACGGTAGAAGCAGCCTATCGGTTTGCTTTTATGTCAGTCTATCTTAGGTAAATGTCGGTCTGGAATCGTCATTTACCGAAAATGCGTTCGTTACGAGAAACCTACCTATGGTTGCGTAGGTTAAGTTAGTAATTGAACAAAACGATTTTCTTTTATCGTATAGTTGGTCCGAGATTACCAATAGTTAAATTCGAAATCCTGGGTTATAACAGTAGCCTGACATTCATTTAGCGAGGGATCTGATTCGACATCTACAAACTCTACAATCAGACAGGTATAAGAATAAACCGGAGACCTATATTCATCGTAACATGATTAAGAATGGTCCTCTACCAATTCTTTAACATGAGGAATGTTAACTGTTTCTTTCAAAAAAATTATTGAAAGTTTACAGTTCAATCCTTATATTCTAATTTCTATCTATCATTATCACACACTACACCACTTAGTAATAGGTATTTCTCCACACCCCATAAGTGTTTTATGCAGTCGATTTGCATGGAGTGTTCGTTTACGACCGGCAAATTCCTCTCAGTGCACCAACAGTGCACTTTATCAGCTGTCGGCGCACGCGCATGCATTCAAATCACGCAATTTGTTGGCTGGCGACACGTGACACAAGTTTTCCTATTACTATTTCATACCTACGATTAGTAACCTACTTTTAGATTTGTTTAGGTAGGTATTTGACTAAGCAATCAATATTGCAACGCATAATAAATGAAAATATATTATTTGTGACGCTATTTTAAGTTTAAGCAGTAGTTGGGTTGTCTAGTGAAAATACTTGAAAATTAGATATTGAACTAGAAACAATAACCACTTATTTTCAAAATTAAACATAGCTATGAATTCATGGTGTCAGATCTAATCGAATGCCTTTGTCATGTCTAAGCGATGTTCATATGCTTTCATCTACATTAGATTTCATATTTTCTTTATTTATGTATCCTGCCTTGGTATTCTTGTCAATTTACCTACTTACTCTTATCAACCCATATGTCAATGTTCATTGACAAACTGTCCGAGAAGCCTTGACATCTGCCTTGATATAACTTTCCGAGTGATATGAAATCTACCAGACGATGTCTGTTACTATCTGTGTTCTGTTATCTGTCTTGTACAATACTTGTTTTACCTGTAACATTATCTTATCCTAAAATCGGAATAAAATCATATTTATTTTGGTAACATTTCTTTACAATTTGTCATCCATATATTGTGTTCGTGTTCATCTCAGTCTTTATCATCCCACTACGTATTAGATCTTTGTTTATCACTTGGATAGATTTTCTGAAAACGTAAATCCTATCACTGCTTTTTTGGCAAGTAGTTACTTGTTTCCATCCTCTTCCATCATACATCGAATATTTGACTGTAATTTTTTGCAATAGAATATTTGTTGGATAAAAATTAGGTAAGTGTGTTACAAATTCTGCAGGCCCAATATTAACCCCAGCCTCATCCCTTTTACCACTAAGGTACCACCACTTATTTAATATTGTATGCAAATCTTGGTTAGCTTGCAACTTCAACTGTTACCATTGATACACTGCCGACTATACAGTAATCAACGTGCCATTGTATACTTATATTTTTTTTAAACCAATTGTTGCTACCAATTTGCTTAGATTCTTTCTCACAGAATAATTAAAACAAATGAGACTATTGAGAAGCTCGTCATAAGATGCACAAACAATAGTCGATAGTGGTTACAAATAAATAATGTTAATAAGTATTTACTACGCCTTGTCATCATGAAAACATGTTTTAACAGCCATTTGTATTGTTTTGTTTACATCGTCCATCTGTTCCTTGCATGAGCAATCAACTACCGTGTAGGATATACATAGTAGTATTATAATCAATTCTTCATCATCATGGGAGACTTTTATGGTCCAGACTTGGCCCGTACTCTTTTTCTTAGTGGTCTGCTTACGTTTCTTCTTCTTGTCTGGGGTCTTCCATGGGCGCATTTTCACTATTGCGCATTGTTCCATGGAATCAGACCCATGGTTACTAACTTGACCACGCCTTTGCTTATGTGACTTTAATCTAGTTCCCAAGCTTTAATGTCAACCCATTAACTGTAAGATGGATTGACCCTATTAGTCATAGTTTTATCTAAACTAAGACATTGGATTGGCTTCGGTTTTAATAGAATAGTTCTCCATATTGGATTTTATAATGTAGGTAACATACGAAACATGTTCTAAAACATAAATATTTATGGAAACCGTACCTGTATCGTAGACATTGTTATTAAAAATTTTATACTATCTTGTATTTGTTTCCTTTGATTTTTCACGTTCGCTTATTTTCTTGTGTCGTGTAAATATTTTCCTCGTTAGAATGACATTTTTAGTGCCTGCAAATACAGACGTGTTTTCTGTTCGTTTACGTTTTTAGATATTTTGACCATATCGGTCGTCTATTTGTTTATTTAGTTCCACGAGTCGGTAATGCCGGCGAGTTTTTCATTAAGCACGTAAAATTTAAGTTGAGATCATTTTAAGTGTCGGTTGCTATTCTATATTCTTTGTATTGTGTATGAGTTTGTTAGTAATCTAGCTATACACATTATAGGTGCCCACCTACAATGTGTATAGTTATCCTATTACTCCCTTTCCTTAATTATCATCACCATCTTTTTGCAATAACGAATATTGATCTTATCTTTAGTTTTGACCAGCGGTCGTTATTCCTATATTTGGATTTACTTCTTGGCTTGTATTAATTATTGGTTTGATTTGACACTCCAATATAACTGTCACCTATTATCTCACTTCACTGTGAGCCACTCAACTAGACTTCCCAAGTGCCTATTAATTAATACCAATCATCTTTATCTGATTCTAAAAATACATTGGATTATTCATATCTCTATTTAGTAATGTGCATTTGTTATTATAGTGGTTAGCGAGTCAATTGTAGCCATAAAATTTATTATAGACGATTAAGTGGTTGCAGTGTAGGTAAATTAACCTGTTCAATAGCAAATTGTTCACTATTATTCGCCATATTCTTCACGTGTGATGAGGTTGACTCTCATGCTTCGATACACGTGAACCTATTTCAATATAATTAACTTAGAGTTACGTCTAAAGTTGTAATTAACTTTTTGAAGACACATCAGCAGGGTTACTCTCACCTCTTATAGCGATCCAGTTTAGGTTCCTGAACCGAATCGTAGCAAATTGTCAGTTTAGGAACCTAAACTGGATCGCTGTAAGAGGTGAGAGTAACCCCGCAGGATTTGAATGCACCCTGCATTAGGGTTGCATAATGGATTAGGGCCTATAAGTAGATAAAATAATGAAAAAGTTTGCTTATTGCTTACACGGAACATACTTTTTAGAATAGAAAAATTAAGTTTTCCTCTTAAATAAATAATTATAATACATCACTCTAATGACCCAAACTAGGATCTCTGAATTTAGAATATCTGTTTGGTATAGCAAAACTGAGATTATCTTGCTGCGTTCAAAGCTGTCAATTGTGGAAATGTACATAATATGAGAATGTACAGTCACATCTAGCTATACTATAGTACAGTATAGTAAACAAACTAATATCCTATGCGTACATTTCATTTACTTCTTACTAGATCTCCGATTAATACTGATTTTAAAGCATATTTCTGATTTTAGTAATCAATACTTCAACCAAGATTATGAAGTTTTCCATATAATATAGAAAACATTTAGGCAACGTCTTTATTAAGTATTTGTGTAGCTTGGTGCAAACGGCGTAATATATTGGTGACAGTAAGTACGTTTTTATGCGATGCCCCCAAATCGAATACCATGGCGTGTTAAGTAGGTCTCAGTGTCCTTGGTTTTTATGGCTCCGGCCGGCTACGGGTGCCATGGGACCCATGGTCACGGCCGTGGAACGGAGCTTAGGTCATGGACTATTTTTAGCAGTACGGTCTAATCGAAAACAGAGTAAACTTATAGATACAATTACAATTATTAATTGTACTTGAAACTACATTACCAGAAAACAAAATTCTATCACTAGTACTAGTAGAGTCACTTAGACTTAGTCTCTAAGAGGGCGGATAACGAACGAATAGTTTAAAAACATCCATCGAATACTTTTTGAGTATAGTCTCAACCTTAAATACTCTACTGTATGCTTTTATTTATGTTAGACCGTACCTTGGTCGCGTGTAGTGCGTAGTTCGGGCGACAGTTCGGTGATTTATATTTGCTTTCCAATTAGCAGACGAACTAGGTACTCAGCTAAAAAAAAACAATTACTTAACAAACCATTTCAAACTGAGTAAGTGTGGCAATAATAACAACAACAAAAGTATAATATCAAATTGTCTGAATTCTAATTGATGTTGGGAATGGTAGTAAGGCAAACGCAGTGCTTGCCTCGGACATTGCGAGGTGACGAAGGCCGCATTTCATTCTGAGTCTGAGAGCATCATGAATTCAATGAGAGACAGGTTTGATCCCGAGCTTAGCGTAAGCTCACTATTAGAAGTATCAAATTCCATAGACATTTGATAGTTATTTGTAAGAGTGAGCTAAGATCGCGTTCAAATTGTCTATGAATTTCAACCTTATTCTCTTTTTAATTGCGTAAATCAATCCATATGATCGTGCTAAAACACATCTTGAAATTAGTTTTTCGTATTCTTATATACCCTGTGGTACCCTAAGGTATGTTGTATAGATAGGTACGTACGTAACGTACCCTACATACATAATATTAATCGTGTCACGTCTAAAATAAAGATCATTACAGACTACACGCAATGTTTTCTCGCAGGTCATTCAACTTTTGGCACATTAATTTTGTGCTCATTCGCATTCAGAATAATTTGAATGACGTTATCAGATTGGCGAATTTTTTGTGCCCATTCTGTCGAAAGTCGAATGGTAATCGAACATCGACCTATCGAACTACCTAACTTATTTACATATTGTCCAAGAATAGATGTGTTTGCTTCATGTTATATTCAGCCTGCAGCGCTATAAAGATGAATTTATTTAGTTGGTCCTTTTATCTTGGAAATGACAATACATATTATTGTTGTACCTAAGTACTATCGTACAAAATGTCATACATCAAGATTAACAATTCAAAGTGTCTATAAATATCTACTGGTTTAGCATAAATCATCCTTAACACGAATCCACCACTCTTGCCAACATTTTCCATGTCGCTAATTTTGATCAAGATGCCAAAAATAATAAAGAACTTCACTCACTACAATAGTCTAATTTCCACTCTCTTTTCAGATTATCAAAATCCCCGAAACAAAAGAGGGTTTCATAGACCTCAACAACTTGGAACTCCGACTGCAAAAAAACACAGGAACAGGCAAAAGAATGATCGGTTTCTTCCCAGCGGCTTCCAAACTCACGGGTGTCCTGGCTGATGATGTGGCCACGACGCTGCTACTCCATCAATACGGAGCCTGGTCCTTCTGGGATTATACTTTAGTGGCTCCATCATCAACAGTGGATATGAACCCTAGGTTCACTGGCGTTGAAGAAACGATGGTGAAGAAAGATGCGTTGTTCTTCAACTGTGAGAAGTTCGTTGGTGGTGTACAAGGGCCTTACGTTGCGGTTGTGAAGAAGGATGTGTTCAAGAATACTTCGTTGTATTGTGAGGATGTTGAGGTTAGTACTATAATACTGTTATTATTGGACATTTCACTTACGGAATCTAAACAGTTTATAGGTAATTTAACGTTGTGAACTCTCCAAGCCGTGAATCAAATCATAAGCGACAAGCGTGCCTACTGAATTTAGGCGGTTGTCGAAAACTTAGGAATGGTATGACAAACAGGACCAGTATCATTTCAGGGCGAGTGATTTTTGAACTCTCTTCCAATATCCATGAATAGATTACGAGCAAGACAGTGGAAAACCGTGGCATTTATTCTTTACTTTCTTTAATTCATTATTTTACTCCTATTAGTACTCTCGTGTTTTAGCATTGAAAATTAGATTGCCTGACAACGAAAATCAGACATAAATAAAATAAATCATTCTTAAAGTCACTGAATTGCATTCTAGCAACCGATCACATCAATGCCAAGTCTCACTGAAGTATCTTCCATAGGTGCTGAGCGAGAGGATCGAAGAGTGGAAGTGCACAGAGGCCGTGAGAGCCGCGCTGGTGATGCAGCTACGTGATGCCGTCGGTGTGCAGAACATTGCCGAAAGACAGGACAATATCACCAGGTCAGTTCATCTGTAGAAATAGAGATACTCGAAGATGTTATTAGAACTTTAAACTTGGAAGAAGATGTTAGGTAATTCAATTGAGGCTATTAATTGTATCAATCAACCAGTATGGGAGTCCATCGTCTCTTCTTACCCCTACGCGAATCAGGCGTAGGTTTTTATATGTATGTACCTAAGAGTAGGTACATCCGTAAACAGAGATAAGTATACAGGGGGCCTTAAAAGGTTGAGATCTTCTCAAGAACTACTGGACCGATTTTAATAATTATTTTACTTACAGTACATAGTTTTAGCTTTTATTTATCTAACAGTGAAATAATTATTGCAATAGGTCAAGTAGTTTTTGAGAAAATCTCAACCTTAAAAACTCTACTGTACACCTTTCTCTGTCTTCGATCGTACCATACAATTCTCATAATCTGTACAAGTCACGACTATATCCTTAAGCAGCCAAGAAGAGGAAATATCTACTAGGAAATATAAGGCACTAAAGGTTTCCTTATGAACTAGTTCGTTTTCAAACACGTGCTTATAAAATGAAAGGCATAGGTAGGTATTCTAAACAGTAAAGGGTAAGACAATGCACTAGATACGTGTAGATAAGGAACCGAGAGACAATGGTGAATTGGTTCGCTGTCTTGTTGACAAAGGTCTGTTGCTACACCGTCGTCTGAAAACAATGCCGAGACAGTTTCTAGACTGGCTAGTCGAGTCTAGGTATGTGGACGAGAATGCTGAATATCAAATTAATATCATCAAGGCGGTAAATGTAAATTATTAAATGGTATTGAATAACTTAACCCGTAAGGAGCCGAAATGTGGACATTTACGGTGAGACTACCCCACAAGTTCAAAGTCGCTCAGCGAGCTATGGAAAAAGCTATGCTTGGCATTTCTCTGGTAGATAAAATAAGAAATGAGTAGGTATATCCGACAGAGAAACAAAAGTGGTTGACATCGCTCATAGAATCAGCAAACTGAAGTGGCAGTGGGTTGGTCACATCTGTCGTAGAACCGATAACCGATGGGGTGACGAGTTCTCGAATGGAGGCCACGAGGCGTGGGACGCCCCTTGATAAGATGGAGGGATGACCTTCGCAAGGTGGCTGGCAGATACTGGATGCAAAAGGCCGAGAATCGGATTGAGTGGCGTGCTTTGAGAGAGGCCTAAGTCCAGCGGTGGACTGGTACGGGCTGATGATGATTCAATAACTTTAAAACATTTGACAATAACAGTTTTTCATTTGAATAAAAAACTATTGGTTACAAACGACTTTGATTATCATAGAGTTAAACACTATTCTTATACTAGACAAAATTGGTATCATTATAGCCATGGTAAAAACATAGCACTTCTGAACAGAAAACATGCAATTGCCACTAATCAAATATTAAGAGAGTGAAGCCAAGTTGACCTTTGAGCCACCCTTTTAGTAGCGCTATAGAGCAAACACCATTACACACTTTGGACAATAACAAATATACATTTGAACTTTGCCCGAAACTAATAGATAGGCATTACACGAAATAACTGAGGAACGTCTAATCTTAACTTGCTATTAAACTCGTAGCTTGATTTATAAAGGAAACTGAGCTATATCATTAGACACCTGCAAGAGCTGGCTTGCCCAAGCCTGCAGACCTTGATACCATTCTCTCTATGCACATAGCAACGGAAATAGTAATGGCAATGCCATTTCAATGAGAAATGTGCAGAAAACTAGGCACATTAAAGCAATGCCAATGAATTTATACACACTGACATACGCGACCACAACATATGTAGTACTCGTAGTGTAGGGGCTCGTAGTCCAGTTGCGAGTACACGTTGAATACGATCGTACAAGTTAAGGAACGCTGGGAGAGGTCAGTACCTGGATGGGTGACCGTTAGTGACACTTTCATCTGAGCTCCTCCGTGCCTCGGAAAGCACGTTAAGCAGTTGGTCCCGGTTGCTGTCGCTTGACAGCAGTCGTTAGGCCACGTACGGGCGGCCCGAATAACTCTGACAAATAGGTTTGGTCACTATACCACACGAAAAAAGAAACTCGTAGTTTATAGATATAGAAATAGGCAAATATTTTTAAAATCTAAAAACAACTCAAGAATAAAATCCATATGAACTGATACGCCTGACAAGTATAATATTATATACGTAAACACTTAATAAATCTGCCAGTATTTTAATATGTAACGTGTCTGTTTTATTAGACACATAAAGTCGCAGCGATTTTGCCAAATACCGATTCTAGCACAACAAATATACTATTATGTCTTCGAGACTGGGCTGGCGCCAATCGCCAGCATTACAAAATTATTGCCAAACGGTTATTGCTGTAAGAAAGAGTTAGTATTGTTTTTTGTTAGTCTAAGTAATTTCTATTACCGATACATATTGTCTAATAAAATAATAGTCTCTTTACAGTAATTTAAACCAATGGTCTTTGATTCTCTTGATTCCAATAAGATTGCTCCATTAGAGTACTGTAATATATTTAAATGAATTCATTAACAAACAACATACGTCTATTTTAAGCTTGTAGAACACAGGACCCACCCGGCACCGTCTCTCGCCCCGCGTTGTCAAACAGTAGTCAAAATAATGCGAGGCGATTAGTGTGTGTTGCAGTATGGAGTTTCATACAAAGAAAGAATACTGAACGACTCGAGGCGGCGCGGGCGCTTATCCCTTTCCGCGACGTTACGGTGTGCGACAACGCAAGGGGAATTAATATAAGTCCCCAACTCCCCTTCTATAACATATAAACCAATCACTTATCAATTTGAATCCGTGGCACTGTCTACAATCATGTTTACCTATGCAAATAGTAACTAAATGTTTGCAAAGACGCCGAGGCAAAGGAAAATCACTACCGCTCAGTGTCGTGTCAACCGTCAACAGTCAACTGCGATAGGTTTGTTTGTATGTTTATAAATCGGTGCAAACGACAAAGGCCCTTTGAACGATTGGAACACTTCAATTTAATGGATTTCAATGGCTTTCAAAATGTCTTTGATTGTTGGTTAAATTGCGTGTTTGGTGCTTGCTGAGGAGATTCGTTAAAATAAATTGATTTTTCCTAAATACATATTTCATACATTTCAATATTTTTATTAGTTCATAATCATAAAGCACGGATAGAAAATATTAATTTAAAACTTACAACGGGTTTAACAATCCATCGAAGTTCGGTCAAGTAATCAAATATTAGTTCTGTGGCAGCTCTAATATTGTTGAGTAGACTAAACGGGAAAATAAACCCAAGTTAAGTTTAAATCACGAAAATGTATTGGGTTTTTGTGAGAGTTATTTTGTTGGTGTAAGTAAGGTTACAGTAACATAATAAACATCCTTGGAAATTAAATTACCAGAGCACTAGATCTCTGCTACGTACATACTCATAAATGAAACATACATATTCAGAATTGCTCACTTGACCCAAAAAATACATGTCAGTATTACCATAGGAATGATCCACCCACAAATCTGAACAAACAATCCACTTACCTAAGCTTATTGAGGGTCAAATCTTCAAGACATTATCATAATTGTTATTACTAGTTATTTACTCTCGCAATACTTGTTGCTCACTTCCTTGCCTTTTTCGGGTTTGCTCGCGAAGTTCAATTGTCCAAGGTCCCAATTTGTCAGTTATCACGATGTTTGCCTTCGCTGAAGCAATAATCAATTATAGAGAGCTTTAATTAGGTCTGTGTGGCGCAGAAAACTATCGTGTTAATTTGAGGTCTACGACATCATGATCATTACTTACACCAAATAGCGGAAACGATAAGGTAAAATTACTTACAAAATTATAAACGACAAGTGATAGAGGGTCTAGGTGTGATCCCTGATACAATCGAATGGAAATTAGAAACAACTTGTTTATTTAAATTGCGTATTCAAATTGTCTAATAAATATTAATAAAATGAGTGATTAATTCATTCGCAAACCTTGAACGTAATCGAGGTAGTAGGTACACGTGCCCGGTTTCTCTAGTTCCAACCTAATCAAAAGCTTCTTCATAATTCAAAATTCCCAATAAATTATGTTAACAAAATTGTTTATTATATTTTCGCTTAGAGTTAATATAAATTGGGATGATAGACATGGCAAACGTCCAGACATCGTAAATCCGAGGTCTCGACTAATCGTTTGGCGATAAATACACTATGTCAATGTTTGTCCAGGCATGTGTGTGAATCGCAAATAATCTGTTTTGTACGGACGGAAGGCGCCATCACGCGTCCCCTGGGTGAATGATGTGTCCTTGATTTGTGCTTCTAAATTAATATCTATTGATAGCGTCGACGTCGTCGGCAGATTAAATTGAAAAGTTAAGCTGATTTTGGTTGAGAAAGCTATACCTACATCAGAGTCAGGCGCTACTTTGTGCTTTACGGAATTCGGTAAAAGTATCCCATCATATCCCATAATGTTTATCCCATCGCTTCCCCTTGCAATTCGCCAGCACAGCCAGTGATTATTATGTATATCTGGTAATCATCTAATCTACGAGATTTCGAGAAATCGACTATCCTTTGAACTACTAATTCTCTCCAATAGTTCATTTCCATGATCGTTGTGAATTATCCAATTTCCCTCTGGTTATTGGATAGGTATGAATAAATTATATCCGAGGAAGGATGCTTCTCTCGCACTTAGAGGATGCATAAATTCTCGATATCCTGCTTCCATATGAATGTTTCCTCTTTATAACGGGATCACCGGGAAGGACCTACGGACGGAACTCAATTGATTGAACATCGGTAGCTTATTTCCTTTTTATAACCTCATAATAAGCAGTGTTGCGTCTACTCTTCCTGTCATGACTTTGAAAACATGTTTGCTATTTGACACTGCTACGATATCTGTATTAAGCCAATGATACACTAGGGGACAAATGTCCTACGACATGTATCGGCGACATGTCAAGCGAAGCCGGCCGATTTCGCCTGACATATCTGGCGACATCGCGCGACTTATGTCCGTAGCGACGTCAGGCGTCGCGCGAAGTCCACCCGACGTCCCTGGCGACACGTGTCGCAGGACATTTGTCCCCTAATGTATCCTTGGCTTTATATACTATTAGATATTGCCATAACTTGTCTGTCATATTTTTCTTGACAATGACTTTTAAAGGTCGGTAAAGGAATGTAAAGTTACTAAGTAAAAGTTAGTTATTTAAGTCCCATGACTTACCCTTGGCATGCCACATACTCCGCAAAATGTGAACTGAAATATTTCAACTGTAGAACACGGAATCGAATCCGGGTCAATGCAGAAGCGTGCGCCCTCTAAATATCGGTAAATGGGTCACTTCAGACCGAAATAGATCGTTGCTGCCCGCCCGCTCTGGCGACAACACGGAACCCCGCTGCTACTATTATATCACTCAGTAGTGGTTACTATGCACAGACCACTTACCCCATAGACCTGTAACAGGAGAGCGCCCGTTTCTGCCTGCACATGAGCGCAAAATTGCTTCGCGACACGCGTAACCTTGAGATATCGACACGGATTTAATATGGCGCCCCTGCCCCCCGCTTCGCCTATTGCACTCATCGTATGACAGAATTTTTCGCTTGCAAAAGACATTGCCACTTTTCAATGGAGCTTTGCCCCACCTACAAAACTACGTGACCATTTAAGCTGTACCTATCATTTTGTTGGGGACTTATTACAGGTTTCATATTGCATAATCATAATCAGTATCATTTTCTACTACCTACTCTCGCAACTCCTATAGAAGAATAACAAAAACAATTAATAATTCGCTTCGATTTCTTACTATTTTCTGAATTCTTAATTAAGCTGTTTTTTTCGAATCGCAACTTGTACAAAACTTTATTTTAAACCAATAATTTTAATAAAAAACGGAGATATTTTTACATTTATTCGTTATCTTGTACAACTTGCGGTTGATGGTGGGGCAGAATCTGGCATAGTCATTTGTACCGATTTCATGTCTAAGGGGTAAGTGATCTGTGTTACTATGTGATGGTAAATTGACCCAAAGAGTTAAGCAATGGATGTTAATGGGGTAATGAATTAGTAGATGAACTGTTTTGAGAATTGTTTTTGGTAATTGCTTCAAATATATATAGGTCAGTAATAGAAAACAAAGGATGGAATCAAGGATCACAATAATATCTCTCTCTTTTTTATGAATTTACATTTGAAAGGAAAATGTGCCAACAATGCTGTGTAGAAAAAGGTGGCAAAAAACTCTCAGCAGCACTTCTTTTAAAATACTAATTCTGTTATTCATAAACTTAGTTTAAACCTCACTTCACTTAAATCGTGTTGCTATCCGTTTCACAGTTCGTTAAGAGGGTTAAGATAGAAAAGGACAGGGGGCCTAAACGGTGGTTTAACTTTAAATCGTTTATGAATACGCGCCTCACTTTTGGATTGCAAGAAGAAGATTGGATTGCAAGAAGAAGATGATGTTATTTTATTGTGACGCTTAAATTATTGAGAGGGAACCATATTTTAAAAAGTAAGATTCCACATATTAGGCGAACGTACAGTATTTTTAGCAGTAGGTTAAATGACATTGCCAGATTTCAATGGAGCTTTGCCCCACCTATACATAACTGCGTGTACATTGAAGCTGTATCATTTTGTTGGGGAATGATTGCAGATTTCATATTGCATAATCATAAACAGTAAGAGTTGCGAGAGTAGTAGAAAATGATAACAAAAATAACGAATAATACGCCTCGATTTCTTAATGTGTAACGCTCAGCACTATCTGTTACATTGTCTGATGGTGGGCCCACAATAAAAAATGTGTCACGTTACAATGAATGATTAGCGGAAATACTAAAAGGAAAACGTACAAAAACTTTTAAAATTGATTTTTCGACGCGCAACTTGTACAAAACTTTATTTTAAACCAATATTTTTAATAAAAAACGGAGATATTTTTACATTTATTCGTTATCTTGTACATCATGCGGTTGATGGTGGGGCAGAATCTGGCATTGTCATTTACATTAAAAGTTTTACAACTTTTCAGTAAATTGACAAAGATTGTTACCGACATATAAACGAGGCATACTGACATACAAAACTGATCCCATTACCGAACAAGCTGGACTATTTATGTTGACTAAAGTGTGTCACTGAAGAATGAAGAATTGTTAGATAATGTCGTAAACACGATTTGTAGCATTAGGGTCGTTGAGTTCGGTTATGTATACGGTCTTAATATAACCAGCTAGTAAAAAATATGTAAATAGTGAAAATTTAATCAAAATAAATTAAAACTTATTATTATTACAATTTACGCTTTTAATTAAAAGAAATATAGGTACAGTCGAAGACAGAGATAAGTATACAGGGAGCCTCAATGAGATTGAGATTTTCTCAAAAACTACTGGACTAAATTTAATAATTATTTTACAGTTACATAGTTTTAACTTTTATCTATCAAACAGTGAATGAATTTTTGCAATAGGTCAAGTAGTTTTTGAGATAATCTCAAGCTTAAAAACTCTCCTGTACACCTTTCTCTGTGTTCCACCGTACGTAATACAGATTTTTAACGAGATCTTTTAAGATTTTGACCTACACGATATGGAATGTATGAAATAAAAATAATAATACATTGTTATGTTGTAATTTGTAGTACTTACTTACAATGTTAACAAGTATATTTTGATTATAAGAAGGTGTTTAAACCTAGTTTATATTATTCGGTCACGAAATGTTTCTAAGTTTGAAAATAAAACAACCAGTATGGCTTACTTACCTAAAACTGTTCAGTTTAATGTTTCTAAAACTAGAAAACAAAACAATGGATGTTTCTGTAATGTTTACAGCTTCCATGATTTACCAGTCATTTGCGGTAAACATTTTCAAGGAAACCGCAAAACATACTAAGATAGATGGTACCCACCACATGAAAAGTTACAAAATAGTCATAAAGGTAATAAATAACTCTATGGAGAATGACACATTCGTTACTTTTCATGTGGTCAACCATCTATCTTAGTACTTATGTTTTGCATTAGCGTCTTGATGGCGCGGACGAACTCCCAGGTCCTCGAGGCCTACCCTGGACGGATGTACCGCTTATGCTGGAATTAGTGACGGAGTCTCATAATTTGTGACGTAATAGTTTAAAAGTTATAAGACACAGTCTACAGACATATTTTTGTCCTCAACATACTTAATTATCAATATTGTGGGGGAGTTTTACCACTATTAAACTCATCATTGCTTTAGAAATTATTTCTTACTAGCTTCTGCCCGCGACTTCGTCTGCGCAGGATCTTTATAAATTATAGCCTATATGTTATTCTAATTTATGAGCTATATTATTGTAAAGTTTCATTAAAATCCATTCATTAGTTTTTGCGTGAAAGACCAACAAACATCCATCCATTAATACAAACTTTCGCGTTTATATATTAGTGGGAGTGGAATCGTGGGACGGGATGGGTTGGGTAAATGGGATAAAACTCGGAATCAGAATCAGAATCTTTATTTGTACTCGTTTTTTAATGTTTCTTTAAATGGACAATCCTTAACTTTGTAAATCCTACATCTCAAAATGTAATCCGTGGATAACGTTGCTGGTTATATAATAAGTAGGTACCTTTGTAATGTTAAATACGTAAGCTTATGCTAAGTATACACATTGTATAACTATTTGTTTTCCCAAATAAAATAAAATAAAATTTAAATGCCTTTATCTGTTTCGTAGCTCGCATAATCTTTAGAGTATTCAAGCCAATTGTGTAACCACACCTAGGATAGATAACCTTCGTTAATGTGATAATGACTGATTGTATGTGTGTATGGGCTCCAGCATGTCTCTCGTATGTGGGACAGGGGGACAGGAAAACAAAACACGTAATTTATTAGTAGCTGGCGCAAAGTGGATCAGTTGTTTCCGAGAATAATAAATTGACATTATGTACAGTGAAATGGGTCACTCTTTATGTAATATTATCGGGGACACTGAAATACGTAATACTTGCAATGTTTTGTGTATTTTGAGATTTAAAAATACGATTTTATAGTTCGTCTTCGTTTTAAGAAGCTGTGGGTTGGGTTTTGGTTGATGCATTATTTATACATCGATCCTTCTCAAGATCCTTATACACAACACTATTGTTAATTAATATCGACCAATCAAAATTAATATACTTATCTACATTAGGCTACACACCGGAAGAGATTAGTTCCCACAAGACAGGGAATCCTAGTGTGGGAACTTGAGCTCACAACTTACTTACTAAACAAACAAACAAAAAAAATGCTGAATTAATTTTATTAAGTACTTACGCATGAATTTTAGATGTAACTGGAATTTTTTATTTCGATACCAAATAAATTATTATTATTATGTATGTCTCTAGGTTTCACGGGTTTAAGAAAACCCGGTCCTTTGAAAGGCTTGCACTGAGACATAGGTCCAACGCGTAGAGGCCCCTTAGAGAACTTTAATTTGAAGGGATATGTGATGCATATAGCGGGACCTCTGAGCGCATCTGACTGCACACAATGACAGACCCCGTCAGGTGCATAAACTATTGCAGTGATTGGAAATTACAACTTAATTGGGGCTATTGGTTTGGGGTGTTGGTGGGTCAGGTTATTATTATTAATAGTACTGTTGCAAAAGACTAGGCTTTTATGCCTTATTTTAAAGACTCCAGAGGCTCAGTAGGCTAAAATAATATACCCAAAGCCCTTTTATTCAACACTCTTGGTAAGAGGTATATAAATGAAGGTGTCGCGGCGTATAAGAACAAACATATTTTCAATCACCACAGTTTTTATTATTAGTTTTACACGTGGAACAGGATTTTAAAAGAAGATCTATTCAACTGAAGAAAGTTTAGTCATAAATGTATTTCGGTCTTTCCGCTATGGATATTCAAAATATTATCTTGTATTCAGCGGTATTCATATTCGCATTGTGCACCGAGAAAGATCAAATATAACGTCTTCAACTAGTAACGTTAACAATGCTCTTTTTGTGCTGAACAATTACGTTCAAAGAGATTATCGTATCTGTAACAAAGACGAGTATAAGACGTAGGTACGTCATTCTATTCATTAGTAAACACACGTGCATGAAGGAAAAAACGCTGCACTGTATGGAGAGAGAATAAAGTATTTATTTTGTATGGGGACAGGAAGGCTCAACTCCTGTCAAATTCTGCGCAAACGCAATTTTTGTACTATTATTTCGCCAAAAATCTGACATTGACGGGACTTCAGCGCTAGTAAAAACCGTCTCCAGGCCTCCGTCCTGGTTGTCACTTTCACTCTCATACGTTAGAAAGAGACATCTATTTTTATATCGGCTTCTATTGAAAATGCAAACAACAAAAACAGAAGCTAAAAATGTTCATACAAGAGCGTTGTCATCATCGTCATAATGATAAACTGTTTCCAGTAGGGGTAGGCAAAGACGATGGACTTCCATCTGCTGCGATCACGGCATACCACTCCCGCTTCATCTACATTTATCAATATCTTCATACACTCGTCGGTTTGTTGTAGACCGTATTTTTAAGAGCGGTATCGGCGATGGCTTGCTCTATGTCCGGTTTCTTTCTTCTTGCTTCATGGCCACGTGTTACATTTTGGTTACATTGCGTTCCGGCAGTTTTGGTTTACGTCCATCTTTATGGCCCGGGTAATGGATGTTACGATTTATTTATACGAGTATTTTCGTACAGCATGCCACTGGCACCGTTAAAACTCGAGGTCTGTTGCTATGATCAGCTGATAGCAACAGGTGTTTAAATAATAAATAAAGTATATTGATCGACAGCGAAAGAGCTCGGTGGTTGGGTCACTGGACTTACGACACGGAGGTCCCAGGTTCGATCCCTGGTCTGGTCAGCCACTACCAATGAGTTTCGAAGGAAAAACTTACGTACATTTACTGAATGCTCTCAAAACGGTGAAGGAAAACATCGTCATAAAACCTGCATGCAAGAAAAAATCTAAGACATGTGTAATTCTCCCTGGGGCTGCGTGGTGGATCATGGCCCGAGCTCCCTCGATGTGAGGGAAGGTCTGTGCCCGAGCAGTAGGGATAAATAGACTAATGATGATGACCGACAGTAGAGGCGGGTGGCGTTATGTCCAATATTGAACCAATAAGGCCTGAAAATGATGAACCAAAGTCTAGAAGCGAGGCCAAATTAATACACACATACACATTATAGGTACACCACACTATACATTTCGAAAAATGAGAAAAGGGTATGTGATATTTTTGGGCTCACATTGTTACAAAAATGTTTATTCATCATCATCAGTCTATTTATATTGCCCCACTGCTCGGGCACAGACCTTCCCTTACATCGAGGGAGCTGGGGCCATGATCCACCACGAGGGCCCAGTGCGGGTTGGCGGATTTCACATGCCTCAGTTTTTTTTCTTCTTCTACGACATGCAGGTTTCATCACGATGTTTTCCTTCACCGTTTTGAGAGCACTCGATAAATGTACGTAAGTTTTTCCTTCGATAAAACCGAGGATAACTCATTGGTACATGGCTGCCCTAGCTGGGAATCGAACCTGGGACCTCCATATTGCAAGTCCATTGACCCAACCACCGAGCCACCGAGCTCTTTATAATATAATTTTAAAAGTATGGTATTTATTGACATTGTGCATATTATATTTCTGTCACTGATATACTTATTGCTTTTTTATATACTTACCTAATAATAATAAGGAATGAGTAGGGATCTTCTTGTCGTATAACCTAAATGCAACCAACATAAATCAACCTATCTAAATAACTGAATTATTCTCACATTGAAAAGAAACCAAACAAAGCCAACACAAATTGAATCCTTATTGAATCAATTAGAATATCATCTCGAGACGAGTGCGAATACCGATGACGTCACTTGGGTAGTGTATAGTCTGTAGAGCAATTCTATTCAGTAGATTTTCAAGGACTGGAAAATTCTCAACGATAATCGTAGCCTGTATAAGACCAACTACGTTTATCTTTTAAGTAGTGGTTTTATCTCCACGACTCAAAGACTAGGAACCGTCCATTAGTATACTAATGTAACATACTCTCAGGAACAACGCTTTTGTAATGGTTTCCATTTCAGCTAAAGCTCCAATTATAACTACTCTTGCAGGATGCTCAATCTGATGATTGAGCCTCTCTCTCTCTACTTGGTAAACGTCTTCTTTAAATATATTTCTGGATAACTTTACACCTGCCTGAATTGAAATACTCTCTTCTATCGTTTATTCTTCGATAACTAGTGACCTATTAGTGATTTTGGGCATCCGCAACTAAAAGACGCCAGTCTACGGTCCTGTCGGTTCATCGGCCTAGCGTTGCAGGTCCTTCATAATCTCGTTTTTTTTCCAACGGCACCTAGAATACTAGACCCGCCAGCGGTTATCGCCTTATTAAAAATTGCCTAAAAACATAGCACTCAAAAATCATTGACAGACTGTCATCATCTGTTATGCCAAGGCACTAAATGGATGGTAGGTAATACAATCTCTGACTACGTCCTCAAGAGGTAGGTAGAGGTGCCTTGAGTTTATATCACTTGTTGTGTAATAGCATTCCCAAAGCAGGTACCTATTGAAAGTGTGGATTGGAAGACTATTTCCATAGACAACATATTCATAGCTATCGCTGCTGCACCAGCCCCTATCATTGTTCCTTTGTTAATTTAAGTATAGTCGAAAGCACACCAAGTGTCACACTTTGGACAGTTTCTATTATCTCCGTCGTAAGAGTTGTAATCGTACTCTAAGTTGTCATCATTGATCTGCTGTCGAGTCTTCTCGTTATGACGGGTCATATCCTACCTATATAGATCATGCGGGCATTGCAAGCCCCTCCATTGACCGTCATGAGAGTACTTTACCTACTTGCATTAACAATTTATGAATAGGAAACAAACCTGCTATCTCCAAACAAACAGTGTAAAATTGTGTATATCTCCGCCTCGAGTTGGCAATGGCAATGTTTGGCAACCGGCCAGGAGAGGAGACACTAGGTTATCTCGAATGGATAGTGAGATCTCTCGACTAGACTCGTTTTCTTCCAGTGCAATAGACACGCTTGCAAGCGATCTGACCTCATTTCATAGTAATGGAGTGCTTAGTTTAATAGTTGGCGCTATCTTATTTTGGCAAATATTGCTGCTAGATAAAATGAAAGCCACTGTACACTGGGGTAAGATTGAAATCAATACTCGAACCGAATATAGGTAGTTGCAAATATTAATACTGGTACTCGTATTCCCGGGGAACGAGTTCTCAAAATAATTAAATTGACAAAAGCCTACTTCAGAAGTTCAAGACGCATTTTTGCCATAAACATCATTGTCGTTTCAGTATACTTGGTCATTCCACTGCTCTTTCTATAGGTAGGTATGTGATGCTGCCAAACATATGGCGTGAATATATGTATAAGCGAGGTTATTTAAGTTATCGTTTGTGATATGAAACGGTCGATTCAAACATAGGTACATCTTTATCAGCTGTTTTGGAAACAGCTCTGTCTGAGAAATAAGTAGTTTATATTAAAGTCGATTCCGATGAATATAGCTTTGTTATTGGTTATATTTGGCTGGCTTGAAATATCTCTTGGGAATTTATCTCTTATGATATCGCGTGGGAAATCGATGAGTTCCGATGCCAAGAGTTTGTTATAGAAACAGCAATGGCGTCGATGGCATACCACAAGAGTTTTGGCAGGTGAGGAGGCTGCTTTATGATGTAAACAATAGACATTTAAAACAATGGAAATTTACAGTACAATCCTCGTGATATTGATATAATTTCACCCTGACTGAATGATACATACATACGATGAATTTCAATCGAGTAGATTATTGCTATGTTATTGAAGTTGTTATCTGACCTCAGTTAATCTACAAGGCATTACCACTTTTGTCTTTTATGTTTACAAAATTTACGAAAACATGAGATACAATTTTCGTAATTCAACAATACATTTTGAAAAATGCTAAGAATACTTACATATTGAGGCGAAACCAATAAATATTAGGCAATGAAATAAGGCAAGAGTATTTTCATAAGTTTCTTTTCGTTCTTTCCAGACAAGTCTTGTCGCACATAAAGAACATCCCAGAGCTGATTCTTCTCGGGAGTGAATCCCCGACTGTCCGAAGACTGCCCATTTTCTCCTTGATGGTGAAGCACCCCAGAGGCACCTTCCTGCACCATAACTTCGTCTGCGCAGTCCTCAACGACGTCTTCGGCATTCAAGCGAGAGGTGGTCTCAACAGCAACCTCAACTATGGGTCTGACATACTGGGCATTGATGATAACCTTCTCAAGGAATATGAGAAGCTTCTGGATGTTGAAGCGTAAGTCTGAGATATTTTACATACTTTACACCGAAAGACGCACATTCTGATCTTGAAAAACCTCTTTGACTTCATCTACGGACATTCAGCGTTTCATGCATGCTTGTTTTGAGGACATCTTCTTATGGTTAGAGGAATTAAAAGGTCCCAGAAATTAAAACTGTAATTATGTAGTCCATAAACTTATTAACTCTCCGAAACTGCTAATAAAGTCTCAAGGTGGTTCGATCTGCGCAATTTACCTGAGTCATACAAAGTAATTGCTATTATGGTTCATTATTTCTGGTCCAGACAAAGAGAAATATCCCGAGTTCGGAAGCTGAGCGACGCCAAAGCCCCAGAAGTGCCAATACACAACGAACATCTGAGACCTGGCTTCTGTAGAGTATCCCTGCCGTTCTTCATGTCCGATAATGAGTTGGCCTTTGTTATGGAGGCGTTGAAGATGGTCGCCACTGAGGGATGGAAGATTTTGCCTCAGTATGTCGTGAATGCCGAGACAGGGCAGTGGAGGCATCACACCTGCTCAGTACTTAGAGACAAAAAATCTTTATATTCATTGAGGTTCCATGACGGAGCTGTGGGAGCACATGATAGAAAAGTTTCTGGTAAGGTTCTGAATAGTTTCTGTTATTATCAAAACCTTATTAATAGGGGCATAAAGTAATTATACCAATTTCTTATTTCAGGTCCAGGAATTTTCCCTCAAACTTACACGGAATGCTTGCAAACAGCAAGAAATTTATTCAATAGAGCGAGAAAACTTGCAATGAAGTGCTCGACGGCCGAACCCGCAGTCACTTTCAATCCGCGCATAGACTATCTCCGGTGGTTCATGTTGCCAAAAGAAGCTCACGAACTTCTGTTGGGCCGATCAGGAAACGTCAAACACATTGTTCCCTTCGACCCGTCAGGGTACACTGGCGCTAGGAAGAGTCTACATTTTGCGAGATCCAGTATCAGCTCTTCTCCATTATTTGGCGCGTCTCCAAGGCACTTCAGCCTCTCGGCTATCGACGACTGTCAAATATTTAGAATGAAGCAGAAACAAAAATTCTTCTCAAGGGAGTCGAGCCTGAGGGAGACACCTCATAAAGAAGAGGGAATACCCATGGCACCTCCAGTGCAATTTGCTGTCGGTGAATCAGTTTCTCCGCTGCGTTTGGTACCTCAATCCATGACGCAGCCCCTCAGGTCCAGATGCTACAGCCTGGGCTCCGACAGTCCACCGGTGGCATTAAGTGCACAAACGAAGCTGAATCTCGGACTTAAAGAGGCGAGCCCGAACAACACAATTGAGAAGACAGGGAGCTTCTGCAATTGTGGGAGTCAAACCGATCTCCAATCACTGGATGATCCCATGATCTCACCGGAAAAAGCATTCCTTTTCAGTAATCAAAGCAGTACTGCATCCATATCCGACTGCAGTCAAATAGGACGTAATTCACCCACAACATCTCTCACGTCACAGACTTCGGAAGACATTCAAGCTTACGTCAAAGAAATGACTAAAGAAATAGCAACAGAGATCAAGTCAGAAATACGTGAAGTCATTTCTAGAGTAGATGACATTTTGGAGAATTCAGACTCGCTTGAACAGTCAAATCTTAGTATGAATTCAATTTCTAGTCAAAGCGAAAATAATTCTGTATCAGTCATAGATGTAGCTGAATACCTTATGGGTATGTCGCGAGAAATGGCTTCGGAAATGAAGAGCGAAATCCGTGAGATGGTCAACCAAGTGGATGAGATGATATCACCTGATTACTCGGGTTCGGGTTCGAGAAAGAGTTCGCCTCCTCAGATCGGGAGAAAGAGGGTTGGGTCAGGCCCTGAATTAGGACTGGATTTAAACAAAAATTCAAACTACACACAAGTGTTGCACAAATGTCCAACTAGTCCTATTCTACCTTCTCAGTTTATCGATGAACAAGATAATCAATTAAGTAAGATATCCCCTACGGCACAATCTCCTAAGTCAGCTCAGTGCACTCCTTCTCACGAGGCTTCGGGCCCCAATAGCATCTCTTTCAACTCTAGTGAAACGTCCACCCCTGATACTATAATTCAAATAATGACTACTCAGAGTTCGCCAAGCTTCCCTAAGTCTTTAAGCTCCAACAAGCTCTCGGACGAAGAGATCAGCTGCAATGATGCGTCTTGCAGACAATGCTGTATCAAGAAAACATGGTGCCAAAACCCTTCTGTAAGCTCTCAGGACAGCGGGATTAACATGTCGTTTACTGAAACTGATTCCTATTCCGATTTTGGTAAGTTTAGTAGGTAATTGATATTTCTATGTATATTGACTTTGGCTTCTGAATTTTGAAAAAAAACCCAATCAATTTGTAACCGTAATAATTACAAGGACTGGTGGAGCCAATGTATTTATTTGGTTTAGATGTAATGCCATTTGAGTCTGTACCCCTTCAAAAATATCTTCTGTAGAGGAATGATCTCACAATTTTAACCATGATATTTTAACTATAATGTAATTCCGTCCTGCAGCTAAATGGCGGACTTCGTCTGACCCAACTACAAACAAAGCCAAGAAGCTGCAAGGCAGACTGCGAATGTGTCAAAAGCACGAGAAGAGCGAAGTGCCCGACATCATCGAGGGTGTACCGGTGTGTCCCGGGGAGCACGCGAGGCAGTCCAAGCGATACAGCGACACTTCCGGGGAGACTGCCAGAGTCGTGTTTCAAATACCTGATGAGAGGGAGAATCGGTAAGTTTCTATAATAATTATATGCATATCATCGAGAGGTGTCCGCTGTGCGCATACCAGGCGCATCCGAGGGACCTGTGGGAGCTCTCGCCTGACGCTATCCAATAGTTACAGCAACTGAATGTTGACCTCTGTCATAACCTCAACTGTCATCAACTTTTTCTTTTTTAAGAACCCTAATGTAGATTAAAGACAGCGATGAAATACCTCACTTAAACCACTTTATTGTTAAACTTAATCTTCGCAGTCCCTCTAAGATAATTCACTGAAGTGAATTTGCCATCCCATTTCATACTTAGAACAGTAATGCTACAGGAGGCGTTTCTGGAGCATTTCACAGAATAGAAACTTTGATCACTGTATCACACCCACGCGACTCTACACGCACTGGCTAGCAACTGTGTTACCAACCTCTTCCATCACAGTACTTTCTTAAATTACATTGATGACGTAGTCTGAGTCACTAATTACTTCTGGACCGCATTCCGGAATACACCACTAAATATATTTCACGATACTATCTCATAGGTGAATAAACTCGCTGAACACGTTTGGCCAAATTTCGGTAAAAAGCGGAAATTAGTCGAAAGTTGGCGATCACTCAAATCACGGGCATCTCATTTTTCATTCAAGCGATATTTCATCGTGACACCTCATTTGCTAATCTTTGAAAATTGTGTTCAACGGCGGACGAGGTAATTATAAAAGATGAAAATATTCGAAACGAAGAACACGTTCACTGGAAGGTTGTCATGCTTTGAGAGATGCATACGTTCAGCAGATGACTGATACAGGTAGTGATTATTTTGACAATGAAACCATCCGTTTTTGGCATACTGTTCTAGGGAGTACTGTATACTGTTGAGGGACAATTTAATATTTTCGCGTGTAAAATCTTCGCCTACATTTAGGACGTCTGACTTGCTTTAAACATCGACTTTCCAAAAACTAAACGACTTCTATATGTTATTTTCCAGAACTACATCTGTAACAGACAAGCGTTGCAGCAGAACCTCTAACGCGTCTTCGAGCTGCTCAGACCGCAGTTCCAGGTCTAGCGGCTATGGGACTGACATGTCTCGCCAGTCACTCGATGAACAATACTATGATAGGAGGTAATGATTTAAATTTATCATGTCACCACTGTTAAGATTTAAGAATTCACCATAAGAAGGTAGTTTGCACAGGTTTCAGGTTATGTGCATGATATGAAACGAAAATTTTGCCCAAATCTATAATGGTAGGTACTTTGTATGAATCTATAAACACACATGCCTGCAAATCAGACACGGGTTTTGTTATGGGTTAAAATTATACAATCAGACAGTGCTTTTATACACCTTAGATTACACCAGGAACTTTTTCGTACTCACCTCTGTCCGACACGTTCATTAACATTTCAAACCTGTATTTCCATTCCAGTGAATCGGAGTACCGTCTCTTCCGTCCGGAGTGCTGCTGGGAGGAGGAGCAGGATGACAGCAGTGCGTGCAGCGATGGCTCACTCACAGACTTCACCTTCGACGACGAGGGCAAGTGGCACTATCCGCCCAAGCCCGTATGGAAAGCTACCATAGAGGTGAGAATTCCTTGAGGATACGTCGGTTTTGGTGATAATTACATTTAATGAGAAATGAAAATGAAGGACCTACCGAGTTCTCGCTCCTTACGGTCAATTCTGATGAATGATAAACAACGATTAGATCGACGTTTTAATAAGCACACTACTAAACACAATATTAAGTACATATTCGCTCTGGCCGCTGATAACACCTATATATTGTATACTGTTTATGTTCAATCATGTCATGTTTTTAAGTGTGAGCTGTGGTTACCTATAACTGGGTGGGCACAATTTTTGAAATTTATGTTTATTGTAATTTAGTATAGAATGTGTACCATCTGTTGGAAACCCTAAATAAATAAATAAATAAATAAATAAACAAGCTCCCTCGATGTAAGGGAAGGGCTTTCCCCAATAGTGGGAACCTGAAAATAGGCTGATGGTGATTCGCTCCGAAAGTGTATGGGCAGAATAATGGAAACTAAGTGGTCCAAGTTCACTCTTCAAGTAGTAGCGACCTAAATATGACTGTAGACTGTAGAGCCTCAAACGCTAGATAGTTTGCGGGCGGACTGTTTGCCTCCCCTATATTTTAGATGGAGCGGTCATAGAAACTTTACTGTTTTTGTGGCAGTACTTTTGACAGTCAGCCGCAAACTGTTAGCCTGATGAGTCCACAACCTAAGGGATCCTAACTTCCACATTCATAGTTGTATGCATGTAGATATTCTCGATCTAAACGAAACCCAGCATTCATTCATTGTTCCGTCTGCAGGCCATCCACGAATACAATATGATCCGGCCTGGTGACAAGGTCCTGGTGTGCCTCTCTGGCGGCCGGGAGTCCATCGCCCTGCTCCACACCATGCACCAGTATCAGTTCTACTCCAGGAGTAAGGGGATACACTTTAGTATTGGTAAGTTCTCGTGGTTCACATTTTATATTCGAGAATTTCCGATTTATGCGTTACAGGACTCTTTGTTTACGTAGCTCCATATCTCTTTCTTGCAAGTAAATATATATTGTGTTACATTTACACCATTTTGCAAGGAAAATGTGTTTGGCTCCATTCCCTGCAGAAGAGAAAAATTGACAAAAAAGCTCTAAGCAGCAACATACTACCGACATACAAGTTGAAAAAGAAAAGAAGGAAAAAGAAGAGTCTATATTTAATTTACACTCTGGTATCTCAGTTTATGTATCTTGTTCCTATTCTACCTAGGTTTTAAAACATTGACATTTTGATTGCAGGTGCATTATTCGTACACGAATCTAATTCCGAGGTGGACCCTTTGCATCTGATGGCCTACTGCAGAACCCTTGGTGTGAAGCTCGTCTACCAGGACAAACTTGAGGATGATACTCGAAGTGAGTAGCTTTCCCTGTATAATAAGTAGATACTAGGACCGTGGGTACCAGACATTTTTTATAAGGATGTCTCCAGATTGGTAGTCGAAACATCTTTGACCAAAAGTCTTGTAGATAATTACTGCATTAGCTCGGAACCATTTATCTTGCTTGACGCATGCACTCCAACTGTTCCCATTATTTCTCTTCTGCAAAAAAATGTATGTATAGTCAATGGTTAGTTCCTACTTGTAAGCTATAAAAAATAAATACATATATCAAATAACGCAACCGCTTTATTCCATCATACTTTGCTCTTGATATTTTATGTTAAGTATATATTTTTTAACTTTATCGTAATCGTAAAGGTATCCTTCAATTTCTTCCAAATCACTATCTTGATCCACTTGCGGTCAATGTTTTCATAGCAGAGCTGTCGTATCGTCTGATCATCTCGCTCTGGGTCTGCCCCGATGTGAATTTCCTGCTGTGCCGTTACTAGTTTAATAATTTTCTGGTCACTTGTCAACAAATACCACTGTCCTATTGTCCAGGACACAGCAACAACTCAAAGATGATAGAGCTCCACCGCTGGGCGAGCCACGCTATCCGCCGTCGTGCGTATCTGGCGGCAGCAACGCACGGCTACAGCGTGGCGGCGATTGCTCAGCACCTGGACCACGCGGCCAGAGCGTTCGTGGCCGGGGCGTTCTATGGCGGTGCGCTCAAGAGCGTGAAGGCACATTATCGAGTTAGGTGAGTGTCTTAATCATCAGCCCGCATCAGTCCACTGATAGAAGGCCAAGGTGCACACAACACGACTATAGACTCGTTGCATTCAGTATCTGCCAGCCACTTTGCGCAGGTCATCCTTCCATCTGGTCGGTAAAACTCCCATTGGAATGGTTTCATAGATTGGTATCAAAATAATAATGAGCTCTTTGGCCGCTCATGTCAGTAGCGACCCTGGGGAAGGTGGCAGCGCGCGATGGCTGCGATGTGGAGCATACACCTCCCAGAACGGGCCTCAAACAAGTGCTAAGGGGAAACCGGTGCGGTCCGTAGAAGAACCCGGAGCCCTCCGAACCGCACGAGATCGGCTATCGAGGTCTATTGGGTACAACTCCCACATAACTCGGTCTCCCGGAATAAATTAAGACTCCTACTTGTGACGAAGACTCGTATCACAAGGAAAGAGCTGTCAGCTGGTAACCCTGTTGCGCTATTTCAGTGAGCTGAAGCCGCGGGGGAATTGCACAAATTCGCCACTTAGCATAATGTCTCACCCCCTATCTATTCCACTAGGTTTCTACCTGCCACTTTCCAACATCCGCTAGATGATACCTCTGGACTATGCCAAAAAGGTGCGAACCTCTTTGTATTTATTATATATTTATCCTTGATTGCTTACTCCCCCAGAGAACACGAGGTCCGCATCGTACGCCCCTTCATCTACGTGCGCGAGCAGGCGCTGACTGCTTTTTGCCACGCAGCCGCGTTGCCAGACTTCCGTGCGTGTGCGCACTCGCCCTCAGACAGCCCGCCACACACGGACGACGGTGAACACAACGTGACGGATACTATGTTAGTAACAGTCCTTCATTCTGTTTATTTAAATAATATTAATTACCCGAGTGTGCCGTAAGGGGGAGGGAATTGTTTTTCGGGTGTATGTCTATGTCTGTATGTACCCCAAACGTGTTCATTCGAGTGTATGAGGAACTGACATACATTTAGTACCAAAAATCAAAACGGCGAAGCGACGGTGTTTGTAATAATTAGTAATTATATTGAGGCAGACCGCAGTGCTTGTCAGGTATAAGTTATGATCACTTTTACCAAGTCTATGTGTAATTTGTCACCGTTTCTGTGAATGTGTCTGGATCCATAGCACAGTGAATCTTAGTTAGAGCCATGCGAGTCCGATATTTTATTAATGTACAAGATGTCTTTATCTCCTGCCTCCCAACAGCAAGGAAGAAGTCCACCTGGAGCGTTCCACGTCGGAGCCTTGCAGCTCTTCCGAGAAGCTGGCCGCCTCCAGCCGAGTCCGCAGCGAGTCGCTGTGTGAGCCACTGGACGCCGTGTGCGAGCTGCTCTCGAGCCAGGAGCGAACATATCCGTACCTGTTCGCTAGCCTCAAGAACGCGCTGCAACCGCTTATTAGTGCCAGGTTGGTTTTATTTAGTTTTATTGACGAACTGGACAATATTATATCTCAGTCTTCCCATCCTGCTCCAGAGGACCCACCAAAAAGCAACTACGATTCTCATCGATGGAGCTGACCTTCTTTCTCCAAAGCTAAGGAGTCACCAACAACGACTGCAACCCTTTTTTTTTACTTGGGGAAATGCTTTTCGCATCTCACCGCGCCAATGAGGAGGGGCGCGCGGTGAGTATGTGGGACTCCCGCCAGAATAGCGCAACAGGGTTACCAGTTGACAGCTCTTTCCTTGTGATACGAGTCTTCTTCACAAGTAGGAGTCTTAATTTATTCCGGGAGACCGAGTTATGTGGGAGTTGTACCCAATAGACCTCGATAGCCGATCTCGTGCGGTTCGGAGGGCTCCGGGTTCTTCTACGGACCGCACCGGTTTCCCCTTAGCACTTGTTTGAGGTCCTATACCCACTAAAACCCCAAGGTGTTCAACGCATCGCGTGGACGTAGGAGTTCAGGCGTTCACTACTGAGCAGAACTCTTGAATCTATCTCAAAAAATTTAACAACGTTCTCGCCGTTTTCAAAAGAGCCTGGTTGGTAGGTACACATAGTCCCCCCGCCCGTTTCCTACTTTATTATGATAAACGGGGCAGACACCCTGGTGCCGCCTACAGACATTTGCAACATTAGACGCATTATTGGTTCGCTACCGATCTTGCATAGCTCTTTTCACGTTTCTCTAGATGCATCCCATACTTATATCTCTGTGGAAAGACGTCGGGCGATGATCCACATTATGCACGTACGCGGCAAAGTTGGCACAAAGCCTGTGATAGACAACAACTGGTTCAAAATCTCACATTCGAACGCAACTCAACTTTAAACCGCAGTTAATTAACACAAGCCTATGTTATTGCAGGAATATAGAAAAGGATCTGAAAGAGAATAGACACAGGAAGAAGTCTGTGATTCAAATGAAGAACGGGGCTCCCGTATACGACTCAGAGGAGGGTACAGATGAGGAGCCAATGCCATAAAAAGATGCCAATATACTCCTGACAGCTGCTGATCCCAAGTGCCAGAGGATCCTACTGACAGATGCCATCTATCCGAAGACCTACAAATCTATTTTGTAATTAGCCCGATTGAAGACCATTGCTAGGTTTCATTTTAGTTAGTATCATTACAATTTTTTGCATAGCGACCCAGCAAAGGTTTCAAAGTAAACTTTGTTAACTTGTCATTTACAGAAATAAGACTTCCTTAAGTAAATTATAGATGGGAATTAGAATATACTTCATTTTGGATAAACATTGCGGGTTTCATTTGAAACATTTCATTTTATTAACAGCAATCCAGCAATGATTGTCAAAAACAAACTTCATTTCCTTTGCCATTGTAAGTTATGTAATAGTTGGTTGACTAAGGGCTAGCGTACAATGCCACGGCGCGGCGCCGTGCCGTCGCATGGTGCGGCGTGTTACGGGGTCTGCCGACACCGTCTACCGGTGTCCGATATCGGACGGCGCCGTCCACAGACGCGGTACACGTCGCTGACGTGCGCCGGCGGACGCTGCGCCGTGGCACTTGTGCGTCCGCCCTAAGGTTGCCATTTGACGCATGTCAGAACCTCGACTGTCAAGGACTTCTACCACTTCCCAGCTGTCAGATTGCTGCTAATTTCACATAGGTGAGATAGCAGCTGCCAATTCTTGGTAGTCGATTGATGATCGTGACTGTTCTGCCTTTTTGTCTGTATTGTGTAACTGACAGCGACAGCAAACTCCCATTCCCATTTATATACTCCCTTGCTGGCTTTCATCAGTAACATAAAGTTATTGTCACAGCGATCGAGCAATGGAGTATAGAAATGGGAAGGGGCCTTCTGCCTTTCTGTCTGTATTGTGTAACTAACAGTTTGCTGTCACTGTCAGTTGTCTGTCAGTCACGATCATAAATCGACTACCAAGAATTGGCAGCTGCTATCTCACCTATGTGAAATTAGCAGCAATCTGACTACTGGGAAGTGGCAGAAGTCTCTGACAGTCTAGGTTCTGATACTGTCAGTTATACAATAGGGGGGGCTGATTCTGACAGAGCTGTCAGATTGCGCGCTAAAACGCAGAAGCGTATATTTTTATTATTATATGGCCTAGCCGAAATGTGTTAAGACCAATTTGTGATTATTAAGCAGTGATTGTTTTACTCGTGATTAAGGTTAATAAAATAAGAGGTGTTGAATATTCTCATGTTAAAACATCTCGGATAAGTTGTTGTCAGTTAAAGTGTACTTTGTTTTTGAAGAAGTAGTTTAGGGTTGCCATATTGATATTATGTTGCTATGGTAGTATTTTCTTTCGGAATACGTATTGAAAACAAAGTGCATTTGCGTCAGTCTGATATCAATTGAATATTCAATTGTATTTTCTTGTAATGTTATTAAATGTGTCGATGTTTTATATGTGTCAAGAAGTGCATGGTATATAGTAAGGTATGAGAAATCGTTTATTTATTGTGTTGTATACCTAATTGTAATGTTAAAGATATAAAGTTTAAAGAAAATAACTACGAAAGATATATTTTGAATATTTGCCTGTTTGAACCACTAGGTCTTTTAATTGTTGTGAGTATTAAAAATATTTATAATCGATATAAGAAAGTTCTAGGGGGTGACCGCGACTTCAATCGTTATGGTTATCGTTTTCATTTTGACACTAGAACGAAATACATTGCTGCGTTTCGTTGTCGTTTGTTGAAACTTGCAAAGACATAGCAGCAATGTATAGGGCACATGTGTCAAATTGAAGGCGATTACGATAACGATTGGACGTCGCGGTCACCCCACTGCTTCCTAATAGATGCAAACACAGAATGATTAATGACGGGGCAATGCTGCGCGGTTTTCGAATGGAGTCCACTTACGTAAACGTAGTGTGCGACGCCCTCCGGACGGTTATAGGGATGCAATAATAATACAGCCTGATGATATGAGCGCTGCTCTGAGTTGCCTACACTGTAATAATGGCACTAACCGGTATTTCTAACATGTATTCATTATTCTGTGGATCTTTGTAAGAGTTGTTTGCTGATATATTGGGCCTGGCTGGTTTAAAAACTGGTATAAAAGCCATAATTTTCGATATCAACGTTACGTTATTTTTTTTTTAATTTCCTCTAATCTATGTAACCTTTGTCAGTTATTAACAGTTCTGTACAACGATATTTTATTCCTATTTTAATGAGTATTCTGTATTTACTCTTATTTTACCAGGGAAATGGTTTTAATGTCCGAGCATTTTTCGATATTACTTTTAAAAGGTATCGTGGTACTCGATGAGATATAAATTTGCTGTGACCATAGGATCTAATTAGACAACAAATACACGGTTAGAAATAAACGTGATTTAAATTTATTCCACTGTTTATCAAACCTTCCGTCCCTTTCTAACTTAAAATGTTTAACGAAGTGTGAAAGTGACAAAGGAAGGTCTAGATCTATTATTGTTAATCTTTAAATATTATTATAGATTGCCAACAAAAAATGCTCGAGCATTTTGACGCTCGGTCTGCGCTGACCCTTATTTGTATTTAAAAAGTGAGTGTGAATGGTAATTTCTATGGCAGCATCAACATTCAGATTCCGTTTTGAACAAAATGTCTTCAAAATCGGAACTTGGTTGATGCGAGACTGATTTTTTTGTAAGAAAGACGGATAAACTCATTTTTTGTACTTTATTTAACTAATAGTTTTCCATTTATAAAGTTTTTTTATTATAACTTTTGTGTTTCATTTATTTCCCTTTTTTCGCTGTCTTAACGCTGTGTAATTTAGTATAAGTCGGAATTCCTAAATATTGTAGTTACTAAGATTAAATATGAATAGTGAAGAAGTCCCATTCGTTGCTTCCATATATTGTTGTATTCATATACATACATTTTGTCATACAATAAAGATGTTTACGGATTTTGTTGTTTTCATTTCAATTACCTTTTCTGTGTATAGGCTTAGTGGAATGTGCCTGAACAGTGGGGACATAAAAGTAGACTAATGGATAATGAATTGAAATATTGTAATTAGTATCAATAATAATATCAAGAATAATGAGTATTGAAGTATCGTAATAATACGATACTCTAATTACAATAATTCAATTCATAATTTACGTTTTAAAGATTTACTTCTTTTGCTAACTGTATCACACGTAGCGAGAAGTTGATATAGAGAGACTGCACGTAGCGAGAGTTGACGTAAAGAGAGTTGCGGTAATGGGAAAGCGACGTAAAGAGAGTTGCGCTTACGGGAACGCGAGGTTACGGGAATGAATCATACGAAGCCTAATTAAAACGGACCCCATTTTCCCGTCAGCTTCACGACAATTTTTTGTCGCTGCGATGTGGCGCGGCTGTGGCACGCTAACAGCAGATCAAGTGTAACGCTTTGGACCGTTCTTATTAACTGCATCGTAAGATTTATAATCGTACTGCAATTGTTACCATTGATCTGCTGTTTCCCGTACGTCTGAATCAAGGAATCATGCCTAAGGCGTTTATTCCGATTGGAACTTTTTATTTCCCATTCGTTCCGCTGTATATTTTAAAATAAAACAAAGTTTTTTTTGCTTAAGCCTATAATAGTAGTAATAATAATTATAATCTACACATTATATGTGTGTGTGCGTGCCCACATAGATTCCTTATATTAATGAGTATTAGAAGTACTAAAGACTCTTTCCATACAATACAACGACATTAAACACTGAATGTGACGAAACTATTTACTAAATTACATAATTAATATATAGCCAAGTGACTGCTAAGCAGATGAATTGTAGCCTAAATAAGTAAGCTATAGTAACTATGAGATACATAAAACTATTTACCTATCACCTAAAATTTCATTTCATGACGACACAATATCATTTTTCTTATTATAATAAAATATTGAATTTAGTTAACATAGACTACATTATGCGTAGATTTTAAGTTGTAATTGTAATTAATATTACTTAAGCTACAAGTATCGAATGTTAGAGAATCATAGCTGGGAAGAAGGTGTAATTAGTGGGAGTAGTTCATTTCTTGCCTCCGCCCTGGCAGCATGGCTTGCCCCCTGCGGAAAAGATAAGATAGGTAAAACAAAGGTAAAATATTGCACAAAATCTTGAAGAGAAAAAATTCTTCGCGCTGCGTGGAAAGAGAGAGTCTAAAGTATATTTTGTATGGGGACAGTCACTTTAACTTTCATACGTCAGACATAAACATTTTTATAATTAGAAAATTCAAACAATGGAAAAACAAATGAGTCATGTGTCCGCGATGTAAATAAACAATTAAAAAGAAGTCTTTATTGTGTAAATATGGCTAACTCCGTCTGGGGTTCCTTGCTTTATGCACAAAGCAATGAACAACGTTAACCGCGCGTTCGACCACTTTTTGTAGCTGCGATGTGGTGCGTGTGAATGGGCTTTAAGGGTCAGCACAGACGGACGGAGTGGAGTGGCGGCGAAGCGCTTAATTTGTTAACAATATGAATTCAACTTTATATACTTCAACATACGACTGTAATCGGTGTAGCGAAGTAAAATGCCACTTAGAGCTGCGCGTCACGGCGCTCGAAGTCGCGCGGAGGATCTCAATTCGCTAGGCGGCTCGGCTGTGGTTCTACAGCACGGCGCCCGAGTGGATCGATGCCCGGACAGGGAGGAGGATAGTGATGGATGATGAATTGTGATGAAAATGGGGAGTGCTCGGGGCACCGGTCGGGTCGCGGATGTATAGCAGTTACCGTGGCTCGGCAACAATGGCACGAGGTGGAACACACCAGGAAGTTTAGTCGCTATTTCGCCCCTTCAGGGCGGCGAGCCCGACATAATCAACACGCTCCCCCGGGCGTGGTGGTACACATAACCGTTTTTACCTGGGACAAAAAAAGGCGGATGTGGAAGCCCGCCTGCCCATCGGTGTGCCTTGCGACCGGCGAATGCTCTTCGCCGCCACTCCACTCCACTTCGCCATTCGCGCTGACCCTAAGTGCTAAGCGGCCCATTTACCTGAGGGCTTGCCATCGCCGCACGCGCAGCTCGGGCCGCAGGTGCAGTTCGCACCGCACGCAGCCGCGCCGCCGCCGCACGTGTCTGCAAGAAATAACAATAAATCAACAATTAACAATGGCGCGTATTCATAAACGTGATTTAAAGTTACGCCACCGTTTAGGCCCCCTGTCCCTTTATAGAAAGGGACGGGTTAAGTTGCTAACTCTAGAGTTATCTTTTATTACAAGCGAGCCTCAGATATTTACTTAACTAAGTACCAAGATACAGCGAGGAAATGCTGCCAGCGTCAAAACTCCATACATTTTTCTCGGGTTAAGTCGTTAAGTCTAGAGTTATCTTTTATTGCAAGTAGGTGCGTAATTATAATTAGATCTTTTTAACCTAACGTTTTTTAAGGAAATGAGAAAGTAACAAAAACACTACAATTATAAATATATTATAGGTATGGTAACAGCACGATTTCATTTCAGTAACTTAATTATAGTTTGCAATTAAAATAGAATCCTAAACAACGACTCGGTTACGAATATTTTGCGATAGATAAATTGTCCTTTTTTAAAATTTTCAATACTAAAAGTATTATATCAGTAACAAAAAAATATCAATCACTTTTCAATTTGTGTTGTTTGTGATGTAATAGGTAATATTAGTGACGTCATCGCCCTGTAAAACAGCCTTTTAGCGCAGCCGGGGCTTTACCCATCTCGCCAAGGGAGCTTACGTCATAGCGTTGAATTTTCTCATTGATTGCCTCCATCTTACATTGATAACTTCACGGTAGAGTAAGTAAGTGCAATGGTAGAGGTTCTAATCCCACTGGACAGTATTTTTTTTCTAAGGTTGTTTCCTCAAAAATTTCAAAACTAATGAATTTAACAGAAGTGGTCATACAAAAGACATCAACGCGGTACATCGCGTTGATGTCTTTTGTATGAGAATTTTATAAATCCCATTTTTAGATCATAAATACTCCGTATAAGTTTACTATCGCCTACATTTTAATTTGATATATTCAGATACGCACTTTATGGGCCGATTACATACTATTTTTTTCACTGCGATATAACTATTAAAATAATTAATTTATTCTGAGAAAACTTTAACAACTTCACGTCCACGGCACATAGATACGTTTGTCTGTGAATCACTTGCCTGTATATAGGCTTCTACTTTTCTTTTCTCATGTGGTTTAGTGGCCAAACCTATTTGTCAAAGTTGTTCAAGCCGCCCGTAGGCCTTTGACGTGGCCTAGTATAGGCTAAGTTATTAATTTATTGACGAATGTACAGACCAATGAAGTCTTTCTATGTTCTTCTGTCCCTTAGACGTTTAATTTGGTTAAATATAGATGAGACACAATTTTTAGATTCATCACTAACATTGAACAAATTACGTACTGTTTTTTAGCATAATTAATATCCTATGAAATAATGAGAATCCCTTGATCAAGACAAACCTAACAAGACCTCATACTCCCACAAAGGAACCGATGTTGCATACTACTTACTCTCCTCACGGCAGTTGGCTAAAAATTACACCTTACTACTGCGCCATTAACGAAAATTGTCAACGTGTTGCCAAATAAAAACAGATACCACGTGTTCTCGGAAGTAAAATTGAGAAAGAAAACCTTTGCAATGTACTCTGTTCATAACTCATAATTAATTTATTCAGATCTTAGGAACACTAGGTTTAGATCACGTCAATCAAAAATATTCTAAACTTGTGGTGGACAATCTATTAGCAAATAGCAGACCGGTGCATTCAGTCAGATTACAATGTTAATCGATTTAAAATATTTTTAATTAATTTAAAGTACTTACCCTTACAAGAGTCGCAGGGTGCCGGCATGGCTAGACTGTGTCGAATGAGGCTAGGCTAGCTCGTAGCTAGACTGGTGGGTGCGCGCGCAGCGGCCGTCGCAGAGCTTCTAGAGCGGCTCGGGTCAATAACTGAGTTGCTACGTCGTGGGGGGATCGGACGATCGGGCTGCTCCTTGCTTGGCGTAGGCCAGGAGACATGGCTCTCTAATTGGGTACTTTAAAATTACATCACATCACGCACGGTTTAGATTGCTAAACATGCTAATAATAAGAATAATTATGCAATTACCTAGTTATTAAGTAATTGAATTTTATTTATAACAAATCAATAACATATTCACATAAACAAAACAAAAAATGATATAAAAAATTTAACACAGGTAGAACACCGCGTCCAAGTCGCTCCCATGCGGCAGGGTGCCCAAGAGAGCGGCCGCATTACCTCTTAATTGTAATTGAATTATTATTATTTTAAAATATGTGATGCTAAAAGTTTTTTGGTACTTTTTTCCGTGTACGAGTATTAGGTGTATTAGCCCCCTTCTCGACCTACCCAAAGGTTGGAGAGCAGTGGCCTGCGATAGAGAAGCCTGGAAGAAGATGGGGTAGGCCTATGTCGAAGGACAGCCTGACAATACGACGCCGATGTCATATTTTTTATACTTAAACAACATCACCAACTTATAAGCTCGTATTGTGAGTGAAATAAAGGCTATTTTTATTTTTTATTTATTTAAGCCCCCTTCTCATAAAGCGCTCCGGAACCCTTGGAACATCTTCCAGCTCGGGGAGTTCAGTTATCTCTATCGCAACGACAAGGAATACCTATAATTTGAATATTATAAAAGTTATGAATTATATTGGTAGTGAAAGCAACCAAACTGTGTATCCCAGCTCCTAGCCTATAATAAGATAGATAGATAGCTACGGCCACAATAAAATGATCGCTCGTAAACAAAAACAAGCGACCGGTTCTCGCCGCTCGCCTCTCGCCGGCACAAACGAAGCGTGGCAAGATACAACCTAATGCAAGTACTTGAACCTATCTAAATCAAATCGAAAACTTACGTATAAAATTTTCAAACTTACAAGGTTTGTACTCGTTATTATATGAGATAAACGGGAATTACCGTGTTCGGATAAATGTCTCGATATTTCGACAGCATTGCAGCCATCATGGTCACGAGTAGACTGAATAAAATGACGAAGATATTGTACGGAATGGGCCATCCATGTTTCTTTGACTTTCGTTAACGCTAATAGAATAGATAGAAAAATGTCTGAGATTGACATTTCCTAACGAAAAATCTAATGACAATCTCGTGAATCTCGTGTAGTACATTTTTCTTTCTGTTTTGTTGGCGTAAGTACTTTGACAAGTATCGAACTCGTGTCATTTTAGTATTAGTGAATTCAGAATGTAAAAATATCGCTCAAATCGTAAAATGATGGCAATACCGTATGCTGATTGGCTGGCGTGACAAATTGGGGCGAGAAAACGCGAGTTTTGGCTGAGAATCTGAATCTAGCGACTCTTCGGCACTGCGGAAATAAATCGCGCAGATTTTTTCCGTGATTATGCAACATTACAATACCTATATGTACCATAGAAGTGTACTTGCGATTTTAAATACGTTTGCTATATATACCGAAAAAATAATATACCAGGGAGTGCTCAAAGAGTCTCTTTAGGCTCCGTTTGGATAAGGGCGTACCACGGAAATGACAATGCCAGCTTCTGCCCCACCATCAACCGCAAGTTGTACAAGATAACGAATAAATGTAAAAGTATCTCCGTTTTTTATTAAAATTATTGGTTTAAAATAAAGTTTTGTACAAGTTGCGATTCGAAAAAAATAGCTTAATTAGGAATTCAGAAAATAGTAAGAAATCGAAGCGATTTATTCATTGTTTTTGTTATTCTTCTATAGGAGTTGCGAGAGTAGTAGAAAATGATACTGATTATGATTATGCAATATGAAACCTGTAATAAGTCCCCAACAAATTGATAGGTACAGCTTAAATGGTTACGTAGTTTTGTAGGTGGGCCAAAGCTCCATTGAAATGTGGTAATGTCTTTTTTCGCCATTTTTAAATTAAAAAGTTACTCAGTTGTTGAAGCAATGCTTTTTCGGTTTTAAATGTGGTTTATTGGTCCAATGTTATAAGGCATGAAATGATTATCGAGGCATAATAAGACACCCTGTACCTATAAGGAAGGACGATTGAACTCCGCAGGTAGTTTCAAGCATTCGCAACAAAACAGAGCAATTCTGAGTTCATTACCCAAGGTTTTTTTGCTTTGCGCTCTTTTTATTTGAAATCTAAACGAGTCGTTTGATAGGATTGCTTCGTGAATTTAATTAGATTTTCATGCGATAACAAATCCAGTTATTGATTGCTTGCAGAGACGTCCAATAATTCGCATTACTTTTGTTAAATGAATTTGTCAACATAATTTTTAAAGGCAAGAAAATAATTTACTACACGTGGTACAGATTTTCGTTAATATAAAGAAAAACGTATAATGTTATTGACATTTCATAACGAAAAGTCAACTGTCATTCCCATAGGTATATTATTATTTATTTTATTAATGGACTCGACGGTTCGTCATTTGCCAATGTCATGTTACAGAAAATTCAATATACATATAATAGTCTTCTATCTTCCTCCAGGGGAGTCGCAGTAGCGTCTTCACCCTGGATAGCCGCGTCTTCATGACTTCATCCAGAGCGTCATCACTCTGGACGAAGCATTTAACTGTGCTAGGTATTGTGAGAAGAACTACAGGTGATTGAAAATTCGATACATTCCTTGAAAGGGGTGATACTAGAGGTGGTTTGCAACAAATTAGGCCCTATTAACGAGGGGTCGAAAATGAGTGGTTTCTGAGTTACGGTAGTTTAAATTTTATTTACTTGTTCACAAAAAAAAATTATGTTAAAAAACTGCTCCACTCTTGAAATAATACTTTTCTGAAAGCTGATAAAGTAGAGATTACCTCTAAAAAATGCATGCCTAAAATTCCCCTTAACTCAAAAATTAAAGGTCATAAATCACTAGGTTTGAATTTTTTTTTCTCATTTTCGACCCCTCGTTAATAAGGCCTAATTTGTTGCAAACCACATCTAGTATCACCCCTATACACGTTGTGACAATCTTAACCTTCCTGCATGACAGTGGCACAGCCCATTTCTTTGGGTTTGGATTTTGCCAGGGTATTTTATAATAGGACCTATCCTTACTAATACCATAAGTAATAAATAAAAAATATATTATTTACTATAGCATACACACCCAGGCACACACCAAACACACATACGAATAATTCGTGTCTGCAAGTTACGTCACGATTTCTAAATAAAAACTTTTTATTTATTTAGAGTCTTTAATTTTAACTATTTAGTGTCGATGACCCTTGCCTCTCGAATACACTAGCGCGGTTGACTCATCGCTATAAATCCATTATACCATAAGACGGTTGTTTCCAATTACACAGGGACCTTGAATTCATACAAAATTTACAAGAAGTCGCTAGATAACATGGAATATGTTCTCTACATTGAAATACATGATTCTCAAAGTCTATCTCTTCTCTTTGCATTTTTCTGTCGCACCAGTATGGATCGAAATACTTTTAAATGAGAAAACAAATTATCGATATATCGTCATTAATCTGGGTTACATAAAATCCGTATAAACCGCAGCGTAACCTTTCATTCAACGGGACAAAGCGAAAGTTAGAAATTGTCAACCGACTTGTTGTCGCTAATTAGTTCTAATCAAGCAGTTATAGATACAGTACAGTCTAAATCAGAAAAAAAAACTCTACAGGAATAAGATATAGGTACCTACTGGTTGAGAATTACCCAAAAACTAGGCTACAATTTTTCACAATATCGACTAAGTACTGAAAATAAAATTATTTTTGCTAAACATGGCGGTCAACTGAGGAAATATAATTGAAATAAGTTGAAAAATTAACATAATTATTTACAAGTAGGTAGTTAATTGAAATTTAAAAAAAAATAGCATTATTCGCACGTCTTAAGGGCCTTCCATGAGCCATTTAACGCCGCCAATCTTTGAAAAATAATATCTTCCAATATAATCAATTTTATTAAAACAGCTATTTACGAAATGTTTATTAGGATGAATACTATTTTTCAATATACAATACATGGCATAATTGCGACAAGCTAAGTTGTTGTTCACAAATGTGCCAAAAACGGCCGTTTCCGCAATTATGCGAACTACAACTTACCGAAATTGAATCACGTATAAATAAGCATTTAAAAAATAGTAGGTATTTATCGTAATAAACATTTTGTAAATAGCTTTTTTAATAAAATTGATTATATTGGAAGATATTATTTTTCAAAGATTGGCGGCGCTAGTTGGCTCATGGAAGGCTCTTAAATTAATTCCATATGAACTTCGTTATGCACAAAAAGAAATGAAAATGAAATGAAACAGTTGAAAACAGTTTTGCAGAATGAATAATGTAATGGGATTCTCAAGACCGTGGCGCTCCATTTTATCCGTAAGCATACATTAGGATTGATATAATTTTGTATTCGCCTCTATTAAAGTAGTTACCCGAGTTTTTTTCACAAAGCTTGCCGAAGTTCGTTTAAGTATCTCAACTTTTTCATTACGTTACGAGTAGCTTAGAAGGTAGGCACTAGGTGGTTTTCGCAGAGTGTTTTTTGCCGTAATTAGTCCCGCCATTGCGGGTTGAACGATCGGACAATTAACGTGGACTAAGGTTGGTCATACAGTCTAACTATAGAGAAAAGTATGTACAGGGGGTCTCAATAAGGTTAAGATTTTCTCAACAACTACTTGACCGATTGTAAAAATCTTTTAATGTCATTGATCTCCTATAAACAACTAGATACACAAAGGTCTTACTAAAACAATTTTAAAAACGTCCAAATGTACCCTACATTGTTAACGTCCAAATAATGTCCCATAAAGCAAAATGATCCATTCATCCGTTTGGACCTTCTTTGTGCTCGGACATTTTTAGAAGGCAGACTGTGTATCTAGTTGTTTATAGGAGATCAATGATGTAGATAGTGTGGACTACTATGTATTGTAACGAAATTTTAAAAATAATTCCAGTACTTTTTGAGAAAATCTGAATATTAATAACTCTCCTGCACACCTTTCTATGTGTAAGACCGTACCTACGTACAGTCTAGAAAAGTATACAGGCGCCAATTAAGGTTGAGATTTTCTCAAAATCTATTTGACCGATTGTAAAATTATTTCACAGGTTAGTGCAGATTGTCGTAAAAGAAATTTAAAAATCGATCGAGAGTAAAGTAAATATAAGTAGGTTAAGAACATATGAACTTTTTTTCTCTGAATTAAATTGTAAACTAAGAGACCGATGAAAACATGGATAACACTCACTTTTGACCCACTGTTGTTTAGACCGAGAGTTTTGATGGTGCAAGCCTGGCGAAATGCCTGCGGCGCGGGCGCCTCGTACTCACTCACATTGATAAAGGTCGTCGAAATCGGTCGAATCTATCGGTCGTAGTAATAATTTTCGAGAAAAACTAAATTTTGAAGAGGTACCCTATGTATACTTTTCTTTGTTTCGACTGTACCTATCTAACCTACCCAACAAATAAAACCAACAAATTAAAAACAAAACATTTTATTCAATACTTAGCATGCTTAGTGATTACAAGCAAAATAAAATAAATTATCTTAAAATCTATCAATAAATTAAATAATTCAGTGCAAATGAAATAGTTACAAGTAAATAGGAAACATTTTAGTCAGACTTAAGATGTGTTTTAGATTTAGACTTGAGCAGCCTCCTTAGGATTGAGTAGCATATCCAGAATACCAGATATAACTTAGAGTCTGTCGATATGAGCAAGTAGGTGGCTAGTATGGCGATGACGATACCTAGTGCGTTGAATATGACAGGAATGGTTAAGGTGAGGCCCTGTTTGCGACACGGGCAGTCCAGAGGGCAGGTGGGCTCTTGTTTCGCTGACGCCTGGACGTCATGATGTGGCAAAGTTTCTGCTAAGGATAAAGTTTTTATATAGGTGTAAAAAATTCTTAAAAAATTGTGTCATGGCATCAGTCGTCCTAAAACACAATTATTTTCAAATAATATCCAATGTACAGACTGCACTTCTTGACAGTCTTATTATACTTATGTAAGAGACGGCTAACATGCAGACGAGTTATCTGATCTGATTGTATAATTGTTCAGCGTCGCCTATATACAACTCTAGAACATTTTCAGGTGCCATGATAATTCGGTCAGAGGTTTTACGAGTATGTATCCTCCTACAATAAATACTCGTAGGAGAAGTGCTTACATACACTGCCAACGCCTACATATTTATTCATTCTCTACGTATGAATATCTTGTGATACTTTGTAATTGTAAGTAGGATTTAAAATAGTCAGGCGCTCAGGCTTTGACAAGCTTCCACACAATTAATTATTGTCATTCAAAGTTCTTGTTTGTATTTATGATATGAATAGTTTTGTGAGTGACTCTACACAAAAACAATGAATTCCCCCCATAAAACAGATAAATGTGTAAAATTGATTATAAAATGACTCTACATAATTAACATACTTAATTAAAATATCGTAATAGCCCATATTATGTTCCCATTGCTGGGGCACAAACTTTCCCTTACATCGTGGGAACTCCGGATATGATTTACCACGGGGGAGCCAGTGCGGATTAGTGGATTATATGGTAGATATGAAGCATTTTTATGCTCAAGCATGTAGGTTTTTTCCCTTTCAAAGGAAAAAACAAAATGATAAAAACCATTTTGAGATAACATTCGGTAAATATACTTAAACAAGGGAAATGTTTATACATGGCTGATCGGGAATTGAATCTGATACCTTCGTAATACAAGTCTAATTAAACACAATAATTAAGTGAATGTAAATTCAATAAAAAATATGCAGTGCACTTTAAACTACTTCCAATAAACGATATCGATTTTTTAAACAATAATTTGTAATGTGTTTTAGGATCGATATGTACTGATGCCACCAAACCATTTTTTAGAATTATTGTAAACTAATAAATAAATAATATCTAAACTCACCTTCAACAGTTTGACACATATTTATTTTCAGGATACCGTCTCCACAGTCTTCCGTATGCGACTGTCGATGAAATTAATTTTAAACTCTTAAATATCGGTTGCCCAGCACTTCCGAAGGTTGATAGCTAAAAAGCCAGGAAACCGTTGGTAAGGAAGCTTGCTGATGAGACGAGGTCTTCCGCCAACGAGGGACTTCGAGCGGAACGGTACTTCCTTCATCGATTGACAATTGATTTGTATAGATTATCCTTCAGACTATAGCATTAGACCTTACATAAAACGTCTAACATGGTATACCGTTTATATCGAATACCATCGTATGAATAAGTCCTGACTGAAGACGGACTGAAGGAAATTCAATGAATCATTCTGAAAATAAAGTGATCCGATCCGAATTAGCATTTTTTAAAGAAATTTGTAAGAAATGTAACTCTTAACTCTACATTTTATAAGCTTGTTCATGTTCAATAACTTTACAAATTCCTAACAAAATCTAAAAATATTAAGTAAATTAATAAAATATAGGTATAAAAGTTATCTTCCAGCTCGTCGCATCGAGGCAACGTGCCCAGAACATTTGGCACCATTCCCTCTTTGTATGGCCAGGCTAATGCGCTGGCCAAAGTAGCAGCCAGCCCTCTGGCTGGGCACCAGAAGCATCGATGAGACGCCCTGAAATGGGTCAGGTCGTAATTGCGAAAACCATTTGTTCGACTAACGTTATTTCGACAACTTTTTATTTTGAATACATTTCATGTCGACCAACGTTAAATATTTTTATATAATTTATGGGCTTCTAGACCTTTGAGCTTAGAAAATCACCAAAATCAGCTAGCCGACAGACTAAGGATGACAGACCCTATGATGGGAAGGCTGAAATTTAGAAAACTGTGGACAATTTACTCTTAGAAAAAGACATTACAAAACTACGTGAACATATCATTTTGTTGGGGACTTATTACAGGTTTCATATTGCATACTCATAATCAGTATCATTTTCTACTACTCTCGCAACTCCTATAGAAGTATAACAAAAACAATGAATAAATCGCTTCGATTTCTTACTACTTTCTGAATTCTTAATTGAGCTGTTTTTTTTCGAATCGCAACTTGTACAAAACTTTATTTTAAACCAATAATTTTAACAAAAAGCGGAGATATTTTTACATTTATTCGTTATCTTGTACAACTTGCGGTTGATGGTGGGGCAGAATCTGGCTCATTTACTCATTCCCAGTCCGACATTTAATTTTGTCCGACATATTACAGCTAAGAACATTCAATGTCCTCTGGGAACATATATGGAACTGTCGGCTTTAAAATACAAAAAAATATGGGTTTCCAAGGACTCACATTCGTTCACTTATTGATAAAGTCTAGCATAAAGTAAATAACACTACGTTTTTATCAGCCTTGCTCCAGTTATTGTATAAAAGAAGTTTTTGTGTCCATTAAGTGGTATAAAACATCTCGATGGTCTGCTTAGGAATTCAGTGATAAGCCAACTGATCATCAGACATCATGCCTTCTCCCTGCGAGCCGTGTAAAGGTGAGGGTTTATCATCATTGTCATTACATTACTAATGGTGGTCAAACATGTGACGTCATTGTTTACGGATATGTTTTAGAAAATTGTAAATGTCGTTGAGAGAAAATGACCTCCGAATCCAAGAAAAAGGACGTAAAAGATCCGTTGAAAATAGGATAAAATACAATATCCAATATTTCTTGGGTATGACATATTTTAGGACCAAGATACTGTTAGAGAATCAGAGTAGACAATAAAGAAGTTCTAGTTAGAGGGAGACGAGAACCCTAACTTTAACATAAGGAGAAAAAATTAACGATTATTAAGACGGAAAGTGACTATAGTTGAGGAAAAATACGACAAAAGCAAGATAGTTGCAATTCAAAGCAGCTCTATAGGAAAGGCATTGAAAATTACATAAAAAGCCAGAGCATTCAATTGATTTACACAAAAACAAATGGTTTATCGGATAAACAACAGTGTACAGAATAGTGACTTTGTGTACAATGTTTTTTATCCGATGAATAGTTTTTTGTCTTCATTATTTGAATTTATTGAAATGTGATTTTATTGGACCCCAAAGTATTATTAGGTCACTGAAATTGTGGTTTCATAAAAATTTCTATAAACAGTTCTAGGATTTGGTCAGTTATCCTCTTAGGATGTGCGAATATTTACATTGTGTTTTATATGACTGGTGTTAATATTTTGTTTATGATGTGATTGTGTGTTTCCTCAGATTCCTGCAAAGACGGGTCCTGCAAGGACAGTTGCTCCTGCAAGGATAAGGGCTGCAACGACTGCTCTTCCACAGGTAAACTTTTTGTAATGTACTCCTATAACCATGAGTTTTTAGGACCTTTTAGTCCCGAGGGCAATAATTGTGCCTTTGAATCCTGGGCACCTGTGCGATGAAAAAAGTGGCTGCATCCCTAAAATCCTGCATTAAGTGGGTTGTTTTCTTTCTATCTTCACGTTATATCCCCTAGCCTAGCCGTGGTATGCTGAGAGGGCAGTACCACACATCCCGATTCTTACACACCTCTCTAGTCCCATCCTATAACAGTACAGTCATCATCATCATCATGAGCCCGTATTAATCCACTGCTGGACTTAGGTCTCTCTCAAACAATGCACTCCAGTCAACCCCATTCTCGGAATTTTGAATCCAGTCTCTGCCAGCGACCTAGGTGTGATTCTATCGTGGCCTCCAAATCAATTCCTATAAAAGCCATAAACGTAACTTAAAGTTAGGCGTTGGTTTAAGACACGATCAATTTTCGTTGGGTTTCGCCATACAAAATCGGTGGTTTAGCAACTGTTAAAATAAGCAACAAAACATTTATATTTAAAAAAAATTGTTACTAATTTTCCTAAAATTTAAATTTTAAAATTTTCTGTTGCTACGAGCGCTAGTGTTTTATACGTCTACGGTATTTTGTAACACTGCGTAATATTAAAAAATGTGTTGTTCTTCTGACCATAACTTTAAATGTTCCAGGTGGTTGTTGCTAGACATCCAGAATATAACTCCAGCATGGACGGTCACCGTCCGCGCTACCGTCGACCGTCGCTCTGCGCACGCGTCTCCACCGCACTCGAGTCTTGCTTCCCTGTGGCCTTCACCGTCGTCTTCTTCGTCACCATCGTGCTGTTCTACTGTTTCATTTGAACGGGCACCATCTTTACCGTTTCGTGTGATTTATTTGTTTAATAAAGTGGTCTGCTGGAGTTACTTATGATTTTTGCTGTCTCTACGTTAAATCCCTAGGACAGATTTTCATCGAAAAATTATCACTTTTATGAAGATATCACTTGCAATAAAAGATTTATAAACCAGAGAGTTGGCGACTTAACCCGAGCAAAACGAGTTTTTAATGGGTTAAGTCGCTAAGTCTCGGATTATAGTCTCAAGAAGATAGGTTTCCTAAGTTTATTAAGCTATGTTAGGAATTCTACAAAAGTAGGAGACAACAATAATTGCTAATTTACCATTTCGTGTGATTTATTTGGTTAATAAAATGGTCTGCTGGAGTTACTTATGATTTTAATTGCTCTATTTTAAGTACCGAGGAAAGATTTTCATCGAAAATTTAGGGTTTAAGTGTATAAAAGCAGATTGATTGATCAATACTTGCAGTACGATTTCAAATCTTACGAGTCAGAGTTGTCTTTTCAATAACGCGTAGGTAACCTAATCGTCAACCCCTCGACTGTATGTCACACAATTAGTTTGTTAGTTTATTATATACTCATTGTTGAGTATTATTATACTCATTGTTGAGTATTATTATACTCATTGTTGAGTAGATTATTCGTGGCGAGACTTTCGTTGTGGTGATTATCGGCATGGTTTGCATTCGTTGTTTCGTGATTCGAGGTCATAAACTTTCGCTGTAGTGTAGTAAAATTTCGGCGTCATATTATTCAATATTTCGAATTTCGGTATCACGTACTTAGCACCCGAAAATCTTCGAAACATGTGGGGTGTTCAAGTTGTCAATCCGTAATTTGATACAAAAAAATTGCAGTTGAAACAAAATTTGTTCAGAACCCAATTTAACAATTTTTTTTAGTAGGTAAATATTTTTTTAGTAGGTAAAGTAAAGCGTGATTTTTTTTCACTTATAAAAAAATATCATTTACTAATTTTTGGCTTGTTTGATAGCTAAATGTGCTAGCTATCAATTTTCTGAAACTAGACTGCAACGCCCCCGTTGCAGTCTAGAGTTTCAGAAAATTGATAGCCCCCATTTTATTTTATTCATGTGTCAATATCAAACCAATGTCGACCAAACTACGAACGAAAGCAAGGTTTTATTGAAAATATTGTAAATATGGAGCATATCTTTATTTTAAACAGCATAATATGTTATATTATAGACAGTATATATGTAAATGAAAACTATAAATAATAAAAATTGTCCTAAATTACCGACCGTGGGGAGTGTCTTCAGAAGGCTAGCTGCATTGCCTCGCTGGATTGCGAGGCTAATACGTTGCGCGAGGTATGCGCCAGCCCTCTGGTCATTAGACACATCCACCAGGCGCACAGATATCTCTTTGTGGATGCTGTGTGCGCCTGAGTGTAATATGGACAATGTGTAATGTGACAATGCTGATATTTAAATATTTTTATTATTTTTACTTGTATAAGTTGACTAAGTTATTATAATAATTATGAATTACACAGAGCATTGGTTTTGTGAGATTTTTGTAAATAAATAAATGGAGTTATGGAAGAATTATGTGCAATCTTCAGTTTCCAGCTAGATTCAAGAGTCCCGATTATTCTCTAGGGCGATGACGCTCTGTACCTACTACGCGGCCGGAGCGAGCAACACAATGCAAATAGTTTGTGAATAAATAATTGAGTCTGAATAAATTTAAATATTATTTTGTATTGTATCTTAAATTTTCCAAAAAAAGATTTTTTTTTATATTCGTAATAATCACATTAACTGACTGACAGGAATTCCTATGACAGAAGCCATATAGAAATAAAGAATTATTTTCATTTTCTTCTAAAGGCTTTTTGCAGGTTCTCTTGAAAATGGCGGGAAACGACGGTTGCGAAATTATTTGATAATTTTCCTTTTAATGTCCGCAGGGACTGTTTTGTGTTTAATATCACGTTAAATTAATCAGAAAATGTTCGCGAATGACAGTACGGTGAAGTTAATGGATTATTTATGCAAGATCTGAAGTTTCAAGCTTTTATCAAGAGTTTCCGCTACAAGCTCGGGAGTGAACGTGACTGTCGAGCTGCTTCGTCCAGAGTGATGACGCTACGGCGTCTCCACTGGATGAAGACATGAAGACGCGGCTACCCAGGGTGAAGACGCTACTGCGGCTCCCCTGGAGGAAGATAGAAGACTATTGAATATATTGAATTTTCTGTAACATGACATTGGCAAATGACGAACAGTCGAGTCCATTAATAAAAAAAATAAAAAAAGGCTTTTTGCATCATTATCCGCCAATTTTTTCAGTATATTTTGTCCAAAACTGAGCAAATACAGGGGCGTTATTAGGGTTGAGTTTTTCTCAAAACTATTTGCCCGTAGGTACTGTAAGTTTTTCACTAATATAGATATAGGTACTCATTGTTGAGTCTCCCTATTCAGGTATTTTATTATAAGGTTTTTTTTACACAATTTAATAAAAATAAATATTTGGGCACCACTAATTTTATTCCATGATTACAATTCCGACATTACACTAAAAGAGCCGTTGGCGAGCGAAGAGTAGACAGGCAGGGTAGCTAGCGATGAGGAGTTGACCTGGTTAGCAGCAACCACCTGGAAATATGCACACAATTATATTACTGACAAAAAGGTATTGAAAACTCTACAGTTTACCTGTTCTACAAGATGCCGGTCGAATATATAGATGGCCCCTCAGCTCCCAATTGTGGATCTGACAGTGACAGCAAGACCTTTCCCATTTCTATAATCCATTGTTCGGTTCCTATGACAAGGATTCTTATTTTCCTATTAAAACCCTGCAATTGACTAAAGCCGAAACGTGGACATTGACGGTGAGACTGGCCCACAAGTTCAAAGTCGCTCAGCGAACTATGGAAAGAGCTATGCTTGGAATTTCTCTATTAGATAGAATAAGAAACGAGTATATCCGCCAGAAGACAAAAGTGGTTGACATTGCTCACAGAATCAGTAAACTGAAGTGGCAGTGGGCTGGTCACATCTGTCGTAGAACCGATAACCGATGGGGTAGACGAGTTCTCGAATGGAGGCCACGAACGGGTAAACGTAGTGTGGGACACCCCCCGACCAGATGGAGGGATGACCTTCGCAAAATGCAGGGACTGGATGCAGAGGGCCGAGAGTAGGGTTGATTGGCGCGCTTTGGGAGAGGCCTACGTCCAGCAGTGGACTGATACGGGCTGATGATGATGATGAATTGACTATAGAATTGACTATATGGGAATGGATCTGCTGTCACTGTCAGTTCCATAGTTAGACCGCAGATCATCTTTGCTGATCTGAGCTCGCCCCCCATATTCAATTTGTTATAAGATACCTAATCCATAGACAAAATTCGTCTATTCCAACATGTTCTGTGGAGGAGTTCTGTCACTACAAAGTTAGAATTAAAACTAGAAACAATGAGGAGTGACCAAGTGAGTGCGAACTACTTGACGGGACCAGAGTGAAGGGACTTTCCGGCAAATGAGACTAGCCAATCAGCCTTCACACGCACCGCCGACGGTGCCAGTAATTTTCGATCTCGCTCGACTTGCTTTCCTGCGCAGTGCGAGCCGAAACGCTAAAGGCGCCGCGGGCATCATTCACCTTGATAACTCTTAGCTGAAATCATCCGGCTTCGTTCGCATAGTGAGTGTTAATCATGTACATAATGTAGACATTAAAATAGCTTTGTTTTAGGGCAACTAGGAGAACGTACCAGATTTGGTGGAGCAGTCAGAGCAGTCGGCTTCGCAAGTGCAGTTGTCTTTGCAACTCGCGCCATCCTTGCAGGAATCTGAAGGGATATTGGAAATATATCCGGATTACTTATAAAGATATTAAAGCAACACATACATTAGAAGAGCTTCTAACATTTAAATAAGGTTTCGATGGCATATTACTTAAAAGCCATAGATAAATTACTCTCTACCCTTAGGTTACCCATAGGTATAGTTCAATGCCCAAAGATTCAACTGAAAAACCAAAAAAAACGTTCCCATTCCCCCTGATGGGCAACGACCGCGACTTGTGTCGTTTTCGTAATCGTTTTCAATTTGAAACACCTTCGATTAATACATTACTTACTGCAATATTTTCGTAGATTTTAACAAACTATAAAAAAACACAGTACCTAACGTAAGTATATCGTCAATGTGTCAAAATGAAAACCATTGAAGTCGTGTTAGTACAGTCAAAGACAGAGATACAGGGGGGCTTAATAAGGTTGAAGTTTTCTCAAAAACTGCTGGACCAAATTAAATCATTATTTTACAGTTACATTAGTTTTCACTTTTATCTATGAAACAGTGAAAGAATTTTTGCAATAGGTCAAGTAGTTTTTGAGAAAATCTCAACCTTAAAAACTCTCCTGTTCACCTTTCTCTGTGTTCCACCGTACCCACAAGTTCTTCGTTTGACCACTCACAAATAATAATGAGTTTACTTACCTTTGCAGGGTTCGCAGGGAGCAGGCATTTCGACTGGCTGTGGTCCTGATGAGCTGGTGCAGTAGTGGTGTCAGCTAGACTACACTGATCTTCAGTCCACCTAGGTTTATATAGTGTGGAATTTGTGTAAAAACTGCTACAACGACAAGGGCAAGGCTGCTAGCAGACCTCGAGGTTTTTGTTATCGTTAAATGATTAAATTGAAGTGAATTGTCGTTTGTCGTTTAATTGAAAGCAGACGTGGTAGGCGAAAAAAAAATGCTTGGAAAATTTCAATAAATGAAGTCGAATGCGGTTTAATGATCGTAAATTAAAATATTTTTCGAGAAAATCTTTAGTTGTTGTTGGCTAAATAACGAGATTTCGGTTGTTTTATGCAAGAACGTTAAATCCTAATTGGATTATTAGCTGTTTTGTAACGTGATGGTGGTAGGACTACGGTTTTTTTTTCTTCGAAAATGGAAGTAAAATGTTTGTGACCAAAATATAGGGAGATCCCTTGCTCCTGAAGTTTGTTCGAGTATCTTAATAGAAGTTTTCCTCCCTATTTAGGATGTAACCATAATTTCTTTTCAGTATTTTTTTTTGTTTAAACTATAACTTATGGTTTTCTTTACCAAAAACCATTTAGTAACGGTTAATTTAACTTGCATTGTTGGTTTGTCCGATCAATGTCATATTTTTTATTCAGATTCTCTTTGTTAACGAGGACCCTAGTTATATCATGCACTGCTGCACTTTTAGTTGTATAGACGTTCTGCATTTGTTTAGACGTTATCTATTTCAGTGACTTTATTGTCTGAAGCATAATTTCTTAGTTTTCTTCTTCTTTGGTTACGATGAGAGTTATCGACGAGAGAACTTGTAAGGATATTTTGAGGTTTCTTTAGCAATAGCAAGCTTTATTTTCTGTAGTTGACCGAATTAGTGAAATTTTTCAGGCGAAATAATAGCTTCAGTGGCTCAAATGACCAATACTCAGTGTGTGCATACAAAACACTTATGATTATAGATTTCATTTATTTCATCTTTACATAATTTTCTTACAAAAGAGTAATATAGTCCTAAGCTGTTATTCATAAACCTAGTTAAACCTCACTTCCCTTAAATCGTGTTGCTATCCCTTTCACACTTCGTAAAAAATACGGTGGCGTAACTTTAAATCACGTTTATAAATACGCACCTTTATAATTAATATATAAATACCACTGGGCAATTGCAATAATTACCCGATTGATGTCGCTACCGGCCCTAAGACTAATATGAAAGATTTCGCCGATCCGAATCGAGTCACGGTAGCTATGTTGGAGTAGAGAGTGCCACGGAATGGCTTGGTTCGAATTCCACTCGTGACAAAAAAAATCTTACCACATTTAGATATTCGTTTCGCATAGCGGATATGCAAGAAAAATTTAAATCATTTAGTAGCAATGTAGCTTAATTATTAGTAATTATTCCGCATAATATTTCAGTTTGTTAGCTAGTTTTTTCTCTCCCTCTTATAAGATCCAACTCCATTCTTACTTATTTATTTCGTAGATTACTTTTTGATAAAATCTCAACCTTAATAAGCCCCTACGTTTCTTTGCGTTAGACCGTAAATATTTACAACTGTTTACAGATTTGAAGCCTGACACGCCTTGGGGCGGTGACTGCGTGCCTGGCTGTGACTGTCACGATATCGAACTCGATAGTGAGTACTTAAACTTTTGGGCCATAATTTCAATCATCAATTTTCATACAAAAATTGGCATTAGGTTTACTACAGCCAGAGAAAAGTTTATAAGTACTTCCTTTAGTTAATTTATAGAGGAAGGAGAAAATAGCGTGCCACGGAAGGCAGGGACCTTCCGTGGCACGTGGCATTCGAATCTCAGTCGTGATAAAAAAATGTCTCCATGAACATAACATGAAATCGAAATACGGTAAATACTTAATCTAAATATTGTATTTGGGTTTCATGTTATGTTCGCTGGGTCCATGGGGGCCGGGAGCGATGGAGATCTATAAAGATCTGTCGGGGCGGCTCGTGGAGTCCACACGTGACCAAAATGCTGGCCTGTATTTCGCCCAAAGAATTAGCTTGGCTATTCAGAGGGGAAATGCCGCCAGCATTTTGGGCACGCTGCCGGACAACGGGGATCGGTTGAACTATCTGTAATGCATGCCATTCAGATAGTTCAACCGACCTATTTTGTACATATAGTTTTATTTTAATTTAGTTATATTTTAGTAAGTACTTTTATTTTTAGTTTAATATTGTAAGTTTAGTAAGTTAGTTCCATATTTTGTTTATTACGGATGGTATCATTTCTTGCTTTCTTGAAAATTAGTCTCTATTTAACTTTTCACAGAGTTCATGTCGGAACTAATCTGGAATTAATACACTAAAAACTTTTGTTTGTTTTCAGGTACTTGTATGAAGTAAACTACCTGAATATAAAATAAATAATACCAAATATATATATATATTATATTTTCATCGGTATGAACCATATACTTAGGTAAAATATGTAAAATAAATAAAGTACCTAACTATATAACTTGTATCACTTAAATGTCCATAAATAAAATAGATAAGATAAGATAAATATTCTTTATTGCAAAGTAAAAGGAATTACACAAAAGAAATATGCTAATACAGTTAGTATCACAATTGGCGGTCTTATCGCTTAAAGCGATCTCTTCGATAGTGATAGATATGTATTATACATCTACATGTACGTACTGTACTTATTTAGGTTGTAACATTCTAACATAGTTGTAACTTTTATTGTAACTAACCCATATGGACACAATATGTCTGAAATAAAAGATTTGAATTATGGTATGGTAGAATAAGAATTTAATAGAAGTAAATATGTTTAACTCAAATTAAGTGTTTTGATGGTGTTTCCCAGTTGTTTCCACTAGGTGACTAATTGCAATAAAATAAAAGACAAAAATAATTAAAAACTCTCATTCAACATTGTGTTTAATTTTGTTGCCACATAAAGAGTAAATTATAGGAAAAATAAGAATTCTTGTTATTTGGTTCCCCATAGGATCGAAAATCAGTATGGATGAGCGCTGTGTTAAAAGTTTGTACGAAATTCAAACGCTCGAATATATTTGAGTCTACAATTTGTTCAGTCGAATTTCGTATAGTCTCAAACATTTTGACGTTTCGTATGTTACATTGTAAGGTAACTAAGAATAGATAAAGTAATTTACCTAGAACATATCGATTTATCGTTGTTAATTACAATATAATTGCGGTTTTCAAACCTAATCAAAGTTAATACGCCGGTTAATTTGTAACATCCTTTGTAACTACTTAAATATAGGTAGATAGAAACTTGTAACATTATCGAAAATTATGAGGATGTTTTATAAATCTCTTACATAGTACATACGAGTAGTGAGTCAAGAAAAAACAATAATAAGTAGTTCTAAATTAAATTTAAATTAACTATGGCCGCAAAAGAGTACCGACCTCTTTTGCGGCCATAGAATTAATTTGTAAAATTAAAAGGTAATATAAAGAAATTGAAATTAATAATTAAGAATGTCCAGTGCATTTATGACCTACTTATTTGTAACAACACTTCAGCAACTAAAATGTCTCCGTGCTAAAAACTCAAGTTCCTTAAAGCGACACTTGTGTTTCCTGTGAATGGAATTACATAGTGTTGTCATGTCATACAAATTCAATCATTTTGTCGCTCAATGTCGAGGTGATGTGGTTGTCGCATTGTCCCTCTGAATCACAGACCACTTACCCCATAGACCTGTAATAGGAGGGCGCCCGTGTCTGCTCACACATGAGCGCAAAATTGCTTCGCGACATTTGTACCCTAGAGATATTATCGTCATGGACGTCTTTAATACCCCTGTCCTCCGTTTCGTATCTATGCGCTCATCGTTGAAAGAATGTTTCGCTTGCAAATTTGTACCGATTTCATATCTATTGGGTAAGTGGTCTGTGGTCTGAATAGAGCCTAAAGGGCAGTAGGCTCTATTCACCTACGATTTTATGTGGCTAATCGCATAATTTCTTAATAACTTTAAGTTTAAGATTTCAAACGTACGCAGTGGTTTGGTAGTTACCGCGTATTTTCGTATTGGGTTTAATACGATCCTTAGACCGACATTCACAGACAGTCTTGATTGCGCACTGACTTTGAGTTCGGTCTTTTACAACTTTGACATTCGTAAGAGCGAGTTCACTCGGAGTTCGTGCTCAAGACTGTTTATGAATAACGGTATCACAACAATCATAATAATTGCAATCGTAATTTTTACTTATTACATACCTACACATAACCTAACCTAAATACAATGAATTGGTCATACACTTACAACAAAATTACCTATAAGTACACTCGAAGACAGAGAAAATTGTACAGCCTCAATAAGGCTGATTTATCATCCCTTTACAGTTAGGTACAGCTGACAGCAGATCAAGTGTAACACTTTGGATTTGGACCGTTCTTATTATCTACGTAACGTACTGCAAGTTACCATTGATCTGCTGTTGTCCGTACATAGTGTTAACTTTTATCTAACAGTGAAATAACTGTTACAATATGTCAAGTAGTTTTTGATATAATCGCAACCTTGAAAAACTCTTCTGTACACTTTTCTCTGTGTTAGATAGTACATAAATACATTAGATACTTATATAATATTTGGAACCTTTTTTAGGTTCGGTCAAAATGGTATATGAATTGGTGGTACTCGTAAATATACACACTTGCAACAAAAGATAACCTGAAAATTAGCGAATTAACTTTTAAGTTTGGCCAAATTGTTATGAAAGACACTTCTCAATAGTTAGACTACTGTGGGAGGACCGCGACTTCCAATCGTTATCGTTATCGCTTCCAATATGACACATGGACGCTATAGATTGCTGCTATGTCTTTGCAAGTTTTAACAAACGACAACGAAACGCAGCAATGTATATCGTTCAAGTGTCAAAATGAAAACGATAACCATAACGATTGAAGTCGCGGTCACCCGTCATAAAACCATAATAATCGCCTTCTGGATTCGCCCCGAGTAGACACCATACCACAATTCTTGTGGTTTTGTTTTCTTAAGTATAATATTGCGCAATCATCCCGTTTACTGATTGGCTGAGCCTATGGCAAAGCAGTTGCCATAGGCAGACTTAAAAGTTAAAAACTTACGACTATAGATAGATACGTTGATGTCGACTCTACCACGAAAATAAAACAGGAATTACGGACTATAAAAACTGCTAAACGGTGGCTTCATTTGTCATCTGTTAAACCACCTTGTATTCCACCACAATTGAGTAGCGAAATCCGGCAAGAATCCTTAAACCACGACTAACTTTAAGTTTATAGTTAACGGCCACAGTAAATACTGAAAACACAGTAATAAGGAAAATTACTATTTAAATTACTGTGTTTAAATAAACACAGTAATTTTTCTTATTACGTTGCGAAACGTGTAAGTTTAAAAAGTTAAATTCTATTGATTCTCCAAATTTTTATTTATAGTTTTTATTGTAATATAATATTTTATGTCGTTTAAAATAAAGATATATTCTACCAAGACTTATTAGTAGATATTACATGCTTCTTGGACTCTACATACTTATTTATCACTAGGTTTTTAAAATTATTGGTATGTTAGCGATTATCTAAGCTCCCATTGTGTAATTGATAGATGGTAATAAAACGATGTTCATGAAAATTTATGGGATTAACATTTGCTAACGAAAAATCAGATTTCAATCCCAGACTAAAAGTCGAAATCTACAAAACGCTATGCCAGGCCACGTGGATTTTCGATAGCAAATGTAAAACCCATACGTTTAACTTCCTATTCTATCATTAAAGAAAATCAAAGCCAGCCTCTACTTCTTTGTGGTAGTGGCCGACGAGTCTCCGCCAGTGGTTTTCTTGCAGCTGCACTTACAGGATGCATCGCACTTGCACGACTGGCAACACTGGCTGGTGCTGCATTTACATGCTGAAAAGAAAGGCAATTAAAAAATGGGTAAGGGGCTGCAAGCTGTCAAACTCGAACGCGAGACAGAAGATGGAGGCACAGTGACTCCATATTCGTATTTTTATTAATTTTGGCAGGGAAATAAAAATACGCCAATAAAAATCATTTTTTAAATATCGCGGCGCCTACTTAATAAAAGGCTGGCAGCTACTTCGCACAACGTATCAGCCTCGGGATACGGCGGGGCATCGCTGCCAGCCTTTTTTAAAACAAGCTCTCATATTTATAATACCCTACATTTTGATATATATTTTGTATGAATAACTATTTTGGTTTGGACATAATTTTCATTTTTAAAGACAACGAAGAGGCATGTTTGCGATTTTTTTCTATAGAGTGAAGTTTATCCAATCGTGTATCGGTATTGATCGGTCCCTAAATAGATACCCCAAGATTGCTGTATATTTTTTTCATACGTTTAATTTTAGTAGTTAGTGCCATAGCCTCCATAGAAAAACTGTAAATCCGCGAGTACGAAGCCTTAATTCCCCATGACACCACCGCCCGGGGTGTAAATGAGACGTTGTTGCCCGCCTTGAGGAAGTCCGTATAGTCCCTATGACACCCAGGTGGGTAATTTTGGTGGTGTCTTTCATCATCAAACGGTGAATATTTCAATACACAATATTACCTATTGGTGGCGTATAGTACAATTTATTGTTTCGATTGATATAAATACAAACACGAACATTCAGTTCGTTTCCCAAGATCCTAACACACTAACCAAAACAAATGAAACCGCATGATATGTGAGACACTGTTGAAACGAATGCAGTTTCAAATAATACATAACAATTGAATTAATTTAAAAACAACTACTTTTGCTACGTCTAATTCATTGCTAGAAATAAATTTAAACATTGAGTATCAAAGTCTTTTATTAGAATCAGAATCATATCTCTTTAATTGCATCGTGTATATTTTTACACGTCAACATTTTCTATTTTACATGTACATCAAAGAGTATAATAGAGGAAAGTATACAAGGGGCCCCAATACGGTTAAAATTTTCGTAAGAAACTACCTTGGCCGAATGTAAAAAAATATTTAACTAGTAGATAGAGTTTTAGACGAGTCACACTAATGTAATCGAAAATAATTTTCAAAAATCGCTCTATAGTACTTTATGAAAAAAATCTCAACCTTAATAACTCTCCTGTACACTCGGTATTAGACCGTATACCAAACACCTTATGTCAAACAAATAGAGTAGGTACCTACCTATTATTAAAAACATTTGGTAAAATTAAAACGAAAACTCTCAAAGACTTACCGTCTCCGCAACCTCCACAAGGCATCTTTTAAAATTTATCAAAGTAATAAGTATTTCTCAAATGTAATGTATGCACTCTGGCACAGTCCGAATGTTATTGGCTTAACAACGGCACGGAACTGGACAATTTATAGTGCATACATACGTCGTCAGTAAACTACTCCATTGACCGATAAATTCATAAGTATAGGCATCTAAATGGTGCGTTTAAAAATGTTGTTAACGTTCAAACGTGAAGTTATTATGGTATTCATAAAATTCAATGTAAATATAATTTATCAAACAAATCCAGACGCGAGATAGAGTCTAGAATAGATGTGATCATCTAAATAGTGGATCGTTTTTACTACGAGGGTGAAACATTATTATAAATTCTTCTTTTTATGTTCAATAACAGTATTATCATCATTTCCAATTAATTAAAGTTATAATTTTCAAATATAAGTACTGTATTAATTATTATAAATTGATGTTTAAGAGTCAAAAGACAAAATACATTTTTTTGTTCACGAGGACGTTGGTCTATTCTTTATTTTCACCACCTCTATAATCAGAAGCACCAATGGTAGCAATTGGGAATAATTTTACATTGGATAAGTATAATTATACTTATATAATTTTTTTAACAAAATGTTTCTAAACGCACTTTCCATAGGACTCTATCTATACACTTGCGTACATTCAAACAGAAACATCCTCTGATCTCACAACAAATTCATAGCTTCATAATCACAAGAACTATAACGAACTTTCCTAACTAACACCGCAATGAATGTTTCTTCTTGCGATAGTTTCATTATGTTGGTAGAGAGTTAGTGCAAATGGTGGTATATTAGTGTCGTGCGCCTGATTGTTTTGTTTTGCACTCGATACAACGCGTACTTGTATTGACTTCCAACTATCGTAATGGTACTCAAATAAAAGTGATTAGCAGTTACCGATACCTATCAGTGATTGGTTGAATTCATCTCATTTGACCGCTCTGTAAAAACACTAACAAGTGGGGACTTGCAATATAGATAAGATAACTCTAGAGTCAGCGACTTAACCCGAGGATGTCAAAATGTATGAAATTTTCTCGGATTAAGTACCTACTTAACCCAGGGTTATCTTATCGCAATATTGCAAATTATATATGAATGAATAAATAAATAAATAAATAAATTGCAAGTCTCCCTTAGAATAGGACAATTATGATTCTTATTAGAAAGATACCTACCGAATATTTAGGTCGTTTAGAGATTTTTGGAGGGTGAGTTGCCACCTAAGCCGTACTTATAATATTCTTTATTAAGAACAAATTACTTCAATCAATAATAAGTTCTTGGATAAGTACCTACTTTTATCCTATTAGAATCGTAAAGAATCTCTGGTTAACCAGCAAAGGAATAGTTGCCGTGAGTCCATGGGTTCTCAGTTTTAAACAAGATTATTCATCACTCAGAGCACGAATTTTCATCATTCCTGTTTAGATATACTTACCTAAGAGAAATTATATTGTCTTGTTATCTAAGAATTAATTTTTTTCGTGAAGTCGACGTAATCTTACATACATGCAATGAAATGCAAATTAAAACCCAAAGATGATCACGACATGACAACGATGTCAATTATTTGGGTAATTTTAGATCTTCGAAAAGCATTTCACCGTGTGGCTTATATTATCTTTGCATTTAAACATAACACATAACATTTACAAGGAGCTGAAGATAATTATTAAGAGTCGTGTTTTCGATCGAACAAGTCCTGAAATACAGTATCTTCTTGTCTGAGTGCATTTATACAATGACGTTCCGGTATTCATCAGGGATCTAATTTGGGGCCGTTACTCTTCCTAATTATGATCATGCAAAATGAACTTTAAAAGCTTTAAAATCTAATCACAAAATGTAAATACTTTGTTGTTTTTTCGATTTACTAACTCAAATACAAAATGTATTTTAAAAGTCTTATATTAGAATAAACATAGTTGATGGCAATGACCCCGGGTTGTCGCAGGATGGGTCGCAGAACGTGAACCGATCGATGTCGGGGTAGATAGCAGAAGGTAGAGAGAAGAGATCAAAACAAATATGAAGGGTGTTCAGATGAGTTAGTGTAATTTGGTCATGAGGCTCATGACATGATACTTTGGTTGTCCAGCAATGGGACAGTCTTAGGTTAATAAAAAGATGGGTAGCTAATTAATAGAGCGCGTTTATCATAGCAAATTGATATGCACGGTTCTATGAAATAAAGGCCTAACCGGAACTATGACTACCTATCTGACTATCGTCATCATATTACCTACTTCCGAACAGGAAGTATCTTTAATTCTGAAAAACAACTACAAATGAATCATTCCACCTACACCTACAGCGTATCAGAGTATCATGGAACAACATTTTGTTATCTATCGATGATAAGACCGTACTAGGAATTATGCTTATTGATTGAAATGAAGTAAGTAGGTAGGACGATAGGTAATATAGTAGTATCATTACTCGCTATCATTGATTTTTCATTGGTATTTGTTAGTTTTGTGACTTGTTCTGGTTTTGAAATATATTATAAAACGTGAACAAAGCTCTTCAAGGTCGGTAGCGAACCAGCCACGAATTGCCCGGTGTTACATGTTTCTCCAGGTGACGATGACCGCTTACCATTACATTAAATAAGGTGGATCGTCTAATAATTGTCCTATAGCAGTTTATTCTGGAAACTTGACATACACAAGAGAACGTTAGTGATTTCAGTCTTACTGATTATTATAATATTATCGAGGGAATAAAATTATCACTTTAATAATTTTGTTATTTAATACTCGTGTTAATATGAAGATGGCGCTACGTTGATACGTTCACAAAAGTAAAGTAAATACGAAGCCCTAAAATAACTGAACCAACGTGGATTAGGACAAAGAATTTGGCGCACCTCGTTCCTATTTGCTATCTTATCATATCTCCAAAAGATAACGCCATATCAGCGAGCACACAACGTACTAACACTCCAGTCCTCGGCGACAACAGTTACATGCCTGTCGCTGCCAAAATATATAGCAATCTGATAAGCTACACCCCATATAATGTGACGCCGAAAAACAACTAAAAGTGATAATGGGTGCAAAAGTAAAATTAGCTTTAATAGTTCTCCTAGCTGTAAGTGTTTGTGTTAGAGGACAAGACGATATTATAAACGAAAACGAAAATAGTGTAAGTGAAGTAGTAGACAATACGATAGTGAATACAGATGATGCAGTGGCAACGGACGATGTTATAGAAGATGTGCCACCGGTAGAAGTAGTTTCAGAAACAGAACCTTTACAAATAAGGAGTGGGAAGTATCAGCTCCTAAATGATGGATTAGACGGTCAGGATCCCGTCAATTTGGACGCAGTCAACTTTGATGCAAATGGCGGTGGTGAAAGCGAGAGACAGTTGCTGATGCCGAGTACGACGTCACCTACGTATAACGAATATGGTGAGTTTGAAGATAGCTTTATACCTAATATGATTAGAACTAGAAGTCAAGAAAACTTAAAACTGAGATGCGTAGCGTATTTGTGGGGAATGAGTCACTGAGAGGACGCATTGGATCATGACTAGATCCTTACTTAACTACGTAGACAAAACAAACTATTCTTTAAAGATCGTTGACATATGGGTGATTGTACTGTAACTAATACCAGCGAAGAGCATAAAATGCAAATTCTCAGTTTGTTACTGTGATAATAATTTATAAACAAGAATAGTAAGGTGCTATTACTTAGTTAAGAAGTATCACTAACCCTAAAAAACAAAGTAGTATAAAAGTAAATCAGGTTACAAATTATAGTCACTTTATCATAAATTATTTAGTAACTGACGATAAAGGCCACACCTTAGCGCCTATAAAACGACAAAGTAAAGAAGCATGCCCAAATTTAGGCTACCATTCAACTCGAACCACATTTTTATCTAGGATAGTTTATACAGCAAACTTTAGCGCAACCAATTAACTGAAGATAAGGGCTCCGTCCTTTATCATGACTGCAGATAAACATAAAGTACATATTACAAAATTTTACAAGAGTTAAAATAAGCATGATTTCATCTCGCAGTTTGCTAATGGATCTAAGTTTTTGGGTCACATCATATGACATGGTATGGAATGAAACAACTTCGAAGGTAGTTGGAATGCATAGCTACGAACAAACACTTATGCTAAAGCTGATACTAGGCAACCACATTAAAGACAAACTAGGATATTTGTATTTTACGAAGAAATGGAAATTGTAGGAAAAACTGAAGATATGCATAGTATTCCTAATTAACTATAAAAATCAACGTACTTAAACCAAACGGAATTAAACAATATTTGCAATCCTTTTGATGACGTATTGACAATAGAACAAAACCCAATTCCGGCTGTAAAGATTTTTGAAAACGTGTTTCATGGCAGATAATAATATGTGTCATGGTTAGATGGGTTAGCTTACAAGGAATGCTTCATTAATCACGCTGTTATCTAAGGCAAACAAATGTGAGTAGTATTGCGTTACTGTACTGCAATTACTTGGTTTACTCATCGTCATCGTAAAGCAAATTGAAATTGTGAATGAAATCATCCTAAGATCAGAACCAAAGTTTCAACATAATGTCGTCAATAATTATTAAAACAGTTATCACGCTGAAGCTTTCGAAGATTAACTTATAAAGGTAGGACAAAATGAATCATTCTATTGAAGTTTCCGTTTCGATTTCCATCAATTTAAAAGTGAAGAAACTATAGGTAGACACGAACTGAAGATATACTGGGAGTAATGGCTAATAGCAGCTAGTAGTGTAATAAATCTACATACATAAATAAATAAAAATCTGAATACTGAAACATTACAAACGAACTTGAAATAAAAGATTATTTATTTATCGAAAGGTATGAAACAAAGAGGCTATGTAAGGTGTTTGCCACTGACATCACCTATTAGGGGAATCGCTTAACTGTCTGATATAAAGCTGATAGCTTATCCTTATCAGAGCTGAACGTCGATATTGTGGTATATTGAACGCCTGCCAATGTAGAAATTTCTCTGGGAAATGCCAATGTACTTATTAAATGTACTTGTTACTTAGGTAATAATAAGAATATGGTTTCAGTCTGGTTTCATGGACATTTTTATTGGTTTGCGTTGAGAATATGAAGCATTTGTTTCCGTGTTCAGAATTATTAAGTCTACAACTGTGTGTACCTCAGAATGTTCAGTACAACAGAGATAATCTTTCAATGAGCGAGCACTGTTTGCCGGTGAATGTGATATTTATACACAATTTCAATGTTATGTTAATTTCTTCCCTTAACACAAACCAATTAAGGCATCTTCAACATCTTCAGTTGGGAAGCTTATATTCCTCGTAGTTAATTTTAGATACAGACATGACTCTTCCCAAATCATTGTATAGTATAATGTACCTACTAGGCCACACCGTCACTATAATAATGTTTGTGTAGCTCACATCGACGGTCGAGTACTCCCATCAATAACATATCGCAACAATGGCCAACCCTACGTCATCACCAATCAGAGGCTCCAGCAAATCAGAGGCAACTTCCTCTACTGGTTCTACGACCTGGGCGGATCAGAGAACATTGGTGACTATCAGAGAGACATCCATGCATCCACGCCACAGGTCCATAAGAATTTCAACTTCCAGCTCCCGTTCTTTGGCTTCAGGTTCAATTATACCAGGGTAAGTGATGCTGCTGTCTTTAAAATCCTCGATAACTTTAAGACTTATTTTAACATATTTCATTGTTTATCACAAAATTCCAATATATTATAGTCAGTTGTTATTCGCCTCATATTACGAAAAACAGATTTAAAGAAGGTATGTTTGAAGAAGACTTAAATCGACTTTATCTTTACCTACTACTAACTGAACATTTCTTTCCAGTTGTCAATGAATGGCTACATCTACTTCAGTGACCCGCCAGACCACTACACCTATCCCCTCACCTTTCCAACTCGAGACTGGCCGCAAGTGAACGATCCCTCCTTCATCGGCATCTTCTTCAGCAAGTGCCGTATCGGCAGACAGAGGCCTGAGGACCCGGACCAGAGAAGTCCTGGTGTTTACTTTAGACTAGACAGGGACTTGCAAGTAAGTAGCGGACCTATATATTTAATAGTTCACAACATTTTTAATGAATCTGAATCTGTCCATCAAATTATCCTTCTTCATCTAAAACTTGTCCTCTCTTTTAGACCCGTACTGACCAGCTGGGTGTGGAGATGCGTGAACGTGTAACCTGGGATATCCGTGAAGGTGTAATTGGATCTGAAGCATTCTTCCCAAAGCACGTCGTCACGATCACTTGGAAAAACATGTCGTTTGCTGGTGGCATTGACAACTCTCTATTTATGGTATTTTATAAACCTCTTCTAGAATGGACCTTAAAGGTCCTTATTATCATGGTATTTATTATCATGGAGATCAAATGATGCAAAATGTTTCATATTTTTCAGACGAATACATTCCAAATGGTGTTAGCGACAGATGAAGTCTTCACATATGCCATTTATAACTACCTCGAAATCAACTGGAGTTCACACACTGAGGCTGGTGGTGATACCACTACGGGAGAAGGTGGTGTGCCGGCTTATGTAAGTATTCCTTAACAAATTGTGAGATGGAAATCTTCCATGGTATTTGTTTTTATTGATGATAAACAAGAATAGCTAAATAAATGAAATGCAACTTTTTAGATCGGATTCAACGCAGGAAACGGTACCAGAAGCTACGAATACAAGCCATATTCCCAAGCCTCTGTGCTAAGAGATTTGACAGGAAGAGGATGGGCAAACGGTTTCCCAGGACGACATATATTTAGGATAGACGAGAAAATACTTATGGGCACTTGCAATAAGGATATTGGTTAGTATCGAGGAACGTGTTAGAAAACCTATTAACTTCTGATATAACGTAACTAAATTCACTGTGTCATTTGTAGATGGTGCAAATCTGCCATTGATGTTCGCTCCGGAGAGTGGCAACATGCTTGGTGGTACCGTGGTTAACATCACTGGACCTTGCTTTAGGCCAGATGACAGAATTTCCTGCCGATTTGACACGGAATCCGTCATCGGAGCCGTGGTGGATGTCAACAGGGCTGTTTGTGTGCAACCGCGATTCTATCACAACGGTTACGCTAGGTTCGAAATCGCCATCAACAATGAACCTTACAAATGGAAGGGAAAATTCTTTGTTGGTAAGTGTTTTGAATTGAATGAAAATGATTAGGTATGTTGCCAAAACATTCTAACAAAAGATATGTCTTCACAGAAACACCAGCCACAGCAACAGAAAAGATCTTCTTCACCGATAATGCAGTTCATGAACGGTATCCTCCAGAGATCAGAATAACTTGGGACCAATACAATTTGACCGGTAACTTCAACGCCCAGCTACAGATCAGCTTGTGGGGCTACAAGGAGGTCACTATTAGACCGCAGTTGGAATTCATTGATATGATTGAAGTAGGCGTTGCAAACAGCGGGGAGTACATTATAAATCCACAGAACTTCAGGAACAGAGAGAATATCATGCATAATGACATGCAGTTTGGTTTCCTTCAAATGAACTTGACCACTCCTGAAGTTTACAAAGGGGTGTCCATATCTCCGTAAGTATTCTGAGCAATCTTTTGGTCTATTAGCGTATCCAAATTACAGAAATCAAACGACCTGTGGTACATGATTTTGCATTTTGTGGTTGTCCATCGATTTTACGACGCAATTTATTTTTACAGAATTCTCTGGAGTCGCCCAATTCCACTTGCATGGTACTTTGCTCCTCAATGGGAAAGGCTTCACGGACGGCGCTGGTCTCAGGCTTTGTGTAATAACTGGCTCCGAACGGATCGTTTCCTCAAGAACTTTGCAGCGCAGGTGTGGGTGTGTCCTTGCACAATGGAGCATGCATTGCTGGATAAAGGCAGGTTCATGCCTGATGTGGCTTGCGACAAAGATCTCAACCCAACCTGTAAATATCATTGGGGAAGTTTACATTGCGTCAGGAGTGGTTCTCCAAGGTAATTCAAAATTTAAATCACAATATCCTTGAAACCTATCATTTACTGCCAATTCATTTTCCATCATATTATGAAACGTCTGCGTTAGATTCACTTTCCAAATAATTTATTTCAGTGCCGAGGGCTCAGGACAGCAATGTTGCTACGACAAGAACGGTTTCCTCATGTTGTCTTATGATCAGATGTGGGGTTCCCGTCCTCAGCGTTCTCATGACTTTGGGTTCACTCCTTACAACGAGGCCAACAAGGTAATTTTCTTTTTCTAGCAATTAGTAGCTAATTCTCTCCGTTACCGTTTACTCAGAGTTGTAATGTTTTTACGTTTTAACAGGTCCCTTCGTTGTCCAATTGGTTCCATGATATGATTCCATTCTACCAGTGCTGCATGTGGCAGGAAGAACAGGCTGTCGGTTGTGAAACTTTCAGGTATGCTCAATAACTATGTTACCTAAATTTGTTTTATAAACGTCTATCTCTGGTTTTCAGTTTCTAATCAAAATTGTGTCAACAGGTTCGAACGTCGTCCTTCACAAGATTGCGTGGCCTATCAGTCACCAGGAGTTGCAGGCATATTCGGCGATCCTCACATTATTACATTCGATGACCTTCAGTACACTTTCAACGGCAAAGGTAAATGTTATAGAGATGAAGACCATGGGTTTAATAAAACTCAGGTTGCGGGTAAACGTTGGGGCTTGTAGGTTGTGACTTCATTGCTAATATTATATCCTGTAATTTCCTTGTCCAGGTGAATATGTCTTGGTGAGAGTGGACCATCCGCAATTAAGACTGGACGTCCAGGGTCGATTCGAACAGGTGTCGAGGAACATCCACGGAGCTGTCAACGCTACCCACCTCACGTCCGTCGTCGCAGCGTCTAACAACTCCGTTCCTATCGAGGTAAAGAACAATAACATCCAATTTCTTTGGATATTGTGTTTTTTCGCTAGTAACTAATGGTGACATGATTTTCCTCTTTGTCCTCACAGGTCCGTCTTCGCCCAGAACACTCTCAATGGAGATACAGGCTGGATGTATTCGCTGACAACAAACGGGTATATTTCGATCGACCTGCTCTTAGAGTGCAGTACTTCCCAGGTAATTTATTATTCTGCAGCCGTTCTCAAAACGATGAAATCATACCATGTCATGGCGCGCCGAACAGAGACGCCGCTATACCAACGCAATAGCACTGTCCCTGTCACGCACGATATGACATGGTATATTTGATCGTTTTGAGAACCATAATAGAGGCTTTTTAACGTTCACATCGCATTATTTCTTCTTCCAACTCTGCCTTGAACTATGAAAATAAAAGATATGATAAACCTCATAGAAGAACTGTTACTTGATCTTCTGCGTGTTTCGTAACAGGTGTGACAGTATACCAGCCCATGTACCTCCTTAACCAATCGGAAATCGTCATCATGTTTTCATCTGGAGCCGGTGTGGAGGTTATCGAGAATAAAGGCTTCATGTCTGCTAGAGTCTACTTACCTTGGACGTATATGGTGAGTTTTGAACTTATAGTCAGATTGTTATAATCCTATAATATTGAGATTTTCTTACATTTCAAGATATGTCCTTGGTTATTTCATGAGGCCATTATAATACTCGTATGTTTGTTGAGCTCATCGAAAACAAATACATCTAATTCATCTACATCTTCATCAATTAATTCAGTGACAATGTTATTGTGAATTTAATGAAAAGCAACTGAAAGGTGCGAGTGGTTCTTATCATGTCATGTCAAAGTAAAAGACCTTACTTACGTCATTTGTTAAGGAAATATGTAAAAACGAAACCCTTAAGTAGAAACTCTGGGGGTGTAGTATAGGCCTTTTTCAACGTTCTCGAAATCCACGTTATTTTCAGAATAAAACTCGAGGGCTGTTCGGCAATTGGTCTTTGGACGTAAACGATGACTTCACACGACCTGATGGTACTATAACAGGGGTCGACCTGAATAACTTCCAATCAGCGCATAGGGACTTCGCACAGCATTGTAAGTAATAAAATATAATACAGCTATACAACCCTGATGAACCCCCAAATAAACTACCACTTGTTTATAATTATATCCAAGTTTAGACGAAATTAAATTAACATTCAGTAAGTCATCAAAATACACATCTTACCAAATTCATTACACATTCTATCCAAAGCTCAAAATTTTTGGAATAATATTTTTTTCATGAGTGATATTACCATTAGGTAATAGAAATGCAGTTAAAGGTATACAGGTTGTTAAAGTAATAACCGAAGTATGAATAATAAAACAGAATTGGGAGTTCGGGACGAGTCTATGTTGGTCCCTTAATTTCGACTACTTAAACTTAAAATTAAACAACTTTGAATTCCTAAAAACTTGTGTGAATAGTAAAAATTCTTCTGTACTTTCATGGCCATAGTTTACCACGTCTCCATTGTCTCCAGGGCAATTGTCGGATCGAGAGCAGCGTGACATAGGCGTGGCCCTATTCACTAGAGAATACGGTCGAACAGCAGCGTATTACAACGACAATAACTTCATTCCGAACTTCATCCGGGAGCCCGTGGACTTCCTTCCAACGAACCGGTCCTTCGACGTGCAGAGAGCCATAGACCTGTGCCAGGACTCCTACCAGTGCCGATACGACTACGGCATGACCTTGAATAGGGACATGGCTGAGTTCACCAAGAACTATTTGTCTTCTATCGTAAGTATTTTAACGTTACTCGTCTATTGATAATCATATTGAAGAAGACATAAAATTGCGAATAAGCTGCGGACTATGCCTGATGAATTTGCCTGTTTTCCATATTTACGTATTATGTAGAATTAATCATCCCACAATTAATTATAAACAAAGTATTAAACAAGCTCGCATAAGAACATTTTCCCACAGTTTGAATAAGCGTAGGGTAGGTCCTACCTATTAGGGATCTGTAATAGAAACCGTAAATTTTTCAATAACTTTAAATAAATATAGATACTTAGCTAACTTTTCAATCTAATGCCGTGGCGAAATATATATTTAAGAAAAATCGAAATTTAGATTGCATACTTAGCTACTAATCCAAAGGATGTAGGTAAGTAAGTTAATTATATTATTGGCCTGAAGCATTTTTTTTATAAATGGATCAATCAGTTGATAATAAGTCTAAAATCTGGACTTATTTGTAGGATTTTACTGCATCCACCTTTGTTACGGAACCAGACGCTAATTTAACGGTTTTTTGTACTGAAAATATACGCATAGTGTCAATGGTCGCATGCGTTTGTGTCTCGCTTGTCGCGCATCAACTTTATTGTTATTTTAATTGGATAGGCATAATGCATCGGCCAAGGCCTCGTTGCAAGGAACCTTTTATGGCGAAATAATCCGCAGTCTCTCTTTAGTAGCCGTGAAGACCATTTCATTCAGGATTTTCCCGTAATTATTTATTTCTGGTCATTTTAATATTCTTTCGATGTTTCGAAACCGAAGCGTTATTTTCCAAGCAAAAGATAATATTTTACAAGTCAACAAGGCTCTTCAATTTTGTAATATATATTCTTGATATAAAGAACCCTGATCTTCAGCCTATATTATGTACATGTCTCTTAGGAAGTCATCGACTGATAAGCACTTTCCATAGCTACCACAGAACCCCGCTCAATTTATTTAGTTTCCATTTTTATGCATTTTATTTTAATAATTGTTGTCTTACCCATAGACGAATATCAAGGAGCAGAACTCGCATCGTGTTATCAGTTGCGGTATTCTGGAGACCCCTCGCTTTGGTCGCAAGAGCAACTTCTTCTTCACCCCTGGAAATACGGTAAGACATTACTCTACAAGAAGCAGTGTCTTCCAGGACCAATATTCCTAATTCTTCTAGAATATTTGCCAAATCCAAATATTATTTCGATCGAACAGAGTCGAACGATTACTTCACCATTATAAGCTAGCATATGGCTAGCATGACGAAGTTAACTGGGGGTCGGGTCAGCTCAGAACTGGTTACGTAATCATTCGATCCATATTGGAGGGCCGCTCATCCTTACACCTAACTTATAGTCCTCTGGCTCGGTGTACACTAAAATGCATTGCCGTTCTGGTATCATTAACAAATTGCCAGTAAATTGGCGTTCCGTTAAATGTCTTTAATTGCATGAATTAACCCTTTACTTTTATTAAATCTGAGTGTTTCAGAATCACCTAAAGCAACTTTTACTGCTGTTTCTGATTCATAATTCTGTCTTACCAGGTAAAATTCGAATGTAACACAGACTTCATTCGAATCGGTGACAGTCGAAGAACTTGCGAAGATAACGGACAGTGGAATCTGCCCGACTATGGATACACAGAGTGCCTACGTAAGTACCCATTTGACGATACTTGAACCTTGTTCCAGAGATATCCAATTTATATGACCAACATCGACCTATTAAAGAACAACTGATTGTTTGTTCTGTAAATTGAACTGCATCAATGATTCTCGATCAATATTATCGGTATTGGTACAGCATATACCTACCTACCAAGAAGCTTATAGGCACAGGAGATTTCACAAAACACGAATAAAGTGTTGAGTAATTTGTTTATTGCATAAATCGACGCATCGCCTATGCTGAAGATGTATCTGAAATTAGTTTGTCGATAATTCAATTAACAGAGATATTCATGATAGCATGGTGCAGAGGGTGTTACAATTACAATGTTAAAGGTACAATCTCCAGGGTAGAAGCTTCTCGGTATAGACATCCAACAAAAATACATCATAAAGTCTATAAAATATTAAACTAGGGTTGACTAAGATCCTTGCCTCAAGGTCCTTAAGGCCACTGAGCGTATTAGCAGTCGCAGATCCAGACCATCAGAGACATGTGGGGCTATTACGGTTCTCAAAACGATCAAATCATGTCATAGCGAGCGTGACAGGGACAGTGTTATTACAGGAATAGCGGCGTCTCTTTTCATGGTATGAATGATTTCATCGTTTTGAGAACGGTAATAAGGAGGCTGATCCCCACCAAAATGTCGGTCTAATTCCACGCATGTTAGTGGCATTTTCATATATCCTCGAAGTCTGTATCCGCGTTTGTTAAAATTACTGTGAAATTGTCCTGCAGTAGCTCGGTAATTCAACCGAACTCTTCCACAAAAACATATTACTCGTATATTAAGATTTCCATCTCTTATATCCAGGTAATCAGGAGTACTCGCAACGCACCTTGTTTATGACATGGGGTGTCATAATGGCAGTTATTATACCGCTGAGCCTTCTAATTTGTCTACTCTGGTTCTGGTGCTGGCATAAGCCGAGAGAAGAAGGCAAAGAAGGCTTCCGTTTCCAAAACTATCCGCGATCGAAGTCCGCTTCCCGTCTTAATCTTAGATCAGCATCAATGGGAAATATTACCGATACGTTGAAGTCTTCCACGTTGCGTAGCCAGGACTCAGAGGAAAAGAAAAAAATACCCGACAGTCCCGTGGAAGAAACGCCAATTACTAAAACTAATGTCATTACTAGAGCAGCTCCTCTTCCGCCCTCTCCGCAAGACGGCGAGGGCTCAGGTCTAGGGTATCCAGACTCCACCAAGAGTGATTCAGGTAAATCAGACAAGTCTAGCCTAAAAAAGCGTCGTGCGTACGATAAGACCTATCGAACTCACGAACCTTTACCTAATGCTCCGGAAGTTGAGTTCCCTGAAAAGCTCTGGGATTTATCTGAAGAAGATCTGTTGTCCTTAACTTCCCCATCTGATACAGAATCTAATCGCGATTCCACTCTGACTCGTCCGGCCAAGGACATTGAATATATCAGCAAGCCTCGGCAAACTGGTCGTCACGCTTTGAACAGCGACTCTGGTTATTCCACGAAAGGATCCGAGGACCCCTATGGTCAGAAATACGAGAGCCAATACAGTCCTATATCGTCCCATTATTCTCCGACGTATTCCGATATCTACTCGCCCCCTATCAGTCCAACTTCTGACATCAGTCCGAGGACAACGTACACAACTGGATTGCCTGAGCCCCCGAAGAGTGCTCCAGTTGATCAGATAAAAACCTTCACACTTCCCCCACAAAGAGGGAAGTCTCAAGAGACGTTGATTGACCCACCAGTTGCTGAAATGCCAACTTTCAGCAGTCGCTCAACCATGGTTTAGAAACCTTGCCTTTAGAATTACTTCCCACCGTTTATTAAGCTGGTGGTTCAAGAATCATTTATAGAGATCATAATAATTTTTAAGTAAGTAGATTAGGATATAGAAAAATCACTGCCCAATAGGATGACAAAGTATTACGAATTAGTACAGGGCATTATGTTTGTAAGCTGCACGACATGTATTTTAGTAGTAAGATGCACAATGTAGGAGATTTTATACAGTATTGGTGATTTTCCCAATTGATGTTGTTATTTTTTGTAATAGTTTATTCAATGTTTCTATTTATATTTATAGTTTTATGTAAAAGGTTATAAAATAAATGATAAATTAATGCCAAAAACGATGGTCACGGTTAGAGGAAATTTCTGTTCCGGACGCGGTATAATAGCTTCCATAATGACTGCTAATTTTCGTTTTCTGGGGTTCCATGCCCGAAAGGGTTTTGGGTCCTGTCGTTGCGTTTACAAATAAGAAAGCAAGGAATAACCCCCACGTTCCGGTGGAATAGAAATTTTCTCAATGTCGTGATTATTTTCATTTTTCTCCCCCACCCATGAGCGGTTATTGCTTGCTTTCTTATCTAGAGTACACAAAGAATTGAGGTCGAACTAAACTGATGAACAGGTGAGTACCATGGTTTTTTATTTGCTGTTTATAGATAAAAGATTGCGGTTGCGATTACGGGCACTGATAATGGTTTTATATCTCTATATACTACTCTGGGTACTACGCAGATAGGCGCAATCGTTAGAATTGAATTACACTTTTAAAAATATCACTTCTCAGCTGTAACAATAGTTTAGTATCAAATTACGTAGGTACATAGGTATGTGCTTCTCACAGAAACTAACTTTAATTGTGAAAACGTAGATCCTACCTCACATTTATTTTTTGGTACTGTAACGAATAACTACCTACCAGAGATTTTTACAAAGGAAAAGACCACAGTAAACTTGATGTGATAAAACATATTCTGAATTTCATTTTTGGTAAAAATTTGATAAAAATCTGTGGTAACTTATAGTTATCCGTTTCAGTAAGTACGGACAACAGCAGATCAGAGTACTATTTTAAATCTTACGACGCAGATAATAAGAACGGTCCAAAATGTTACACTTGAATCTGCTGTTGTTAGCTATACCTACCTACATTATAGAAAGACAAATAGCTATAATGAAAGTTATTTTAGATAGGCAGATCTCTCCCTATCTCCTCAGAGAACTCTCCCTATCTCCTCAGAGAACTCTCCCAGTCTTAAAGGTATCAAAAACACGCAGACGCAGACCAAGAGTGTGTGTTTCTATTGTGGCCGGCAAATCTAAGTTCAAACCTAAACGCGCTCATACAAATTTGGTCATGAGCCTTTAGAAAAAAACAAAGTAGGGGAAAAATCAGAAAATTTCTAATGTCGGTTAATTGGACTTGGGTTCGGGTAGTTCACGATTGATGTCGCTACCGTCCCTGACGCATATGAATAGATCCGAGTCACGGTATTTATTTATTAATCTAACTCCTACTAACCTGCAGGCCAGCAGGAGTACTCTTCCCGTACCCTGGGCGCGACTTGGGGCATCATCAGCGCCATCATGGTGCCCATCGTCATCGTGCTCATATGCATCGGCTGGAGGATCCTCAAGAGGAAGAAGGAAGAAGAAAAGGAGGAGGACGAATACTTGACTGTCAAGTAAGTTTTTGACAGTGTTTAATAAACAGCTGTCAAAATGTCTAAATACTTTCGTCTCAGCCTCAGCCAAAATCCGCGTTATCGCGCCACAATTTCACGCCAATAGTGTAGCGGTTTTTTAGATTCTGAATCTATCCTAAATGAATACGATAAATTACCGAAATGGCTGAAAATACTGTGACAAAACTATAGCGAGACAAAAAGTTGTGGTGAACTCTTATGGCTACATTTGTAGGTACGAACAACAGCAGGTCAATGGTAATGCTTGCTTACAGTACGATTTCAACTCTTACGACCCAGATAATAAGAACGGTCCAAAGTCCAAAATGTTACACTTGATCTGCTTTGATGTGTCATCCTTCTCAAACTAATTTCTTATCGTCGTATTCAAAGTAATAGAATAACCACATTGCGGACCGCCACAGATTCGACATATTGTTTCTTAAACAACGTCGTGGCTTCAAGGATAAAAGTTAATACGCCTCTTCTTTTGCACAGGACCCGAGCCATCGACCCAGACGAATCGACGAAGACCGATGAAGACAGCATACCGTACAAGAAAGAACTCAACCAAGACAGCCCCGAGCCGACGGATCCTGTGAAAGTGACAGAAAGCCCCATTCAGAACGAAGAGTCTGTCTACGGTCTGCCATACCCACCCTTTGACCCAAACCAGACCCAGCAGGACTATGGTCAGCAGCAACCTCAAGCGTTCAGTCACAATGAACCACACGATTACGATCAGGGATTACCTGAACCGTATGATCCAAATCAAGCTAATGTATACGATCCAGCCCAATCCCCAACATATGACCCAACCCAACCCCAGATGCCCCAGGTCTATGACCCAAATAGATCGCAAACCCAACCGTCGCATTCTAAACAGTGGACGGGTGAAACAGAAATTAATTAAGGTTTAGTGGGTAGTAAAAGAAAAATATTAAGTAAACATAGTTTGTGATTGTTACAGTACAATTTTTAAAAGGAAACCAAATACATTGTTCAGGGTATATGAAGAAAGAGTTTGATAAGAATTCGATGCATATTTATATCAATTTAATACTGAAAATAATATTTTTACTTTTACACGTTTGAATGTTCTAGGTAATTAGATTAGTGTGTAGGTACTCTTAATAAGTACATAAATACACTTAATAATAATTATATTTTTTATGAATAAAGCGTAAGTTATGAAAAGTTATATTTGTTCATCGATAAAGATAAATTAAATTAATAAATGACAATCCCACCACTGATGATAAAAAAATATAACATGACAAAACACAACTAATTTTAAGTTAACAAAACCGTTCCACCTGTTTCGGATTGAATTTATTTTTTGGAACTTATAATAATTGTGCCATTTCAAGACTTTTTTATGAATGTGTGTTGTACTTGTATCCTAATCTTTATTATTGGCTTATGTCTTTTATTTTGTTTGATTGTAATATTAAAGCTTAATTAGATTAATAATTGTGCGTTATTTCCTTTTTTATTCTTTCGAATCTTCATCAACCTATTCATCCTAACTGATTGTCAAATAAGAGATTTGCTCTATATATAAATTATTAAATTGATATCGTTGCATATCAAATTATAAATCTTTATTTCATTGAGTAATTAATACTACGTTTTATTTACAAATAATTTAGTTGCAAATCGTTCATCATATTGTGCTGAACTGGCTTGTACCCGGAGCCTAAAACTTAAAAAAGATTTGGCCAAAAATAAGGTAACCAAACTAGATACGTTGATTGAATGAATTAAAAAAACCGTCGGCTTTTTGAAAATGGCGGGAAACGACGGTTGCGAAATTATTTAATAATTTTCAGTTTAATGTCTACAGTGAGTGTTTTGTGTTTAATATCACGTTAAATTAATCAGTAAATGTTCGCGAATGACAGTATGGTGAAGTTATTGGAGAATTCAAGCAGGATCTGAAGTTTGGCGCCATGGTCAAGATTCCCACTACGAGCTCGGGAGTGAACGTGACTGTCGAGCTGCTTCGTCCACAGTGATTGACGCTACGGCGACTCCCCTGGTCAATGGGAGGAAGATAGAACACTATTATACATTGAATTTTCTGTAACATGACATTGGCAAATGACGAACTGTCGAGTCCATTAATAAAATAAATAAATAAATAAAAAAACCGTCAAATGTCAAATTAAAAAATGGTTGGATTGGTGTTTTTTTAGAAAATCCATGGAAAATTGAATTATTTATATGTTGGTGAATTGGTTAACATTTTCAAATTTAACTAGTATTTAGAGCAGGCACCCAGTATCTAAATTACATACCCAACTCCAAGATTTCTTTCCAAATTTGTGTTTTATTTTGAAAGTATGTATCCACATGGTAAAAGTTATTATTTATGTATTTCTCCTTAATTTACATCAAATATTATATCAGAATATATTACTACAACCCTTCATTAATTACTTGACCCAACCGTACAAAATAATTTTATGTAATAATCGTTGAATTTCACATACAAAAATGTTTCTAGTATTTACCCAAAAATACAATTATTACCCCAATAATTACATAATTATAATGTAAATCGATGCCAAAACTCATGACAAAGTATGCTAAAACCTAATAAATACATGTAACCGTAATTATGAAAAAGTAACAAAAATGAATATCCGGACGAAGAATGTTCTGTCCTGCCTGTTCCGTCGACCCTGGCTAGGGATGCCCTTTGGAATATGGGTGGTGGTGTCCGTGGTATACTACTGGTGGCTGATATCACGCATCAGTGTCCTGGAGACACAGAACAAAGTGTTTAAAACGCAGCTAAGACTGTCACAGAGTGTCATGAGACAAATGTCTGTCGATTCTCTGACAACTTACCAAGTGCCTGAAGTGAGTAATTTTATAATTTTTCTAAGTTATTCCACAGCTTCAGACCTAGCCAGATCTAGCCTGGTGGAGAGTATAATCAAAATAATTGTACAAGTTCTGCAATGTGGTAGCCACCTCCAAGTGTTGCAATACTTGCCATAATTCCTGTTTGTTTGTTAGTGTAGGTACAGTCAAGACAGAGATAAGTATACAGGGGGCCCAATATGGTTCATATTTTCTCAAGAACTACTGGACCGATTTTAATAATTATTTTATAGTTACATAGTTTTACCTTTGTTTTGTTTGTTTTGAAAATATCTTTATTTCGTAATATATATCATAGTTTTAACTGTTACCTATCTAAAAATAAAAGAATTTTTACAATCGGTCAAGTAGTTTTTAGAAAATTTCGACTTTAAAAACTCTCTTGTACACCTTTCCTTTTACCTAACACTACAAAAATATGCAGTTTCGTATTAAGGCTGACTTATCCGGCCCAGGGGATTCTTCCTTGTGTGGTTGATAACAATATGAGTATGAACTGTTTAAATCCATAGAGTAGGTACTATGTAAGTATAGATAATTCTACAAGACATAATCTTTCGTAATAATGAGGATAGAATAGAAGATTTTTGTCGAATTGACACCCAGTGTCATCTGACCACTATTGGGTGTGCTTAGTGAGGAGAAGCAGTTACCGGGCCATAGCCCTTCTCCCGTTTACAACAGATGGTCTCTTATCAGCATTCTTGCAACAAATCGTTTGTAAGTTTTTTTTATATAATTTGGTATGGTGTTTTAGATTCCAGACATGGCGGGCACTTTATGCGAGACTATTCACATCTCCTTGGTATGCATGGGCAAGTGTACCCGGCAGATCACTCCCATGTTGAAGTCTCTACTGCATCACCGACAGAACCCACTGCATTTCCATCTCGTCGTTGACAGCATATCTGATCACACTATTAGTGGACTGTTTGATACATGGGATTTGCCTGACGGTGAGTATCTTCTCTGAGTATTGACAGACTGCCTTGGCAACACTGACTGCCTTTAAAATCAAGGAAAATATCTTTTGACCAGAAGTCCCCAGCCTTTAATGTCTGGTTACTGTATTTATGATAGCCCTCAGTGTATATGAGAACTGTCCTGAATGAGCACAGTAGATAATAAAGCAATCACATGGCAAAGGAACATTTTGCCATTGTGAGCTACATTTTCATATGCTGTGACAGCTGACGACTCCTAACAAATAAATGATTATCAAATTAAATAGCCTAAAATAGTGATTATACCCCAAAGAATTAAAAAAAATCATACAACTTATTTCTGAAGATTACCATATGTATAATCAAAGAAGTGTTGCTATGATGAATGGAATTGTTAATTTTAATAACAAAATTAACAAACATTTTCTATTAACTTGTCAATATCAAAACCGTCATTTAAAATTCTTCCTAACATAATAATATGCGGAGATCTCTATCAGCCAACTTTAGGTTATCCAGACTAGATTAGGTGGTACATTGTTATTGTGAGAGTTATTTACATTTTCCGATACTAATATTATTGTAATTGTTTCAGTAAAATACACATGTTACAATGCAGAAAATCACCTCAATGACGTGCGGTGGATACCAAACAGCCACTATTCTGGCATCTACGCGTTCGTCAAGCTGTTGTTTACAGACATACTGCCGACATCACTTGATAAAGTTATAGTTTTAGACTCTGATCTAACATTCATGTGTGACATTGCTGAGCTGTGGGCTTTGTTTAGAAATATGACTGAGGAACAGGTGTGTACCTAATACCTATTTAACATTTGAATTACATTTCATAACTCAATATTTTCCCTTATTTAAATACAAGTACCTAATTTGTGAATGAGGTACTAACCTAATTAGTTAATTTTGTGAATATTTTTTATTGCTAGAAATTGCCTGGATCTGGCCTATTACTATTGCCTGTCCTGGATTATATAGCCTATTGCTACTAAGGACAATTATTACTATAACATATTAGAAACAGATTTTTCATTCAAATAGTTAAGCTAGTAAACTGTCCCTCTTCTGGACCAAAAAAATGTAAATAATGCTTTATTTGTTGAGCAATAAAATGTATTAAAATAAAATCCATAATGTTAGCATTTCTGTCCTGCTTTTTCTAATTTTAAGCTATACTTTCGAAAAGTACCTATCTAGTGGCATCTTTTGATGTAATTTTAATGAAAAGAGAGACCTGTCAGATTTATGTAATTTTAATAATGCATGCCGAAATCAATACCACTTGCACTAGGCACTTTAACAGATTTGACAGTAGCAGTATTCAACGAAGAGACACGACAAATCAAATCGATTTATTGCTTCATGTGGTACATACAACTTAAATAAGAATAGAATGATTTACACAAATACTTTAAACACTTCATATTTATTATTATCTTCATATATTTGTTATTTTTCAGCTTATAGGCCTAGTAGAAAACGAAAGTAACTGGTACTACGATACAGCAAACCGATGGCCTGCTCTTGGCCGAGGTTACAATACCGGAGTAATGTTACTAGACCTCCACAAAATACGCACAACCACCCACTGGACTAACTTATGGAACGAAGCGGTGAACGAGAACATAGATAGACTGAAACGGACCACTCTGGCAGATCAGGATGTCATTAATGCTGTGATAAAGAAACATCCACATATAGTGTATAATATTAGTTGTCAATATAATGTGCAAATGTCGACGAAGACGTTGGCTAAGAATTGTTACGGGGAGGATAGAAATAATGTTAAGGTAAGCCTATTATTTTATTTGGGGAACTTACAGCTTATGTACAGAGGAACACTCATTTGAGTCGTACTGGCCTGAGCTGGCTAAAGCAATGGACCGTGACATTAGTAAATAAGTAAGTGCGGTTAGTGGTTTGTTTAACTCCATGGAATATTGGTTGGATACCTACGAAGAACCAGGTACGGTGTAGCACAGAGAAAGGTGTACAGGAGAGTTTTTAAAGTTGAGATTTTCTCAAAAACTACTAGATCTATTGCAAAAATTATTTCACTGTTTGATAGATAAAAGTGAAAACTATGTAACTGTAGAAGAATAATTAAATTCGGTCCAGTAGTTTTTGAGAAAATCTCAACCTTATTGATGAGATTACAAATAAAAGTTACAAGCGAATTAGAAACTTAAATATTCAGCAAACACATATAAAACCCTATTATTGATAATTAAAAATGTATAATTGACACAATAAATTACTCTATGACCTATTATCCATTTCGACTCCTTGGCTGTTATTCATAAACGTGATTTAAAGTTACGCCACCGTTTAGGCCCCCTGTCCCTTTATATATTAACCTTTTAACGAAGTGTGAAAGGGATAGCAACACGATTTAAAGGAAGTGAGGTTTAACTAGGTTTATGAATAACAGCACTTATCATTATAAAAACTGTTGGTCCGCTGTAATGAGCGAAACTCGCATTATTTTTAAAATTACAAGTGTCGATTCCGCAGTGTCACATTTAAGAGCGACCATGACAGCTACGTTTAGTTAGATGTAACGTCCACGATAAAATTGCACCTATATCATTTTAATCTTTATTGAGTAAATACTTATTAATCTTCTACATTTACAGATAATCCATTGGAATTCACCAAGTAAATACAATATCAGTATTCGAGACTCGGAATACTTCAGAAATATTCACCAATCGTACATTAACCTCGATGGAAACCTACTTAAAGAAAAACTGCATAAATGCTGGCAATCAGAGATTGTAACTTATAAGGTACTATAACGCAACTCATACATAGCAGCCAGTAATTCAGTTTACCTACAATATAAGGCAGTCATTAATTACTTAGTTAAGGGCCTGACATGAGCCTACTAGCGCTGCCAATCTTAAAAAAATAATATCTTAATAAGGAAGTCGATCTTGGAGGTTTTGCATGAGATGGGGAAAAAACCTGAAAACTTTTTTTTTGTAAACCATAAATATGTATACAAGAGAGAGGCTGGACGCAATACTTTATGGCTTTATCTCATTAGTATACCAGTGGTATGGCGGGTATATCTCCCGGTGTCCCCTTGGTTGCGCAACCAATTTGGTACAGGCTACCAAATCGCTAGCCGATGACGCCAACACATCGTGGTGTCCTAGTGAGATCCTCTCTTGCTTCGTAAATTTAAAAGATACGTTTTGAGACAGGCGCTAAAATGTCATCATCGTCATTTTTATTACTACATTTTGGGTCTGTTCTTTGCCTTGTTACTCTATTTATGCATATATATGCATCCAGGAATACTTGTACTGTACTTAAACCTATTTGTAATACTTATTTTACTACATTTATGACATAAGTCTAGTGTTCCTTAAAGCTCCTAAGTTAAATAAAGGAAATATTAAGAAGTATTCCTTAACTTTTCGCAATTATTCGGAAGTAGTGCAACAGCTCACAGTATACAATTTCCAGATGAATCACTCGGACCTGTGCCTAACATTCCGCGCGGCGCAACGCATAAAGCTGCGTACACACGTGTGCTACATGGACTATAGCTACACCAGCGCCGATAACTTCGACGTTACACTAGTATTACAGCTGTCCATAGACCGGCTACAGTTCCTAGAGAGGCTTGTCAAGTATTGGGAAGGTGAGATCAACTTAGTAGAAATACGCTTATTGCATTGCAAAGTATGCGTGGATTGAAATTGTGTGACAGCTTGAAGAAGAAATTACGTCTTCGGATTTTTCCCTTTACTTTACTACAAAGCAAATCAAATGTAACACTTTGGACCGTTCTTATTATCTGCGCTGTAAGAGTTGAAATCGTACTGCAAGTTACCATTGAACTGCTGTTGTCCGACATTGCTTCTCGCCATTCTAGATTAAAGGAAGGTTGATTTTTCACAGCTCCAAGGGATTGCAGAGCTGAGTATTTGATATTAATTTCAACTTGACACGTCCACGCGTTTCTGATAAAAAGGTCTTGACAGACGAACGGACGACAATCAGAGAATAAAAGAAAATGTGGTAAGCGTGATTGAAACAAACATGTAGATTGGTTAAAAGAAGAGTCACGAAAGACGTATAGATAGGTACATAGAACGAATTAAGCTATTGTAGTCCAATGGCTCGGGTATGAGACTGCGAAAGCGGCGCACGTTCAATACCAATCAAGTTATATTAACTTTATTTAAACACGATGAAAATTTTTTGCCGTGGGCAGGACTTGAACCTGCGACCTTGTCATTCCGTGACACGCTCTTACAATCTGAACCACCACAGGCCACGCCCGTCGAAAATCTGCATCGTATTATACATACTAAAGGGTATATTGCGCAACTCCATCTATCGGACAATAGTAGCATTATTCCGACAACCATGTCTAACATTGGTTTAGAAACATGACGGTTCTCTTGAAAACGACGGTTGCAAAATTATTTGATAATATTTGTTATAATGTCTACAGTGGCTATTTTGTCTTTAATATCACGTTAAGTCAATCAGAAAATGTTCGCGAATGACAGTATGGTGAATTTATTGGATAATTTGAGCAAGATCTGGGGTTTAATGCTTTTATCAAGAGTTCCCGCTACGAGCTCGGGAGTGAACGTGACTGTCGAGCTGCTTCGTCCAGAGTGACGACGCTACGGCGTCTCCTCTGGATGAAGACAAGAAGACGCGGCTACCCAGGGTGAAGACGCTGCTGCGACTCCTCTGGAGGAAGATAGAAGACTATTATATATTGAATTTTCTGTAACATGACATTGGCAAATGACGAACTATTATATATAATTAAAATAAATAAATAGAACATGATTTAACGATGACGCGCTCCTATTTTTACTCAGAACAAATTCTTATATTAACTTATCCACAGGTCCACTAAGCGCCGCCATATACTTAGCAGACTGTGACGTCAACAAGCTGGAGAGCTTCATACGAGACTGGTCAGACACGCTGAGTTCCCGCAAGAACATTGGGTATCATCTCGTGTTTAAGCATGATGCTGTAAGTATTTTCACGAACGTTGTGCAACTGTTATTGAAACAATCACTTTAAAGTTGACGATTGTTAAAAAATACCTATAAAAATATCGTGCCTAAATTGATAAGGTCTAAATCTTTTTACCATTTTTTTTTTATTTTACGATTTTTTTTATTTTATTAAAATAATGTCGTTTACATTATTTAAAAATTAAGTGCTCGTGCAAATTAAAAAGGGCATAAGTGACGATGACGTCACATTACTGAAATATTGTCGTTCCAAAATCGGTCAATACCCATGTTTCGGACGTTTTCGGTATTTGTAGGAGTGTGTTCATTGCCATTTTTCTTGTGGACTCGCCAAATAAGATTCTGACTACTTAGAAAGCATCGAAATGCTGTTACAAATAAAAATACAATGTATTACTTGGTTAGAAGGGATGTAAAGGCAAGCATGTCGATTGGTTAATTCGTCCAAACAATATTTGTTATTATTATTCGTCAGGTACATTATCCCGTGAACTACCTGCGCAACGTGGCTCTGGAGAACGTGAACACTCCGTACGTGTTCCTCATGGACGCGGACTTCGTGCCCATGACGGGCCTCTACCAGCACCTGCGCACGGCCATCAGGCTCACCAACCCGTATCCACAGAAGAAGGTCAGTCCTACCATAGTAAAATAAGAAGTAGGCTATCTCCGTCCAATTAGGAAACTTAATTACCTACTTCGTAAGGCTGTTTTATTTTCTTTTTGTTTAATTCTTCCTGGAGGGAAAGGTAAAGCCAACTAGGGCATACAGCCTGGTCTTATGTTAATAGAATGTCTGAATTCTTATAAATACATACATATATACGAAGATAACCTAACCTAAACCTACGCACAACCCTCCCAACCCCCTAAACGAACTAACTCTACGATCCACGCAATCATCGAGTTATGCAAGGAATCCTTGCTAAGTTCACAAACACGACAATCGTAAGGCTGTCTTATCTATTTGTTTAGTGTATTAATGGACTCGACAGTTCATCATTTGCCAATGTCATGTTACAGAATATTCAAGATATTCATAGTCTTCTCTCTTCCTCCAGAGGAATCGCCGTAGCGTCGTCAGTCTGGACGAAGCAGCTCGACAGTCACGTTCACTCCCGAGCTCGTAGAGGGACTCTTGACTTCAGATCTTGCACAAATAATCCAATAAATTCACCTTACTGTCGCGAACATTTTCTGTAGACATTAAAATGAAAACTATCATATAATTACGCAACCGTCACTTTACCGCCATTTTCAAAGTTTGTTTTCTCATTTCCAGTGCTTAGTGGTGCCGGCGTTTGAAACTCAGCGTTACCGCGCGTCCCCTCCGCGCAACAAGCAGGCCTTACTCGCTCGGCTGGCGACGCGGCACGGCACCGGCGACGTGGCCCCGTTCCGAGCACAGGAGTGGCCCAGGGGACATCGGGCCACCAACTACAGTAGATGGGCAAGCGCTAATGCACCTTATGAGGTAAGACCAGCGATACCGCATCCCCTCCGCGCGCAACAAAAGGGCCTTATTGGCTTGGCTGAGGCGATGTAGTCCCGTTCCGAGCGCAAGAGACATCGGGCCACCAACTACACTAGATGGGCAAGCGCTAATGCACCTTATGCGGTAAGACCAGCGTTACCGCGTGTCCCCTCCGCGAAATAAAAGGGTCTTATTGGCTCGGATGAGGCGATGTGGCCCCTTTCCGAGCGCAGGAGTGGCCCAGGGGACATCGGACCACCAACTACAGTAGATGGGCAAGCACTAATGCACCTTATGAGGTAAGACCAGCGATACCGTATCCCCTCCGCGCGCAACAAAAGGGCCTTATTGGCTTGGCTGAGGCGATGTAGTCCCGTTCCGAGCGCAAGAGACATCGGGCCACCAACTACACTAGATGGGCAAGCGCTAATGCACCTTATGCGGTAAGACCAGCGTTACCGAGTGTCCCCTCCGCGAAACAAAATGGTCTTATTGGCTCGGATGAGGCGATGTGGCCCATTTCCGAGCGCAGGAGTGGCCCAGGGGACATCAAGCTACCAACTACACTAGAGGTAAAACCGGCGTTACCGCGTGTCCTCTTCGCGCAACATGACCCTATTGGCTCGGACGATGTGATCCCTTTTACAATAATGGCCCCGGGGACATCGGGCTATCCCCTACACCAGATGAGACAACACTAATGCGCCTTTTGAAGTTTGTTTTGTTCTTAAAATGTCTTTATTGCCAGAATAACATTAAAACTTATAACCTAGTGTACATTAGATCCTAGATACAAGAATCTTAAAAATACAACAGTTTTTCAGGCTATTTAAAAGACAAAATTATAACTAAAGCCAAGGATACATTAGGGGACAAATGTCCTGCGACACGTGTCGCCAGGGACGTCGGGTGAAGTAGCGAGACGTTGCCGGACTTCGCGCGACATGTCTGGCACGCTCTGGTCGCTCTGGACATAAGTCGCGCGATGTCGCCAGATATGTCAGGCGAAATCGGCCGGCTTCGCTTGACATGTCGCCGATACATGTCGTAGGATATTTGTCCCCTAGTGTATCATTGGCTTTTATAACAAACATCGTAATATAAATTAATATACTCGTACTAGTCTTAGCTAAACAAGCGGTGGACTTATTTATTTAGTTTATCATTTGCCAATGTCAAGTTAAAGAAGAAAGATCAAAATTTCTTCTAAGAAAATCACTTGCGGCACAATATAGGTCTTCCCGTGTGTGGCGTGAGTTTATGTATGTATATGTAATTTTTGTATTCGTTTGCAGGTGGAGTGGCAGTCCGATTACGAGCCCTACCTAGTGGTGCATCGCACGGTCCCCAAATACGACATCAGATTCTCGGGCTTCGGCTGGAACAAGGTAGGGTATTACTAATATATATAGCTCGATTACCACTCACTCACTGACTCACTGACTCACTGATTGACACGCCTGTTTAGTCTGAAGGAGTTCCCGGAGGTGAAAGTGATGTAGGGGGGAGTTGTATAGTTTAGTGATTGGACCAGAGGAAAACTATAGGGAAGTGAAAAAAACAAGATGGCGGCGGGTCACGTGATGCCATCTCCGCCATTTTCCAACCGATTTCATTCAAATTTGGAACACGCGTCACATGGTCGACCTACTTTGTGATGAAATTGAAAAACAAAAGAAAAACAAAATGGCGGCGGAAATATAGCCGATTGAAAATTTGGACATTTCAGACCAAACTTTGACGAATTAGCTGGCCTAGCACGAGCGCATGAGGAATATCCAACCAATTCCACTTCGTAGCATATATGATGTAGTATACCAGAAAATTGTCATTTTTGGGAAAAACAAAATGGCGGACGAGCAGTAAACCATAATATTTTCTCCATAAATTTTCCTATACGAAACGAAAGGATTACTGGCGTGCGGTAAATATCTATCAGTAACTATAGCGAGGCCGAAGGCCGAGCACCCTCCCGCGAGGCCGAAGGCCGAGCTCCGCGTAGGGCGAAGCCCGAAGCGATAGAACACCGCGAGGCCGTAGGCCGAGCTCCGCGTAGGGCGAAGCCCGAAGCGTCCCCTTGCCAAGCAGAAACAACTCCCCACATTCCAAGTAACTTTTGCGAGGCCGAAGGCCGAGCCGGCCTGCGAGGCCATAGGCCGAGCTCCGCGTAGGGCGAAGCCCGAAGCGTCCCCTTGCCAAGCAGAAACAACTCCCCACCTTCCAAGTAACTTTTGCGAGGCCGAAGGCCGAGCCGGCCTGCGAGGCCATAGGCCGAGCTCCGCGTAGGGCGAAGCCCGAAGCGTCCCCTTGCCAAGCAGAAAAAAACTACCTACCTTCCAAGTAACTTTTGCGAGGCCGAAGGCCGATCCGGGCTGCGAGGCCATAGGCCGAGCTCCGCGTAGGGCGAAGCCCGAAGCGTCCCCTTGCCAAGCAGAAACAACTCCCCACCTTCCAAGTAACTTTTGCGAGGCCGAAGGCCGAGCCGGCCTGCGAGGCCATAGGCCGAGCTCCGCGTAGGGCGAAGCCCGAAGCGTCCCCTTGCCAAGCAGAAAAAAACTACCTACCGTCCAAGTAACTATTGCGAGGCCGAAGGCCGAGCCGGGCTGCGAGGCCATAGGCCGAGCTCCGCGTAGGGCGAAGCCTGGAGCGTCCCCACGCTACTACTACGATAACGTTTATTTAGTTGCGGCGCCTACAACACGAAAACAAAGCAGTCTCGCGGGCCGCGCGCGGCCCGCGCACCATGCAACACCTAGTTCAAATATATGTATGGAGAAATAGAACCGGCCAAGTAAGAGTCCGTCTCGCGCACCGAGAGTTCCGCGCAACTTAACACCGTAATATTATTCTGAAGCAATTTGCGGCTGGATTACTCGAGCAAGTATGGACGCCAGCTGTAAAGATAAGTTTGTAGTCGTAATAATACTTATAGGCGTACTTGTATACAGGGTGTAACGGAAAGGGCATATGAAGCCGAAGGGAGGGTGTTTAGTATCGGTAACTGAACAACTTTTGTTCTACGACTTTTCGATTTTCGCGAATTTATTTTTGACTTTTCATAAATTTCGTACCGGTCAGCTGATCGATTTATGAGACATAAATTTTTTTAATCGAAAAGTCGTAGAGCAAAAGTTGTTCAATTACCGACACTGAACACTCTCCCTTCGGCTTCATATACCCTTTCCGTTACACCCTGTATAATATTTGAATCCCTCATTGTCCCAGGTATCGCACATAGTGGAGCTGCGCGCGCAGGGCTACCGCGCCGTAGTGCTGCCCGGCGCGTTCGTGGTGCACACCACGCATGCGCCGTCGGCGGACATCACCGCATTCCGCGCGAACCCGCACTATCGCATGTGAGTAGGCGATAGGTTTTAAACAATCTAGAGTTGCGCAAAATGTAACCTAGGTGAAAAGATATACAGGGTGTAACGCAAAGGGTATATGAAGCCGAAAGGAGGGTGTTCAGTATCGGTAACTGAACAACTTTTGTTCTACGACTTTTCGAATAAAAAATAAAAATAAATTAATGTCTCATACAAATCGATCAGCTGATCGGTACGAAATGTATGAAAAGTCAAAAAATAAATTCGCCAAAATCGAAAAGTCGTAGAACAAAAGTTGTTCAGTTACCGATACTGAACACCCTCCCTTCGGCTTCATATACCCTTTACGTTACAACCTGTATATATATAAATCGAACAGGGTCCATAGATGTTAGTAAAATACAATAAAATAACTTACAAACTAATGTTAGTGGGTACAATACAATACAAACATAAGTAAAATATAAAATATTAAAAATAGGACGACCTCGGACACCAGTCAGCCCCCTTACCATGAACTCTTATAGCAGGATTACTTCAATATTACTTTGTTACTTCGTACAACGACGACCTTAATAAGCTTACTTTAAGGTCGTCATTGTACGAAGTAACAAAGTAATATTGAAGTAATCCTGCTATAAGAGTTCATGGTAAGGGGGCAGGTGTTTCTCGCCCATATAGCTTTGGGACATAACGAAGTATATCTTTCATTTAGTTCACTTAAAATCACTTAAGAAAACTATTAATAAACTTAACTTGGTGCGCGTTTAGTAATCGGGTATCACGTGAGTAACGCCGTATTAATAAACTAAACTCTCTTGAGAACTGACATATTATAGATGGTGATCACGTCTTGAGAGTGTATCAGCTGAATTCGCTCTTGAGGGTTTGAGCTCGGACTATTAATACGGGCCTTAAGAGAGAGTTGTCTGAGTCTGCGCAGAATAGAGATGAGTGGAAGGGTTGGGGGAGGCTTTTGCCCAGCAGTGGGACATTACAGGCTATTAAATAACAATACTCGCCTCCCGATAGCGACGATACACTTAGAGGCGCTGCAGTGCGGATTTACAACCGAGTACAATTTAGAACATGATGAAAAAATTCTTGCCGTGGGCAGGACTTTTTTCATCATGTTCTAATTTATTCACCGAGCATGGATAATGCGTAATTCAAATTCCGAGTACAATTTCTTCCAGCTGTCTAGCCCTCCTGAAACAGGAGTTTCTTGAGGACTTGAAGAGGAAGCACAACGTGACCTTCGAGGACCCCGTGAAGCCCGACTCCATCTACCTGGCCCAGGCCAAGAGCCTCATGCTGAACCAGGCGAGGGACACCGGCTAGCGAAGGGCCATCGGGGGGACGTTCTGGAAAATGTACGAGTTATAGTCACTATTAGGCCACGTAGAGATCTACGATAACATGACTCGCCCCTCCACAAATCCGAAAGTGTCATACTCCCACTTTACTTTTTATTTATTTTATTAATGGACTCGACAGTTCGTCATTTGCCCAATGTCATGTTACAGAAAATTCAAAATATAATAGTCTTCTATCTTCCTCCAGGGGGGGAGTCGCAGTAGCGTCTTCACCCTGGGTAGCCGCGTCTTCATGTCTTCATCCAGAGGAGACGCCGTAGCGTCATCACTCTGGACGAAGCAGCTCGACAGTCACGTTCACTCCCGAGCTTGTAGCGGGAACTCTTGATAAAAGCTTGAAACTTCAGATCTTGCATAAATAATCCAAAAACTTCACCGTACTGTCATTCGCGAACATTTTCTGATTAATTTAACGTGATATTAAACACAAAATAGTCCCTGAAGACGTTAAAAGGAAAATTATCAAATAATTTCGCAACCGTCGTTTCCCGCCATTTTCAAGAGAACCCTCACTTTACTTATTCGTATTTGTTATATTTGACCATTGATCTCCTATAAACAACTAGATACACAAAGGATTACTAAAACAATTTAAAAAACGTCCAAATAAGGGTCCATTGTTAACGTCCAATAAAGGAAATGAGGGTCCATTCATCCGTTTGGACCTTTGCGCTCGGACATTTTTAGAAGGCAGACTGTGTATCTAGTTGTTTATAGGAGATCAATGTATTTGACAAATAATTACCATGTGTGGATATTACAGTCGAAGACAGATAAGTATACAGGGGGACTCAATAAGGTTAAGATTTTCTCAAGAACTACTGGACCGAATTTAATAATTCTTTTACACAGAATTTTGAATTACGCATTATCCATGCTCGGTGAATAAATTAGAACATGATGTCACGGAATGACAAGGTCGCAGGTTCAAGTCATGCCCACGGCAATAATTTTTTCATCATGTTCTAATTCTTTTTCGAAGACAGAGATAAGTATACAGGGGGCCTCAATAAGGTTGAGATTTTCTCAAAAACTACTGGACCGAATTTAATAATTATTTTACAGTTACATAGTTTTAACTTTTATCTAGCTAACAGTGGAATAATTTTTGCAATAGATCAAGTAGTTTTTCAGAAAATCTCAACCTTAATAACTCTCCTATACACCTTTCTCTGTGTTCCACCGTACATGTGACAAATATTCGTCTTATTTGCCTATTCGACAAACACAGCAAATACCAAATACGGTTTCGACCGATGTTTGTGTGTTTATATTTGGCTCTTATGTGTGGACGATCTTATGTACGTATTTGCATATTTGTATTTACGTCAAATATTTTGACAAACATCCAATAGCGAATACGAATAGCCATGTGAAGTGGGATGAGATAAGATAACATACACTTGGAACCCCGTTCAGGAATTTCAATTCGAAATATCGATTCGGAATTCCGTAAATACATTAGACACATATTCTAAGGTCATTGTGTGACTTGTGACGTACTTAGTTTTTTTTTTGGCAGTTTGATTTACTAAAAAACCTTACCAATTCAATATTTATCATGAATACAACCCCCAGTTTCAATTTGTCGAATGAATGCAAGGACAACCTGTATAGTATGTCCGTGTCGCGTTCTAATAAAGTCTGCACCAATCATTGATCTCCTATAAACAACTAGATACACAAAGGTCTTACTAAAACACTTTAAAAAACGTCCAAATAAGGGTCCATTGTTAACGTCCAAAAAATGTCCAATAAAGCAAAGGTCCATTCATCCGTTTGGACCTTCTGTGCGCTCGGACATTTTTTTAAGGCAGACTGTGTATCTAGTTGTGTATAGGAGATCAATGGCCCCAATCCAATTTTGCACCTGCATTAGCTGCACTCATGCGGTTTCTAAATGTTACACGAAACACCAGTACCTAAACCGAAGCCCAAATCAAGTGTCTTATTTTGTAAACAAAAACTACCCTACCCTACTAACATTTTGAGCTGTTCTGTGATTCATCATCATCAGTCTACTTATATTGCCCCACTGCTCGGGCACAGACCTTCCCTTACATCGAGGGAGCTCGGGCCATAATCCACCACGCGGGCCCAGTGCGGGTTGGCGGATTTCACATGCCTTAGATTTTTTTTTTTTTTTCTACGGCATGCAGGTTTCATCACGATGTTTTCCTTCACCGTTTTGAGAGCACTCGGTAGATGTACGTAAGTTTTTCCGTCGAAAAAAACCGAGGATAACTCATTGGTACATGGCTGCCCTAGCTGGGAATCGAACCTGGGACCTCCATATTGCAAGTCCATTGACCCAACCACTGAGCCACCGAGCTCTCTGTTCTGTGATTATTGCACAGTTATTTTCACATTATTAGATAGGATCAGAATCAGAATTTTTACGTCACAACAGGTTAGACGATTATATATGTTTACAAAATAAGACACTTGATTTGGGCTGCGGTATACCTATTGAGTAACCTATTGCAACAAATAACAACATATTATAATATTTAAAACATCGAAACTTGTATTATACACATATACCTACTATGTATAAACAGATATCACTCACTTATGTCCTTGAAACCGGCAATTAGACCGACAGTTTCGACCAATATCGACGGTATTTATCAAGGTTAATCATGGGACACGTTTGGCGTCTCGCCGTGCACTGCGTTCATTGTATATGGGCCTAAGACATAAATAATAATAATAAAAAATTGACAAAAGATATTATCACAAGTGACAACGTCTTCATTCCTACTTTACTATTATCTTATATATTCTATATCTTATATTTTAGATTATACCAATGTAAGTTGCATGTTGCATCATTGCTGAATAATATTTCGTGAGATTATAATTTATAAGTACACTCAAACACTATGAATAAGTTATTTATTTTTATATTAAGACGTATAGAAATACTCAAATACCGTACAGTATGTCATTAAATTAATTACGCAAACAGTATCCTAGTGATGTTAGTGAAAGATTATTAGATTTATTTACTTAGTAGTTGTTCAAATGGTCGTTAAGCGCAGCTTGTTATTAGTAACAAAAAAATATTACCCTCCTTATTTCGTCAGTCGGGTAACAGTGTTTTAGATTTCATATTATATATTGCGCATAACGGAAGTATGATAGAAAACAATAAGTTAAGGTTGAGATTCATTAGACAGTTTTGAAAATGAACTAAGCTTGAGCTCGCTCTTACAAATGTCAAATTCCATAGACAGTTGTAAGATTGCGCTCTCAAAACTACGAATCTCGAACTTGAGTGTGTCCTAAAAATTAACGAACAAAGTATTGCTTCTAAAGCGATTAATATCATACAGTGCGCGAGGCGTAAGCTCAGGTTTGCATTTGTGTGAGTGCACACAGAGAGTGTAGAGTGATATTCGGCCTGAGGCGCGACGCGTCCAATACAAACGCAACAAAATACACCCTGCCGCGCACGCACCGCACTTCACCTCTTGTACCGCTATCACTCACACAAATGTAAACCTGAGCTTACGCGCGTACTGTACTGTGGTACGGATAATAAAGATTTATAACGAATGCCTAATCTAAGAAAAAAAAAGATTTAAAAAAACTAGGCTGTGAATGTTATTGTCGATTAATCAAATCATTATTCTAATAATTAAGACATTATTAATGTAATTATTATTGCACAAATGTATCTAGTGGCGGAATTGTGCGTGTATTTTGCAAGATAATCGCAAATCGTTTTTTTTATTATGGGCGTACGCACATGACGTATTTTAAACGCGCGTTAAAAGCAACTAGGATGCGCAGTAAACGCAATGGAGGTATATGTATACCGCAGCCTAAATCAAGTGTCTTATTTTGTAAACAAATATGATCGTCTAATTAGCTGTTGTGATGTAACGCTGAAGGAACTGATTGATCGACAGGTTCGATCAATCAGTTCCTTCAGTTATACATCACAAAAGGTAGTTAGACGATCATTGTGAAAATAAAGTATTCCATATGTTTTGATATTTTCTTGCATATGCGCTATGCGAAACGAAAATCTAAATGATAAACGGAGAATCTTTTTTGTCGTGATGAAAAATTACCTCCATTTATTATTTAAGGTAATCCAATCTAAAAATGTGAAAATAACTATGCAATAATTACATAATAGCTTAAAATGTTAGTAGGATAGGGTAGTTTTTGTTTACAAAATAAGACACTTTATTTGGGCTTCGGTTTATACAATATATATATATTTATTTTTAAATATAATTAGTATGTAAAAATATTGCTAATTTTCTTCTCAGTAATGTCATCTAAGCTAAAACCTTGTGCTGGCCTTTGAGCTACTCTGAGTTATAAAACGCACGCGCGCAAGAAAAACGCGCGTCTTCTGCGTTTAAAATACGCTGTGTGTATACATAGGTATGCCTGATTTACATTTAAGTATTTTTTTTATAAAACAGTATTTTTAAACGTTTAATTTGTAATTGCTTTTCCATGCTACAATCATGTAAATATTGTAAGTACATATTTTTAAGTTGTAAAAATCTACGTAATTACATACACTACAGTACATTAGATAGACACCTTTTATACGAAAAAAGAATAAGTGCAGCATAATAATTTATTGTTTATGTTATTATAATATGACTGTATTATGAGTACACACAATATACCAAAAAATAAATGTAATGAAAGTATTATTGGTTTGTTTTCAATACTAAATTATTTATTTATTAAGACTTACATTGGGTTATTGCTCGTGGACCACCTCGGTTGTTCACCTCGATGGTCCACGGGAAGAATTTTTTCCAGTGGTACACCACTTCCAATCGTTATCGCTTTCAATTTGACACATGGACGCTATACATTGCTGCTATGTTTTTGCAAGTTTTAACAAACGACAACGAAACGCAGCAATGTATATCGTTCAAGTGTCAAAATGAAAACGATAACCATAACAATTGAAGTCGCGGTCACCCCCCAGAAGGTCCATAACATTAAACATTGTATTGATTGGATTAATCACAGTTAACATACAGTACATTGCAAGGGTTTTCTTGTGTTGTCTATTAAACCAAGATGTTCAAATAACTTAATTGCTACATAGATACCCGAATCAAAACGTTTATTGCGTCAAAATCACATACATGACACGCACAGAAGATGGAATTTTTGAATTATGTTTCAACAACTTAATACGCTTCAGCACTAACGATCCTAGCCTCGGCATTCGCTAAATAGTTGTTGCTATTAGGATTCTCTTTAGTAGTCAACAACCACAATAAAACTATAATCTGAAAATCCATCTCCTGGATATCTTTCTTCAAATTCGCCACTGCCTTCTTAGCAGTCACCAATGGAGAATTGTCATTCATTGAAGATCCTCTTGATTCTGTCCTCTGCTTTATACTCTCGACTTTAGCCGTTACTTCATTCAACAGTTCCTGCCTCTCTGTCACTCCTCCACTCGCCTCCTTATACTCATTCGTAACTTTCTTTAGTTCGTCCAAAAGCGATCCATATTCTCTTACTAACGGCTCAAATTGCTCGTTCAAAATATTCTCTCTAGCAGTTACCTTGTCCATGACTGAAGTTATACTAGAATGAAGCTTATTTAATTGTGACCCAGTTATTTTGAAGCGATCGAGTAACTCGTCTCTGTAAGTTCTCATTTGGGAGTGCCTAGCTCGCCAGTCCCGTCCATCAGCAGAAATTTTCAGTCTCAAAGCCGGAGCGACTCTTTCCAATTCCAATTTCCAAGCTTCCCAATCGTGAACCTTATTTGCTATGTTGCTAGAGTCCTTTTCCTCATCGAGTTCCTCGCCCTCAGATTCTTCGGAATAAATAGCCATTTCTTCTTCAACTTTATTGAGAATTATTTCTGTTTCGTCTTCTACTTGGTCTACGTCTTCGTTAGATTCTTCCGTTTCGGGGAGGTCCACTATCGGTTTGCGCCATTCGAAGTTTTCTTTCTTTAACGCTTCATCTGCTAGCATATTTAAGATATAGCATACTTGTTCGCCGAACCCTTGTTTTAGTTTGTGGGAAGAGAAGTCGACAATGATGTCTTTGTCTCTCAATACGTCGATGATGCTAGCGATTGTGGAATTTGGGTCGTCCTCCTCATTCGGTTGTTCGAAATCTTTTCCTGTTTTACGAATGAGCCAGGCGGCTGTCGAAGCGAAGACGTAGAATTGTTCTCCAGGATTTGTGGATGTAAGGAAGTAGTATCGACTCAAAGGCTTCATTTTAATTTGCGGACGAAGTTCTGTATCGATCTTTAGGAGGCGTAATTTGTCCATTAGGTTTAAGTCCATGTTGATTTTTAAATCTGAAACAATGTGGATGAGTTTAAATAAACTTTAACCTTGCTTGTCGGTAGAAACGCCTGCAAGAAAGGTTTGGCAAAGTATTTTGTGAACGTTGAAAGATTGAGCTTACCAACAGCGGAATAAACCAACAACCTTTTTATATACGGCGTAAAATCGGCAAATAATGAACACTAAATACTTCTCGTAGGCAAAACGTATCTAAATACGCAACTATTTGACACAAGACTTGATGGTTGTGAAATAAGGAGTTGTTTGTAACAGAGTTGTCATGGCAACGCAGTACAAACTTTTTCGACTGACTGTGTGCTGTCGACTGTACAAGGCAGCATAGTGTTCTGTGGTACAAGGCATGTTGTCTACCTTTCGACAAGTGTCAACACGTACTAAAAATCAAGGTCTCGGGAAGTCATTTGGGTATTTTGGCAGAATACCAGCGGATTAATTAGCCGAGAGTCGCTCTACTCTGTTTAAAATTAAACGATGTTTGGAAACAATGGATGAACGTGGTCTTCGGACATGCGTTTAGGATGTTGTATACTTCCGTAAGTACTGGAAACCGTAGGTATTTTCAAATTACGGGTACCTAACTCTTGTTTATATCTAAAATATAATTACCTAAAGATAATTTTAACCACTCGCACTACCATTGAGTAGGTTTTCAAGTAAAGTCAGCAATTTTGTAACTGGTCTAATAATTTTACTTGATTGTATTATAAATACAATATATTGTTAAGATATATATGTGAATAATAGTGATAGGACCTTAGTTAAGATCAGGGATATGCGTACAATAGACTAGGATATACCCAAACATGATCCTAACTCACTTAGTTGGAGTTATTATAGAATAGATTCTCTCCTGCACGTATCTAGGTACTCACTTGTAATCTACGTGCAGTACAGCAATAGATGTTATTTCACTAGACTATTATTTAGCCAGATCTACAAGTATATTATATGCTATGCTAACAAAGTTATAGTCTAGTATTGTCATTATCTCAGACCCGTCAAAAGTGTTATGACTATAATAAGGATATCAGTTTTCATTTCCAGTAGTTATTAGCTCAACCCTTAACTGTGAACGTGTCTGATTCTACGGTAATTTGAATTAATATTCCCGAGATGCGATCATCGGGAATGTGCGAACTCCTTGCAATTATAATATACCTATCTAATGTAGGAGGGATAGAGCAATAAATGAAAGTTTCCATTTTAAAAGTACATTTCGTTTACTCTCATGTAAAGTAAATACATTAACCTAACCTAAATACATTGGTTAACCATCAACTATTTAAAAATACCTTGTCCTATTTTAATTTTACAACATTTGGGACACTTATCTGTATATCCTTAGGAATATGCTTTAAGTTTCTCAATCCAGCAGCGCGAACTCGACCTTCCACTGGAATTCCGTCATCGCGCCCCTGTCTCTCGCTGCCCGCCGGCCGCCATCTTTTTTAGCCTCACGTTTTCGCCCCATTAATGAGCACATGAAGCTTATAGAAGGCATATTATTTTGGCAGTAAATACACAATTAATTACTAAATTTATAATTAAGATATGACTCATATTACTTATCAATTTAATCGTTAATCAAGTCTCCCATCATCCAATTATTTCCGGTAATAAAACCCACCATTCATCAAATCTCTCCTTGATTAACTTAAATTGACTTATAATTAATAACTAATAATAATAATTCATTATAATTATTATTAATAACACTTTACTCTTATTACAGCCTGAATTTCCTGAATTTTATAATTAACTAAATTTGAAGGAAGTAATATGAAACCGGAAGTTCGGCCAACCTATATTTTAAGTATCAAAACAATAATACTCGCAATAATTATATGCATTACATTAATTTAATATCTTATTTAAAGACATTAATCATGACAAATTCGTATTTTAATTCATTAAGAGTCATCAGACAATGATTCCGTACGTTTTATGATAGTTCAAATGAGACGATATTTTATAATTTATACACGTATTGTACCATACATATTATAAATTATAACATGCGTCCATCCTGGCCTAATTTCGTTCCACCGCAAATTTTAACTTCAGGGCCAGCCAACCTATGTCGTTAGGAACAACATTTCTACATTTGTAGAGCTTGTAATGCTGTATGACTACAATAAATATACTTAGTCTAATTTATCATTGTGTCAGACATTATTTTGCATTAAATTAAATCCTGTAAATTTAAACATCTAATAACTTAACTAGCACAGTCTAGAATACATTATAAGTAGCTCTGTTATTCATGAACTTGTTTATAGCCAGTTTCCATCTCATGATGCCCATTGTGGATGAAACAGAAGTGGCAATGTTAGCATGCCAATGTCATTAAGAATTGTGATGCGCAGTCTCTTTTACGATTCTTCATACGACGAGACGCGTATTGCACGAAGGAAGCCAGTATCTCGCAGTTGACTGGCGTTGAACTCGTCAGCAGGAGGATTTGTAAGTACAGTTGCACCGCAGCGCTATGCCCTCGCGGTAGTATCATGTTTGGCCTTCTGTAATAGCAAAACAATTGGCATAAGTAGTATGAGCCAACCATATAGGAACATTACCATGATACTTGTTGACCCATTTATAAACTATTGTATTTTGCGTACTGACCAATTACCTAATAATTCCATTTGGCTCAGAATATTATTAGGAGATTGCCTGTAGGCATTAGAACATTATTTGGATATTATAATCCATAATAAATATAATATTCAGTGTACTTAATATTATTACGTACAACCATTGTTATTTTTACCGCTTAGCTTAGCATAAATGCTAAATACTAATATTTGTTGTCGTGCGTTGTGCTACGATGTCTATATCTTATGAAGTTTTGATTATAATATATTATATCATATTGTCGGAAGCTTTTCTTTACATAGGTATTGATGTTCAGTGATAGTTACCTATGACACTACTGTGATTAGTCTTAGGCTCTTAGCCCTTAGGCGAATGCCTTATTATTTCCTGTTAAATATATATTAGAGCTACTAGACCACTGTTTGATGCAGTATTTTGCAATTTAGTTTAGTTTTCACCATGTTTATTGAATTGAATGAAACCATGTCGGTCCATTTTCCATCGTCTGGCCTGACGGCGTGTTTCGAATACTTGAGATCTTATCATAGAGGTCCTTTTTCCATCGTCTGGACGGACGGCCCATTTATAATAAATTTGTTTGCAAGTAATTTGTTCGTTGCTATTTGGTTGAATGTAGTGAGTGTGCTAGATTATTGTGGGGAGAACGATCCATTGTATTCGTCTATATTTGAATGTAATCTCTTCTGTACATTATGCGCCTTTATATAATGTAAATATGAACTGTACAACACCTTGTGGCAACCGCCAATCTGTAATGTAGTTGCAGACATTTGTAGTGAATAAATCACCATGAATACTTCAATTTGTATCCTAGATGTCCTTTTTTTTCGTCTGGACTGACGGCCAAATTATCACCATGAATACTTGAATTTATATCATGGATGTCCCTTTTTCATCGTCTGGACTGACGGCCCAATTAGCACCATGAATACTTGTGATTGTATCATGGAAGTCCTTTTTTTCATCGTCTGGACTGACGGCCCATTTATTACCATGAATACTTGAATTTGTATCATGTATGTCCCTTTTTTTCATCGTCTGGACTGACGGCCCAATTATCACCATGAATACTTGTGATTGTATCATGGAAATCCTTTTTTTCATCGTCTGGACTGACGGCCCTTTTAGTTTATATAAAAACGTGATTATCCATAGTAACAGCTTGTTCCAACACGGGTCAGACTCAGAGGCCAAAACTATTTAGCATATTAACGACTGCAATAAATATTGTGTCTGTTGTTGTATTGTACCCTTTTGACTAATCCATAGTTTATATAGTGATACACATATCATAATATCAACCATAAATCCAAAGATATTTTTTCCTAGTTGGAGCATTTTAAGTGAATTCATGTATGTGTATGTATGCATGTGTGTATGTATGCATGTGTGTATGTATGCATGAGTGTATGTATGTATGTATGTATATATGCGTGTTTTTGTTAATAATTAAATAACACATTTCCAATGTTATAGTTAGCATGTAATTTATTACATTAGCTGACGATCGTCTTTCAAAGGAACCATATTTGACATAATGCTTATAATATTGTATAGTAGGTGGTTGTATTTTATAGTATAAAGGCGAAATTAAGAATTTTAAATTTATCTCATTTATGTTCGATGGGGTGTTGCCATAATACTCAATATATTTATTGCATTTCATAAGTTATAATACCGATGTTCATATAATTAACATCATTAATATATTTTTTTTTTAAACCATTCCTATTATAATTCTTTATTCACATTTAAGTAATGGAGATCATGTACCATGTGGGTCGACATTAGAAATATACTGGCAGGCAGTGCAACCAGTTACCAGAGTCCACTACACTAGGCCCAGGAGGTGGGGATCAACAGGTGACGTTTGACGTCACAGTCTCAAACCCCAGCCATATTGGGCTGGTGTGTCCTTGTAAGTATAAGTTATATACTGGTCTAACTATGTGTTACGTGCCCGCCGAAAAGTGGCGGGTAAATATCTTACTTAGTCACACCCAATATCGCTAAGTGAAAATTGATGCGAATACCAAATGATTAAATTATTGTGCTATATAGTATATATTTTATGTAATTAATATGTAGGTATAGTCGTATGTATTATATAATTATATTAATTCATTAAGTATATTATCTTGTGTCTCGTGTTTCATTTGTGTTTACTTTATGTGCACCTATCCTCCTCTGTTTTTATCTCATTCTTTTCTTAATGGGTCAGCTGGAAGAAATCTCTTAATGGAGATAAGTGCGCCCTTTGTATAAATTACATTTTTAAGTTTTTATTTGTTATGTGTACAATAAATAAATATTTGTTTGCGTACAGGCGCGTTAATATATTGCTATAACCTGTAACTGATAAATTCATATCAGTATCTCCCTCCATAGCCCTAAGACCGCCTGGAAGAAATGGCATAAGGCGATAGGGGTACCCTGTCTATACACTATTCAGGTTTAGGTGTATACCACTTTCCTTGATAGACTAAACCCGCGTAAGACCTCAAACTCACATGATGGTAAGCGATCAGCGTCGCATAGAGGCACCTGCAACCCATTAGATGGATAGCTGTTTAATTGCGGACCCTTTTATGTACCTATAATTATTTTCAAGTGGAGTAAATAAATACCATGCATGTACAAAATCAACTATACTCGATTTGATAAAATAAAAGATTAATAATAGCACGACTAGGTATTTAATAGGTACTGTTCGTCTATGGAATGTAACCAATTCACCGAAATTACCATGGCTACCATTAGCCAACGTATTTTGTCCTATATACTTCAATGGTAAGATAAAGTGTATATACTAATAACGTAGATACCTAAAGACTGCAAAATTACAATCACTTTCATTCTGTCTAATTATTATGGGATCGTTAACTACTTGCACTATTTTATATAGCCGTGGGCAAATAATAGGTGTTCAGAAAAATAAACCTGGCAAGCTTTTGACGTCAAATTCTATTGATTCATCGAACAAAATGACATTGTCCTTATGTATGTACATCTTATTCCATGTCTTGTAATGTAATCAGCTTTGTGTACATTAAAGAGTTGATTTCGGTCAAAATGAATTTAAATTCACATTACAAATACGTTTAGTACATTCTATGATGTATGTAAATAATGTTTTTCGAATACAACCGGTGCTCGTGGCAAGTGAAGTAAGTATGTATGCACATTATGTTTTACATGATAGTGCCTATATAACCAGAAATTGCTTGCCCATCGATATGTACAGTTGAGCATATAATAGGTACCCGAAATACTACGGGTTTTCTAAACGATTTTCATTTTTACCTAGTGCCACATTCACAACTGCGGAAAAGTTATTCACCCTTTTTTTTAAGCAAATGGTCCGTTTTGATCTTATTGTTTTTGGCGAAAGTGACAACCACAAAGTGTGCCATGGACTAATATCTTTACCTTCAGTATGTGAGTACCTATGTGTATACATAATTATTATTATATAATAGTAGTGTACCTACACACTATGTGTACCTTTTATTTCAAATTGTTCCCATATAATGTGCTGGAAGAACCCTCTTATGGAGATAACTTACTCTTCGCGCGAGTCTTATCCTCTGTTAAGTACCATTATGTATCAGTACATACTGCAATGAAATATTGATAAAACACTGTTTAAGGTCAGTGGAGCTATACCAGGTACCTATGTGGCTAACAACAGTAGTGTAATTATTTGAGTATGTAAATTATAGCTTTACTGGTCATATTCGATTTATCTATCGTTTAAGGGCTGAAAATCAGAACTCATCGAGGCTCTGTCCTACTTACATACCCAACGATATTATTATTATTATTTTTGTTTAGGTCTGCATATGACCATTTTAATGTTACTAATAGTAATGATTCGGCGGTGAATAAACTATATTATTACTATTCTCGTATAACCAGAGACCACTCATGAATGGTCCAACAAAGCAAGGTAAAAATATTTCGAGCTTACGCTCTTAGAGCTATGGTACGAATAAGTGAGTGAAATATGTGAAATTAACCCGATATGTTTGAGTATAGTCACTGGAAATAATTCAGTTTAATCTTATTATTTATTTATACTTAATTGGAGTAGTAATCATTTTAGCGATGGACAATACTTAAACTAACATGGTACAATACACTGAACTCACTCTGCCCTTTTCTAAGCGTTATACTGTAGCCCCGAGCGGCGGCGACAGGTCCGAGCCGTAGCTACGATAATTATTGCCCAAATACCCACTCTGACGGTATGTTGTTGCATATTATAATAGTTACTAAAACGACGGTAATGGTGAAACAAAAGATAGTAGGTAGGTAGTTAATTATCTCCGAATAGTTTGGAAACAATCGAATGACATCTTCTAATGTCGTAATCATTCACAGCTTTTCACCGGTCACTGGGAACGATTAAATAATGCAAGCTCATACCGTTATTGTTCTTTAAAGATAATAAGGTCCATTATCACGTAATTGCGGCTGTGCTGAAACTGCGTCGTGTAGATCGACACTTCGATTGCAGACGGCGACGCCATCACCTCTGCCGCGCTAACCCCAGTAGAATTTTCCGCCAGGATTCTCGTTATTTTGCCAGCAGCTCGGCTTCATGGGTGGATCCCACTTCTGAAATTGTTAAGATATATATGTGAATAATAGTGATAGGACCTTAGTTAAGATCAGGGATATGCGTACAATAGACTAGGATATACCCAAACATGATCCTAACTCACTTAGTTGGAGTTATTATAGAATAGATTCTCTCCTGCACGTATCTAGGTACTCACTTGTAATCTACGTGCAGTACAGCAATAGATGTTATTTCACTAGACTATTATTTAGCCAGATCTACAAGTATATTATATGCTATGCTAACAAAGTTATAGTCTAGTATTGTCATTATCTCAGACCCGTCAAAAGTGTTATGACTATAATAAGGATATCAGTTTTCATTTCCAGTAGTTATTAGCTCAACCCTTAACTGTGAACGTGTCTGATTCTACGGTAATTTGAATTAATATTCCCGAGATGCGATCATCGGGAATGTGCGAACTCCTTGCAATTATAATATACCTATCTAATGTAGGAGGGATAGAGCAATAAATGAAAGTTTCCATTTTAAAAGTACATTTCGTTTACTCTCATGTAAAGTAAATACATTAACCTAACCTAAATACATTGGTTAACCATCAACTATTTAAAAATACCTTGTCCTATTTTAATTTTACAACATTTGGGACACTTATCTGTATATCCTTAGGAATATGCTTTAAGTTTCTCAATCCAGCAGCGCGAACTCGACCTTCCACTGGAATTCCGTCATCGCGCCCCTGTCTCTCGCTGCCCGCCGGCCGCCATCTTTTTTAGCCTCACGTTTTCGCCCCATTAATGAGCACATGAAGCTTATAGAAGGCATATTATTTTGGCAGTAAATACACAATTAATTACTAAATTTATAATTAAGATATGACTCATATTACTTATCAATTTAATCGTTAATCAAGTCTCCCATCATCCAATTATTTCCGGTAATAAAACCCACCATTCATCAAATCTCTCCTTGATTAACTTAAATTGACTTATAATTAATAACTAATAATAATAATTCATTATAATTATTATTAATAACACTTTACTCTTATTACAGCCTGAATTTCCTGAATTTTATAATTAACTAAATTTGAAGGAAGTAATATGAAACCGGAAGTTCGGCCAACCTATATTTTAAGTATCAAAACAATAATACTCGCAATAATTATATGCATTACATTAATTTAATATCTTATTTAAAGACATTAATCATGACAAATTCGTATTTTAATTCATTAAGAGTCATCAGACAATGATTCCGTACGTTTTATGATAGTTCAAATGAGACGATATTTTATAATTTATACACGTATTGTACCATACATATTATAAATTATAACAATATAGGCAGTTGCATATCCGATAATATAATAGGCATGCATAATCCACCAATACACACTGGGCCCGCATGGTGTATCGTGACATGACCTCGAGGGATGGACCTATGCTCCAACAGAGAGGACAATAATAGGTGATTTTTGTTACTTACCTACTCTGAAGTAAGGACCTAACTTTCCTAATACCTATAGTAAACCGAACTTTCATATTATCTGTGTAATGACAAGGTAATAATATTATCTTTTGGCTCCACACACGACTTTGTCATTGAACGTTTTTGTCATTAATTTACCTATCTACCATTGCTATCTAAAACCTTTATCTTATTATCTGCTACGCCGATCAATATACCTATATTTTAGCTGTTCCCAATATTAATTAGATTAGGTTAGTACGTACGGTCACATGTTAAGAGAAGAAAAAGAGAAGTGGACGAAGTTAATAACAGAGTAGTACCCAAGGGATAGCAGAAGAAATAAAAGTAGACAAACCAAACGTTGGGAGGATGACATAAAAAAAGTAGCCGGCCCTGTAGGTATGGAGCCGAACAGCAAAGGACAGGACAAAATGGAAGTGTTTAGAGGAGGCCTTTGTCGAAGGACAAGCTGTCATGATGTAGACTCGTTTGCCGATAACTGAAAAATATTCCAAATTTAGACTTAAGTAACTAGATATACGGATGTATTGTAAAAAAAACTTAAACAGCAATAAAGGCTTCTTTTATTTATTTATAGTACGTACGGACAACAGCAGATCAATGGTAACACTTGCAGTACGATTTTAAATCTTACGACGCAGACAATAAGAACGGTCCAAAGTGTTACACTTGATCTGCTGTTAGGTGTACCTATCTACTTGTAAATTAATGTACTTAATTATACCGTGACTTCTTGCAGTTGTGCCATTATCTTTCACATGTCGTGTCGTTTACCTAGAAGGCCGTGTGTGTGACTAATAATGATCGTGACACACTGACAGTCATTATTACGTCGAACATTAATTAACGAGCTTTATTGCTCAATGCAATTTGCCACAATTCTGTTAGTGATTCATTTGGAATGGAAACTTACAGTTTGATGTAGCCTTGACCTTTTGGATTTGTATTGGGTTGTGTACCTATACTTTAATAACTTGTCAACAACGTATCAATCAATGGTACTTAACATTTGAAGTACAATATCAACTCGTGGGCCGGGATTATTATTATTAAGCTCGCTCTTACGCATGTCAAATTCCATAGACGTTTGACAGTCGTAAGTGCGAGTCACGCTGAGTTTGTGCTCAATATTGTCTATGACCTAATTGACCATTACGACTTTAAGCTTCATACAATTTTGATAGTTGTAAGAATGAGCTCACGCTAAGCTTGAGCTCAAAATTGTTTCTAAATCTCGACCTTAGAGCCGACGCACAACGCCTAGCAGATCAATGGTAACACTTGCAGTACGATTTCAAATCTTAGAGCAGGATACATATTTACCCCAAAAAAGAGTCGTTTTTTATTGTGTTTTTGGGTAGTAAGTAAATAAGACATCTTCATTGGATAATCGTGTGTTTTATATTATAAGCTAACTTTGACTGTTCTAAAAAGTAATGCCATCCTTTTTATTATTGATGTAAGGGAGGCAACACTTTTAGACTATGCCTGCCTCTACCGACTTTTCTGCTAACCATTGCCCTAAAGCACTATTCGTCCAAAGTCAAGCACGATGACAGCACCGACGAACAATTACCTACGTATATTACTCTACATCCTGGTAGTCCGTATGTCACTCACGTGGCATCAGGCATCACAAGACACGCCCGACTTCACCTTGTAGCGATGTATATTTTTGGGACATTGTTTTGAGAAAAACTGTCTAACGACCTTGCAGCGACTGCTTTCTCTAATTTATGTCTCTAGCCAACGTCTAATTAGCGCTTAAACTTTTGGAGAGAGTTCTAGCGCTTTCCATAAATCTATAAGCTTTCCGGACTTGTACAAAAAATATAACGCAGATATAATATCCGCGTGTCTCTCGGAGCAGAGGTCATATGAGAGGTCTACGGGCGGTCTGAACAACTAACAATAGGTTTGGTCACTAAACCACGCGATAAGATGGCGTATTTTTCTGAGTTATTATAGACTTATGCTGTTATTCATAAACCTAGTTAAACCTCACTTGTTTAAATCGTGTTTCTATCCCTTTCACACTTCGCTAAAAAAGGTTAAGATAGAAGGGACAGGGTGGCTAAACGGTGGCGTAACTTTAAATCACGTTTATGAATAACAGGCTTACTGTTGTTGCCAAATGAGGTGTAATGAAAAGGGCCGTAAGCAGAAATGTGAGTATTCAGTTAAGTAGTTATTTTGTTCTACGATTTTCGAATAAAAAATAACAATAAATTAATGTGCCATGCTTTATTCATACAACAATAATAAAAATTAAAAATAGCTATTATAATATTAACCTAAAATAAAAATATGTGTCATACTTACATTATATGTATTAACAACATACATACTATTATTATTATTTAAAATTTATGACGATCATCTTTACAAATAGGACTGCATTATAAGTACTTATTATCTACTATTGTAAGAAAATTATGTAAAGATGAAATACCTAAATTAAATCTAAATCTACAAATCGAGCAGATGATGAGCAAAATATGCATGAACAACAGTCCTCCAAAAAAATCGCGCAAATCGAAAAGTCGTACAAGAAAAGTTGTTCAGTTACCAAATACTAAACACCTTACATTTGGATTCCTATACTCTTTCCGGACACCCTGCGATAGCTGATAGGTAAGTACCTACGCATAATATACTACATTATCAGTCTCATTTGTCAATCTATGACCCAAGGGCTTTTTTCCTCAGAAAATAAAATAAAAAGACGATCGTAAAGTGCTTCTTTATCTCGTGTTACTGGCATGATAAAATTAGAAACGCCGGCGACTGCGCCCGCGCCGCCACAGTCGCGAACCAGCGCTCGCGGCGAACAAACCTATCGCGCGCAATTTAAAAAATAAAAAGCCCATAGATAAAAGCTCTTGTTTTCTTTTGTTTTCGGCGCGGGTGTGTTACGAAACGAATTTAATTTTGTGCCAGTGTTATTTATCGTGTATGTGCTGTTGTGTGGATTTTGGAACGGAGCGCCGATACACGTTTTTCTCCGGTTTGCTGTAATGTGCGTGTGTTAAAAGTTGTCTAAAGGTAAGTGTGAATAAAGTTAGAAAGAAAGTCTTCGGGTCGGAAACTTTGGCTTCGGATTAGAGATTTAAGAAGTTTAAAAGATAAAAATATTTAATTTTAGGTGAATCTAATAAGCCGCCATTTGCTATTTGCTAATCTACAGAAAACCCTACTTGGCCCTACGACGTCCTAGAATATATTGGCGCATACTCTTATCAATCTCTAAGCAACTAAACTAAACTTCTCTAGAAAACTAAATTTGAATAAGTAAAATGGCCATTTTTTTGAAATCCTAAGGATATCAATCGCACCAAGCTCGTTCTAGATAACTAAATGGCTAACTTTGTGTTAAATCATAAAACGCCATTACGTTCCTTTGATTTAGGACGGGTTTTAACTTTAACCCGTGGTGGCGCCATTGTTGATCCTAAGGACCAAAATGTATAGTTTTTTTTGTGACTTAACCCTTGTTTTATCTTTAACTAGTGTAATAATATGTATAAGACTTCATGTTATGTCCCTAGGTAGGTAAAATACCTAACTAAAATATTATTTCCAGATAGGTACGAGTAACTATTAATATCATAGGGAAATTACCCATTGCTGTGACACAATACTCGGTCACATTTCACTATCTACTAGTAATTAGGTAGATACTTTACCTACTCCACTATCTATGCGACCTGTTAACAAAATTCTAGATTACAAGAGATAACCTAAATTAATATGCTAGCTGATTTTTTTTTTAATTCAGTTAGATAACTTAGGTTTCACAGCTACAAAAATAAACTAAGGTACCAATGCAAAAAATACATTAGGTTAACCTTTCCTTTCAATAAAATCACGTTATGTCTTCCCATGCGAAATATAGGGGAAAAAATTAATAGCGCGATGACAACTTGTACTGAATTTGCTACGTTTGTTTGTATAGAAATTGCTAACAACGCCATCTCTTACCAAATTCTGTCTTCAATTACACTATATGAGGAATATAAATTCCGATGTATAGATTCTTGCATGTGAGGTAAGTCTAGAATATATTAAGCTTTGTAACAGTCAAAGCATTGTTTTGGTAGACAAAAGGTGATTGACAGATCCCTTGCAAGGATGACCGACTATTATGCCTGGCAATCTAGCATTGTTTAGAGAGTAGGTAGGACCTATACCTACCTATCTAGTCTTAACATAATGGTTATACTTAACACGTTAGATTCGTTAAAATATTTTATGGCAAAAAATCGTATATTCTAATAGAATATTTTTATTAAAAAAGCTACAACCAATAACGATACGATAAATGCTATTTTTAAAATGCACATTAACAACGTGACTCCATTTGGGTTTCATATTAGATAATAGTATTTATCGTAACAGAGACTTGGTAAATAGCTGTTTTTTTAATAAAAATGACTATATTAGAATACCTACTTACACCTATTTAAGTATATTAGAAGTCGAATGACCCGAGTACAAGTCACGGTAGCTCTGTTAGAATAGAGCGTGCCACGGAATGGCGAGGTCTCTGGTTCGAATCCCTGTCGTGACGAATTTTTTTTCTCCATTTAATATTTATATTAGAAGTTATGATTTCTTAAAGATATTATGGCGCTTATAAGAACCGAACTGTTGAACGTTAAATTTTTGCAACTGTATCAAACAGGCGCAGTAGAAATACCCGTCTGGCCACAGTCTGGCCTCGCATACCGATTGACATGAAAAGTTTACTCGCGACGACGCGACGTGAGAAAACTGTGCAAATATAAATACTTAAACAAACTTTAACAGGCGCTCTTAGGCCTCCGTACCTAATAATAAATCACTCTCAGCTCAAAAGCCAATCTTGAGAACGACCTCAAGATGGCGTTCCTATTAGGAATCGGGAATCACGTGAGTAACGCCGTATTAATAAAACTCAGTTCTCAAGAGAACTGTCAAACTCACACTTGTAAACGTATTTGCTGATTGCAGGCGAACCGTGACTTGAGAAAGACATCACGTGATACGCCCTCAATATTGGTTTAATAAATGACATACTTGAGATGGTGATCACGTCTTGAGAGTATATCGGCTGAATTCGCTCTGGAGGGGGTTTGAGCTCAGACTATTAATAAGACTAACCACTGACGCCTGAAAATTATCAAATAATTTCGCAACCGTCGTTTCCCGCCATTTTCAAAAACCCAAGGAAGATAACTATGGAGTTTGATTAGGAACATGTATCTAATAAGAAAGTAGAAACACACATAGGTATTTATTTACCACTTAACGAGTAGAAACACGTTTAAGTACCTATAACGATTACATTATCTAAAGCCTTCATTTAAAACTGCTACAAAACCGTCTTATCGAGGTTTTACAAAATGCAATATAGCTATTTGCATATGTATAATTCACTTCTTTTGTCACCACCACAGAATGATAAAGAGGTTAGACATGTCGGCAGGGCAGTGCGGTCGCTCATTCTTGCATTGTATGGCCCTTTTTTTGTTACCCAGGAGAAATGATGTATTCCCGATGTCCCCCATTATGGATACCACTCGTCCGGGGAACGGGTGATTATATCGGACTCGCACCAATCAAACTCCTGCCCCCTTACTATGAACTCTTATAGCAGGATTACTTCAATATTACTTTGTTACTTCGTGCAATGACGACCTTAAAGTAAGCTTATTAAGGTCGACATTGTACGAAGTAACAAAGTAATATTGAAGTAATCCTGCTATAAGAGTTCATGGTAAGGGGGCTGGGGCGTTCCGCCTCCGCCACCATAGACAGAACCACGGGTACTTGCATTGTATGGCCTAGTTTAACTTAACTTCCCTTAAACCGTGTATTGTCACTTTCATACTTCGACAAAAACCTTAAGTTTGAAAAGGACCGTTGCTTAAACGCTGGAATAAATAAGGCACGTTTTTGAGCTAACAGCGTATGAGATTCAAGTACCTATGAGCTACACTGACATGATATTTCTAACCTCTACTATTATTCTATTGTCGTCACAGTCGTGCACACCACAAATGGAGTATCTAATATCCTATGCCATATGTGGCTCTTTGTGGTCTAACCTACAACGTTGACTACAAAAATATGTAACATTACCTAGTAATGTACACCATATCACGTATTCCAATGTTGAAATACGTTTAGGTAGGTACCTCGGATGATTCTGGTGACCATTTTTCAAGTAGTTAAGTACTATGTTCTGTATTGTACAGTCGAAGACAGAGATAAATATACAGGGGCCCTCAATAAGGTTAAGATTTTCTAAAAAACTACTGGACCGAATTTAATAATTCTTTTACAGTACATAGTATTAACTTTTATCTATCTAAAACTGAAAGAATTTTTGCGATATGTCTGTTGGAGTATAAACCTGCATAATACATATTGTGATCTATGGTAGAAGAAAAATAGGTTTGACATATCGTTGTTATATCGATCGTGTGTGCTGTACGTTGAAAATAAATCCTGACCATCTAAATATCCATGAGCTTCTTTATTCCCTAACAATGTCCAGTAGTTTTTGAGATAATCTCAACCTTAAAAACTCTCCTGTACACCTTTCTCTGTGTGTTCCACCGTACGCGAACAGCAGATCAACAGCAGGACAGTTCTTATTATATGTGCCGTAAGAGTTGAAATCGCACTGCAAGTGTTACCATTGATCTGCTGTTGTCCGTACGACCAGCCGATCCCCCCTATTGTGTAAGTGACAGCAAGCAAGCCCACTTACATATCTATACTCCATTGCTCGGTTTTATGTTACATACTATTGAAAGCCAGCAATGGAGTATAGAAATAATAATAATAATAATAAAGCAGTGCTGCTGGACACGGCACGCATTGTGAGGAGGTTCCTCACTCTGGGATCCTAACCTCCGGCAGCTTGGATGCGCATGCATCCCGCTGCCGGTGGGTGGCTATTTTTTATATTTATATATTTTTCTATTTTTTTTTTATATTGAAATGTATAAATATATTAAATAAGAGTTAAAATAAATAAAGAGAATAATAATAATTTTATTAATAATGTACAAGAAACAGAATTACATATATGGATTGGTATTTGGTATAAGAATGGAAGAAGAAATGGGAATGGGCTTGCTGTCACTGTCAGTTATACAATAGGGAGGATCGGCTGGTCGTAATCTGCTGTTAGCGTACAACTACGGTTGTTCGGTTAAAACATAAGCTAATCATACTTATATCTGTCAGTGTCTATAAGCCTCTTTCTACATAATTTTGTCACAGATACCTCGGTCGGCCGATCAAAAATTGCTTCGTTAAAAAAGTCACACAAGGAATTGAATCCAAAAGTGGTTGTGATGGAACCGGCTTGCGCTTGCGACTATAGGTCTGGTATAGGAGAATGTTTATCGGTTCGTCGACCGTTCGCTTTCCAAACCCGTTCGGATACACGTGAACCGGTGCACTTACAAGGGGTTTGAGTTTGATGGTAGGTAAGTTGTCACCGACAATATGCGTTCGAAAACAGAGAAAAGTAGGTAGGTACATTTTTCCAAAAATTGCTTAGGCCCGTATTAATAAATCACTCGCAGCTCAAAAGTCAATCTTGAGAACGCCCTCAAGATGGCGTTCCTATTAATAAACGTAGCTTAGGTGCGCGTTTAGGAATCGGGTATAACGTGAGTAACGCCGTATATAAACAAACTCACACTTGAGAACGTATTTGCTGACTGCAGGCGAACCGCGACTTGAGAAAGACATCACGTGATACGCCCTCAAGATTGGTTTATTATATTAATGACATACTTGAAATGGTGATCACGTCTTGAGAGTGTAGATATCAGCTGAATTTGCTGAGCCGGGTTTGAGCCCAGACTATTAGGTAATACGGGGTCATACCTAGAGTTAGGTATGTCATTTATTAATAAACCTTGAGGGCGTATCACGTGATGTCTTTCTCAAGTCACGGTTCGCCTGCAATCACCAAATATGTTCTCAAATGTGAGTTTGACGGTTCTCTTGAGAATTGAGTTTTGTTTATTAATACGGCGTTACTCACGTGATACCGGATTCCTAAACGCGCACCTAAGTTCCGTTTATTAATAGGAACGCCATCTTGAGGTTCTCAAGATTGACTTGTGAGCTGAGAGTGACTCATTAACACGGGCCTAAGAATTGAAATCGTACTGCAAGTGTTACCATTGATCTGCTGTTGTCCGTACCATGTACAGAATCAGCTGGATTTATCTATTAACAATTAGTCAATTACTTCCAATCACAACAGTACCTTTTATGAAACTATTTATGGTACACGTGACGTAGATACTGTGTCTGAGCGTATATTGGCTCCGGATCGCCGCATTCCCATCCACGCCAATAATATCAGATGCATCATGCGAACGATCTCGCTAGAACACATTCAGTCTTCACTTGATACTTCCTTGATCGCACTTTGCAAATGTGATTAGAATAAGTACTATTTATTTATTTATTTAACGCTTATGTTCAGTGTGGACAACTCCTGAAGTGGCCAAATAAATATTTGTTTCGATACGAGGCTCATGTTGCATACACTCTCTCGTATAACTCGAAAAGAAATGAGGATGCAGTGAGTGAAATGATGTCTGTAAAAAGTGTGATGCGATGAAAATTTCTTTGTAAGAAAACCTTTGAAACTGTGACAATTGCAGACCAAGAGTTTATTAAAAGTAAAAGCCACCTATTTGGATAATTTATATTACCTAATTGACATAAGAAATTACGCATAATTTAGTTATAGGTAGGTAATAACTAAAAATTAACTATAGTAGTTCTTCCAAATATATATTTTTGGAATTGTTGCGATAAGTAATAGATATATTTTGTTGATTTACTTTCCGCGCATATTCGAATTATTAAGACATTAATTCCTAAAGTGAACACTATAAAATACTTTAATTGTTATCAACTTAGCAGAAATTTTCATGAATTTACACGTAGGTACGGCGGAACACAGAGAAAGGTGTACAGAAGAGTTTTTAAGGTAGATATTATCTCAAAAACTACTTGACCTATTGCAATAATACTTTCACTGTTAGATAGATAAAAGTTAAAACTATGTACTGTAAAAGAATAATTAAAATCGGTTCAGTAGTTCTTGAGAAAATCTCAACCTTATTGAGGCCCCCTGGATACTTATCTCTGTCTTCGACTGTACCTAACCTATGTCTCGATCTAAATTTCTGAAGTTCAGTTCATGGAAATGTTCGTTCTATAAATGCGTTGTTGCCTAGATCTTGCCGCGTGGAATTTGTAGGGCGAGTGGAGTTTGTAGGGCAAGTGGAGTTAATTCCAGCGATCCAGATGTGTTGTTTATCCAGTGTCGGCGATGAGTCCTCTCGGAGTTATCAAGAAAACTAAGAGACGGATGTAAGTTCGCCGCGGGTATTTTATTAGGATGTCTTACGATTACGATCCTCCACTGTGTCACATTCATGCCCAAGTAAGACAATTGGCGCAGTCTTGGACTAGTTCTTACCAGGCATTTTAATACCTAAGGCCTATCCTATTTCACCTTATAGAATAAATCCTATAGTTTCCTAAAGAAGTGTTCCTTAACAATTTTGAGAGAAATAAATCAATGAACATAAGACATTGCAGAAATTAATAGATTGTCGTATCGCAAATAAAACAGTTATAATTTAAAATGATGAAAAATTTCTAGCCGTGGACAGGAATTGTGATTTTCATAATTTCAAGTTCATGGATAATGCATAAAACAAATTCTGAGTAAAACAGTTTTATATCTCAGAAGTACAACCAACAAACGCTATCGAAGCAATTTCACCTTGAGTCGAGAAAGCTTCGCATGCAAAACCGTACGCGTACCTACCTACCTACACATGCTATCAAAATGCAATATGATTCCAATTGTGTGCTGGGTGCATACAGTAAAACCATAATCACACCGTTTTAAAAGATAACCTACTAGTAATCTTTTAAAACAATTTTTTAGAATTTGTGTGGCGTACCTAATAATTGGAACTCGATTCGGCGCGATGGGACATCAAAGCTCAGCAATAGTACACACGAATACAAATAAAAGTATACAGAAGCCACAATAAGGTTGAGATTTACTCAAAAACTACTGAGGCGAATTTAGGCCCGTATTAATAGTCTAAGCTCAAACCCGCCTTCAAGAGCGAATTCAGCTGATGCACTCTCAAGACGTGATCACCATCCCAAGTATGTCATTTATTAATAAACCAATCTTGAGGTATCACGTGATGTCTTTCTCAAGTCGCGGTTCGCCTGCAATCAGCAAATACGTTCTTAAGTGTGAGTTTGACAGTTCTCTTGAGAACTGAGTTTTATTAATACGGCGTTAGGTACTCACGTGATTCCCGATTCCTAATAGGAACGCCATTTTGAGGTCGTTCACAAGATTGACTTTTGAGCCGAGAGTGATTATTTTATTATTATGGAGGTCTAAGAGCGCCTGTTAAAGTTTGTTTAAGTATTTATATTTGCACAGTTTTCTCACGTCGCGTTTAGGTTACTCACGTGATACCCGATTCCTAAACGCGCACCTAAGTTACGTTTGTTAATAGGAACACCGTCTTGAGGTCGTTCTCAAGATTGACTTTTGAGCTAAGAGTGATTTATTAATACGGGCCTAAATGATTCTTTTACAGTTACATAGTTGTAACTTTTATCTATCTAACAGTGAAAGAAATTTTGCAACAAGTCAACTAGTTTTTGAGATACACACAAAATTAAAAAATATAATGTACACTTTTCTCTGTGTTAAACCGCATAGTAGAGTCCCATAGAGAAGGAGTTACAGGATCCCTTGGGGAGATATTAATGAACGCCTGAGTTCAGAATTTTAGGAGATCCTGGTGACCATATGTTCCTTCTGTTTACGTTTCCATTTAGTTTTCAGAACCTTATGGGCCGCTTGCACCAACAGATAACGCCTTAGCGACTAAACCCATCAAAACGACATAAGTAATACATTATAATATAACTCCGGGTCAAGCTCTAACCCTCTTTAGCGCAAATGGCCCTACGGTTCTTACAGCATTATTATCTAATCAAAACTTCGGAAACGGTGCCTGAGGTTTAGTTGCGCTAACGATTTAATTAAACCGTCATTGTGCTTATAACGAAATCTGAAATCCAAATAAATCTGTGAAAAATTCAATCACATCACATGTCGACGAAATCATAACTGTATGCACTAAGCTTAAAACATGCGTACGCGCCGATGTCTGACCTCATTTACTGTTAAATGTGTTAATCCGCAGTAAATCATACGAATTTATTCGAATCCAATATCTTACGTATGAAGTTATGGATGACCTAATTGTAGGTATGCAATATTAATATTAAATTAGTATGTATGTTTGTTAGGTATAGTATAGTAGAACCATACATTATATACGGTGGAACACAGAGAAGGTGTACAAGAGAGTTTTTAAGGTTGAGATTTTCTCAAAAACTACTTGACCTACTGCAAAAATTCTTTGACTGTTTGATAGATAAAAGTTAAAACTATGTAACTGTAAAATAATTATTAAATTCGGGCCAGTAGTTTTTGAGAAAATCTCAACCTTATTGAGGCCCAGTGTATACTTATCTCTGTCTTCGACTGTACCTATGTCATCACATATACTTGGGACATCATTTGTTGAGCGGGGGATGACTAAAATTACGTTTACATGGGGTAAAATCATTCAAATAATAATAAATAAATTCTTTCTTTGAAACAAATAATTCACTCTGTACCTACTTAAATAAATAAAATGTATTCAAAATGTCCACCTTTTGTCTTCAAACATTTTATTAATTTCTCAATCGCTGTATGCTAAACTTTATTAATATCGCTGCATCTTTTAAAGGTACCTAGTTTTTAATTTATTGATTTTTAGTTAGCTACTGTCCTACAGCTGAGCAAAAGCCATTCATTTAAATTATTCACTTATAAAGATTTTTTAAACAGCAGAAACTCTATCCATTGACGTCAGATATCTACTCGAGTTAGAATTTCATATTTTCACTCGCAACTACTAATATCAATAATATAGCAAGAAAACTAGAAGGGAAAGTCGCCGCCCACTGGCACGCCAGACTAGACCTAGCCTAGGTTCCCATGTCAGTTACTAGAAACTGGTAGTCGCTTTGACCTACTAACTAGGAATCCTCGTTATAAAATCTCTGACATCGGCCTTGATCTGATTTGTGTAACGTCAATATTTTTGTTTACGAGTCTAGAAATGTACAATCTTATAAACTCGATATAAAACAGTACACGGTATTAAACTGATAGGTACAGTCGAAATGAGAAAATTATACATGCGGCATCAAAAACTAGTCAAACTATAGGTCTAAGACAGAGATAGTGTACAGGAGAGTTTTTAAGTTGTTGTTTTTTTGTATGTCTGCTTTCCTCTGACATGGTGCAGGTCGGAGTCTTTATTTGGCTTAACATGGTCTACTTTTTATTATTATTACCTTGCTCTGGGCGTTGGGGTCAGTACATACACCTGTATGTACTGGTATTAGAAGTGACACACATATATATACATCTTTTACAATTTGGTTATATCTTACACATTTCGTTATTTACTAATTAACTGTCTTAAAGGCTAAGCACTGTTTAGAGACGCTTCTTTTTTTTTCTTGATATTATGTTTTTCTCTTAATTTTTTTTTGATAAACTACAATATATTATCAAATACATGTCAGTTCATCTATTATTGTCTATTTATTTCTTTTTATTTTTTAAGGTTGAATTTATCTCAAAAACTGCTTGACCTATTGCAAGACTTCTTTCACTGTTACATAAATAGAATTTAAAACTATGTGACTGTATAATAATTAATAAATTCGGTTAGTAGTTCTTGAGAAAATCTCAACCTTAATGACACCTGTATATTCTGTTTTCGACTATACATACATCAAGCACATCTATATCACTTTGGACCGTTCTTATTATCTGCGTCGTAAGAGTTGAAATCGTACTGCAAGTGTTACCAATCTGCTGTTGTCCATACATACAGTAGATTACCTACCATCGAGTCTACGTGCATAGTAAGAAAATATAATACTATTTGATAGCACGTAGTAGAGGTGCTGTATTTTGTAAACATAATTAAACAATATTCCACACTCGACTAGTTAATGTACTTTGGAAGTTTACTACGCGTATGTACTCTGTGTACAATATAGTTTTACGAAAGCTGCAGTGCGATGTGGGTCGTCTATTTGGGTTTACGGACGGGCATATGAGCCCATTATTATTATATTATCGTGCCAATCATATTTCGGTACCAAGGTGCATTTGTCTGATATGCCTATTGACTTTATTATCGACGCTGTTGCCACGAGTAGGTAGCTATCGTAAATTAACTCTTTATCGAGTACGTAAAAAGTAAATACGTAAAAGAGCTCGGTGGCTCAGTGGTCTAAGGACTTCCCAGGTTGGATTCCCAGCCAGAGCAGCCATGTACCATTGAGTTATTCTCTGTTTTTCGACGGAATAACTTACGTACATTTACCGAGTGCTCTCAAAACGGTGAAGGAAAACATCGTGATGAAACCTGCATGCCGTAGCAGAAACAAATCTAATCATGGAAGGATCATGGCCCCAGCTCCCTCGATGTAAGGGAAGGTCTGTGCCCGAGCAGGGGGCAATATAAATAGGCTGATGATGATGATGAGTACGTAAGAACTGTAGCATAACTCCTGTTACGGCCAGTAACAGACTTCAACGAAAATCTCAACAATTACGCACATTCGACTTAGTGGTCGCTACAGAATTTTATTAGCTACATTGTTTGTAATATTTCATTGTCATAAATGGTTTATTTCAATTGGTTACAGATCCTCAGAGATGATCCATGTCGACGAGACAGACCCGGTGGGAGGTAAGCTCTTCATCATTTATAAGGCAACTCAAAGGACACTTAACTGAAAAAATATTTATACATACTTAATTTATTTTTATTTTATTTTACTTAAAATGGAAAACCAACGGCACATTAAACATTGATAGCAAAGTACAATATACATCGGACAGCCAATTAATGGTCTTCACTGATAAGAATGAATACTTACATAAATTGTATGGATAGTTCAGTATTTAAAGGTTTGTATGAAAGATAGTTATGAATATATCAGCTTTGCCACGAAATGATACAGGATACATGAGAGTGTGTGAACACTAATTAGCAAATCTATTATACGTCGATAGATAGGTAGGTAGGTACGTGGCGAGGCGAAAACATACTTTTAAATTAAAATGATTGGTCGTCAATAAACACGCATAGCTTTTTTAAAGTAAGTACAATTCATCGTTGTTGTTTTTTAATTTATTGTTTAATGACATTTTATAAAATACATTTGGAATCTACTTTCCCATCTTAGGCAAAACCACGTATGGTTTGTATGCCGATGGTTCAATCAATCTTAAGAAAATCGTGACGACAATAGATCAGCCCCCTTACCATTAACTCTTATAGCAGGATTACTTCAATAGTACTTTATTATTTCGTACCATGACGTCCTTAATAAGCTTACTTTAAGGTCGTCATGGTACGAAATAACAAAGTATTATTGAAGTAAACCTGCTATAAGAGTTCATAGTAAGGGTTATCATTTATTGCAAAGAAAAACACTGTAGCTTTTCGTTTGTAGAACTAACAACTTACACGTTCGTGCCAAAGATGCCAACGCCGAGGAAAAAAATAGCACGAAATATTTAAATTAATCAGCAATTATCCCTTCGTTCCTAAACTTCCAACTGCCGTAATCCCAACACAAATAAAAATAAAACAAAAACATTCAGTTTTGGCAGAGGCGCGGAATCCGCCTGTATTTTCGACCGGTCGAATATTTTGGAGCCGGCGCGGGCGCAGCCGAGAGAGACGCGACGCTGACAGTTGCCGAACTGATGGTCGTTTGTCTGGCCAGTGGCGATGATGACTGTGTTTTGAAAGTACGAGTGCATATTGAGAACCAAAATATCGAATATTAAGAGCTCGTTGCTGTAGCCTAGTTGTCAAACGTCTTGTACGTCCAATAACGTCAGTTTGACAGGTCCGTGGCGTTACGCCGATCGCTTGCTGGCTCGTGCTGTGTTTCACCAAAGCGGAGAGGAGACGTGTTTTGAATAACCAATCAGATTTCTTTATTTCCACATCTCTCTGGAACGAAATCTGATTGGTTATTCAACACACGTCTCATCTCCTATCCGCTTTGGTGGAAAACGTGAATAACAAAGCACGAGCCAGCAAGACGCCAGCAAGCTGAGCCGGCAAGCGATCGGCGTAACGCCAAGGACCTGTCAAACAGACGTTATTGGTACCACGTGCAAGATGTTTGACAACTCCGCAGCGTTAGATTGAACTTCGAGGTCGGTACCCGGTGATGTTACTGGTCTAGTATTGTATATTGAGCTGAAATCAGGCTTTTAGCTTCAGCCATATTATCTAACTGCATACATTTATAATTTCCAGCCGATAAAGCGTCTTCTCCGCTCACAGTCCAAGCTAGTTTCTTTAAAATCCTAACAGGAAATGTCATACGTTCACTCCATCGATACGGGTATCTTTATTATGCAAATGTTTTAGACAGACTAATTAACCCACTGCAAAGCGAAATGTCACGACTCACGAACTGTGAGATTTGCTCACGACTTGCAACTCAACTGATCGCAACATTCCACTTGGAAACAAAGACGTGTTGACAGTTGACGGTGTTGACTGTCATTCGCAATTAAAATAACAAGTTTATTAGCTTTCTCTGTCGGACAAAGATTGGTTTCAATCAATGCCTATAAGCACACCTAGGCCTAAGTTAGGTACCTAAATCCAACCACAATTCACTTTTGTTCGAATGCTTATGAGTTATCTGAATCAAAAATCTATGATTGGCGCACAAGGGTCTTACATATTTTTGCTAAAACACAATAACAAAGTAGGTACAGTCGAAGACGGAGATAATAATACAGGGGGCCTCAATAAGGTTGAGATTTTCTCAAAAACTACTGGACCGAATTTAATAATTCTTTTACAATTACATAGTTTTAATTTTTATCTATCAAACAGTGAAAGAATTTTTAGCAATAGGTCAAGTAGTTTTTCAGAAAATCTCAACCTTAAAAACTCTCCTGTACACCTATATCTGTGCTCCACCGTACTATCACGATCTATTCCTCAAGATATATGCCAAAAACTTGTCTGTAAATTATCCATTTAGCCTGACAGACAAATAATTACATAACTACCAGATTCGAACCGATTAGACCGCACGTGGTTTCCTGTAGGACGGCGTCCAACATTCCGATAGGTATGTATGGACCTATTAGATCAGAACGAAGGTCACACAAGACTTTGGCTTCTGCACATCACCCATTCATCCGTATTTATTTATAAAATGAGTTTACTGAAACAGTGTAACTAAACTACGCCGTACAACTAATTTGGTTACAATATTATTGAACAACAGGTGTTCGAGAAATGTGGACCCACGTGGATCTCGAGAAAAATCTAGTAAACGAAATCACGAATCTGATTTTGGAACAAACAAAACGCTAAGTATAGAATTCGAAAAGGGAACCCGAGCCTACTTATATCTGCTATTTAACCTAGACATAGTTGAAGCATACGAAGTGTACCTATCTATAAACAGTTTGTAAGTACCGTTCTTATCGATAGTTTCGCATAGCAGTCGAAATTGTACTTTAAATGTTACCATTCGGGTTTACAATCCCCACCAAGGTATCTCTATCTGATCAGAAAACCAAATTGCAGAATGTTACATTCGCTTTTACTATCTCGATGATGCCCGTGTTTTAATCGTTAATCTGATAGAATATTCTATCAAAATATCTTAGTAAGTATTACCATGCGGGTGGTACCACTTATCGCCATCAAGGTATCCCTACCAGTAGATGTGTTTATCAGAAATCCAAATTGCAAACGTTGCATTCGCTTTTGCTATCTCGATGATGTCAATGTTTTAACCATCAACATCTGATAGGATATTCTATCAAACAAAATATCTTAATAAGTATTATCTACCATTCGAGTACTACTTAAGGGAATCAAGGTATCCAACCAGTTGATCATGATCAGAAAGCCTAAATTGCAGAGCATTGCATGCGTGTTTATACTATATCGATGATGTCAGAGTTGTAATCGTTAATATCTGATAATCCTATCAATAGTCTTAGTATGTAGGAACGTAGAACAGGTCATCATGCCGACGTAAACGTAAAACGCATAGATACCGTGTCTAAATAAAGTGAGGTGAGTAATCCGTATGCATCGTTAGTTCGCGATCACGTCATGGCCCTCGGGTTGCGTTCAACTCTGACTTTTAATGACAGGGTTGCATTCACACCGACGACTGAACCAAATTATAAGATTAATTACATACATATGGACTCACAACATTGATCCCTTGCGGACTAGTCAGACGTTCTAAGGGCCGGCGCCGTGCCGTCGCATGGCGCGGCGTGTCACGGCGGACAACATTCGTGCCGGCGTACGGCGCTGTCCACTGGCGTGGTACACGGCGTCGTCCGCCGGCGCCGTTCTGTTGTACGCTAGCCCTAAGGAGGAAAAGAATCTACTTTGTGCTCATGCATTAGACTACAGGTAAAAGTTTACGTAAGGTGGCCTTGAATTCATTCGACACTAAATGGATGGTTAGGCTTGTGACATATATTAATTCTGCACAGCGTTTAAGTAAATTAAACAATTTGGGGCAAAATAAAAATAGGTATCTAAACATATTTACTTAAGTACAATATATTCAACAATAAAAAAAATTGCAGTGCAGCTTTGATTTAGTAAAAAACCTTACCAATTTAATATTTATCATGAGTAAAAGCCCCAGTTTCAATTTGTCGAATGAATTCAAGGACAACCTGTATATGAGAGTCATTAGTTACATAGAGTAGAGGTTCTCTCAAAATTACATAAATGCGCTCTAAAATACTATCCACTAGGTTTAAATTCTAACGCCATTAACTAATAGCCATTCCCAGCAATTTCATGTGTTGTCTACTGAATCAGCAAGAACATAGATTACAGATTAGATTAACTATCAATGATAAATCAAAAGGTTTTGTATTACTTACTCGTATATCCGTTTAGATACGAATGCATTCCTCTTTTATCATAAAATTCCAATATGTGAAATGTACTATAACTGCAAGAGTTTGGCAAATAAAGAATTAGCAAGCTAAAGTTGCAAAGAGCTGGTCATTCTGTCGTAGAACCGACAACCGACGCGGTAGACGAGTTCTCGAGTGAAAATCCTGAACGGGTAAAAAAGTAGTGTGGGACGCCCTTAGACTAGATGGAGAGCCATCACAAAAAGAGGTTTGGCCATCACAAAGATGCCTACCTTCATCAGTGGACTGATAGAGGCTGATCTGGAGATGAAGATTTTAATATTTCTTGCCTTGTATATTACCATGTGAAACGAATATGGAGAAAATGTCCCATAACACGAATATGGAGGGAAGTATTTTAGATCTGTCACAGTGGAAGCTCTGCCGGATAAAGAGTGTCACGGAATAGGCAAGTCCCTGGTTCAAATCCTGGTCGTGACGAAAATCTGTTTATTATTTAGTTTAGAATTTAGATAAACGGATATCACTCACTTATATTGTTGAAGTCGGCAATTAGACCGACAGTTTCGACCGATTTCGACAATCTTCCTCAAGGTGAGCGCGCCACGCCCACATCGCCGGTGACGTTTCTTCGCGCCCACCTTGAGTCACCGTCGAAATCGGTCGAAACTGTCGGTCTAATTGCCGACTTCAACAATATACCTAAGTGAGTGATATCCGTTATGTATGTATATGGCTCACTATAGTTTTAATTCTAAAAATGATAAAGAAGTTGCCAGTAACGAAGTTAGCTCGATAGTACGGCTTTGAGCATGAATTCAGCGAAAGTTCGTACTAACGACTGTCAAAACAGTTGTATTTGTAAGACCGTTCATACTCAAAACATACTCAAAATTGTATATCACTATCGGCTTTATTGAATGTGGAATCACCCTGATTACACTACAGAGTTGCAACCAGCCAGAAACGCACCAGACTAAACAATGGCGGCTCCAACAAAAGGTTATCGGTGCACGTTGCACTTGCAGAACTCTTTTACCTCTGGCCCCTTGCCAGAACAAACTCCGACGCGTTTTTATATGTCTTTAATGAGCAGACAGTTTCGACTAACGATCTTTAGGAACCGGTTAAGAGGTTTTTAAAATAAAAGTACTTTCTAAAACTCGTTTCATTGGACTTGTGAGATTGAAACTTCTCACATTCTAGTCTTCTAGTAATATCTTCAGATTCAAAGGTCTATACTTTTAAATACGGTTTCTTGTGGCTTGAAAACTAATCGTGTTAAATCTCAAAAACGTAAGGCGTTTTGTGGTTTAACGCTGGATTAGACACTTAACATTAACACGATGTTATCTGTTAACATAAGTTACAGGTTTACTATGACAACCGTCATTATCAATCGTCTATGTTTGTTGCAAAGATCCTAAATTAGATAAACCGGGCAGGCGCCTTGCTGCCGGTGTCAAAGGCTCAAATTGTTATAGGTGTGTGACTATGTGACTAAACTCATTCGAATATGGATTTTGTGCCCACAAGATTCCAAAAACACTGAAATTGCGACAATATTGACGTAAAGTCATTGGATAGAATGAAAAATATGGCGTGAATGCGAGGGGTTTGGTTTGGCTGAGATTCTGAATCAAGTTTTATCGAGAGTCTTTACAAAATAAATACCGAGAGGTCGGTCAAGGTCTTCAATTCGATGATCCTGAATTATTTTTATGCGCCGTTTTTTGGCAAAGTTTCATGCGAACTTGGATTTGGTGACTGCTACGCAAGTTGACAATGCATCAATTAGTGTAAACACAGCTATACTTTACGCGATGGCAATATGATCTAGATTAAAAAGTTGGCTTGTATGGTTGAAGACTGTGCCCTAAATAATTCATATGTTGATGATTCTGTGAGAGATTTTGGAAGGATTGACTGTGGTTCATCTGTCGTCGTACCGATGGGGACGATGGGTTCTCGAATGGAAGCCTGAACCGGTAAACATACTCGTAGTGTGGGACACCCCAATGGTAATGACCAACGCTGGGTTCCTGACATCAGGGACTAGATGTATAAAGCAGAGTATCGGATTAAATGGCGCGCCTTGTAAGAGGCTTAAGTCCAGCAGGCCGACCAATTAGTTCTAATCATACCAACTAGAAAGTATCAAGCTACAAAAAGCTACCGCGCTATCTTCACACATATATTTAGTTAATTAAAGCTTTTATTCATTTATAAGTTAATTAATTCAAGGACCTGATTGTTGCAGAGGTCGAGCCGCCGTTCCCGTGCCGAGATGTCACCATCAAGAGGAGCACAGATGTCAACGACTCCTACGAAATGCTGTCCGAGATCGGACGGTGAGTCATTGACATATTAAAAGTTTTCTATAGGTAGTGTGTGGACTAACAGGTTAATAATCTACAGGAGGGCTTACCTGAACAGTTATTTATTACAGGGTCAAGGAGCCCTAAGTTGAAATAAGTTCACAAGTATAGACTTTGGTTTCCATGCTTTGGATTTTCCATTATAATTTAAATTTAATTACCTACTTAAATAATTGGTTTGTAGTCATAATGTTCCTGACGAAAAATTTATTGTGTCATAGTATTGTTTTTATTAATGGTCTCTCAGCGATTGCTTTAGTAGATTTTCTGGCGTTTTTTGGAGAATTGGAGAAACAGAATATTTTTATACTTTGATTCACAATACCTACTCGTATTTAGTGGATTGTGGTGACAGATTACGTCTCTTATCACCAGTATATCACAATCAAATGATACTAATACCTATACCTATTTAAAACTAATTTACATACTATCTAGGTATGTACATAGATTAATATCTGAAAATTCAAATATATTTTTCTTTGTCATTTTTACGAATTATAAAGCAATCTAATCAAGACATTTCAGGCTATTATCGTACTGCTGTGACTCACACACAACTGATAATGATAAAATATCAGACGTAGTAGAGTAGGCACTCAAAGTAAATAAATATAAAATGGATTATCACACAAACTAATCGCTTGTCGTCCGATAATGAACTACTCGTATGATGTTTATGTTTACAACACTTTCTTGGTTGGGGTTTACCGTACGTAAGTGTAATAAAAACTTAGGTAAGAACCTATGTACATACTTAGAATTTATATACTTTTAATCTAATTGCCTACAGAGAGACACAAAATATGCGCAGACACTAGACCTCAAATTTACAATCCAATCGGCCGGTACCTAGCGGAGTGGCTAGGGAGCAAACTGATCTGTAAACTAAAACCTTCTTTGCGCCCGGACATTTTTAGAAGGCAGACTGTGTAGGTATCTAGTTGTTTATAGGAGATCAATGGTGGCAGCATTATGCTACCGTATCTTGTCAATACGATGCATCCTAATACCTATGTAGCAAATTGACTTTGCAGGGACCAAACTTTCAATACCTCTGCCAGTCTTAGGTACTTTCGACAATAAACAAACTAAACTTAAATTAATCTGTTTTCTTTCAGTGGGAAATTTGGCACAGTATACCTCTGCCGAGAGAAGTCTACCGGCCTGGAGCTGGCCGCTAAGGTGGTAGCTGTGAACCGGAGAGATGAGAGACGGAATGTGGAGCGTGAAGTGGACGTGATGAGGAGGCTCCGACATCCGAGGCTCATTCAGCTGTACGATGCCTACGAGTGGGGGAAATATATGTGCGTCGTTTTGGAACTGTGAGTACCACATTGTTGTAAATTGAAATAATTTTGAAGAAATTGGGAGGAATAAAAAGGTCAAGTACTTATTGAGAAAATCTCAAATCCTAATTAAATATTAGACCGTACTTTAGATTTGATTGTGAAGGGGATCGAAGGAAAAACTCTTAGTATCAGGACGGTCAGGTAGGAGAATACCTAGGTAGCAAATTGATGACGTAGCAAAATTAATAGGTTAGGCAGAATGACTACTTCGGTAGCAGATTAAAGGTTGAAATCTATTTGACGGACATTTTGTTACATAAATAAATCCGTTTATCAATCAACTAGTTCGATTTCGCACCACCAACACATAAGTCAAAACAAGATAGCTTGATTCCTTCTTTGATCAATCAATCAAGCAAGAATAAATAAAATTGACATACACCTAGCGAATACACTATACATGTGCATCCACCGCGTGAGTAAAGATAAACAGCTCCCATAGACGCAAATTGGAGTTAACCTGGTTAGTCACGTTGGTGCAACTCTGGCTAAATACCGACCTTAACCCATTTCAACCTCTGTCAAACAAAACGAGCGATACACCGCAGATACGTCAGGTTCGCACTCCGAAGTTTGAGAGAGTGACTCATTGCGAAACCTCGAAGGAGCACGAATATAGAAATAGAATGCATTCCAAATTCAAACCTAATTGTAATATGCGATGCGTACGCGCAGGTGATTCAGACTAAGATTAATGTGCGTAGCACATCCACAACGATCTAATAATGCGCGGCTTTAAAGGGATTCATCTAATCCTCTCATAAATTCTTTATCATACTAAATGAATTAGATATAATATTAAAGAAAGTATCAGTATACATACTAATATAGAAAAATTTGAATGCACAACGCGATCTCGTCCATGCAAACCCAGACGAAAGGTAACAGTTAACAGCAGTGTAATGTAAAAATAATCTTTCTCGACTGATAATTAGCGATACCTAACCCATGAAAAATGTATGGAGTTTTCACGGGTTAAGTTGACAATCGATGCAATAAAAATTTACAATGCACGCGGCCGTGTCAGAAATAAATAAGTACTACTGACCTACCTATACAATATTGTGTAGGGCAGGACCAATTTTTGAAAGAAGTTTTTGTCCTTCAGCCTACACTAGGGTATTCGAGAAACCAGCTCTACGGTCCCAAATTAGTATTCTTAATCCTCAAGAATTTAAAGCGCTTTGCTATTTATATTTGTATCCGTAGCATTTCTGTATAAATCCCAACAGTCCCGTCCACGGTAGACGAAGATATATTTTTGGAGAACTTTATTAATAGTCGTTATGAATAATCCAGGTGCAAATAGGTCGGTCGTTGACTGACGTCGAGACGAGACGTAGGCAGGTGTGGACACGCCTTTATGACATTAATTATAGGGAATTTCACTTTTGTTTACTCAACGAATAAGTTTACGTAATACCTATAGGTACTTTCGTCCGTGTTTGAATGTTTTATTAATCTAAATATTAAATACAATTTTTTTTAGTTAAACCGGGACTCGAACCTCTCTATTTCAACAGAGATACTCGAATCTGCCCCCTAGACAAGTGGCATTAATGATAATATAAAATTATGCTAGTAGGATAGAAAGAAATATATATGCGATAGACATTTGTCAACTAATTATTTTTTTATTTAAAACATTACTATTTTACCGTATACATTATTTTAATTGACCACCAACCAGCATCTTGAAACTTGAGAAGTTTGTCCAGATGCTGATATCTTCACACAACCGTTGCATACCTGTACATATAACATAATAGTAATAACAATATCAATCACATACATTATTTTTCTACTGGCATTATCAAAATCCAATGTCGCTTGGCTAGGAGGGCAGATCGGCGAAATCATCCCCCATATTAGTCTTAAAGACGGTAGTTTTATTATTCGGTTTAGAAAGAAAATAGATAATTTTTTTAATCCACTGTTATTTTTAGATAAAATATTATAGTCCCAGTCTAACGAAACCTCAAAGACCACAAACTAAAGGAACCAAACCACAACACATGACCCTCCTCCTTCCCGCAGTCGGTCAAAAAGGATAAGTAACCGTGTGAAATGAAGCATTGATTTGGCAGAAATGTGAAAGGCTCTGACTCACAGGGTACAGTTAGTCTTGTAATGCAATGGTAATGACACAAGTCGTTCAAGTTAGTTAAGTAAACACGTGAGTCTTATCGGCTTGCGGTTAACCGCGACGATCGTTCGAGTTACTTCGTCATCGTACAAAGTGCGGACCTTGAAGCCTATATTCAAATCATGAAGGAAACATTCCCATCTTTTATGATTATGGGGACAGGCTTCTCCCACCCTAGTTATCACTTTCACTCATATACTCATATACATAAATAAAAAAATTCCCAGAGGGAAAGGCACAGCCAACTATGGCATACAGCCTGCCTGATCTGATGTTAATATAATGTCTGAATTCTTATAAATACATAAATAAAATATATACGAAGATAACCTAACCTAAACCTAACCACAACCCTGCCAAACCCCAAAACGAAATAACTCAACGATCCTCGCAATCATCGAGTTATGCAAGGAATCCTTGCTAAGAGCACAAAGCTTCACAAACACGACTTCTTTCGAGCACCCCAATTAATAGAAACGTTCGCGGACATCTCCTGATTAACTTAACGTGATCATTAATCACTAAATACCACGGAAACGATTTAATTGAATAATTTTGTGAAAATCTCAACCATAATGAAGTACCTTTGTGTAGTTTACAGACCTATATACGTATCTATACCCTAAAACACGATTGCATCATAATACAAATATAATTACATCATAGTCGTACTTGTATCAATTAAGCGCCTCGGGCATGTTCGCTGACGCGCGGGTGCCCGACTTCTTTGCTATTGTCAGAGCTCGTATTGCTTCCTTCTGGAGCAGACTGCGTAGCTCTGACTATAGCACTGATGATGGTGAGTGACGACCTCTCCAGCCCAATATTTTGGCATTGGCTGTCTGTGCACCGGAGCGAGAACCGAAAGTAGGTTAAGACTGACGTAAGGACCATTAGGTCCAAATGTAAGCTTTATTTTATTTATTTTATATTTTTTATGGTTTTTTTATGCCTGCAATAAAGAGTTATTATTATTATTATTTAAAAATTATTCGTGGTACGAACACTACTCACTCTCGGTGCATTTCCACAAATAAAAAGTATCTATGTGTAATCTGCGTTGTTTGTAATACAATCCATTGTTCATTTCCATCCATTCGTCACCTGCAAATACCGTTTGATCAAAATATTTATTCCTCGCCACAATCCTCTCTAAACACGGCTTTGCGGAAACCTAAACAAATGAAATCTCGAAATATCTGCGAGAATTTAAATCTGTTGTTAAATCTTTCCATTCCTGGGAATCCCTCACAGAAATTCGATACGAAATTACCAAACTTCGCATCTTTCGTTTTCTGAAACTGCCAAATTGGATATCATAAGTTTTGTTAAAATGAGTTGGTGAATTTATATTTCGCAAGATCATCGATGCTTGGTAATATCTATGGTACTATTTTACCTAGATATATTTCTTATGACTCAAAGAAACGTTATGATCTTCTTTTTACCCGACTGCGCAAGAAGGAGGGTTATGTTTTTCGTGTGTATGTATGTCTAATTCTTTGGCACGCGCTACAGCCTAAACGGCTTGATGGATTTTAACATATGAGGTGTCGTTAGATTAGTCTTGATGTAGAAGTGACATAGGCTATAAAAAATTAATCAAAGCGGCTTAAATTTTTGGCAGTCTGTTATTTTTGTATGTATTATGATATAGGTGGATCAAACCAATTCTCAGAGTCCTCTGTCCGAGGAGGAACTCATAGGTTCAGATCTCGCCTAATGTTGCTTAACTAGTACCTACCTACGATAGTTTTCAACTCATGCTGGCAACTGGACCAACAGCCCCTCAAGTTATGATGTACCACCACCTTACTCTCTCCGCTGTCCCAGCAACCTTAAGTGGATCTTGGCTTCCGTAACGGCAGTCCTGGCGGTCTCGCACAGACTCATGCCTAAGAAATCGGCCTTCCAGCAATATCATTAGCACCCGATCAGCCATGGATTCAGCCAAGTCTTAGGATAACTTTAACTTATAGTCAACAAGATGGCTAATACTTGGTTATTTTCTGGTTGGGAATTAGTAACACAAAACTGTATAATGTGCCCGAAATGTTAAAGACGTTACAATGGGGTGCGAGTACCACAGATGGACGTCGCCGTACGCGCTCCAAATATACTCTCCCATGACGCATGCTGGCTGGTGGCTTCCTAATCCACCAAGCCACGTCAAAGTCAAGTGCCTCCGTAAATGGCGACGTTTATAATCGTCTCGTATAAAAGCGCGGCGTGGCGTCAGGCCGCGTCAGATATTACGGCGCATAGTTGGCCGGGCGCCATGTTGCGGCGCCATCTTTAAGCCGAAGCGTACTTTGATGAGGAATTTATTACATTTTTGTTGCATTTTATCTGCCTCAAATCCTCGTCGTGGAGCTTAATGGCTCTGCCAGTCTTCCTACGTGCCTGTTTATATCACTTCCTTGGTGGCTTAACGTCGGTATTATTGTGTATCCTGTTGCAACTTGGAAGCCACTGTAATACTTAATATCCGCACTGCTGCTGTAGCAATGTTCTTATGTTTATTATTTATGGCAATTATTTAAAATGTCATTTTAGCTAGACACTAAAGCTAGACACATATAGGGAGTGCTAGATATTCGTAGCTAGATAATAAGGTTTACGCTAAATACCTCAGATCGCCTTCTCGTATGCAATCTTGCACCATCTGGCTACTACTATGTACATAATACCTATGTACATAGTAGTAGTAGGTATGTTATATCTACGTATACTTACCGTAATTATCTAATTCTTAATTCCTTAATACGCTTAGATTTAGATAGAAGTACCACAGAAGTTTAAACAAAGGAAGATTTAAAAGTTATTCCTAGGATTACAAATATAATATTATTCATTCCTAGAAATGCGACTCAATCAGATCCAAGGGTTAAGCCAAGTTTGTTCTTCGTTCGCTGAAAGTCTCAATGAGCAAACAAAATAGAGATTAGGAACATAATTAGTGAGAATCGTAATTTTGAAGCAAAACAAACTCAATCTACGTCAAACTACGAATAACAAAATGCCGTTATTTGCAGTAATAACCTCAAAATCCACTCCCGTGACGTCATTGCTGTTTGTAAAAAAACGCAAAAGTCAGCTACTGACGCGGGAAGATTCATTCAAGCGTTCTAATTTTAAATACAAATGAAAACATGACGTTTTCGAATAAACAAACAAGTTTTAGGGGTATTTAACTAAAATAGTTTACCTAAACTCGGAATTGAAAGAAACCCACGCAATAATTTTGCGATTTGCGTAATACGAGGTAGGTAGGTGAATAATGAAAACAATTTTGAAATACCTACATATAATTTTGGCAAATAGGTATAAGTAATAGTTTATGTGTTTGTGCCTTATATTTAGTATTTGGTATCGCATTCGTTTTGCTTCCCATGATTTTAATGAGTTTACTTATATCTTCTGACAATAGGAAACCGGTCGAATGTCGTTAAGTAATTGATTTATTCGAAATCATCATCAATCGAACTATTTGAAAACAAAGCATAGGTAGGTACCTACATTACATACCTACCTGAGTTCAGTTTATATCAAGAGTTTTCTCTTGACTTTCAATCAACGTTTCACGTACATCGTCATAAAATCTTTGTTTTCATTGCAGTTTTATAGCATACCCAGTTGATACTTTCGCCTTTTGCACGATGATTTTATATAATGAAACAGGTGTCAATGTCAAGATACTCACGTGATACCCGATTCCTAAACGCGCACCTAAGTTACGTTTATTAATAGGAGCGCCATCTTGAGGTCGTTCTGAAGATTGACTTTTGAGCTGAGCTGAGAGTGATTTATTAATACGGGCCTTAGAGTCACTTGTGCTACCATTGGATTGTGTGTACGTTCACTAAGATAAAGTACAGACTATATCCACTCGTGGGTAGAGAATGTTCATAAAATTGTGTATTTAAACGGATTTATAAGGAAAAGCTTTTAAAACTGAACAATCCCCAGCAATTAACATTAACGGTAAACAAACTCAAATATTTGAACAACAGTCACTTCGCAAAAATCTTCATCGAGCTCAATTTGCACAAGTGTTAATATGTTCAAGTGGTTTTACGTGTCTGCATACTTCAGACATATTTCCGAAGACATCTTATTCTATATTTTATTATATATAAAACTGAACGTATCTGGCAGTACACTGAATAAAAACCGGCCAAGTGCGAGTCGAACTCGCGCATCGAGGCTTCCGTGCATTGCAACTTAACCAGTAGGTAAGTTTGTAAAAAGAAGAAAATATATAGGTATATTTTTCGGGAGATGTAATTTAAATTTACAGTTTTCTCCTAACGGCCTTGTCAGTCAGAGCAAATAATTGTAGACAACTAATAGCAAGGAAAATAAATAGCAAAACATTTGGCTGTCCCTGTAACAGTTTTAATTTAACTGGAATTGCGAATACTATGGCAGATAACTAGTGAATATCGCTAATGAGGGGTTTTCAAGGTTTTATTTAAAAAGAAAGAAAGTACCGATAGCGCCGGTAGATAGGTTTCACTGGTCTGATGTCAACATTAAACACGTTGTTATTGCTTGTAAGTTGGGCTTTTCGTATTTCATACCTAGTATTAATTTGTACTGTGTTGTTTAAATTACACAAACAAACCAATAATAATAAGTTATTCAGCTGATATTGAATTTTTTTTTCACGGTGCTGCGTTTTTTACGATGATATCGCACTTCGGTGCAACGCCATCTATTATCAACTTAAAAAGCTTATTTATTTTTCTTACAACTGTCACTTTGAAAACTCCTTATTCCGTAAGTCTGAATATTAAACTCTGTCGCCTACCGCCCATCGGATAAATGGCAACATTAGCTGAATTTCTCCGCGACAAACATTCTAAAGTGAAAGCGCATTGAGGCACTCGGCCCCGGCCGCACTGACCTTGGACACATCACCTCGGTGGCTATTTTAGAAGCCGATACTGCAAACATTGCTGGTAACGAGAAACATACATAAACGCACGTCTGTCTCCCGTGGAAATCCATCATCATAGCTGTAGGTTGGATGGACTCCCGTCTGATGCGATCTTGGTAACACTACCTTTATCTTCCTCTACATTCGTCAAACTTAAGTAGTAAAGTCAGTATAGTAGACCGAAAGACATATCTGTAAAACGAAATACGTCAACGGTATTGCAGAAATACACCGCTATTGCGCCCCTTGTGGATTAAGCCTACCTTATGGAGCCTACAAACAAACCAAAGCCACCGACAGCCGCCGACACACTCTGACGGCTTGGTGTTTAATAGAAACAGACTGTGTCAGCGGCTTTGGTGTGTAGACTCCATTAGAATCTCGTATCCAATTCTTTGAACTTCTACTTATCAAATAAGATCCTTCCTATGAATTTTCACACATTCACAACCACGAGTCGTCGTTGGTTTTTCGATCCCTGCTGCTGGGGTAGGCTTAGGTGCGCGCATCTAGTCTGCAATTGGGCTAACGTCATTCTGCGCGAACATGGTTTTCTTCACGATCATTGATTTTTGGCACAATCCAACATTTTTCGCAGAAAAAACGTTCTTTTTCTGAAAAATTGACGTTTTTAGAGCAGCATTACGTTTGGCAGCTTACGTTACGACGCGATAGGCCGATGGCAATCAAACTTGTTTACGTTTTTCATCTTCAAAAACGATTTATTGGCTCTTTATTTTATGATCTTTACAAATTAATTTATGTAACGTAGGCACATAACAACTACGTACGTAATAGGAATGTTACATAAAATGTAACAGTACTTAGTACTCGTATCGTAGGTAACTAATCAATCACGTCTTTCTCCTGCTGTAGACTTTTTCTTGGCATACCATCACAGCACTCCTGCATATCAGCTATTCCTCAATCCTTTCACGCAGTCGTCGGCTTGTAACCGACCATAATTGACTTGGCCCTTTTTTAAACATTACCAATTTGCTTAAGATTTTTCCTAAGGCACAATAAAAAAATAGAAAAGTTAATAAAGTAAGTAGATCTTTTTAGGGTAATATCACCTAGGTATAATTATTAGATTTATTCCTTTACTGCATAACTGTGTAACTATAGATGCTCCTATTTTCTAGGTTCAAGTCTAAAACCAAGTCACCGTTTAGGTTCAAGTATAAATTGATTCTAGTAAAAAAGATCCAATTTATTCTCATTCAGAAACCCGAAAAGCGAACCGAAGTTGCTATGGTTTCCGAAACAAGACGTAACCGATCCTAAGGCTCCTGCCGAGTCCTGCCACATATTTATCTGCAGTCGCTACAAAAAAAAATATTTTGACCTAGGGCATACTAAATCTGCTCCAAGGTTACTTGTCAGAGCAACAGCAATAAATCGTGCTCGCAAATTACGACTGTTATCTTTCCATCATAAACGCGTTACGATGATATTAAAACAAGTTTAAAAGTCATTCACAAAGACTAATTAAAAACTGTTTCTTTGTTTTCAGCATAACTGGAGGCGAGCTGTTTGAAAGGGTGATTGATGAGGACTTTGTGCTGACCGAGCGAGCATGCACAGTCTTCATGCGGCAGATCTGCGAGGGAATCGAGTTCGTGCATCGCCAGAATATTCTGCATCTTGATATGAAGGTAAGAACCCCGGTTGACTTCGATATATCGGTCCTGAAAAGGGATCTGGAAGCAGGTGGCAACTGAAACGACTCAGGGACAGAGCGTCCTTGCGAAAACAAACCAAGAAAGCTGATCCCAAATTACATGGGAAAAAGAAGAGATATGATATGTAGGTAAGTAATGACCGATCTCTAAAGACTTAGCCAAGACACAGCCTTTTAGGACACAAAAAACGAACGAGATTGAAACTGCACTATTTTTATAAAAAGTAAATGATGATTTTACAGGAAAATGTTTATCGTTGTTCATAGTATGTAGTCTGTTCTTTTCACTGATCTTCAATTAGTCCTCGGCATCTTTTCAGTTACAGCCATCCATTAATACTTCTAGCAGAGTATAGTTATTATAATTCATACACCATGGCGACATTTCTACGTCATTGAGAGCGCCATCTATTGACAAAAGTGGCAACAACTCGATATTCCATAACAAGCCACGTTCCCCAGTCCTTGGTCAAGGTTGACGAACTGACAGTGCTGTTTATACCTACCGCCGCCCACGCCCATTCATGCTTACCTACACACGCGGGGGTTGCCAATGCCCGGATTTCACGGTTATACCATACCTGATGATATATTTAGGACATATTCCAAGCACTTGTCATTATATTAGCTGTCTTATGTAACTTTTGGACGGTTTCGATTTTCTTATATAAATTTAAGAGCTATGTATTTTATATTATATACTTAGTTATTCAGTTTCAGTGTTGAATATAAATAAACTCGACTGTTTTTCCATTTTATCTTAATTCAATTCGATTTAGATCTTGGTCACGGCACCACATTGTAACAAAAGTATAACCTTGGCTCTACCCCCATTTCTCCCGAAGACAAGTGACCACCGACAGCTGCACTTCAAACCAATTAGGTTTACTCATTAAAGTTTTGGCTCATTTGTAGTCAGAGATATATTCGAAGTCTAAATTCTTCTCTCATTCGATCACGCTCCTAATGTCCGAAGATAACAACATGCCAAATTACCAACTTTTATTTGCTGATGATTATTGGCGCTGTTGGCAAAGATCAGCAACCAAAGTAAGGTAAAATACTGGCTTAACAATTAGTTCCGATATTTGCCACCGACAAAAGAGTTGGTATTACAATCCCACGACACCATTTTGGTACGAATCCAAGTCGTTAATCAAAATGGCGGAAAAGCACGCGCCGGTTTTATGATTGTCTGCTCACAGCTCACCCATCATTGTTCATTTGATTCCCGCATTTTATTTTTGTCATCCGACTACTAATTTCACGAAAATACTTTATTTATTTTAGAAACTCGTCATGTTACTTCACAGAATGTTGATTTGCTTACGTGAATGAGTGTAATCATGTTTTTCACACGGCAACGCGTTAGTCAGGGTCGCCGGTTTCAGATTTATTTTTATCGGGTTTCTTTTATCCAGAATCAAAAATCTGTAAGTACCGAGTACATGTATTTTAATGCTGAATTACATACGAATTAGGAATCACTTTCTCTCTATCATCAACCTATTCATATCGCTATTATTATCCTTACCGAGGATAGCAATGTTGCATTGAAACATTATAAGGATAAAATATAGTAAATAGGTATGATCCAGCAATGAACACTGGGGTAAGTTAGGTTTTTACCCCAGTTATACCAATTACCAACTTTCCCACTTTTCTAGTAGGAACTAGTAAGTTACTTTATGATTGAATTTGTAATAGAATGTAAGCATACTGTTGAAGTAGTTACTAACTACTATTACTTGTTATCCATTAGGCAGTGATCTATTAGTTTAGCACATAATAAATAACACTAATGCTGTTATTCATAAACCTAAACTATATTTACAAATGTCTGAGTAATGTGGCGAATAAATGATCGTTTATTTTATTATTTACATCGATTTACTAATTTCTTCCTTGCAGCCAGAAAACATCCTCTGCCTGACCAAGGCAGGCAACCGAATAAAAATCATCGACTTCGGTCTGGCGCGCTTCTACGATCCTGAGAAGAAGTTGCAGGTTCTGTTCGGGACGCCCGAGTTCGTGGCGCCAGAGGTCGTGAACTTCGACCAGATCGGCTATGGGACCGACATGTGGTCTGTGGGAGTCATCTGTTATGTGCTGTGAGTATTTTGGCAAATATGCAAAATTCGATGTATACCGAATCCCAAATCAAGTGTCTTATTTTGTAAACAAATATGATCATCTAATTACCTGTTGTGATGCAAGACTGAAGGAACTGATTGATCGAACCTGTTCATCATTGTGAAAATAAAGTGATCCCATCTAATAATGTGAAAATAACTAGAGTCTGGCTAACGAAAGAGTGACCTGAGAAAACGCGGCAAATTCAAAAAATCTACATGTGGTATTACTGACTATAGTAGGAGAAAAATGTTTTGATACTTGAGTATTTTTTTTGTATTAACGACTATCAATTTGTATAATAGTTTCTTACGAAATTAATTTCTAATTTAAGAAACACACCAATTCTTTAAATGTGCATAACCTACATGGTTAAACCACATTTCAAAATGTCGTTTGTATAAAGGCTGTGTTTGGTGCGTCGGAGCCTCGACTGTTATGGATGTGAGTAAAAAAACGAGTGTGTAGATATTTTTTATTAGTATATACATAATATTCACCTACTTAACATTCAGTTCATTAAATTTCTTTAACAACATGTTTAATAGGCTGATGATGTTTAATCATCGTACTCAAAAAATTCAACCTTTAAGGATTCTCCTGTATCAGTGGAGTCGTCATCACTTGCACTTATTATGAATTCTTCCAATACTTCTTCTGTTATGTGATCTCTTTGTTTGTATTTATTTTCCACATTTATTACATGGTCCGCCATTTTTTTCCAATTTTCTGCAGTTATTCGGCCAAACGAGGGTTTTATCATTTTTTCTTTTTCTTTTGCGGGCAGATTAACTGTCTTAATTAGATACCGAGCTTTTGTGGGGGCGTTTTTTTCTGGAGTGCTCCACATCCTTTCATTCGCAGATCCTTCCTTTAAATTTTTTTAATGTCGTGACACCAACCTCTGCAAAACAAAGTATAAAATGCATACTTAATAATGAAATTTGATGACGTCAAATAACACAACTTTGTGAAATGGAACAAACAAATAAAAAACTCTAAACCGATGCATGCAGGTACATACCAGTTAGTGAAGATGAAGATATTTCTTCTAAGAACATAGTCTTGAGTTACTATTAAACATTTTTTCTCCAAATTTCTTAGCGTTCCAACAATGTTTTTAATTTAGCAGAGTCCTTCAATATCTCCAAGATTATCTATAAACATATGAAAAAGTATAAACATATCGTAAATATATCTAATATTCAGTCAACAAGGATCAAGATTACAAAGTCATACTAACCTAAAAAGTCCGAGATGGCACCTAAACATTGTTTATTTTCATGGAAAACAACTGTTTTCTCTTCTCGTTTTTGTTTAAACTTGCTTATCATAGTATGTAGCAGCTTTCGTACGTTACTTTTTATTGTTTTACCCATATTAAAGCAATTATTATTGAAAAATAAATCTCCACAACAGACTTTGAGATGTACCTTTGACACTTGACTGACAGCTTAATATTGTTGCCAGATCAAAACTTTTAAGGAAACTCCAGGTCACTCTTTCGTTAGCCAGACTCTATGCAATAATCACAGAACAGCTTAAAATGTTAGTAGAGTAGGTAGGGTAGTTTTTGTTTACAAAATAAGACACTTGATTTGGGCTTCGGTAGACATCGACGACATTTTGTGACGTCGTAGTTCTAGATTCTGTGCAAAACTTCAAAGTTAAGTAAAACTTTGAATAGCAAATATCTGATAACCCACTGCCTATGAACCCCGTTAAATGGAAACAAAAAGCTAAAAAGAGGGTCGCCACACATTACTACAATATTCTCACAAGTTTTAACAAGCGACATAGAAAATCGCGGTCGACCCTAAGGATTCCACATAGAGACACTTAAAATGTAAGAAGAGATTGAAGAGTGCAAGCAGCCTGTCAGGGTCGCAGCATGTTGAAGTTCATCGTATATACCTATCACTAAGGGAAATCAATATTTGCACCAACTTTCGATTGCATTTTCCACAATCCAAAAATCATGATGACTCTCCGACAATAACATCTTTCATCTCTTTCCAGCTTATCAGGGTTGTCGCCGTTCATGGGCGAGACAGACATAGAAACGATGGCGAACGTAACTGTGGCAAAGTACGACTTCGACGACGAGGCCTTCAACGAGATCTCCGAGGATGCTAAAGACTTCATCAGCAAACTGCTGGTGAAGGACAAAGAGTGAGTTTTTCTTTGCTATTAGTTTTATGCACGATAAGAGTAAAAGTACCTATTAAGTAGGCGTTCTCGTAATTGATCGATCGCATCGTGCGATCATATCTTCAGTTCATCAATTTCTCTCTTGTATATCTTTACAGCACTTTTCTTTTAATAGTGACCACGCATACAATTTGTGGCTAAAGTCGAAATATAAAGTATTTTAATATTCTAGGACCGCGGAAAAAAGGAAAAATCACTTACTTATATAAAATAAAAGGTCTTCCGCGACCCTAGACTTGAAGAATTTTAATGGCGGGTAATGTACTTATTAGTAAGTAGTAGTAGTAGTCAAAATTATGTAGAGAGAAATTGATGAATTGCATTGAATTAAAAAAGAATATGGAGCGTTAAAAATGAATCAGCACCCACTGTGTAAATGACAGATTAAATGAAGTTCATACCGATTGCTGAGTTTCAATAGTAAGCATCAAATTTTCTTGCACCAACACAGCAATGGTTATCAAAGTATATATATTTTATTCTTATTATCGATCTGTCATGTACACAAAAGGTGTTGAACCATACATTGTGCAACGAAAAGCTGCCTAGAGCCAGCCTGCCTGTCGATAAAGACCCTTTGTTACTTTATTCACCCAACAAAATTCCCGAAAACTAACTTTTCATTTATTTTTCACATTTTAATGACTACCTATACATGTATTGTTGAATTTATTATATGTACTCGTATCCTATGTAAAGTAACATATATAAGTAGTAGTGTGTATGTGCTAACCAATTTATATGTGTAGAAATTAGCATTATGTTATTATAATAAAATAGTCGATACTTAGTAGATAGAATTGAATCCAGTAGGTTCATATTTGTGTCACAAAACAAGGATAAAAATACAATATCACATACTTAAATAAATCATCTGACCACAATGATTTCAAATGAATTTGAGTCATTCATTTAAAATAATAGTTTGCAAGAAGCTTTCAACTTCTTGTCGTGTGGTTTGCTTTGGCCAAGCCTGTTATCTGTTGTTCAGACCGCCCTTAGATCTCAGACAAGGCCTCCGGTTGAACTTAGCTTATCTGAGACCTTCTGTGCTTAGCAAAGCACACTTCCCTGAGATGTAAATACCAAACTGTCATCATCTTCCACCATCAGTCCACTACTGGACGTAAGCCTCTCCCAAGATGCACCACTCGATCCGTTTCTCAGATCTTTGCATCGAGTACCACCCTTCCCAGATCATGCGTCAATTTGGTCCGAATTTGATTATTAAACGGTCAGTGATTCAGATCGCTTTCTAGACAAGTTGTCAACTTTCACAAATTACATGCAGGGAAAATAGTGTCATCTCGTTGATCGGTATTTTACCGTCCACACACCGCCCCGTACCGTGGTATGACGAATATGGAGGAATGTTTCCTTGATCGTATCTGAATCACGATAGCTCTGTTGGAAAAAAGCGTGCCTGCCACAGTCGCTGGTTCGAACCCCAGCCGTGACGAATATTTTTCTTATTGAAAATTAATATTTAGACTTTCGTTTCGCATAGCGTACATGCAAGAAAAAATTCAATTCTTATGGTACACCTCTATAATAGGTACTTATCACATATGAACCGCTAAACTACAAGTTAACATATTGATTAACCTCTCAGAACACATCCACATATATTATATCCATTCTTACTCGTAGAAGCTTTGAAACACGCACGCATATGTTCATAGTATCCATCCATTAGCACAGGTGTCGGGGACGTAGTAACAAGGGTCTTTGTCGCAGGTCGCGCCCCACCGCCGCGGAGTGCTTACGTCACCACTGGCTAGTCAAGCGCGCCCTGCCCAAGAAGGAGCCCCAACCCAGACCGCTGCCCTCACCGAAACACGAACTAGACGTCGCCAAAGACAACCTCAGACTCTTCGTCGAACGGTGGAGCGAACACCCAAACTCACCATACGTATTCGACAACCAAGCACACGAAATCACATGCCTCATGAACGGAAACTGCGAACGATCTTCAATAGGAGGATGCTCACCGTCCCCCAGGAGCTCACTAGGCAGCTCACCAGATATCGTATTAGACGAAGACGATTTGGAACCGCCACCTTTAAGAGACCACAATTTCTCAGCACCCAGATACAATCCAGTAGAAAGGCGAGCCTCAGACAGCAGCTGCTTCTTAAATAAACGACAAGACGTACTAGTAAGGAAGAACTTGGCTGAGGAAATAAAGAAACTATCAGATCACCTGTACATGCTATCGACGATGAACACAGATCTAGCGAACAACAACAGCATGAAAGAAATTGACAAAAACGTAACAGAAACCAAAACAGTTTCAAAAGAGGAAAAGAAACTAACGAATGGTTTCAAAAAGGAGACGAAAACGACGATAACAAGAACCGTAACAAACGGCGATGCTACTGGCAAAGAAAAGAGAATCTTCACGTCAAAATCTAGTCACAAATTAGCCTCCACATTTTTAACAGACAGAGAACCTGACAGACCGATGACGAGTAAAATGCCCTGGGCCAAAGCATCAACCCGATCAAAGAAAGTCACAAACATGAGCAGAGATGTGCCAGACCAGCCAATTGACAAAAGAAATTCATTCTTCGAAGTGTTCGACAAGAGGCGAGAGAAAATAGATAAGTTAGTCAATGGTAACGAAAATGGGCGACAACTACCTTACAGAAGAGGTGACGAAAACAACGCACATAGAACTAAAGACTTACTTCTCCATCTGTTAGAGAAATGGGGAGAATCAGAGACAGAAGGCGAGAGGACAGCCGGTGGCACGTCAAACGGTGGCCGCCATCAGTCAATATCCCTAGAATGGTCACCATCAAATCAACTGGCGCAAAATTCCATGTCGAGTCTCCATGCGTTCTTCCAAAGGCAGACCTCCGACGAGAAGAAGCAGAGGAAGAAACTGGCAACTGAAGTGCAGGCCTCGAAATGATTTTGATAACTTGTGGTGAAAGGGACGTAGCCAAACGGTAACTTTCTATCGAATTGAATTGGCTCAATTCAGAATGCCTTAACGAACTGTAAAGGGCAAGACAAGATCGAGATTCAGAAACAATTTTGAGCATAAGCGTAACGTGAGCTCACTTTTACAAGTGCTAAAAATTTTGTCAGTTGTAAGAGACCCAGAGTTGTAAGTTCCTCGCACTTAAAACCTTAGAATCTTGATCTAATAATTGTGTACCTAAATATCCAACAGTGAGAGGTAACCTGATAATTGCTAAGGCCTGCCATTTCAGCACTGAATTCAGTCAATTATCTATGCCAGCAATGTTTACGTCCCTAGTGACTTTGGGTGCCATGCATGACACATAGTTACCAAAGTAAGAAAGAGATTATTTTATATAGTTTGTTAGAAACAATAAAATGACACTTAATACGATTCTAGTCTTCCGTTCACATAGTTCTGTCTACTGGACGACGGAACCCTAAAAATCAAGACTGAACCTTTGGAAGTCACATACAGTCACATTCACAATAATTAATAAGGATAAATTATCCATTTTTGTATGTTTTTAAGTAGACATCATGACGGACAATAATTCTAGTTGTTCCTCAACTGTACTTATAAATAAATTATTTATAATATTGTATTTTAGGTATGTAATTTATTGTTTTATGATACGTACGTATGTTGTTATAAATATAAGGATTTATTATTATAACTTGTTTTCTTTTTAACTCAAATAATAAGGCCCGTATTAATAGACTGAGCTCAAGTGCGAACTCAGCTGAGTAACACTCAAGATGTGATAAATTTTCGTTAATTTATAGACCATCTTGAGCAAGCAAACACTCAAATCGCGGGCCGGCTGCACTCAGCAAACACGATCTCAAAGCTTGAGTGCTGAGTTTTGTTTATTAATACGACCCGATTCCTAAACAAATTTTCTTTATTTACTAAAATGAATACAGCTCTCTAGTCATTTTACCTCTGGACTAAACTTTATAAATAGGAACGTCATCTCAAGATCGCTCTCAATATCAATTTCATTCAAAGTTGAGAGGGTTTATTAATACTGGCCCCAGAGTCATCCAATCAACGCTCTCTCCTGCCCACAGACCACTTACCCCATAGACCGGTAACAGGATAGCCCGTGTCTGCCCGCACATGAGCGCAAAATTGCTTCGCGACACGTGTAACCTAGAGATATTAACGACATGGACGCATCTCTTTAATACGGCACCTCTGTCGCCCGCTTCGTCTTTATGTCTTTATGCGCTCATCGTTGACAGAATTTTTCGCTTGCAAATGACAATGCCAGATTCTGCCCCACCAATAACCATATGATGAACAAGATAACGAATAAATGCAAAAATATATTACACATCAAGGTTAGCGTGATAATATAAAATAAACAATTACCAGTGATTGTCATAATCAATTTATTATTTAACCCGCACAACATTAGCTAGCGACATATTTCATTATCTATTACACAAAGTTACATTAACAGCACACACGGGTTTGCACTAATCCGACATTGATGAGGTTTAACAGTAGGTACTATGAGCCATTTATGCTATTTGGCTATCTGCCACACCACATAACCTAAAAGTTCTAGGCGGCAACGAAATGTGAATCACTTATTATGCACTAATTATCACTTCACTGAAACAATGCACTTAACTTAAATTTACACGTAGTCTGGGCAGCAGAGCGACTCAGAAATTAGACCAGGCAGGCGCCAGGGTCAGGAACAGAAGCACGGAGACGGTGTGGGGCAACCCACACAGCACACACGACGATCACTGAACATGACGACGATCGCAGACCGAATGAGAGCGGCCCGCCTGCCGCACGGTGTTTTAATAGTTGCGCGCAAAATGGCGCCACGTGCACTGCCGACGTCATCCGGTCAATGGCGATTCTTTTTAGGTGTAACAGCTATCTCCGTTTTTTATTAAAATTATTGGTTTAAAATAAAGTTTTGTACATCAAACAAGTCGAAAAACAGCTTAATTAAGAATTCAGAAAATAGTAAGAAATCGAAGCGAATTATTCATTGTCTTTGTTATCATTTTCTACTACTCTCGCACCTCCTACTGATTATGATTATAGAATGTGAAACCTGTAATAAGTCCCCAACAAAATTATAGGTACAGCTTCAATGATCACGTAGTTTTGAAGGTGGGGCAAAGCTCCATTGAAATGTAGCAATGTCATTTATACCGATTTCATATCAATTGGGTAAGTGGTATGTACTCCTGCCTGACTAGACTGAACCTATTTTTCCACCAATAGAGACCGTCTCCCGGCCGCGCAGACAGTAATCCACCCGTGGCTCATCCAATCAGCGCTCTGCACCGAGCTTCACGTCACCAAGACCAAGCTGAAACGCTACGTCATCAAGAAACGCTGGGCTAAAGCCGTCGCAGCCGTCATTGCACTCAAACGTATGGGGGCCAAGTTCGAGGATATACGTGAGGAGAAAATTGAGGAAAAGTGATGGCACTTGTTCAGTGAAGTGCATTATCAACAGGTTGTAATAAAATACCTATAGTACACGGAAATATAAGTAATTGATTTTATATAAAAGCCATTACAATAGACTTTATAAACACTGTGAAATGGACATATCAGCGATGAGCTGTCTGTTCATACTGAAATAATAATATTACTCCAATTCTGCGATTTGTAGCAAACAATTATTAAAAAAAATATTATCAGAAAGAAACGTTAGATAAACAGGCCATGTCATATAGACAGCGAACATATACCTACCGCAGCTCAAATCAAGTGTCTTATTTTGTAATCAAATAGGTATGATCGTCTTACCTGTTGTGATGTAACGTTTAGGTTCCTAAACTGACAATTTGCTACAATGACGTCAAATGTCATTGTAGCAAATAGCGATTCGGTTCAGTTTAGGAACCTAAACTGGATCGCTATAAGAGGTTAGAGTAACCCTGTTGTTCATCATTGTGAAAATAAAGTAATCCGATCTAATAGTGTCAAAGTCAAATTTCTTTATTGCAAGTAAGCACGTTGTGTACATTTTTGCACGTCAATATACGTTTTTATACGTTTGAATTTACATTTACACCACTTTGCAAGGAAAAGGTGCCAACGCCGAGGAGAAAAAGTGGCAAAAAACTTTCAGCAGTGTTATAAGCAATAATCACAGAACAGCTTAAATAAAATGTCAGTAGGGTGGTTTTTGTTTACAAAATAAGACACTTGATTTGGGTTTACACGTGACAATTAAATATCACTTTATGCAATAACAAATTATTGCATTACGAGGTGTTTTTTTCGGTATATATATTGTGTTGTCAGTTCACAAGTTAAATTCATCTGAATTCACTGAATCTCCCTGCAAACGATCTGCTGTCTGCACCGTATTTTGTTATATCCTGTGTTGTATTAATTTTTATTTTTTGTCGTGAAAATATTGGTATGAAAATCGGGCTATATTGATTTTTAAGTTAATTAAGTGAATTAAATTTAAGACAAAGAGAAAAAAAGGCGAAAAAATAGTATTTGCTAGAAGTTTTAAAAGTTAATCTCATTTAGATTTAAAAACATAATCTCCATATATTTTTGTAAGTTTTTGAATGGTGCCAAATCATTTCTAGATATTGTAATAAAATATTTTACTCATAATAAATATAATTAATCTCAATCAGATCTGTATATTGAGGATGTTAGTTTGTATGTTATTTTATAAGATTTTTGAAAGACATTAACGACTAATAATAAAGATAAGGTTTTGTGCTAACTTATTGCAAGTCAATAGGGTATTTGACAATTTATACCGAATATTTAGTTGAAAAATAAATAAGCATTTAGAAATCAGGAGTTAGAAAGACGCTGTACTAATACGTAGCTACAAACGTCATAGATTACAAACCTACGTTATAAACACTACTTCAAAGACTCTGAAACAATTTTGACAGTTGTAAGAGCGAGTTCACACTAAGCTTGGGATCAAAATTGTCTCTTGATTGAATCTCAGCATAAAACTTCGTGTCGATTCCAGAGTTTCGCTAAGCGACGTTTCTTTTAAATTAAATACCTACTGTTATTTAATCGAAATATTTATCGAAAATTAACTTTAAATGTAAAATGACTGAATCAAACAATTTAAATACCCTATCTAACTGCGACAAATCAGTATTGGCCAATATTAATTAGATAAAACGGGAATTACCGTAGTAAACATTTATTATTGATGTCTCTATATTGCGACAGCATTGCAGCCATGGTCACGAGTAGACTGTATTGGCAAGGTTTAATTCTTTATTAAAATAGACATGGCAATGCCCAATGTCGACATTTGAAGACATCTCAACAGCAAAATTAGTATTTTTTATCTCGAAGGAGGATTCACTAATCATATTTTAATAGAATAAGGAATAAAATTGTTGATGTTTAATCATTAACTATTGTTTTAATTAATACACGAATTAAATGATTATTGTACTTACGTTAGGTAATGTCAGCGTCACAAGTAGTTCTAGCACTATCGTAAATTACGTATGTTGTTGCTTTTTGACGACAAAAAGTGCTTGGCTACTTCAGATGCCGACTGTACCGCGAGTTTGTTAACGAACGTGCATGCATCGTCGTACTTTGTGAAATGCATTTAATTACTTCCTTGGTTCTAAAGACATTTGTGTAATTGATTTCATGGTTAAATAAATTCTGTTAATCTATCCTTGTTTTTGTTTCCATCATGAAAATTAGATTATATGCAGGATGCAACGGAAAGGGTAGTAAGCCGAAACAGGGTGTTCAATATCGCTGAACATCTTGTTATATTTGTCGAATAAAAAATATTGTCTCATACAAATCCATAATGTACAAAATGTATGAGATTTCCAAAAAAAAATTGAGACAATTGAAAAGATTACTGAACGCTTACTATACATTACATTATTAGATTATACATTACACCTGTATAATCTTATTCATTTCTCTCACACCAATTTTGAAGTCTAAATACTTTACTACAAGACTCTAAATAACTACAAAGTGCGATATTATTTGGTTGTAACTTCAAAATAAAACCCGCCAATGTGTTTTAACGTTTTATTAAACACGCCCAATGATATCGCACCGACGTGACCCACCGATGCAATAGCAGTGCGCGCGCGCATCTTGTCTTAACGGTATGATTTCTGGTAGCGAGCGCGCGCGCCGGGACCGCCGAACTTCTTCGGCTCGCATCGCCGGGGATCGGCCACCAGTAAACTCCTGTCGTATTGGACGAGGATATCTTTGATCTCCTTCTTTGATGCTTCGTCTACATCTGGAAAAGAAAAAGCAATAGTGTAAATGTAAATTCAAAACGATATTGACGTGCAAAAATACTCACAACGTGCTTACTTGCATTGCAATAAAGAGGTTTAGTAGCGATTGATTAGTCGCCGATAAGCGAGGCGTCCCGCTTGCTCTTACGTGATGTAGCATATTAACAACATAGCTTATTATATTATAGCAACTTAGTAGTTGAATCATCCTATCTCTAAACGCAGCTGTCACTGTCATTCATATTATACATCACGTGCAAGCGGGACGCCTAGTGGCCACTACAGAATTAGCTACAATGTAACAAACAAACAAAAACATCACGAGAATTATTTTTTGGCGAACAATACCAACATCTAAAATATTAGATGTTGGTATTGTTCGTATAATATAATATATACTAGTATTATGAAAAATTTATTTTAAAAAAGGTCATATTACACTCGTAATCAAGACGAATCTACAAGTATTTTAAATTTGTTTGTCACATGGGAATAATTAGGGTTACAGGAAGCCAGAATCGAATCGACATACATACACTCGAAAAACATAATCCTTCTTTCGACAATCGCGTAAAAGCAAAACTAACAATAAAAATGTAGTGTCCACTTCAAACTAGCAAAGTATTGATAACTCTTGCCGTTTGGTAAATGTCACAGTCACTCTCCTTTCTCTGAAATGACTGACCCACATGGAGGCGAGACAGCTTTGGAAAGAAAGGTAAATCCTAAAACGTAATTTTGCCTCGGGATTTGAACCCAGAACCCCGCTCACGCAAGTCTGATGCACAAGCCACTGGGCCAAATGATCTATGGTGAGTAGGTGTGAAATAATGAACCTATTATAACTTTTATTACGAAAACAATAAACACAACTACTTTTTTGGATCAAAATGTCTCTTATGTAGCACTCCTACGTTTTTTAAAGTAACCTAAAGGTTGAAAAACATTTAAAAAGCAGCAGCAAAACAAGGTAACGGCAGCATTCTTTGTCATCTTTCATAGTTTCATAAATTACAACGACTTTCATTTCTCATGTAGTTTGGTAATAAAACCTATTGTCAAGAGTTATTAAGGCCGCCTGTAGGCCTCTGACGTGGCCTCACGACTGCTGTCGAGGGACATCAACCAGGGCCGACTGCTTTACGTGCTTACTGCCGTTCCTACTTCTAGAACTGTCATTAGCTTCAGAAGGCCACAAAAGAACAGACCATAAAATACAGAGATAAGTTGCCTCACCATCAAAACCAATCATTAACAATTATACTAAATGGAACCGAGAAAAGGCAGACCCTAGTTGAAAAGTGCCTCAAGAACTTTCAGTGCCTCACTGGAGATGCTCAAGTGAAGGAAGAAGAGAGGGGTCCTTCATGAGACAGGAGGAAAGAGTCCAAAAAAGATATGGAACTTACATTTCTGGTAGAATGCTATGAGTGCCTTAGAGATGGCTTGTCTGATAGCGTACACTTGTGCCACGTGACCGCCACCCTTCACTGTCACCCTGATGTCCACACCGGAGAACTTTTCCTGAAAATACATGGACAGCTGTTAGTATAAGGTACAAATTAGTGAAGCAGTGTTAAGTACTGTTATGTACTCTTTATTTTTCTTGTCACAAGGTGTACACGTCAATTTTGATAACACGTCAATTTTGATAGCAGCTCTGAATATAGGTACACACAATCTTATCAAACTGAGCCGGGTCAACCTACAAATACTTGTTGGTGAAATGCCTGGGCACTGTCATCTAAATAGTCTTGGAGTAACAGACAGTCCTCTGTGCAGAGGTTGCATGGACAATGACGAGACAGTGAGCACATACTGCTTAGTTGTCCACTACAGAAGAAACCCGAACGGGGTCCCTTCCAATATCAGAAAGCCTGCAACAGTGGAGTTATCTGCCGCCAACCCTGATGCGCTATTTTAGTGAGCTGGAGTTGAGCTGACAGCACAGGGAAAATACACAAAACTCCCAGTTTCGCAGAGTCAGTGCAGTATCCCACCCCCATTTAAGAATAAGAATACAGAACAATTTCTCCCAGTTTCCCCTAAGAATTTATACTGCAATGCCACTTGAGATGTGTGTTACAATTTACAAGGTTACATTTGAATTTTGATGAAAACAAAGTTGGATTTTTGTTTCTTTGTAAATTACCTTGCCGAGCAGTAGGATGGGTTCCTGTAGTTTGTACTGCAGCAGGCGTGGCTCCACCAGGTCCAGGGGGCGACCGTTAACGCGCAGCACGCCATGGCCGCGCTTGCAGTATGCTACTGCAGTTGCTGTTTTCTGTAACAAAGTTATAATATGTGAATTGATGGAAATGACGTCTCACTTTGGAGACTATTGAATTCAGCTCCAACCCAGGATGAGTTCTGAACAAGTTGGGGATCGAGACCCCTCATAGTGCTTCTTCTTCTTGACGCGGGCTATTTTCCGCACTTGGCCGCATGACCCTCATAGTGCTTGACCCGGGGTCAAATAAGAAACACTATTATGGGCTAAGTCACAGTCAGGTTATTATCTTGTCGCAAGTAGCCAGCCCTAAGATGTTTGATATAAAGTTTATTTGATTTGAATGTTACAATACCTACCAACAGTAGGTATTCTGCTCAACACTCTTTCTTTATACTCTCCTAGTCTAGAAACTGGTATCCTATCCTATCTCCATCACGAAAACATTTATAAGTTACTTATAACTACCTATGTGCTATACAAATAATAACATGCGAGGATTATACCGTAAAATGTTAGGTACATAATGAGGAGTTTTCGATTAGATCAACGCAATATCTCTTGTTCTACGCCTGCAAGGCTGGGTGAAACGAAAACATTTATCTCCATTCCGGTAAATAAAATGAGACTTGTTCAGAAGAGGTTACAAAAGCCAAGGCGGGAAAGGGTCTGTAGATATACGTTGATACCGGTTGTTTTGCGAAATAAATTAGAGGATTTTAACAAATTCAAAGCCTAATAATGCGAAATAATGATATTTACGAGATAATTTCAAAAATCGGCACAAACACGTGGAAAGCATGTGAATACACTCACCTTACGTCCGAAGACCTGAACGGCCTGGATGGGATCGCGTCTTGCCTGTAAATATGAAAAATACACATAACAATAATGCAATCACACGTTGATATTCATAATTTATCACAAAGGAATCACAAAATAATTAGGGAAAAATCGACGCGCACCTCCTGTACGGCAGCCATTTTGACAGAGAAAGAGTGAATGATTCGTAATTTTACCATAGACAAAGGAAGAAAGAATGAATGAAAACATATTTTTTACTCTTGCAACACTAGTCGAAGCGCCCTCTAGTGTTGAATAGATAGAAACTACAAAAGGAGCCATCTATTGTCGAATAGCGAAACTGCTACAACTGATAAAGAGTTCAATGGATATTGAAATAGTACCAAGAATAATCAAAAGATGGCGTTAATTACAAAATGTTAAACTTGTTTCAAGTTTTGCAAACTTGTTTGACTCATCCAGGGGAGTGACAGAGCCTTCAGCCAATGAGATGGCTAGTGGGGCCGGCATCAAAGATCCTTTTAGAAAAAAAACTGTCATATATTTGACAAACACGAGACTGTATTTAATTATGAATGCATGTTAATTTTTAATTCAGAATCTCAGCCCAAACCCACTTTTTTCACTGCAATTTCGACGCCAGCCAGTTAACCAATGGTATTTCAACGTGTTTACAACAATATTGCAGCAATTTCTAAGATTCATAATGAAACGCCCTAAATTGACAACATTGTGTGCTAGCAACACAGCAAACTGCAAAGCCATATTAAAAAAAAAATTAAATATGGCGACGGCGGCGTTTGTTTTCCAACTGAATACTGTTTGTTTTTATTTTCAAAGATGCTTAACGCGGTGTGCGTGGGGACTGCTAGTCCATTTTTTCTACGAGGAAACTTTACAAACGGCCACATAGTCAAAATGTCAGTGAAGGGTGGTTAAAAGTTCTAACAAAGTCTAACCCTACTTTGTTGTACCTCCCACAACAGAACTGGACAAAAGGTAAGAAATACTATTTAGATTGGTTCGTTCGCAACCCGTATGCAGAAATATATTTGAATTTTATGATGTATATCTTCTAGTTATAAAAATAGGGTCGGACGCTGACAAAAATACTATCTTATCTACATAACCTCTCCTTTTTATGATACCATCGGAATACCACTTTGGGGATGAATTGTTGTTAGGTACTTTTTTTATTTTAATTTTTTTTTCCAAAAAAGACTTAAGAAAATTTTTCATCAAAAAAATACTTAGAAAAATTTCGACCAGTTCCGATGTCATGATGACCCCCCCTTTTTATCATCGCAATGGACCAAGGACCTGAAGGGCAACAACTTTTGTCTGAAACTTTTTTTTGTGCGGGTCCGTTTTGTGACCCCCCGAGCCACCACCTGGAAGTTGCAGGTGACCCCCACCAATTTTATTGGTGCAATATGGTCGAAAATTTTCTAAGTGGTTGTAACGCTAAGGGTGCTTAGGGTGATAAGGACTTAGAAAATTTTCGAAATATGTTTTTTCATTTTTATTTTTTTTCTCTGAAAATAACGGTCGCAGAGAAAAGTGTTTCAGGCAAAAGTTGTCACCCTTTGTGCCCTCCTTCCGTTGCACCAATAAAATTGGTGGGGGTCACCTGCAACTTCCAGGTGGTGGCTCGGGGGGTCACAAAACGGACCCGCACAAAAAAAAGTTTCAGACAAAAGTTGTTGCCCTTCAGGTCCTTGGTCCATTGCGATGATAAAAAGGGGGGGTCATCATGACATCGGAACCAGTCGAAAATTTTCCAAGTCTCTGAAAGCGGTGGCTGTAACGCTAAGGGTGCGTGGGACTTGGAAAATTTTCGAAATATGTTTTTTCATTTTTATTTTTTTGGCTGAAAATAACGGTCGCAGAGAAAAGTGTTTCAGGCAAAAGTTGTCACCCTTTGTGCCCTCCTTCCGTTGCACCAATAAAATTGGTGGGGGTCCTCTGTCAAATTAGGAGGTGAAACTTCTTTAATCCCAGTAGCCCAATGGAACACCAGTTTACACATAAAACTTATTTTCCAACTATTGAGTAACATATTTTTTACCAGACGTAAAGAAGTAGAGTTCTGTAAGAGAAGTATAATGTATTTTGAGTGCATTCTATGTATGTATGTTGGTAATATAGGCACCTACATAATATTATGAAATATCTGATCATTAGGCTGACTTTCATTTCAATATTTAAATTATAATAAAGCTGGCCTGTTTTATATATTATACAAATTATTATTCATATTTTAATTTTTTGTTTTAGCCGTGATGCCTGAACAAAGTCTAAGGATGTCAGCAACTCAGCATAGCAATCCCGATCATCGCGTAAAAAGAGAATAGTGATAGAATTGGTATGTATACATACAGTACATCACATAGTATGTACATAATTATTAGTTCCAATATATTTTCTAACGAAATCTGCAGCAACCGCAATCTTGTCAAGTGCACATGTGTACTTTCATTTGAAATGATGTACCTACACTTTGTGTACAGTTGGAAGATTTTTTTTTTCATATTCTTAATGTACGGTTGAATGCACGTAAAGTACTTATGTAGGTACATATTTATATTATGATCACGGCACATTTTACCGCTTGCGCCGGAGACTGTGGCCGTGAGAGCGAGCTTTTGGGGAGAGGCTGTGGCCTATATTAATAGGCCACAGCCTAAGTTGCATGCGTTAATACCCATAGTTGGGTTAATACCCATAAATTAACCTCACTTGCAATAAAAGATGACCCTAGAGTCAAAGAGTTAACCCGAGCAAAATATATGGAGCTTTTACGGGTTAAGTCGGCAACTCTAGGGTTATCTTTTATTGCAAGTCACCTTAAGTAGGATTTGTTTAATAAATGTTTCAGGAAACCGTTCAACGTTAACGTCACCAGATGGTTCAGGGAATCTCTCAACGGCGCCAGATGAATCATTCAATGCCACCAGTTTGTATCGCAATTGTTCTCCATTGAAGGGGCTGAAGACACAGCATTGGCTCAGTACTCTTGTGAAGATTTTTTTTTAATTTCATTCAGTAGGTATATTGTCAAGTAATAAAAGTTTGTATAATTGTAATTTTTTTTATTTATTTAATGGATTCCTAAGAAAACATTTAATATTATGGTTTTAAATATGCAGAGGCATCGATATATATTTTTATCGTGGGACACCCCTAGTGAAAAACATCGAACTCGGTTTATCGACATGTCCCCGTCTCTAATTCTTGACGTCATCGGCGCCACTGTCTTAGGGCCATGTGGACGATGCCGGAACTAACCAATCCAGTAGTGATCCAGTAACGCCATCTCCAGGCAAGGCCAGAGTCCCATCTATTCGTAGAATATCCTCTTAGTAATTTGTGGACTCATCCATCACCTTTGCTCGCTCGCGCTAGGTAATGTTTTGTAATTTTGTATTCGTCGAACGTAATCGCTAGAGTGAAGTCGTACGGAATGCGCGACAGTAGCGCACGCGATCACAATGCGCCTCGAAAAAGCTGACATTCCCGCGCTAGTGTAAAACAAAACAGTGTGAATTAATTTTGGTTGCGAAGAGAAATTGTGCATATTGTTTATGTAATTGACAACATTTTGTGATAGAAACATTTTGAACTGGATTTAACACGACGACGAACTTTCCTGCTTTTGAAGATAGTGATGGTAAGTGGAAAAGTTTATTCAAGTTTTGAAATTCGTACGGTCTACCTATTTATATAGGATACACTTATGTAGGTAAGTATTACCTATTCTGTGGTATTACAAAGAACTTAAACTAATCTAGGTACTTTGTGCACTTTAAAAATAATACACGCGTATTTTAATACCTAGTTATTTATTTTCAATAAATTTACCAATACAAAACCCGGGTAAGTAAGCCCATCTTAGGTAGGTAAGTAGGTGTACTTACTTCTATTGTCTTTATTTTGATCAATTTGTTAAAAAAAATCGTATTTCATCTCGACACTAAATATTGACAAATAGTACCTAAATAATTCTTATGTAGGTAGGAGTTCCTATCTATTCTATTAGTAAGTAAAGTAGGTAACTCCATACACACACTTTTTGTGACACCTTTTTGTATGATTAGTGTTGACACGGTGCGTCAGAAAAAAAACGTGTGATTCATAGCGTGCGGGAATGTGGCTCCACTATCCGACCGACTCCATACATCACTGGTTAGTACGGTCGACAGCACAACAAATTCATTGCAATATAGGCCGTGTTACCAATGCGTTGAGTACATACGTGTGTTTCACTTAAGTGATCGATTATACCTACTTATGTGACAAGTAGCTGGTATGTGAATGAACACGTAAGGAAACAGGGAAATAATTCTTATAATACCTACTTGTGTACCTACATGGTAAATTGATGATTGTTTATGTTTGGTATTTCCGATGTACCTAATTGTAGATACCTATGTATTTTGCTTGCAAGACATCAATTTTAGATTTTAAAACTTATATTGCTTAGGGACACATATTAACATTCAAACCTAATATTGCACTTCGCGGTAGAAAATTCTACGTACCTAAGTAAAGTACGTACCTACACACGCACCTACCTACCACCCTAACATTAAGTAAATATTTAAAAATTAGACACCTTTTTTCTCAAAAACTACTGTAGGTACCGAATTTAATAATTCTTTTGTGTTACATAGTTTTAACTTTTATCTATCAAACAGTGAAAGAATCAGTGTAATAGGTCAAGTAGTTTTTGAGATAATCTCAACCTTAAAAATTATCATGTACACCTTTATCCGTGTTAGACCGTACTTACCTAATTTTAGTATTAATTTCGTAGTTCATTACGAATTCGTTCCCTTGGTCTTAAAAAACTAAACAAGTACACAGGTTCATTCAGAATTATCTGAAAAATACACCTCTTGTGTACCTATACCTAGTGTAAATAAACTAAAGGAATTCAATCTTTCACTCGAAAGTTATGCAAGTAAACGAAGAGACAGACAGATGTTTTTTTTACTATTTGACACCTAATTTACAACATACAGATAACATGCCCCGTTTAAAATATTCCTTACATAACATAGAAAGTTCATAGATCACAGTATTCTTGACAAGCGATGAATGTATCTTATCGTATAGCCGATAATTACATAAGTTAAAAAAAAAGTTGAGATTCGAATCAGTTTAATTACCATGAAAGTTGTCTAATTAGCGAAACGGTCGCTTCCGATGTTAGACGCGTGAAAACACACATAAAATCCATTTCATGTGTCTAATTAAACGGAGTTATATGCAGAAACGCATAGTTGATTCGTAATGCACGCGATTAACTTCAAATGCGATATCTGATTGAACTGAAGACATTAACTAGCCATTTATTCCTGCTTGGAAAACTCGCCATTTCATTCTAGCGTTCACAAAACAACACCTTCATTATTAAGTGAAGTGACAAAACAGACGTCTTTATTATTAAGTGAAGCTGAGAGACTCGCAAAGGACAGGTTAATACCTAGTTGAGCTGACACCACTTTCTTGCATACTGTCGAACAGCTACTGATTGAAAGAGTGCAGCAGGGTTGCCGGCTGACAGTTCCACTGTTTTACATACATAAACGTAACATAGGTAATGCAGAGGCAATGGACTTCAATCTGCTACGATCCTGGCACACTACCTTCGCTTCGTCCACATTCATCAATCTCATTAGTCCTCGATTTGTAGTAGACCGCACTTGACCCTTTTCCAAAAAATCGTCAAATTGGTCGACGTATATCCTCCTCGGTTACCTTCAGTACCTCTACTGACCCCTCCAACAACATTCGCTCTAAGTATATCTATCGCGACTCTTCAATGTCTAACAGACGGCGTAACATATTCTTTTCAATCCTGCTTAGGTAGATCTACTGTTGCAGTTGCAAGATGGCTAATGTCGGAAGCCTTAAGGATTGCTTGGCCAATTTGGGACATTTGCATATTTCAATTTGCCAAGACGATTGCTAAAAATCCGGCCAAGTTCCCTTGCGGTTTCATACAAATATGTGGGAAAATGACATAAACGGTCAATCTTTTGATTGCATTGAGGTAGAAGTTTTAATTTTTCACGGCTGCATGTGATTGTATTTGGTACGCCACGCGTTTCTGAGAAAAGGTCTTGACAGACAGACGGACGGACAGACATTCCGTCTGTACCAACAAAGTGATCCTATAAGGGTTCCTCTTTTCTTCTTGAGGTTAGGACCCAATCGTAAATTGGAAAAACTGAGGAGATAGTGTCAGACGACCAAGAAATGCATTCATATATGGGTCGAGGGATTCTTTATCGCACACCTGAAGCACCTGAGGTGTGAGGCGAGGCACGGGCACTTCACTTCCCTGTACGGCAATGTTAGATAGCCTTTTTATCGGTTTATCGGCCACACCGTTGTCCGGCCGACTGATCCGCGATCCACATACGGTTTCCTGTGCTGCGTTGAACTAACAGTTAATGGGTTAATTGGTAGTACCTATTTGACCGTCATTCAAAAGACTTGGATCAATTGGAATAGTATTTGACCGTCAGGCGTTGGACAGAGGTCAACAGTGTTAATGTCTGATGTCTACAATGGGATTCGGGTTCGAATCCCGGTTTCTGGACTATATTGGACCTTGAGTTAAGACGTACTATTTTGTAAAATAATATTTATTTTACGAAATACACACACAAATTTAGCATAATTTCTTTATAAGAAGACACCACTCATGGACCAAATTAGGATGTCCTGTAGTCACTGATATGACCACAAATTATACCCAAACTTTAAAAAAATGATTACTTAGGGTACCTAATATTTAAACATTTTGAGAATTCAACATTTTGAACATGAAGGGTAATTTAGGAGCTGCAAGTGTCACATCAACTGGGAAGTATTCGAACCAAGAACTCGTAGCACAGAAGAATTTAGTAGGTTGGTACTTACACTTCATTGGGAATTTAAACTGAACCTAGGGAAAACCTCAGGTTTCGTGCGTCATTTGAAAAATTAATTGACGCAAATACATAACTAGTACGTAATTAAGTAAACTAACCGAGTTAAACTGGACACAAGGAAAGTACCTATACTTTCCTTGTGTCCAGTTTAACACATTCAATAATCTAGCATAAGTATAGGTAATTAATATACAGTAAACTACAGAACTAATATCCTGGACAAAATGTTACCTCTAAATAGCCTTAACAATTCTTAATTAGATAGACTATAAATAATATCAATAACTTGTTTATGTTATTAAACTCACAGTTAAATTAAATAATTTACGAGGTAAATGTAAAATGACGATTGCAAACGCAATTTTGATAACTGTAAATATTACCAATAAAACTTAATATAATTGTAAAGTTAATGGAATTCTATCAATTGGTTAAAAGCCTATACATATATTCTCCCATTACGTCAAGGCATTATATTGGAGGCAAAGGCATTTACAAAGCTCCCAGAGGTTTTGTTTATAGGCGAACGTTTAGACAGTTTACCTATTAGGTTTGCCTTCCCATTATGTCTGTTTCTATTCTATGGATAATGTTTTACCGGACTGCCGAAATGAGGAGGGTAATGTTTTTCGAGGGTATTGTACTCGTATGTCGGTTCCTTTAGTTAGACTCATGCAGATTAGGCAAAGCCATTTGTGGCTTGATATTACATATTATATATATTTAGTATAATTAAGTTTATTAAGGTGAGTACAATATAAAATAAAAAGAAACATTCAATTTTAAAACAAAAAAAAACTAATATAAACTATTTAAAAAAAAAATAGGTGCAGGAATAGTACCCAAGACACTGGCAGCGTTACCTCGCTGGATCGCTATGCTAATCCGTTGCGCGAGGTAGCTGCCAGCTCTTGGGTCACCAGTGGCGTCTACTACTCGTAGTATAATTTAAAATTATAATTTATATGATAGGTTTATATGAGGTGTTGCTAGAGACGTTTTGATCACGCGACCTTTCGAACATAGTACGGTGGAACACAGAGAAAGGTGTACCAGGAGAGTAAAACTCCAGGAGAGTTTTTAAGGTTGAGATTTTCTCAAAAACTACTTGACCTATTGCAAAAATTATTTTACTGTTTGATAGATAAAAGTTAAAACTATGTAACGTAAAAGAATTATTAAATTCGGTCCAGTAGTTTTTGAGAAAATCTCAACCTTATTGAGGCCCCCGTCTGTATACTGTCCCCGTTTGTCTTCGACTGTACCTACGTTATAAGGCCTCCCTAACTGCATTAGCATTAGAAATGCATGGCACTATTTTCGCATTGTAGTGAGTGACATATCCGGGAAACCTTTCAAACGTAGGAACGTGATAATTGTCATTGATTTTTTACGTTACCCGACTTTTTAAAAGGTTCGGGTTATAAAGTAATAGATAGGTAGGTAAAATGCATGTGAACTCGGTGATACTGGTATTCAGAGTTGAGCCAATGAGTTTTCTTCAGGGTTTTTTTTTTATCAAAGAAAAACGTAAAACCGTATGTTCTCCAAAACGGTGAAGGAAAATATCGTAAGGAAAGCTGTGAGTACGAGAACACGAAAAAATAATTATCGTAATACACCAATCTGCACTGGGCCTGCGTGGTGGATCTTCGAGCTCCCTCGATGTGATGGAAGATCCTTGTACACTAGTGACGTCATAAAAATATTATAATGATGAGGTCTGTATTAGTAATGAAATGAATAGTCTTGTTCTTTTCTTTAAACGGTCTTGTAATTTGGAACAGTCAAGTGTTTTAGAAGTTTTTAGTTCATTCTAAAATGGATAAGATAAGGTAGAAATATTTTTCGATAACGTAATGTTTACTTTCGATAGGATAAAATGCGGTCTTAATTTTTTTTACAAGCTCTTGTTATACCAATTTCTGTTGAATGTAACGTAATAGAGTATGTGCTAATGCTGTTAATAGCTTGAAGTTGAAGCAGGAGTTAAGACCAAAATTTCGAAAACTTACTAGGTATATTTTAACTGAAGACTTTCACCTATTTTTCTTATAATCAATAAACAAACGGGCATCTGAAACTTCATTAGATTCCTTGTGTATTCCAAACCAAGTTTCAAAGCGAGTCATAAGTATAAGTCACGTTTTTAACCGATGACTCAGAGTTAAGGTGCGTTATGCTATGTCTTATACTGTAGAATACTTCGAATTCCGTTAAAATAAATTCCATTGGGAATGGTCTTAAAACAGATACGTAGGGACTCTTATTAATTTAGAAAGTCCCGAACTTTTAGAGGAACTAGGGTCGCTCCGTACAAATTGTCGCAACTAACGTCATAACCTGTGGGGCTATTACGGTTCTCAAAACGATCAAACATACCATGTCATAGCGGCCGTGAAAGGGACAGTGCTATTGCATTGGTGTAGCGGCGTCTCTATTTGGCGCGCCATGACATGGTATGATTGCATCGTTTTGAGAACGGTGATAGGGGGGCAAATCAAAGGTTACTTTATATTTATTAATACACAAAGTCTAATTTCCGTTAGAAATTGTTTTATAATTGAACAGTTACAGAGCTCAGGATTCACCAAAAAATTCAATTTACGGGAGCGTTCATTCCCAAGAACTTTATAATTTATATTTGCAAAGAACATTTTTGGCACGACCGGAATTTGGACCAGGATCCTTTTCATTTTTATTAATTATTAACACTTTCTTGTTAACACTGATACATAAATGTAACAAAATAAAAATAAAAGACATTCAAAAAGGTAACTTGTCTCTATCTATGAGAGATTTCTTCATATAATTAATAAATAAATGGATATACAATTTTATCGTATTTAATCGATAACGACTGGCACAGAATAAGGCTATTCTCGTTCACAACCAGGTTCTGCGAAGGGTGATTAGATTACAGACAAGTAACCAAGCAACATCTTAGCCAACCATAATATTCACACACTAGTATTTTAAACAGGTTTCAAGCTTCACTCTCTACGATGAACGAATTTAAAATTACTACTTGCGTAACTGCTATAAGTATATGAATGTGGTCTATGGACAGACAAACATACACTCATTCATTATTCATAGTGTAAGAAAGACAAACTAACTTCTTGTATTGTCGTAACTTCTCTCTTTGGTCAATATTTGCTCAACTCCCTTTAAACCTACTTACAATTTTGAGTTCGCTGATTTCGTATTGACGGATAAACATACTAATTCCATGTTACGGCGGCTTTTAAGTCAGCCGTGATGTTGAATGTTTTAAATGCCATAATGATACAACTACAAAAGGTGGTTGAATGGCGTTGTTCAATTAAATGGCTAGCCGTGCAATCAATCGTCTCTTTCAACCAGTTGACTGCCACATATACAAAGAATGTCAATAATAGTATGTATTAGGAAATACAATTATTTACTGCAAAAAAACTATTCCCCTTTGATTAATTTTTTATACCCTATGACAGTCCCGTAATCAGGACGAATCTAACGATACCTCATACACCAAAATCCATCAAGCCGTTTTGGCTACAGGATGGCAGGAAGGAATGGACGTACATACACCCGAAAAACATTACCCTCCTTCTGGGGCAGTCGGGTAAAAACAGAAGAAAACCAAGTGCAGAAAGAAAAGTTAAAGTATTCATTCATCACAGATCTTAGAGATTTTATCTTTCTCTCTCATCTATGGATGGAAGAATTTTTTCTAAAATGTATACCTACATACTTACGTCTCCTACAACTTAAGTCTCCATACTGTCTCGAATTCCCACCTTATTTGTATCCATCATTGTACATATACTTGGGTAGACAGGTGTCATTCAGCAAGTTAAACAATGACGAAGAAATGGAAAGAAGAATAAACATAACTTGGAAGAAATTTTGGTCACTAAAAGAAATTTTAAAAGGAAATTATAGTTTACATATGAAAAAGATTGTGATTGATACATGCCTCTTACCTTGCTTATTGTATGGCTGCCAAACTTGGATATTCACGAACAAAATGAAGCAGAAGATTAAAACAACACAACGAGCAATGGAAAGAAGCATATTAAACATTAGGAAAATATACAAAATAAGGAGCGACAAAATTAGACAAAAGACTAAACTAACAGATGCACTTACTCAAGCTCTAGAATTGAAGTGGCGCTGGGCAGGACACATAGCACGGTACACTGACAGCAGGTGGACAAGACAGACCACTAGATGGAAGGGTCCAGCAGGTCGAAGGAATGTCGGCAGACCAAAAAAACGGTGGACTGATGACATCGTAGAAATAGCGGGCGCGGACTGGGCAAAATTAGCCACTCATAGACAGGCATGGAAAGAGCTGGAGGAGGCCTTTACCCAAAAAGGGGTCCATATCCAAAACCTGAATGTAGAAGACAACTAACCATACTAATAGTAACCTAAGAAAATCAACTAACACTACTAAAACCAACATTTGATTTGTAAACTCGTAGGATACGGAAATAAAAGACTTTTTTTTTTTTTTTTTTTATTGTATCCATCTAGCTAGACATTTCTAAACAATGCAATTTGCACTAGTGCGTTCAATGCAATTTGCACTAGTGCGTTCTCAAATGCCGCCTACATATAATGATATTTAATATCAAGCCATAAGCAGCCGTCAATATACGACATTCGCTAGATATTATCTCGTGTCGTAACGGATGACCGGTGTTGAATTTCGCCGAGTTCAGGTTACTGCAGCGGTAAGCAGTAGGTAATGCTATCTGGCAAAGGTAATGGGTGTCATAATTCTGCGACAGTCATACCAACGGTCATCCGGTGGCAAAGATAAGACGCAGGTACACTTATACGAAACTTGATGTATATATATATACTGTACGACGTATACTTATGTAGGTATGTAGACATCTTTAGCCATTAGGTACAATTGGGATTAAAATTAACATACCCGTGCTAAGTGACTTTAAAAAAAAAATATTCTGGCCACAAACAGTCATTACAATGAAATATTAGCAATAAGCTAAGGTATAACAAATAGGGCCGAAAAGTAATTTTACATAAATATTTTAGGTGATAGCGCAAATATCAAATGACATTGCCAGATTCTGCCCCACCATCAACCGCAAGTTGTACAAGATAACGAATAAATGTAAAAATATCTCCGTTTTTTGTTAAAATTATTGGTTTAAAATAAAGTTGCGATTCGAAAAAAAACAGCTTAATTAAGAATTCAGAAAATAGTAAGGAATCGAAGCGATTTATTTATTATTTTTGTTATTCTTCTATAGGAGTTGCGAGAGTAGTAGAAAATGATACTGATTATGATTGTGCAATATGAAACCTGTAATAACTCCTCGACAAAATGACAGGTACAGCTTAAATGGTCACGTAGTTTTGTAGGTGGGGCAAAGCTCCATTGAAATGTGGCAATGTCTTTTGGAAACAAAGTTTTTAATTAATTTTATTATAATTATCTTCTAAATTAATAGATATGTTTTAATCCTGCAGGCTAGAAATTTTTAAATTTCCAGCCGCATTTTTGGAAGTTCTGTCTGTATCGATAACTAACACTTTTTGTTCTACGACTTTTGATTAATTTTTTGTCTTTTCATGCTGAACAATTTGAAAGACCATCTTTTGTTTTTCGAAAAGTCGTCAAACCAAAAAAAAATTGTGCAGTCACCGATACTGAACAGTGAACACCTTTCACCTTCAGCTATACCCTTCTGTGACACCCTGTATACTATTAATTAACTCTTACATTACCCCTTGGTAAGTGAAACTTCCTTTCTGTCAACTTCTTATCTCTCTTAGACTAAGTATACATATTACAAGCTCTAGCGCAAGTTAATTTCAAAACTAATTTCCTAGAGAAATGTCCCAACATTCATGCGACGATTGTATGCAGATACATGAGATTGGACACGCTGTAGCTATAGGTATATAGATATATACAGGGTGCGCGCTCGACTGCTACCTCCAATACATACCATTCAACTCCAAGGAGGCAAGCCTGACTCACTACAACACAATATGACATTAACTTTACTTGTTATTTGCATAAATTATATTTAACTGGAGTGGTTTATGAGATTTGAATATTCAGTTTTGGCAATGACGTCATAAGACTGAAGAAATACTTCAAAGGTGTTAATGGCAACCGTATTATGAAGTAGTCATTTAAAATATTTAAATCGACGGAGTTTGTAATTTGTCCCGATTTGTGTAGCTTACTGTACAAAACAAAACTATTTTACTGAAACTAAAAATGTTATGGTCTCATTAGTCTTATCTATTGACTGGAACAATATCGATGACATCCAAACATGGGTTAGGGACGCGATATCAACTTATATGAGGATACTCACCCGTCCATATTCCATAAGATTACAAATACTTTCTATAGATTCTAGCCAATCATATTTATATTATTTTTCAATTACTACCTGCACTCTTAAAACTATCTGCTATTAAAAGAATTTTTACATTCGGTCAAGCAGTTTTGAAAAAAATATCTACCTTATTGAGATCCCTGTATACTTTTCTCTAAGCTATACCTACAGTCATACCTCGGTTCCTAGGACCTACCTTGTATCACGAAACAAGTCTAGCTAGTCTCCGAGATGTGGTATATGTTGGCAAAAGAAACTTGTTGCGAAACGGGAAGTGGTCGTAGAAAATATTAATATTAAACTTCAAGTTGAAGTTAAACGATACTTTCTGCAGCATTTACTGAGAAAGTTTCCTGACAAGATTTTTTATATTGTCTTGTATCCAGTTTAAAAAATAAGAAAAATAATTCCCAAATCGTTCCCATGTAACTACATAATGAGCTGGAAAGGAATTTGCCATCATTCCAGTTCGTAATCGTAACGTAACTGAGTTTTGTAACTGGCTATATATACGATCGGAGAATTATATTTCTTATTTTATAACCGTGATACTGTCGAAGAATAACTTTTTTCAAGGCTTCTACTAATAAACGCGGATTATCATTGGATTTCTTTCGCAACTTTCACAGCTCATATCTAAAGTTCCTAGACGGTGGTTTAATTTGACAGTATATGAAGCGCCGATTTAAACCATCTCTACTTATAGAGCTAAATCCAGCTAAATCGCGACGAAACTGCGTTTATATACAAGCCACTGCACTGTTATATCAACTACCTACGTAATATGCGCCAAATTAATGTGCTATCGACTGACTAGGTATTACTTTATAAACAATTAAACCATGGGAAGCCAAAATACAAATAACAATCACAGATACTCGTATACTTTAACCGCAAGACATATGCTTGATTAGGTACTCGATATGTTATCCATTTCATTTCCTTTGCAGGTTCGTTCCAACATCCAACTGCAGTCGACGCTACCGCGAAAGTGTGATCATTGGTCATCAACGCAACCTCCAAAAGGTGAGTCACTAAGATCACATCAGAACTGCATCCACGGGTATTTACTTGATTCATTATATGGACTCTTGATTAATTAATTATCTTTAAAATTGTCGCTGAGTACGAAATTGTACGAAAATTCGTATAGTTTCTTAACACGAACCGCTGGCAGTGTGTGGTCGCTTCAATCAAGCTTTCATACTAATGGGATTTCATAGGTAATGGGAACTATTACTGTCTCCGTGTACGATAACACTGTAAAAGCACAAGTAGTTTAGTTACTGCAGAACTTCTAATTCGTATATCCGCAAAAGATTCATTAAGATTCTATATTTTTACATAAGTAAAAATGCTTACCATCTAGCCTCACAATTACATAAAATATTGCATGCGAAAATTGATTTGCAATTACAAGACAGTGCAGTGCTATGGTATTGTTGAATGTAACCAATCACTAATTGCCCGCCTGTTACGTGGAAGCTTTTCGTCGGTTTTAATAACGCTCTAAAAAGCTTAAAGCTTAACTTTTGTGAAATAATAATGCTCTTAAGAAACTGCCATCGAAAAGAGCTTTCAGCGTTTCGTTCAGACAATCGAAAGCTTTGTTTTATTTTGTGCCAAAAACGTGGGAATTCTGTAACTCCGCTTCTTAAACTGTGGAGTATGCGGAACTTTATAGGCTCAATCAGAGGTCCATCTATCATCCGCCATTATGTTCCACGTAGTAACAAAAACGTACCATCTGTAAAATAGTATCAATCACTTGTCTACCGAAGTTTTTACAAGTTTTATACACGAACGTTTTTCAAGAGTATGTACTCGTGTGTCTGAGTCCTTCCTTCTTTCGTACCTACTTGTGTCTAATCTAGACGGCTTGATGGATTTGGATGTATGAGGTATCATTGGATTTCTGTTGGCGTTCCCAGGTTTCCTCATAATACTGTCATTGTTTTAGTTTTCGCAGGTTTGGTTTTCTTTTGAGAAAAGTCTTTCTTAAAGTAGTATTTCATCTTTGTTCAATTTATTGTCACCTATTTCTTTTAATATTATATTATTATTCTTTCCATGGGTATCATGCAATAAAAGTTTAAGAAACACTATTCTTAGAGTTGTTACTTCATTAGAAAGTAATGATCTCGTGTACTTTTCAAGTGCGGGAATAAGTTTCGTAACTTCAATACAGAGATCTTCAGCTTATTAGCACTTGACTTGAATAATTTTCGATACAACATTATAATTATCTCGCAGACAATCATGGTTCACATAATAATAAAATTACATAAAGGACTAAACTCGATTCGTTTTTGCCGATTTAAGAACTGGTTGTGGTTTTTACTTATTTGTTTTTTCCTGACTTTGAACCTCGTCCAAGGCTAGAATACCTTTAATAATAATCAAGTGTATTCTATCATCTATGGCAAATATTAAAAGGTAATTTAATTGATTTTAATTTACAATACCTAAGTCTGACGTCACCATGAGGTACAGATTTTTACCACTACTGTTTTCTTAAATAGTCTAGTCTCCCACGACACAGGGTATCCTAGTGTGGGGACTAGTGAGTTTGTATCTAGAATGTAAGTATCCAACGTACAATTAATAAAAAATTTCAAATTTCATAAAAATACCTTCGAAATATCTGTAATTGTTCGTACAATGATTCAGAGGTCTAATAATCATGTTTAAATGTATAGTTCCGTAAGATAATGTCCGTTTCTTGGAAGGAATCCGACATTCTCTCGAGAATCGAACCTCGACTTATGAATGGGGCACGGACAGCGTCATCTCTGACTCATGCAAGTGGTCTGGATTGAACTCTTACGATGAGCCACCTTTGATTGTATTTTTGATATTTTTTAAAATATGCTATTAAGTGCATTCATATGTACTTTTAAAATTAGTCTAAAGCATTTTATATGGTGTTTCGTATTCATACATATTCAACCATAATTATATCCAACAATATTATTCAGTCCATTTCAGTACAATGTCGTCAATCAGAATTTACAATGGTTTTGTTAACCACTGTACCACTTATTAAGTTCCGTTATAATCAAGAGTACCTACATTACGTAGGTACCTACTTGAAATTGAATTAACAGGATGAGATCCAATCTGTCACAATAGCTCGTAGTACTCCATTCTCATAGAATTGGTGTCATTGTGTGACTTACTGACATTAAATTGTTATGCGAGTGACACTCCCCTAGATTACGAGATCGATCTAGTGTATTTTATATCAGAGTTAATCTTAACGATCGCTGATTATTATCAACAGATACGAGGCATGCCTTTTAAGTTTTGTCGTTTGAAGAGAAAAAAACAACTATAACCTTATAGTAAGTTTTATTGTTTTTCAAAGTATTCACCACGAAGTTTAATACACTTTTCCATTCGCTCGAACCAGTTATTATAACATTTATTCCACTCCAAAGTGGGGGTATTCAAAATGGCTGACTTGAAAGCGTCGACCGCTTCTTCACCGCACAGGTCCCTTTGACCACGAAGAGTTTTCTTAATTTTAGGAAATGTAAAGAAATCGTTAGGGCTTAGGTCAGGACTGTATGGAGGATGGTCAAGAATTTCTACGTTTTCCTGCTTCAAATACTCAATCGTTTGACGAGCGGTGTGTGAGCTTGCGTTGTCATGGTGCAGGATGATGCGTCGCTTTGGGCTAGATTTCCGAAGTTCGGCGATGACTTGTGGTAAACAAACTGTGGTATACCACTCCGCATTAACCGTTCTACGATCTTCAAGTGCAATCGTCGCAACATGACCGGTTTTCGCCACGAACGTAGCCACCATCTTCTTTGAAGTGCTTCGAGAGCGAACAACTTTAGTCGGCTTTGGCTCGTCTTGGAAAACCCAGACTGTGGATTGTTGTTTGGAATCAGGATCGTAGGCATAGATCCAAGATTCGTCACCACTGATGATGTCGTAGACGTGATTTGACTCTCCTCGGTTGAACCTCTGAAGAGTTTTCTTACACCATCTGACGCGGGCCGCCTTATGATCGTCGGAAAGCAAATGCGGGATCCAACGGCAAACTAGTTTTCTCACACCAAGCGCCTCATGCAATATCTTTTGAATGGTTGTCCCTGAGATGCCTAATAACGCCTCTATCTCTCGATATGTCACATGACGATCTTCGAGGATTAGTTGTCTCACAGCAACGATGTTATCTTCAGTGAAGGCGGATTTTGGACGTCCTTCGCGAGATTTGTCACTAAGTGTGGTATGTCCACGCTGGAATTCCAAATACCAGCGTTCGATGGTCCGCAGACATGGGACTTCATCATGGAATACAGATGTTAACTCTTCGAAACACTGAAGTCGCGTTAGGCGTCTTCGAAAGTTATAGAAAATTATTGCACGGACATTTTCCTTAGTAAGATTCATCTTCGTAGTGACCTGACAGATTCAAACCAGCGCTGTGACTAAACAATTGCATTAATCCTAATGCTTTCAATTGTATTGATATTCGAAATTCCAACAAATTTGAATTTTGAACAGTTCTAAATTAAAAATTGGCGGCAAATATGCAAACGACAGAACTTAAAAGGCATGCCTCGTATCCCAATAATATTATAGTTTAGGGTTGTAGTTAAATGTATGTAGCTATATTTTAGTAATTTAACTTTAATCTTTTGTTTTTGTGTAAGCAAACTTTTGTTTTTCATGGACCACTGTGTACCACTTCATTTCAGTTTCATGGACCACTTACATGTTTTAATTGTTAAAAAAGGGGATCCTTCATTTCCTCTTAATGTCGTAATGATACGAATTTCTAAACGTAAAACGCATTCGTAACGCCACCAGTGCGACTTTTTCTCTAATATATAAATAATGGTATTTTGATCACCGGAGGTGTCGCCGATGGCAGGAAGCGTCACTCAATTGATTTTTGTGTGAATGTAAATAATTATACTTTCTTCTTTGCTACAGGAAACCTAAGCATAGTTCTCTTTTTCTATGTAAGTATACTATTGCGTAGTAATGGCTATTGTGGTTATTGATTGCATTGCGTAGATTTGGAAAAAAAATTAAATACGTAAGTTGTAATCTTTTATCTGCATCTACACTTATAAGATTCAAATTAAAAAAAAAAAAATTACTAATTTATAATACATTATTAAATGTTTAATTAAATGTCTAGCTAGACTGGACTTAATATCGGATATTTCAAATAAAGATAAGAAAAGAAAGCTTTTTTCTTTTCTTTAATAAATACCTAACCACAGTTAAAGATAAAATAGTATACATTTAGATATCGAGGCTGATTAAATTAAATCTTCAAACATGGCTACTATTGTCACATTGTCTATATACTCTATGGCAACCTCAATATGTCATAGACAACTTCGTATCGTAGGCAGTAGACACGGGAACAAGCACGACTTATAACCGTAGCTTCGATGCGTGTTGCATAGCAATCATTATAAACTCGCGAAAAATACGTTTCTTTTGATTTCTACGTATAAATTGCGTAAGTCACGATATATTTAATAACGCGTTCAAAAATACAATTTTAGAGTCTCCACTTACGTAAGTTCAACGGTCTGACAACAAATTCATTCTTTATTTAATTGATTCATTTACGATCGTGATTGTAATAAGTGCAGACAAATTAATGATCTTAAAACTTTTAATTAAAACTAGGATGTATATCAGTTACGTGCAATATTAGGTAAGGCTATTAAAGGTAAAGTACGAAGAACTATGCAAGCGTTTGAAAAAATATGAAGTGATTGCGATTAAAAGAAAATCCGCATAAAAAGTGACAAGCAGTTCTTCCTCATTTACAACTGGCCAGTAAGCGCCAGTGCAGTAGTTTCTGAACGTAACTCGGTGGCGATACGGTCAGTCAGCCTGAGGCATATCGTGGAGTAACTATACGTGTTCGGAATTCAAACTGATTCATCGGGATTCTAAACTAAAATGGCCGCCTGTCCACTCCTTCCTTGAATGTAATTACTTCGCAATCGAGGCCCATAACCTTTGTTTCTAAAGAAAATATTTCGAACTTCTTATAGGTTATCTAGATGTACGTTTTTAAACGACTGAAGCAATGAATGATGGTAATGCAATTATGCATTTTGGTTCCTGTGTAAAACGTAATTGATGGATTTTTATGTACGAAACAAGACTTCGTTAGATCCGTCTGAGGGCGGGACTGCCGAAAGTAATGCCGAAAAAATCAGTCGTATTTTTGTAATAAGTACTTTAGAATTATAAAGTAATTAGAATTATTTTGTAAGTATTTCTCGATATTGCCATGCTACTTCTAACAGTCACTGCCTATAAGTAATTACCTGGTTAATGGGTATGCTTCAGTACGAATACTTGTGAATGACTAATGATAAGTCTGTACGAGTACGTCCCATAACTTACCTGACACCACTACTTAACGTATTTAATCTTACTCTCTCGTCTTGCCTGTTCATAGGCTTACCGGCTTACATGTCTGCTACATACACTGTACTCTCGTGTCAGTTTACTTAATATTAAACATGAGCAATTTCCTTTGAGTAATGAGTTTCTGAGGTCCAGGCACAATCATCGACTCAAATTATCTTTACATTTATATGAGTCCTTATGCCATCGAGCCGACTTTAGATCTTAGATAAAGATAGGCAGGCATACTCTTGTTTTATCTTAGTTATTTAGTTTGTCCTCAACTTATTTATGACCACTACTTCAAAAAAGCAAACCAAAATCACAATACTAAAAACAAGACAAAATTAAAACTTCCGAGTTTCTTATATCCGGTTAGAAGGACTAAAAATGGATATGGCTCGACAACTTGTTTTCCGCGCCTTATTAAATGACGACATCAATAATAAATAAACCTATGTCAGTATCTTCAGATGTCAAAGGAAAAAAAACCATAAAAGGTCTAACGATTATGATCTCAACAATGCGATCGGCTGGTATAGAAAGACTGGCAGGCGATGAGTTACATTAAAAGGCTCCAGTGTTTTTGCACTATGACAGAGGAGCATCACCATCAGCTTAAGAGTTAATTTATCACATCCTTGTAACCAATGTTTTATTAAAGCCTGTGTTCTCAAAATCACTGAGAATCAGACAAAACACATTGGTTTGCTTCAATCTGTATTCAACAAGCCCCATTTTGGCAGTTGCAAGAAAAAAATGCTTACTGCCGCAGCCCAAATCAAGTGTCTTATTTTGTAAACAAATATGATCGTTTTACCTGTTGTGACGTAACACTGAGTTAAGATCAGTGAACAAGTTTTAAGAGGTTCGTAACCTGAGAAACAATTTAAATTCTTAAGTTAATGTAAGCCACTGCAATGTTTTGGTATACATGTTATTGTATCATTTAAGCAAATAAAGAACTTTCAAAACTAAAAACTAAACTGTAAAAGGCAGCCACCTTACGAGGTATGGTCTCTGGGAGATGGCAAGGAATACTAGATTGGATTGATCTCACCGAATTGCAGCTCCGCTGTCGTCACAAAGATAGGACCACCTGAACCATTCCACAGCCACACTGCCATCAATATTCTCTGAGTTACATCAATGAGCACCACATCTTTGACCAATTCGAATCACAATTACCACCACCGGTTTTTCGCGCGAAAGGCCAACCACGAGAGTCAGTATGACAGTTGTTGTTGCGTTTTTTAGTAAGGCAAATGCGCCAAAAGATCATACAGCCTTATAGCATTTCCATCGTCATCGTCATATTTTCTAATACCAATTCCATTAGATTTTAGGATTCTTAACACTCGGCCATTCTGATAAATAGTGTCTGTCCCAGACACAGCAAAACAACAACACAGAACCGATTAAATGCGTCATTACAACATATAAAATTACTCCGTTGATTCCGGTACGCTAAAACATCTAGAAAATAAAGATCAACTTTTGCACCCTAACGTGTAAAAGCTTAAATAAATAAATAATCGAACCGCAATGTTGGATCAATACCACAAAACCGCGTATTATTGTGGATTCTGATTAAGTCGTCGTGTTACCGTTCCGGCCATCCGACATTAGAGAATGACCCATTCGAAGAGTCACTTAATTCCTGCAAAAAAAAAACCACCACCTTACATAAGCGTTTCCGCGCCATTTATATGAAGATCCTAACGTAGATATACCTATTCATTTTCCACAAGTCTTCATTGAATAACCTCTAACCTCTAACAGCGAGATATTTGGAAACTGATGAACAATGTCGCCTCTGGTCTATATATTCATATTCCTTATTATGCTTCGTCGTCATCGTCGGCCTGTATCTGTCCACTGCTGGACGTAGGCCTTCTCGCCATCCTTCCATTGTCTTGTATTTATGACCGACGCATCCATTCCTTCCCAAATGTGCGCGATTGGTGATCTTCCCACGCTGCATCGTCCCGTGCGTGTCCTCCAGACTGTAGCTGTGTACGCCCAGCGATCGTCGTCTCTACGTGCAACTTGCCCTGCCCGTCTCCCCTTCAGGGAAACCATCCTTTCCCCAATCCACTTGGGTGGGTACTCTATCGATTATGCTTGCCACAAGGGTAAATAGTACGTTATAATTCATCCATCCATATTTAGATATCAATTTGGCCAATATTTGCGTCGGCTAGTCGCCGCTAGAATATCTGTCCACTGTTCCTTACAAAATCTTCCAGGTGTTAATGTTTCGTGTGACAGTCATTAAGATGTAACACCATGTCTGCAATGTACCACATGAAGCAATAAATTAATTTGATTTTTTATCTCTCCTTTTACTTGGACCACAGAACAACTAATTATTCGTGTGTCGCCGTCGTTCGCTTGCACACACAAGGTGCGACGGTTTGACCGTCAATCATATCAGGCGCCATCATGTCGCCCACACAAGGTACGACGGCCTACCTCGCTTATCGATATTGTTATATTAAATGCATATAATTTATATCATCGTATTTCTTACGTCTCGATTCTCAAGGTATTTTCAATGCAAGTTCACAGGTAGAGGTTTGTCAATTACAAAGAGTAGCTTACAGTTACTCGTAATGTTTCCTTTTATTATAAATTAACTGTCCATATTCCACAAGGTAAATGAATAAATCCATATGGGCACCGCTTGCACCACAAGAGGCTACGGCCTCAACCCGTTTATTTATTCGGGCACCGCTTGCACGCACAAGATGCTACGGCCTCAACCCGTTTGTCATACAGGCACCGCTTGCACACACAAGGTGCTACGGCCTCAACCCGTTTATTTGGGCACCGCTTGCACACACAAGGTGCTACGGCCTCAAACCCGCTTATATGGGCACCGCTTGCACACACAAGGTGCTACGGCCTCAAACCCGCTTATATGGGCACCGCTTGCACACACAAGGTGCTACGGCCTCAACCCGCTTATATGGGCACCGCTTGCACACACAATGTGCTACGGCCTCAACCCGTTCATTTGCTCAGCCACCGCTTGCGCACACAGGGTGCTACTGCCTCAGCCAGTTTGTCTACATGGGCACCGCTTGAACACACAAGGTGCTATGGTCTCAACCCCGTGACTGAAGCGTATACATCATCAGCTACTTTACGTCTCTCTCGGTCCGATAAATAGTTAATTATGGTCACGCCTTGATAGTCGGATTCCAGTTGCCAGTACTAGTTTAATACAATCCTTCGCTCTCTTTCACCATAGTCACTTTCCGACTCGGGTTCGCTAAAATTAACTCAAGGTTTTGTATTGTTCATTGAAACAATGTTCTTATTATTCCTATCAGAGATATTCCTCCCTTCCATGCCACTATAATCTCGTATGTCGTAGCCCAATATTGCTGTAACACGATAGGGCCCGCTAAAAGCTGGTACTAATTTGTGACTTCGCCGGGTGTCTGCGTGCCCCTTTCGAGCCATCGTGCGGCTGGGATACATGTGAATACACGCTAAATTTGTTGATGCAACGCAAGGACGGTGACTTTGCTGGCCGTATCTCACTCTTATATTCCGCTCTTATGATCTGTTTTTTTTTCTTCTTCTTCACTTTTCCTTACCTAAGGCCAAGTTTTCATTGCTCTTTCAAGTTTCATCCTCATCATACTCAGCCCCTATGAGCCTAACTGGATATCTTCCTCTTCTCATGGTAACGTCTTCTTAAGTAGGTTGGCGATCATTATGACAATCTGCACTCTCCACAACGCCGCAAGGAATAGAGACCTGGTACTATTGCCGACTGGATATAATCCACCCCATTTTCGCCATTAGCTTCTGCTATATGATGTCCTTAGGTTCCACTGCTTCCTAGTAACCCACTGTATATCATCAGACCAACGAGCTTTTGGTCATTAGCTTCTGCTATATGATGTCCTTAGGTTCCACTGCTTCCTAGTAACCCACTGTATATCATCAGACCAACGAGCTTTTGGTCACTCAGATCTGCCCCATGAGTCCACCTCGAGGTCGCCACGCCGTTAGTATTCCATCTATTCTCTGCCTGATCGCATGTTCCCGCTCCAACGACGATGCCGTTCTATTCCTTTCTGTTTACTCTACAACGTTTTGCTTCGAAGTTCTTCAACACTCACACTATTCGCTTCTAGAACTCCTTACCGTATCCATCAGTACCCACCTCCCAATCCTTGGATATGTTAAGGCGCAGGTCAAATATCCCTTTTGGAACCTCTAATTATTACTTTCCAATTCCTAATCATTTATTCGTCCTCATAGGTAAAATAAGGTGGCATGGTATTTCTATAAGACTTCTCTAATGTGCCTCTTCGCATACGAAAATAATATCGGACTCCACACGATACAAATAATTGACATGTTTTATTTACTAGGAACGTTTGTTACTCTAGGAGCCATACTGATTACCTTTTTCCTTAACACTTGAGTTTTGGACATTTGAGTTTTAACTTGAGTGTTCCTTGGTCGCACGCTCCGATTCTACTATTTCAACAGCTCCGGGTTTCTTTTGACAACCATACAGCTTTCCAATAAGTACATTATAAAAACTAGGAGACGTCGGCAGCTTCAACTTTTGAGGAAGTTTTCAACTGGTTTCAAACAGCAAATGACCTTTCTGCACTTACTCTACGTAGGTGTCGTATTAATACCGCCGCGCCGTGGTATTGGTAAGTTGATAAGCGTTATAAGGTAAATTCGTATAGTAGGCGGGTCACCAATTCGCCACCCAGAGGATGCCCGCCGAGTTCAGCTTGCGTATGCTTCATTTGACCTCTCTTTATTTCCCTTCACTTCCCTCGATTTCCCCTGACGTCCCTCGTCCTCTTTTGCCATATCTTGCCATGTCTTGCTATGTCTTGCTATGTCTTGCTATGTCTTGCTATGTCTTGCTGTCTTGCTATGTCTTGCTATGTCTTGCTATGTCTTGCTATGTCTTGCTATGTCTTGCTATGTCTTGCTATGTCTTGCTGTGTCTTGCTAGCACCTCCTGGCAGCTCCTGACTTCTCTTGACTCCGACTCCACTTGACTCATCCTGACACCTCTTGGCTCATCTCAATACTCAATATATTTATTGCATTCCATAAGTTATAATACAGATGTAATTAAGTGTATCATCTCGACTCATCTTGGCTCATCTTGACTCATCTTGACTCATCTTGACTCATCTTGACTCATCTTGACTCATCTTGACTCGTCTTGACTCATCTTGACTCGTCTTGACTCGTCTTGACTCGTCTTGACTCGTCTTGACTCGTCTTGACTCATCTTGACTCATCTTGATCTATGGCCGAGCGCTGTATTGCACGCGTAACGGCCATTACCGATCGGGGCAATCACCGTTATATGGTCGCACAAGCACCGGCCAGCAGATCTTGCCGTAAATATATTTTAACACTGATCTAGGTTGGTAGTTATTTCTGTATTGCAGCTAGGGATAACAAAAACTTGTAAGAACTTGCTCGAACATGAGATGTCACAGCTGTTTCAACTTCTTACGATGCCTCCCCACTACTGAAGGTTTTCCATCGGTTCCTCATATATTCCCCTGTTGTGGGCTAGCCGGAACATCTCTTCGAAGCTGATGACTTCCCGTAGGCGCTAGATATATCAAGGTTTGCGACGTTGAGAGTAAAATCTGGATTTAACTTTCAAATGGCCTATCTAGGCGCTTATCACTATAACTACATAGGTACTTGCACTTCATTTACTGGCATGACAAGCAACAACACTGCAACAGTATCGGTGTACAAACTTCAGATAGCGTAACAAATCATACCCTTCAATGACTGTTTCCTATTCCAAAGGCATCAATTGCAAAAGTAAACATTAGTATTCACTGGTTGATAATGAATAATATTATAATTGTACGCATAATTTTCATCTGATAATAGAACAGTGTTCTGTCTACCCAGTAGTAACAATAACTTGTAGATGTCATTGCACATTATCTATGTTGCACATCACAAAGTCGGATCTGTGACACAAAACGTACAGTGTTACCTCTACATATATCAGTAAATAAATACAACATAATACAAAACCAACGATTATGTCTATTGGTCTCCAAACTTGATAGAATATCACTGCAAAGATCTTCTCTTAGGAGTTCCATAGGTCCATGCGTCCAAAAATATGTGAGTTTCCATTCTTCAGTAATCCAGTCTTTTCTTTCCTTCGGTTTCATCATTTTATACTTCGATTGGAATGACAAAGTATAGACGATTTGTACTTGCTTCTTGGTTTGTCAAGGGCTGACATTCTTCATTTATTTTCCTCTGTGTGACACCTATACTCCTTTATCCACAATATACTGACAAATAGTAATCATTACAAAGAATAAAAGCCATAAAATAATGCCGCAAAATTGATGAAATTATCCAAAGCCACCATGTATTCACAAGCCCTTAGTTAGGTCCACCCATGGTTAGGTCACTGTTTCGTTCACAACACGTAAAACCATGATGTAATTTTAGAAAAAATCATGTACAAAGCCAGCCAACATTACCTTCAATATTATATTGAACACTCTTAAGAAATCCACCAATCCATAACTTTAGATATACCGATATAGGCATAATACTCCACATGGCTTTAAATATTGTCTGCATCCTCATGATCTTAAGTACTGACCAGATATGGCATCCAAATCGTATATCAGCTTTGTAGATATGTACACTCTCTTATCTCTTCGCCCTGTCAATATGCTCCTTTATCCCATTGCCCCCAATTCACTTTTAATATACGAAGACATATGTCCATTGCGAGGACACCACATGAAAATCTACCGCACTGTCTCCAATACTAAATCGCTCATAACTTCTTAAATAGCAGAGCTGATCATGCATGGAACAAACTGTCTGATGATGCGGTAACTGCACCATCAGGGAACTCCTTTAAAAATTGCCTCGACATGTGGTTAAAAATAAACATTATTAACTTGATTATATTCCATAGTGAATCATGATCATTAGACATCAAAGCTGTGAACTTACCAACACTGTGATATAGACACACCAGCACTATGCTGCAGTTCTATCAAATGTATAATAATAATATTCAACTTCAATTTTTTAAGTAGGTAGGTAGGTATGTAAATTCATCAAACTTAAAGTAATGGAATGTCCTGAAGGTTGGTGTATGAAGACTTACTTAACGGGGTAAGAAAACAATATCCAAATATTATATTAACATCATCCAACTTCAGGTTACACCATTAAACAGTGATGATGCAATGTTGCCATATCATAATCAGCCAGCAATATAAAATACATCAGTACAAGTTATTCACCGGACCAGACTGGTCACCGCTAGGTACATCTAAAATATCTCTGCTCACAGCCATAGAGACGATGCTCGACAGTTCCCAAACCACCGATTCCGTCATAACAAAGACCAGCGAAAATTCTTAATTCGTGACTCCGATCACCACCCGGCCCTAACTCACGGTCATTGTGAACAACCCTCAAAATTAAATCATTTGATTCATGTGACACACTTTACTGATTTATATCAATAATACTATTCAGTGCTATGTGTATGCCCTTTGTATGTCTTATTTGGCATCTATGTCCCCATGTAAATTTCCAGGGCGTATAGAATAAAGTGTAAATAATAATAATGCCGACCGGTACCTGCATACTTCAGCAAGTCGCCAAATAATTAAATTGAGCACTCGTATGTTGTATATACGCTTGCATGTTAGTAGACACCCTGCTGCTAACATGAAGATCAAAAAATAATCGCTTGTGAACAAACAAGTGTGCTAGAAACATTTTCGTAATGACACTTATAAATAGGTACAATAAAATGTACACTCCAATGGTTTGTACGATGGCTACAAGCGTGTTAAGTCACATTTGCGGGCATGAGTCTATCCCACTTCTGAACTGTAAAAGGCAGCCACCTTACGAGGTATGGTCTCTGGGAGATGGCAAGGAATACTAGATTGGATTGATCTCACCGAATTGCAGCTCCGCTGTCGTCACAAAGATAGGACCACCTGAACCATTCCACAGCCACACTGCCATCAATATTCTCTGAGTTACATCAATGAGCACCACATCTTTGACCAATTCGAATCACAATTACCACCACCGGTTTTTCGCGCGAAAGGCCAACCACGAGAGTCAGTATGACAGTTGTTGTTGCGTTTTTTAGTAAGGCAAATGCGCCAAAAGATCATACAGCCTTATAGCATTTCCATCGTCATCGTCATATTTTCTAATACCAATTCCATTAGATTTTAGGATTCTTAACAAAACGTAACACTGAAGGAACTGATTGAATGAACCTGTGAAAATAAAGTGATCCGAGCTAATAAAATAACGTGAAAATAATTATGCCATAAACAATGAAAAGCTTAAAATGTTACTAGTATTTGTTTATAAAATAAGACACTTGATTTGGGCTTACGGACACATATAACTACTTTCATATATTACAGTTAGTAGGTACCTATATGTAAGCAGATGTCAAAGTAGATACGAAAAAGGATCTACGATTAGGATCTCAACAATGTGATCGTATGACAGTGGCAACTGACAATGCATTAGTATTCAACTCCTGCGCACTGCGGGCAGGTGATCTTAGCTTGCACACTCTACTTGCGGCGCATTCCTCGGTATGAATCGCCTAGTTAACGAGTAGTTAATATACCGGTTAATTCTCCATTTTAATTCTGTTTAAATGATTCATTAGGCTCTGTGTTGCAAAGTAATTGCGCATCTTTTCTTGTTGTGTTTTTGCACGAGACTTGTTTTAAAGATGTGTTGCAAATAATGAAAAGAAACCTTTAGATATTTTAAAAGATACACGATACGTAAGTACTTATCTAAAATATTTTAAATAAAATATGAAGAATTTAAGTTATATTAGGTAGGTATAAGTAGTCGAAAAATACCTACCAGTAGCTATCGAGAGCTTGAGCTCAGGTTCAGTTTTTCTTAAGAACTAGGTACTTGGTCGATTGTAAAAAATATTTTACTAGGTAAGTAGATAGTTTAGAGTGCACACTATTAATTGTAAAGAATTTTGAAAAACCAGTCAAATATTATTTGAGAAAACTCAACCTTAATAACTCTCCTGCACATCTTTCTCTGTGTTGTAGACCGTAGGTACCTAATGTGATTCATCGTAATTTTACTTCAATACTTATATATAAAAAATATTTCGTACATATCTTTTTTCTACTGCATCGTCTGAAAAGGCGAGCGTGATCAGTGCGTGATAGAATAATGAATATAAACGATCATGGATCGCTCTGTATGCGTATTATGTGCGACATACATTACTACTATAAATATCTAAATAATATCAAGTAAGTACAACAGAGATCGAAGATAAAAACACATTTTTCAATGACACTTTCCTTGAGAAACATCCAATGATAGATAATTTTCGTAATCGCATCTCGATTCGATAAAATTGTGGCGATTAGATACCGGCGCGCCATAGACACTCATCGACAACAAAGTGAGATGAGATCAATTGCACAAAGTATTGAAAATTACCTTTAATTTAAGTTAATAATACCCTAGAAATTCTTGGGTAAACACATGTAGGAATAAACTCGCCGGGGCCAGGGGCGGGAGAGTTCACTTATCAATTTATTATTAATCTTCTCATTGCTAATCTTTAGAATGGAATAATCACCTCATAATCCTATTAAATATAACCACCAATATAATGCAAATTATCAATAAACAAAATAACATTCCAATGAAGAATGAGACAAGTTTTTATCGTTCGGAAATAGACCATAGATTTATAAAGTCATCAATAGCGTTTGGCGCCATTTTATTAGTACTTACCACAGACTAATTAATTATAGAGAGTGAGGAAGTGAGTAAAATGGCGGTAAAACATAGGCGTCGTTCTTAATTACTTGAGATAAGTACTTATATTTTACGAAGATATTCCTTTATGTTATAAATACTACTCCTTAATAAATTACAAACCAAGCAAGGGGCCAAAATTAGAACAGCTTCTTTTTAGTGTAATATTGTGTTCGCAAAAAATATTACCTACACTACAGGTAGGACTACATATTTGGAATAAGACACATGGGCAATAAAGATTTTATTACTAAAGATAAAAAGTATAGGGGAGCAAGGGGCTAGATGTAACAGGGGTAAGTAGTAACAGGGCTTTTTCACTAGGAATTTAAACTTTATTAACGTATTTCTTTGACTCAATCTTATCGTTATAACGCGCCACGTCACGTCATCACAGCCAGAGTTCCTCCAGGTGGCGTATTGAGTGGGTGTGTGCAAGCCCTCCGTTGTCGACAGCTAATGTATTATTTTGCTTTCGTAAACTTTCGATTGGCTTTATTATAATCGACTAATTGGAACTATCTGTGTTATATTTGATGTTAAATTTATCTATGTACGATGTGGTGTAACAGTTTTCGAGATTACTAAGTTGATTTAATAGTTATCGTTATAAATATTAAAAATTATGCCTTGGGGCTAGTTGTAACAAAATCTTGGGGTATGTTGTAACATGTTACAACTTGCCCCCATATTGCTGTATGTATGTGATTGAAAATGCAATACCTATACCTTATTTTTTTTTATTGAGTCTGTATAAGAGAAAGACAGAGCGGGGAACACAAAGCCAGGAGGTATACGAGTTAGCTGCAGCTGAAGTTTTAGAAAACAAGTGTTGAATACTCATAGAAAAAGTATGTTTCAGTTGATTATTTGATAGATGATTCATTTTATAGAAGTACCTCAATATTTTTGTTAAATACCTAACGACATGTTGAAAACAAAGCTAAATGTGAAGATAATAAATGATTGAAAATGTCACATTCTCGTTTTTTATTGTTGTTACTACATGCCCCAATAGATGTTACAACAAGCCCCAAGCACGGGGTAAGATGTAACACTTCCCTCTTTTTAAAAAAAAATTAATTCTGAAGAAATTAGACATAGATTTGATATTTTTTCAATTAGAATTAATTAAAGAATGGTTAGAGTACCGATCAAAGTTTAGTTAGTGGTAATTTAGCCAGTATATCTCAAGATATATGATTGTTTATAAAAAATGTTACAACAAGCCCCTCGCTCCCCTACTTACGTATCATTAACACGACATAAAGTAGTAAAGATAAATAAATATTCATTGCTAACCTAAAGAAATCTGTGAAAAGCATTCATGTGAATGATGCCTATTACGTTTACAAAGTTGTAAAGTCAGTTTTCATTACCACAAGAACCTGATATTAGCACCGACAAACGCTTATTATCGGTTCGCTCCTATTAGATTTACGATGAAGTGGTCCAGTTAAGAAAAGTAGACCATGGGAAGTAACGAGGGAAAATCATTGATACCTACATGTCTTGTGTCTGTCAATTTCACCTAAAAGCAAACAATAGCAGTAAAAATATCGATTCAAAAAGTAATATCAGTCAATTAAAACAATACTTAGGTATTAAGTTTTATTTGGCTAGTTTATTGAAGCTCAGATTATGGAGCTTTGGTTGCTCTGTGGCCCATCTGCCCATATCTACCTGTTCACTTATAGGAAAATTATTTTAGCATGTCCACAAGAAGACCTTGGTCCTTCCTTTTACATATTTTTTAAAGTACCTATACTATTGGCATTGGGAATATAATTAACCAAACGGCAACTAATAAATCGAAAGAATTTTCTGAAAGAACCTACTTACTTATTTATTTTTTAATTACGGCTAAAGAGGCAGTAGTATTTTCCAGGAAAGGTTTGCACCTTTGGTTTGCACGTGCAAATAGTTATGTTGTGAATAATATCCCACATAAGGAGACCGGGTGAACAAAGACTTCCAATTATAATGAGCCATTTGTAAAGAGAATAGGACAAGACAATCTTAAACGATAGCATCGATATCGGATAACAATAGCTTTGGACATCCATCCGGTAAAATACTTTTGTATATTTTCCATTGATTTTCAGGTAGTAAATAAAAAGATAATTCGCTACGTGTGACAGACGTAACGTAGTCACAGTACGTCACAGACAAGGAAACCACTTTGATGCCTGTTTTGAATTTTTAAAATTTCGAATTGCATATCCATAAATTCTGCCACAATAACAAACAACAAATCAACGATATGAATGAATTCGCTGTTGTAATATAGGCCCACACCCGCAAAACGTACTCAGGCCCCGGATAAGTTGACCTATTGCCTATGAATTTTTATTTCATTAAATTAATCGACAATCATGAATTCATATTGTAAATTTAAAAATGAAAGGCAACGGTTGATGCATTTTAACAGCCTAGTTTAGTAAAGAAAAATTGTAATTGCAATATTTAATACTGGCATAAATAATGGAGTCTATGTTGGCGCGTGCAATGCGACTTAAGGCCTCCATACACGGTTAGACATCTGCCTCTGAAGAAGTTGAGGTAATTGTTAATTGCACAGCTATTCGCAGCTGCCCACCGTTAAGCTAAATGTCAAACCTTTAATCAATTCATTGCCAACTGACATCAAGGCCGTTCCAGTTTAATCCTGTGTCGTTTTAAACGGAAATTGGTCGTACAGGACACCGACCTATTGCTGATTAACAAAAAGTATGATCTAACTCAAACTACATTCTAAGGTTGTAAGTAATAAAAATAAAACTAGATAAATCATTTTAATACTTAGACTAATTATAAGTACCTGTTCGTCCCATACTTGTCATATGTCATATGTCCCATACATACAGGGTGTAACGTAAAGGGTGTTCAGTATCGGTAACTGAACAACTTTTGTTCTACGACTTTTCGAATTATAAATAAAAATAAATTAATGTCTCATACAAATCGATCAGCTGACCGGTACGAAATGTATGAAAAGTCAAAAAATAAATTCGCGAAAATCGAAAAGTCGTAGAACAAAAGTTGTTCAGTTACTGATACTGAACACCCTCCCTTCGGCTTCATATACCCTTTACGTTACAACCTGTATATTTAATGGTGCTTATTGATAAAAAAAACTAACTAATCCGTGGTTTATTCAGTGGTTTAGTTAAACACACACGCGTTGAGCCCTGAACCAGGTTTAAGTCCCATCCATTAATAAACACCCGATTTATTTTATACATCGCTTAACGGTATATAGGTACGGATTTCATTGCTATTTTAAATCATTTTTAATAAAAGCCTATATGTACTTGTATTGTAGCACAATCTTGTAGCTACCAAATAAAAGAAAATCCTCATATCTATCCATAAGCTAATTTCTCATTGTATAATGAATAAATAATGATTTTTGTTCTGGCCTAATACCTCGTATCGTAGGTGGAATAAAAAAAAGTTAACTGTAGGCACGTGGCCGCCGTTTAATTTCTTTCTAAAGCATCCACACACGGTGCCTTATCGGCCATATGCCACGACGCGTGCCCTATGGAGGGCGGCAAGCGGCGCGGCATGCATTCAGCCAACCGTATCTTGTACAAACATTACCATTAACCAAGGTGAAGTTCAAACTTAAGAAAAGCTAGTGCCATATCAATTTTTTAAATTAGTAAAGCCATAACATGTTAAAAATAAAATAAAAAAGATTTTATTTAATTACATAACATTTCTTAAAATATATATTCCTGCGGATAGTACGCCGTCTCAGGCCCTAAAAGGAATCAAGAGAAATTAAAAAGTTACGTGATTTCACTTGTTTTAGTCTTCGCAACCCCAAAGAATACTAAATATGGCCACTTTTTTCCATTCTCCCTTTCCTTCAAATTAATCTTACATATCAACATCACTACCTACATATCATGGTATTTGACTAAATAATATTCAAGATTGGATGTCATAACAGCAATTTGCATTCTAAAAACAAGGTGAACAACTTGTGAGGTGACATCTTACGGATATAAAGTTAATGATTTTATTTACATTTTATCAATTTTACACACAATTTTATACAACTCTATTTATTTAATCAATAATAAAATATTGCAGAATACAAATGTTAAAATTAATTTCGTTAATTTCAAAAACGTAGACTGTTCTAAATTCGAAAGGTTATGTAGGAAACTGTTAGGTACTAATTTACTCTTAGCTTGACTTCACCAACGTGAGTTAAAGTTCACTGGAGATTTCTGCAATAAATGCGTCTTTCACTCAGATTAAAGATAAAAGTTTTCTATCTTTCACTCAAGAAGCGCTCATTTTATATTATATGTTTATTTATAAACAAGTTTTTATAAAATATAAATTAAGTTTACTGCCCTAAACTATACTTACAAATATTTGTAATTGGTTTAGTTATTAATATATTATAAGATGTTAAGTAATTTTAAAGTCTATAAAATAGATTATAAGATGTTAAGTAATTTTAGTTAAAACTGAAATATACTGTAATTAGCATAATTTACATAAATAAAGAACTTTAAAAACAAAACTGGAGATTTGGGAGCTAAAATTCGGAATCAACCAAATACAACAATGCAAAAATTAAAAAAAAATGCGTTAGGTAGGTATACCTATATTATATATTTATGCATCTGCTTCAAGAAGATGATTGGTTTGAACGCTTGATAAATTATACCTAAGCGTCTTCAATGTTGCGTAACAAATAAATAACACATATTTAAACTTTCACTACTTCCGTCCGGCAAGGAAGTCCCATCTCATGTATAAAACGTCTAACGTAGTCATAGTAACATAATATTAATGTGCAAGAAACTGTAACAGTATAGGTTATTATAAGACAGATGTTATAGAGCCAGTAAGCAACGAACATTATTATATTTGGTTGCAATAAAAAGGGGACGCTCCGTCTCTGGGAACACACGCATACAGGCTGATTTCGTAAAATAATTTAGATAAATATTTGATTGACAGGTGTTTTACGATAGAGGACTATGTAGTGCGTTACTAATTGATATTTAGTATAAGACTGCTTTAGCTTTTTAACAATTAAAATCATGAAATCTAGAAGTATAATCAGCTAGGTAAAGAATTCAATTATTTTAAATTAAGTATAAGTATATGATTTACTGTTTGTGCAAGTGTTTACATTTTGCACACCTAGGTACTGTAGGTTATTGTAGAATGCTTCTACGTGTTTTCTAGAAACCAAAATAAAATTGGTAAATTAGTATCTGGGTAATTTTATAAGAACAACACAATTTAGTTTTATATATATTGTATTGTGTGACAGGTGACTCATTCATTTGTTATATTACTTAAAAGTATTTCATTCAAAAAGCCTTGAATCCGAATCAACAAACAAGTTATTGATGACGCGAGACATTTGACAAATACACTTGCCATTTAATAGTTTAATGAATTCCACTGTTTAATATGCTAATTAATTTCGAACAAGAAAAGTTGCGAGAGCACTTGTACAAGTAGTTGCGCAAGTAAAATAACAATGGGTAAGTGCGAAACAATTGGTTCGATGCTTGACGTGTCGATTTGGGAGTTATTAATTTGCTTTTATCAATTAGCATGCGTAAGTAGGTAGGTAATAATTAAATTGAGGCATTTGTAGGTACTCTATTTTGCTTAGTAACACATTTGTCATAAATATAAAGACAATGAAAGAAATATCTTTGAATTCAGTAACTTACCTCCTATACTTAATCCTTCGTTTCCTTTAATTCGTTTAATTTAATTTAATTATGATACTTAGATAGAAATTTCATATTAAATAAGTTGACAATTTTTGGACTAAGAAATATCAACCTAATAATGTAGTAACAATGCTTTAATAGTGTAATATTTGCATGTCATTATTATATGGCAAGATGTGCTTTGGACATATTTCATGTATTTAACACCATCTATTGTAACCACATTTTAAGCAAATAAAAATATCTTATCTTATCTTTGATTATAGATAAGGTGGAACACAGAGAAAGGTGTACAGGAGAGTTTTTAAGGTTGATATTTTCTCAAAAACTACTTGACCTATTGCAAAAATTCTCTCACTGTTTGATTCACAAAATAAATATCTACAATACTTGAACCATCAAATAAATAAATAGAATAAAGAATCACCATGAATCTAATCATTCTCATCAAAACACCCAGAGTGGCAGGGGCGCCAAACCGGTGGCCCCTCAACTCGCGCGCTTATAAAAAAAGCGGAACTTGGTAACACCTGGCCGTAACCATAGCGATCAAATCACAACCGATGACACTCGTGCGCATTATCGATCGGTTCGTGTGAAACGTAACGGTTTTCTTTTGTTGACTTTTGACTGATAGATTTGTTTGAATGGAAAAGTGAGATTTCTAATGTCAAAATACAGTTTAGGATAAGCGAATAAATTAAAATCGTCTTAATTTGTCTTTGGACCTCTTTCATTAACAAGATAACCCGTATTAGGAACCCCCAGGTTAGGTCATAAGTTCATAAAATCATATGTAAGTATAACATATAAACGCCATAGGTACTTAGTACATTTTTGTGATATAGGTAACAGTCTTTACATTTAACCTAATTAAGTAATTAGGTAACTAATTACAAATCGAATGCTTCCCAAGATAGAAACATCGCAGAAAAAAAAGAAACCGTTTTTCCCGCAAAAAGTTCCTAAAAAAGTTTCGTTCGAAATTCGATATTCCATATAGTTCGGAAACTTTGATGAGGCAAAGGGCGCGTGCCAGACAGCCAAGCGTGGCGTATGGAAGCAGATGACACGCGACCGTTACACCAGGTGCATTCGCTGGCTAGCATGGACTGTATTAGTTTAGTCGAGTTGCCATTCTCGTATGACTAGTTAAACAAACTTGTACTGTGGGCGGACTTCGACATTCTTTTCGTAAAGGTGTCAAAATAAATATTTACTTTAAATGAACACGCAGTTCTATTAACACCTCTAAAATTGCGTAAGTAAATAAATCTATCCGGTCTTGATCGATGTAGATTTTTTTCTAACTTTATTTCACCTACGTTAGATAAATCATTTAATTGACCCCGATTTTAGTTTTTGTGCTGTCCAGTCCAGACTAAAAGCTAAAATTTTAGCAAAGAAAACATATTAAGTTTTTCCTTTATTAAAGAAAACGTATGGTAAATGCTGTGTCGATAACTAGAAGCTCTTGTTTTATTTTTGTTGGGCATTTCTTACATTTTGTAGCCATATTTTTCGTAGAACAAAAGTTGTTCGTTACCTATACTTACCGATACTAGACACCCCCCTACTTTCCACTTACGGCCTTTCCTTAAACCCTGTAATTAAATATAGGTATTCCATAAATTAATTATCAACCTAAATTTTGATCTATAAAACAGCTGTAAGGTAAGTATCCACTTAAGTGAGATCAAGATGCGCGTACGCATGTAATGGACCGTAGTAAATGTAACGCCCACGCCGCCCGCCGCCGGTTTGTCATGCTTTCGCTCCGTGGCCAGCAGGTTTCGTGACCACTACATATTTATTGCCATGTTCTAATTAATTGGTACTAGACGATGAAAATATAATTTATGTAATATACAATAATGTTACGTTAGATCTTCTTTTTAAATTAAATTCATATTAAATGAACGACTTTCGGATACTCTTCTAGTTTTAACGACTCGCCAAGCCAGTCGAATTTACAATTACAATAAATTAAGTTCAATTTCAATGAAAGGCGAATTTCATTTAGATTTATCTAATAACAGCAAAAGACCGGTCATGCATTGGCAATGGCTGAGCTTGCGACAATGTGGATCCTATTAAAATCGTAAAGATCCTATAAATGTATGAGTATCTAAATATAAATTATTTTAGTTGTATCTAGGACCTACTTACATAAGTATAATTTTCAAATTGCATGTTTCTTCAATATAATCATACAAATAAAGCAAAAGTGAAATCTTTATGGGTCCAATAACTCGATAAAAAATATCGCATGTTTTATCGTAAGATCGTAACCGTGTCAAATGACTTTAATTTCGATGTGATGTTCCCACGTTTTTCCGATCGCATCGTAATACCTGGCATCACACCACACCCACCGATAGGGTTGCCTGTCATTTGTCCCGACGACCTATGAAATGTCTTGATACATGACCAATATAAGAAGGTCAAGAGAAGATTATGAACATGGAAAGGTCATAAACCTTTGGTGAAACTTAGGTAAGTTTTTCAGCGTGGCCCATTAAAATACTCACCCGCAATTTACCAAGAGATGATCCGTGTGTTATTGACTAATCATGTGTCTGTGCATAACTCAAAATACTTTTGACTTCTTAATCATATTTCTATGTAAGTAAGTAATATAATTATCAATTTTCGCTTTCGAAATTGTTGTTTAATTATTGTTGTACAAGCACTTTAACCTCTTCAAGGAAGGGGTGACTTCCTGAGACATACCGTGCGTCCTACTAGCAATAAACCCGAGAGTTATGGACTTAAATAAAAAATAAATAAAAATAAAATAAAAATAGCCTTTATTTTGCCAATTAATACATTAATACATATATGGACTTAACCCGTCATAAATATATGGATGTTTCACTGGTCAGGTTGCGAACTCTCGGGTTATCTATTCCTACAACGGGGGCTTAAGAGGCGGCGAGCTGTCAAATTCGAGCGCGAGACAGAAGATGTCCCGCAGCGGCGGCGGAGTGAAGAGCACGGCACAGTGACTCCATATTTGTATTTTTATTGATTTTGGATGAATTTTGGCAGGGAAATTAAAATACGTCAATAAAAATCAGATTTTTTTTAAAACAAGCTCTCGTAATTATAACACCCTACATTTTGATATATATTTCGTATGAATAACTATTTCGGTTTAGACATAATTTTAATTTTAAATGACATGGAAGGGGTATGTTTGCGATTTTTTCTATCGAGCGAAGTTTGTCCAATCGTGTATCGGTATTCATCAGTCCCTAAATATGCACCCCAAGATTGCTATATATTTTTTTCAGACGTCTTATTTTAGTAGTTAGTGCCGTAGCCTTCATCGAAAAACTAAAAATACGCGCATACGAGGCCTTAAGAATGTCCCGAGTCCCGACTGGTTTTTGTAGTACGGACAACCCTAGTCTCTAGAATTACTACAATCAACTAATCACATGCTATACTATGACATCACTAGTATTCGCCTGTTACTGCAATGGTAATCGCGGCTCGTTATGGCCGATACTGTCGTAATTTTATTGATTTGTACTTAGTTTATTGATCGCATTTTTATTGGGAGTCGTAAAGGTAAACAATAAAAATGTGTAACCAAATACGTTAGTACTTAGGTGTAAGTTATGTATGTGTTAGTTGTTAATGGAGAATAAAATGTATCACAGGCAGGATTCGAACCCACCACCTCGCCATTCTGTGGCATCGCCCTATTCCAATAAAGCCACACCGTTATTCAAAGACCCAATGAATTTAGTCATTCATTGTTCAAGTATGTATACTTAACACTTAGTGAAGTTGGCACCGACTATTGGTCAATAGGTACACTTTGGCACCGACTATTGAGCCAATTTTCGGCCAAATTTTTCGTCTTGGCTTGTCTTTTCCAATAATTGCCTGTCAAATAAACCCCTATCCTTAAAGAAAGAACGAACGGTTCTTTCTCTAAGCCCCTGTCCAACCAGCTTACAAGTGACAATTCTCCAAAAAATTCAAAGTCAAACCGTAAACTACGGCGATTGTTTCCATTGAGGCGTGCCGAAATACCAGGCGAGCAGAACCAGGGGAAGTTGGTAACGACCTCCCGACACAATGCTGAAGGTCAAAGACTTGTTACATGATGATAAAAAGTTGCAAGGTTCAACTCCTTCAAGACAGTCGTGCAAGGTCACTGTCCTGTTTAACCAACTTTTCTACAGTTTACATGTTTGTAGAGTATTTTGATGTTCAAGTCTGAAATAGAAACGAAAATAGTTAAAACTTGTGTAGCGTAGTGAATACATGTGACGTCACAACACAATCATATGTTTACTAACTTCGAACAAAGATAGATACTTTTCACTAACCATTGACTTTAAACCAATTATGCTAATACTCGTATATCAGCGAAATAAAATTTCAGCATTTTCACGTGAGTTTATTTGCAATTAGTATAAAAGCATTGACTCTAATAGGTTACCCAATTACCTACCTACTAAAGATTATCAGCAAACTGTAAGGTGGTGAGGGCCTCGCTCCTATCCAAATGAAGGTTAACTTACTTAAAGGTGATAAAAAGTTGTAAGGTCCTATAGTAGATTCAAGTAAGTTATGGTTAATTTAATACCATACCTACCGCACGAAGAATAACAAATTAATATTCAAATGCGTGACTCTGAAGAGAATCCTTCACATGTATTTAGTTTACCTACACTAAGCTCGCTCTTTGAATCTCAGCCTATTTTTTTGAAACATAACACTACTATCAATGATATATTACAGGACCATCTAACAATGCTACTTTGCGAAACGGAAATACGGGCGCAACCACTTTTATTTTAATAAAAATTACCTACTACATACTTAGAAAATATTGCTTTAAAAGTAACACTTCAAAAATACGTTATCCCGCATCTCATTTATAAGCTAGGAATAAAATATAGCACCCGTGTTTAAGTTTGAAAACCATAATTTATATGCGGCCCCAATATTATTCAACAGTTACGTAAAGAAATGTGATCGTCTAAAACCCGATTGACGGGAATTCATAACGCATTCAATTTGAATTAATGAATTTCCTCTCACTCAATCGTTTATTACGTAATTTCCTAATTGGTTCTTGTATATTTCTACTTCTAGACAAGTCTAGATCTACTTCTTCCTTATAATGTTACGAGTATTGCGGAGAATGGAACTTTTTCGCTAAATCTTTGAATCCAATTCTTGCGGTGCGATCTTTCTTGACCTTAAAATAACTGGTGCAATTAGCGATTTAGCACTGGTTTCGGTATACTTACTTCACATACCAAAGTTTACCTTAAGTGATTCGACTAAGTATATAAAAAACAACTTACTTACCTAAGTGGTTGTCGTTCGGTAGCAGTCGTTAGGCCATGTCAGGGTGACCTGAACAACTCTGACAATCAGATTGGTTATTAAACCACACGAAAAAAACAGCGATATCTTCCATGCAACCATCACCCCCGACATTTGCACCTTCTACATTGCACATGACGACATAATCCACATGTTTCGAATAGTTGTCAGCAATTAGTTGTCGTTAGTGGCCATTACACGTACCTATTAGAGCCGTGGGTTTCACAATACTCGTCAGAAACGAGGATTTGAGCCCACCTGGTAATTGGGATAATTGAAGACATGCGTACAATACTATTACAACAATAGACTTAGAATACTCATGGTAGAGATTTACAGAGAAGGGTCGGCACGGCAGAGACAGTCCGAGGAGGACATACTTGACATCCTGGGGATGTTTTAAAGAAGGGTGAAATGGATGCTTTATAGATATTGATATGATGTGATGAGAGTGAACGATACGAGGTGATCATCGCAGTCGATGGAAATCTATGATTTCTAACTAGGTAGGTACCTTGTTTTATTTTGTAGAATTTAAAGGCACTATAGTTTTAATTACACCACAATTTTAACTTTGCGCTATTCTTGTCTGTGACAAGAGAGTTGAAGTGTTGCCATTGATGTGCTGTCCACATATGGGTATCCCAATATAAGTAGATCCAAATATTTTCGTATCTTCAGCTGACCAAGGTATGATCTGTAGACCACCCAGGACCAGGTACCTGCGACGCACGTATAAGCACTAAGGAATGCTATCCACATCCTTTTGTTATCGAAGTATTTAATACGATAGATATTATATGCTGCTTTATTCTCAGTCGTCTTATATTTCGTTTCCATCGAGTCATCATCCGTCTTCTAAGAATTAATACTGTCACTATTATATTTGTGAGTCAGAATACCTGCATTGATGGGCAGGCAATGATATTACATTGTGCACAGGTCATTGTCTTTTAACCTCGTCTTAATAATCGACGAAATAATCATTATTAAATAATTATTACACGCGGTTAACCATAAACGCGATTAAAAGTTATTCCACTGTTTAAGCGTTCGGTCCCTTTCCAACTTAACGTTTTTAACTTTTAGATTTTCGCGAATGATTTTTTTGAGTTGTCGTAAGTTTTGTTCGGATCGTTCGATTTGTATGAGACATTAATTTACGTACCTAAGTAAAGTCGTAGAACAATAGTTCAGTTACCGACTTTGAACCTCCTCCCTTTGGCTTACTAAGTACCTACCTATATCATTTCTTTTACACCTGTATTCCTATGATCTGAGATTCCTATATTTACTTATTTGCCATAAACGATACAAATCTAGCATCAGTAAGTATTGCTTAATGAGTTAATCACTTATCTATTGACTGCTTAACAAGATATCGATAGTGACTACACACCGTACCGGTAGTGACTTGTGTATTTAGTTATTAGTTATGTTAGAGCTCTGATTCAGTTGCATTGACTCATGCCACATAGCACAGACAACCGCAATTAGGTACTGACCGACTTCGCTTGGTGCTGCTAATCAGTACTTGCACTGTATATAGAAGGAAAAATAACGCCTACATTTTTCTAAATACGAGTAAATAGCTACTAGTGTGTCGACGGAGAAAAGTTTACAAGTTCATTAGGTTGGGATTTTCGAAGAAACTACTTGACCGATTGTAGAAGTTATTTCACTAGCAGATAGTTCACTAACAGTGTTCTTTTAGGTAGGTACAATACAACAAATGTAAGGTATCCTTAGGTGTAGGTACCTCAAGGTATTGTACATAAAATAATTTAGAAAATCGGTCAAGTAGGCACCTGTACATAGAAGTAGTAAATAGAAGTAATCTACTCCTATTTACATATCCACGTTATCAATTTAATCAACAAAGATCTAATACTATAAGCTAAAATTTGACGGTGTTGATAATAATCGTAAAAGTAATAAATACTTATTTACATTTCTATTATTTTGACAAATACGTTAGATAGATTACATTCCTAATTTTATTGTTAACCTGTTGTTAACTACAAACTTAAAGTGAGTAAAGCAATAATTTTCTTTGGAGTAAAGCTTCCAATTTCAGACCAACTAAACATCAAAAATTTGCGACCCCGTCCTTCAAGTCAAAAAGCGAGGGGAGTCGAAAGGCCGAAATCACAGACGATGAATGAATGCCTGTGCTTGCACTCCGGCGCAACACAATAGATTCTGCAACGGTTTTTAACATCTGCTTACCAACTCGCATTTATTATACGACAGTATTATTATTGCTGGCTCGTTTAAAGAACAGATTTTTTATCATTTTTTTACTAGAATCAAACAAATAGTCAATTCCCATGACGTGTCAACAAAAAACGAAACAAACACACATAATTTGGCCTCAACCAAGGCACTGTCCGCCTCGTCACGCACCGTCGAATGCACCTCCTAAATCAGTCTTCATAATGGACCAAGAAATTACGTCATTTGGCCCATCATTACACCCGTCACCTTAGAGACGCTTTTCCCACGGGTAATTTACGTAGGTATTCTTTGTTTTGTTGCAGGATGTCGAATTTCCAACGCACGCGCAGCAAGGTCTGGTGGGGTGACTCGCCTCCGAACATCGGGAGTCCAGTGGCGCAGCCCGGGTGTCAGCAGGCCAGGGACGAGCCCGACTGGGAGCCGCAGCTGCCGCACTGGATCGCCAACCAGCATCAACAACCGATGAACAACAGCGCAGAGAACGTTGCGCCGCCGAACAATGTGCAGTTAAATCAATGGCCGCTACGACACGGTAGTCCGGGCAGCCATAAAAGTCAAGATTCTGGATTCTCAGATTCCGATAGCTCCCCTCCACCGTCTCAGTACTATTCTCCAGACGATAAAAACAAATCTTCCAGCAGCAATGATTCGAATAACAATGAAAATGTTACAGTTAAACAAAATATTGATTTCCAAGACACACCGAAGGCTAAAGATGTTGTGGATAGACCCAGATCACCGGATAGTAGTATTGTCATAGAAACTCCTATTCCTAAGCCACGATTACGAAGTAGCAGTGTCATACAGACTCCATACGACTTGCAGATGTATTATGAAATTCATAACGACGAAGAACATATGCAATTGTTGAAAGACAAGGACATAGAAGAGAAGCCAGAGCCAAAATACCCGGCTCCTAGAAACATTAATAAGGATAGGTCTTTCGTAGATAAAGATAACGAGAATATCTCACCGAAAACAGCTAGTTCCAAATCGAATGTTAGGGCAGTAGAAATAAAAGTTACTCCTTCAATTAAAACAAGCAATAAAGAGAATACTCAAAATAAAAGTGCAATACAGAAAGATACCAAAGATATACCAGATAATAACTTAAATATTATAAGTCCTTCAAAGAAGTATCCGGTCAAAAAATCTTTTGTTTCGAGTACAGAAAGTATTACCAAAGTTAGTAAAGTAGCTAAAGTGAAGGATTTGGAAACTAGTAAGAACAAATCAGACGAAAGTTTAGAGTTCATAAAACTGTCTGGTAACAATGAGATTGCCGTCAATAACCAGCCTAGAGTACGTACGCCAATATCTAACGTATCTTACGTACCGACTGAGAGACTTTCTAAAGCGAGAGCAGAATATAGAAGAAGTCTGTCTAACGAAGAAGACCTCCCAATTTCGGTAACTCCAAAATTCCAAAGGAATAGGCTGAACAAATCTCTCAACTTCGAAGCCCAGCGGTTAGATCAACAAATATTAGACATCCAGGACGGTTATCATTCGCTAGGTCACATAGACGAAGAAGTCACTACTAATGAAACCCAATACGAAAATGAACAAATCCACAAACCAACAAAGGCTATACTCGGCAAAAATATCACTGACAGTCTACATTTAAAACCAACGAAGAAACCTGGTCCTAAAGCTAAACAACGAATGGTCGGGAAGACAGATAAAAAAGAACTATTTAGGCTATTCCCGCCTAAAAAAGAAAAGCCAGTAGTTGAGACGCATGCTGGAGGTGTCATGAGAGGAAGTAGAGTCCCATGTCTTGGTCTTCCTAGGACTAGTGAACAAGACTCATGGGTGTTGGTTGCACACCCTGAAGAATTGCTAATACCCAGTTACAACGAAAGACTAGTCGACGGTGACATAAATCTGAAAGCTAAAAGCGATGCCACCAATGACGTGTGTCTTAAAAACATCAGTGTGACCCCACCTCCTCAATTTCAAGACAAGCAAACACCATACCAGACCGACTCAAAAACTAACAAAGATTTAACTCACGACTCGAAGAGGGAAAAGTTAAAAGATGACAACATGAACTTCACCGAAGTCCAGATGAATCTAGCTTGTACTTCCACGCCAAAAATGTTAGCTCCTCATGAATTCATGAATGGGGCAAGAAGCAATAAGAAAAATACTCTTAGGGTCAATTTATTAGAGAACTTTAATAGCGGGTAAGTTATAATTATAATTTCAATATTAATCTTGACTAGGGAAAGAACTATATAATTTTCGAAAGGTTAAACTATCGGTTAAGAGTTAAAAGCAGACAAGCGTAGCATTTTAAACATTTATAGACAAAAATTACGCAACATACAGACAGATATCTAATTTATTACCCAAGTGATCAAAAACTGGAATTCAAATAAATTAACGCTTCCAATTATTGCGTATTGAGTTGCAATATCACGCACAAGCAAATTATACAGATCGTAAAAAGAACACAAAGTAATAAATTCGGAAATCCAGTTCATAATCTTGTCTATTTTATGCGCAGAACATCTTTATATTATGTGTATCACATACAGCCGCGCTTTATACATTGCTTCGGGATCTTTTATTTTGATACATTTCCAAGAGGGCGTAGCCTCGAGCGCGCTACGAACTCTTGACCTATAATTACTACCTTCTTCGGACCCTCATCCGTAATAATCTCACTTGTTCCAGACTGGTACTAAACAACCAAAACGAGATACTATACAGAGAAAGGAGTATAGACCAGACGACTTTGGAACGCCTCTGCGAGAGGAGGCCTGAGCCTGTGCAATATTGGCTTTGCGATTTGGTCGGGTCGTGTGAGAACGAATGCATGACGACGCTGCAGAGCAAGCCTCTGGGTGCTGAGATGAAGGCCATGGTCTCGGCCAGCTCGGCGACCATCACTGGGAATATAAAGAAGGTGCAGACCCATGGGCAGATCATCGTTCATCAGTACAGTGATGTGCTAAGGTAGGTCCACTCGTATATTTGACTAGAATTGCAACCACAGTTAAGGATAATGGAGACCTACAGCCCTATGCAAATTGGAACCTCATCAATATTGGTAATAAAAAGTTACTGTGAAGTAAAGACCACACAGGCTAGTTTGGGTAAAAATTAATATTTGTAAAGAGCTCGAAGATGACGTTAATGAAAAACTCAATATATTGCGGCAAATATCCAAGCTCTTCTTAATTGTCCAATAATTAAATTTTTTGGGTTAATTCTCACTTGTATAGTAAGTAGAACCCTAAATTATATTGATTACCAATGTCGGTGGGTTCGTGTGTTGGACGAATAAATAGTCCTACCACAGTAACCTTTGTTAAGAATCAAGAGCTGATGTATACCTCACAACATAAGTCAGGTTACTATATCAGAAGTTCGCTAACCTGACGCACATCAGGAGGCATATTGAATTAACCTTAACACGGAGCTTTAATAGTACCTACATACACGAACGATGTTAAGGCCCAGAGCCCTTTTAACTGGTAATTGGGAGTTCTGGGTTGATGATGAAAACTGTAGACTGTTACAAACTCAGTATATTTAATGTTAAAAAATATATAACGTGGAGGCACAGCCACTCATCGAACGTTTATTCAAAAATTGAGTGTCATTCTTGACAGTTACCTTTTAACTTCAATTGACAATTTCAATGCATTTACAAAGCCGCTTCCAAAAAGATTAGTTTAAAAATATAGTAAATGAGATAAATAAGTAATAATGAATTAATGAAATTATGGATTATTTAACATATTCCCGCCTGTTGAAGTGTAGTCTTCAAGGGAATTAATGGGCAGGGGGCATATGTTGTTAAAGGCCCGTCGCACGACGCCTTTTCTTGTTTGAATATCCGCAACTCTGGCGATGCCATCTCTCCCCGGCAGGATGCGTGTGACTCGACCGAGAAGCCACATCAGTGGCGGGGAAGTCTTATCCCTGATGATGACCAGCGCTCCTTCTTTAAGTTCTCCTTGAGATTTACGCCATTTAGTCTTTTGCTGCAGCCAAAGAATGTATTCGTTAGAAAATCTGTTCCAAAAGTGTTGTTTCAAGAACTCTATGCGTTGGAATCGTTGCAGGGAGCTGACTCTGGCGTCAGTGACCTGTGGATAAGGTACAAAGCTTAGAGATCGTCCAATTAGGAAATGAGAGGGAGTAAGTGGATATAGGTCAGATGGATCATCGGAAATGGGGGTCAAAGGTCTAGAATTTAAAATGGCTTCCACCTGAATCAATAATGTGGACATTTCTTCATAGGTTAGGTGGGTTAGATCTAAAATTCGTCTAAGATGATGCTTAATTGACTTGACCGCAGACTCCCAAAGACCACCAAAGTGGGGAGTGTAAGCAGGTATAAAACAGAAATTTATGCCCTGTTCATTTGTATATGATTTTAATTCATTAGCCGCGCCCAGGAAGCAGCTGCCATTATCCGAAAATATGTTCTGTGGCTTGCCTCGGCGAGCTATGAATCTATTTAATGCAGCAATGAACCCATCTTTGCTCAGATCTGAAACAAGCTCCAAATGCAATGCCTTCGTTGCCAAACACACAAAAACACAAATATATGATTTAATTAATCTGCAGCCCCTGCCCTTACGGTCTGCTATCATCACTGGCCCGGCATAATCTACACCCGTCTCTAGGAATGGACATTCCAATTCAATGCGCTGTATTGGTAAGTTACCCATAATAGGCGTGAGAGTCTTGGCCTTGAATCTACAACACTTCACACAAGAGTGTACCGTTCTTTTAGCCAAATTTGTACCTCCTAAAGTCCAGTAATTATGTCTAACTGTCGCCAACAATAATTGAGGTCCGGCATGAAATTGCTTTTGGTGATACATTTGAAAAATAAGCTCACTCACGCGATGTTTCGAGCACAACAGAATTGGATGTTTAACGTTGTAGTCATAGCAGGAGTTACCAAGCCTCCCACCGACACGTATGAGCTTGTTGTCATCCATAAACGGTGACAAGGACAAGAGCCTATTCTTTGCAGGCAAATATTGATTTGAAAATAGTAACTTGTATTCTTCGGGAAACGAATCTTGCTGTACACGACGTAAAATAATATTTGCAGAGTTGTCTATTTCTTGTAAAGATAAGATATCAATGTTTCTGGCTTCTTTATTTAAGCGACAATTGTTAATGAATCGGAAAATGTAAGAAAGTATGTGTAACAGTTTTGTGAAATTTGATATTTTATTTAACAGTGCAGATAAAATATCGTGTTCCTTTTCAGCCGTTGTGGTGAGAGCATTGACAGACTTTACAGTTTCAGGTAAGTCGGAGATGGTTTCTCTGTTAGGAGTGTTTGGCCACTGAGATGAGTCTGACTTTAAAAACGTTGGACCAGACCACCACAAAGATGAACATCGTAGCAGGTCTGCGCTAAGGCCTCGAGAAACCAGATCGGCTGGATTATCCTTCGATGGTACATAGCGCCATCCGTGACTGGCTGATGTATCCTGAATTTCGCAAACACGATGGCGAACGAATGATTTTAGCTGACTCGGAGACGACGCTAGCCAACCTAGAACGATCGTAGAGTCAGACCAAAATATACAGTTGTCGCATTTCAATGTAAGAGACGACAACACCTTCCCGCACAATCTCGCGCCTATCAAGGCACCACATAGCTCCAACTTAGGTATCGTAGTGGGCTTGATGGGTGATACCTTACTTTTTGAAGCAAGAAGGCGGACACTGACCGACCCTTCGTTATATAAGCATCGTACATAGATACATGCCCCATAAGCCTTTTCTGAAGCGTCCGTAAATATGTGAAGGGTAATGTTAATTGGATTGTCATTTTTAATGCATCTAGGAATTATTATATTGTTTAAATGTGGTAGTGATTCAGCAAAGTTCAGCCAAGCCTTTTGAATGTTTTGTGGGACGATTTCGTCCCATGTGCATTTTATTTTCCACAAGTGTTGCATCAAGATTTTTGCTTCCACGATACAAGGGGAAACAAGCCCAAGTGGATCAAATACTTGGGCAATTGTGGATAGGATGATTCGTTTAGTGATTTTCTCAGGTATAACGACATTTATTGAAAAATTTAGGTTATCTGTAGAGCAACGCCAATAAAGACCTAGTGTCTTTGATAGTTCGTTAGAACTTAAGTCCACAGAATCAGATGTGTTGGAGCTATTACAAATAGCATGTAAAATTTCTTTGTCATTAGAATGCCATTTTCTTAGGTTGAATTTAGCAGCGCTCAGTGTTTCTATGATGTTTTGACATAATGCAATAGTTTGACCTTTGTCATCCCTACCAGACAAAAAATCATCCACATAAAAGTCGTGGCAAATAGCATGTTTGACGCTTTCATCCGTGGCTTCGTATCCTAATTGTGTGAGACACCTTGTGGCCAAATATGGGGCTGATGCGGTACCATATGTCACTGTTCTTAATGTGTATGGTTTAAGGGGATGTGAAGGATCTAGTCTCCATAAAATTTGTTGAAGACAGTGTTGAGACTCTATGACTTCTATTTGTCTATACATTTTTTCGATGTCACCGGAAACTACGTATTTGTGTTGACGAAATCGTAACAATATCGATAATAAATCATCTTGAACAGTCGGGCCTACCATTTGGATGTCGTTGAATGTTTTACCTGATGTGGTGGGAGCTGACGCGTTATACACAACACGTAATTTTGTTGTTGTGCTTGACTCTCTCAGAACGCCATGATGTGGCAAGTAACATGAAACCGTGCTTGTTTTTTGTGTTTGTAAGTTTGTACTTTCGCTCATATGACCTAAATTAATGTATTCGCCTAAGAAGTCACGATACAGCTGTTTTAGGTCAGAATCTCTCTCCAGCCGTCGCTCCAAGGACAGAAAGCAACGTTTTGCCATACTATAGGAGTTGCCGAGCACTTCCGGGGGCTCCTTCAAAGGTATTGTCACTACAAATCTCCCGTCCGGATTGCGAAATGTAGAATCAATAAAATTTTGTTCACAAGCACGCTCTTCTGAACTCAAATTGTGTTTAGGCGAGATCGAATCCAACTCCCAAAAGCGGGAAATATCAGTGTGTGTGTAGGGCGAGTCATCATGAATATGCATACATATCTGCCCGTTTGAAGTTGAATCTTGCACGGAGCCAGAAATAAGCCACCCGAACCTACTTTCAAAGAGAATAGGACTATGCTTACCCAACTGAATACGATTTGTGCCAATTACATTCCAAAAAACATCTGCTCCAACTAGAATATCTATAGTTGATGGGATATGAAACGTTGGGTCAGCTAAGCATATTCCAGTAGGCAAAGGGATGCTAGCAACATCAATATACGTGGCCGGTAGAGTAGAGGTTATATTCGGCAGAACATAACATTCAATATTTGTTTTGTAGTCACTGTGATAGGACGATAGTGAAAGAGAGCATGACATAGAACTACAAGATACTTGACTATTGATGCCCTTCACTCTTGAATTGACTGCAAAGGTATGTAAATTGAGCTTACCACATAAGTCTTGAGTTACGAAGTTGGCCGTGCTTCCATTGTCTAACAAGACTCTGGCAGCATGCGACTTCCCTTCACTGTCAATCACTTTGACCAATGCTGTAGAAAGCAAAACATGACATGGTTTGTATGATGATAGCAAATTGTTGGCTGATAAAGCTACCGTATCGTGTGAGAGAGGCTTTTCCTCAGTGTCGTCGCCAGGCAAAGCACCGGAGTCGTAGAGAATAGGTAGCTTGGGTGTGTCTGGCGTATCCATGTGTAATAAGGTATTATGTTTTTCTTGACAATATTTGCAATTACTTAGCCTACAGAAAGATGCAGTGTGACCCAGACATAGACAATTAAAACACACTTTAAATTCTTTCGCCTTCTGTTGGCGAATATCTACCGGCAACTTCCTGAAAGAAGTACAACTGTATAACTTGTGACCTGGCTGGTGACACAGAGGGCAAGCAGGCGCACCTGATCCAGACTTCGGTTTACCAGTAGATACGATAAAGCTTTTAGGTTGGCTCACGGAACTGTCAGGCTTGCCTTTCTTTTGTTTGTTGTCTTCCAATGTTTCAAGGAGATCAGCTCGATTTGAAATAAATTTAAGAAAAAGTTCGAGTGTAGGCGGATCGTCTAGACTATTTCTACGCTCCTCCCACTGTCTACTTGTCACCATATCCAACTTGGAAGACATTAAGTAGACCATCAAGGTGTCCCAGTGGTCAGTTGGCTGACCTAGGGAAGAAAGTGAACGTAAATTTTTATTAGTTACATCAATCATATTTCGCAATGCTTGGCTTGATTCCTTTTGAATCGACTCGATATTGAATAACGTATGCACATAATTGTTAACTAATAATCGAGGATTGTCGTATCTATCTGATAACAATTTCCAAGCTACTGAGTAATTATCTGACGTAAAATCTAAACTTTGAATAATTAGAGCTGCACTATCTTGCAATGCTGCGCGTAGATAATGAAATTTGCTTATTGACGGTATACTGTTGTTATTGTGTATAAGATCAAGGTAAGAGTCCCTAAACTCGAGCCAGTTCTGATAGTTACCGTTAAACTGTGGCAAACTTATTTTGGGAAGCTTCACGAAATGTTGTGTTGGCTCTGAAGAACTTGCATTGAAGAATGCCCCAGGATCTGCCGCCAGCGACTGCCGGCGCTGCGTGTCGAGGAGAAGCCGCGCGCAAGCCATCAATGTATAATAATTTGACTCGAACTCCTGCCGGTCCGCCAGCAGGTCTTCGGCATCAGAGGTTAATGACTCGATTTCACTCTGAAAAACATCATATTCATCGTAAGTTTTCTCCACATTATCGAGGCGTAACTGCAGCTCGATAAACTGTAACTCGCCGAGCTTAGGGATCGATTTCAGAGGATCTAAATACTTTTTGAAAATAGTAAGTTTTCTCTTGACTGAACCGCGCTTTCTCTTCAATTCTTCAATCTTAGTGTCAAGCATGTTTATTTTTAGTTACTAAAGTTTATTCTATTATGAACGACAGTGGCATAAAACGACGTAGGTAATGAATTTGTAAATGAAATGACTATGTGTTAAATTAATGCCTGATTAAAATTTGAAATAAATTAAGAGAAACGTATCTTTGCAATTTAAAACTGGCAGGCGCTGCGCTGGCGCACGAGCTACTCGGTGTCGTTGAACTTGTAGATATAGGTAGGTGCCTAGAAAGATAACAAAACAGCTGGAATGAAACACAATCACTTGTGTTGTAATGATTGATGTGATGAGGTTATGATGAGTTGAAATGAATAATGAATCTAGCTATTATCTAGTGATGAAGAAAGTGCAAGTGTTTAATTAATTAAGTTGTTAAATCCATATTGTATATTAGAAATGTAAATCTTTGAAAAGATGTGATGCTATTGTAGGAAAGTAATAATTTACTGAAGTGATTTGATTAGTGATTAATAGATGAAAGCCATGAAGTGAGGATGATTTAAAGAAATGTGATAATAATGAATAATGAAAGTGCAATTATCATGAAATGGATGACAGTGAACAACGATAGGAAATGGTACGATCTCACTGCGTATGTTTGATCCGTCCTGTGCTCGGTGTCACTATCCTCTCGTTGTATGCTCCGTGTGAAGTTTTGAATATCTGAAGATGGGCTGGAAGGCCAATACAACTGCCTGGCAATTTCCGTGTCTGGAGAAGTTGATCCCTGAAGACGTGATGTCAGCAAATAGGCGCCGTAATCAGCAAGACCTCTGCGTTGTTCAGCACGAAGACCAACGACGTCGTCGTCACGATGAAATTGAAGTAAGGTAGGCTTGAATTGTAGACCTCTCGAAGACCTCCACGAATTGATCTGTATATGAGTCTGTTGCTCGAAGGACCATATGTTAAGGCCCAGAGCCCTTTTAACTGGTAATTGGGAGTTCTGGGTTGATGATGAAAACTGTAGACTGTTACAAACTCAGTATATTTAATGTTAAAAAATATATAACGTGGAGGCACAGCCACTCATCGAACGTTTATTCAAAAATTGAGTGTCATTCTTGACAGTTACCTTTTAACTTCAATTGACAATTTCAATGCATTTACAAAGCCGCTTCCAAAAAGATTAGTTTAAAAATATAGTAAATGAGATAAATAAGTAATAATGAATTAATGAAATTATGGATTATTTAACAAACGACACCTACTAAATGAGGACTATGTGTGGATTATGCAAACGCAACAAGCTGGACAAGTTTATGTAAAATAAACAACATTCTCTTTCCAACCTTTCAATACTAATCAACATTGTAATTTCAGGCAATTAGAAGCCAACAAGGGCAGTGAAGAACAAATATGTTTACTGGTAGCGAACATAAACGAATTTGTACTGACGCATAGTATAACGCTGAATACGAAGCCTCCTGGGGAGACTCCGGAGAGATGGGATAAGATCAAGAAATCTCTACTAATGTATTTACAGAAACTAGTGGATGTAGGTGAAGATGTAAAGCTAGAACTAAATGAGAGCAATCCACAATGGAATTTGGTGGAGAAACATTTGGATACATTGCTAGGGATTTTTTTGGAGACGACCAAAGCTGTTTTAGTGCAGCAAATGAAGGTAAGGCAAATAATGGCAGTGAGGAAAACGATTTGTTTATTACAGTAAACGAAACAATACAGCTTACATAATATTCTAATTATAGCAATAAAACCTATGATGTCATACATACACAGATATCTATTGACAATGGAGTAGGAACAACCGTAAATAATTGACGAATGTACTAGTAATCCTATTGACGGCATACACACCAATTTATATCTCAAAGTAAACAAACAAATGAATTAGTGATACACATTTTCCTAATCTCGCCTATATCTTTGCAGACATTGGTATCAATAATTGAAGAGCCACCTTCAGACATGATACTGAAAAGCACTTTGACCTCTATCGGTCATCTGGCAATGCTAAGTGACAACTCCGAGGCTTCATTACACGAGAAATGCTTAAAGGTCATAAAAGAGATTACTGAATTGCCATTTGTCGACTGCGGAGTCCCCAGGGCTTTGCTGACTGCTATTATAGAGAGCAACAAGAGCTCTATAAAGGCACTGTCTTTGAGAGCGTTAGCTACCGTCTGCATTAACGGGGATGCCGTGAAACAGTTTGAAGAGGTAATTACACTAAAGATTTCTTATATCGTATTGGTTGTTAGTTTTACGACAGTTGAAACCAGCCCACTGCCACTTTATCTTGATAAATTCTATGAGCTATGTTTATTGACAACTGTATAGATCTGTCTAAAATGTCATGAAGCTAGATCCATTTCATATCCTGCGGCTGCGCAGTAATCAATGGGTATACAAGTGATAAATACTTCTATCAATAAATGTCATGGCGACCAACTTAGATAAAGCACAATGCGACTATAAGAATTTTATCTGAAATTACAAAGGATTGACTGATATCGTTGAACGGGCTAAATTTTAAGGAATTTTGCTCTCCAGATGAATTCTCTCGATAAAATCCTCGTATATTTTTCTTCATTTCAGGCTAAATCCTTCAGTTATTTATGTGACGTAATTCTTTAATCACTTGAGTATTTTGTCAATTCATTATTCGTTAACTCTCTTCTAGGGAGGCGGCATCGAGATTCTCTCTGACATTCTCTCAGACCAATCTAACCCGGAGCCTCAGATGCGAGAAGCCATCACGGTCCTGACGCAGATCACCGCTCCGTGGCTACGGGGGCATTACGACTTGACGCAGCTTCATCTCTACTTGAACTCCATTGTTGATAATATTACTGGTAAGTTTGTAAACTTTCTCAATTTCTTATCTTCTTCTTTTACTTACGTATTCCACTGAATTCTGACGAAGAGCTTCTGAATATTAGCTGCTCATAATCACAGACATATATCCTAGGACTCATCGTCTATCCAATTCTTTTTCTCCATAATCTGCCACGAATTACCGACTGCATATATCCCTTAGACAATCGGTGTGATTGTCACGCAAAACTCAACAACAAACTCCCTTCTCAGGCCTCCTGTGTCGCACGGAATGCTGCCAACTGCTCCTGCTGTGCACCGCATGCCTGGTCAACCTGGTCAGAGAGCTGGAACTAGAGAAGAAGGAAGACGACAAGGCACCAACGTCTGACATCGTGGAGGTGTTCACTAGGCATCGCACTGTGGAAAGACTCTTGGATGCTGTGAAGCGACGGGGTCCGAGCATCTCTGTGTTCTTGCAAGTAAGTGTTAGCTCTCAACTTCCTTACTTACTCCACTGGCTCAGTGACCCAAAATAGGTCTTCGAAACAAGAAGACGCCAGTCATTGCAGTCCTGCGCCAATTTGCGACACATGTGTGCCTGCAGTCGGTCCAGATCCCTGTCGACTTCGTCTCTCCAACGATATCTAGGATATCAGCGGTCGTCCAGCTCTACTATAGCAATATAACAATAGGCTACAAACTGTGGCCAGATAAAGTTCTGTTGGATTTGCTGTTCCAGCTACAATCAAGTGATAACAACATCCAGCGGTTTACTTGACGGATTTTCATGTATGAGGTGTTAGATTCGTCTTGATAACGGGTATGATATACATAATACTCACACCTGTTTTCCGTAGGGGTAGAGAGATGCTATCTTGGAACTCCTCGTTCATCGATCTCTTTGGTAATAATTAAAGTTGTTAACGATGGATGTATCATAAGGAATATTTTGCGAAACTCTATGACTGACCTATGATTAACGATTTACATTTATTTCATTATGTAATTTTATTTGTTTTGTATGGTTGAATTGTATACCTATGCTATTTTGCATGGTTTGATTGTGAACCTAGTTAATAAGCAAAAATAAATGAATACTGAATACTGAAAGGGGTTCAGAAAAATTGAGCAAAAACATAAGGATGGGAAAAGGAATAACCGTAGACCAAACAGACGAATTCCCATTCGTCAGTGATAATATTGCTGGTAATCTTGGGAAAGATGTAGACAAAAGTAGCGTTAGGAAACAGAGTAATGTCTGTAATAAATAAATAACCTTACCTATCCCTTTCAGGAGCAAACAGCAGCTCTCCTGTCGTCCCTGTCTCGCATATCGCGCTGTCTTCTATTGCTGTCAGGGCTGTCGTCGGTGACGGTGGCGCTCGTGTGCTTCACGCGGAGTGCGCCCGCGCACGCGCCCCGAGCGGCGGAGACGCGCGCACAGGCCAGGCTGCATTGCCACGCCGTGGAGGCTATATCGAGGTATGGGGAGCAAATTCTCATCATCATCAGCCCGTATCAGACCATTGCTAAACGTAGGGCCTCTCAAAAGGCGCGACTCTCATTCTCTGCTTTTTGTGAATTCTGTTAATTTTGTTCGATCTTCTCCTTTAGGTTAGACCCTGTAGTCTTAATCTCTTTCTAATTTGATTCATTCTCCACGTCTTAAAAATACACTTTACTTTCTCACTAGTATTCCTTTAGATAGGTAATTCAAGTCATATTAGCCAAAATGCCAGAAGAGTGGTGCCAGTACCTTAATTATTTGGAAACTCGCAGGCGAAAAGCCGAGAGTCGGGTGGCGCGCTTTGGAAATGGGTCCAGCAGTTGACTGATACCGGCTGATGACCACCAAATCCAACAAAAGTCACAGTCAAAGTATATTTGGGCCACATTTTTAACACTCAACTGTATTCTTCCACAGACTAGCGATAGTCCCCGACGTCGCTTACCAAATCGTCCAACTAGAAGGGATCCCGCACCTAACCCGGCTGGTTAGGTCGCAGCGGACCCGCCCACACCTCGACGTCAACCCAGATCAAACCCTAATCCATTGCCTTAAGGCGCTAAGGACCATGTACAAGTACCATCCAGAGACGTTCAGCGATCACCAGAAAGACGTACACGACATGATTAGACCACATTTGATGGAGTCTTTGATGCTGTTTTCTGCAAAACAAGAGAGCTATGTTTAATTTCGAAGCCACAATACGATACGAACCTTCGTCCAATCCCCATCTCTGTATTTATGAGAGTATAGCTTGGTATTGATGAGAGTAAACATTGTTTAATCTCCTCTTATTTTTGGGTGCTAGTAGAGTGGTGGTGGTGCACTTACGATCTGAATAATGTAAGCGCACTTTAGCATGTTTATGGCGTCTCTCTTATAAATTGTAACTCAATGCTTATGATAAAGTTTTGATCTTGAAAGAGTCGAATTTGCATGTATGAGACTGATTTTCATCTTATTGAATTTCTAATGACTTTTTATGAATTTGTCGAGTGAACTAAGTAATAAAGAATGAACTACGTAAATATATACAATTACTTAATTAAAATATTCCTTATTATACCTATTTAAGTATACCTACTTTCAAGTGTGACTAATGAAAAATATATTTTTGATTGCCATACATTCCACTTTTTCAATAAAGTGTTATTGTATCATATAATTCAATTAGAATTATTTTATATTTACTGCTTTGTAAATACGCCTTTTGTATCTTAATTTTCAATAGATTTTATAAGGTTTTAGTACTCAGAGGCCATACTTATGAAATTACCTACTTATATGTTACTAGTCTTAGGTTGACTTGTGCCAATCGCGGTTTAATTAGAGTTTAATCCGTGTTAAATTTTACGAACAATTGACGCCAATATTTATTGGACTAAACTTTATATTGTATTAATCAACTCGCATGCTCTCATGCTGTAGAATAGGTACTTACTACTTATATGAAATAATTATTTTCTCGATATTTTATACCAATTAACAAAATTGACTTTGTACTACCTACTGTACGTTAGTAAATGTGACGTCACTTGCTAATTGACTACCTACTGATTTCTTAATACCTGTAACTATTTTATTTTTCAATTAATTTGAACTATTGTTTTCACGGTTGACCATTATGTACAGTACGATTTCAACTCTTATGGCGCAAACAATAAGAACTGTACGAAGTCCAGTGTTTCACTTGATATGCTTTCGACTTACCCCATGTACCTACGTGCTATCTACTTGTCTAAACTTGGTGGATACTGACTTTTATTTGAAGTGTTTTTTTTATAAATTATGTTTAAATATTTAAATTGATACCACCACTACTTTTGTATCCTTAGACCTAAATATAAATACGTATACCGCAGCCCAAATCAAGTGTCTTGTTTTGTAAACAAATATGATCGTCTAATTACCTGTTGTGATGTAACACTGAAGGAACTGATTGATCGAACCTGTTCATCATTGTGATAATAAAGTGATTTAATAATGTGAAAATAACTATGCAATAATCACAGAGAAGCTAATGTTAGTAGGGTACAGTAGTTTTTATTCACAAAATAAGACACTTGATTTGGGCTTCAGTTAACTGTATACACTTTATAAACCTGTGTAAAGAAACCGCGTTTAATGTGCGATCGACGCGCTACATTGTTATGTTTATATTAAAGTATATTATCAATTTATATAAAAAAATATTATCAGTACTTTATTTATTACCTCATTTACCACCTCACCTCCTACTTTACTAATTCAATAGGTAACAATATATTATTCATCAATATACTATTAAAAATAAGAACTGTTTTGGTATAGCCAAGTTCTTCGTCAGAGACAAGTCATTTTAGTATTTTTAGTACAAAACTTGACTGACTGTATGCATACCGCATTATTCAAATCAAAGAACTATCGCAACAAGTAACGTCATCTATTACCTCCTTATAGAAACTTGTTATAAACAGCGCCATCTCGTATTAAGTAGCTTAACCACTGAAATATTTACTGTACAATAAAAACGCATTCTAAAGCCATAATCGAACTACAGCAACGCCATCTACTATGGAGTAGCGTTAAATAATGTATTTTCAATAAATAAAAGTCTTATGGAAAATGGATTGTCTTTTATATAAAAAATTGATTACCTATTCCTATATTTAAAATCTAAATTGACAAATAAACAAAACTGTTCACCACGTAAGCCAATTCCACAAATTATCCATTCTTTCTTGCTTTATCCATAAGATTGTTTCACGTTTTTAGAATGCACTATATCGATAGTAGTTTCGTGGCACTGTCTCATGTCCAAATCGTATACGCCGAGGCAGAATTTATTCTCGGGTGCCTTGAAGAAGTCTAAACCTCGGCCTATTTTAATTATCCAGCCTGAACTTAATCTGTAACATAATAAAATAATATTTGAATGAGAAAGAATGACAATGATTCTGCCATGTTTTCTAATTTTAAGCTAACTTTGACAGTTCTAAAAGTAGCGTCATCCTTTTTATACTTTTAGTGTAGGAAAGGGAGGCAGGATTTTTAAACACTTCAGTCAATTACTACCACTACAATGTACATTTTTTTAACAAAGCATTTATTTAATCAAAGGAAGGCGAGACGAACTGGATGCTTTTAATAGAGGGTGTCCTGAGTCTGCGCAGAATAGAGATGAATGGAAGGGTTGGAGGGATGCCTTTGCCTTTCGACATTACAGACTAGTAATAATAATAATTTATTTAATACTTACGTAATCTGCCTATCATGCAATGTCTCCGAGTATTTGACAATAAGTCTAACCCTGTATTTGAGCAAGTCCGTGGCCAAGTAGCCGAGCCACTCTCTCTGATCAGTTTCAGACCGTCCGTCCTTAGAAGTAATCAGTTCTATATGCCTCATGTTGGAGCATGACCTTACTAGCAACTCACAGAGCCTCAGGAAATTCTGACACTGAAAACAACTTCTGAAATTATTATTTTATTGTTACAGAATGTCCATGAGATTGAGATATATAGTCTCAAATTTATTTAGCTTAATTAATTAATTGTAATGTTCAATAATTTATAATTTATATTGTTTTAATCATATTAATTAGATAAAACGGGAATTACCGTGTTAAACATTTATTATTGATGTCTCGATATTCCTGTGTGACGAGGACCACGTGGAGAGGGAGTTAACACACGTAAAGGGCGTGCTCAGAGACAATGGATATGATGGGAAGTTCAGAACACCAAGAGCACCTGCAAAGAGACGAATAAGGGTTGACAGACAGCCGGCGTATCTACCTTTCGTGAGAGGGGTAACAGACCGAATAGGCAGACTGCTTTCAAAGATATCCATCAAAACAGTTTTTACCCCGCACACAAAGGTACAGAGAAGCATGAGATCGCCCAAGGACATTTTTCCGCTTGAAAAACCTGGCGTCTACAAGGTCGACTGCAGCTGTGGTAGTTCCTACATTGGACAAACAAAACGCACGATCGCCTCCCGGACTAAGGAGCACATAGCTGCGGTCAGAAAGAACGAAGCGCACAAGTCAGCCGTAGCACAGCATTTGTTGGAGTCGGGCCCTAATCACTGGATTGAACTTCACAATCCAAAAGTATTATCGACAGAACGCCATTATGTTCCCAGATTAGTACGCGAGGCCATTGAAATAAAGAAATACAGAAATTTCAATCGCGACGATGGTTTTCTGTTGTCAAAAACTTGGAATCCAGTGATCGACTTATGTAAACGAGGCACAAAGGCGAGTGCGTGCAAACGAGCGGACATAATTAGTTCTTTTTGCAAAATGGGGGTACCTGCAAATATCAACAACTTTTCTCAACGCAGTCAGCGAACACGAAAGAGGGTAGATCGTTTTGTGTCACCCTTCTGACGTTTAACACTCACCGACTTCAGTCTACTCGTGACCATGATGGCTGCAATGCTGTCGAAATATCGAGACATCAATAATAAATGTTTAACACGGTAATTCCCGTTTTATCTAATTAATATGTATACAAACCGTGAAAGTTTAAAAAGTGATATTGTTTTAATCTTCAATGAAAGTTTCTGTGTGTTGCAGAGAACAAACTATCAAAGAGATTATACCTTTGAAGACTCTTTTTGAGATATTTAATTGTTTACTAAAAAGGGAAATAATGTTATGTTGCAAATAGGGTCTTTAATCATTGTTTTCCTCATACACAACACAAAATAAAAGTAAATATGTTCACCATATATTGGCCTAAGTATATAATTTTTCAGCGAACCATCAAATAATAATCTGCATAAAAATGACATTCCAGGGTCTCGGTTGAACCAGACTCATATGATACATCTTCAACTTCTATTTAACTGATTCAAACTGAATTTTTTTTTAATGAATATTGAATAAATTGTAAAAGTTTCAGCACAAACCTGATGAAAACTCCTAATGTAAGGGTCTTCTACAACAACATATTGAACATCTTCGTCCAGAAACCTTCCAAACAGAGCCTTGTAGCTGTGACCTGTAGAATTATTCTCTATGAGGACCTGCTCGTGAAACTGACCGGCCTCTTTTTGCTGTAACACCAGCTTCTTAATAGCTTCAGCCCTATTCATGTACTCTTCAACTTTCTTCCTCAAATAAGTCCTTGTAGACTCGTCGTATTCACCTGTAATTATAACAGCACATAGGTAATTTACTGTACTCGAGGAATATTTGAATAAATTACAGTTACAATGCGAACCTTTCATTTTATCAACCAAAATCTGGAGTCCTTCTTGATAACATACAAGAGCTTCTGTATATCGCTTCTTTTTGTCCAGCTCTACTCCACGCGTGAGTATATTGATTGCTGCACTTTCGATACTCATTTTTCATTAATTTTCAGTCTAACTAACTAGCTTTATTAAAAATACAAATATAATGAAATCGTCAACTACATTACAGCAAATTAGCAAAATATTTACTTTTTTTCTGCATGCATATTGAACATTGTTTGTAAGATGGTGATACGAGTAAGAAAGATAGCGCTTTACAAGTCACGTACTTGCTCTCTTTCTACCTTAGCGTTTACATCTGCCATAGTACAGTCGACAGCAGATCAATGGTAACACTTGCAGTACGATTTCAAGTCTTACCTCGCCAAATCGCCAATAATAAGAACTGTCAAAAGTAAAAAGTGTTACCATTGATCTGCTGTCGACTGTACATTTCAACGCCTCACATTTTTTTTACTTGAACAGTTAAATCTCTGATTGACACGAGGAAAAGAACTAACGCTCTACAATTCTCTCCTTCCCTCATGCAACATATTGCTTGCTAATAGTAGTTTGGCTAGAGCCGAGTGCCGACTTGCCGGCCGAGCCATAAAACTTATTTAAAAATATATTTTTGTAAACATTGCATTGCGGTTCTAAATAGGTTATATTTTATTTATTTGCTGTACTCTTACTAGAGAAACTAAGTACAAATGTCTAAAAAGAGGCTTCAATATACTTAAATGTTCTACTAGTGTACTTTAATTCTTAGTAAAACAGTGAATATAACACAAAAATGTCTCATCAATTCGGCCGTGTAGTATCTGAAGTTTTGCAACGATATTTCGGCGATATCGTGCAGCAAGTTGGTAATGACCTGTTCACGTACGGCAGCAAGCCTATGGCTTTGATTGTGAGGACCACAGGACTACCCCGAGCTCAGGTATTTACAATGTTTTTTATTGTTTTAATTTAGATTAAACGCGTTTTACCATAAGTGGCCGTATTACAGCTAATGTTATAAGCTGGTATGGTTTCCAGGTCGTGGACAGTCTTCGCACCCTCCTCAAGTTTGACCTGGCAAGCTTTGAACCCTCGGCTAATGAATTAATAGCAGACTACAAACTGATTTCAGAGAATGTTCTCTTACTCATTCGGTATCCAAGGTAAAACTTTTTTTATTCATATTTAAATGCATTAATTCGGTCTCACACTTAGCATATTAATTTCTTAAATTGCTAATGTACTTCGATCACTAATTTTAATTGAAAGTTAAAAATTCATAACAGCTACCTGCAGACCAAACTATTTTAATTTCATTTTATCAAGTTAAAACGGGAATTAGTAACCTACCTGTGTAATTATTTAATATGAACAAATATTAAGGATTTCTAATCTAATGCACATCTTTTTGGAATCTATCTAGCATGTTATCTGTGAAATAAAATGTCTTGAGGCAACCTATGTGTAAGTAATGTAACCCACCTATCCGCACTGAGCCTGTGTGGTTGACCATACCTTGAGCTCTCTCAAGGTAGCTCAGGGTATGATCCAACGGTGCCCTAGAACCTTTGCCCAATAATGAAGACATATAGCTGTTATGATATGATGTTCTGTCATCTTCTGCCACTCAATATAGCATCACTCTCCAGGTACTTGTTTCAAATGAAGAGTAGATATGGCAGCGAAGCCGAGCTGCTGGTGGAGGAGCTGCTCCAGCGGGGCATCTGCACCACCACCGTGCTGCTGGTTACCATCGCTACCAAGTATAGCAACGATAAGGTACAAATATAAAATATTATACGCTGTAAGTTCCATGAATAAAAAATAATACTTAAATTCTCCAGTGGTTGCAAGTAGACATGCAATAAAATAAATAAATAAAGATAGGCTTTATTCACTCACATTATGAGCTTACACTTAGGACAGTTGCTTATAAAATATATTTTTTTTCTTTTAACATTGCCCAGCATTTTGCTAAACTTGATTTATTTTATTTTTTATTTTGTTTTATTTGGGAATACAAACAGTTATACAATGTGTATACTTAGCATAAGCTTACGTATTTAACATTACAAAGGTTACTTATTATACAAACCAGCAATGTTATCCATGGATTACATTTTGAGATGTAGGAATTACAAAGTGAAGCTTAAACTATTAATAAGTCTTATTATAATTTTTTTTAGTGAAAGAGTCATAAACTTTGAGAACCTCTGTTTTAAACTTAACTTTAGTTAGTGCAAAGAAATCGATGTCATATGAGTAATCATTGTAAGATTTAGACCTACTTTTAATGTAAATTAGAGTTTTCTAATTTGTTGTATCAATAAATTAATTCAAAACAAATTGGATAAGTGATATTAGATAGTAAAAAAGTTAAGTCTATGTAACTGTAAAATAATTATTAAAATTAGTCCTGTAGTTTTTGAAAGAATCTCAACCTAAATGAAGCCTCTGTAAACTTTTCTCTATCTTCATGTGTACAATACTATTCTCTCACCGCAATAAGCGACCTTAAAGCCTACATATCTCTTACAGGACAAGAACATATCCCTCGTTAACCTAAAAGACACCTTCATCAGCCTGGCCACTGCGGGCTACATCCAGCAGGCTCCAGTGGCCGAGCTGAAGGAAGGAAGCGAGATCCCGACCATGGTGCCCGTGGCAACCATTGTACCAGACCTGGATACCAGGGCTCTCATGAAGGCCATGGCTAGTGGGAACCTGGCTGAACTTAATGACAGTGAGTGTTTTACAAGAAGTTTTTACATTGACGACTTTCTATTGAAATGAAATGAAGTTTATTTGCTAGAAACACGGTACATGAAATGATGATGTGGTGAAATTAGGTACTATACATGTTTCGCCTATAGTTTGGCATGCAAAAATTTAATTATTTGGGTGCGTCAATGTCAAATCAACACAATTAAAATAAAATTAATATTAATTACATTACATTATCAATTGATTTAGATTTTTTTTTAATTTGTTAATTACCTACCTAGTGTGATATGAATGTGAATCAAACATTTCATTCACAGAAATTTTTGTCTTTTAGCCACTTTTTTACGGCACGCTTGAATTTTAGAAATGGCAAATCTCTATTCTATTCTATATATTCTAGTCGGTATGCGTGTCTGCCTTCTATACAAGGTGTTTTGGGTTCGATTTCCAATCGTGAAGGGGCTTGTACAGTCGAACAAGAGAAAAGTATTCATGGGGCCTCAGAAGAACTACTAGAACGATTGTAAAACGAGTCTGGGTGTAGTTTGTGTGTATCCATAGCACATTAAATTTTTTCGACCATTCTCCAAAGCCCAGGCCATACAATAAGCGGACCAGCAGGGCTATTATCATACCATGTCATAGCGGGCGTGACAGGGACAGTGCTATTGCGTTGGTAGAGCGGCGTCTCTGTTCGACGCGCTATGGTATGATTTCAACGTTTTGAGAACAGTAATACAATAAACCGTAATTTTTTTGGTTATTTCGTACATAAGTTTAGGACCAGGCCACTCCCGGGCCTGCTCTCTCCAGCCAGCCAGCGGGAGGGGTCCCGCAGCAGCCCTGTATTACGGTTCTCAAAACGGCTGGAGCAATCCGGTCCGGGAGTGGCCTGGTTTTAAACCCCCCGTAATACGTGTCAAACTTGATGGCGGATCTAAATATAATCACGAGTGGTATGGCAGCACTGATGGGTATCAGCGGGGGTAGGTGGGGTAGCGAGCGAGACGCGTACCCTGCGTTTATAGTCTCAAACAAATTGACAATAAATAAGTTATATTTAGTATAAGCTTGCATTTTATTCTTAAACACTTATTTCCCAGACATATACTGGCGTGTGAACTACGACCGGTTTCACCAGGACTTCCGGGATGAACTCATGATCAAGGCCATGACGCGACGTATCGACGAAAACGGTAATTTGTCATTGGTCAAGAAATTGCTTATCTCTCAACTACAAAGATCTGCATTTATTAATATTCTTTGCTAATTTGTCGCGGTATTGAGTTCCAAGTTTTTATCTGAATTTAAATTTATATAATGTGACTTATATTTTTTCTCTGCAACCAACCGACTCACGGTCACTTTATGATCATATACGCTTAGGACTACTTGCACCAACAGATAACACAAGAGCGACTTAACCCCAGCGCTTAACCCCTTACATTTTTCTTATTCAACTCCAGGTCAAAAGCTAAACCTCCTTGGCGCAAGTGGCACTTTATGTCTTGAGTTAGCGTAACTTCATTTAGTTACTTACATAAGGAATCAATCACTTATTCTATTTGTTAACTGTTTTCCATGATGCAAGAAAAGAAACGTGGAGAATATACATTAAGTATATTGATTTGTAAGTAAATTTTCGGACATTCTAATAAAAAGTTATGCTAATATGTAATATCATAATCGTCCTACACAGTATAAATTATACATTATAATATTTATAGTGTATAAATACGCCGGACGGTCGCCGGCGTCGACCTCGGCGTAGGTGGAGAGACGATATCGTTAGATACAGGGATGGGTGGCTGGAAGAGGCTCAGGACAGGGATTGATGGAAGAGGAGGGGGGAGACCTTTGCCCAGCAGTGGGACAATTTGTATGTTAACAAAAAAATATATATTTCTAGTAGTCCTAACACCTTGTAACTACGACGACTTTGTAACTACTGTACGACCTATTTATATTTGCTATTCGTTGTCCAGCCGGCGAGCTAATGCGTTTATTGCTGCAACAAATGTACCTGTCGTCCGCCGCGTGGGCGGCCGAGTCCAACCCCGCCGCCGCGCTGGACCTGCGCGACAGCGCCCGGCGGGTGCCCGAGCGAGCGCTACTACAACAACACGTCGACCAGTATCTCAAAGTGCTAGGTGAGACACAACATTCTCGTGTGTTCTTTGGCCGAGATTTGGGCCCATATTAATAAATCACTCTCAGCTCAAAAGTCAATCTTGAGAACGACCTCAAGATGGCGTTCCTATTTATAAACGTAACTTAGGTGCGCGTTTAGGAATCGGGTATCAAGTGAGTAACGCCGTATTAATAAACAAAACTCAGTTCTCAAGTGAACTGCCAAACTCACACATGAGAACATATTTGCTGTTAAGGTTGAGATTATCTCAAAAACTACTTGACCTATTACAATAATTCTTTCACTGTTAGGTAGATAAAGGTTGAAACTATGTACGAATTATTAAATTCGGTCTTGTAGTTTTGGAGAAAATCTCAACCTTATACTTATCTCTGTCTTCGACTGTACGAAAGAACGAAGTATTTATTATTTATTTATTCAATACATAACTGACTGGTTTACAGATATTACCAAAGCACCAGCTCAGTGGATACAATATAATAATAATGCTTACAATAATCAATTATACAATCAGTGTAAATTAGTGTTGCTGTTAAGAAGAATACTTCTATAGGAGTTGCGAGAGTAGTAGAAAATGATACTGATTACGATTATGCAATATGAAACCTGTAAATAAGTCCCCAACAAAATGATAGGTACAGCTTAAATGGTCAAGTAGTTTTGTAGGTGGGGCAAAGCTCCATTGAAATGTGGCAATGTCTTTTTAATGACATGTAAATGAAATATTTACCAAATAAATGAATATAAGATCTGTGTTTAAGAAACAGTTAATTAAATCTACGGCACGAGCCGTAGACAGATTATTGAAGAAATCCTGCTATAAGACTTGATGGTAAGGCCCCTGAACTTGGTCATGTTGTGGTGTCAGAGGAGAACGGCGCCGGCTTCGTGCGCCGCAGCGGCGACGCGGGCGGCGGGCAGTACGTGGTGCGCGCGCGCCACGCGGCCGAGGCGCTCGCGGTCGCCGCGCTCGAGCACACCGTCACCGAGCGGCTCGGCTCCAAGGCGGCCAGGATATTCAGGTACACCATAAAACCTCTTTTTCTTCAACACTTGACTCTAATGTTGTTAACGAACAAGAACATAGTGAACACGAACATCGAACCCTTTATTAATTTGATAAAACGAGAATTACCGTGTTAAACATTTATTATTGATGTCTCGATATTTCGACAGCATTGCAGCCGTCATAGTCACGAGTAGACTAAAAAATTAATATATATACAAACCATGAAAGTTTAAAAAGTGATAATCGAACCCTTTGTTCGCACTTACGTACTACTAACGAACATCAAGCACTTGTGATGTTATTCATAAACATAGTTAAACCTCACTTCTCTTCAATCGTGTTGCTATCCCTTTCACACTTCATTAAAAAAGGTTAAGATAGAAAGGGACAGGGGGCCTAAACGGTGGCGTAACTTTAAATCACGTTTATGAATACACGCATGTGTTCTCCAAAAATGTAGGACAATGATGAAAAAACTTGAAAAAGAAATATTGTAGCCCTTCTCAATTTCCCAATATTTAGGGGCCATTATTTGACCGGAGTAGTACACAATACAATAAGTTATAAAATGTACTAAACGTATTTTTAATGTGAATTCAAAGTTCCTGTAAATCTTTGATGATTAAAATCCTAATTTGTGCTTCTGTGCAGGTTGGTCCGTTCCAAGAAGTACATCGAGGAGGAGGACATCCAGAAGCACGCCATGTTGCCCAACAAGGAGTGCAAGGAGCTCACGTACAAACTGCTGGAGGAACACTTCATCAGTGTGCAGGTGAAATGAAATAAATTAATTTGCATATGATTGTCTGCCAAAATCAGCATTTTAGCTCGAAACTATAGATCTTGTTGTGGAATTATACGAAAACTCCAACATACTGACATTCGCGAACATTTTCTGATTAATTTTACGTGATATTATTAGCATTTTATAGAGTAGATTATATTGGCCGATATGTAAATTATGGGTACGAATTAGCCACCGGATTAGCTAACGGAGCTTCTTATTAATTAAACATTATTAATTTAATTAAACCCAAATCACCAACATTAGCAGCAGAAGGAAGTCCGTGAGGACTTTTGAAAATGGCAATTTTGGAAATAATCTGGTTTTGTGTTTAATGTCATGTAAAAAATGACTAATTCTGTCCTTATTTTCAGCCGATGAGGAAAGCCGCTTCAGCCGGCGGTATGGCGAAAGCCATCTACTTGTATCACGTGAAGTTGCATGAGGTAAGTAGAGTGACATTGATAAAGAACAGCGGTATAATTGTGGAAGTGACAGGAAACCCATTCCCATTTCTATATTCCATTGCTGGCTTTTCAATACTCAATATATTTCATTAGTAACATGATAATTCTTGTCACAGCGACCGAGCAATGATAGAAATGGGAATGGGTTTCCTGTCACTATCAGTTCCACAATTAGACCGCTGGCTCGAATATTTTTACCCGACTGCGCAAGAAGGAGGGTTACGTTTTTCGAATATATGTCTAATTCTTTGGCACGTCCTGCAGCCTTGATGGATTTTAAAATGTGAAGTGTTGTTAGATTCGTCTTGATTGTAGGAGATAGGATATAAAAATTTAATCAAAGGGGCCTAACTGTTTGCCAGTCGGATTTTTTTTTTTAAATAATTTAATATTTAAGGAGCATGAAAAACATTTAATTTTCGATATTTGTCCAATACCTTGTACTTTTTGAGGTCAGGACCTGGATGGGTGACCGTTAGTGACACTTTCATCTCATCCCTCCGTGCCTCGGAAAGCACGTTACGCAGTCGGTCCCGGTTGCTGTCGCTCGGCAGCAGTCGTGAGGCCACGTCAGAGGCCTACGGGCGGCCAGAATAACTTTGACAAATAGGTTTGGTCACTGAACCACACGAGAAAAGAAAAGAACCTTGTACTTTGTGTTGTAGGTGTGTCACGCCGCGCATGAGATGTGCCACCGGTCGCTGCACAACGTGTTGCGTCGCGGCTCGCACGAGCGGCGCGCGCACGCCCGCCTGCTGGACAAGCAGCGGCGCGTGCGCAGCCTCGTGCACACCATGCGCATGCGCGGCGAGCCTCAACACAACGTTGACGATGTCAGTACTGCCCCCTTACCTTGAAGTCTTATAGCAGTATTACTTCCATAATACTTTGTTACTTCGTATAATGACGACCTTAAAGTAAGCTCATTAAGGTCGTCATTATACGAAGTAACAAAGTATTATGAAAGTAATACTGCTATAAGACTTCAAAGTAAGGGGGCAGAACTTTTGACAGGGTTCTTTTGAAAATGGCGGGAAACGACGGTTGCGAAATTATTTGATAATTTTCCTTTTAATGTCTACAGGGACTATTTTGTGTTTAAATTAATCAGAAAATGTTCGCGAATGACAGTACGGTGAAGTTATTGGATTATTTATGCAAGATCTGAAGTTTCAAGCTTTTATCAAGAGTTCCCGCTACAAGCTCGGGAGTGAACGTGACTGTCGAGCTGCTTCGTCCAGAGTGATGACGCTACGGCGACTCCTCTGGATGAAGTCATGAAGACGCGGCTACCCAGGGTGAAAACGCTACTGCGACTCCCCTGGAGGAAGATAGAAGACTATTGAATATATTGAATTTTCTGTAACATGACATTGGCAAATGACGAACAGTCGAGTCCATTAATAATATAAATAATAATAACTTTTGACAGTTCTAAAAGTTTTGCCATCCTTTTTATAACTTCGGGGTAGGAAAAAGAGTCAGAATATTTCTAATTTAGTTATAATCATCCTATTTAAAAAAATGTAAGGCATGTGTAATCCGCCAAACCGCACTGGGCTCGCGTGGTAAGGGAAAAATGCGACATATCTTTTGATAGCGTTGACGTAGAAGTTTTTTCATGGCTGCATGAGGTTGCAGACCTGGGTAATTGGTATTCAACTTGATCCGTTTCTGAGATATAGGTCTTGACAGACAGACGGACAACAAAGTGATCCTATAGGTGTTCCTTTTGAGGCACGGAACCCTAAAAATTAAGTTAAGATCGTGCAAATTAAAAAGGGCGTAAGTGACGATGACGTCACATTACTGAAATAGTGTCGTTCCCAAATTGGTGAATACTCATGTTTCGGACGTTTTCGGTATTTGTAAGAGTGTGTTCATTGCCATTTTTCTTGTGGACTCGCCAAATAAGATTCTGACTACATAGATAGCATTGAAAAATTGTTACAAACAAAAATACTTGGATGTATGGGTTAGATTCCCTTTGCCTACTACGTTAGAGCCATAGTACAGTCAACAACAGATCAATGGTAACACTTACAGTACGATTTCAACTTTTATGACACTGACAATAAGAACGGTCTAAAGTGTTACACTTGATGTGCTGTCGACTGTACTTCCGGAATGCCTAATTTAACAGAAAACATTTTTTTCTCGGAGACAAAATCTTGAAATGGTATTTTTTATTTTAGGATGTTAGTAGTTTTTAGACCTTGTCAATTATTCTCTGTCTCCCCCTATCAGGTGGAGGAGACGCTGACTCCCCCCGAGCGCGCGCTGCTGCAGGGCATTGAGAGGCGCCTCAAGCAGCTCAGCACCGCAGAGCTCGAGCTCGACCGCACGCTGTTCGTACTCAACTGGTACCTCATGTACCCGCACTAACATAACACAGCTAAGGAACAAGGGCGAGCAATAAGATTGAGATTTACTCAAAAACTAATTGACCGTGTTTTTTTAAATTCCTACACAGCTACATATAGATGCGTAAACCGCAGCCCAAATCAAGTGTCTTATTTTGTAAACAAAAATTAAGCTACTCTGTGATTATTGCATAGTTATTTTCACATTATTAGATCGGATCACTTATTTTCACAATGATGATCAGGTTCATTCAATCAGATCCTTCAGTGTTACGTCACAACAGGTAAAACGATCATATTTGTTTACAAAATAAGACACTTGATTTGGGCTGCGGTATATGTATTTATAATAATACGTGTGGAATAAAAGTTTAATTTCTTTCTTATTTATTGAGCTTGGTCGCTAAGCGACAATGACTGAGATGATTAAAACTACATACCTACTTACACACAATCAATTTTAACGGTGCCTTGGCCTGATCCGACATAGGAGAGATCTGTTACACACACCTACCTCCCACATATTGAATAACAGCGTAGCGAATCCAGTAAATATTTTTTTATAATCGGTCAAGTAGTGTTTTTGAGAAAATCTCTTAAAATATAAAGTATAGTATCTCTGTTTATTTGTACCAGAACAGTACACATTGAGATGATGACAGACGATAGACTTTCGTTTGCTGCAATCCTGGCAAAACACTCTCGTTTCATCCATCTATCAGACAGAGGTTTTTGTAAATAGTTTATATCACTTCACTGTTGATATCTTGTAAATTGTACATATTAGGGTAAGATAATAAAATATGTTATGTTATATTCTTAAAATTTTATTTGACCCCATTGAAACTCAATAGTCATGGAAACAATGTACAACCTATTAGTGTCGACCGATTACAGTAATTATAAAACATTTCGCTCCACGAAAGGGTTTGCAAAAATAAACGCGTTAATTTTGAAGCTAATTCACTACCCTGAATATTTATTGAAGAAGACTTGAGACAATCTTTTGATTATTTGTCGTGGATGGCATAAACAAATTCACCGTTAGAATATTGAACCGTTCTGTCTATGTATTAGATTTAGACATAGATCCTCGAAATATAGCTATCTTCGAGCATACCTTTTGTAACTGAACCTAGTCACACAAAATATAGCATCGGTTTCCACAATACGATCTTGTTAATATAAGATTTAAATTTAGTGTTTAATAAAATTCTAACATTTCCCACGATTCTAGATCAACAGATCTTTAAATACGGAGTAAAATTATTTTATATTTTGATTTCATAGAGTTCAGTATTAAAAAGAATGCATAAAACAATAAGAATCTAGTATTCAAGGTTTTTGAAACTTTAAGTTCAGTTCAAATTAGCTACCAATGTAATTTTAGTTGTTACATTATTCAAATTCAAACCTTATTTTTATGTACTTATAACTTCTGTAGTAAGTAGGTACTGAAATCCAGTGATAAAGTCACACAATAAGGATACAAATTGTTTTTTACTCTTAAAGACTGCCTCAAGTTAATTAGAATTTAACCGAAAGGAATTAATCAACATCATTATAATCATTAATTAATATTAACAAGTATATAGATTATGTACGTAGTTAAACACCTGTTATACAGTGACACCTAATATTTTTATTTATTTATTACAGAGATAGTCCGTTGTATGCGCTGACCTCAAGTTTACTTACGAATTAGAGAGCATTTAATTTAAAACAAATAAAATACAATCGAATCGATATCACATTCATTCAAGATCATGGAATGCAACTATGTGGATAATATACTTTTCGAGTAGTTGCACGAACGCTTTTCTAATAAGCGACATGCCTGTTAGATAAATAAAGAATATATTATTATAGAAAGCCAAATTTCATCATCGGCATCAGTCTATTTATATGCCCCACTGCTCTGGCACAAACCTTCCCTTACATCGAGGGATCTCAGGCCATGATCCACCACGCGGGCGCAGTGCGGATTGGCTATTCACGCTAAATTTAATCGTATTTAAAGAAAAGGTCCCGCAAATTCATACACAGTCTAGATAATAGTAAAGGCGTGACCGTTTCATTTTTATTGTAGAGTTAGGGGCCACGGCAGAATCACACTTCATTAAAACATTGTACAATATCCCAATAAAAGCTCTTAGTTGAAGGTAATTTCGAGGCCACTATCGATTGTAATCTATTGATGTAGCGCATACAACAGCTCAAGGATATCCATTCCAAGCTAAACTAGATTTTGTCTAAATTAAAAAGTTGTCGAATATTTACAGTTCGTCCGAATCCATCGCATGCTTGATGTACTTGTAAATCAGTGCCGCGTTCCATAAAGGCGTAATGTAACGAACATATTCGTTGTAGGTCTCCTAAAACATGGACACTGTCGGCATGGGTAATATGGTCCATATTGCAAGGGATTTGAGAAGGTTTATTTGCTGTCGGATGTACCTTGAGTAAGTAGATAAACAAACGATTTCTATTACCAAGATCTTAACCTTATATCTAGTTAATTGTGCGTCAATGCATTTAACATTCATTTTATAAGATTTAAAATATTTTTGCATATTACGCTATACGAAACGAAAATCTAAATATTTAATAATAATAAAATCCTCAAGAACGGGACCTTTTCATGTCACGCTTTACAGCACAGCTACTTGGATACCAGTGAGATCTCTGGTTCGAATCACGGTCATGACAAAAAAAATCTTCATTTAATATTATATTCTATGATTCATCAGGACATCAAGCATGTAGTGGATTATAATCAATTAATTGAAATAACTATTCTAGGAGACATTAAAATACGGTGAAGACATCGATCTATCTGCCCTACGGTACGGTATCACGCGAACGTCCCTACGCTTAGCTCAGACTATACATGTTCAGGGACGGTGCTATAATTGTAACTTAATTCCTGCCACACCATTAAATTTACAGAAAAATATCTTACGGATTCAACAGTTCCTCTCTTACTTGCAGTATAACTTTAATATTTGATAAAACATTATTACTAAATCGAAATATCATATAATAGGTCGAAAGAACTTAATTTGCCCAATATTAGAAGTTGCCCCGCAAACGATTGCGAGACGAACTTGACGGCTTTATGAGAAAGTGGTCTGAGTCTGCGCAGAATAGAGATAAGTGGAAAGGTTGGGGGGAGGCCTTTGCCCAGAAGTGGGACATTGCAGGCTATTAAATAAATAAATTAGAAGTTGAATGAAAGAAATTGCCTTGTAGAAGGAACTTGCGACGTCTCCGCCCGTGGAAGTTCAAAATTAAGTTACAATTAGAACACTTGCTCTCCGCGAGTTTACAAAAGCCGCTAATTTATGTTAAACTTCATATTAATATTCGAATCGAAATGATCTCCAAAGCGACTATGTACAAAGAACGATTCGAGAGAAGCGAAACAAAATGAAACATGCAAAATAAAGTTGAATTATTTTTATTTATAAACTAGGTATTTTACACAACTTAACAAAATACATACATACAGCAACTGAACAGAGCAACCAAAACTAAAAATCATCCATACGGCATCGAGATTTTGTCCAAAATAACAAACCTTACTGTGCAATACTCTGATACCGCTTAAAAGTTAACAGCCACTTTAGGGGGCCTATATTCTAAATAGGCGACCAATCTTAAATAAATCATGTTCTAATAAACTTACGAATTTTAGAAAACCATTGTAACAAACCAACTGATAGGTATGATTCTGTGTTGGCCTCTAATACTAAACCTAAATTAAAACTGTCACGGTCACACACATACTAGATAGTGTAAGAGAGAGTGGGATGCTTATTTGAGCTTAAATTTACCGTGTTACTCCGGAATCGACACCGCTAGAACAGCATCATTTCAAAATACAGCCGTTTACGCAAATTGTAGACCATTCCAGAGTGCACACGCAAAATTTACCCATCCCGCTCACTACGCGATGTAGCATATGAGTGACAGTTGCGTTTAGGTTTAGAGTTGGTAGTCACAGAATCACACCTAATTGCTTACTGAAATTGAATGAGATTGTAAATGAGTATTAAAAATAGTATTAGCATAATGGAGGTTATACTACAATGGCTTTCTAATAAAGATAGAAGATATGATTTTTTCAAGGTCGGCTCTGGATTCTGGATTGCCCCTTAACGCAGAAAGTTCCAATTTCGAGATCTATCTAACTATGAGTTAATTTATTCCTATGTGATGTCCTTCTTGAAACTGTTAAATTCCAAACGATATCGAAGTACCTTTATTAATTTCAAGCTTGATGCTTGCTACATTTATTCCATATATCTATGTGTATAGTGATGTGATTTTGTGTGATGTTTCGTTTGAATGGCAAGATGTATTTCAGTCCTTTCTTAAGGGGACGGAGAGGTGCCGCTCCGTACAAGATGTTATCGTAAATCACGTTGTAACCTAATAGATATTGATAATCAAAAGTTACTGAAAATTAAAAAAAAACATAGTTTCCGTATAATAAAAGCAAATCAAGATAATTCTTATTCTGGAAACTAGATAATGATGTTGATTCCGATGTATCGTAGTACGCAAAATTTAATCATAGCTAAACGAAACGTCCCACTCACTATTACACAATTTAGTATACGACTGAGCGTGACAGTTTCATTTAGATATAGATTAGGGATCACGGCAGAATCGCGCCTTTTTTCAACTTTTGATTACCAATAGCGATCGTTTGTTGCGATAATATTTTGTTTGACAGGTGCCTCTCCAGCCTTAATGTTTGGAACAAATGTAGCGAATTACCCCTTTGAGTTTGCAGTCGGGTAAATGTGTTGGTCGGCTGCGCACGCGCCGCTCTCTATGCTCAACTTAATACTGATATCACTGAGCTCCTAATTTCATTTCTATGTGTTCTCAATGTGTAAATAATTTTATTTGTACTATCACAAAACATTTAGCGTCACCGCAGCATTCGTCACGCTGCGGCCATAAATATAGGATGGACCATATTCTAACAGTAAACGAATTACAATTCAAATGAGGATATTTAATAAATTGCATGCTTATAACAAAAAAAATTAAGGCTAAGCCAAAATAATCTTCAGACATTGACAACTCAATCCTTAGTCGATTTTAAAATAGAAAATATTTTTAATAGCTACATATAAAATGCCAAATAATAAACCATAGAATTCTAAATAATGTGCGGAGTAAATTAAAAATATAATAAAAAGCTCTGAATATTTACAAAAGTAATGGACTGTGGTAACGCTTTTAATAAAAGGCATTAAAAAACCGGTAAAATTGCGGAGTTTGGGGAATTAATATAACAAGCCTTGCCCACAGAGTCTTGGTTTATTACAGTTCATTAGTAATTCTTACAGACTTCATAAGCAAGATTTGCAATTTCCAATACAAATAATAAACTAGAATTTATAATATTTGTTAACGGACAGTCGCTGTGTTCGTGCAGTGTTTGCTGTGTCCGAGACCATGCTGTGAGTGCAGTTGCACCGATAATTTCATTACAAGCTACAACTAGCGCAGTAAATAGCATAAATTTAAAAATAAAACATTCCCAATGTATTGCAAGAACTTATCACAAAATAATAGTCCCGTAACTTCTCCTTAATTATCAAATATACTATTTACAATGCAAATGAGAGTAATTTACACACTCCGTTCGTTTTACTACTTAATTTGTCATTTTAAATTTTATAAATATTCTTCCATAGTAACGTTATACATATAAATTCATGTAGATGGCCTAAATTATAATACTAAGATTTTGTATTTGTCGACAGCCGGGCCGCAGTCGACCAGTGAGCCGGTCCAGTAGTAACCTAGTGAACTCATATACCTTTCATTTCATGCACAATGTCCTTATCGCTATTAAATTTAAACATATTTCGGCAGCACGATTTCTATACGAACTATAATTTACGCGGTGAGATATACAAATTCGCTTATGAAGCTATCTTGAAATTCCAAATGATATTGTGATGGCGAATGTCTAACGACGGCGACTCGGAACGTTTTTAAGAGAAGCAGCGTGTGCGTTAATAATTAGAATTTAAAATGTATCCGATATTTGTGCATAGAATTTAGAATTGTAAAATGAAAGATGTTAGTAAAATTTCGGAATTTAGTGGCCGCTTCAAGTAAAAACGTGGGGAGCGCTGTTACTCGTCTAATTCAGAGAAAAGTACATGGGGGTCTCATTTTCTCAATAACTATTTGATAGATTGTAAAAATTCTTCCTGTAATATATAGTTTAGAATGCAGACTATGTATCTAAAAGAACATTAAAATCGATTAAGTAGTTTTTAAGGAAATATTATAAATGAGGCCTCCCGTATAATTTTCTCTTGAGTACTGTACTAGGGCGACATGAACCTGGCTCTACTTCACTGTGAACACATTAGAGTCCCTCCTCTGGCAACCTTATCACCCGTCTCACTCGATCCCCTCGCGTGTGCATAACTCCATCTCTGTCAGAGACATTACAATATGCAGCAGGACGCAGAACAACAACTGCTGGAGCCTCCTTTGCTCTTTTGCCGCTGATCTGGAATTAGATACAAAATTGTTTCAGGATTTTGTAAATATGTTGACTTAAAAAGTAATTTTATAAAGTATCGATGTTGAAGTAAATATAAATGTTTTATGAATACTGAGGGCTCAAAAAGGCTTAGGTATCACTTACGATTTTCAAGGAAAGGGGAAGGATAGGGTGGGATACGCTACGTCCATCGAACTTCTGCAAAATATTAAAAAGGGAAAGTGTTAATTGGTAAGGATTTATTATTTGGTGAGGATTGAGGAAGGAAGGAATTTATAACTTACAGTACAATTAGGCATAAAAGGCATTCTTAATAGAAATAGGTACATGTAAGTAAGTTTAAAAAAAATAACTGTGTTATAGATCTAACTAATGATAACGTGAATAAAAAAATATGGCACCAAGGACGGTTAGCGCTTAAACTGAGGCTAAATTAATTAAATATAAAAATGATTCGTTATCATTTTAACAAGTGAGTGGACGTTATATTACATTACTGCAATGTTTTCGCAGGTTTTAATAAACGATAAAGTAAAATATATTATTCATGTGTCAAAATGCAAACGTTAGACCAAATTTTTTCTAGAGCCCCCCAATTTTTTTATTTACTATTTATCGCGCAAGTCGTGTTTCTAAAACAGCTATTGCCACGTTGGTCTAGGACGATGGGAATGTTATCTGAAACAGTTGAACAGTCAACCTACCAAAGTTAACAGTTGCGAGATCGACTGCTTCAGCTACAAATTAGTGAATTGTGCAATCTGCCCACGCCCATTCAGTACCTTCCAATGTCCCATAATTTTCTCTAATCTTCTACTGCCCCCCTGAAAACTTCCAATGGCGACAAGAGGGCGTTATTATCGTCCACGTTTGCCAACCTACGCGTAAGATCCTCTGGGACCTCTGTTTATTTACGCACCGTGCGAGTTCGGCTCTGGCAGGTGTTCGCGCGGCACGAGGTGCATGACGGTGGTGCGCCCCAGCGGCAGCCCGAGCGCCCCCAGCGTCACGGATGAGTGCAGGAACCGGCCCTGGTAGATTAGGCGCAGGATCTCGGCGCGAGACACGCACTCGGTCGCCCAGTCGGCTGGAATCACAACGCAGATATTGATTTGACAAAACCATTTTAACACAAAATATCCATAACTCCACAGGTCATCTCAAGGCAGTGTTCAAAATTGTGTATGATGAAAATTTATGGTTTGAAGTTTTTTTGTTCAATATAAGTAGTCATAATTCATTCTCATCATCATAAACTCACGCCTAGACGATGGACTTCCATCATTTGCTGTGATCCTGGCATACAACTCTCGCTTCATCTACATTCATCTCTTCATACAATTATGAATTAATAGATTATAAAGATATGAAATTCTGAATTAATAGATTATGAAGATATGAAATTATTTATTGTCCCAGTGCAAAACTTTAATAAAACCGATTTTTCATTACATAATGATGAGAAACTAAAATTAAAAGTATAACCCTAGTTTAAAATTTGAAATGGTTGTTTAACCACTATTTAATTAACACACAGACTTGTCCTAAGACTCTGGGTTTGTCGAACAAATCGAGAATGTGAAAAAAATCAAATTCAAATCAAAAGTAGAGGTAATCAATATTAATTTTTCGTAAGAAATTCGTAATAACCGTATTCTTGAATATATATAAAAAAGAAAAAAACCAAAAAACGTCATATACCTGCCCCCAGAGAGATTTGAACTCTCGACCCCTGGTTTACAAGACCAGTGCTCTAACCCCTGAGCTATGGAGGCGTACAGTCGGACCGTTGTAAATGTTGATCCCATTGACTGAGCGTCGAGTCACGCACACTATCGCAATTACGCACGGCACACTACGAATGCTTAAACGCTGACCAACTTATTTCTACGTGCGGCTAACAAGCGAACTAACTGAATTGTCGTACGAAACTGACGTTTCCACACAGATAGTGGCGCCACGATTACACGCAAAGATAAGTTTGTTGTCAGCTACTCGCCTGTGTTACGAAGAGTTTATACAAGTTATACACAGATGGCGCTGTAGAAAAACTTATTTGGAAATGTGATACTGATTTCCAGAAAAATAAACCGATTTTTATTTAGCGAATAATATCTATATATGAAATGAAAATTAATGAAAGTTGGGTCCAAATAAATCGTTTATTCGGGGTGTAAGGGGTGGGGACCGACTATATTGGCCACCCAAATGCCAACCTCACCGGCACGTGGTGCACCCTGCCGACCAACGAACGGGGCTCTGGCGACCGACAGTTGGCGGTATACCCAGCTCGCACCGTGCCGGCGCCAAGTGCAGCAGGTCGGTGACGGGCAGCAGCGTCACCGGCGCGAGGTGGCCGGCTCTGCGATCGCCAACCCGCTTGCCCAGCGTGGCGATTACGGGCATCACCTCCCAAAATATGAGTGACACCACAAGGCCCCGGCCCCCAGTTCCCGGCCGCCCCGTTATTCCTAGCCAAGGCAGCGGCTACGGTAACGGCGGGGCAGGGGGTGCTAAGAATCCCCGGGTTACGGGAGGCTGCCAAACAAAATTGAACCTGGCTACGTACAATGGACGAACTCTGCGGCTGGACGATCATGTCACGGAACTCGAAGTAGAGTTGGAGAGGATACGCTGGCACGTCCTAGGGTTATGTGAAGTCCGAAGAGAGGGGGAGGACACACTGACCCTGGAATCGGGCCATCTACTCTACTTTCGAGAGGGCGATCAACTCTCCCAAGGCGGGGTAGGTTTTCTGGTGAACAAGGCCCTCGTAGACAACGTAATGGAGATCTCCAGTGTGTCGCCACGGGTAGCGTACCTCATTTTGAAACTTACCGAGAGATACTCTCTTAAGGTAGTACAGGTCTACGCACCAACGTCGGCACACTCGGATGAAGAAGTGGAGGCTGTCTATGAAGACATAGCCAAAGCCCTCAATCACACCACTAAGACACACTTCAACGTTGTCATGGGGGACTTCAACGCTAAAGTGGGAGTACAGAGCAACATCGAATCGAAAATCGGACCACATGGTCTTGGTTGCAGGAATCATAGGGGGCAAATGCTAGTTAACTTCCTGGAGAGAGAGGGGCTATTCTTAATGAATTCGTTCTTTAAGAAGCAGCCTCAGAGGAAGTGGACTTGGCAAAGCCCCGACTCTATGACGAAAAATGAGATAGACTTCATCATAACGGACAAAAGGCATATATTCAGGGATGTCTCTGTACTTAACCGGTTTAACACTGGTAGTGACCACCGACTCGTGCGAGGCACACTGAATATCGACTTTAAGCTAGAAAGACTCCGTATGATGAAGTCTACGCTCCGACCTAACCTGCAACAGATCGTAACCGGCTCCGATAAATTTCAGCTGGAGCTGAAGAATAGATTCGATGTCTTGGAAACCACAATTGACGTTGACCAGGCGTTTGACACAGTGGTGAAGACCATCAGGGACGTAGGCGTAAGGTTTTGCAAGTCGCAACGTACTGGCACGAAGTCTAAGCTCTCAGTGGAGACTCTGGATCTTATGAAGGAAAGACGTGAAAAGGCTACGCAAATCTCTCAGACAGAACAGCGGACCCTCAACAAGCATGTAAGGAAGCTTATACGTCGCGACCTTCGTCGCTCCAATACACGCCGCATACAAGAGGCAATTGAGCAAAATCGAGGGTCAAAAGTATTCATGCAGCAGTTGGGGAGAAGCCATCTGACCAAACTGAAGTCGGCGAATGGCAGAACCGTCACTTCCAAACCAGAGATACTCGCTGAGATCGAAGACTTCTACGGCCGATTGTACGCACCTCACGCACCGCAACCTGAGCCTAGTACCGATGATCCCCGAGCTACGCTAACACGCCATTTTACCGAAGACCTACCTGATGTGAGTCTTGACGAAATCGGACTGGCTCTCAAACAGCTTAAGAATGGAAAAGCCCCCGGTGAAGACGGGGTTACATCTGAGCTCCTGAAAGCAGGTGGTACTCCTGTCCTGATGGAGCTACAGAAGCTTTTTAACTCCGTCATACAGAGTGGGAGAACTCCGAAGGCATGGCACAGGAGCATCGTTGTCCTGTTTTTCAAGAAAGGGGACAAAACCCTATTGAAAAACTATAGACCTATCTCTCTCCTGAGTCATGTATACAAGCTGTTTTCGAGAGTCATTACGAATCGTCTTGGACGGAGATTTGACGACTTCCAGCCCCCGGAGCAGGCCGGGTTTCGCGGAGGATATGGCACCATAGACCACATCCACACAGTGAGGCAGATTATACAAAAGACAGAGGAATACAATCGGCCCCTGTGTCTTGCATTTGTGGACTATGAGAAAGCATTTGACTCTATCGAAACCTGGGCTGTTCTGCAGTCCTTGCAGCGATGCCAAGTAGACTGGCGATACATCGAGGTGCTGAGATGCCTGTATGACGCCGCCACAATGACCGTCCAAATCCAGAACCAGCAAACAAGATCTATCCAGTTGTGTAGAGGTGTGAGACAAGGAGATGTTATATCACCGAAACTCTTCACAAACGCGCTGGAAGATGTCTTCAAAACACTGGACTGGAATGGACGTGGCATCAATGTAAATGGCGAGTACATTTCACACCTTCGGTTTGCCGATGATATAGTGGTCATGGCTGAGTCGCTGCAGGATCTGCAGGCAATGCTGGATAGCCTTAACGCTGCTTCTCGCCGTGTCGGACTCGGGATGAATTTGGATAAGACCAAGATCATGTTCAATGATCTGGTCGTCCCGGAACCAGTAGTAGTCGATGCCACGGTCCTCGAAGTTGTTCAGAAATATGTCTACTTAGGACAAACTCTGCAGCTGGGTAGGAACAACTTCGAGAAAGAGAGTGACAGGAGAATTCAGCTGGGCTGGGCAGCGTTTGGGAAGCTACGTCATATCTTCTCGTCTTCAATACCACAATGCCTAAAAACTAAGGTCTTCAACCAGTGCGTCCTGCCAGTGATGACCTACGGAGCCGAAACGTGGACATTGACGGTGAGACTGGCCCACAAGTTCAAAGTCGCTCAGCGAGCTATGGAAAGAGCTATGCTTGGAATTTCTCTGTTAGATAGAATAAGAAACGAGTATATCCGCCAGAAGACAAAAGTGGTTGACATTGCTCATAGAATCAGTAAACTGAAGTGGCAGTGGGCTGGTCACATCTGTCGTAGAACCGATAACCGATGGGGTAGACGAGTTCTCGAATGGAGGCCACGAACGGGTAAACGTAGTGTGGGACGCCCCCCGACCAGATGGAGGGATGACCTTCGCAAAATGGCTGGCAGGGACTGGATGCAGAGGGCCGAGAGTAGGGTTGATTGGCGCGCTTTGGGAGAGGCCTACGTCCAGCAGTGGACTGATACGGGCTGATGATGATGAAATCGTTTATTAAGCTCGCAACCATATCCAGAGATTAACAAAAGAGATTAATACCTAGTTATAAAGCTGAAAATTTCCCTAACAGCACATTGAATGGCCGTTAATTTAATCGTTTAACTGCGCTGTTATTACAATCGTTATCCGATGCGATTATCCCGCTCAGTTTCTGTCGGTCGATAAATTAACGAGTGGTTAGCTATCGGCGGTTATTATGACAGTTATTGATGGCCATTGATCGTTTATTTTCCAATATTGCAATATTTATGCACGCACGATTTCTGATAGAATCAGAAAAGACGGATAAAATCGCGGACAATAACTAAGATAAAGATAATGCAAAATTGTCAAATTTCGCGGCAATACATATCATAAATCGACAAACAGATCCCCTTATATTAAAAACCCATGTGGTGTTCCACAGGGAAGCGTTCTCGGCCCCTTGCTGTTTCTATTGTACGTTAATAACTTGCCAAAAGTAATAAAACATGAATGTATACAATTTGCTGATGACACAACTGTTTTGATTAAAGCTAAAGACAAATTAACAATTGAGACTGAAGTAAAGGAATCTTTTTCAACGATAATGAATTGGTTAAATAGTATTAATTTGAAGATCAACATTTCAAAGACTAAATTAATTGAATTTCAAACATATAATAGTAAATCAATGGAACTAAAAGTATTAATAAATAATGAAATAATAGAATCAGTAAATGATGCTGTCTTCTTGGGTATCACAATTGACAAATATTGTAACTGGAAACCACAGATAAGCAAGATCTGCAATAAGCTTGACAGATATGTATATGTGTTGCATCGACTGCGTCTAGTAACTACTAAAGACGCTAGTCTTACAGCATACCATGGACTGGTATCATCCAGTCTCAGATATGGAATTGTGTTGTGGGGATTCTCGGTAGATGCGCAAAGGGTCTTTATAACACAGAAAAAATGTCTTAGGGCGATATGTGGAGCAGACTTTCTAGACAGCTGTAAACCGCTGTTTAAAAAGGAAAATATACTCCCCCTCCCATGTCTGTATATGTATGAAATATGCGTTTTTGTACACAGACACTCAGATTTATTCGTAAAAAAACGGGACGTGTGGAACGTTAGGGAAGGTTATAAGCATACTCTATGCTGCCCCAACCAAAGATTAAAAGTCTTCAGTAGAAATGCATACTGTATGGCGATCAAAATTTATAATCACCTGCCCGATATTTTTAAAAATCTAAATACTACTATATTTAAAAAACGAATACATAAATATTTTTTGGATAAATGTTATTATTCAGTGAATGAGTTTTTGAGTGACGTACCATCTTTGTAAAAGTAAAATATCAATTAATTTTGTATGTATAAAAGTTGTACTTTTATTCTATAAAAATATTTGCACGCCGTCCTTGTGGCAGAATATGCTGGTTGAATATATTTAAGATCCATTGTATGTACCATATTCTAGCAAATAAATATTTTGACTTGACTTTGACTTGAAGATACGTAGGAATCGTAGGATAATAATATTATTTTAAAATATGATTGGATCTTCAAATATAACCTAAACTAACCTTGTCCTCTATTTTATACGTCAACCTCAGTTCATTCAGTCATCTCGCATAATTGATGCATGGTTTAAATGACAAACGTACTTTAAACAAGTTTCGACCAGATTTAATAATCTGATGGATACTTATTATAACTAACCACTTGTTAAATATTGTAGAAGTACCTACCTATCTAAAACAAAAACAAGTGATAGTATAAGGTCGATGTAAATTGTCATTAAAATATATTTTGATTGATAGAGATTTGGATAGTAGATTCCTTTCAACTGTCAGTCTGGCGTCCGTGGCCAGATTCAAATATGCAACAGGATACCTGCACGGTAAGGTAACTGCCCTGAGTCAACATGATGTCCTGCCCTGCGCAAGGTCACAGAAAGTTAATTGCATTTTTTTCCAACGTCTCGTCTCGTCTTGCAGTGACGACGCGACGGCAGGCAGTAAATGACAGTTCTTTACAAAGATATTTATTCCTGTTTCACTAACGCAGAGTGTGTGTAATGTAAGTTCTTACAAATGTAAGATAGTAAAAAATTAGGGCCCTGACCTGAGCTATCGTCGGCAATCTTAAAAAAATAATATCTTCCAATTTCCAAGTACCAATCAGTTTAAAAAAAAGCTATGATGTAAATCTTAGTTAGGATAAATACTATTTTTAAACATACATATATTATTTACACATCATAATTGAGCCAAGCTAAGTTGTAGATCTCAAATATGCCCAAAACGGCAGTTTTTCGTAATCATGCGAACTACAGCTTACCGAAATTGAATCACGTTGATAAAATAAGAATAAGCATTTAAAACATCCATACAGGGGACCAAATAAATATTTTACAGTTACATAGGTTTAAACTTTTATCATCTATCTAACGGTGAAATAATTCGTGCAATCGGTTAATTAGTTTTTGAGATAATCTCAACCCTAATATCTCAACTCTCCTGGACGTACACCTTTCTCTATGTTAGATATACCGTACGAGTACAATACAATAATACGCTTTTGGCAGACGACAAACAAAATACAATACAAAGAAATGTTCACGCATGAAGTAAATAAGAAATCAAGGCCCGTCGACTGGCATAATAATCCGCTCCGGGTTCAAATAACATTAATTCCTATACGCGCCGCATTATAACCTCATTCCCATTCCGGGGATACAACTGTGCCGAGGAACTTTGGAGCTACAGGGAATGGATATTATTTTATTTCCTCCCTAAGTCCCTACCCACATTAAGTACGTATATCTTTTGCATTATAGGATAATTTCGAAATCAAAGACATTTGAGAGAGATTCTAATAATGTTACTCCTCCTTCCTTCGTAGTCGGGTAACCAAGTGATTTATTACAAAAAACAAAAACCAGACTCCTAATGAAATACAGGGTGTAACGTAAAGGGTATATGAAGCCGAAGGGAGGGTGTTTAGCATTGGTAACTGAACAACTTTTGTTCTACGAGTTTTCGATTTTCGCGAATTTATTTTTTCACTTTTCATACATTTAGTACCGGTCAGCTGATCGATTGTATGGTTTATTCCCGATGTCCCCCACTCGCTTGTGCCCCACTGGTGGACAGTGACACATTTTTTAACATTAATTATTTTTTATTCGAAAAGTCGTAGAACAAAAGTTGTTCAGTTACCGATACTGAACACCCTCCCTTCGCCTTCATATACCCTTTACATTACATTATGTATATCCTATGCCATTCTCGTAATGAAGACCGATCTAACGATACATTATACAACGAAATCAATCAAACCTTTTAGTTAGGCTCCTAGGGTCGTGGCGATTGGTACACAGGAGGCCTAATAAGTATGAATAATATCTCCATAACCATAGTCATAAAAAACCATAGCCCAACTTTAGTCTTACGTTCACATATTAGGAAAACAATCTAACTATAAAATAACAATTCTCTATTCATCCCAAACATCAATTTCTTCTGGGTCATTTGTTTCATTCACAGAGAATCTATCGAAAAATGCGCTGGATAAAAATTCTCCATCGGTTCTGCCATACTCGTTCATTTTATGGGTAAGAAGCTCCATTATGCGTCGAGGTACAGCTGATTTCCATAGCCGCACCCCACTGAGCACCCCCATTACCCATGGAGTCACATAACTGATATTTTATAGTGTGTTCGGAACGTGTAATAACTGTCAATCTTGCTTGAGGAGTCGAGATAAATGACTCAAATCTGGCCTCATGTGCTATGGATCTAGAGACATACACAGAAACGATCACAAATTACACAAACACTCGGAAAAAGGTTATACTATAGATATATCTCTAATACATGAGAATTATTACGGTTGAGATTTTCTCAATAAGTACTTTAGTGATTACATACAAGTAATGTGTACACTAAGGCCGTTGTCCCACCGCCAGCGATGAGCGAGTAGCGAGTAAAGCTAGAAACGAGTTGGCGAGCAGCGAGTGTCGAGTTATAGTTTTGTAGCTCGGCTATAGGCAGTTGCGCCGCCGGCGAGTAAGCGAGTAACTATCGGCTACAATCTAGCTAAAGAAACGTACAAAAGATAATTCCGTGTCAACAAAAGAGACGCAGCGAGCGATACTCGCTCAGCGACATATATTTTATAGTTCATTGCTGAGAGAATGTCGTATAGTCAAACTTATCCCAGACAATGGAGAGCCTCTAAAAACCATACGATAAATTGGCGAGCCCCATCCCTGATAAAGGCAGTAGGTTAGATATGGCTATTTAAACGATGGACAGCGTGGTGTGTGTCGCCGGTTCAGTTTCGCATGATGGATAAGTTTATATTGCTAATAATATTAATAATTGTGTAATTTTAATTAAATTGTTATTATTTTAAAAGATGTGCTGCTGAAAGTTTTTTGCCACTTTTACAAAGTGGTGTAAAAGTAAATTCAAAAAATGTTGACGTGCTAAAATATACGGTGGAACACAGAGAAAGGTGTACAGGAGAGTTTTTAGGGTTGACATTTACTCAAAAACTACTTGACTTATTGCAAAAATTAATTCACTGTTTGATAGATAAAAGTTAAAACTATGTAACTGTAAAAGAATTATTAAATTCGGTCCAATAGTTTTTGAGAAATTATCAACCTTATTGAGGTCCCATGTATACTCTCTGTAATCTCTGCCTTCGACTGTACACAACGTGCTTACTTGCAATAAAGAGATTTGACTTTGATATGAGCACTAGGTTACCTTCTGGCCAGTTGTCGTACACATTTATTGCGATGTCGCCGGCGGAGTCGACTGGGCTGAACACGAACTCCTTCGTCTTGCCCGACACCAGGATCAGTCGCAGGTTTATCTGCAACGAAACAAACAAACATTGTACAAACCACACTTACGTCTTGTGTTATGGGTAGAATGACTAAAGATTCGGGTGCTTGAATGAAGGTCACGAAGGGTAAATGTAGCGTGGGACACCGACAGATGGAGGGATGACCAGCGCAGGGCGGCTGGCAGAGACTTGATGCAAAAGGCTGAGAATCGGGGGGCGTCCTTGGGAGAGGCATATGTCTAGCAGTAGACTGATACAGCCTGATGATGATGATGACTAAAGGTGCTTCCCCCGAGACTGGAAACCGGACCTTCTTGAACAGAAGTATACCTAGGCTTGAGCTGATTGATCAAACCTACTATGGACTGAGTTGCATCAACAAATGCGAATTTACATTTTGGAATGTAGAATTATCCATGATATCAATGTTACATATTATAATTTTGAAGATGTTTTAAATATTTTGATAGATCCACTTGTCAACCCAACATGTTATGTTAAGCAAAATTATATGCAAACCCCTACATAAAATTACATTTAATACAATGAACATTGTTATCTCTTTATATTGAAGAACTAAGAAGTCACAGAACTTATGTACATACATACCTACTCTCAAATTATTGTTAAATCTATTGTATGCAAATCGGATGTAAATTGAAAAAAAAAGTATAAAAATGTAATACTAAAAAATAAAAAAAGGAATCTTGCGACCCTGCCAGGATTCGAACCTGGAATCTTCTGATCCGTAGTCAGACGCGTTATCCATTGCGCCACAGGGCCAGTTGCCGGGGTGCCGAAAATAACATACACAATCTATTTTGCTCTTCCACATCTATTGAATGACGGGAGCCCTAACAAAAGGCAGGGTCGGAACAAGTAGGTAAATAAATAGCAGGAGAGTATAATATGAAGTTACGTATCGTATCGTAGGAAAAGTTTTATGTATTTTATTTTACATAATAGTTCTACTACAAATTAATATGTCCGTAGGTGGAAGCGGGCTTTAGGGGCTTCCATGACTCAAACCACAGTCTTTGAAGACCATCAACTCTTTTGTAGCAGCACCTCGAGCCTTGCAAAAAATATATGTGATTTAGCGACATTTCATCTATATTTTGTGCATATATTTTCTTACTAGCCTTTACCAAATCCACATAAAAAAAAATCCGAAGTGACCTCTGTTTCAACACATTTTATGAATAAAATCTTTATTTGAAAGCCAATTTTTAGGTACAGGACTTTTGTAAAATATTACAAAAGTCCTGTACCTAAAAATTGGGGCAGAGACACTCTAAAATTAAGAAATTGTTTTCCGATAAATTTCAAAATTCTACGTTATCAAGAAGATACTTACTTAAAATTCTCAATGCAAAGTCGATTAAATGCCACACTTATACGCGACGGTAATACGTCGTATGTTAGTTATGCAATGGTCTTGTGCTGGTTTTGATTATAACATACTTTTATTAGATTTTTTTAAATATTCATATTACAGAAGCAGAACCCTCGACATAAGAAAAGCTCTCTCTTTGCCAATATTATTACAAGGGGAGCAACAGAGTGCAGAACATTTGTTATTGTATAGGGTGTGATATTTATGGTCGGGGCTGCATAAACCGACAGTTTGGGTGGTGCAAGAACGCTTGTAAGATTTAATAAAGTGAGACTGCTGGGAAATATTAACTGTCGTTGTATGTTACAGCTCATAGGACTCACAGCACTATACTAATAACACTCTATGCGTCAGTAATACGGCGTAGATTGCAATGGCGATGTTATTTTCGACTTTACCCCCAGTTTCTGTCGCCAAATACCAAAGCATCGCCGGCCGTGCTCTGATTTGAAGGGCTAGAAAGACAACTCGGAAATATCTCCTCTAGTCGAATATTTTTTTATTTACAATTAACAAACTATTACATATTTACATTAGACAATTAATAAAATGATAGGTATACAAAAGGATCCTCACTAAATTAAAATCGTTACTAAATTCTGTGGCACAATACCAGTCAGCTATTTTCATACATAAATTATCATTTATAAGAAAATCACAAACACATCAGGTTAATTTTAGCTCACTAGCCTCGTGTTGCACCAAAAGATAACCCTAGTGTTAGCGATTTAGGTCGTGAAAACGACATAATTTTTACTTATTTAATCCCGTGTTAAGTGCTATCCCTCCTTGGTGCAAGCCACGTTTATTTATTTATTTAATCGTGTACATATTAGTGTATAAAAGGCGAGCTTAATGCCTTGGGATATTTTCTACTAGTTGACATTTGGGCACGCGGAGAAAGCTAAGGCAAGCGTAATAAAATAATAGATTTAAAAGAAAAACTTTTTTTTCTACTTTTCTTTTCTACCTTTCATAGTATTCAACAATTTATGTGTCAGCAGAACTCACAAGCATACGTCAAAGCAGATCAAGTGCAACACAATTGGACTTTGGGCCGTTCTTATTATCTGCGTCGTAAGAGTTAAAATCATACTGCAAGTGTTACCATTGATCTGCTGTTGTACGTACCTTTTTCATACCGCCGCCGCAGTAATCAATTATACAATGCAAGTCGGCGCTAATGGCTTGCATTGCCGGCAAAGCTAGTAGCGCCTGTCGTGCCCCATACAGTATGGGGTTAGCGCCTGTCGTGCCCCATGATGACAGGCACTACTAACCTAGGCCATACCCTTCCCGCAGGCACAGAATAACTAATAGCGGACCCCGCTGCATTGCGCCACTGCAAGTCACTAACTCATTGAAATGGCGGCTGTATGGTCAAAGATCCTTTGCCTATAACTATAAACTGACAAGAAAAATAACTGACAAGAAAATGGCGGATCTTATGGAAAGTTGGAAACAAATGAATAGTGTTATTTAACACCACACAATACAAATAATAAATGAGAGCATATACAAGTCACGCAGATAAAAACAGGTTTTTTTTCACATAAACAATGAAGAAACTGAAACGAACAATAATTAAATAAAAAAAATCTACTAGAAGCATCGGTCGGGCCAACAAAGAAGATAGGTAGGTAGTATATTCGCCGCTAGCATATGACTCTTAATTACAAAACAGAACGTAACTTATACAAGAGTCGTAACGCAATTTGGACGACAAAATCAAATACAAAATGTGAAATTAAGTCATATAATAAAACACACCCGCCCGTTCGTTTAACATCAACAAACATAAGCACGGAATAATGCGAGCGTTTCACACAGAATGAACACGAAGCGAAATTTCATCTTCCTTTTAAAGTTTTAAAGGCAGAGCTATATTAAATTGTCGGGAGGGTTCCGTACAGTCTGGAGGCGGAAGTTCGCGCGGTTTTCAAATTAAACTTAGCGTCGCTCAGCGCCGCAACTATCCCGGGCTCGCTGTTTTGTTTAAAAACAGATTTTACATGACGCGTATTGGGTACATAGAACTTGTATAGCGAATAGCTTAGGGGTTTGGTTGTTTACCAGCTGCAAGTGGAAAGTATGGATAAATACTAATATAGACACACAAATAATAGATAAATCAGTCAATGGTAAAACTGGTCAATCAATGGTAAAAATATAAACAAATATAACATATTGTTATATTAGTTTGTTATGCGATCTAACGGTCAAAATCAAAAATCCGTTTCGGCTACACAAAGAAACTGACATAAAATCCATACACTCTAAAACCATTACCCTCCTGCTTCCGGCAGTCGGGTAATATAATCCATTAATTAGCCAATGGGAATGCTACAAATTCCTGTTTTAAAACATGGCGGTCAAGGCGACTGGCTGAGTTATTTCGCCCCAAATCCAGAAGTTTGCAGCAAAACTGGCTCACAGCCAGAATGCGGCTGCGATACACCGACTGCGGAAATAAAGGGAGGATTTTGTGTTTAAAAGAATTAAATAAACCCCCCAATACGCTCCAGCGAACGGTGCCAGCGTAAGCCGTGGTAGAATTCAGTTATTCTTTTTGTAGCTCTGAAAAATGGGTTTGTTGTGCAAAATATGCTTGCTTGTTAGGCGACATAATCTGTTATAAAAGTTATGTTACATCGGTAATTTAATTTTAATTTCAATCACATTATGAAGTTTCCAATTACATTAATTTTGTGTGCACATACATGCTCTGCCTGCTCCAGATCTTATCTCTCTCTCACACTGGTTTGCTGGTAGAGAACTCTAATCTAGAGTTAAGCACACCTTATGTACATCTTATTCCATGTATTGTATTGTAATCAACTTTGTGTAAATTAAAGAAGTAATAGGTCAGGTCAACCAAACTTTTTTAACATACCTTGGTCAACGAAATAAGAGCGTAGAATCCTACGTTGGTCGAATGCGTTTCTATGCGTTTGCTGTGCATGTTTTTTATGTCATTGAAAATGTGCTGAATTAGCAGCAAATGGCTAGTCTTCTCCATCGCCGTTTATCTAACCTTTAAAACCTGGTATAATAAAACCTTATTATACTACATTTTATGTCAACATGGATGTAGATGCTCGGCAAAATTGAGTGGGAGATGGATGTGGCTGGATGTGGATGGTGGCTACGAAACACAAGGGAGTGGACAGCGACAGCGGAGTGTTGTTCTGTCTGGCTCAAGATAGGAAGATATGCGGAGCTGACGGCTAGCCTTCAGTAGGTAATAGAGAGGCACAGCAAGAAGAAAAATGTTGGGCAAGACTTGTGAACTATAAAATTACGTAATATAACATTGTCACTTTGATAATGGAACCTAAGCCCAACATTATATTTCATATTTAGAAAGACTAAATTAATTGAAGTTATTATTAGCGTATGACTTATTGACTAACCCTCAAAACCTTCACCTTTTCAACACAATGACAAAATCGATATTCCATTTTTTAGTGAGCGATCAACTTATAAATAGCAACAACATTATCTATTGAACACGACGTCAGCCGTGTAAATGTCAATTCGTCGATTAGATGTTTTGCACGCAGCGGGCAACTTTATGACGTCATAGCAGCCGTTCATAAATTAATAAATAAAAATAGGTAATTTATTTTCAACTGAACAAACGAGAAAAGATACCACTGGTCTCTTAGTTTAGTTGACTGAACTAGTAAGAATAGTGACAATTCTCTGGTGAATCGTGTAATGAATGTGTAAATTTTCACAAAATTAAGCACATTTTTGAGTTTAAGGTAAATCCTACACTGCTCTCTTTACATCATAACTTTCAATACCTACTTAACTGTACAAGTTCTGTTCTAAATCTTCCCTACGTTGGATTACTATAGTTCACCCATTAAATTGATTACTCTCTTAATCAATCAATATATTATAATTTATTTTCTCGACACAATTTAGTTGACAATTTAAAGGTAGGAATTTAAACATTTGTTTTTATATACATTTGTGAGATAATGTCGCTTGAAGTAACTTGAGAACTTGTATTTCTGGTCAACCGGCCTCCAATCCGTCCCGTATAGTACATTAGTATTAGTTCTTAACATCTCATTGAAACCCAACACGAGAAACCGAGAAATGCGACAGTAATTCTAAATTAATTAGGGGTATCCCAATTAGACACGAATTAGCTCTGAGGTTTCTCCCATCAAGTTGTTTACCTCAAGAGCCAAACTCGTGTTCAACTCTGACACTTAAGCGATAACAAGTTGCAAGTACCCGCACCGGCTAAATTTAATGCTAGATCGATAAGCGAGATTTAAGTTGGGAACTCGACCCAGATTCACGGGGGTCAGTTAAGCTCGTAGCCTGAAATTATAATGAATAAGCGGACGCGTAGATTATACAACTTCGAGTGACGTAGACACGATAAGGGACATCAGTCTCTCCAATTAAGGGCACATGAGGCATTACATCTAAGCCGTTAGGGCTTCAGTGGAATCTGGAACACCTCTAGTCTATAGTTCTTGAAGCGACGGTTTCCCTGCAGCTTTTTCGTCGTTCTTCAGCTTATAGTTAGGTCAAATTAATTAGAAAATGTTCCCGAATATCGATATGTTGGATTTTTCAAATAACTATACAAGATCTGCAGTTTCGAGCTAGATTCAAGAGTCCCACTACATAGCTCTGGAATCTGGAGTAAACGTAGACTGCTGGAATGAGCATCAACGAATTCATCAGCAATTCAAGTCATGTCAAAGATTTTTGCTGAAAAATAGTATGTACAAAAGGTCGACGCAAACTTTGATAGGAGTTGAGCGTTAAAAAACGTGGAATGAGCGCCTTCGTTGATTCAGGCTACTCCTCTGAGGAAGAATCGAAGACTACGATAGAAAACTTGACAATGGCAAATAACAAAAACCGTCCGAGTCTATTTTTAAAACTAAATAAATAGAACAGGAGGTCGCACCAAACAAGTGCGAGACAAAATCTAATTAACACGAGATCTCTATGTCTATGGTGGTCTATGGTTGGTATTAATGATTGCCATAAACAAGGGATAATGCTATCTAATGAACGTTGATACACCGTCTATGGGCTCTCAGGGAGACCATCATTAAGGGTTGTGTTACACTACATTCCGTTGCGATGTTCGAACAACTGACAAGAATTCAACGCCGACCGTTGAATTCTGACCTATTTTGCACAACCGCCTATGTTTATATAAGTTACATCAAAACTCACACTTTTTCAAGTAGGGGTAGTCAGAGGATATTTTCATCTGCTGCGATCCTGGCACACAACCTCTTACCTACATAAAAATTGGTGTTTTGGCGTATGTATCGATCCCAAAAAACACATCACAAATTATTCTTTTCAAAATATGTCCAATTACCTTTATACAGTAATGTACAGATTGGTCTCACCTTGCTCTTTTTCACCCTACAATCATATAGCTTAGCTTACACAGAATCACTCCCTTAAGGGTAGGGTCTAAGCCTCCCTTAAATTGTCAGTCTAACGGGGCGCCGGTAAATAATATTAATAGTGGCGTTATCGCGGCCGTATCGCTGGAATACTATAATTAGTTGCCGCAAGCATCCCCCTTAAGCGGTCGGCAATAATCTGCTTTAATTGAATCGTACCGAGAAAGTTCAATATTAATTGATGGTAGAGATAGGCGATAAATTGTGTTTTCGGAATCTGCATGCCCCTTATTAATTTGGAAGCTCCAACAGTCGAAGCCAGAGATAAGTATACAGGAGGCCTCAATAAGGTTGAGATTTTCTCAAAAACTACTGGACCGAATTTAAGAATTATTTTACAGTTACATAGTTTTAACTTTTATCTATCAAACAGTGAAATAATTTTTTGCAATAGGTCAAGTAGTTTATGAGAAAATCTCAACCTTAAAAACTCTCCTGTACACCTTTCTCTGTGTTCCACCGATATTCTGCTAATTTCTTGCAACGTGCATTGCTCCAGCTCATTTAATAATAACGCTGATTTGTAAATTGCTTTTAATTTGGTGTGTGATCGGAAATTTAATTTTTAAGATAGGTTTGGGGTTCGATATAATGTTTGGATTTGGTTAACTTTTATACGCAACACATAACATAATTGTAGTTAACCATATAATAGAATCTTGGCTTCCATACACGAGGACCGTACAAACTCATTCCTAAAACACTGGTTGGCCATGCACCGATGTGAGAACGGCAAATTCTAATTTTATTTTAATATGGGTGTATGACTATACATTTTGTATTATGTTAATTAATGCCTGAAATAAAGTTATTTATTATTATTATTATATACTTTAAAGTTTAAGCTCACTTACCTTAAACCTTTCACACTCGTTAAAAACGTTATGTTACAAATGGACCAAAGCTTTAAACGGTTGTCTAACTTTAAATAACGCTAATGATGGCTAACATAACAACGTAAGTCATCAGTAAAACAGGATATCAACTACACAGTACTGTACTTAACTACAAATTAAAAAACAAACAAAAAAAAGTTTACATCCATCTGCATCTGTTACCGTTTTGAAAATGACTTTCGTCTTTATGAAAGAACGAGGTTCTCAATTCGTCAAACTCGATTGAACTTCATCATAATCCGTTAGTTACCTGTAACAAAGAAAAATAATAAATTAAAACCACGTTGGGAATATACTTGTTGGAGTGGTAGAAATGTGTTTGTGAAGTTTCGTGCTCATATCAAGGATTCCGCGCATGACTCAGGGGTGGATCGTGGAGTTACGTATTTTGTTTAGCCAACATAATAAAATAAAAATAATCTTTGTTTCGTTGCAGTTCTCTTGGCCTTCCCCGCAATGTAAGCGTGAAAATTATTATGAAAACATGGCATTTCTTGATGTTTCCACAACGTTTTAACTGCCTATCACGGCCGTACATAGTCCAGTTTTCGAAAACCCAAACACAGCTTTGGCAGCCGTCCAATCCGGTTTAATTACGGACAGACCTACATTCCGTGCACATATTACGATGAAAATAAACTGTGTCATTACGTTACACAATTTATTGCAGCTCCCATCGAATAATAAAAACACTGTCTCAAATGCTACATCGTATAGAAGTCACAGAATAAAAATTCTGCTCTATGATGTCCGGAAGATGTTTGAGTAATCAAAAGTGAAGAACCAAAAATTAGTTATCGCATAATAAGGTCCACGGAAAGGCGATGGCGAGGGCGAATCCTAACAGTAATCTATAAAATTATCAACATAGGGAATTGTATCGTTAAGAAGTTACAGAGCCATTTTTCGATTTATTTAACAGTCATTTGCCTACCTATATGTATATTTTTAGTCCATTGATACCCATATGTGCTGTGATAACAAATCTCTCAAATTTCGATAGCCGACCTCTCCCCAACAGCCTATTGACTCCTTGGTGCCGCACATTCCAAATAGACATAAGTACTATTTATAGATAGAATTTACTCAAAAATAATAGCGGTTCCGTACATATCCCGAAAAGCTACTACATCTGTACAACCCTTTCCGCTCGCCCCATTCTCGTATTGGTTTGCAATTTTCCTCAATCCAACTTGTTTTTATTGACCACGCCACCCCTTGTGACGTCACCTCGCCAGAGGTCCGCTATTCGCTGGCTAACAATTGGGCCAAGGACCCCCTCTTTGCCACCTCACTTAATTATTATCACTGTCGGGCACAATTACACGGTTTCCGCAGGGAAAAACGTGAAAAAACGGCATTGGCTCGTTTGCAAACCATTTCACCTCGTCGTGTATGTGCTCATATTATGGAAGTTTAATTATAGTGGTGGTACTGATGGTAGAACAGCTTAGTCCTACTTGAAAGGTGCCACACTCTAAGGAATAAATCAGAATTCGAAACGCAAGACATGTGACAAGATGGCAGAGTTATCTTATAATTGTTTTAAACAAATTAAGTATCAACTTGACACATGAGAACTTAGAAATTAGAACTGGCAACGGGCTGCGTGTAAAAATTCCTAGATCAAAAGGAATCATACAGCTCTGCTACGATAAGGCTCGCCCCTCCAAATTATTGTATCCATGTGCGTTATTATATCTTACAAAGGAGTTTGTATGTATAAAAGTATTCTGTGTAAGTACCGTATACATATAACCGTATACAAGATGAACTGTCGGCTCTAATTCAAGTATTTTCTGCAAATCAAAACGAACTAGTACGGACAACAGCATATCAATGGTATGGTAACACTTCAAATACGATTTCAACTCTTACGACGCAGAAAATAAGAACGGTCCAAAGTCCAAAATGTGACACTTGATCTGCTGTACAAATTAAAATCTCAAACTCTAAAAATACTATAAAATCACCACGAGCCGCCCACAACGCCCCTAGGTGAAGCCAATAGGTGCATTAGCTAAACGGGCACGAACTACCAAGTAGCAAAGCGCGCCAACTAGCGTTAATTAGCGGCACGCGACAAGTCAATCATAGCAACAGGAAACACTCGGAACACTATCAATTACATTTGCATAAACTGCTAATGAACACTTACTCTTGTGATAGAGAGGTATGAAGAAAATAATCGATGCATCGAGAATCGATGTATGGAGAGACTTTTAATACAAAAAACTAGGGGTGCGGCGAGGGAAGAATTTGATTTTTTCGTAATTTATATGAAATAATCGGGTTAGGGTACAATTCGTCAAAGTCATAAACTGGGACCTGGGGGCGTTGCCCCTTTTCTTATTTGTTAAAGGCATCTCTGGGCACACATACTCTATGGTTATGCGAAACGATAATCTAAATATTAAATGAAGACATTTTTTACCGTAACCAGGACCCGAACCAACCAGGGCTCTCGCCATTCTGTGGCAAGTATGCACATACAATATAATACAGTTTATTAATTTAAGTCAGCCTGGCTTAACATGATAGAGACAGAGTTACCCGTAACAACAGTCGTTTTAATTTAATTATCCTGTTAAATTTCACCGAAATATGAGCTGATAAAGCAAGTTCATCGACATTATTACAATACTCAGTATTGCAGTATGTATGACGCTGAATGTTCAACTTACAATGAAAAGTCAGTAGGTATTAGGGAAGAAGCCAAGCGGCGTTTTATTTTCTTTAACGTTAGTAGAAAATAAAGAAAAAATTAAGGTAATGAAAGGAGACGGGTAAACTGTGCCCCAGTCCGGGCGCCAAAAAAACAACTAAATAGGTCCCAATGTCCGAGATCAGTGGCTAACACATTAATATTGCTTAGGTTTTCTATTATGGAAAAATATTAAAAAAAATCTATTTTCTATTCTTAAGAGCCTTCATAGAGCCAACTAGCGCCGCCAATCTTAAAAAAACAATATATTTCAATATAATAAATTTTATTAAATAAGCTATTTACAAAATGTATATTACGATAAATACGATTATATTGGAAGATATTATTTTTTTAAGATTGGCGGCGCTAGTTGGCTCTATGAAGACCCTTAATTGATAACTATTAAACGTAAGGAAGGACATTTCTCTATTAAAATCAAAAATTATAAGATAAGGTGTATTTGCGCCGGGCTGGGGTAATTTTCTAAGGACCGTGACCCGTCTCCTTTTCGTTTTCGTTAGCCAGAGAATAACTTTACTAATAGTGTACCAATGTTAATTGGAATATCAAAAACTATTTTTAGATTTATCTCCAGCACGATCAAAGGAGTTTAAGTATGCAACAAAAAAATTAGTAAGCATACTATTAATGTGAACAAATTCTCATATGAGAACTGAAATTGGTGCTATAGAGCACCAATTTGGAGCAGTTATACAAATAGCGAAGATAAAGGTGTCCAATCAAACGCGATGGTGCGAAACGTGCTCGAGTGCCTGCATTGCGGCCAGCGGTTCCCCTGTGCCGGTGATGCACGGATATTCAACCAAAGCGCATTTTTAGGCCACGACCCAAGATGATATCGGGAAGCGGATCACAGCAACATGATCTCAAGAGGAAGGTATGACGTATTAGCAGTGTGGCCACCACAGGTCCCTGTAGTACCTACTTAAAGATTCAACTGCAGCACAATCTTCAGAAATAAGAAGAATTATTATATGAAACACTTTTTGGTGACCATATTAATTTGATAAAACGGGAATTACCGTGTTAAACATTTATTATTAATGTCTCGATATTTCGACAGCATTGCAGCCATCATGGTCACGAGTAGACTGAAGTCGGTGAGTGTTGAACGTCAGAAGTGTGACACAAAACGATCTACCCTCTTTCGTGTTCGCTGACTGCGTTACGTTTTTGATGACCGTCAAACTGGTATTTTTCAATGGTTATATCTTAAGTTTTTTTTTCTAAAATAAGAAGATTATCCTAAAATATGATCGAATTGATAACCGGAACACTTAGGGCTATAGTCATAGACGAAACGTGAGTAATACTCAACGTGAGCTCGGTCTTACGTCTGTCAAAATTCTATGAAAACTGATAGTTGTGAGCCCCAACTCAAACTTTAATGTATCAGCCGTATATACGTAATGTTATATATTATGTTACCGGCCTAACATATGCACATAAATACTTAAAAATGAGAAATCTGGTTGCTTTACAAGACGTAACAGCGAGTCATTTGAAATACGATGTACGCCGAAGCGTATTTTTGGGTTATGTTACGACTCAAGTTATGAGCGGTAAGCCGTAAGCGGAACGTTTGTTACGTTGGATGGCGATCTCCAGCAGTCAGTACCCTGTAACTAAGATTCATCTGAAGCGCACTTCTGGGTTGGGTATTATTTCTAGCAGTAAGTTTGGCATAAACCATTTGGATTGAATAGAGTTGAACCATTACATACTTAACCAGTATAGGCTAACAGGACGAAGTTAACTGGGGCCGGGCCTGCTTATACTGGTTACGTAATCGTTTGATCCAAATATCCTAGAAGAAGAATTGGGGGCAGGATTTAGTAGTTACCGTTTATTTGTTACTACATACGTAAAAAAACACAAGAAAGTGCTTCTTAAAAGACTAACGCATGTCAGGGATGAGATAAGATAATACGATTGATGATGAGATGGATATCTGTCAATTGTCACGTTTGAAGGTCTGCAGATTTGAACCAAAACAGCTGGTCTCTCGTCGTTTACACCAGTCCGTTAGCGCAGTTTTATTGGTGCACTGTGTTTGAAATATGGAGAGAGGATCGCAGAGGAACGTGCCTTGAATTTGTGCTTCTAAGATAATGCGATCGGGGGAACTCCCTTTGCGCTCTATCATAATGGAAAACTAATAAAACGGGAATCCCACGCCGTCTGTTTCAGAATATTTTCCAAGCAATTTCATTCCAAAGTCAGGTGTTAACCTACTTCTGAAGACTTGTTTAGCGTTTCATCCATATAAAAGATGCCCTAGATTTTGAATACACTAGGTTATTTTAAAAACCTCATAATCATAACTACACATTTCTTTCTTTAGAGAGCAAATTAGTTACGAATATGAAACAAAGTGTGAAATCATTTGGTCTCCTGAATTCTATTCAATTTCATTCCAAAGGTTCAATTATCAGACCAAAATTGTTATTACAAGTCAACCAGAAACTCCTTTTGTTGACTATCCACAAAGGCATCGCCATTCTAATCTGTTAGACTTGGTCGTAGAAAGGTAAAGGACTTGAATCAACAAAGGTACGGTTACAATCAAAAAAACTATTTCCGGTCGGCGTACCGACGGTTCCGGAAAACGGACGTCCGGGAGAGGACCTGACCGGGAAGTAGTAGATGGGATCCTAATGAGAGGTCCAGGGATGAAAAGGAATGTTCTTTGTGGGAAGTGGTCCTTATGTAGGAATCCTTCTGTTTTGGTTGTGTGTGTCATAAAGGAATAACTTGTAAAATAAACTAATGATAAAGTAAGTATAAGGTGTTTCCTGACCAAATGGAGGGATGAGCTACACTAGGTTTCAGGGACTTGATGCAAAAATCCGAGAATAGGGTTGATTTGAAATTGGGCGTGTTTTGGGAGATAACTACGTCAATCAGTTGAACGATGATAAAAAAATCCTTGCATGATCAAAATGTGTGACATTTTGATACAGATTGATTGATTTCTGCTTGGTTTAAGGTTCTATGTATTCGTATTAACAATCACAAGGGAGGAATAAATTATCATTGAATTCAAAATACATAATTCAAGGACCAAATTCAAGGTAACTTTTGTCGCATTGCACCGATGCTAGGTGCACACTATTGCAGAAGGTCGTTGATTTAAGTCAAGTGATACAGTGATGCCTCTAACGGGGAAACGTAGCGTGGGACGCCCCCGACCAGCTGGAGGGATGACCTTCGTAAGGTGGCTGGCAGAGACTGGATGCAGAGGGCCGAGAGTTGGGTTGAATGAGTGGCGGGCTTTGGGAGAGGCCTACGTCCAGCAGTGGACTTATACGGGTTGATGATAATGCAGTGAAAGTACTTAAACATTCAAATTCAAATACATGTATTCCAAATACACCAATAACCGATTACCAAACGCATCAAAATATGTATATCAGACAGTATCGATCTCCACTAAAACCAGATCTACGAATACAGTAGGGTGAGAGAATATGAATTCCTCATTTGGAGCCCCTTTCACACGTCGCGGATGATTGATTCCCATACGCCGCGGCTTCACGGGTCGTGATTTGTATCGTATCTACGGGATATATCTTTTAAGCCTTTTGCAGACGGCGGACATTTAATAGGAATATGTCGGTCATTGTCGGTCACTTCTCGTCGATACAATACAAATGATTGTATGGTAACTGAATTGTATTCTGAGACATGCACGACTCTCAGAGAACCATTGAAGTCAGATTCCTATGTAGGACAGGACGTTTGCAAGTCGATGACCATAGGTATTTGGATCTGGTACAGTCGACAGCACAATGGTTATACTTGAAGCGCGATTTGAACTTTTAATACGGTGTAAATAAATAAGAAAAATAACGTTTCACTTGATGGGCTTTCGACTGTTGGGAACTGCATTCATGACTTTATTGAGGATAAATAATTTACTCGAGGAGAAAAGTAGTCGGACAGACTCGTACCGACTTATTTGTAGATGTTCTGGATGCATTGTAGAAATTGGCATAACCTCAATATAATTTGACTTTAGTTGATGTACGCCTTAATTATTGTCAATAGACCAACAGTCTGTCGACTCTCAGACTCCATATTCAATAAAATAATGAAGTGAAGGAATAAAGCTCGCAATCGATGGAGCGCCGAAGGTCATTATATTACCTATTTCATCTACATTACTGTTATGTTCAAATAAACAGCCAATAAAATCGATGAAGGAATCTACGCTACGCAAGAAACGCTGTTGGCATAACTTTTTATTTGTTTATACCACGCAGCCATTCCCTGTACCAATTTAGCTGATATAGGTCAAGGCCTCCTTTTTGTGCGCTTTTCGAAACACTAGAATAATCTCTCTCGAAGACAACCCTACGAGTGGCGAGATGACACGGCAGGATAAGCGTCCAATGATGGATAGCTGCGAGGAACATCTAGCTGGGGATATTTGCGCCCGGGGTAATTTGTACCCGGCTGTCGGCGCCGCCCGTCTTCCGCGTTCCGCCATCCAGGTGTTACGTGGAAACCAGATGGAAGATTACTTTGTAATTTACGTGACGTGCTGGCAAAATAGTGTGGAAATGTTCTGACAGACGTATCACAGAAGATGTACGAGGAATTCGTAATGAAGACATCTGAATTTGGTATAAATGAAGATCTGTGAAATTACATCCTTTATGGGTATTCAAGGTTTCTAATATACCTAATGTAGACAGACAGGAATACTAATCAGTCGACGACCGAAGCAAAAACACTTCACCATCACAAACCCATTGAAATCTACACCGTAACAACTAAACAAGAGTCTGAGTGGCATGCTTGAAGTACTGCCAACGATACAAAAACAAACGGCAGCCCATTTATTTTCAACACTTCTAAACAATTTGCCAATCAGCACTTGTCTCATAATAAAACCACTTGTCCGCCGCCGTCGAGGGTCAAAACGCTTCCATATGCAACGTTCAATGCTGAGCTCCAGTGGCCTAGTTGGCGCGAGTCGCTGGCTCTCAAACACGGCGCTGTGACGTCACGCGGCCCCTGCACTTGCACTAATGGCCGACCTGACACTCGCGACTCGGGGGGTTAATCTCTTGTAAAAGTGGGATGCCAAGCTTCAATAGACGAGAGTGTGGTGTCAAAGAGTACGCTCACTAGTGATTCAGCAATCAGGTCACGGTTTCTGTTTGTTAAGTTTACTTTCATTACTCAGTTTATAAGGGACGCCAAATCATTAGATGAGTCTGATGGTAAGTGGTCAGCGTCTTTTATACACACCTAACCTATAACTCCAATACCCTTACCGTGAGTTGCTATGCTAGCCAACGTAAGTTCACGCGACGTACAGTATTGGTCGGATTTTTGTTGTACCTCTAGCGGCCAGTAGCGAAACTAAAGTCCCGTAAGTCCCGTGCATCTCGGCGAAGATATTTACATAGTCGTTAACGAGCGTACTTATGTTGGCAACTCGTGGTAAGGGTATAGAAGATATGCAGATGCCACATGTCTAATTATTATACTGACTTCGACCTTCACACCGTAACACAGCAACAGAAATGCAGAAATAGGTTAGGAGGTGGTACTTCCCTGCACCGCGACAACTATGACTATACCTACTCAGAAATAATATACATTGTGGAGGCTTTTGAAAGGGGCGGGAAACGACGGTTGCGAAATTATTTGATAATTTTCATTTTAATGTCTACAGTGGGTGTTTTGTGTTTAATATCACGTTAAATTAATCAGAAAATGTTCACGAATGACAGTATGGTGAAGTTATTGGAGGATTCATGCAGGATCTGAAGGTTGGTCTATGAGCTATATGTATATGAGCTATTGAACTATGGTCAAGAGTTCCACTACGAGCTCGGGAGTGAACGTGACTGTCGAGCTGCTTCGTCCAGAGTGATGACGCTACGGCGGCTCCTCTGAATGAAGACAAGAGGTCGCGGATACCCAGGGTGACGACGCTACGGCGACTCCCTTGGATGAAGAGAAGACTATATGATATTTTCAATATTCTGTAACATGACAATGGCAAACGACGAACTGTCGAGTCGATTAATAAAATAAATAAATGTATATTTATACATTGTTTATGTAATTATTTATAAGACAGCGTTTATCTTATCTTATCTGAAAGTGACAAAGACAAAAGTGGCACACTGGTCCAATAAGTATCATTGTTTCTTCTACAACAACAGAGTATGAACACTTCAAAGATGAAGTGGCGATCAACGTCATGAATATAGTTGCTAACCAAACGGATCGTCCGTTGCCAGAGTGGGCGTTGTATTCTGATTATACCTAGACCGATAAACGAAAGCTTCTAGAACTTTTCAATTACTAACACACTAAGTTAGTTCCCCCTTGTTATCTCTTTGTCCGCGGCTCGCCCGCTTTCAATAACGAAGCTACCTCGCTTTATTAAAGAACTAAAGTCCCCGGTGAAGTTTTTATCGCGATTATCGATGATTTATGGGTCCCGGGACATTAATATCACTCCACCGTTTTTAAAGGCGGTAATCCAGCGGTCTGTTGAGTTGAGAGGACATCTGACGGGTGCCCCTTCTAAAGTCTGATGCAATGTCCTCCTGATGATGGAGCTTTTAGATATCTAGTCAAACGTTCGGTTCTGTTACATTTGATTGATCGAAATTTGGTTAAATCGATGGAAGTAATTTTGCCGTTCCATAACTAATTCAATTATCAAATTAAGGTCGCAATTAATTTGTGGTATTAAACAAAAACACGTCACCACTTTTCTTAGAATATAAAGCGAATTGTAGACATTTTTAAATCTTCGTTTCCGTACAGGTCTAAGTAAGCAATTAGCAGCTCACACAAAGTCCTATACTAAATTACACGTGAGTGTAACTTCCTCTTAACGCCCGACTATAATTTCTAGTCACACGAGGAACTTTGAAGCTCCTTGGCTTGTTTGCAAACAGGCTTCCGGACCTAAAATTATACTTGGAACGTACATAATAGGCAAACACATAGACACCCATACCATAACTCCTACAACCCCTAAAGCTCTGTTCAAATCAAACCAGTACAATACCGTAACATTTTTCTGTTGCGTTGCGTGAAAACAGTTTTAGACAGCATTGAAAAATATTTGCATTGCCTTGAAGTCCAATCTCAGACGCAGATATCAAGTCAAGACCCAAACATGCCTGTTCTTATCCCGTTTAGTCAATACTGAACTTTAGCACTTTGTACGCAGGATGCCACATAGAGACTGGTATACACCCTGTATACACCAACTACCATTACAAAAAAAATCCAGCACCGCTCCCGGACCGGAATGCTGCTGACACCCATGCCAGTGCCACGCAGAAAGCGGGAATGGTCCGCTTTCTGCGTGCCCTGGGTTTCGTCTTCCAGTTGTTCCAACTCTGTCCACTGATCAGCTATTCGGTTTCAGCCTTGGTCCAACATTTTTTAAACGGACTTGTGCCAATTTTCACTTGATTCCAGTTATGGGTGTGATAACACCCTTAGAAATACAGTGTTTGTAAATTGTGGTTCATTAGTACATTCTTTACGACCACTTTTTAACCGTAAACACGCAATCAACAATACTAGGTTGTATGAAATGAAAAAGTTTTATGCACATTACGAAATACAAACTATAAATATGCATAAATTACATGATCTGTCTACCGAATACCATCAGAAAATGAAGCGAAATGAATACAACCTTGCAAAGGATGTGTATGTATGAAGCGAAGAAAATAAATTATGCGGGTCTACCGAAGCGTCACCAATTTTCTTGTCAAACAACATCCATCCATCCTTCAAGCGCTGAATGGGGAATTGAAGCGGCTTCTAATCTCCTCCCGACACGTGTGACAAAGCATCACAAAGCCAACCGTGACGACTTAATTCCGCTGAATTCAGCGGCACGACACGTGTTCAAAACGATTTCTTAATTTCTATTCTAGGTACTAGATGTGCGCAATTAGACGACAGGGAATAATCAAGTTGTAGCAGTTTAATTACTTAAATTAATTCCACAAAGACATCTCTTTCTCCACAATACACAAGTAGCAACATTTTTTGATAAAATTCTCACGAAAAGACAAAATTGCGTTTTAAAACAAACGAATGCGAAACACGACAGAAATACATAGAGCGAATGAGCAGAAGGGTCGGAAGAGGTGGACCGAGGAGGACATACATTGACCTATATTCGGGTGAAACATTTTATAATGCTGATGTGTAAGGATTTTCGAGTTTCCTTGTTGTAGCCCTTGAGTCCGTTTGTGCGTAAAAACGGACAAAACACTTCTAACAAGCCTGTCAGAAGTAATTCAATCACCTCAAGAAGCCCTTACGTAGCAATGAGAAGGATAGGGACGTGGAATTCGCCGCGCCAGGATTGGTTTCTGACCGGATCGACCTTCGCACAGTAATTAAGGTCGTATCCATGGTTTCTTGATCAATGACGTTTATTTTATTGTTATTGAGCAAATATTAAATGAAATTCGTGGAAGGTTTTCTATTGCGTTTATTCAGTTCCGCCATGACACGAGAAGAGAGTTTATAATAGTGTTGCCAGTAATATAATCTTATATTCTACTTAATATAATATTAGGCTGTATGTCTGATATTACAACATGCCGCTCCTTAAATAAAAAAGAAAATATTTTTACTCTATGGTTACAAGATTGATTTACTATTGATTGATTGATAAATGTAAACAAATAATAATGAAATTTGGAACAATGAGTTTTACCTGAAAAACTTATTAAATGGATTATATAATGCAAGAATTATTTTATACAATGCAATAAAACAATATTGAAGTGAATAGCAATGAAGTTAATGTGCAATTGTGACTTAAATGTGAAAGTTTGTTACAATACTATGTTTACAATGTTTTTGTGAATTCTATGTGAAAATTAAAGTTATTAAACATAAATGTTGTTGTTAATTTACTTTACTTAAGTTATTTACTTACAATTCTTATTGAGTTAAACGCAATGAAAAGTTTACTTACATACTAATTACTTAGTACTAAAGAATTTAGGAGTTTTTACAGTTCTCCCTGACCTAGTTACTAATTGTTTATCAGAATCTTTCTTAGACTTAGTATTAGACATAGAAGTTAAAGAATCTTGATAAGAATCAGTTTCTGACATGTTACTTGGTACATAGGTTTCATCGGACAGAGCGGTTTGACAAAGTGTATCTTCTGATACTGACATTTCTTCTGGATTAGACAATTCTGATTGAATAGATTCAAAACTAGAATGTAATGACTCATAGTTAGACTGCATATCTTCTTCTGTAATTGACTGTAATGACTGACGTTGAGACTGACTTATACGACTTGGACCTGGACTTGATTCAAATATATTTGTAGACGACTGACTGATTTGACTTGAACCTTGACATGGCTCTGACATTATAGATTCTGACTCTATAATCTGACTTTGACTTGAATCGTTGACTGAATCTGAGACATTTGATAATTGACTGTATGACCGTTCTGATTGTGACTGTGAAGACATTAATTCTCTTGACTTTTGTTTTGAGTTATTGTACCAATAGTAAGAATAGTTATCGACATTAGTAAATGAATTAGTTTCTGTAGACTTGTATGAATTTGACATGTTATTTTGTGACTGTGATTCTGAATTCTTATGTTTATTTACTCTGTGATTAGGTAAATTAATATGTTGTATATTCCTTCTGTATACACTTCCCGACTCATCTCGCACTATGTAGGAACGAGGAAAATTAGTTTTAGAGACAACAAATCCTTTACACCACATTCTATCATTAGGATTCTTTTTGAAATAAATGAAATCATTTTCTTTTAATTCTGGTGACACCCTAGCATGTTGGTTATAGTATAACTTTGTTCTGTGTAAATTACTTTGTTTATTTTGTGTATGTAATGAAAATTTGACAATTTTAGGTTTTAAATTAGAAACTTTGTTAGGTAATTTAGTTCTTAATTGACGTGACATTAGTAGTTGTGAAGGAGAACTGAGATTCCCTCTTGGAGTATTACGATATTGTAATAATCCAATATAAGGATCTGTTCCTGAGTTTTCACACTTTCTAAATATGTTTTTGACTATTTTGACAGACACCTCAGCAAGACCATTTGCTCTAGGCAAATAAGGACTGGAGGTTATGTGTTCTATGTCCCATTCAGTTAAGAATTCCTTGAAATATTGTGAATTAAATGGGGGACCGTTGTCACTGAGCAATTGCATTGGAATACCATGCCTTGCAAAAATAGACTTTAATTGTGTAATAACATACTGACTTGAACTGTTATTATTCAATAATGCAATTTCTATGTAGTTAGAATAAAAATCTACACATAATAGATATTTCTTGTTTTTGTAGTCAAACAAATCTACTGCTATTTTTTGAAAAGGAAATAAAGGTTGTTCGTGTGAGAGTAATGGATCTTTTGTTTTATTTTGCATAAAAATTAAGCAAGTTTCACACTGTTTTACTTTTTGTTCTATATCATGGTTAATGTTAGGCCAATATACTGTGCCACGGGCTTGACTTTTAGTTTTTTCGATGCCCTGATGACCTTCATGCAAAATTGATAGAATTTCTGATCTCATTGATAATGGAATTATGACACTTTGATTTTTGTATAGTAAATGATCAATGACATGAATTTCATCTCTAATATTCCAGTAAGGCAAAACAATAGGATCCACTAATTGTTTACAATTAGGCCATCCATTATGAAAATAGTATTTTAACTTTTGAAGTACTTGATCTTGATTTGTGTGTTGTAGAATTTTATCCAGTTTTTCTTTACTCAAAGCTAAGTTAGAGGTTAATAAATTGACATGAATTTCGACACTGTTTTGTAAATAATCTAGATTTTTGTCTCCTGAGTCATTGACTGGTGCTCGGGACAAAGTATCAGATACATACATTTGTGAACCTTTTGTGTATGTGACTACTAAATGATAGGCTTGTAATGTAATCATCATTCTTTGTAAACGAGTAGGAACATCAGATAATGCTTTTTTGAATAGTGTGACAAGAGGTTGATGATCAGTTTCCACCTGTACAATCTTTCCATACACATATTGATGAAACTTTTTGCAACCAAATACTATAGCATATAGTTCTTTCTCAATTTGTGCATAGTGTTCCTGACATGTAGTTAATGATTTTGATGCATAGGCAATTGGGTTTTTATCATGAAATATTACAGCACCTACAGCACTCTTCGACGAATCGACAGACATTCTTAGAGGTTTTTTCATATCGAAATGAGTTAATACTGGTGCTTGACAAATAAGTGATTTTAATCTATTAAATCTTTGTTCATGTTCATCTGACCACTGCCATAAATTTTGTTTTTTGAGTAAATCTCTGAGAATATCGGTTTCTGAGGCTAAATTTGGTATGTATGAACCTAAATATGTTATCATTCCTAAGAATCTTTGCAAATCTTTGACATTATTAGGACTTGGCATCTTAAGAATTGCTTCTACTTTAGACTTGTCTGGGGAAATACCATCTTTATTGAAAATATGACCAACATAACATACTTCTGAAAGACCAAATTGACATTTAGATTTATTGAATTTTATGTTTACTTCTGCTGCACGTTTAAATACAGCTTTCAGACGTCTGTTATGTTCCTCAATTGTATCTGCATGTACTAACAAATCGTCAATAAATACTGCTACACCAGGAAGATCTCCAAATGCTTCTACCATTGTTCTATGAAAAATTTCAGAGCTAGAATTGATACCGTATGGTAAACGTAGGAATTTGTATCTACCATATGGAGTATTAAAGGTACAGAGGTCACTGCTCTCTGGATCTAACTTTATTGCCCAAAATCCTGAATTTGCATCTAATTTTGAAAAAATTGTTGAATTTGCGACTTTAGAACGTAAATCATCAAATGTAGGAAATGGATAATGAGGTCTTTTAATAGCTTCATTTAAATTTCTTGGATCGAGACATACTCTTAATCTACCATTAGGTTTTTCGACTAAAACAATAGCATTGACCCATTTTGTCGGCTTAGTTACTTTTTCTATGACTTGTTGTTCAACCATTTGGTCTAATTCTTGTTTGAGACGAGATAGTAATGAGTAAGGTACTCTACGAGTAGGACATATCTTTGATTGTATACTAGTATCAATATCCAAATGTGCTTCATTAGGTAGACAACCTAAACCTTCAAATGTGAATGAATATTTATCAATAATACTTTGTACTGACCTGGGTAATACTTGTTGTTGATTTTGTGTTGACATTTGTTTATTACTTGATTGTGAAATACTCTTTGTCGAACTCTGTGTTCTATGAGACTGTGACTGTTGTTTATTACATAAATCTTTGTCCTGAAAATTCTTAGTTATGCTGAAAACACGTTTAACAATACCTAAATCATCACACGTTTTGCTACCAAGTACAGTCTGACATAATATATCTGCAACAGCAAAATATAAATCTGTAATTATACCATTTGAAAATGTGCACTTTAGTTTACATTCTCCAATTATTGGAATTTGGTTTCCTGAAAATGAATACAACTTATTATTCGAATCTGAAATGTTTACACTGTTTGATAATTTTTGTAATGTTTGTTTAGAAATTACATTTATTTCAGCTCCTGTGTCAATTTGACATTCTAACATTTTACCATTTACATCAATATTTATTTTCCAAGTTTTATCAGATTGACACAAGTTCACAGTATTGATAAATCTCACCTTTTTGTTATTTTTATTGCTGAAACAAAATCTCGAATAATGGTTAGGACGATTGCATACACTGCAAGTTACACCTTTTGCTGGACACCTGAATCGATGAATTTGTCCACATCTGTGACAATTCGAATTTGAGTTTTGACCATTGTTGTTGTCATTTCTCGATAGACTTCTTGCTCTTCCGTTGAATTTTGATTTCTTTGAATGACTGCGCTTCCTTCCTTTGAAGTTTGGGGTATGACTTCTTCCACGATGTTGCATTTTACCTTTGTAAATAGCATTTATTTGCTCCTTTGACTTTGAATCATTACTTGACTGGACTAGTTGATTGGACCGTTCTTGAGACAATTCCATACTTTTGGCAATTTTAATAGCTTTTTCTATAGACAGATTATCTTCTTGGAGTAATCTCTCCTTGACTCTTTGATTGTTTATTCCTATGACAAACATATCTTTGATCAAAGATTCCTTTAGACTTGACAGATCACAAGAGTTGCTTAAATTTGTCAAAATTGTTATATATTCGTCGATAGTTTCATCTGACTTTTGTAGTCTTGTGAAGAAATTGTATCTTTCCACCGTAAGATTCTTACACGGGTTGAATTTGTCATCAAATTTTTTCATAAGCTGTTTTAAGGTTATATCGATTCTTTTGACATCGAATGAGTTAAAAATTTCGAGGCATTCGTCACCAACAATGTTCAGAAATATTGCCACTTGTCGAGCATTGCTTTGCTTGTCTAATTCATTGGCTTCAATATATATCTCGAATTTTTGCTTCCATATTCGCCATTTTTCCGCCACGTTGCCGTCGATAGTCATGGGACGAATCGTGTTCGAAACCATCACTACACCTGAATTGGAATTACCTGTGCCTGCGACGTCCATATTTTGATTATTCCTTTACTTCTGACACCATATTTTATTGTTATTGAGCAAATATTAAATGAAATTCGTGGAAGGTTTTCTATTGCGTTTATTCAGTTCCGCCATGACACGAGAAGAGAGTTTATAATAGTGTTGCCAGTAATATAATCTTATATTCTACTTAATATAATATTAGGCTGTATGTCTGATATTACAACAACGTTAAATCATGGAGTGCTAGTGGCCTTGTTTTGCTGACAAAGGCATTTATAATTACTTTAGTTTAGATATGACGGCTTAATTGGCCTTCAATGTCTGTTCTATTATAATCCTCAGGGCTGTGGTTGAAGGTGGCACACAGTTTTCATTGTTATTGCTTATGTTCTATACACGGATATTTTCTCGAAACTTCATCTAATTTATAAGTAACATTTCCAATATGTACAATTTTTAAAACCAAAATTGCCTAAAACAATTTGGAGCGGTTTTTTGGAGAGCATCATAATTTATTATATATAAACGGATATCACTCACTTATATTGTTAAATTCGGCAAGTAGTGCGCGAAGAAACGTCAACGGCGACGCGGGCGTGGCGCGCTCACCTTGAAAAAGACCGTCGAAATCGGTCGAAACTGTCGGTCTAATTGCCGACTTTAACAATATAAGTGAGTGATATCCGTTTATATATAATAATTTGTAGTAAAATCATCATAATTATTATTATAGATGGTAGGTCTGTGTTTGGGGTACAGTTATATGCCAATGACTATTTGGGAACCAGTTTATGAGTCATATACACTGTAATCAAATTAGGTAAGATATAGCCTAATGATTTTTAAATAAAGCTATCTACATCAATAAAGGCTCCGCTACAATTAAATGGGCCGAGATAAAAAAAAGAGCAAAAAGAAATAAATTGGGTGGTCACAGAGATTAGTCAGACCCCAGGTCCGCCGCAAAATCTAAATTACTACAGGCCGTTACGTCCCCCATTATGTGCGATTTATTTCGGAATCTATTGTTCCCAGATAATCTATTATACGATAATCTGTTTTCGCTTCAAGCAATTGCAATAATTCATGCGTATTTTCGATATTAACAAAAACAACTTTCTAGATTTTCTGTTCATAATTTTCGGTATCTTTTGATTAGCAATATCGGCCTAATTAGTATAGTATTGCGACTTGTAGTAGTTGTAGTTCGGAGATATCGCGGTTCGGTGGTATCTGGGTTATTACTTTAACATTGCATACTTTAACTATTAAAGCATAATAATTAACCATTTATTCATAGTACATAGCTAGAGCCCATATGCCTTATCAATAAAAATCTGTAATCTAACAGCGAAAACCTGTAATTGGCTATCAGTTTTATATTGTGTAACTTACCCTTTGATAATTGCCGTTGGTTTTCCAATAAATTAAAAATAAAATAATAAATAAATAAACTACCAGAAAATTTGAAGAAAAAAAAACGAAACTATATAGGGATAAGTTGGCGAAAGTAGAAAGCAATTTATTTTCAGTTTCACCATCTCATCCCACGAGATATTCAATATTATTTTTATAAATAATTCGTGGGATGAGTTGACGAAATAATAAATTGACTCATTTTCAGTTTAACCATCTCAACCCACGTGGGATGAGATCCGTGGGCTGAATTGGTGACTAACCCAAATAAACAAACATTGGAGAAATTTTTAGAGAACGATTTCAAATAGTACAACGTCGAGCTGCCTTCCCATACTGCTGTTGCCAACGGGGTCCACATGTATTGTGACTGTGAACTTTAACTTGTGTCATGTACCTAATATTCGTATGATATGCAATAAATGAATTATAAAAGCTACTTCTTTTTAAATAAGCTTATACAACGATATAATAATGTTCTGTTTGGTCTTTGCAACACGGTAACCCTACCAGCGATGTATATCGCTTAGATTAGAATTTCTTAATTGCCCTTTCGCCATCGCACAATGCTCTAATTGACGACTGCAGATAACCACCGTAAAGATAAACTATTTAATGGTGGAATTAATTAAACAACGCCATGTTCGATAAGGGCGAATAAATTAAGATGAGGTTCTAAGGGTAAACTGAGTAATCTCGTAAATGTAATCTAATAACAATGACAGGATCGGGATTTGAAAACTATTGTTAGAAAAGAGAAGTGACTCTTATTTTAAAATCTATCGGTGAATTCTGATGTTACAGGAATTACAATGTAGATAATAGGCTAATTACATAAAATACTCCCTTAAAACAATTGCTTAGAGAAATATATGAAACTAAATCAGTCACGAGACTGATACTTGTGCCGAAATGTCTCGACAAGATCATTCAGATAAGTTCAAGAGTGAATTCCCATAGATGAATTGAGATGTAATGATTATTATGGCATTTAAGCTCGTCTGCCGTCATCGTATGGGTAATTCAATTATAGATAATGCTTTTAAGATTAACAGTGAAGACGATCTGAAGCATTACATGAACTCGAAGAGGGATTCCAATAACCGCCTACTAATGATTATAGAGCATGTGGGAATGTGAGAATATATATTATCTGTTCTATTTGGAGTAGACGGAGCGAAAGAAGAGTACGTAGAGATCGGGATGCGTAATCTCTGCTTATCCTACAAGTGACGTATCGTGCGGAATAGCCTTGTGTCGAAGCGTATGAAAAGAAAATAGTAGGTAGGTATTATGGGATTATTTAAAAAGCGACAGAAGCAAGTTTGAACGAAAAAAGAGATAAAAACCGTCTGTCAAAAAGAGGATTATAATGTTTTCCGAGTGTAAGTATGCATGTGTGCTTGTTCCTTTATGGCCTTCTGTAGTTAAAACGGCTTGGCGGATTTTGGTGCATGAGTTATCGTTAGACGAATAGGATAACCATTTGTTTTGTTTTTGTAATTTTCTACAATTTTTTTATGAAAATAAAAGAGTTAAATAAGGAGAACTAGAGGGTTTGGCTTATGTAGTTTAGTCGCGAGAGTAATATGCGACGAGTTGTCCAAAGTCCAATACCACTTCTCAAGTCAACCCCCAGAGCCATTCTAGTATTTCTCAGCGTAGGTATATTATATTGCTACCGTTTACGCCCGCAGCCCACCAGTTCATACATTAACGTCACTGCCACTTACGATAATAAGTCATTTAGCTGAACGTCTAGAAACGGTCATTAATTTTCCGGTTCGACTGGGTATTTTCAGATAATGACCGACTTGGCCTACTACACTCCTTGTTCGCCCAATTTTCGTCCAGGGATATTTCGTGTTTAGTTGTAATTAGGCCATTGGTAATTTCTGGAAATTGGGTAGGTCTACTGCTAATCGAACGTTTATTTATAGCGTCATAAAATGTAGGCACTTTTGCTCTTATACGAGTATCTCTGTCTGGACTCTAAACTTAGTGTAGCATGGACTCATCATCAGTCCTATAAATTGATTAAAGCGTCCATATCTCACATGAAATTATCAATCCACTGCTGCACACAGGCACAAGGCGTATCACTCAATACGATTGGGTAGGTCATTCCTCACGAGGTTTTCTTTCATCGCTTTGAGAAGAATCGGCAATATGTAAGATCTCCCGAAAACAACGAGACATCACATTTATTACCTATTTATTATTATTATTTATTTATTCAATATATAACTGACTGGTTTACAGATATCACCAAAGCACCGAGTCAGTGGACACGTATGACATAGCCAACCCAGGGGATCGAATCTGGACCTATATAATATAATTGCAGTGTCCTAACCTAACACAAGGGGCTCGTAGGCCAGTTGCGAGTACGCTTTGAAAACGATCGTACAAGTTAAGCAACGTTGGGCGAGGTCAGGACCTGGATGGGTGACCGCTAGTGACACTTTCATCTGAGCCCCTTCGTGCCTCGGAAAGCACGTTAAGCAGTTGGTCCCGGTTGTTGTCGCTTGACAGCAGTCGTTAGGCCACGTCAAAGGCCTCGGGCGGCCTGAATAGGTTTGGTCACTAAACCACACGAGGTAAGGAAGGACCCACATGGAACAATTCTCTATTACTTCATATAAACAGTGAGATTATACAATGTTCCTTTGTTTCACGCCACCGCCATTCACGCACGTGATATTTGATATTACCTGAAACAAACGGAATGAAAACAATTAGAGCGACTATAAAATAAAAAAATATATAACGGCGCAGCTGTTATCGCGGAAAAATGTTTCACTGTTATAATAAACAAACAAAATACATGCGGTATTAATTTATTTTTGAAGTCGTTAAAGTGCTGTGTGAGACCCATCCATTTCTTGGAGAAGCTTGACCATTAAACAATAGTTAACTTTCTCGTGATCGAGTATCGAATGCCAACTAATATAATAGGAATTGTTTGTGGGAGTTCACTGCACCAGCCCTCCTTAGGACTCTGAATGCCACTCAATTCTCGATGTAACTCGCACCCAGTATACATACAGATTTCAACGGGTCTTGCGTGCGATAATAACTTATGTGATGTCACGAGCGGCTCTCTCATCCTATCATGGTTAAAGCCTTACCAATATTTTAAATTGCGGGAATTGAATTAGAAATTCAATTCCCGCGCTCAATATTTGTAATGTCGCCGACGTTCGTTCGCAAACCGATCGCCGGCCGATATGAAATTGAGACGTGAACGCAATACTTTTCCACCAGACCGTGTGCGGCCGGCTATGAACGCTTTTGAACGTACCCCGATCTTATTACGGAACGTTCAGAAATTTTAACAGCGTCATTTTATTGCAACTTCGAAAATTAAAATCCATAAAGCGGCTGCCGACGACGCTTTCAAAGTTATTGCTCACAAAATTACGTTATATTTCACTGTTTGTGACGTAACATTCTTTGACGCAGTTTAACATTCTCCAAATGATCAGACAAAATTAATAGTGAGAGCAAGGAACAATGGTAATAGCATCAGATCATGTATGCTTATGAACTAACTAAACTACCCACCTATATAATTTCATTTCATTTCGGAACATACTTTCTACATATTAAATACATACCTACATAATAATTAAATACAATGTCCACATGTTGATAAATCAGATGTTTTTTTACAATAAACTGGGTACTTTACTTAAATTGGGTACACACACAAATAATATTGTCTTAAATAACAAGAAAATCGCAAATCGCAACATCATTACCTACTCTAAGTTATCTCTACAGCCCCCTTACCATGAACTCTTATAGCAGGATTACTTCAATAATACTTTATTATTTCATACAATGACGATCTTAAAGTAAGCTTATTAAGGACACATCATAGTACGAAATAACAAAGTAATATTGAAGTAATCCTGCTATAAGAGTTCATGGTAAGGGGGCTGTTCGTCAATCGACATATTTTTGTGCCTAAATCGTCTAAATGTTAATATGTCCACCTCACCAAAACACAAATATTAGTTGTGCGAGTTGCATGCACGTGCTTTAAAAGCATTCCTGATTCTAATACCCAATTTCAATTACGCTAAACCCTTGTATTATAGGAAACAAAATTCACCTCCAACGTTTCACCGCAAACTTCGAGCCAACAAAGGCACTCTGCTATTCATGCATAGAATAGATGCACATTGCAGTATGTGCGTTGTTTGCCCGGCTCCTGCACCGCTCGCCCGGTGCATACCAAACACGGCTCATACCTCGTAGTGGAGATAAATGGGCCACACAAAACACGCATACATTACACTGCTTGAATACATCTAGAGTTACATAGGAACTGGATAGCGACTTGCGATATAAATACACTTTTTTTCCGCAAAGCATAGAATATATTGTTTATTTAGTTAAAATATTTAAGAATATACATAATAAGTGACCTAAAATAATAATAAAATGACTAAAAACTAACACTAAAAACTTAAACTACTCATAAATAAAATATGTCCTCTAGGAGAGCATCGGGAGTCACGGTGCCCAGGAGGCTGGCAGCATTTCCTCTCTGTGTTGCCATCGCAATACGTACGTTGGCAGAGGTAGCTGCCAGCCCTCTGGTCGCCGGACACCTCGACCAGCCGCTTGGACAGCTCTTTAATGAGCTGTCGACCGTCCGGCCCCCACACAATTTGTGCTGTTTAATGAAATAAATAAACTGAAACTGAAGCCGAGTCGCAAACGCGATAGTATAATTATGTGTTAGCAAAAAATTCGATGTGGTAATCGAAAGTTATTGCAATGTTTGCAATGCAAACTACAGGTATAAATAAAGTGTTGAACGCATTCTACATCAGGAAATCAAAAGCACAGAAAGTATTATTCCATTACCGTTCAATATGAGTTTTGTTGCTTTAGCGGTGGAGACTACCTCTTTTTATGACATTAACTGTATATGTAGTTTTATGAAATAAAACAGAGAAAAAATAGAGATAATTCATTGAATTTTTCAGGATTCCAATTCAGGTTATTCTCTAATTCTCGGATTATTTCTTATTGCAAGTCTCTCATTTATCATACATATTTCCCAACTATAAAATCAATGTCACAATGGCTAACACTTACTGGCACAGTAGCATTTAAGCTAAAGTAGAATTGTATAGAAAATTACTGTCCAGGTGCAATTTGATCCGGTCAAATCGGCCTTTGCCTTGTTCAATCGGCCATTAGAGCCGTTTCTATTAGAAAACTGCAAGCCATTGCCGGCAGAGTAACGGTGGCTACCGTCCAAGCTCACCGTTACACCACGGCGCTTGGAACAAGTGCGAAGTCATCAGCGTTTAAGATACTGAGGCCGATATTCAGTTTTGAGCAGGAGCTTAGCTTATAACTGTCAAAATTGTAAGAAATCTGACAGTTGTAAGACCGCACTCAAAACTGTCAATGATTATCGCCCCGGGGGACAAGTCCAAGGCCTACAAAACAAGGTATTGACTGCGGAATATTCAACAGTTTCAGGTCAAGCAAATCACAATAGACAACCTTTTGTCTTCTTCAAGATATGTTTTGAAGAACTGTTACGTGACTAACTTAAAATCTAATTACTATTTATCAGTCGAAAGTCATGTCGACTGATAATGGTAATGTTCTTCAAGTGTACGTAATGTAGGTAAGTATGTAATGTATATTCCTTTGTTGCCTTCAGTAGCCTAAACAGCTTTTGTATTTCTCCACTATTTACATACCTGTATCTATCGTCTCCCCTCCACTTTCCAAATCCAGTTACCATAGAAAGAAAGAAAAAAGAAACTCTTATTTCTGGCGTTGAAGTGAAAAATGACACCTCTCCTTTTCTTGTGGTTCACACCAGGAGTCCATACGATTTCTGATACAACCGTAACGCTGGCCGCCGCCGGCGTTCGCAGTTAACTTTAACGATGCAGATTCAGACTGTAAAGATAGCGGCCACCTATTAACCTAGCTGTTAAATAACTTATTTATCTCGGTGAGGGTATTGCCAAACTACTGCGGAATGCTTTTTGAGGTTAGAATAACACGGTCAGAACTTCTGACTCAGAAGTCGGGCGTAGGATAGAAGAAAGATTAAAATGTGGAATGATCTGCCCCCAAATATTTTCTTTCATATAACTGTTATATTGGATGCTTAGAGGTTGCACCACACATTAAGAATGCAGCGTATGAAATTCTGTGAAAGATGACAAACTGAACGCCGCGCGGTTGCCGCTCCCTAGCTTTGCCGCTGACGATCCCTTGCTGCGTTCAGTCTGTCATCTTTCATAGAGTTGCATACATTGCAACGAAAGTAATAATAAACTGTTCATAAAAGCTTTAAAGCAAATTTTAATAAACAAGTGTTACTATTCATTACAGAAATACTTAGACGATGATTTGAAATAGTCCAATGTCGAGCTGCCTTCCTATATTGCTGTGCCCGACGGGGTCCACATGTATTGTGAAATGTAACTGTGTTATGTACCTAATATGTGTGTGATATGCAATAAATGAATTATGAATGCCGCTGCCTTCAGCCTTTAAGAAGCTCATCGGCGGCAGATTGGATTGCCAAATACTGAGGCACCTTATTACGTGAACCAAGTCAAATCTAGTAATTAAGTTACATAGAAGTAGTTTTACTAACACAAAATGGTCCCTTGTTGCTCCAAGAATAAACGTTTTTATTATTTAGGAAGATCGTAGAACTTTACAAGTTTGGAAGCGAAACAATAATGTTTGGTTGTTGGATTGGAAGTATCCCTAAGCGACTAAGACCAGTTACCATCACGTGACTTGTGTGTTTGTCTTTCCTCCTTTATTATACAAATAAATACAGTAGAAATATGTGTACCTATACCGCAGCCCAAATCAAGTGTCTTATTTTGTACACAAATATGATCGTCTAATTACTGTTGTGATTAACACTGAAGGAACTGATTGACCGAATCTGTTCTACATAGTGAAAATAAAGTGATATGATCTAATAATGTGATAATAACTATGCAATAATCACAGAACAGCTTAAAATGTTAGTAGGGTAGGGTAGTTTTTGTTTACAAAATAAGACACTTGATTTGAGCTTCGGTATACATACCTACTCATAGCTGGTTGTGACTTTATTGTCTCAGATGGTTATTGTTGAGTATAATACGATATAATCATTGTGTTGGTAGGTCAATGGATACAACATAAACAAAATAATCACTTCAATGTTATTTTACTGATCATCACACTTAATTGACACTATTATGAACGATAAAGACGAAGTAGGAGAAATAGGTGGTCATTATTTAGGAATTGCTGTCGATAACTTGGTAACCTTAAAAATGGTACGAGTAAGCATTAAGTTCTTTACATTTTCATTTTGTTTACAATATATTGTTATCTTTGGTAAGGTTATCCTTATCAGTGAGTTTAATTACTTCCTGAGTTAATTATTTTTTAACAGTTTTAATTTGAATCCGCTTAGCTCAAGTATGGCAATAAAACTGGCTTTAATTTGGCGGATATTCGGCGGCAAATAAAAAGGGGGGTGTATTAAGAGCACTCAAACATTTTATCTCTGTCTCCCACCAATAGGGTTGGCAATTGAATATAATCCCATTTGGTGTGCAATTTTTATTGTGTTATTTTTTGTTGCTTGGTGTTCAGTCTTCAGTTACTTTCGAGGTTCATTGTTATCGTCAGCATTTATCGTGAAACGTAATGTGAGTAAGGAATTCAATTGGTCCACGCTGTATTTCTGGTGTGGCTTTCAAGATTTTATCAACAATTTTGGCAATGTCATCGACAGTGCTTACCTAGTCACCCAGTCCAATCCATAAACCGCTGTAGTTGCTGCAAACTGCACATTTTGTTTATTTATTAAATACATTACTGACTGGTTTAACAGGTTTGTTCAATTGATAACGTCTAAAGACAAGACATCACCTCTCGTGCGTGGCTGTCTTTCTTTCAACCAAATTGGCTACTTTAGACTGCTATTTTAATCTACTGTGGGGTTGTGTCACGCAGCACTTTAGATTAACACGGTGCGTAATGAAAGCACAAGTGAATTAGGTACTTATAAAATGATTGTAGGTGACATCCCTGGCTGTGACGCCCGTCCGTCGTCGGTACAGTTGATTAAATAAATTAATTGTTTATCGTCGCGCAGGCCACGTGACGCGAATATTTTAGTCTTCATGACAAGCGCCTAAGTATTTACTTGGGAAATTTATTGGAAAGATTAGGGGACATTAATAATATTCCATACATACATCATCTCACGCAGTTCACATAATAGGGGTAGGAGAGATGGATCTGGTTTCAGTCTGTTTCGATCGTGTCGCAATCACCTTCGATTCGTCAACATTTAATCAATGAACAATATTTCCACAGAAATTAATATTAACACAAACAAGTTAAAGATAATTTCAAAACATATCATTATCACTAACCAAACATCTAAATACTTCAAAAAATGCAGACTACGAACGAACTGAGAGCCTTTTGAAAGTACTTTTTAAAAAGAAAGGAGTTTTCCTAAAATAAAAGAACTTTTTCCAACATCGTCTTTTGGCTGTACATTTACTCCAACAAGGGGAGACACAATAACCAGAGCTGTTGCTTAGTGGCCAACGTGTTTTTAGACTATTCAGCGTTTCTAGCTGCTATCGGCAGGAATGTAGGCAGTAGGACGTAGTCATAATTTGTATCACTTACAGCAGTAGTATTACAAATATTTTTTTAGAATTTATAACAATAGATTAAGATAGGTTTCTCTTTTCGAAAAGAAGAGGACTAAAATCTTGTATTGTTGTAAATTACTTGGATACTCTAGATATAAGATTATTCGTAGCAATAATTTGTATTGTATCTATCTCGTAATTCCTTACCTACGAATAATGTTAAATCATCGTTCGGTTAGTTTTGTTTTTATAACAATACTTTCTACCAACTTTATAAAATGTATAATCAATTATTTCACCAACCCATCTTTAACAGTCTTTCACGATATTACCTGAAGGGCTTACAGCGGTTCTAGCGCCTAATTCAGAGGTGCTAGAATCGCTGAAAAACCTTGAATCATTGTCTCCAGCCTCAGCGGGTTCCCCTCATTTTTATGTGGCCGTAATTCCCGTCCCTTTGCCAACTGAACAGACTGGCTTTATTCACGTATTTGCCTCAAGCCCTTATTGTGCTTTTTTTCATATCTTTGTTATTGCGTTCCGTTGTTCATATTCATCGTTGCGTTACTTTTTAGCCGCTTTCCGGAGTAAAATTGAGGAGTTGCGGCAAAGGGGCGGAGTGTACTGCAGTAGCATTGTTTTCTATGTCTCGTATATAATTTAAACTGTCTGTTGTTTCACTTAATTGTCAATTTTATGTGTTCGTAATCTAAATATTAGCTTGCTCCAGTTACAAATTCAATGTCACGATTACGTCACTTTTACGAGTACTGTTACTTATTGGTATATTTCTGTCTAGAATATTACCGATATTTAATTGCGTTGGTATAAGGATTCCTTCAATTAATTGAAATTTGTAGGTAATTTCGTATTTTCCAGATCGTTTTGTACTAAAACTGTCGGTAAATTACTTCGCATACCTAATTCCAGTTAGCTCCTTCCAAGATAATTAGAACATCGTAATTAACTAAATCGTAATTTTAGTGCTCAGAGAATCTTTTCAAAACGCGGAGGCCCGGCACGTTTGTAGGAATTCCAATTTACTCCAGGGAGATTTTACGAGTGAAATCACTTCTATTCTGCATTAGGAGGTAATAATTTTTTCAGCGTGTTCCATATCCAATTTAGCGGTAAAGTAAAGGGCGGGCTTCCTTTTGTTCCTTATACATTATTCAGGTTGTTGTGGGAGAATAATGTCTGCTCGTCTTGTTTGTGGCTTTCTTGCAAAATCGTTGGTTACATTAAATTTAGCTGGAATTCAAACATACAAAATGTTGGTAAACACATCGTTTATAGTCTGTTATAAATAGAGTAGCATTAAATTGCTATTTACACGCGGCTTTTCTTGTGTTGCAGAGCTCATGGTTTCTTCAATGATTGAAACAGGATTCAAAGATGTTTTTGCATTAGGAGTCTTCGACTGTTACGACTTTACCTTTCTTTCAACTGTTGCATTTAGCTCTTGATTGACATAAAACAATGATTTTGCATTACTTGGTCCGATCTCTGTAATTAATCGCATCAAAATCTTATTTATAACTTCTCTTCAATTAGGTTTATTAGCAATATTTGCGCACCCACTTTTTGTAACCCGTATACAAATGAGGGTACTGACAATCCGACGTCCTGGCTTAAGATTAATTATGCATGTACATGTATTGGGCGTGAGGTCGGTCCGGGAGCGGTACTGTGCGCTGCTGAAAACGCGCAGTATCCTGATCAATGCTTGCTCGGCGACTGTAAAGCCTTTGGAATTTATTGATTAAATATTGTCATTGTTATTTTTAACATCTTAAAGGAGTCTTTAGCATACAGTGGGATAGCAAAAAGATATAAAGCTGTTGCGCGCGGACACCGGAGCCCAACTCACTTCCGGCTAATATTCCGGGTATTCTAATCATACGGACTATTCGCAATTCCAGATGTTTTCCTACTTGCTCTTTTTTCTACTTTTGCTTTTATGTCGTACAGATGAGTTGACTCTTTGCTGACTGTGCGTTACTAGATACTTTTATTTCTAATACTGAATTATCTTTCGGCTATCTGAGTACCGCTTTCATGTCATCCGACCGAACTTTCAGCGAGGTCATTCTGATAGAGACCCGCTGGATCTCGAATGAACGAAATGGCATTACCGATATTATTTGTTGCGGGGTATGATTTTTAATAAGAGATGAATCAAAAGTGGCAGGAAATGAAAGTAAATTTAGTTCGTTTAAACCTGATGTCTGGTGATAACAATTACAAGGTTTCTGCAGTCACTGAAGAAACTAAGAAGAAATAAAGGATAGGTAGTTCCACGATATTTTCATTTGACAACTCCAACGAATGTATTAACACTTTATTGTATACACACTGGATATTGTAACATAGATAAGAAAAGACTTATACAAAGGCCGTAACTTATCTCTATCAGAGATTTCTTCCAGCAAATCCCATGAAGCGACAATTTGAGATGAAAGGTAGACACAGTATCTTTTCAAATGATACTCAAATAGTTATATGCAGCTAGTAAGACTAGATGTGGTCGTTTAATTACTACATCCTTCTAAGTATTAAGAACCCTGCGACAAATTTCAGTCACGGCGGGCCTAGGCGACCCAGGGGAAGCCATAGCGATTAATTCTTTAATTAACCCTGCAGCCGTGCGCGAATTAGAAGAAATGGCGACAAGATAACTCTGCCGCCGTCATTTGTCTCTATTTCAGGACAGGACTACGGAGCTACGGAGTAAAAGGAATTCAGTGTTGTTGTTTAGCTTAGTTGAGACTAAGCTGGACAGCGCATTTCGTTCGAGATTTTCGAATTTCGATCATTCTGGACAGAGCGAAGATTTCGTTCGAGATTTTCGAATTTCTATTATTCTTAGCTCTTGTTGTGGACGTTTATCTGTTTATACAGATGTTACGTTAGCCAAAGATAATTTTTTTTTGTTTACTTGCTTTATTATATGGATAGTCAATATGGGATATTAAGTATGTGGAATAAGCACACTATCATTTTAACTAAGGAAATAAACTGAGATCGGAATTTTAAGAGCAGAACAATCGAAGAATGGAAATCATTATCAAGATGCCTTTTAAAACAGGACTTGGGGTTATCCATATTCCTTATACCTATTAATATTCCGTTTTTGAAATTGTTATATTTACTTCCAAAATTATTAGCCTAGATGGGCTTTGGATGTTTAAAAACCTATACTTTACGTTATTTATACGTTGACCGATGATGTTTCATTTTAGCGTTGAGTGCAATCAATGAATTTAAATTAGAAATTCCTTTAGTATTTCATTACCAGAGTCATCCATTTTCTTGCAGCTAATTAAATCACCAAATTATATTTGCATTACCCCAATTAGGTTTATCATAAATACGCGAGTTCCGATATTATTATAACAGCATAAACCAATACTGGCGAAACATTTAATTAACATGCAACATTATACTCCGGTGGGGCTGTTTTACAGAATTATAATTAATGGCAAGGGTTGAAGGGAGCCCATCAAAGGGATGAAGGGTGCCCTATTAACTGACGTATTAGGAAAACGTGTTCCGTATTTTGGGTATACAACGTCTGTTAAATTAAAGGTAATAAATAATGGTGCGTATATTATATACACCTGGATACATATTTTAATCCCGTATTTCTAGAAAGTACTTTTAAGTTTATGATAAAAGCAACAAAACAAAGAAAAATAGCATCTAGAGAGCTTCCGATGAGTTCTGCAATGCCTTACCCAAACGGCCACTCATCGGCAATGAATCCACAAATCCCCCGGCTTGTTGACCGTAAATCCAATAAACGATAGAAATTCATGGATGTGTGTATCGCCGGTTCCACATGAGTTATGTTACATTACCTATATAAGTTTGGATTGTTAACAATAAGAATTATGTAGGTAATTATATAGTTATTTAAAAATGTAATTGTTATTTCTTTAAAAGATGTGCTGCTGAAACTTTTTTTGCCAATTTTTCTCCTCAGCCCTTTCCTTTCCCTTGCAAAGTGGTATAAATGTAAATTCAAAAAAATGTTGACGTGCAAAAATATACCAACTGTATTTTTACATCCAATAAAAAGACATGATTCTGACCCTTCTAGAAACAATGAACTGTACAGCACTTCCAGAAATATCAGTAAACGCGTGTACACATGTTAGCATTGCTTAAACTAATGAGGTTCTTAGGCTCCCTCCCCCCTGACAATGTCCCCGTTCCGGCGTGAGCATACCCTAATTTATACAACGCGCGCTCCAGTAATATAATCTGTGCCGCGTGCATCAACCATAAATCACTAACGTACACAGCTTTGGATTGTATGTGCTTCGTTTGCACAATTTTTTGTAGAATGTTTCTATAAAATATCATCAAAATTAAAGTATGATCTCAGACATCTTTATTTTCACTGGCGTAAGTACCCATATTTTGGTTATCAACTTTACCGGTGTGAAGTTAGCGGCCAAAAGTAGCGGCGGATTATAACCCGACCAAATTGAGAAGGCTTGCGCATACTTTCGCAATTGCCGACGATTTAGGTCCTATACGGGCTGGGTATGAAAGTAAAGAGGGGGAGGGGGGATAATAAGGGTGAAACAACGCAATTAAAAAGGAAATTCAAGAATAACAGCAGTTGTGAACTTGGCGGCAAAAATCAGCGGCCGAAAATCTTACTTTAGGGTTATTTCTAAACGCTCCATACAAAGTTCACGAAACTTTTACCGAGCATAGAACTGTCCCCAATGCTGAGGTGTTATGCAGTGAAAGTGACTTGAGCGGACGGATAAGACCCGAAATATTTTTTTCCAATTTATAGCATAAGAAAATCGGCCGCCAAGTTTATTTCTAAATGCAGCATTCAAAATTCACGAAACTTTTACCGAGCATAGAACTGTCCCCAATGCTGAGGTATTATGCAGTGAAAGTGACTTGAGCGGACGGATAAGACCCGAAATATTTTTTTCCAATTTATAGCAGAAGAAAATCGGCCGCCAAGTTTATTTCTAAACGCAGCATTCAAAGTTCACGAAACTTTTACCGAGCATAGAACTGCCCCCAATGCTGAGGTGTTATGCAGTGAAAGTGACTTGAGCGGACGGATAAGACCAGAAATATTTTTTTCCAATTTATAGCAGAAGAAAATCGGCCGCCAAGTTTATTTCTAAACGCAGCATTCAAAGTTCACGAAACTTTTACCGAGCATAGAACTGTCCCCAATGCTGAGGTGTTATGCAGTGAAAGTGACTTGAGCGGACGGATAAGACCCGAAATATTTTTTTTTTCAATTTATAGCAGAAGAAAATCGGCCGCCAAGTTTATTTCTAAACGCTGTATACAAAGTTCACGAAACTTTTACCGAGCATAGAACTGTCCCCAATGCTGAGGTGTTATGCAGTGAAAAAGACTTGAGCGGACGGATAAGACCCGAAATATTTTTTTCCAATTTATAGCAGAAGAAAACCTGCCGCCAAGTTTATTTCTAAAGGCTGCATTCAAAGTTCACGAAACTTTTACCGAGCATAGAACTGTCCCCAATGCTGAGATGTTATGCAGTGAAAGTGACTTGAGCGGACGGATAAGACCCGAAATATTTTTTCACAATTTACAGCATAAGAAAATCGGCCGCCAAGTTTATTTCTAAACGCAGCATTCAAAGTTCACGAAACTTATACCGAGCATAGAACTGTCCCCAATGCTGAGGTGTTATGCAGTGAAAGTGACTTGAGCGGACGGATAAGACCCGAAATATTTTTTTCCAATTTATAGCATAAGAAAATCGGCCGCCAAGTTTATTTCTAAACGCAGCATTCAAAATTCACGACACTTTTACCGAGCATAGAACTGTCCCCAATACTGAGGTGTTATGCAGTGAAAGTGACTTGAGCGGACGGATAAGACCCGAAATATTTTTTTCAATTTATAGCATAAGAAAATCGGCCGCCAAGTTTATTTCTAAACGCAGCATTCAAAGTTCACGAAACTTTTACCGAACATAGAACTGTCCCCAATGCTGAGGTGTTATGCAGTGAAAGTGACTTGAGCGGACGGATAAGACCCGAAATATTTTTTTCCAATTTATAGCATAAGAAAATCGGCCGCCAAGTTTAATTCTAAACGCAACATTCAAAATTCACGAAACTTTTACCGATCATAGAACTGTCCCCAATGCTGAGGTGTTATGCAGTGAAAGTGACTTGAGCGGACGGATAAGACCCTTTTTTTTTTTTTTTTTTTTTAACCCAGGTAAAACATGCAAATCATGTGGCACCACGCCCGGGGGAGCGTGTTGGTTATGTCGGGATCACCGCCCTGAAGGGGCAGCATACCGACTAAACATCCTGGGGTGTTCCACCTCGTGCCATTCATGCCGAGCCACGGGAAACTGTGATACAACCGCGACCCGACTGGCGCCCGAGCACTCCCCTATTGTGGGCTGTACTAGCCCACAATGTATAATCCATTCATCCCTCACCTTCCTCGTCCCCGTCTGAGCCTCGAGCCACTCGGGCGCCGTGCGGTGCGCGCACTGCGTCCGTGGGCCTGGGCCCTTACTTAGGCGGCGGCACCTCGTACACTCCGGTACGCTTGGCGCCGCCTCGTACCACCCCATGGCGCGGATTTCTTTCTTACCAACCTTTCTCTCAGCCATTCATACATCTTCTGCGTACATCGTCACCGCGCCCGACACGGGCCCCGCGGCGCGCGCGCCACTGACAGACCCGGCCGCATACAACCGTTCACTCATACCTCTCATGCTGTCGTCGCCGTGCGGGAACACGTGACACGACGACGACCCTCCCCACGGGTCCGTGACTTCACCCCGAATCACGGGCCCGAGGACTGCTTACCTAGGGAGGCAGGCGACGATCCTGTGCCGCCCTGCGGCCCGCCCCCGGCCTTCTCCTCCTCCTTCCGGGGCGCGCTGCGGGGTCGCGCTCGCGCTGTCGCTCCGCCTCCTCCTTGGCGGACATGACTCGCTCCGCAAACTCGGATACAGCGCGCCAGGCTCTCTCGCTAGTCACCATAGCGCGCACGACCGTGGGCAGAGTCAAGTCCGCCCCGACCACCGAAACAAGCGTCGCTCTCTCAGCGTTCCAGCCCGGGCACTCCGCCACCGTATGCTCAACCGTGTCCTCGACACACGCGCAGTGATGACACTGAGGAGTGGACTCCGCCCCCGCCACCCGCCACAAGTATCTCCCGAAGCATCCGTGCCCCGAGAGGACCTGCGTCAGGTGGAAGGAGAGGGCCCCGTGCCTCCGCGTCACCCACTGCTCCAACACTGGCCTCACTGCCTCGACGGTGGCGTGGCCCGCCGTGGGCTCCTCCAGCGCTCGCTTCCATCGGTGAAGGAGGCGCCTGCGTGCCTCGTTGCGCCACTGCAACATGCCCTCCCTAGGTAAGGGCTCACCTCCGGTCCGGCTGGCAACGACGCGCTGGTACACCGCGGCCAGCACCTCCACGTCCAGCTCCCACGGCAGGCAGCCGGCCAGCACGCACGCCGCCTCGAACGAGACGGTGCGATAGCCGCGCACTAGCCGGACGCACATGGCCCGCTGCGGTCGCCGTAGCAGCGCCTTGTTCACGCGACCCAACGCGCCCTCCCACACGGGCGCCCCGTACAGCGCCATCGACCGGACCACCGTCACGTAAAGGCGGCGACAGGTCGCATTCGGACCGCCGACGTTGGGCAGCAGGCGGCCGAGGGCGCCGCACGTCGCCATCAGACGCGGCACTAGTCGCCGAAAGTGCTCGCGGAACGTCAGCCTCGAGTCGAGGACCACGCCAAGGTAGCGCATGGCCGGACCCACCGCGATCTCCACCCCGGCTACCACGACGCGAGCCCCAGCCGGTGGCTGCCTCCGCCGCCCGTGGAAGCAAATGGCCTCGCTCTTCTGCAGCGCCACCTCCAGGCCTAGTCGCCGAATGCGCCCCACCACCGCCTCCACGCCGGCCGCCACTCGCGCGGCAGCGTCGGCGTAGTCAGCACCTCTGGCGGTAACCAGTGTGTCGTCCGCGTAGCACGTCAAGCTGACGCCCTCCGGCACCGCGCCCCGCAGCACCCAGTCGTAGCCGACGTTCCACAGGGTGGGCCCGAGGACCGAGCCCTGTGGGACGCCGCGCGACATGGGGCTTGCCGCCCATGCTTCGCGCGCCGGGTACCGGACTTCTCTCCCGGAGAGATAGGCCCCAACGATCCGGCGCAGGTAGACTGGAACGGCGTGGTAGTTGAGTGCCTCCTCAATGCACGGCCAAGGGAGAGAGTTAAAGGCGTTCGCTATATCTAGCGAGACAGCCAGCAACACCCCCCTCGCTTCCGTAGCCTCCTCAGCCATCCGCTTCACCTGACAAATCGCATCGACGGTGGAGCGACAGTGGCGAAACCCGAACTGTGCGTCGGCGAGGTCTGGGCCCACACCCTCCAGATGTCTCGCGAGGCGATTCACCAGGACGCGTTCGAAGAGCTTGCCTACCTCGTCCAGCAGTACGAGCGGCCGGTAGGCGGACGGAGAGTCCGGCGGTCGGCCGACTTTTCGCAGCAGCACCAGCTTGCCCACTTTCCACTGCGGCGGGAAGTGGCCTCGCTCGAGGCATGCGGTGAGCAGTGACCTGTATCGCCCTGCGAGAGGCCCGAGAGCGACGACCACCGCACGTCCTGGGACTCCGTCCAAGCCCGGCGCCTTCTTCCGGCCGCGCAAACGACGCACCGCCATCTCCAACTCCGCCTCGGACACCTCCGGGATCACCCCGTCGTCCCCTCCAACCACCGCTGCAGCCATCACCGGCGCGGGCCGGCCGTCCGCGGCCGGGAACAGTCCGGACACGACGCGCTCCACCACCTCCGGCCGCATGCTCTGCGTCACCGGTGGCGCCCAGGGCCGCAGTTTGTCCCGAACCATACGGTACGGGCGGCCCCACGGGTCTGCGTTCAGTGACGCCAGCAGCTCCTCGAACGCGGCCGTCTTGGCTGCCGCGATGGCAGAGGAGAGGGCCGCGACGCACTCCCTGTACCTGTCGTACAGGCGGTCCTCCTCCTGTAAGTCCCTGCGGCGCCGGCGACGACTGCGGGTGTACGCGCGCCTCGCAGGCACACAGGCGGCCCGCAGCCCGGCTATCTCTGCCGACCACCAGTAGGCGCTGCGCCGGGGCGCCTGCGGCCCGCAGCGAGGCATCGAGGCGTCGCATGACCGCGTCAGCGCCCCGCGCAGCCACTCCGTCTCCGCCACGACGTCCACTCCGCTGGCGACGGGCCCGGGCGCCCAGGCCTCCACCTCCGCGGCCTCCGACATCAGGTCGCGGTCGAACCGCCCGAGAGCCCAGCGAGGAGGGTCACCAGGAAGGGTCCGCCACGGATCGACCGTGACCGTGGAGAGAGCGGAGACGTCGAACCTTATGTAGCGATGGTCCGACAGCGTCTCCACTCCCTCGAGCACCCGCCAGCCCGCAACGCGATCCGCGAGCGCCGGCGTCGCGAACGTAACGTCCACGACGGAACCGCCGTTGCGCCGCACACACGTGTGTACTCCCCCCCGGTTGAGCACTGCGAGTCCCGCCCCGACGGCCCAATTCGCCGCCTCCCTGCCTCGTGCGTTCGTTACCGGGGAGCCCCACATCGGCGACTTGGCGTTGAGATCGCCGGCGACCAGCACATGGCGCGGCCGGCGCCGGACGACCAGCCTCTCCAGCTCTCGCAGGTAACTCTCGAACCGGACGAGCGGTTCATTCGGTGAAAAGTACCCCGCGACGAGAAGGGTCCCCTCGACATCTCCGGCGACCCACCCGCGCCCCCTCTCCACGCGCTCCAGCGGCGGCGCGCCGGCGCTCGTCCTCGTGATGATGGCGACGAGCCCTTCCTCGTCGCCCGCCCATCCGGCGTCCGGCGGCACCCGGTACGGCTCCGCGACGATCGCCACGTGAACTCCCCACTGCGCGAGGGTCTGCATCAGCAGGTCCTGAGCCCTCGCGCAGTGGTTGAGGTTCCCCTGCAGAAACCGGCTCGTACCCATCTATCGGTCGGTGTCCATGTGCTCCGCCTCGTTCCGCGCCCCTGCACCGGAGGGCGACGGGCGCTCGGGCTGCGACGCGACCCTAGAGCCGGCGCTCGCCACTGGCGCTCCCCTCCGTGCAGGCGCGGGGCACGATTTGGTGCCGCTCCTGTGCTGCGCGGGTCTGCCCGCCGCCGCGCACAAGGTGCAGCGCGGCGTGGCGTGGCAGACCGCCTTGTGGCCGGGCTCACCACAGCGATAGCACTTGTCACTGCGGTCCTCCGTGGACGGGCAGAGCGCGCGCACGTGCCCGGGCTCCAGACACCTGAAGCACCGGAGCGGGCGCGCCTCCAGCAGCGCGACGCGCGCCGAGCCCCAGCCGACGGCAAGACGACCGGCCGCCAGCACCTTCTTGGCGGCGGGCACCGGGCACCGCACCCACGCTGCACACGCGCCGGTCGCGCCGCTGCGGACCTCGCCGCCGGAGACGGCCGCCGCGTCGCACGCGCCCGCGCGCGCCACCGCCGCAATCACCTCCGCCGCAGTCACAGATTCGTCAAGGTCGGACACTCGCAGCTCCACTAGTCTGACCGGCCGCGCCACGTGCGCCACCTGCCCGACCGCCTCCTGCATCCGCTGCGCCAGCGTATCCGCCCTGGCCCCGGCCTCGTCGCTCGCGCCCGCCACCTCGAGCACGCGGGCCCCGGTCACCGCGCGCCTGAAGCGCAGGCTTTCGATCCCTAGCGATGCGAGATCGATCTTCGACCTCGCGACGGCGAGAACCTTCGCGTACGTCATGCCATCCTCCACCGCCTCGGGCCGCAGCGTGACGGTCACTGCGGCGGAGCGCGGCGAGCGAAGCGCGCGGGCAGCCGTTCGGTTCGGCGGTGAAGCTGTCGGCCTCTGCGCGACCGCGCGCGGGCCCACCGTCGTCCACCCGTCCCCGGCGGAGGCGGGAGACGCGCCGGCAAGCTCCGCGTCGGGCTCATGGCGAGTCGCCATATTTCCGCGCCGACCTCCGCGGCGCCGGCGGCGCCGAACGGACGTCTCGGGGGCGAGCGGGGCAGCAGGCGGCGCCTCTGCGACAGACACTTCATCCACCACCTCGATCTCCTCCTCCTCCATGGGCACCGCCAACGCCACGGGGGCGGGCGTCGGCGCGTGGACAGCAACAGCGCGCGCAGGCGCCACGGCATTACGCGCGGGCGCCGCAGAAGCCGCGGCGCGCGCGGTAACCTCAGGACGCGAGCGGTCCGCGGCTCGCACAGGGGCCGCACCATTCCGCGCAGGCACCGTGGCGCGCGCGGGAACCGCAGCACCTCGCGCGGGGGCCGCCGCGCGCGCCGTCGCCGCGGTAACCCGGGCGGGCGCCGCGCCGGTCCGCGCAGACACAGGACCGCGCACAGCCAGTGCCGGCCGAGGCGCAGCGTTGGCGGCTACGGCCGCATATAAAGCAGCCGGCCGCGCGAGCGCCGACGCCGACCCCCGCACGGGGACGGGCAGGCGGCCGCGCGACGGCGCCGCGCGCCCGTCCGCAGCAAGCGGTGGCCGCAGGCGCGGCTCCGGCGGCAGTCGCGTCTCCAGGGACTCGAACCGGGCGTTCACCATGGCGCCCACCTGGACCATGATGTTCCGGCGGAGTCCCTCCTCGTCCACGTCCCGTCGCGCCCTCGAGAGCTCCTCCCGCAGCTGGTCCAGGTCGCGGCGCAGCCCTTCCACCTCGGCACGGAGTCGAGAGTTCTCCGCTCGAATGAGGCAGGACTCCTCCGCGACCGTGACCTCACCCGCACCCGCAGCCCGCGGAGGCGGCATCGCCTGCCTCGACGCGAGCCGCCTGTCTTGCGGCCGCTGCTGCCCGCGCTCTTCATCTCCGTTGGGCGCGGCGCGGTCGCGGCGCGCAGCCGTCCGGCCGCGCGCGCGCGAGGCGCCGGCGCGCGTGGTCACACGCGACGCCTTCTCCATCGGCACATCCGACGCCTCGGTGTCGTAGTCCGTGGACTGCGAGCGGGCGCCGGACGCGCTCACACTGCGGCGCCGCTTTGACCGCGAGCGCCAAAAGCGGCCTCCCTCGCCGGGCGTTAGCGACGGCGCTTGCGCGTCCTCCGTACAAACTTGCGAGTCCGCAGCGTCGACCGGTGGCTGCGACGAGGCCATCGCGGGCCTTAACCAGTCGCACCCTCACCGGTAAACACAGCGGCACACTCTCAAACAAACAAACAAAAACAACAAAAGAAAAAGAAAACACGCACCGCTCTGTATCAGATTTTGAGGTTATAAACCACAAAATCCACCGCAAAGGCGGCTAAAACGCCGAATTATCTGAGATTTTAGTCTCAGACACTCCCGCAGTCCTGAAAAGAACTCACTCACTCCTACACCACTACAAAACTCCAAGAAAAACAAATATTTAATTTTCCCTCCCACAGAAACACGTCCGTCGCGTACGGCGTCAGTGTTGCCATCATCTGAGCCGGACGGATAAGACCCGAAATATTTTTTTCCAATTTATAGCATAAGAAAATCGGCCGCCAAGTTTATTTCTAAACGCAGCATTCAAAGTTCACGAAACTTTTACCGAGCATAGAACTGTCCCCAATGCTGAGGTGTTATGCAGTGAAAGTGACTTGAGCGGACGGATAAGACCCGAAATATTTTTTTCCAATTTATAGCATAAGAAAATCGGCCGCCAAGTTTATTTCTAAACGCAGCATTCAAAATTCACGAAACTTTTACCGAGCATAGAACTGTCCCCAATGCTGAGGTGTTATGCAGTGAAAGTGACTTGAGCGGACGGATAAGACCCGAAATATTTTTTTCCAATTTATAGCAGAAGAAAATCGGCCGCCAAGTTTATTTCTAAACGCAGCATTCAAAGTTCACGAAACTTTTACCGAGCATAGAACTGCCCCCAATGCTGAGGTGTTATGCAGTGAAAGTGACTTGAGCGGACGGATAAGACCCGAAATATTTTTTTCCAATTTACAGCAGAAGAAAATCGGCCGCCAAGTTTATTTCTAAACGCAGCACTCAAAGTTCACGAAACTTTTACTGAGCATAGAACTGCCCCCAATGCTGAGGTGTTATGCAGTGAAAGTGACTTGAGCGGACGGATAAGATCCGAAATATTTTTTTCCAATTTATAGCAGAAGAAAATCGGCCGCCAAGTTTATTTCTAAACGCAGCATTCAAAGTTCACGAAACTTTTACCGAGCATAGAACTGTCCCCAATGCTGAGGTGTTATGCAGTGAAAGTGACTTGAGCGGACGGATAAGACCCGAAATATTTTTTTCCAATTTATAGCAGAAGAAAATCGGCCGCCAAGTTTATTTCTAAACGCAGCATTCAAAGTTCACGAAACTTTTACCGAGCATAGAACTGCCCCCAATGCTGAGGTGTTATGCAGTGAAAGTGACTTGAGCGGACGGATAAGACCCGAAATATTTTTTTCCAATTTACAGCAGAAGAAAATCGGCCGCCAAGTTTATTTCTAAACGCAGCACTCAAAGTTCACGAAACTTTTACTGAGCATAGAACTGCCCCCAATGCTGAGGTGTTATGCAGTGAAAGTGACTTGAGCGGACGGATAAGACCCGAAATATCAATAATTACATATCTGGATGGGTTTCGATCCCTAGTGGTGTCCCACAAGGTTCTTTATTGGGGCCATTGCTGTTTGCAGTCTTTGTGAACGATATCGATCAGTGTTTCCAGACATCTCGTTTACTGTGTTTTGCTGATGACATGAAAATTTTTGCCCCAATATCATCAATAGTAGACGCTGAGGCCTTGCAGTCAGACTTGGCACGTCTTGAAAATTATTGTCGCATGAATCAGCTTGATCTCAATCCCTCCAAATGTAATATTATGACTTTTAGTCGCAAAATAAATTTATTGTCATTTAATTACTATCTCAAGGGGGAAAAACTGCAAAGAGAGAGCGTCGTTCGAGATCTCGGTGTCCATCATGACTCTAAGCTTATATTTGATACCCACATAGATAAAATCACAGCTAGGGCTTATAAAGCCCTTGGATTTGTGATGCGGAGCTCGAGAGACTTCACTCAAATCAAGACAATTAAAATACTGTACTGTAGCTTTGTACGCAGCATTCTCGAGTACGCGTCGCAGATCTGGAACCCTGGTTACAATGTGTACATAAAACGTATCGAAAGTATACAAAAAAAGTTCATAAGATACTTGTGTTTCCGTACTAGTGACATATATGACTCTTCTTGTTATAATAACCTTTGTAAGAAGCATCACTTACTACCCCTAGACAAACGTCGTGAAATCTCAGACATAACGTTTTTATTAAAAATTGCCTCAAATTCTATTGATTGCTCAGAGCTGCTGTCTAGGATACATCTTAGAGTCCCGCCTAGGACCTTTAGACACAACCCTGTTCTCTCTACTCCACTAGCCTCAACCAGGTACAGGAGGAACTCCTTCCTACTGCGAGCGGGTGAGAGCTTCAATCATTTGTCTGCAGACCTGGATCTGGATCTATTTAATACCGGTTGTGGCAAGGCAAAGCGACTTATAAGTAGTCGGTTTTTTGACGATTAAACCGTTTAGTTGCGATTAACCGTTCTGTTATATTTGTGGTGTCTTGACTGTGCTGTTTTATGTTATCAATTATATTAGTTTTAAGATGATGTACTTTTAGTGTCTCAAATACGTATACCGCATCTAATAGTGGAGACCTATTATTGGCTTTCTATTATTATTTTCATGACTATTTATTTATATAGCTGTTGGTCTTCCCAAAATTGTAAAATAAATAAATAAATATTTTTTCACAATTTATAGCAGAAGAAAATCGGCCGCCAAGTTTATTTCTAAACGCAGCATTCAAAGTTCACGAAACTTTTACCGAGCATAGAACTGTCCCCAATGCTGAGGTGTGATGCAGTGAAAGTGACTTGAGCGGACGGATAAGACCCGAAATATTTTTTTCCAATTTATAGCAGAAGAAAATCGGCCGCCAAGTTTATTTCTAAACGCAGCATTCAAAGTTCACGAAACTTTTACCGAGCATAGAACTGTCCCCAATGCTGAGGTGTTATGCAGTGAAAGTGACTTGAGCGGACGGATAAGACCCGAAATATTTTTTCACAATTTACAGCATAAGAAAATCGGCCGCCAAGTTTATTTCTAAACGCAGCATTCAAAGTTCACGAAACATTTACCGAGCATAGAACTGTCCCCAATGCTGAGGTGTTATGCAGTGAAAGTGACTTGAGCGGACGGATAAGACCCGAAATATTTTTTTCCAATTTATAGCAAAAGAAAATCGGCCGCCAAGTTTATTTCTAAACGCAGCATTCAAAGTTCACGAAACTTTTACCGAGCATAGAACTGTCCCCAATGCTGAGGTGTTATGCAGTGAAAGTGACTTGAGCGGACGGATAAGACCCGAAATATTTTTTCACAATTTACAGCATAAGAAAATCGGCCGCCAAGTTTATTTCTAAACACAGCATTCAAAGTTCACGAAACATTTACCGAGCATAGAACTGTCCCCAATGCTGAGGTGTTATGCAGTGAAAGTGACTTGAGCGGACGGATAAGACCCGAAATATTTTTTTCCAATTTATAGCAGAAGAAAATCGGCCGCCAAGTTTATTTGTAAACGGAGCATTCAAAGTTCACGAAACTTTTACCGAGCATAGAACTGTCCCCAATGCTGAGGTGTTATGCAGTGAAAGTGACTTGAGCAGACGCATAAGACCCGAAATATTTTTTTCCAATTTATAGCAGAAGAAATTCGGCCGCCAAGTTTATTTCTAAACGCAGCATTCAAAGTTCACGAAACTTTTACCGAGCATAGAAATGTACCCAATGCTGAGGTGTTATGCAGTGAAAGTGACTTGAGCGGACGGATAAGACCCGAAATTTTTTTTCAATGTATAGCAGAAGAAAATCGGCCGCCAAGTTTATTTCTGAACGCCGCATTCAAAGTTCACGAAACTTTTACCGAGCATAGAACTGTCCCCAATGCTGAGGTGTTATGCAGTGAAAGTGACTTGAGCGGACGGATAAGACCCGAAATATTTTTTCCAATTTATAGCAGAAGAAAATCGGCCGCCAAGTTTATTTCTGAACGCCGCATTCAAAGTTCACGAAACTTTTACCGAGCATAGAACTGCCCCCAATGCTGAGGTGTTATGCAGTGAAAGTGACTTGAGCGGACGGATAAGACCCGAAATATTTTTTTCCAATTTATAGCAGAAGAAAATCGGCCGCCAAGTTTATTTCTAAACGCTGTATACAAAGTTCACGAAACTTTTACCGAGCATAGAACTGTCCCCAATGCTGAGGTGTTATGCAGTGAAAGTGACTTGAGCGGACGGATAAGACCCGAAATATTTTTTCCCAATTTATAGCAGAAGAAAATCGGCCGCCAAGTTTATTTCTAAACGCTGCATTCAAAGTTCACGAAACTTTTACCGAGCATAGAACTGTCCCCAATGCTGAGGTGTTATGCAGTGAAAGTGACTTGAGCGGACGGATAAGACCCGAAATATTTTTTTCCAATTTATAGCAGAAGAAAATCAGCCGCCAAGTTTATTTCTAAACGCAGCATTCAAAGTTCACGAAACTTTTACCGAGCATAGAACTGTCCCCAATGCTGAGGTGTTATGCAGTGAAAGTGACTTGAGCGGACGGATAAGACCCGAAATATTTTTTACAATTTACAGCATAAGAAAATCGGCCGCCAAGTTTATTTCTAAACGCAGCATTCAAAGTTCACGAAACTTTTACCGAGCATAGAACTGTCCCCAATGCTGAGGTGTTATGCAGTGAAAGTGGCTTGAGCGGACGGATAAGACCCGAAATATTTTTTTCCAATTTATAGCATAAGAAAATCGGCCGCCAAGTTTATTTCTAAACGCAGCATTCAAAGTTCACGAAACTTTTACCGAGCATAGAACTGTCCCCAATGCTGAGGTGTTATGCAGTGAAAGTGACTTGAGCGGACGGATAAGACCCGAAATATTTTTTTCCAATTTATAGCATAAGAAAATCGGCCGCCAAGTTTATTTCTAAACGCAGCATTCAAAATTCACGAAACTTTTACCGAGCATAGAACTGACCCCAATGCTGAGGTATTATGCAGTGAAAGTGACTTGAGCGGACGGATAAGACCCGAAATATTTTTTCCAATTTATAGCAGAAGAAAATCGGCCGCCAAGTATATTTCTAAACGCTGTATACAAAGTTCACGAAACTTTTACCGAGCATAGAACTGTCCCCAATGCTGAGGTGTTATGCAGTGAAAGTGACTTGAGCGGACGGATAAGACCCGAAATATTTTTTTCCAATTTATAGCAGAAGAAAATCGGCCGCCAAGTTTATTTCTAAACGCAGCACTCAAAGTTCACGAAACTTTTACCGAGCATAGAACTGTCCCCAATGCTGAGGTGTTATGCAGTGAAAGTGGCTTGAGCGGACGGATAAGACCCGAAATATTTTTTTCCAATTTATAGCAGAAGAAAATCGGCCGCCAAGTTTATTTCTAAACGCAGCATTCAAAGTTCACGAAACTTTTACCGAGCATAGAACTGTCCCCAATGCTGAGGTGTTATGCAGTGAAAGTGACTTGAGCGGACGGATAAGACCCGAAATATTTTTTTCCAATTTATAGCAGAAGAAAATCGGCCGCCAAGTTTATTTCTAAGTATCAAATGTAATCAAATGTTCGAAATTCCGTCCGCCATTTTGCTATTTAAGCATTTAAACAAGTCTACGACGTTGTTTAAACTGACAGCTACTTTTTTTATTTATTTATTTACTAACTATAATTTTACACATTTTACTTAGTTCTAAGCTTCGCCAAATTGCATAACAATTTGTTGGCGAACATTTGCACTCACTTAACTACTATGTGTACATATGTCGCAGTCAGACGGGCCCAGCTAGACACTTCGTAAAGCGCCGAACCACACCATATAACTACTTTTTCGGATCTTCAGGAGTTGATTAACTTTAAATAGTGTTTATTAGTAAACATTTTTTTCAAACAGTTGTTAAACAAGGTACTAATTTTAATCATCGATTATAAAGTAAATAAATGATAATAAGTAGATGATTAAGTAAGCTCAAGTCACTTTCACTACATAATACCTCAGCATTGGGGACAGTTCTATGCTCGGTAAAAGTTTCGTGAACTTTGTATGCAGCGGTTAGAAATAAACTTGGCGGCCGATTTTCTTATGCTATAAATTGGAAAAAATATTTCGGGTCTTATCCGTCCGCTCAAGTCACTTTCACTGCATAACACCTCAGCATTGGGGACAGTTCTATGCTCGGTAAAAGTTTCGTGAACTTTGAATGCTGCGTTTAGAAATAAACTTGGCGGCCGATTTTCTTATGCCGTAAATTGTGAAAAAATATTTCGGGTCTTATCCGTCCGCTCAAGTCACTTTCACTGCATAATACCTCAGCATTGGGGACAGTTCTATGCTCGGTAAAAGTTTCGTGCACTTTGTATACAGCGTTTAGAAATAAACTTGGCGGCCGATTTTCTTCTGCTATAAATTGGAAAAAAATATTTCGGGTCTTATCCGTCCGCTCAAGTCACTTTCACTGCATAACACCTCAGCATTGGGGACAGTTCTATGCTCGGTAAAAGTTTCGTGAACTTTGAATGCTGCGTTTAGAAATAAACTTGGCGGCCGATTTTCTTCTGCTATAAATTGGAAAAAAATATTTCGGGTCTTATCCGTCCGCTCAAGACACTTTCACTGCATAACACCTCAGCATTGGGGACAGTTCTATGCTCGGTAAAAGTTTCGTGAACTTTGAATGCGGCGTTCAGAAATAAACTGCCGATTTTCTTCTGCTATAAATTGGCAAAAATTATTTCGGGTATTATCCGGCCGCTCAAGTCACTTTCACTGCATAACACCTCAGCATTGGGGGCAGTTCTATGCTCGGTAAAAGTTCCGTGAACTTTGAATGCTGCGTTTAGAAATAAACTTTACGGCCGATTTTCTTCTGCTATAAATTGGAAAAAAATATTTCGGGTCTTATCCGTCCGCTCAAGTCACTTTCACTACATAATACCTCAGCATTGGGGACAGTTCTATGCTCGGTAAAAGTTTCGTGAACTTTGTATACAGCGTTTAGAAATAAACTTGGCGGCCGATTTTCTTCTGCTATAAATTGGAAAAAAATATTTCGGGTCTTATCCGTCCGCTCAAGTCACTTTCACTGCATAACACCTCAGCATTGGGGACAGTTCTAGGCTCGGTAAAAGTTTCGTTAACTTTGAATGCTGCGTTTAGAAATAAACTTGGCGGCCGATTTTCTTCTGCTATAAATTGGAAAAAAATATTTCGGGTCTTATCCGTCCGCTCAAGTCACTTTCACTGCATAACACCTCAGCATTGGGGACAGTTCTATGCTCGGTAAAAGTTTCGTGAACTTTGTATGCAGCGTTTAGAAATAACCCTAAAGTAAGATTTTCGGCCGCTGATTTTTGCCGCCAAGTTCACAACTGCTGTTATTCTTGAATTTCCTTTTTAATTGCGTTGTTTCACCCTTATTATCCCCCCTCCCCCTCTTTACTTTCATACCCAGCCCGTATAGGACCTAAATCGTCAGCAATTGCGAAAGTATGCGCAAGCCTTCTCAATTTGGTCGGGTTATAATCCGCCGCTACTTTTGGCCGCTAACTTCACACCGGTATCAACTTTTCTGTTCTCCTCAGCGTTGGCACCTTTTTCTTGCAAAGTAGTGTAAATGAAAATTAAAAAAAAAATGATTCCAAATAGAGATAGTCGAACACAGAGATAAGTATACAGCGGGCGTATATAAGGTTGAGATTTTCTCAAAAACTACTGGACCGAATTTAATAATTATTTTACAGTTACATAGTTTTCACTTTTATCTATCAAACAGTGAAAGAATTTTTGCAATGGGTCAAGTAGTTTTTGAAAAAATGACAAAAAAACTCTCCTGTACACCTTTCTCTGTGTTCCACCGTACCTACTATCAAATTTCAGATAGCTAGAGATACTTTTAGTTTGTTTGGCCTAAAAGAAGAAGATAAATTATTATTATTCACCTGTGGGTGAGAGACTGTATAACTCTCTCCATGAAAGTAGCAGTTGGTGCATAAAGAGCGACACATATAACAATAGGTGTGGATGAAAATACTAATAAAGGTAATAATACAGTAGTCATATAAAACCACTCTCCTTAAAACACTAGTTAGAACAATCATCAAAACAAACCCATACATACACCAAGTTTACTCAGAGCACTCTCGTGCATAATCTTGGCACTGCATCCAAAGTTTCCTTATCTTATTATCATGCATAATATCTGGCGAATCCGGGTCCGTATGCATTTCGTATGCAGCACGTCACACTGCTTAGTGTAAAGGGAAACAGTACAGGCGGTAGAATAAGCTTGTCGTTGCAAGTGAAAGTGGAAGGCAGCAATACCCCTTTAATGATCAAATCACCCTATAGAAGAGCATGGAAACACACACATTTGATTGCCAACTGATGTCCAACCGAAGTCGATCTGTCAATATGGCAAAAGAAATGAAAAATATCGTAACCCAATTGATCTACTAAAGGCAAAACAAGATAAAATCATATTGGAACTGCAAAATGCTTTAGCTACTGCTGACAATAATTGCTCATAATATCAGTATTTAACTCTATTGTTATTCAAAAACCCAGTTAAGCCTCACTTTCCTTTAACCGTGTTATGTACACTTCGTTAAAAAGAGGTAGAAAGGGACAGAAATCCTAACCGGTGGAATAACTTTAAATCACGTTTAATCACTAAAATTTTAGGCAAGGAAAAGGTGAAACTTGCAAAATTTATCAACAAAATTCCAGCAGAGGCGTGATTATCGCTTCCAATTCTAGAGTCAGTACTTTATCTATACTGTAAACTCGGTAAAGTGATATGGTAACAGATGGTAGCTACATAAAATCTGAATGCACCCGTTGCTCTAATCATGTTTGGAATGACAGTTGGTTTAACGATTTTATATGAAAGGGATATTAGATGAAGACGAGAAGGAATTAATGATTTCTTGGGCAATATAAGTCTTGGCTTGGATGATTCTATATTTTAAAAACATTTAGACTTGCAAGCCAAGTACTAAAGTAATATCGGAATTATTAAATTTAGAAATTTAGATCCAGGCATAATAAATTTGGAGTAACCTGAAGTGAAGACACTAATATCACGGAGAAGTTTATTGAAGGATTTAAAGAATTCGATTGATTTGCGTACTTACTCAACTAAAGTACAAAGAATCCATTTGCATGTCAACGTTCGATCGATTAAAGCTTCAGAAAACAGGTTGATAGCGAGTTTTCTAGTCTTATACCCAAACCAGTAAGTGCCTGACGGTCAATCAATCCCAATACTCACTAGGATCGTTTGTCTCACAAATTGAGATCGACTCGACACACTGACGGGTTAGGGTCAAACGCCAATTACGCACCGCATCGCTTTGTAAATATACTACCACAATGTAGTGCTGTCGTAGTACGAATTGGTAATGAATGAACAGTGACACGGGAGTGGTAAAGAATGAAAATTGTTTTGATTGTAAAGGTAAGATCGTCAGTATAAACACAATCGTATAGACAGTTGCAGGATCCTTTGGACTAATTGTGGTAGACCGAATGAGGAAAACAAGTTTTGTAGACACAATGCATAAGTTGACCTGGACAACTGAACAAGCGGGAATAAATGCTAATTATCTTTAAAATCATTTTACTAGAATGAAGTCCACTTACATTAGGCATTTAGGCAAACAGACAACAGACGTAACCGCTTCAGAGCAGATATTTGACAAATCAGAAGATAAAACTAAATTGATTCCAGCCCATCACCACAAAAGGAACGAGATTTGATATAAAATCACATCATAAGGGAAAAAAGGGTTATCGTAGGACACGTTACGTCTTGTCCTTCAACCAGAAACCGACGTCTGCAAATATGAGGAGATAAGGACGGCAAATTCGTACATTATGATAGAAAGGGACGGCAAAGGGTTTAGCCTGGCTGTTTAGCCAGACAAGACGTTTTACGGACGGCATAAAAAAGGGCATGCGAAACAATCGGTATAAACCGACAACAACAAATCACCGATACGAAGAAACATTGAAAGGATTGCGATAAATCCCTGTCTATCTGCAACTTTATGACGTCATCAACTGTATCTAATGGATGTAGAGAAAGAACCGACGACAGCCGGTTTTGGTTGGTCTAAAAGCAGTGGATTGGTGTGAGTTTGATGAAATAGTGATAGAAAAATCATTACAAACCGTATATTTTTAGAACAAAGTCGGGAACATGATAAAATAAGAAGCAAACATTCTAATTGAGTGAAGATTTTAATCATTTTGAATTCAACAGAGTAATCCGGGCGTGAAGAGGGGCTATCCCGCGAATGTTGAGTAACAAAACATGTAAACATCTAGATTTATAACACCTTAGAAACTGAGTGATTGCTAATAACAGTGCAAGATTAGCTTTAATTAAAGTTGCAGCAGGTACATACCCAAGTGTCGAGTGCACCAAATTAGACAATTAATCAGTACATACACAGTGCTGCTGTCGCATCGAGTAATTACACTGCACTAATAGTAAACAAGCGAGTACATTTGTAACATTGACTAGTGACTGTACAAGTGTACACTGTAAATATCGAGTGTTTGACCATAATTGGTGCCAGAGGGATATATTATTATCTCTATAGTGACGATAAGCCGGAACCAATCAGCAACAGTCTTATTCTTTTGGTAAGCAGGCGAGTTATCTATGATAAAGTTGTCTTAGTCGCCGTCGACGATGATTATAATGTACACTGGTAGCCTCGAAAAAAACGACGAATGTGCATGGAGAAATTGATGAATGTGGAAGTTGTGTGCCAGGATCGCAGAAGATGGAAGTCCATAGTTTCCGTCTACCTCTACGGAAAACCAGGCGTGAGTTTATGTACACATTGAATGAGGTGGCCTCGAAGTAAGTACTACTTCAGTATTCAGATTAGAAATGTTGGATGACACGATTAAGAAATGTACTTACTAGTGTGAGAATGTATGTATAATGAAGATTTTTAATGTAGCACCGAAATTACCTGAAACCAAAGACAAAATTCATATTAAAACAAGCGAAAACGGAGTCAAACGCAATCGTAAAGAGGAACGGCGGATGTACAAACAAACAAACGAAAGTAACAGAATTGGAGATCTTTGTGCAAGTGTAACGTAACGGTAACACGGCGGAAATTGAAAACGCAAAGAGAACTTCGACAAACGAAACATTTTAGATCAGTTCGTCGCTGTTGTTCCTTACAAAATACAGATATCGCATTCACCTTGGATTTTAATAAGGACGACAAAATAAATATAAGCAGTCTAGTTTTAGGTGTAGGTCTTAAATCTAAAGATGTTAAAAGTGGTCAGACATAATGTTAAACATAACGATACGAATGACCGGTACTTTATTTTAGGAGCACTGAAATTTTATTAGTGGGCGACGTTATTTATTCAGATAAACCTAACCTAATACTCGTACGGTCCGTACGTAACACAGAGAAAAGTGTACAGGAGAGTTTTTAAGGTTGAGATTATCTCAAAAACTACTTGACCTATTGCAAGAATTGTTTCACCGTTAGATTGATTAAAGTTAAAAAACTAGGTAACTGCAAAATAATAATAATACTCTGTCCAGGTAAATCTTTATTTTAAACGACAAAATATTATATTAAAGACAGTAAATATGCAAATAAAAACTATAAATAAAAAATTTGCCCGAAATCACCGACCGCGGGGAGTGCCCCCAGAAGGCTGGCTGCATTGCTTCGCTGGATTGCGAGGCTAATGTTCAGTAGTTTTTGAGAAAATCTCAACCTTATTTGATTGAGGCCCTCTGTATACTTTTCTGTCTTCGTGTATAGAATCGTATAATTCTGAAAAAATCCCTAAATTCTCAAAGCCAAATAAGAATGTACATAGTTACTAACAAGAAGAAGAATTTGCTAACAACGTGTCGAGTGCTGAAGGCCCTAGAAAAGTTGTGGCCTCAAGAGACTGCCGAGACTGCTCGGCAATCAGGGATGACCCAAATATAGAGTTTTGAATCCCAGCTGCACGTCTCAGTACAAATAGGACAGTTGACAGAAGGAAATATTATAGCGAAGACCTGATCAATGCTTACGAAGTTCGGGGAGTGTGCCATTCGATCCCCCGAGAAACCCTCAATGATAGAATAAATTTCGATGCTATAGGGTAGGTACAATGCATAAAGGAATGTGAAGAAATTTTATGCCAAAGAAGCAGTCGGGTTCTTTGGTTTTGTAATAATACCCTTATGACATTTCATACTGGAGTACGAGTATAAAGCGCATAACTAAGTACTACCTAATACTTTGATAAACTTGTGTTGTAAATAAATATAGGCAACAAAAATGCCTGATAGTCCAATAGTACTCATAACAGGATAAAAATATTTCACACTTTACACCCATTTTCCTGCTAGAAAAAAGTGCAAGCATAGTGGCATCGCGTCTAGGTGTTGAATTAGAACATATGCGTCTAATCAGAGCTGACCTGGATTCGCTTTGTTCAGCACTGAATGAGGATGTTCTACCAGCTTTGGTGACTTACGGTAGAGGTACTTCACCCGCGGGGTTCCGTTTCGCCTTGAAGCAAGAGGGGTGAGGAAGTTCAAGTATGGCAAGGCAGTAGGCACGCCAGCATAGAACTGCTGACTAATTGTGTGGCTCGTAACAAGCGCGTCGTCGGCGAGGGGAACGAACCGAGTACGGCTAATTTGAAAGGAATGTTATTAGAATAAATGGAACGGCAACGTAAGATGGCTGCAAGTGATTTATTAACAGCAACTGTGATGTTTACAGCTCTTACAGTAAAGTATCATTGTTTGTTTACATTAATTTTCTGGCTTTGTCTGTTTCTGGCACGAATCACAAAGTTTTTCGGGTGTTGATTGTTGGATGTTATTCCTCAATGCAGTTTTGGCTCGGTTATAATTTGTATGGAATCGGAGAGATACGTAAATCTTTCCGTAGATCATGTTACTCGTATCTACGAGTTGGGATGACATGCATTCAGGGATTATAGCGAAAATTTATCCTTTTAGCACGGAATACAACGGTGAGTTGTCTTCAGCAAGAGCTCGGTTTCGGGCCTTGAGGCACCTCATTACAACTCCGTCGGTCTTGAGTTGCCACTACGTACTAGCAAGATTATAATGGCGTAATTATAAGTAGAGCATACGCAGGACCGCGGTGCGAAAAGCCACTAATGAATAATTCATCCAACCTGTCACCGTCCGTGTTTAACGAGAACCCCCTGGAGGTTTAAAAAGGTTTGACGGGAAAACATCGTATCGGACTGTAATCCCGCGGCAGACTGCGCTGATGGGAAAATTTCCAGCTGACCGGCAATGGAAAAGGACACACGATACGAGCCAAATGGACGGTAAGGAATGGAAAAGGGATGGACGATATTGACGAGCAGTCGTTAAATTACATTTTAGTTATGGAGATATGGAAAAGTTTTAATAACGAATTTATATTTCGTTAAATAATCCTGCTCTGCCGGTATCGGAATGATGTCAGATTCCGATATTTGTTTTAACTGGAGGAAAAAGTTCCGATTTACGTGTAATATTTTTGCGCGTGGTTTTTACGTAATGACAATCATTGGCCTTCGAAGTAGGAATTTTGATATTTTTCCTAAAACAAACGGGTAAAACCTGTGAAAATCTGGTTTTTTCGATGGAGAGACCTTTGCCCAGCAGTTGGGCAATTTATAGGTTATAAAAATATTTTTCTGTGATGACCAGTTCGTCTAGCGTCATTTCATGTATAGTACGAAAAAATCTTTAATACAGTGCGGCAAAACCATCGTAAATTCTGGATTAAGGTCGCCCGCTGCACGACCTTCGGCCATAAATCTGCACAAGTACGGGAAGCCGCGTTTCCGATTCAGATAATAGAGGCGTATTTGTTTGGAGTTTGTTTTTAGTAAACTATTATTTTCTAAAATATCGCTCTGTTATACAAACACGGGTTGAGGTGATTCATTGGTTCCGCTCTTGCAAACAATGTTATTTACCTTTACAATGTAACTTTTATTACCGTACTGCCAAATTCAAATATGAGGCATATGCTTATCCTACTAATCTAGGATCCATCAGGATAACATAATTTAATTATTAGTTTTGGTCGTTACAAATGGTATTTTCTCGAACATATTTATACCATTATTTATAAACCGACGTATTTAGACACATGTGGGTGGTAGGTAGGTGATTAAAACTTGTCTTTCATCTCAATAGGTATGGTTAAGATAGGTAGGTTAGATATTCCTTCGAGTCCACTGCAAATGCAAAAGGCAACTGTAATAGACATTTTTGACGTAAAGGAATATTTTAAAACTTTCCCTATTAGCGGAGGCGCGTGAAGCATAATTAAGGGGCCGGTAGACACAAAGAGGGGTGAGGGGAGGAGGGTAGATTGCGTTCGTTAGTTGCCACCCTCATGAGGCAGCTCGGCGACACCAATCAGTTTAGGCTCTGTTGATAAATCTAACTTTATGCTGGACTGGTTAATTGGTGTCCAGTGTAGGTATTAATTGGAGAAGTCCCTCAACATTCGAAATTTTTTATTTGGTAACAGGGAGTAGGTCCAAGCCCAAGGATGACTTTTCTCAAAGGCCTACTATGACCACAGACCACTTACCCAATAGACATGCTCTCGGAACAAATTTGCAAACGAAAAATTCTGTCAACGATGTGCGCATAGAGACGAAGCGGGGAAAGAGCTGCCGTATTAAAGAGATGCGTTCTTGTCGATAATATCTCTAGATGACACGTGTCGCGAAGCAATTTTGCGCTCATGTGCGGGCAGACACGGGCGTCATCCTGTTACAGGTCTAGGGGGTAAGTGGTCTGTGATTATGACTGATGCCTATGTGCCTCGGAAAGCGCGCTTGTTGTCTAGTTGGTCCCGATTGTTGTCGAGGCACATAAAATGTAACAAGTTTAAATAAATAAAATGTCAGAGACCTACAGGCCGCCTGAACAACTCTGACAATAGGTTTGGTCACTAAACCACACGAGAAGAAGGAGGTTACCAATTGACCGTCTTTCCTCAAATCAAGTATGTCGCTCTTTGATTGGTCGAACGCTAAAAATTTTACGATAAAATGGCTGTTTTGTGCGATGGTGAACGAAATTAAATCTGTGTAGGAATTGTTCCAAAAAACCTGCGAAATTAAAACTAACAAATCCCCTAAAAGCCTTGCACCGTCTTTCATAACCGCAGAAAAGTATTAACGAGGCGATCCGGAAGAGTAATGACGTCATTAACTTTAAGCTCAACAATATGACGTAACGATCGTTCATTTGAGAACAAGTTGAGCCGCGGCCGACCTATTTCCGGGTTCTCCCGCCGCCGTGGCCGATTGGGCATTTACCCGGTGTTGCCTTTAGAAAGAATTTAGGAAGTTGTTCGCTGTCGAAGATCGAGTTAGTAGATAGGATTTATCTAGTACAGTCTACAGAACTGATATCAATATGTTATGTGTTTTATTTGATAAGCTTTACACCCGCCTCATCATTCTCCGCATCACCACCTTGTGGCAGTTTCTACCACAACTGGTACTATGTTCGCCTTTATACAAACATACTTGTGTAAACAATTGAATAATAATAAAATGTTACGACGCAGACAGAAAGTACAAACAAAGTCCAAAGTGCTGATTGATTATTGAAATATTCACACGAGTTATTTTTGACATCAGCTGTGATACAATTTCATTTCGCACTTCCAAAGCCATCAAAAGGCGTAAATAATTACCCTGTCCAGTGTATAACATGTTTATATTACTTAAGCCCGGATTAAAAATTAACCCTTCTTGGTGCAAGCGACTCTAAATCAAGCTACTCACAATCTCACCGATATTATAAATAATGAAAACTTGGATGTTTGTTCCTAGATAATTTTCAACGGTTCAACAGATAATTACATCAAATGTACACATAGGGTCTCGGAATAACATAATATGTTCCCACGGGAAAGTCGAAAACCGTGTACAATCTAGGAAAAAAGTAGGTAAATTAAGAGTAAACTAGGTAGATACGTCCTTCGTACTTCGTGAATTTCATTCTAATCGAACAAAACTGTTTACGAACATTTTAATATACAGGGTGTAACGGAAAGGGTATATGAAGCCGAAGATACTGAACACCCGTTCAGTATCGGTAACTGAACAACTTTTGTGCTACGACTTATATTTGTTGACTTTTCATACATTTCACACCAGTCAGCTGATCGATTTGTATGAGACATTTATTTATTTTTAATTCGAAAAGTAGAACAAAATTTGTTCAGTCACCGATACTGAACACCCTCCCTTCGGCTTCATATACCCTTTCCGTTACACACTGTATAAATGGGAATAATAACTGAAAAATAAATATAAATTTAACTTATTATCTTTTCCTAGCTGATGCACGCATTTGTTTTGTAATACTATATCCCTAACAATACCGCGTCCTTATCTAATACGTATACCTTTATTTATAGTAGCGTTCCATATACGATGGAAGACTTATTAATAAGGACGTTCTAAAGTTTCTAGGAGCTTAATTGGTAAGACCAGGTAGTAGGAGACCATTTATTTTAACAAATGGTAACTAAAGTATTGCGATTTGCAAATGTCCGTAAAGTCGACAATCATCATCATCAGCCCGTATCAGTCCACTGCTGGACATAAGCCTCTCCCAAGATACGCCACTCAAAACGATTCTTGGCTTTTTGCATGTCCACATGCAATGCTGGTGCCAGCCACCTTGCGCAGGTCTTGTCTTCCTTCCATTTATCCTTATCTCACCTACTATTCATCATCCTCCTAGGCCTTGATCCCATTTATTTGGGGTCGGCCCTCCTTGTCCTCGGTCTCCATTGAGCACAATTTTGTGCCAGGATGGAGTCTAGTTCGGTCTTTTTAGACCGTCGTCAGCCATGTGTGGGTCTTCGGCGTCCCCGCTTCGTCGTTGGCAAATTTAAGGTTAGCGATTTTGACTATACGATCTACTATCTATATCTCATCTACTAATAATCACAGCAAAGGTCTTTTCTCTTAACTGGAGAGAATTTGCGCTATAATTCCATAGGCCAGTGGTTCCGATATTGGCAACATTCTCGAGAGCGTAAATTGGCAGAGTAGCTCGCTCGCGTAGCCTTTGTTTTGTGGCTTTAAATCCGTCGAAATTCGGCTGTTCATGCTGGACGTACAAACTCAAAATTAAATTCCGCAGGCACCCAGTCCGTAGTATAAGGAGTGCCCCTGTGTTTATCTATAGAAAACACCTCGCAGGTTTGTTTCCACCAAAATCTGATAACTTTGTTCTGAACAAAGCTATTCTGAAGGAACGCGATCGTAGCACTCTTTACTCTCAAAACGATTTAGGGTTGGATTTGTTTATATTATAAGATTTAATTGCATAGTAGAACTCTTAATAAAATTAATATTAATTTTTTAACAATAAAATTATCAATGGCGGTTAAGCATTTCAGTATACACAACAACACAACGTCGAAACTATACAATTTCAAATCTTAAGTCGTAAAGTCCAAAGTTGCACAGTGCTTTCGATTGTACCAGCTCTAAACCTGAGGTAGCCTCTGGACCAGGTTTTTTTTCATTCAACTCTCGTTTACACCAAACTAGTCCTACGACTTAACTTGTCAATATCTCGATATGGCTACAGTAATAAGGTATTGAACCCTTGTCCGTGTGTCAATTATTTGGGGGAAATAGTGGAGGAGAAATATCTGGGAATTCAGGTGACGTGGGTCGGCCCATCTAAGGTCTCATGGAGGAATTCTATACCTATAAAATGTGCAAAATGATAATATTATCTAAGCGTACGGTATCCAAGGCCAAGGTTTCAAAACACGAGCCGCACGTACACAAAATTTTGAGCCACTTTTCACCACACTGTATTTCGGTTCCTATTTGAGATACACAGGTAAGATTAGACCTGCATGATTAAGTTTACAGTCACCGTATAAACCTACAAGTCAAATGAATTGTCTATGGTACCATTTAGCATTAGAAATTTGCCTGTTTCAGATCCAAATAAAGAAAGCGTGTTTCAATTTGATTCTAATTTTCAATCACTTGCTATTCCACCACGAATAACAAAGGTACCTTTACATCCAGGTGAACCCATGTACAAATTGCCCACAGTCGACTATTGAGTGTCCATTGTTTTATTCTACAACCAGCAATATTTTTTCCGTGTTCGCTTTTCAATGAGACAAAGCGAAAAACATTCGGAAACTTTCTGATGTTTTCCTGGCCATACAATATGCTCCCATCTGAAGTTCCTGAATGCTGAAGTCAACGTTGTATTTCGAACGATTTTGTTTAGAACAATAATTGAAATGTATTTGGACAATGTATTTGTTTCAGACTACACAAATCAGCAAGTGAAACTAACTACGGAACAAAGACTAACTTCCCTATTCATAATCGTCCGATAACCACTTTGACTTTGTCAGTACAATAACTTTGTTGACTTTGCGTTTGACTGTGGACAATCGGATATCGGATTCAATAGTCAGCCGTAGGACTCGATTATGTCAAATAATGTTTGCGGAAAGTTTAGGCCAATATTGCAAAGGCGACTTGATAAAGTTTAAATTACTTGGCGACGATGAAACAAGTTGAGATTCTTTTTGAGAATTAAACCTGCAGAGGAAATTGTGCTACAATCCCATGCTATAGCAATTTGACCATTAATACCTATAATTAATATTAAAATAGAAACACAATAAGTAGAAGAAGACGCCTAATACGATCCTAAAATGATTGTTTTTGCAAACCAAACTTTGAACAACATCTAATTTATTAAATTCTATGATATTGTCTGGTTTGATGCACCTCAGTATGAACGGTCTGGCTGAAGTTTACGGTGAATAACATGTCACAATGACGAAACTGGGCGTCTAGTCAAAACAATGCTATCTCGATGCAAACTCACTCCCACTGCTTTTGTCGTTGCGCCAGCTTTATCATTTCTATATTCATTACGTAGACCCATAGCAAACAGAGATAGCTTCTATACCTTAGGTATTATAGAGCTTTTTTCAACATGCTTTGGGCTCAAAATGTGGAATAAACTTTCGTTACGCATGCATCCCAAACATTTCTTTCACTTCCTCCACTGTTATTCGTCGTTAAATGCGAGTTGGAGGATTCTACCTCTGGTGGACTGGGTAGATATTGTATAAGGATTTATTACAATTCTAATATTATATTGGTTGCTATAGAGTGAGGGAGTGACAGCTAATGCTGCAAACAATACTGAACTGTAACTTGCTAAGGCGGAGGCAATCTTTTCTATTTCTTTTTTTAAATAAGGAAATATTATACTTAGTTGGTAAGTAAACTAAACTGTCGTTGTTGCGGTAGACCTCTGTCTGACTAATATAAAATGCGTCAAATAACTATGCACGTTTTCCTGTTAGTTTAGCCAGATTTGTTAAAATTGTTATTCTGCAACATACGTGTCGATTGAGCTAAATAATGTCATCTCACTTGCATTTTTTCTAAATGTGGTGGTGAAGTATTCACATTTTTATTTCAGCTTTATCATAAGTAGGTACTCAGGTTCCCTTTGTTACCGTACACTTTGTTACTTCTCAAGAGGAATTTTAATTTAGTTAAGATTAATTTGGACTTTTTGGTACATTTAACCTTGCTATAGACCTCAACGTCTTCTGACGGCCAGTGAAGATTATTAAACCACATGTTCATTTATGACACAGATAATATTTACGTAGATACGAAGTAAATGAACAGAATCTGTAGATAAGATACATGTAGGAGTGTACCGTTTGTAGGACCCAGACATCTACTTAAGTAGATACTAAAGAAAATAAGTACGTTTTCAAGTGCTATTCAAACGACAAATTATATGGATAGTAACTCGACCACACGTATAGCTAAAGTGTGTCGGTGCACAACTCATTTGTAACGAGAACAGACTCGTTTAGTACCGGTTTGAAAAGCTACAAAGACCCAGAGTCGGTGCGCGAGCGCAGCGCATAGGATCACGTGTGAACGCGCATGCGCCGGTACTTCACGCCCGTATCAGTGCTGCCAGATTAGGCGACTTATCGCCATTTAGGCTATCTCGAAGGGGGTCGGGGCGACCATAAATCGTGATTTGCGACTAGTCGCCATTTAGGCTATCCCGAAAAAAAAATTGAGCGATTTTAGGCTACAAACGAACAGCTAGATCAATATTTAGCAGATCTAATAAATCTTAATAATAAATAGAGAAAAATCTAATAAATCTTGCCATAATTTTCCAATTAACGTTTTTTTTCCTAATATAATCATATACTGGCAAAACCACATAACCCACAGATCCTTTCACATTTTCAGCTGGCCTCTACAGCTCCAGCACATCTTCAGCGAATGATGACGATGGAGGTATTTTAGAAGAAATTGTTTTATTAGGTCCTACATGATGATTAATATTATTCATCATCAATGCTAATAAATTGCCTCCATCGTCAATAAATTATTTCTGTATTGTGTATTTTTATATAGTGTGGGTTTAGCAACGTTGTTTAAGTCATGTCCACCAAGCTCAAAACGTTAATTTCTCATAATGGCCATTTCGCAAATTGTTAAGTTTGCAAAATGTATTTCGATAAAATCTCCCTTTTCTCCTTGTATTTTCATATGGTTTCCAAATAGAGAGAAAGAAAAAGAAAAGAATCAATGTTGTTTGTTTAGAAGTTGACTTGGACCGTGATTTACATACACATTATGATTGTAGCCTCAATTTAGAAAAATTAAAACTTTTTCATGCAATTATTGTGGAATAGGAAACAGAAAGAGTATAAAGCCAAAAGAGAGGGTTTTCAGTATCGGTCAGTTCTACAAATTTTAGATTTTTGTGAAACAAAGATTTGACTCTCCAATTTTATCGAGGCCACAATTAAAATTGTAAATCATGATCCAGTCAAACAAACTACATTACTTTTTTTTTTTAAATCTAAATTATTTTTATTTTTATACTATTTGAAAATCACACGAAAAAAGGAATATTTTGCGAAAGGGACACGTCATGTTTATAAATAATTAAATTGAGGTGTCTTACAAACCTAAAAAACGGTGTCCTGCTAATTAAAGTTAACTGTGATATGTATAAAAAAAGTGCTACTTAGGCTACCTGATCCGTATTTGGGCGATTTTAGGCTAATTTTAATATTTTTTTGAATTGGGCGATTTAGGCTACCTGACGCCAAATTTTTGGCGATTTGGGTCAGGCTACGTCTGGCAACACTGGCCCGTATGACTGAGTCAGAGCGCGTTGACCCGCGGCGCGCGCCGGACGCGTCTGATACCGATGTAGGTGCAATGATAATTGATGAATAACATTGCACGATAATTCACAACTGGTTTTACGCACGCCGTAGATTATAGTACGATAATTGTGCTATGATTTCTAAGGCAAACATGATAACAGTACTTCCGTCCGATTATAGTATCAAGCAATATTTGCGGAAGATATCATGACTATGCAACCATGTATAACAAAGTAGAAAAGTAAACAGTTGTGGCAAAAAATCGTGCTGTTTACAATGTTTACTTTAAAGCGGCAACCTTACCCATTTAGTGAGTCGTTTTCACGTGTTGAAATGTTTAAACTTTCTCCTTTGCTCCCCTGGTTGACGAATTTGGTAACTTTCCAAAAAGAAACAAAGCTTAGTAAGATAATGAAAGTCATGTCAATAAAGACGAAATGGATATTTTAAATACAGGGCATTGCTTCCACAAAAGAAGACAATCTAAATACAAGGATCAAGTCAAAGTAACAATGGTATAGAAATAAAGCGAAATGAGAAAATTGTTTCAATAACAAAATACAAATTGGTCCTTTCCGTTGAACTTTACTTACGTGACAAATCCAAACATGTTGAAACATGTGTACGTACACTCATATACAATTGCACAACCCAACAAGGATACCAATACCATGTTAGTGAAATTGGGGCTTAGAGGATAGATTTCCTAAGAAAGTAACCCAGGTGCAGATAACTAACCTAACACTAAATAAGAATAGACAACAACTTTCCAGGAAAGAAGCATTACAGAATGTACTTCACAATGTTGCAGAAAGTGTCAAACTTCTTTGAAAGTACGCCCGTTAAACTATTTACGAGACATTTTCGATCTCCTCGTCGGGGCGACTATTTTAATTCAAAAATGTTATGCCACGTCTCTTTTGCAGGACCGACACAGTTGTGGATAGTTTCGTAGTTTCACTTTATTTTTATATGGTACTAATTTCTGTTAAAAGTCCAGTGAGTCACACTGGCCAGCTTAAATTCCAGGAAGGTTTTATTTCTGTAAGTATATCCAATAGCAGGCTATAGTGAAGTGACTGGCGGTTAGGAAACTGGTCGAATTCCTCATTTAACCTCGTCTGACCTCCGCTCGCTATGGGCGTCAGTATCGTCGCCCATTGATTCGAGAGATCTATACCTTATGAATCTCTTAGTAATTACAGTCTGTAGGTAATTTTGTGATTTAAAATGAATGGATTGAAACTAGCAGTAAAATAATTTAAGAATTTTCATTCAGTAAAACAATACTAACCTAAGCAGTGGTATAGTTCAATTAGCAAACAAAAGATTTGATTTTACCCAAACAAGATGATATTAACAATTAAATTAAATTAGACTATAGTGATGTATAATATAATATGAATTGCACAGCGCATTGGTCAAGTGACTGTAATGCTGTGACAATATTGTTTAAATAAATAAATAAATAAATAAATAAATAAATAAATAAATAAATAAATAAAACAGCAATTTGTGGACCAAATAACATTATTGCAGAACTTAAGCATCTACCTTAGCAATATATTGACAAAACAACAAATAATTTACGCGAGAAACACAAAAATACACAATTACCATGAGTTGATATTAAAATATTGCTAGCTAGCGAGTACGTAAAGAAAGTGCTTCTGTGAAAATAGCACCAGTCACGAACGTAGCAACCGATGGTAAATACAGGAGTAGGGGTGGCGAGAATACGAGCAACGTAAACTATACTATACGTAGAAGCAAGTCTGGACGCTAGTTTCTTTGTGCAAGTCCACTGCCACGTGAATTAAACTGGGGAGGTGCGACAGTAAGCGATGACAAACTTATCTCGCAAACTCTGCGGTGCACTGTTCGCTCTGTGAGAATATACTACGAACAATGAACTTGGTAGTTTGTAGACTACAAAAGCAGCATCCAATGATCATGCTCACCACTTCAAATCAAGTTATATACTTACTCAATTGAATTGAAATTAACTTATGAACTCTCATTATGCGCCACTCGAAACAGTATTCAAATCAATATCGTTATCAAGTGCTGTCAATCAAACAAAACCCTACCCACAAACTTACAATGCATCAAAGTAAATGGTCAGGTTAATAAGTTAACACATCAGGACGCTCATGATTCAATTCAATTCAAATACACTTTATTGTACATAAAACAACAATTACGGAAAAAGATTACAGAATAATACAAATATAATGTACAATTTTGGCGGCCTTATCGCTAAAAGCGATCTCTTCCAGGCAACCAACAAAATTATGTAATATACATGAATCAAAATAGTGCTAATTCCATTCCAGTTCCAAAAAATGTCCTTTTACTCGCATGTCAAGGGTTGAACAGGATCTGAACCCACTAGAACTTTAATTAGACCACACAACATACATATATTGTGATGGAACACCATCAACATGTGGATATATTCTAGCTAGTGAAACTATTTGCCGAAACCACTGACATTTCTGACGGTAGGCGCCAGTCGAGACGTTATCGGCGCTACTATTCCGCACACGACCACCACACAAAGACTGGTGCACCAGACCATATGTCCATATGTACGTAGTTTATATACCTCGCAGATTAACCATTATTGATTTCTAACTGCGAACCGTACATAAGCAATAGCATGTACGGTCTAACACAGAGAAGTATACAGTAGGTAGAGTCATTAAGGTTGATTACATAGTGTGAACTCAAAACTACTAGTATAAGAATTTTTACAATCGGTCATATAGTTATTGAGAAAATCTCAACCAGAATGAGAACCCCTGCATTCTTTTCTCTGTACATATTGTACATAAACCTTAAGTTGTAAAACAGCGAGTTTATGCTTAGTATGGTAACGTGTTTTATCATCAGACAGTAGGTCTTTTGTCCAGAAACCGAGTCACGTATATGTTCCACGATAAACTTTCGGCAAATTCACAAATCGCTGTTTGAATTTCAATTCATTCAATGGAGCAAATGCGGTATCTAATCTCATGTTAGCGCTGGCTAGGTTCAAATTAGTTTTGTGCAGTTGCCAAATAGAGGGCAACCCCGTTTCGTGTAAAAGCCTTTATTAAATTGTGTAACAACTTCTGCGATGTATTTCGTTTTCATATTTAAAAAATCCACCATATTATAAGTACATTATGTATAAAGTGAGAAGCGAAATTTACCACCACCGAGCTCTCACAATGTTTGCATGATGCTGAATGTTTGCCTCCCACATATTTAGATGCAGCAGTCATACAATACGTAATGTATGATTTTTTTGACAGTTGCAAACTGTTTGCCTGATGGTCCCACAGCCAAAGTTATTCCGGTATGTTGACTGAAGCCCCTGCATTCTGTAACTGACCAATGTAGGTGTTTATGCACAGTGAACGTCCGCAGTAGCGACCATTATACCGGTTTGAATGCACACGAATGCCCGCAGACGAGCTCGTTCAATGGACGCAGAGGCGATAACGTTGGATGTTGCTCTATATGGTCTGGCGATTCATTGCATTAGCATGCCTCTGCCTACTATCATACTGTAGAATCGGTATTCTCGCTAGTTTGTGATGAATATCGCAAGAAAATACGTCTTAGTTGTCAGTACGTTGCTGACAAACTTGCGTGATTCTTATCAGACAAAATACCTGGTGTTGTAAATGGTAACTCGAAAGTGGATGTATAGGTAACCGAATAATTTTATTTCGATGATTTTTACGATATACCATGCATATGCAGTGAAAGAATTTCAATGGCAAAACAACAAGAAATCTGACTCGCATAAAATTTGACTAAAGTTTCCGTATGTAGGAGGTTCATTTAACAATGGATTTCAGCAATGTACGAGTCCCATATAGTTTTAAAATTCTCAAGGCAGTTGGGTTTATCAAATTAATGGCCTTTTTCATTGTGTGATATATCCATTCAGTTTATATGTTGCTAGAAGCAACGCCGATACTTTTACGAAATACTGAATTTTAACAGTTTAATTAATTATTCCCTGCTCTCACCCTATGTGTACACGAGACCTTGTTGCAATCCTGATGTTGTGGACACCCCCGGAATTTGATCACGGCGATCGCTGTTCCGGTGTGGACTGTTCAATTTAATTACGCTGCAGCGAGCGATAAATCGCTTCAGGGCGAGGAAGGCTTTCACATCGAATCGAACGTCTATTTCACTGAACAAAGTTTTCATTGTAGCGCCCTCATAGTAGCGCCGCTGACGTCAAACGTGGAACCGGATTTTGCTAGATTTTGCGTCTAGACTGGATAGTCAACACACATTTCACCAGCATTATGAGTATCAGTTCAGCGGACATCTGATTGACGTATGCGAATAGGTTGCTGAAAGTTCGATCCGATCCCTTTGTTCACTGGATGCATTACGCTATGCGTGTGATGTACACTATAGGAGTCTCTATGAGAAAGATAAAGTTATAGTCGTGAATCAAATTGCTGATTTAAAGGAATAGTGAAAAAAGTTTAGGCCAGTATATTTCCAGTCTTTGGCAACCGCTGGTTATCAGGCGCCTTTTTATTCTCGCGTCAACTACAGAGTTAGTATTCTGAAGAAAAAAATAGATTAGCGACGAGAATAGGTTCGACAGTGGATATTTTTTGTCTTTTTTATGTGCCTCAGTGTCAGCTTTTCGCTGCCTAACTCTAGACATCATTATCTTTAAATTCCTAGCGTTTCCTTGATGTGACAGTTCTATGAATTTAGGGGAGGTGTAATCCTATCGTTGTAACTGGACTGCTGAATTTAATTACGTACACAGTGCTATAAATCGCTGCGGGATATATGGTTTGCACAAACGCAATACAATGGACTGTGTTTAAGTACATAAGGCATTATATTAGCGCTATGGGGATATAATGAAGCGTTGCATTAAATTGTTGATGACAAAATAAAGTTAAATTTGTAGTTTCAAGTTCTAATAGCAACATTACGTCAACGCCTGCAAATGTAGGTGCTATTATTAGGGTGCTAATCTTGGTACACATTTATTAAAATAGCTTCTTACATGTGGTCGGTTCGGCGGTTTCGCAATATTATTTGCAACATTAAGCATTTATCTTTTCTGGCGAAGGAGAAGAAATATTATGACAAGCCTGAGAAATATATCGTGACGGCATGTTCAAAAGAACATAAGCAATAGTAAACCATTGATGTTGATTTTGGGAGTAGGAATGATGATTACATTAACGTTATACCACAGGTGCTTTATACATTCTATTTATCTTAAGTTTCTGAAATACCTAACTCAATTTTGTACCTTTCAGTGCAATATTAATGGTATATCTCATATAATCAGTGTTTCATGGGGCTACTTAGGAACAACATAGCAACAAAAAGACAAATGTGTGTGTCAGAGCTACATGAAACTGGCAACAGTGAAAGTGCAAAAATTTTGGCGTAGAAAATTTGAATATTTTTGCTACCGAACAATAAACAAAACATAATATACTGGACATGCACGTCGACCGCACGTATATCTCGCCATTAAGAGAAAGTGATAAACATTCAATTATATATCCGAGGCGACATTACGTATTCAATTGCCGTTGTCGTTGGGATTATACGGCCAAACTAATGGCCTTTGGACACAAAGGACGTATTTGCGATGCATTCGCATTTTGCGCCCCATCGATTTATTGCTTTTTGCGGCTTTGCAGCGGAATTTATGTGTGCAGTAATCCAGTCATTTTATAACACGATTAGTTAAGTGATAATTCGAATAAATTATAAAGGCGTACGTCGCACCAATTCTACATAGTCGAAAGCAAAATCAAAATCAGGTTCCCGCGTGCTTCCTTGGCCTGTCAGTCAAATATCATGATCAATATCAAGATTTGAAGTTACTAGACTACCCATTACCCGTACAAAAAGAAAGGTTAAAAGTTTTCGTATTTACAGATTCTGATACGGTATTCAAATTACGTAATTGGACGGAGTGAAACAGCAAATATGTAGGTAGCTACCTAAAACTAGTACATACCACAACTCAGTTTAAAAATAGCAATTCTTGAAAGATTTATAAGTAGTTCTTGCGCCATCTCAATTGTCCCAATTTCTACATTGATTGACCTGTTAAGATATAGGTCAACGAAACGACAGATCTAAAACAAAAATCGAACAATAAATTACAAAGAGCAATTTAAGTAACAAATTAATCGCACGAATTCCTCATCGGGCCTGAATCGGACCGAAAGCAATCTAAATTCTTGGCGTAGTTCGTACGGGCTCGGCCTACTCCCGGCGGGAGAGATGGACACAACGCTATACAAGTACTTAGACGACGAGTCACATACACATAATTTGAACCTAAGTAGGTAAGTATACTTGAGACACATAACACACCACCACAGTCGTGGCCCAAACTAACGCTGACACTTCACTTGGCAATTCGTATTCACTATTGGATGTTTGTATGTATAATAAGACGAATATTTTGTCAAGAATACCAACCACATATGGCAATTACGACAAATACGCAAATACGAATAGCCAAGTGAAGTGCCACCATAAGATTATCTATGCAGATACATACGCAGAAACTTCAACAAATTACAACCAGACTCTGAAAAAGTGGTTATACCTTAAATACAAGCACCGCGTAGACTGGGAATTGAATCAATGGACCTCTTGCACAGAAGGTGGCTACTGTCTACCTATACTACCGACTAGACTAGGAGGAGCTACGATCCTACACCATGAGTTTTACTATATTTAATCCTTGAAGGGTCACGGTCTTAGGATTCGCATTTACCTTAAGACTGCATGACAGACGGATGGCATAATTTCTAAGCTCGAATGAGTCAACCATTTGGCTCGACTTACAAAATATTACAATCAAAACAATTTCCTCGTCCACGTAATGTTGACAAACGAGACTAATGACTACAATGAGGAAGCTCGACAAATACGTCGTAATGGAACTAATAAATAATGTCACAATAATCGTCTCGAGGCGCTCTCGATGTACCACTAGCCGTGGCAAAAGAGAAAATTATTGTTTTAGTTTCATCATGTCGGGAAGCTGTAAGAAAATAACTAATGGAAGAATTTTCATTTTCTCGACAAATTCATTTATTTTAAGCTCTTAGGAGAGTGTAGAAAATTGTACGGATCGTCTGCATTATTAAAATAAGCAAGCAAGTAGGTACGGTCTAACACAGAGAAAAATGTACAGGAGAGTTTTTAAAGTCGAGTTTATCTCAAAAACTACTTGACCTATTGCAATAATTCTTTCACTGTTAGATAGATAAAAGTTAAGACTGTGTAACTGTTAAAGAACTATTAAATTCAGACCAGTAGTTTTTGAAACCCCTGTATATTTTTCTCTGTCTTCGTGTATACTATACTATATTTAATTTTCGTTTCGGAATTCCGTAGCAAATTAAAGTGGCTTCCAATTCGTCGACGTAAAGATGCTCACATTCTTGCTCTTCTCTACTCGGTGCTGTTCAATCCCTCAACTCCTTTATATCTAAAGGAGCGTTTTCAGTACCTTTGCACTACTCATAATCGCCCTCTTCGCTCTTCTGAAAATCTCGTTCTTTACCTTCCTTGTTCTTCTACTAAATTCTATCGACAATCCTTCACGTCTCAAGCAATCCGACTTTGGAATTCCCTACCTGTCTCGATACGATTCGCGGAGTCCCTGCCCATTTTCAAACGACAGGTAAAGGAACATTTTCTGACACTTTGATACTTATTCTTCTTTTTCCTCACCTCACTTTGGTTGTTGTCGATATCCTGTGTTATGTGTGTTTATATAAGTACTACTGTTATTTATATGTATGTGTATGTATATATATATATTTATTATTAATATATATTTACATTTATATATTATATTTATTAATAGTATTTAATAAAGTATTATATTCTTACAAGTATATATTATATTGGTATATAATAGATATAATTTACATGTTTAAGTATCGTAAATTGTGTTACCTATCTAACGTAGATATTACTATTTATTATATTTACATACTATGCACTTCTACCTCTTTCTGATATATTTTTATAATATCCTCTGCAGTTGGTTGTCTGGAAGAAATCGCTTTTAGCGATAAGACCGCCAAAATTGTACATGCTTCTCATTTATGTAATGAATACTGTATTATGGTGCAATAAAGTGTATTTATCTTATCTTATCTTAATTTTTTTACCAACATTCGTACATTCCAAAAAAGTATTATTATAAGTATACAATTTTCTTTATAAATGGTTTCTTGAGATATAGGCGGCGTTGCATATGAGTTACAGTGACAGTTGCGCTTAGATTTAGGATTAGATTTGGTGGCCGCGACAGAATCACACCTTGTGTCTCTTAATACTTAGTGTCTGTCTAGTTAAGCTTCTTAGTTTCGAGATTCGAGCTTGAAGTTAAATTGATAATTTTGGGTTTACGGTGGTCTCAAAGTGAGCGAGTTCGACTAGACAAGGTTGTTTATCTAAAATTCAAACTTGAATTTCACTCGCAGAGCAATGCACTCAGTGTGCAGACGTCTTGTCTGTGTTTACATTTCAAATCAATCTTACGATTTTCGTAAACAGCCAACTGGAAATTCCTTACACATATCAAACGTGTTCTTATTAGCAAATGTAATTTTACTAGCGACGGAAAGCTGCCATCCGTGGCCACTAGACGTTATGTTCTTAATTTACAATAATACTTCTTTTAGGTATTATTTGTATTTTTTAGACACGGTTAGTTTTAATTTAGATAGGTATAATTCTTACTTTGTGGTGTAAAATAATGAGGATTTGAGGTACCTTTAGGGAATTCCTTCGATGTGGACCGTTTCACTGATTCACTATGCGTCACCATCCGTTGCAGCAAATTTGAGTTAGGTACCTCGGTAGGTTCACAAATGTGCACACACGATTATAGAAAGTTCAGATTCACTTCAGCTAGCGGTAATTAATTTATTTGAATTAAAATGTTCCTCGAGACGCGGAGCGGTTAGCGGTTCGTAGCCATCTTCTTTTCGAAGGTTTACGTCACATCCAATAGGAAGGTAGACAGGGATAGGATATTGTAATGTGTACGTGTTGATATGAGTAAGGTGTATGTATGACATAGATTAGCCAAACCATACTGCCGGCCTTGGAGTATTAGACTCCAAAATAAACTCTACATGAGCTCTACATGAACTCTATGTGAACTCTACATGAGCTCTACGTGAACTCTACATGAGCTCTACATAATGCGGTATGCGGATAAATAATATGCGTAATCACTTGACGTAATAGATATAATAAACAAAATTATGAAAATTTAACTAAAATTAATGAGAGAGAGAAAACAAATAAATTAAAACTAAATGCGTATGATAGGATTTAAGCTATTGTGTTGGAAGTGGGCAAATACGGACAACAGGACGCACATAACTACCTGTCTTAGTTTTCACCTTTGCAACCCTTACTATTCCATCTTTGCCAGGGTAAATTTCCTCTATTACGGCAAGAGGCCAACACAGTACCGGGAGTTTTTCTTCTCTCACGATAACAATCTGCCCTTTCTTGATAGGATTCGTTAAAGTATTCCACTTCTCTCGACTTTGCAAGGAAGAGAGATACTCAACGTGCCACCGTTGCCAATATGATTGGACTAACTTATCGATCAGTGCAAATCGTTGAAGGCGATTGATCGGAATATCGTCAAGATTTTCAGCGGGAATGTGTTTGAGAGGAGTTAAATTTAAAAAGTGAGCGGGAGTGAGCGCGGCAGGCTCTGATGGATCACTACTCAAAACACAAAGCGGACGCGAATTCATTAACGCTTCGATTTGTATAAGAATCGTATTGAGCTCTTCATAGGTCAATATTTGAGAACCTATGACTTTATGTAGGTGAGATTTAACACACTTGATGTTGCCCTCATAAATGCCACCCATATGCGCGGCGTATGGTGGATTGATTTTAAATTCTATTTTTTGTGGTGTTAATTCACGAATAATGGCTCTATTAAATTCTTCAGAACAGACTATAGAATAAATTTCATTTATTTGTCGACGAGCTCCTATGAAGTTTTTTCCTCCATCGCTTAAAATAAAAGACACGGGGCCTCGTCGCGAGATAAATCTTTTGAAAGCTGCGAGATACATTTCGGTCGTTAAGTCTGATACTAATTCTATGTGTAGGGCTTTTGTAACCAGACACACGAATAAACAAACGTAGGCCTTTTGACTCTTAATGCCTCGTTTTTTAGCTAAAGTTATGTACACAGGACCCATGTAGTCCACACCACATTTGGTGAAAGCTTTAGCTTGCGTTACGCGGTAGTGCGGGAGATCACCCATCATAGGATAGGTTTCTTTAGGTTTATTTTTAAAACAGTGGTTACAAGAATGTACCACTTTGCGGACAAGATTACGAGCGGATAAGAGCCAATATTTTTGACGTAATAATGCGAGCAATAAACTTGGACCAGTGTGACAATGCAACACGTGATAATATTCAACTAGTAATTGAATAATGCGATCTTTAGAAGGCAACAATACAGGGTGTTGTTGTTCGTACGCGATCGGGGCGTGCTGTAAACGACCTCCGACCCGAAGTATGTCTTTTTCGTCGAAAAATGGATTTAATTTGCGGATTACAGGTCTACATATTTTATTTGATTTTAAAGCGGAAATATCTTGTGAAAAATGCTCACGCTGTATACATTTTAATACGCAAGTTTCGGCGGTTTCTAAGTCAGAAATTTTAATAAAACCACGAGTTTTTAGTTTTCTCGTGAAACGTAAAATGTAAACAGTCGTGTTAATTAATTTTGACCATTTAGAAATTCGACTTGCGAGTACATAAATAGGATGCAGTTCTGGCTCTGTAATTTGAACTAGAGATGTAAGCTTTTTAGCTTCAGGGATGTCGGCGGGTATATTTTGTTTATTAAGTGTAGTTACAGGCCATTCAAATTGAGGTAGTGAAATCCACGCGGGGCCAGTGAACCAGGCGGTATTATTTATTAATTTATATGGCGTCACTGGGCGCGAGATTAGATCACTAGGGTTTTCAGTACCCGGAACATGGTACCATGAACTTGGTTCAATGATATCTTGAATAGCGGCGGTACGGTTGGCAATAAAAGTTTGCCACCGGTGCGGTGATGAAAGGATCCACGCTAGAGTGATCGTAGAATCCGAAAAGGCGAACGTGCTATCAATATGGCATCGTTCCTCTATGACAGGCTTTACTGACTGTATCAGCTGAGCTAAAAGATGTGAAGCACATAGCTCCAAGCGGGCGAGCGTTACTTTTTTAAGCGGGGCTACTCGTGACCTTGCACAGAGTAGGGACACATTGTGAGCGGAAGCGGAAAGCGGACCGATGCGAATATAAATACAAGCGCCATAACATTTTTCGCTTGAATCGGCGAAACCTAAAAGCGTGATATAAGAATCACTTGCGATTCCTACGTGTCTAGGTATTTTTATTTCAGACAAACGTACGAGTTCGTCGCGGATCTGGAACCAGCTGCTGGCTACGTCATCGGGGGCGGCTTCGTCCCAGGTGAGTTCACGTTTCCAACATTCTTGAACCAGGGCTTTCATACCAGCGGTAAGCGGAGCGAGAAGACCAAGCGGATCATAAAGAGCAGCGGTTTGCGATAAAATCGTGCGTTTTGTGCAAGCGGTTTCAAAAGCGGGTTTGATTTTAAAAGTAAAACAATCACTGGCGGGATTCCACCTGAGACCAATTATTTTAGTTTCAGAGCTGTCGCTGTCAAAATTAACAGACTTTTGAGCGCGAGAAGATTCGGGTATATTCTGTAAAAACTGAGGTGAGTTTGAGATCCATTTAGTTAAATTAAAACCACCACATGCGAATAAACTAACAAGTTCATTGTACAGAGTGAGCGCCTCGTCTTCAGACTGGACAGAATGTAGAAAATCGTCCATATATGAATTTTTTATAACAGCGGCTGCGTGGGCGTGTTTCGGGCCCTCATCTTCAGCGAGTTGGCGTACCACTCGCATGGCAAGGTATGGTGAACATTTTAAACCAAACGAGACGCGCTGAAACTCATAAGTTTCAATAGGATCGTTAGCATGAAATCTAAACAATATTCTTTGAAAACAGTGGTGCTCAGTGGTTAATTTCAACTGAAAATACATTTTTTCTAAGTCACTAGAGATAGCAACCGCAAAAAGGCGCAAATTGATTAATAAATCAAATATATTTGACTGTTGGTTAGGCCCACAATGTAAAATATCATTTAGGCTTTTGCCTGAGGTTGTTTCCTGACTCGCGTCTAAAACTATTCTAGTCTTAGACGTATCTTTATCAGGTCGATAAACGGCGCGGTGCGGAATATAATATGAATTAGAAGGCGGGTGCGGATCTGTAACTTTACGTAAAAAATCTTTATTTATGTACTCTTGAATAGTAGCATTATAACCGGCGCGTAATTCGATATTCGAATCTAATTTCTTTTCTAAAGAAAATAAGCGGCGTTTTGCGGTAGCGTATGAGTTTCCTAATTCGTTAGGATCCTCACGAAAAGGCAACGAAACTACGTAACGGCCGTCTGATTCGCGGGAAACATTTTCTTTAAAAAGTTGTTCACACATTTGTTCATCAGGGCTTAATACTTTTCTGTTGGGAACAGATTCTAAATTCCAAAAGTTTTGAACTAAATTATTTAATTTTTCTTCAGAGTTTGGTTTAATAAAAGCGTGAAGCGAATGTTTTGATTTAGCAGGCAAGTAGGTATTACTGTCTGCTTTGCCCATCACTAAAAATCCTAGTGTGGAATTTAGAGCGATCATATCTTGTTGTGCGGGATTTGTTACACTGCCTGGTAATAACAAATGTGGGAACAAACCAGCGCCTATTACGCAATCGATTTCCGAAGGTACGAAGAATCGATCATCTGCCAGCGGAATAGTATAAAAATATTCTAACAATCGAGTATTTAAGCGAGATGTAGGTAAGTCGCTTGTTATCGACTCCACTACTGCGGCTTTTATCGTGTAACGACAGCGTTCGTCAAATTTCGATTGAAAAACAATAGTTGTATGACCTATAATAGGTTTAACACACATACCTATTCCTTGTACGGAAGAAGGCTGGTGAACAATGTCCAAATGCAAGCGTTTACAACACGATTCACTTATAAAATTGGCGGTGGAACCAGTATCAAGTAACAAACGCATTTGCCGTTGTTTAATAGGAGTGTTCATCACAATCACTTGAGCGGTAGGAACGATATCTATATATGAACTTTTGTCACTAATTTCACAATCGAAACTCGTCGCGGGCGCGGTAAATAAACATTGCTGTTCGTTATTAAAATTATTGTAAGCGGGGACGTCAGCAGCGGTGACGTCGTGGCCGGCTGCGCGTGCGACTGATGAGCTCACGTTATACCTATACGGTGCAGCCGTACTGATAGTGCGGTGTTCTGTCTCGTTCACATTCGTTACGTGCGACGGATCAGAAACAATAGACGTATGCGCTCGGATATTAGAAGCGGTTTGGTAACTAGCAGGTGATTTAACATATTGGAAGTTATCTAAATGCAACAAGGTGTGATGTCGCTTGTTACATTTTGAGCAAGTTCTACTTGACTTGCATTGATTAGTGGCGTGAAATCCTAAGCAGTTTTTGCAAAAGGAATTTTTGTTTACAATATCAAACCTAATGGCTGGATCTAGCGTTATGAATTTTTGACAAAAATAAAGCGGATGGCGGTTGTCGTTGCATACGACACAAGTAGTTGCGGGCGCGGTAGCGTGTTGCGGTTGATTGACTACATATGAATGTAATTTGTTTTTATTTTGAGGTTGCGTTTTATAAGCGGTAGGTGCGGTAGCGGGGTGCGGGGCGTGCGGCTTAGTTTGTTGTTGCGTGCGGGAGAGAATCTTGCTTTGTTCTTTTATGAACTTTTCAAGCGATTCAAATGTAGGTATTTTTATATTGCGGGAGAATTGCTCAAACTGATTGACGGTGTCTTTATCTAGTTTGTTCAATGCGAGGTGGGTAAATATGTAGTCAGCCAAATTATCGACTTCTAGCAATTTTAAAGCGGCTACTGAGGCACAATATTGCTCAATAAATGAATCTAGGTTTTGCGGGGTTGCGGTCGTGAGAGGTTTGAATTTAAGCATTTTCTCTAAATAACGAGAAGCTAAACTACGCGGATCTTGATATCGTTCGACAAGTAAATTCCAAATTACATTGTAATTAGATGCAACTGGAAGTATGCCTGCCGTAATAGATAAAACTGAACCTGACAATTTAGAAACTAAATATTGAATTCGTTCAGCGTCAGTTAAATGTTTATTTTCGTGAATCATTTCTTTGAAATTTTGATAAAATAACGGCCAATTACTTGGATCTCCGTTAAAAGGTACGAGTTCTAAGACAGGTAATTTATGGTGCGGTTTTATTGGAGCTGAAGTAGGTACTTGAACATTTAATAGGTTTTCTTCAACACTTTTAACGTGACAATATAATTCGTCGAATATTTCGATCGCAGCAAATGACGGAATGTGTTCAGGTTTGCGGGTCATGATCGCGACTTGAACGTCGTGAACAACACTGTTATATTCCGTTCGTACTTTATCTAACGTCTTACAACGAATTAGAAAATTGCTTCTACTATCTGTGTTATCGACATTCTCACTTAGGTCGTACACATTTTGCAATATTTTAAATAAGCTTTGCTGTTTAGCAGCTAAAATGAGTTCATTGTTAGCCATGGTAAAAATTTAGCGTAACGGAAGAATTTGAAAAATGAAGCGGTTTTTAGCGTTAACAAAATGGCGGATGCGGTGCGGTATGGAATGAACTAACTGTGTGGCGTGATAGACAGATTGTGCGGCGTGTAATGTGATGTTGAATGTATGCGAACAAAAAGAGAGGATCACGGGAGAAGGACCAGCTCAAGGGATGGTGTAAAATAATGAGGATTTGAGGTACCTTTAGGGAATTCCTTCGATGTGGACCGTTTCACTGATTCACTATGCGTCACCATCCGTTGCAGCAAATTTGAGTTAGGTACCTCGGTAGGTTCACAAATGTGCACACACGATTATAGAAAGTTCAGATTCACTTCAGCTAGCGGTAATTAATTTATTTGAATTAAAATGTTCCTCGAGACGCGGAGCGGTTAGCGGTTCGTAGCCATCTTCTTTTCGAAGGTTTACGTCACATCCAATAGGAAGGTAGACAGGGATAGGATATTGTAATGTGTACGTGTTGATATGAGTAAGGTGTATGTATGACATAGATTAGCCAAACCACTTTGTTTATTTATATTAAAGAGTTCCTGTTGTAAAAATGTTATTTTGGCAATTTTTTAGTAAAAAAGTTTACAATAACTTATAATTATAAGATAAGATAAGATAAATATTCTTTATTGCAAAAAAATAAAAAGTATTACACAAAAGAAATAGGCTAATACAGTTAGTATTACAATTGGCGGTCTTATCGCTCAAAGCGATCTCTTCCAGACAACCTTTGGGTAGATAATTCGGCGTATGAATAGGTAGCTTGTTGAGCAATATTAAATACCTATCTTTAGCTGGTACTTAAGATAAGTACCTACCTACATAAAAAAAAACTTATTTACCTACTAATAATTATTACTTATAATTATTTAGTACAGTCGATTTTTTTTTCAAAGTTACAATGACATATAATTAGTTAGTACAGTAGAAATTGCAATTAACTTTCTCGTTGTCGAATGTCACTCAATTGAACTGGCACTAATATCACACTTGTTCCAATATGTGCTGCATTTATATTTTTTCCAGTGGCATTTAAACAGTCATAAGCGAACTTGAACCTGTGCCAAAGGTGGCTTGCATTGTTTGAGAAACCAAACAATTGCTACCGTGACTACTTTTGACTATATGTATTACTTAACTCATAACGTAAACTTTTGAAAGGAAATAGAAAGTAAGCTGTCATTTAACAAGAAGAAATTCCAGAGAAAAATAATAAAACTGTCGTTATAACTTCTAGAAGAAAATAAGTCTATATGCCCAAGCGAGCACATAACAATTAGTAGGTACGATACAGTCGGATGGATCTCATTATTTTCAACATGTCGTATCTTATTTTATTGAGACACAAACAAGACTTTCGTATAGGTACAAGTAATGTATTATAGATAATTGGTAGGTTATTTGGGACGGTATACAAAAATCAGAAGCGCAAAAGGAAGTTTCTACGTAAAATGTTGTGTGTAATTCATTTACCGTTCATTAATACCCCTAATGAATGGAAAGATCAAAAGTTTCTGCGTAAAATGTTGTATACCCCAGCCCAAAGCAAGTGTCTTAATTTGTAAACAAATATTATTGTCTAATTACCTGTTTTGATGTAACACTGAAGGAATTGATTGATTGAACCTGTTCATCATTGTGAAAATAAAGTGACCCGAACTAATAATAACTATGCAATAATCACAGAAAAGCTTAAAAATCTTAAAATGCTAGTAAGGTATTACCATACGTTTTGTTTACAAAATAAGACACTTGACTTGGGCTTCGGTATAGGTAAATTATTCAGCGTTCAATCTAATTGATATCCTACGAATGGAAAGATCAAGACCTTTGTATAACTGAACTAATAGATGGTAAGAGAAATCAAACATTTACTTTGATAACCATTGCTGGGTTTTATGAGTGAGATTACAATTTATTGCACAGCCAGCCATAATCTGTCAGTTACACAGTAGGGGATTAGTCAATATCAGGCCGTTTTGAATTCTAGAAATCTGTATAATGCGGTGAGATTTCCTATCAAGATTGTAAAAATCGATTGACCAAATAAAATGTCTATTGATTGAATGATACGCCGTAAATCATCGTAATTTTTACGGTGACGAAAACTTTCTCAATAATGATAGTTTTGGAAGGTGCATTCTAAAGCGCACTATGCCGATGGACGTCATCGAGGCTACGCTAATAGATTCCAATGCGGCAAAACTTTCTCGCACTGCAACATTGCCATGCCGACTGCCAAGAGAAAGGAAATGCAAAAACCGCAACTCAGCAGGTTCGCCCGTGTTTCCGATACAAACGCTGGCAATTTGTTAAAGTTTACATCCGCGCCATTTGTTTGTTCCAGAAACCTACCTGATCTAAAGTCTAGACCTTCATTCCGGAAAATTCTCCGATACATCCTTCCGAAGGGCAGAAGAAAGCCAAGAAGAAAGACATCGTAGCTCAAGGACTTCCGCCCAGTGCCACAGCATTAGTATATCATCATCAGAGTCATATCTCTTTATTGCACATAGGTACGGTCGACGACATAGAAAGGTGTACAGTAGAGTTTTTAAGGATGAGATTTTCTCAAAAACTACTTGACCTATTTCAATAATTATTTCACAGTTAGATAGATAAAAGTTAAAACTATGTGATGTAAAAGAATTATTAAATTTAGTCCAGTAGTTCTTGAGAAAATCTCAACCTTATTGGGGCCCCTTGATACTTATCTCTGTCTTCGACTGTACCTATATTTTTGCACGCCAATTTTTTTTGAAAATTTTAATATACATCACTTGCAAGGAAAAGCATTCTGTGCTGGGTTATCGACACATACCCTAATAATCGCCAGCCTTCGCGAGCTATGAGAAGAACGTACATAGCTTATAGTTGTTGGGTTAAGTATTAAGCTAGAAGAGATGATGGAATTTGTTCAAAATCCGCGACGGATCATAGACAGGGATCGGACTACCCGTTCCATTACTCTTTGAAGGATAACCTATTGAATTGGAAGATTCGTTGTCTAAATGTGGAGCTAATCTATAGATATTTGCACATTGATCTATCCGTTTCGTCGACTTCTTACGACATTGAATTGACAATGAAATATGATAACCTCAAAATTACAAATGTTGATAAACTCTGTTGGCTGTTTTGTTATGCAATTGGCGGCAATTTGTAAACGTTTTCTTCACTTTATTGTTCAACATAGATAATTTTTATTGCGTTACAAAGTACAATGGTGAGTTCAATTCATGCAATGGACATATAATGATGGATAGAAGTCATGCAGCTAAACGTTTGTTGGCGTTTTTTTAATATATATTTGGCGATAATATGACGTTGCCAAGGCCCGTAAATGTAAGTTTTAAGAGCCTTCCATGAGCCAACTAGCGCCGCCAATCTTAAAAAAATCATATCTTCCAATATAATCAATTTGATTAAAAAAGCTACGTTCACATTGTTTATTGCTGTAAATATTATTTTTTAAATGCTTATTTGTAACGTGATGCAATGTAGGTAAGTTGTAGTTCACATAATTGCGAAAAACGGCCGTTTCTGGCACATTTGTGAACTACAACTTACCTACATTGCATCACGTTACAAATAAGCATTTAAAAAATGATATTTATAGCAATAAACAATGTGAACGTAGCTTTTTTAATAAAATTGATTATATTGGAAGATATGATTTTTTTAAGATTGGCGGCGCTAGTTGGCTCATGTCAGCGCCTTAAAAAACGTGACGCATAATTATACACAAAGTATTTGCTCCCATTCCACGACAAAAATCTGAAATGAATCTGATATCAAAACCAATTCCAATGAACGATTTGAGTAATGTCTGTACAAACCAGCGTAAATAACGATACTACGCGTAGTCACTGCAACTCATTTAGCAAGTTACGGATAGCAACAATGTATGCATGACCTACAAAGCTTACTATACTCGAAGCAACATTACAAACTTAACCAGTTTTCAACGAACTATATTAACAAACCTTCATACTCCGCGGGCCTCCGTTTAAGACTTATATGAGGGACGGGAGGTAGCTCTTTAAACCTGGCCAGCAGTAATTTATGATTCTAAACCCTAAACGTCTTGTAATAGACCAGTAATTACTTCGTCGGTGAACACGTTAATGAGAACGAAAGTTATGATGCGTGAATCGCTTTTCAACGTCGCATTTGCAAGCGAAATTGTTATTCAGTTCCGTGTTCCTGTGATTATGCACTCGTTATGAGTAGTATACTGTGTTTATGATAATATAGGGCGGGGCTTGGAATACCAATTAGTGCATCTAGGCTTAAGGCTGTTGAAGAGGCAGGTGACGTCACTTAAGAAATCTGATCGCTATTAGTAATCAAAAGCTAACGCAGAAATATACTAATAAGAAGTTAAAATATGTAGCTCCCAGAATTAGAACTGGTTCTTTTTGTTTTCAAACCAGAACTAAGGCAAATTAAGTATTGTGTTATATCTAAAGGTAGCTGGTTAATAGCGTAAATGCAAAATGTGACATGATCTACCCCTCGACGTTTTTCCACAGAGTTGATATGGGATATTTCAAAATCGAGAAACGAGAATATAGATCTTCAAGATCGGCAGCGAAGTCACAACCCCTCATCTTGCAGGTGTCTCTAGATTAGCGACGATTGCTTGTCTTCTCTCCTTTTGAACCACTGACGCAACGCAAACCGTTCTAAGTTTGATGCCTAAATTTAAATCTCTGTCTGCGTTATATAGGTCCAGAACGGATTGTCCGATTTGAAAGCGGTTTTTATCGTTTAATGTTGGTGGGAGGGTGTTGTTGTCGAGAAGATTCTGAGACATAAAGGGCACCAGGTTCTGATGATGACCGGAACTTGAAATTAATAGTTATTCTTAAAAAAGAAGTACCTATACCAACGTTGACGAATAAACCGACCCCATAAACCTATCAATCCTCCACAAAACACGTCACGGCTATTTCAGTTACTAATAAATAACGCTTCAGCGACACTGTGTCACGTTCAGTAGTCACGTGACGTAGTCGTCACGGGCACGTTGTGACCCCCCGACATTTCACGTGTTCTCACGAGTGCTGACTAGTTTTAGTAGTTTTGAACAGGCTAATGTTGAGAGTTGACATTTGGAAATTAATGGATGTCCTGCGTTTTTCGTTATATCTGTCTTTGCTTTGCCCTAAGTAAACATCACATTACGTCTTCTTACAAATAAGTCCATGAGTTTAGTCTTTTCAGAATCCTTCTTCATTAGACGTCACGTCATGTATGGTTCTTGTTTCTGAAAGACAAGGATCTTGTGTATTTACCGCAAGGAACGAACCCCCACCGGGCATCAATTGTCTGCGACATAGATTCGCAGGCGCGAACAAAATCGCAACCGATATGGCCAATTAATTCATTATCGCCGTTTCTTTGTTGGCTGCTTTGTCATGCAATATGATCACACAATATTCTACCAATTTCAATGGCTCATCAATTGGGTCATTCAGGGTTTTATTACACTTGAATTTGAATTGTGTACATTTTTGTGCATCTTTGTTCGGCGGATTCCGTAGGGTATTATAATCAAAGCTCTTGAGCATGCAGCTTCAATAGCACATCAATTGCTACACAAGCTTTGCAATCTAGCCTGTATCTTTATCGTGTAAAGTAACCATAGGTATAATATCTGATTTAGCAATGTTAATTTGAATAATTCCACGTTTCTCTGGCCCGTCTGTCAGTCACAGTCTGAGCTCAAACCCTCAAGATCGAATTCTTGATTCTGATGTTTTTCTCAAGTCGCGGTTCGTCTGCAATCAGCAAATACATTCTCAAGTATGAGTTTGACAGTTCTCTTGAGAACTGAGTTTTGTTTATTAATACGGCGTTACGCACGTGATACCCGATTCCTAAACGTGTACCTAAGTTACGTTATTAATAGGAACGCAATCTTGAGGTCGTCCTCAAGATTGACTTTTGAGCTGAGAGTGATTTATTAATCCGGGCCTCTGATGCAACGTCCAGAAGTAATCCACTTTCAAATCGCACCTCTATTTATATGCCAAAAAGTAATAAACCCTCACTTCGTAAACCCAAAGTAAATAAAGAAACAACAAAACGAGGACCTGAAAAGAATTAATCTCGCGATGAGGAGACTTGTTTACAACAAACAGAGCTCTGCGGCCGAAGCGAACCAATCTCGGTTAGTAATTAAAAACTAGCCCCCCAGGCCCGCGAAAGTTTTTTTTATTGCTCATCTTCACTATCCATTTAAGTAACTAGCGATGCGATGGTGACGTAAGCGATTTTTTACGATTTCCGCTACAAAATCATTCACTTGGCTATTCGTATTCGCTATTGGATGTTTGTCCTATTTGTCAAATACTTGACGTACATACAAATAAGACGAATATTTTGTCAAGAATACCAACCACACATGGCAATTATGACAAATACGAATAGCCAAGTGAAGTGCCACCATTAAGATAACGCTTGGACGAATGTAGACGAATAAATAAAACACAGATGAACCTTGTAAAGCATTCACAATCAATAGATTTCCCGCTTGCAACTTAACCGCTAAGGCGAAAGGATTGAAAATAGGTGAGAAGTGTTGGCTAGAGTTCCCGGCTGTGAAACAGGTGATATTGAAAAAGTTCAGCTTGGTTAAAGTTTTAACTTTTACAATTCAGTATCGTAGCTAAGAACAGCAATGTTACAGAATACTGAACTGGCTGTGGATTGGCCAATTTAAGTAAAGACATTACTCTCATTTTCTTTGCCAAAAGTTTGTTTTGTTGTCATAAAATAACTTTTTATTACTATCAATATTGATCAAGTTTCAGTATGTATTGTGATAACAATTGTAATATTACCTTATTCTCCAACAGCCGAAAGTAAGGTTACGGAGACAGGTGCAGTGCATTACGTTTTTCTTATGAAGAATGTACGATTTCTAACGGGTGCGTAATTATTGCTATTTTGCCTAAAATAACATATAATTTTTTACCCCTACAAAGATTACTTCATTAAACAAAATACTGATCAAGGAAATAACACGAGAACACAGATACATCAAATGTAAATAATGCAATATTTTTCAGGCTGCAGTGGCGCTCTGTGGTGACGAAGGACAAGATTTTCGATGTCAAAGTCAAATCTCTTTATTGCAAGTAAGCACGTTGTGTACATTTTTGCACGTCATCTTATTTTTTTTTGAATTTACATTTACACTACTTTGAAGGGAACTTGCACTTTGGGTCACTGAATGAGTAAGTAATTGCACTAGTGAGTGATATCCGTTTATATATAATAATTTGTAGTAATGGCTCACTAGAGTTTTAAGTAAGTAATGTTGTTCCAGTGAATGTCGCTTCCTTTGTGGCCTCCTGCAGCCTAAACGGCTTTTATTGTATGTGGTGTCGTTAGATTCGTCTTAATCAGGGGATCATAGGATACATTTTATACCAAAAACAATCGGTTTTGTTTGTTTTTGAAAGAATGAATTTGCTTTCCTGACAATATACGCTGGAGCTGAACTAACTCTAAACCCTATACCTCTATCAGTATCCATGATCTAATTCTACTCAGCATAATCGCCTTTGACGCCGGTTTCAGATTTAAAATCCATTTGTATTCATAACTGGCACACCCAGTCGAAGTTGACAATAAAACTGTGGCTATTTCCGTATCCTGTCGCGTACCTGGAACAAGACAAACAAACACGTAAATAAGATGATCCTGGAAAAACAATCCACGAAATAACCAGTTTAATAAGAACCACGCCTGATTACGAACGGCTGCACAATTAATTCGCAGTAATTGCAGACAAGAGCTCCAGATGTAATGGTTAGGTGGGGATTTTCTGCAGTAAATTCGACTGTTTTCTAATAGGAACGGTAAGCAATACTTTCTCGTGATCGTTCAGTGGATTATGTAACTTGTTTAGGTACGATAATAGAAAATAAATCCATTTCTTTTCTTTAGCCAGTCTAGATTAATTTACAGAACTATAATTACGTAAAATGAAAATCGAGGATTCTAATTATGTCACAAAGGTTAGTCTTTAGTCTTGGGTAGATTAGATAGGTAGCGAGCGATAGAAGATAGTAGCTTCGAAGTGTAAAACACACATCCATATTTAGGTTGCATACTGTGATTTTATTTATTTGAAGGATTATCGATGTAATTTATTTAAATACGAGTATCATTCGTTATGAATAACGTAACACGTCCTCGACAGACGATTCAAATTATTTACATAGTTTCAAATCAAACCACTGTACGAAGCCTTTCAAATGTATCATTATTATGCGAGGTCTTAAATTAATATCTACTTAGTATTGTTGCTTTCTGTTATTTGGTAAATTAAATAAATAAATAAAAAAAAAAAAAAAAAAAGCCTTTTATTTCTTACATAACGTACATGCTAATGTGATTGTGCAACTGTTAGTTTGGTTAGTTTGTCTTAAAATTAAGTATTTGTTAGTTTTGTTATGTGTCTTGTAATGCAAGAACCCCGGGATGGGTAAAGGCCTCCTCCAAAGATGCCCATTTGTCTCTGTCTTGTGCTGTTTGTGTCCAGTTTGGGCCGGCTATTTTTTGGATCTCATCCTCCCAGCGTGTCAGTGGTCTTCCTCTGCCTCTTTTGCCCTGTGGGCCTGGCCATAATGTTGTTTTTGCGGTCCATCTTTTGTCTGTTAGTCTCGCAATATGGCCTGCCCATTTCCACTTGAGTTTTAGTGCATAGCTCAAGGCATTGGTTGCTTTTGTTATTGCTCTTATTTTTGTGTGTCTTATTTTATCTAATTTCTTTATCTTGAGCATGCTACGTTCTAGTCCCCGTTGGCAGGTGTTGATTTTGTTTCTTGCTTTCGCTGTAAATTTCCATGTTTGGCATCCGTATGTTAGGCACGGTAGGAGGCTAGAGTTCATGATCCTAGTTTTCATGTTTTCTAATAGGAACGGTAAGCAATACTTTCTCGTGATCGTTCAGTGGATTATGTAACTTGTTTAGGTACGATAATAGAAAATAAATCCATTTCTTTTCTTTAGCCAGTCTAGATTAATTTACAGAACTATAATTACGTAAAATGAAAATCGAGGATTCTAATTAAAGGTTAGTCTTTAGTCTTGGGTAGATTAGATAGGTAGCGAGCGATAGAAGATAGTAGCTTCGAAGTGTAAAACACACATCCATATTTAGGTTGCATACTGTGATTTTATTTATTTGAAGGATTATCGATGTAATTTATTTAAATACGAGTATCATTCATTATGAATAACGTAACACGTCCTCGACAGACGATTCAAATTATTTACATAGTTTCAAATCAAACCACTGTACGAAGCCTTTCAAATGTATCATTATTTTGTGAGGTCTTAAATTAATATCTACTTAGTATTGTTGCTTTCTGTAATTTGGTAAATTACGTACATTAAAAGAATGAACAAGTGGAAACAATCAAGAACGTCCCAGACCCAAACACGGCCGTACCATTGGCCTAGTGACCTACATCCGTTACCATTAACACTGTTATCCCATTAGTGTTAACAGCTCATTACATAAAAAATCATTTATTTAATCTTCTTAAAACGCCGCACATACAATGAAAGTAAAGAGTCAATATAAATATAAATGAAGCAAAGAAGTGATGAAAATAAACAATTTTGTTACGAACTATTACTACTTAAATGATAAGTTTTATTGAATGAAAACATTGCTTAGTTAATTGAGGGAATCGTTTTTAATCATGAAGGCCATTACTTAATCGAATTAAATTATAATGTTACTTAATTATAGTTGTTCGGCCATGCTCTGTCACTAATGGCTCATAAAAAAGGAAAACTTCGTGAATATAACGTTAGGTATAGTTTATCCATCGATTATCTTAGTCTCGCGTTTTATTATATAATTTTGATAAATGAAGTATCATAGGCAATGTACCGTGCCGACATTAACCACTGAAACGGAAAATGTCGACTAGGTTGCAATATTGATTACCTCTACGAGTATGATTTAGTAGGCGACCGATATGTTGAGTCAGTGCAGACCGACATTTCCCCGGGGTAAGTTATGCCATATGTCGAATCGAACCGATTTAAACCGGGAACAGACATACGAGTACGTACATTTTAGATGCTACAGTGTTGTTTGTTCACAGCTCAATCACGCTGCCCCGTGACGGCTCAAAGGATTCCAATGGGAGTGAATCTAGTTCACAGCCCGGATTAGTAAACATGACACTTTTCATCCCGGACAACCGCAAACACGACGCAAAATACGCAACGCAATGAAATTCCAAATTTACGAGAATTTTGTTAAAGCATTGCGAAGCATATACATAAACAGTAATAATAATATGGTTTAAAGAAACTGGACATTGGACAAGCATTCTAGAACCTTACAGAGGTATTTCTAGGTGAGAATTGGAAATCATAAACGGAATGGCGAGGCCTTGGGTTCGAATTCTGTTCGAAAAAATCTTCAGATATTTAACAGAGCGTTTAAAGCATCTCCAATCTACAAACATCATAAAGTAATCCAGCAGAAAGCTATTCCAAATAAAAGAGCTGAGATAACCATCGGAAACTAGGTATTTCGAAACTTGGTGTCATGTCCATAATATACACAAATCACCTAAGGGAATAAACCTTCTACAACTATTGTTACCAAATAAGGAAACAATGAAGAAGGAAATGAAGCTTCCTTCGATTGTGCACTAAAGTAGGTCTTATATATAACATATGTTATACTCGTATTGATTCAGTGAACAGTAATTCGGCGAATGGTCGCCATGAACATTATACGGGAAGCAATCAAAACTACCGAGCGATCCAATTCCGAAATCACGTTGTTTTCCAGCGCAATCGCCCCGGGCCTCCAATAGAGGACATGGACGAAGGAAAAGTGGAATAACAGGACCTAGAAAAGTTTATTGGTGTAGAACGTGAAGTTAGGATCTAATTTCCAGTCTAACTCGAATTGAACAAGCTATTGCTCGCTTTGTCAGTGAGAAAATCAAACAATGGAGATAATAAGTACAAGATAACTATAATAAGTTTGATAATAACATAATAAGGAGAAGAGACATCTAATGTCTTCTCTCTGGTTTATGTATTACGTCAAGCAAATAACTGAAGCTTGGAAGGGATTAGATGCAAAGAGCTGAAAATCGTATTGAGTAACGCGCCTTGGGTTGGGAGAGGCTTATATCCAGCAGTGGACTGATACAGTACCGATTAAGTAACTGAAGAATGTGATTACTTGTATCTCATAAAAGACTTCAAAAATTATGGCTTAGATAATTACGCCAGCCTCGTGCCTCATCATGAATCATAAATTGACTCGACATCTGTCCGCAAATTAAAAATTGTGTAATATCACCTGTTGCTAAAACTCGATCTGTCGAGGTGGAAAATATAAGGTGTAGGTTATTTTTCATGCTCTATGTAAATAGATACCTACTATATTTTAAAGAGAATTAATTTGAAGCCAAAGTTTATCCGAGTTATCTTGCGTTAGAAACGCATGTTCATTTTCTCAGAAGCTTAATGACTGCCCTTTGTTGCAAGTAAGTATTCACAATAATAACTTCAGACATTATTCTTGTTAATAAGTATCACTACTAAGAATATGGGACACAAGATTAGATACAAACATAGCAGCACATTGTGTGTTGAACTGAGGCTGAACTACACGAGTCTGCCTAATGACTGTAACTTATTGTTAGGAGGAATATTAGTCGCAACGCAACGCTAATCGCTGCTTGATAGCAAGAACAGAATTTACTGCTTACAACTTTGAGACGCCTTTCTAGTAAAGCTCATAGTTTAAAAACGCTTTATTCTATAGCTTTAGACCTTGCTTAGTGTGATGTATGTATAGCAAGAGCCCATACGTCTTATCAATAAAAATCTATAATAAACTACCCGAAAAATTGAAAAACGAAACTAATAATAAACTATTCATAAATACTTTAAAGCAAATGTTAATAAACAAGTGTTACTGTTTATTGCAGAAATACTTAGATGATGATTTCAAATAGTTAAATGTCGAGCTGCCTTCCCATATTGCTGTGCCCGACAGGGTGCACATGTATTGTGAACTGTAACTATGTGTTATGTACCTAATATGTGTGTGATATGCAATAAATAAATTATGTTTCTTCTACAAAAAATATGTAGTACATAAATACAAAGGGACAGACGGCATTTATTCCTTGCAGACTAGATTTTTTACGATTCTAATATGATACACTTTGTGCAAAGGTAAACCTATATGTAGACTATATAAACCGCACAGGCGAAGTTTACGAATAAGTTAAATTCCAGCGATAAATCTATAGATCTGTCGGACGACTGGTCGGGTAAAGCCGCCTGGGTCAAGGCGGTTTACGACGCAAATATAATGCGGACCAAAATTGGAAATAACTGTACATACGGGAGTTTTATGAAGTGTACACTTTTTGCTAGTTTGGGTAAATAATACCTCTGTAGGGATCAAATGTATTTACTCGTAGATTAGACAAAACCTCAGACTCAGACCAGGCATGCACAGATCTTATGATAAATAAAACCGATTTATTTTTGATAATAATAACTAATGGACCCCAAACAACGCGAAAAGGCCACGTGGTCGTCCCCGCAAACGATGTCGAGACGAACTTGACGTTTTTATGAGAGAGTGGTCCTGAGTCTGCGCAGAATAGAGATGAGTGGAAGGGTTGGGGGGAGGCCTTTGTCATTACGGGCTATTAAATAAATAATAATAACTAAAAATCTTATTCCTTATTTACACCATACTATTAGCAGCGAATACTGCGTCATTTAACGTCTGAATAACAATAAGATATAATTTCCGATATATCGATATCTCATGCATCCCGACTTTCACGGACATTTGGAGTTTTTAAGATTGGATGAGAAATATATCAGTTAAATTGAATGAAACCTTATTAACTACCGGCAATCAATGCCAACAGGTGACGCTGGGTGCAAATGCAACCAAATATTCCCATTTGCACAGACTACAGACTAATATCCCAGTTGCCCGCATTGACTATTATCTTCTATCAGTACTCGGTGGACCTATATCTTCTTAATAGTGTTCCTTTCGCCATGAAACGACGCCCTTGGGAGCACCGGGCCGCTTTTTATCATACCGACCCGGATTCAGATGTGAAACACGTCACAAAAACGATTCGGACAAAATTAATAGTGACATAAATTGTATTTTCGTTAGCGCCGAAACGCGGAAGAGAAAAACATGCCGAGACACAAATGGGCATCCGATCGGCGGACTAATCTAGAGATCGACTCAGAGATAATCTTTACAAGGGTACTGGGCTGATCGTGACAGCGACCTGAGGATTTATTGTTATGTGTCCGAAATATTCAGCTTATTTCGCTGAAAAAATACTATATATTCAGCATAGGCTACATTTGTTGCTGGAATTTATCGTTCGTAGCAGAAAAACTGATGAATTATTTACCAGATGCCTCTACCCGTGAAACTAATATTTAAATGGATCCATACATGCAAAAATATACTTGTCTCAAATTCTGGAATAATAAATATTCAAAAATAGCAGACTAAGATAATTCCCGGCCTGAAGTCAACAATACATAAACATTGAATGCAACACATATCGCGTCACTTTTACCACAAGTAATTTATAAAAGTCTTGTAAAACTTTGTAAACGCCATTGTCAAGAATACGAGTAAACAGCTCAAGAAGGGTTCCATTTCGACCAAAAGTTTGCTAATTTTATGAAAATGCTGCTCTTCATATACTTGTACTTAACGACGAGATGAGATGACACAAGTTCTAATGAGGCATTAACTTTACGCGTCTTGCCTAATCAATAACGAAATAATCTCTCTTCAAATTTTCACCGTACCCCAAGTTTCAGAACTTCGTCAACTTTACAACTTTTCGTTGCGAACTCCATAGGATTCCCCCTGCTCCGAATTTTGCCTTGGGATGGAAGTCGCGAGACGTGTCGTCGGATCGATCCGCTTCACACGCGGATGACACTGTGACCCAATTCGGCTATTGGGCACCCGTGTGTACCTGTGTAGCATACTTTGTATGCTAGGGCTGCTCAATCAAGAACTCCGGAGAAAGATCTTCAAAGTTTAGTGATTTATAACGTACTCGCATATAACTTGGGCAGACGAAGCACGACGGAGCGGCTCGTTTTCCACTGTTTGTTCTGCCAGTAGAACGAGTAAATAAAAAGTCTGGGTGCATATTGTAGGAATTAATATCGAAATAGTAAACGGAGATGGATATTTCGATGTTAATAGCGTATTGAGACCTTAGAGCCTATACGGTAAGGCACATGGCCTCAAAAGTGTAGTCTGCATGTATTAACAACCGGGCTCGTAGAAACTATTGTTGCGTAACAAATTCTTAAAGATAAAATAATTGGAAGCAACCCTACATGATTTTCGCTTGTGTTGTGAGCTCACGATATCGTGCGTAAAATGCCAAGTTTATTACTGACTTTTTGAGTCGTCGCGACGCAGATCAGAAAGCTTGTTTGTAAAGTGAACTAGATATTAATAAATTGCTGTTACGAAAGAGTTGCAAAAGAGTAAAATTGCAAATAACACATGAATATACAATAAGTTTGAGACAGGATGGTGAAGTGGCACTTTGCGCAACAGTCGTAATTTGTAAAGGCTCTTTTCTACTAAATAGTAACGTGGAGTGACAAACGTTAGAAGAGAAGGAAGGTGACATAGAAGAACTGTAAGTATTTATAAGTAAGGGGTTATATTTATTTCATTTATTTATTAACGCAACGGTATTCGACGTTCGACCCAAGCAAAACGTATCAATAGCAAGGCTTCCCGTTGTGGTAAACCGTTGGGAGTGCTACTAGTAAGAAATAATGTATTAATTAGAATTTCCGAGTAGGATCTAGAGGAATCACTTACAGTATGCCAAGAGTTTTCACAACGAAATCCACCACCATTCCCACATCCAAGGCACTAACGCTAGACAAACGTACGCAGATACATAAACCGTCACAGAATACGGTCGCATCTCACACCAGGCGTGTCACAGTATATTCGCGAGGGTAGTGTTAGTGCAGGGTAGAATAGCACCTTAACACGGTGTCGCGATGAATAATGGAGCTCGCTCGGATAGGAAATGAAATTCTACGAATAGACGCCCCCGGTTTAGAACAGTTAAAGTGAATGAAATGTCAGTGGAGAAGGCATGAGATGACGTGCCCCTAACAGCGACGCATTCACCGGTAATATTGCTGAAAATTATTAAAGGGACTGTGAATAGTCACACAGAATCAACGAAAATAGGCCGGTACATCTCTCTCTGAAGTTCCTTGCAGCAGATTTGCCTTCAGTCGAGTGAGAGATGTCATATAACTACCTACTTACTTTTGACTTCGTATTTATAAGTACATACATGTATACAGAGAATAACAATATGACTAATACACATCTACATAGGTTACTAAACTCAATTTACATGGAAACAAAGGTTGAATTAAAATAAAAGGAAGCATTAGTAACGAGCGCCAAAATCCTTGACCTAGCAAACCTTAGCTGAAGGTTAGACAAATACTTGTAATCAGAGTAGTAGCTGTGGTAACCGTATGGTATACTTGATACGGGTTTTAGTTAAAAGAAGATATGGGTGGATAATTGATATACGTGTAAGACTTTACAAGTTATAGGAGCCAAAAAAATTATCTAGCGCAAAAATATCCTTATTACCTTAGCAACACCAAATTGAAATCATAAGTCTTGTTGTGCAAAATATTGAAATGCAGAATAGGATGCAGGACCGAATGAGTCAGGATTTTAGTCGAGTTTCTGAATCGGTTTTATTACTCTTTCATGTTCATGACTAATGGATTCCGCTAAATCGACTAGCATACTGAAGATCGCCGGTGATATTGCTCGACGGACGATGTCGTAAAGGAGGTGTACCAATTTCAAACATAAACATGGTATGACAGAAATAATTGATGGACTGGTGCAGAAGCCGAAACATATTTAGCTTCTGCTGTGTTGCTGAGTGATGGGTCACTTTTCTGAAGTAATTAATGGATATAATAAATCCCTGTATAAGGTAAAGATGCTGGTTATCTTTCAGTAGCTCATATAAAACGAGTAGTCCTTGACGTAACTATATGCTTGCACCACTACGAATGTGTTGTTTCATTACACAGTAGGAGGGAAACCGACCTCGTTTCACGAGCGGCAAACATTCGACATTTTAGTGAGAATGTGAGTAGCTTTTGCAAATATTACGTAACGGGATGAAAGGAATAGATTGCTGCCAATTTGTTTGGAATTGTATCGTTCAGTCAGCTAGACGCAATAACTATTATGTTTCAAGGTGCTATAGATGCCGTATTTCAGGAACAGGAGGCCTAATAAGGGGCTCGTAAGCCAGTTGCGAGTACACTTTGAAAACGATCTTACAAGTTAAGCAACGTTGGGCGAGGTCAGGACCTGGATGGGTGACCGCTAGTGACACTTTCATCTGAGCCCCTTCGTGCCTCTGATCGTACGCTAAGCAGTAGGTCCCGGTTTTTGTCGCTTGACAGCAAGAACAACGACTAAGAAGTTGAAACTGGTGGTGCGATTAGACAGAAGAACTTTGAATCAATGAGATTTGAATGCTATGTGAGAGTATAAAACCATTTACGAAGAATGAGTCGTCGCTTGTGTCGATGAACAAAATAAGATCCTATGAAGTATAAATCCCTTTGCATCATTTACGAGTACTTTTAAGATATTGCTTCGGCACGTTGACCGAATCGGATTACACTCCTGAAATTCGTTGAACCATTGTAACTTCACTGATCCACGCCGATTTCGCTCGACCATTTTCGCATATTACCTGAAATTATTGTGTTTGAAACACAATAACGCTGTAATGGCCCCGGCTAACAGATTGCGTTTGTGCGAAATTTAATATTTTACGAAGTGTAATTTGTTGCCTGTTTGGTGCCCGGAGGCTTGAGTATTAATTTTGAATTTCAATTATGTAAACAGTGTTATTGGAAAAGAAATATTACATTTGCCATTGTATTTCCAGCTATTGCCGAAACTAATTTAATTAAATAAAAGCTGTCGGGAGATGTCACGAACCCCGTTTCGTGTACAATAAAGAATAAACGAATCCCAAGGTGCTGTGCAGTGCGAGTACCTACTGAAAGAAAACAAAACAATCGATATCTACACGTCTACATGTCAATCGCAGTTCGACTTCTTTCTGCATCCTGGGCCTCTACTGTTCACTTAGCATAACTATATTAGATTATAACTTACTACTTGATTGATTTTTTGTAAGCTTATGTAATTGGTGTATGGCAATAAACATATTTTCTATTCTATTATATTCTACTGTTCACGAATTTTCCATTGTTTTATTATATAAGATTGCTGCGTCAAACGTGTGTAATTATGATGTCTGAAGGTGACTTTGGACAGCGAACTATACCCTAATACTTGGAACAAAAGTATGTTGTCGGTCTACCCAACCCAATTAAGCTTGTATGATAGTCATGTCGAAATACATAACTGAACTACAGACAGATTACTTACACTAATTAGGTAATTACAAACGTCATCCACAGGTATATTAAAGGCATATCAGACGACTGACGACCATAAGGGGCGGTGACATTCCGCAACCTTGCCAACGACCAATCAATACTCCCGACACTGGGAAACTTAATTAACGCACTAAAACACGGCTGTCGTGAATCAACGACATCATAAAATAAGGTAAATTAGAGAACTCAGTCGTTATGTACGTCTTACTTGTACGGGGCCGTGACCTTGCTATTGTGTAATCGATACCAGTTCGTTGGAATACCAACAAACATTAGTTGGACGGTTGATTATGTACTAAGTTCTCATAATTTATGAAGGTATAACAAAACAAGGATGTTCAATATTGAATTTAATTTAACAATAGGCTTACATACTGACATGTCAGAGGTTCCTTTCCAGAACTACTACGCAAAATGACCACCTCCCAATATGACCACGATGCTAAACCACTACTTCCTCATCCAGCCATTGCTTTTGCCAAGCGGTTTTAATTTATGTCATGTTTTGGTTGCGATTTTCGTCAATCACCAACAAAACTTTTTAGTCGAAACATAATTAAGGTTGCTCATTATTAATTTGCGTTACGTCCTTCAGGGTCTTTTCCAAAGTAACAAATTGTTCCGGGACGTCGTCGTTGCCTCCCTTAATCAATTATTCTCGTGTGCTTGCTTCCACTTTTACGTTTACTTTGTTCGGCTAACTTTCAGTATCAAGCCAATTATATCGGACACACAACGATATAACTTGTCCAAACGCTGTTACCTTGAGAAATATTTCAATACTCATAATTGACTTTGTAACATAAATGATTCCACATCGATATAGGTTATTAGGACTATTAAAACCATATAACGTCATATTTCATGAGATGACTATTTTCTACAGCCTACTGACAATCAGTAATCGATAGTCGTACTGACTCGTACTACAAAGCGAATCCCACTCAGATCCCGTCAGGTACTTACGGGAGATTGGAAAACCGTACACAACGCTGCGTGGCGGAAAGCTAGTTCAGAACATAACTAAACCCATCTTCCTAATGTCAAAGCAGAAAGCTAGAATAGAAAGCGATGTCACATGAAACTTAACCGCTGAGTAGAAGCGGAAAACATTTTTAGTAGTAAAGTAAGGTATGTCTTCATCGACCGTTTAATTATCTACTATACTCAAAATATTGAAATTCATATAAACCATCAGCAACCTCGGGGCCAATCACGTAAGGTATTATAGATTACATTAATTACATACAATTTCCATACTTGATTTTCGACATATTTTGAGTATTTTCCAAGGTACTGGAAGAGTCTGAAGTGGTCCAGCTGTGAAGAAATATCCAGATACACCTTCCAGCAACACACAAAAACAATATCTACGGGGAAAGCTTATTTATGTTCGCAAAATAAAAACCTTTCCCAGGTAGGGGCATTACAAAATTAATTCATGAGCCCCATAAACGCGCTATCCGAGATACCTCATTAATCTACGCCGAGCTGAGAAATTCTCTTTATGACACCCGGCGGGCTACGGCCACCGTCAGAAAAATGCGCACCGCACCGCACAACCGCAATTTGCGGGAAACTGCCGCGACGCGACCGCAAGCTTGCGGGTCTTGTGAATCTCTAATGATTTCTATTATTCAACCATCTGCGTCCCACGGCTGGACATGGCTAAAGCATCGCATGTTCGAACCTCACCCCTAGTCCAGCCAGTGTGATGGATACTATCCATTGGATAGTTAGTACATCAGGTGTAACACCTGGTATTTTTACGCTAAGTAGTACCAGTGAGTGTTGTGAGCTTACACAAAACCATTATACAAACAAGCTTTCCGTTGATGATTGAGGAGAAAACCGAGAAAATTAAGAACGTCATTTCAAGCTTTTGATAGCTGTTCAACAAGATTTTATCAGAACAGTCTACAGTGAGGTTAACCTTCCTGCTAAAATCTTTGTTCACGCAAATGGTGAAAACTGAATTCACTTCCGCACGGTTGAAAACACGTAAAGTTTCGCCACTACAACGGGAATAGTAAATCAAATCCATTCCAGTCCCCACAAGATTTAGTGGTAAAATTTAACGAAGCGCATCGAGGACGAGTCACACCCTCAATCCGACTCGCAGGACCATGAACCGAGTCACTTAACATGTTCCGGCTAGTTAGATTTATGTAATAATGTGGATTTTGAGAGGTTCTCATAGAGGCATACTTAGATAGTATTTACCTTGTGATGAAATTTTGCTACAATGATGTTACAAACTTAAAATTGGCTGAAGTGTTCTATGATAATGCGCCTTTAGCTCATGTATGTTGTATATAGGCACGTCATATACAGATTAAATACTAGAAGCAGAATCGAAATGCACCGTAGAGAGCTGTGTCCACACACATCAAAAGTGGATCGCGAGAATGCAAACAGACTGCAACGTTAGTGGGTTAAAGCAAAACTCTGTTATTTGCCAGCTGGATGAGGTTTAGAATGTTCAACGGAGACGGATCAGTCTCGGAGGCGATCAAACCTAGGCTTAATAGGAGTAAGCTCTAGTTTATGCTAATAGTCACGTTCCGATTGTGTCAATGGCTGGCTTCCATTAGAATATACATACATAACTAGATTCAACACCCAGAGATGTTGCCTATGTATCTAAATAGAGTACTTTCTCGATGTCAATAAAAAATATCCGGAACAGCAAAGGGGTCATTAAAATTACCAAGAGCTTTTCCCGCAGGTATTCTTCCTGTGTGCAGTGCACTCCCTTTAGAAAGTTCACGCCACTGAGCCATTAAAGACTGCACCAAAGTTCTAAAAACCAGGTCATCATATCTGACAATGAATAGAAGTAGGACGAGCCAAGTTCGGGGCTTAGCACTAAGAGCGAAGTGCTTTGTGGGAAACTTTGTTAGGCGCGGGTTTTAGGCAAAGCCTGAACGAAATCGTGCCCAAGCTTTCAACAAAGGTTTTCTGTAAATACACAACTAAGTTATGCTACAAAGTCGATTAGGAATACAAACAGAACAATTTGAGAGATTAAACCTTTTATATAAACAAAGGCTTGTATTGGTGACATCTAACTAAACGCAGGTAAAGGTTTTACGTAATAATACAACTCTCCTCCACATCTAGTCGTACTGCTCACATATAACGGTTGTGACCTCTCTGGATAACCTTTTTCACGATGGTGAACACCATACCGTCGTCGGCGCCATTGAAAGAAAAGTAAAATCTGGTGCAGAAATATTGGTGCGGATGATCCAAGTGCGGACCAACGCATTGGACTGTGTCAACGTCATACAACCAGTCTTAAAACTATTGCGGATTTACCGAACATACATCCAAAAAACCAATACCAGCGTGTGAATCACACTGTTTAGCTTAATCAAAATTTATATAACCGTAATAAAATATAAACGGATATAGCAGTAAACAACAGTTTGACCTCATTAATAATTGAAAATAGATTATCCTTGACCGATTTTTGACATAAACCCAACATTTCCGTACAGCTACAAAGCTTGGCATTATTTACAGACAATGTTCTCGTGGAATGTTTTCTCTTGTCTCACACGGAGTGGTCAATTAAAGACGCCTCTACCGAGGGTCCCGGCCAATCTGTTCAGTATTCATGACATGGCCCCGTAGTTCTCCATTACGGCGATCTGCTTGCGAGTAGTTTCGGATTAGTCCTGTTTGCCCTCACTTAGAAATGCGTTTCCAGCGGAATTAAGTAGCTTGCAGTCCAATACTCGTAAGTTTGTTCGAGTTGGAGTCCGAGTTAAACTCGATTTGGTTTCGGATTAGCGTGGTACGATTAGAGCTCTCTATAAGCAGTCAAATTTGGATTGCAATTTAAGAGTTTGATTTGAATAAAATCAAATTCTATTGCACAATACAATTGTGATTTCGTATCCGGTAAATAAGTCACTGTAGAACCTGATCGAAAATCCAAATAAGATAACTGTTGTGCAAAATAGGAAGTATAAACTTGGATTATTTCCCATGCACTGAATTATTCATGGATTCCAAGCTTTGTAACTTTTAAATTATGCAATAATCTTGTATTTTTCGCGAACATTAGACCTCTGATTCGCGTGCCTTCAGATTAATGTATTACAATGCAACTAACAGCATGCCAACGACAAGACTCAGACGAAATAGTATATTTATAACAATACTTCATATCATCGACATTAATTATATATTCAAGGTAGGTATACATACCGTCTGAGAAAGGCTCTTAAGACCTCTAAACTTGTGTACAGTAACAGAGTTTCGGACAGGTAAGCTGAAGTGCCATACCGTACAATAGGGACAACTAAGGTAGTCCATAAATAATGGTTGCTCCGGTACACCAGTCCATTAAATACGGATTTAAGTTGCCAAATCTGATTTGGAAACTATAATGTTCGAACGTAGCTTAGGAACGGTGGAGTGGAGTTTCAACCTGTCCTTTAACTGTCAGTTTCCATACAATTTTGAAATGCGGACTCACGTTGAATTGTGTTCAAAACTGTCTATGAATATCGGCCTTAGTGTTGCAGAAAAAAAATATGGAAAATATAGAATTTCTTCCCCATATTCGATAAGACGAAATAAAAGACCTCTAGCTTCATATAATTTGAAATCTAATTCCACATAGAGTCCTCGAAGGACGGAATAAGCCGCGTGAATAGAGCGGACGTATTACGTGACTCCCGCGAAAGTCTTATCAATATTCATGATAGTCGCCGGCGCAGATGAATAGTCGATGAGTGTCGACGGGGCGCTGTCGTGACGATATGCGTCGATTCGCTTTCCATCTTGTCACTAGTCCTTACTTTGATGCTGAAAAGATGATACAATAATAAAATAGCAAACGTTTACACATAAACAAAGCGCAATACACAAGAAGGAGAATTGTAGCGTAGGTGCATACAAAATAAATACTGTGCAGTGGTGTGATGTCAAATCGATCTTCAACTCAGCGTGTGCCACAGACGACTTACCCCATAGACCTGTAACAGGAGGGCGCCCGTGTCTGCCCGCACATGAGCGCAAAATTGCTTCGCGACACGTGTACGTACATATGGACGCATCTCTTTAATACGGCACCCCTGTCCCCCGCTTCGTCTCTATGCGCTCATCGTTGGCAGAATTTTTCGCGTGCAAATTTGTACCGATTTCATGTCAATTGTCATATCTTATGTGTAGTAGTACCTACTAGTAGTGTTACTACATCCACTACAGCGTTGGTTTTCAGTGGAGCGACGTGTGCAGTGACGTACGGACGCAAACGGAATTACTTATTATTACTTCGAGGTCCATATGACGTTATATTTACAAGACATACATTGTGTCAGTATCCCGAAAGTACAACCCTTGTATCTTGAAGGTTAGAATGAATATATCTAATTAGATCAGGTCCATCTTCGACCTTTCGGTTACTTACAATCAGGCAGATGGGATTGATTACATAAAAACCTTTCTTCCAATCCTCAATGCCCCCCCATTTAATTCCACAGGCCTTTGTACTTTTTGTTCAACAAGTAAAAGGAATTATTCAACTAATGCGCCACCAGGAACATTGAAAACGAAATAATCGATTCAATGTCTTTCTAAAACCTTCGCCTATACAAGGTCAGCATTGTTAAAAAAAAAATACGCATAAAAACATAGACAATATAGTGCCCTTCGCAAAAACTTGTTTCCATTATGAAACTTCCCTTCGCCAGATCCTCTGTTACATTAGTATGCAAATTTTTCATATCTACCCTCGGCGGGTGGCCAGACTATCAATCTAAAGAGTCCGGCCAGGTGTCAACCGTTGTCATGGCAACGGTCCTCTTTGTGCCACCGCTTGTGAATGGAGTAACCTGATTTAGGGTCGGTGTAGGTCGGGAGGTTCTTTTCACATTGGACACTAATACAAAACGGTTGGTAGGCAAGTTTTATTAGACCTACCTAATACGTCACGCGCTGTGTCCTCGACCCTTTTCCATTTTCCACGTTCAAAACTTCTGTTAAAGGCTTAAACTAGTTTCCTGAATAGGATATTATTAGTCACTGACCTTGGCTAGCATTGTTGTCTAGTTTTCCACTACCTGGTTCTTTATGAGTTTATTTGGATTCAAATGATAGTTTAACTAGATTCGGTTCTCGTTTTCAAGAACTGTCCATAAAATTTTGTTCACTTCAGCGTAGTTGTAAGATACTCGCTGGTGTACCAGTTATTATAATTTACATTGATCTCCTATAAACAACTAGATACAGTCTGCCTTCTAAAAATGTCCGAGCGCAAAGAAGGTCCAAACGGATGAATGGACCCTCATTTGCTTTATTGGACATTATTTGGACGTTAACAATGGACCTTCATCATGAATGAATTATTTGGACGTTTTTAAAATTGTTTTAGTAAGACCTTTGTGTATCTAGTGGTTTATAGGAGACCAATGATAATTTATGACAAATAAATACGTATAAATCAAATGACTTACTCATTTGGATAAAATAAGATCATCTCTACAAACATATTTTGTAAAATCCATATAGAAATACAACATGCATAATGTTTTAATGGATTGAGTTTGATGTTGCTTGTATAATGGGTCCTACAGCGACATTCATGAAAGGTTTATAAACTTGATAGTGAATTTTGCAATGCAAATAACTCCACATATTCTGCACAGACCAGAATATCACTCTGTAAAAACAGAGACGTCATTCGCAGATGTGGCTCGCGCATGGCAGCAATTAAATTAAAACTGTCCGTCCGTCCACTCGTTAAACCCCTCAAAACTCAGCACTGGATAACTGGACCTTTAAATAGACATTCAGGTCAAACTGAAACATTTAAGATTTTAAACAGATTGACCCAGATTCCGGGATTTATAAATTATACGAAATTTTCCGTCCCAGTTTCCACCGAGCCTGACCGTGCCAATGTCATGCGAAATTTTATCGAATTGGATTCATAGAGATTGGATTAGTAACGTTTCTGTTTACAGTCCGCGTTCAGTTCGACTGAAGATCGGGATATAGCCAGTGAACGAAGAGTTGGTTACCAAATGATATTTGAAGAGTTTACCGGCAGATGATCGTGACAGGTTGAGTTCCTATTTCGTACCTTCCGCACAAAATGTGAACTTTTAATGACATGCGTAAGGTTCGTATTTGACAAAAAATGGTTACATAATTTGCAAAAGATCATAAATCATCTGGTTAGCCCGCAGGTATCAAAAGACGAGAGTGGTTATAGGTTACAAATACAAGATTTCGAAAGGATGTTGTATCAGAAGAAGCAAGATGGATGGTTTTAAGAAGTAACAATGGCGGATAACAAAGATAATTGTATAAAAATGTTATGTATCAATCACACAATTAGTGTTGTCTGGCACGAGGCGTTATCCATGATCTATCAACGTCGGCTCCTCCCCAATAAGAAAGATTGATCATTAAATTATCTAGGTTTTACTGAAATATTTGTTCAGTTATCTTACTATTTAATTCTCGAACCAACCATCTTCAAAGCCAAATAACTACAGTCAAGTAGGTACTTCATTTAGCCAATATTTGATATAGTTATACCCTGTTATACTTCTTCTTGTCGTGTGTGTTTAATGACCAAAAAGCCGTTTACCAGTTTGTTTAGCATTGTTTTCATTCACTATCCTTTGTGCCAGAAGCTTTATTACTGTCCATTATATGCATTGCTGTGTGAAAATCACAGAAACAAGAGGTTGACCATTAGAAAGTTTTATTATTACAGCTCACGGTTAGCGTAAAAAATTGCCCAGCGGTTGTCGCAGTCAATTTCTACGTTTCAATCCGAGCGTGGCTGCATCAACTGGCTACTTAGCCGCACTACTGGCTCTGGTGAGGTTTGTTTGGCGACATTGTACTATTGTTCCTCATTAGTCACGTAACTGGTGGCAACTTTCATCAGCTGATGGTTGAAAATAAACAAATCATGTGGCTATTATTAATATGTCACTGTTTCATACGTTACTACTGCTTCTCGCCGCAGATTGGTGAGCCCCCTTACCATGAACTCTTATAGCAGGATTACTTCAATAATACTTTGTTATTTCGTTTCGTACCATGACGACCTTAAAGTAAGCTTAGTAAGAATAGAATAGAAAACATTTATTTGACACACACACAGAGCACAGTACATAAGAGATACATAGAATAAAAATTACAATGAAAAGAGATACGTAGTGCAGTGGTGTGGTGTCAAACAGGTCTCCAGCTCAACATGGACGACCAGCTAAGGACGTCATGGTACGAAATAATAAAGTATTATTGAAGTAATCCTGCTATAACAGTTCATGCTAAGTATTGGCTCCAAAAGTGTGACGTCGTGTCTTACCAGTTTTTTAAGAGTCAGAGAGTATATCTTTCTACAGCAAAGTGGGCGAACTAAGTGAAGAAATAGACTTCCCCCACTCCCTTCCACCCCTGACCCCTACGCATCAATATGGAGGCCGCGTTGCCTCTGATTTCTGAATGAGAGCAGCTTCGCACCCCAGATAGTCTTTTATTTTTGTATTAGAAAAGTTTTTGTTTCAACTTCGTGCATAGATAAGTAGGAGTCGATATTTGTTGCCGACTCGTCTGGCGTATTTGTTCTAGTTATGTGAAATTAGGTCGTTTCTTTTGCTTTAACATGATACTACAGAAAGTGTTCGGCTTCGGAACTTTAGGACCATGAACGAAAAATTTCGCTTTCTTGCTTCATGCTTACGAAGTTGCATGAAGATGAACGACTAACATGGTGGGGCCAATGTCTACAAAAATAGCCCATTTTAAAATACTGGTGCCCGTTTGACTCTCGCACCTTGAATTTGTACGAACGACAGCAGATCAATGGTAACATTTGCAGTACGATTTCTTTCGTTTCAAAAGAACGGTGAAAACAAAGTCAAAATTGTTACACTTGGTATGCTTTGGGCTGTACAATTGGTCGTTCTTATATACAAATAATCATTTTTTTTTCATCATTAGATTTATCTTGTAGTATCTCGTTAAGATTTAATGTGTGTCGGTTCATTTGTGACCTCCTGTAGTAGCCTAATCGCCTCGGTGGATTTTGATGAATGTGGTGTTGATAGATTAGTCTAGATTACGGGAATGACATCAAACATTTCGTTTTTTGTAAATCACGTCACAGCACTTAGATACCACTTCCCTTCCCATTCATTACTCCGTGATACGGAGCTAATGATATGCGACAACACGAAAGAGAATCAATATCGATCCTAAACCACAGAATATATAATAGTACAAGTACAGAAGAGTCTCTCCTAAAAACCGTTAAAATAAATCGCGAGTCTCGCAGCGACGCAATAAAGTACAATTCAGCTCGCGCAGCGCGATGTGCCTACAATTATATTCACCTACAACGTGCGTCTCTTTCTATCGGGTAGCTCTTTACTCTTCTGACACGATTAGGGCTGCCGGCTTGTGAAAGATAAATAATCTGAATATTTAATGAACATATATTATTATACCACTCTATTATTCTACTTTTGTAAACAAACTGATATTTCAAATATACCTACGGTATTAGATCACAAAAGACCATAGGCATGCTATCTTCTTACATTTTAATGGGTGTCTACAATACTAAACATAACTCTTTTAGGTTTTAGCTAGGTACAATCTAGTCCGGGAGCCGAAACCCATATTTACATATTTAAGATGCAAGAACTAGCCTTGCGATTTATTATATAAATCTAATCTAATTATTCGTTCATTATTCATTCAATTTCATTCAATTATCTGCAACTATTCTCTAGATTGCATGGTAAAACTACTCGTAAGTTAATGGAGAATAAAATCGGGGAATAAAAATAACCCTGGGATAGTTACTCCAGTATAAATTGAAGTTTGGTCGAATCCACCCTAAATAAAATAAATTATTATGGTAGGTACTAAATTGTATGAAAGAATATTTTAATAATTTAGACCAAATTCTTGTCACGATTTTTTTCTTCCGATACAATGAAAGACGGCTAAATACGTCGCAGCGCGGGCGCAAAATAGCGGGCTACGTGCAATCAATCTGGCGCGCAGCAGCCCACTGAATAGCCGCGCCGGCGCGGCCCAAGGCCGCCCGCCCGATGTACCTGTAGATTTATACCTAAAGCGCGGAGTGCACCAGGCCTGAGCCAAGAGCATGTCTGAGACGTGACTCGCGTGCGGCGGCCATTTTTCATCGGCATCTGCTCCGCTCTAATCGAGCGGAAAATGCACGAACGACGCCGCGCATCGATAATGTGTCGAAACATCGATATCGATGTTACCAACACGCTTAGCATAGATTGAGAGATAAAACAGTTTATTGCACAAATAACTATCAATATATTTACATAATGCAAAATAACATGACATAAACAGAATAGGTAATGTACACTTTTCACAGTATAATGTAATGAGTAATAGGACAGCCCGACAGCTGGGTGGAGGAAGGAATGATAAACAACAGGCTTGACTCCTGAGTCCTGACGTTTGGCTATAATATGGTCGATTTCCTGTAGGTATATTCGTAGTCGTGGGATCACTAGATACTCAAAAATATATACTGTTCAAAAAATACAGTTATGAGCTTCGCAACCCATCACGCCATGGCATAGTAACAAAAATCGGGCTGCGGCAAGCCGTTTTACTGCAATGAATGCGGTAGATGGAATTCTGTCGTCTAAGCTTACCCCTATGGGAGACGCGCGATAGTTTATGTATCAGTAATAAGAGCGAAACCTATAATACCGCGGATAGTTACCAAAAATACAATGTGGCAACCTGTGACGCTTGGGCTTGAATTAATACTGAATCCAAATTATTGGTAATGATTGAGGTAGGTATGTAACTAGGTATTAGAGCTAGTCTACAAACCGACGACAAAAGTTCACCTAGATGGTAACTAGAGCAACTAAAATAATTACCAGTCAGTCTACATTCAATTAGACGTTCATATTAGTGAAGGTTGAATTAGAGCATATTATGTTTTTGCGAATTTTACGTAACATTAGAAAACCAAAAATTCAAATAAAAATTACCTATTGCCGTTTATTTACTGACCCACGTTTTAATACGAGCCTTCCGCAAATTTGCAATTTATTAATTCCCGGGCCAATATTTGGGAAGTTATTCGCGGTCCCGGGTCAGTCCCGCGGGAGTGTCCGTGATTAAACATTAATTCCACGCAAATTAGTGACGTCACGTCTTGCCAGGGACATGCCTATGAATACCTAATCGCATTCTATCGAGGACTAGGTCTCAAATATTCAGACGATAATAGTCTTTATCAGGTCACTAATAAAAAGTACCTATATTATTACAAAAAAAAAAATTACTACTGCTTTTTGGGCTTTAAAATATTATATCAGTCCAGTGATCAAGACGAATTTAATGATACCCCATGCATCAAAATCAATCAAGACGTTTTGGCTCCAGGAGGCTACAAAGGAAGTTGCCCAACTCTCCTCGTGTTGGATTTTTCGAATATTGGTGTGTATGTAGGACCCTCCCTACATACACACCAACATTCGAAAAATCCAACACGAGGAGAGTTGGGCAGCCGATTAAAAATCCAGGTGCAATTTATACGACAAGAACTCGTCCAGCGACGTATTCTGCTGTTTTTGAATTTTCCATGGAAATCCGATATTTTCCCATGGTAAAAATAAAAAGTAGACAAAGTTCTTCCATAACTCAATCTACATGTGAGCAAAATTTGGTGCAGATACGTCACGCAGTTTGAGTGGGATTGAATAACATACGTTCAAACTTCCGCATTAACAATTACAAGTACCTACCTACCATAGCTGGCAGTTAGCCTGATTAGTGATTACATACTTACATTTTTAAGAAGACAATAATCAACTCATCTGAAATTGAAAACAGCTATAAAAGTTCAAGTACTTTTCTCGCGAATTTTCATTTGATAAGACCGTGCTGACACTGTTCGAAATTTTTTTCTCGTCACGATCTTGTCATGTACCTACTTGAACAATACCACGGCTAATTGCACAGTTCGCAAAACCCTTCATTCGCGTTCTCAGAAGCTACTATGCGCATTATAACAAATGTTGTATCTTTTACTACATTTACAGCTCTTACCTGGGGCTTTAGCCACAAACCTAGTCTAACCTCACTTCCCTTAAACAGTGTTTTGGCACTTTCACCCTTCGCTAAGAGCCAGTAAGTTAGAAAAGTCACGTTTATTGCTAACAGCGTATATGCGTAAATTAAGTCAGTCGCAAATATGCATTACGAAATACGTAATCTTTTTGAAATGATCATAGAATACGCTCTCTTTAAATGTGCGGATCTAAACCACGAATTCCCCTTCACTTCTTAGGTCGCTGCTATGCGTCTGTCTGCATACTGATGGATCAAAATTATTGCGTCGTGCTACATTTACACGAATTTCCCTACAAAATCGGAACATCTCGTACCGTGGACAAATTATATAGAGGAGGATTTAGAAGGTAAATAAAGCTACTCACCGATTTTCTTAATATACAACATCAGTTTCCGATATGATCCTTAGAGTTCAACGCGTAGACTTGGTCATACCGCTCGCTATTATCGTCCCACTAGTTCAAATCAAATGTAAAAATTCCGAAGAATGTAGGAGGAAAATTAAGAATTTTCAAATAAACTGCCTGATCTTTTCACACCCTTAGCAATCAGTGCTAACGATTAGAACCGGCGTTCATCGTAAACTCGCATCCAAATGAGTAACATGAACATATTCTGGGGTGAGCAAGGATAGTCTGTACTGTAATTTAGAAATAGGTTGATGCACGGTGGTGGTGCCTGGGCATTATGTAGGTACCTACTAGGTACAGTCATGGAGAAATGGTACAAATCGGTATGAGGAGAAATAACCTTAAGATTATGATTCCAATATTGGCGACAGTGGGTCGCAAAAAAGTGTTTAGTATGAATTTATATGGAGCGCTGACCAACGCAAGTAATAGCGTCGTTTATCCCCCTTTAGTCCATGATTGTACCTATAAAGTGCAGCAGCCCAGTACGGACCACACTACACCTCATTTTCAAATATCCTTTATCACTTCAAATTGCTGTCATGGAGTTACACGATGAGATACGAATTTACTATGAGCACCAGAACTATTAACACATCACTTAAGTCACGACTCTGCCACGTAGATGTCAACTCAATGAGCCGAGTGATAGAACACACATCTCCCTATTTCACGGAGCATCTGCGCAAAGTAATTGATTTTGCGATTCGTTCTTCCCCCGCGTTAGAATAGGGAGCTTCGCGTGCGGTAATCTTTTAAGGGGCGGCGAGCTGTCAAACTCGAGCGCGAGATAGAAGATATCCCGCAGCGGCGGAGTGAAGAGCACGGCACAGTGACTCCATATTTGTATTTTTATTGATTTTGGATGAATTTTGGCAGGGAAATTAAAATACGCCAATAAAATAAGATTTTTTTTAAAACAAGCTCTCATCATTATAATACTCCACATTTTGATATATATTTCGTATGAATAACTATTTCGGTTTAGACATAATTTTCATTTTAAATGACATGGAAGGGGTATGTTTGCGATTTTTTTCTATCGAGCGAAGTTTGTCCAATCGTGTATCGGTATTCATCAGTCTCTAAATATACACCCCAAGATTGCTATATATTTTTTTCAGACGTCTAATTTTAGTAGTTAGTGTCGTAGCCTTAGTAGAAAAACTGAAAATACGCGCATACGAGGCCTTAACGCATTCTGACTTATGTAAAGCAAGGATATACTTACTCAGCGTTAAAAAAATCGCATGTTTATTAATTTCAACTTCAATCTTGAGTAAACCTACACGGCTTATTCCTGTGCCTGTAAAAGAGGACTAGGTAATCCTGACAAAAGCTAGCTCTTAAATAACAGCGACAGGTTGTTCCACCTATGAACACATGAAGGTTGAGTTTAGCACAAAGTTGTTCCTATTAGGATCGTAAAAAAAACGTAAAAGATTCAGGCTTGGATCTTATGTTGATCCCTACAATTTAGAGTTATTTAAATTTTTGGAATTTAGGAAATCGGTTTTCCTGTCCCATGAATCAATGACGCTCAGACCCTAAGGGCACTCAAATTCTATCGTAATATCGATAAATGGACTTGGTAAAATTGCGCCTATTATCCATAATATAGGTACGGACAGCAGATCAATAGCAAAACTTGCAGTACGATTTCAACTCTTACGACCCAGATAATAAGAACGGTCCAAAGTGTTGCACTTGATGTGCTTTGATGTGTATCTAATAGGTCTAGCTAACTAAATATTACACTTCATGTTTATTGGTTGCTTTGTTAAGCTTCGAACTTTTCAATAAACAAACATCCTCCCTTGATTGTATTTTGATTAGGGTTCCTTGTTAAGTTTTCGATCTTTACAATAAATATCTTACATCTAAAATACTGTTTATCTTTCAAAGTTTCTGACCTCTAAAGCAACATGATGTTAGGTAATTAATACCCAAAATAAAACCGCAGCTCTAGGCCAGTCATTAAAGGAGTTGACCCTAGCAGTAACTCATCTATCTATGAAATTTGGCACAGTGATAGAGTACCATATGTAGATTGGAATTGACATAGAATCCAATAATTTGTAGAAACGGAAGTTAGGTATTTTCAAGGTCAAACTTAAATTACGTGGTATCAATTACAGGAAAATTGCTCTATCCAAAATTCTTTTTTTACAAGTTTTAGTTACCTATAGGCATGTGTTCACAGAATATCCAACCATATTTCCATATGGAAATATATATATTTTAATAAAATGTGTTTTTTTGCCGTAATTTCCAAGGGATAATTACTCACTCCAATTTCTATTTAATTATGTATTTAAAATATTACTTTCGAAAGTAGTTATGAATATCCAATAAAAAATCCAGACCGAAAAGCGTTATCCAGAAATTGACGAAAAATGGGGGTTTCCAAAAATGCTCAGCCCGATTTTTCTTGTCATTATGAACAGACTATCTTATTAAAACTGCTTTTCAAGTTTTCCAATAAAAAATGCAGGCGAAGCACAAAATATCAAATAGAGTTGTATTCAAATATTTCTAATCAACGCGGCGGTGCATGCGCCACTGCGCGCGGATCGCTACTGCGGCCGATTAACAACCTTATTCCTATTACACGTACAGAACAGCGGGAACGCGGACGAGAAATTGGACGGAGCGGAGGAGACATTTGGAGATGGGATTCTGTTGTCTACTCATATACAAATAAGGTTAATTGTAGATTAACTCTTTACTAAAGTCCAGTAAAGATCCATGCGGACAAGCGTTTTCTAGAAATCGACGAAAAATTAGAGTTGAGAAAAATACTAAGTTCGATTTTTCTTATCATTATGAACATACTTACGATCTTAGTCGAACTGTTCTTCAAAGTCAAAGTCTATTATAATATATATAATAGTCAAAGTATAATAAACCTTATTCCTATACAAGTAGAAAATATCTATCGCATCGGTAACGTGGACTGGAAGTTGAACAAATATTTTGGAGATAGGATTCTGTACTCTACCTACAGTTATACGAATAAGGTTTATTTTAGGTTAACTCGTTACCGAGTGGTGAAAGCTCGACCGACCTACGCCAACATGCACATAACCATTCTAATCTAGCCCGTATCATCGGCGCATAAGTACGACAACATTTCAAGGTTAGTACGGACATAGCAAAACAAATGGTAACACTTGCAGTACGATTTCAACTCTTACGACGCAGATAATAAGAACGGTTCAAAGTGTTACACTTGATCTGATTTTGAAATGTTTTAAGTAAGCTCGACCGACACAACAGTACCTACGCCAACATACACAAAACCATTGTAATCTAGCCCGTATCATCGGCGCATAAGCGCAACATGTCAAGTCAAGGTTAGTACGGACAAAAGCAGATCAATAGTAACACTTTCAGTACGATTTCAACTCTAACGACGCAGATAGATATATAGATTGGAGCGGTCCAAAGTGTTACAACTTGATGTGTTTTTATGTGTACTTACTAGGTACCTACTACGTGGAATGTTTAAGTAAGCTCGACCGAGACGATAGTACCTACGCCAACAAACACAAAACGTAATCTAGCCCGTATCATCAACGCATAAGTACGACAACATATGTCAAGGTTAGTACGGACAATGGCAAAACACTTTTTTTTCGCCGTGGGATCTCGTTTGGTGTGCGTGTATCAAATTATTTCTTAAAATTATAATTATCTGTTATATAAAACCCTACTGTATTGTGATATTATTAGAATCAAAATAGATTATCAGTCAATAAGTGATTCAGCGGAACGGTGCGCCGTGCTACATGCGATCGGACCCCCCTCACCCCCTCGAGTAACAAAGACAGCTTGTTATTTTTCAACTCGCTCGCACATCGACTACGGGTATATTTGCGTGCGGCATAGGTCTTATTACTTACGTCATACTGACGACTACAGCTAAGCAAATTTAAATTCTACACTTGTACGATGAGCGTGAGATATTCACCTACTAATAATATGTAATCGCAACTGCAACCACAAAAATCTAGAAGTGAGGGTGATCTGCCTAATATATATACTAGCCAAATTCCAAACACAATTAATTTTTCAATTCGACGAATTGATAACCTCCTCCTTTTTTTGGAAGTCGGTTAAAAATACAAAATAAAACACGAAACAAAATACAAAACAAAAAATAAATAAAAAAAAACAATAAAAAAAATATATTTAGGCTAAGGATCGAACCCGGAACCGCGTGCACGGGAGGCGACCGCTCCAGCCACTAGACCAATTCGTTCGCTGTTTAGCCCGGCGAAATTACCAAGCATATCTCATGCACCAGCGTGAGACATGAACGGACCGCTCCGTCTAGATTTATACAAAATTGCAAGTAATCTAGTACAGACAGATTCCCAGCTCTCCTAATACACCTACTTCGGTATAAATGAGTTCAGAGTTTATGCTCAAATAAAATTCAAAGATAATTACAACAAAATGTTTGATAAAATACTAACCAAATTCGAAACACAATTAAAATAAAATACAAAATAAAACACGAAACAAACAAAAAAACATATATATTTAGCTAAGAATCGAACCCGGAACCGCGTGCACGGGAGGCGACCGCTCCAGCCACTCGACCAATACGCCCGCTGTTTGGCGTGGCGAAATTATCAAACACTATCTCATGCACCAGCGTGAGACATGAACGCGACTAGATTTCGACAAAATTGCAAATAATCTAGTATAGATTCACAACAGGGGCGTTTCTTAAAGCTGGAAGTAACATAAAAAAACACTAAGCGCCCAATTAAGTTAAAGACACTCTAAAGGAATCTCTGGGTTAGTTTATCCTAGACCCCGTATCGCGAAGAAAACACACACTATATACTCAACTTATACAAGGCAATACGCATATTACATTTACTGCGTTCGTATGTTTCGAAACGATGACGATAATAATAATTAAATTGCGATGTTTAGATCAACCTCCTACATACATACATACATACATACATACATACATACATACATACATACATACATACATACATACATACATACGTATAGTACGGACAACAGCAGATCAATGGTAATACTCGCTCGCATTCGCACGATTTCAACTCTTACGACGCAGATAATAAGAACGGTACTTAGTCCAAAGTGTTGATCTTCTGTTAGCTGTACCTATTAACCTACTTGAAGAAACTCGCCCGCCGCGCGACCGGTTTTCGACGCCCCTCGCCCGCCTCGGGCCCCGCGCTGGCCTGCGCTTGATAGGTATTTCGAAATAATGGTGTTCCGCCTGGATATTTTGTTGGATTCTTTTGAAATCAGGTTATTTGTGGGTATCTCATTACAATTGTAAAAAATATCTGATAGAGTAATTTTCCAGAGATAGTTAAAAGACAAATTCTGTATAATGAATTGTTTCATTTGGATTTTTTTGTTGGATTTTCGTACTTATACTAGAAATAATAATTTGAAGGCATATTAAAAACAGAAACCCGGCGGAGCAATTATCCTATGGAAACTACGGCCAAAAAAGACATTTTATTAAAATACCTACACTTTCGAATTAAAAAGTAGTTTTACTTATGAATGTACAGAAGCACACTAATAAAATACAATTTATAGAAAAAGAATTATGACCATAACATTGTTCCAGAAAAAGATACGGTATAATGTTGAATTTCAATTGAAATAAGTAACTTCCGCCTCGAAATATTATTAGATTCTCTGACAATTGTTCTTATAAATATGCTATTAAGTATACAAAAAAGTTTCATCGATAGAGGAGTTATTGTTGGGGTCTCCATACAAACGCTCGCCAGAATGACTGGCCTACTCGGCCTGTTCAAACTAACGTGCGCTAACTAACGCGTTTATCGCTCAGTGGCGAACGTAGCACTTCATCGAATCGGTGCGTTGTATAAAGGCTCTCCCACACTGGGGCGAAATTACGACCCGAATACCGGATAATACTGAAAATAATACCGTTAAGGGGCGTCGTATTTTTTTTTAAATACACAGACCTACCGGATAGAATAGCCATAATGCTGTAAAACAATCGGACATGGAGGAGCGTCAAGAAGAAGAATGAGCGTTAGGGGCAATGATGCGTTGTAATAATACCGTCCGGTATGTCGTAGCTGTGTGTAAGAATGCAAGTAGTCTATCACACAAAATACAACTATAAAAACAGATATCGCAATAAAGTTCACAGACAAAGACAGCGATTTTTCACAGCAAATGCGTTTTACCGCAATACGTTCTTAGATTGTTCGAACGTTGAGATTCTGTCAACAGTATTCAACCTTTTTAGCTGGCTTTTTACACACATTGCTTGTACTATTATTTCTTCTGTGACATTGCGGCGGTAATACCGGCCGGTGTTTCGCGGTGTCAGTCGCACCTATGTGGGAGATTCTTTAGGTTTCAGTGCAGTCCGATTTGTGCATAGCAGTTTACATTGAACGCATCGCAACCTCAGCATCAGCGTTATATTAGGTACATTAGTAACCAAGCTTTGTAGTACCGGAGAACAACTGGTTATTTATAGCTTACAAAAGTTTTGGACAATGAACCAAACACTCGTTGAAACCGGATTGAAGACCATAAAATTAGTTTCTACCAAAAGTAGAATTCTTGCTCTTAATGTACACAATTTTTGGACTAATAAGTATAGAACAGGTTTCATTTTCAACCTGTGTAGCAATAACAATTTCTTGGTAGTCTGAAATCTACAAAATCATGTTCTGGGCGAAGGGAAATGGAGATTTGCCTGCTTTGCTTTTGGTATAATATGGCCAAATGCTTTTCCAGTCAACGTATTTTCATATGAGAATGGTCATTTCAGTATGCGGATCACTGGAATTATAGCACAGGGTTATCTGTGGACTGATAATAACTGATAATGTTATTGGGGAACTTTCTTTCATTGTTCAGTGGCCCTGTCATCCAATAACGTCGTAATCTGAAATTCAATATATTAGTAGGAAGTATTGGCGCCTTGGCATTGGCAGATACGGGATAGATAATTCTTCGCAAAGCCTTCAGTCATACTCTGAATTGCTTAGAGCAATTAGTAAGGTAGTTAGAACTAGTTATGCTCTCGATCTAATACTCGTGTCAATGTATGATATGAGCGATAAGAGATATTTATATGCTAGTATTTTGTATTGTCATTGTGAATTATAATGTGTAGGTTAGTTCGTTCATTATCATTATCAGTGCCTACCGCCCACGTTTCTGATACTATATTGGTTTTGTAGATTAATCAGAATATTTATTGTCTGCATAAAGTCTAGGTTTGATAAAACTGTATTGTGAATGGAATATTTTGATTCAAGTTTTAGCTTCAAACCCGCGTTTGACATCTGTTGATAAAACTAAAGATTGAGCACGAAATAAAACCATATTTCAATAGGTACTGTTTTTATCAGAAAAACTAACACACATCTCCTCAGTTTCATTATACTTAATCAAACTTGATGTAATTGCAATTTAATTAGATATTAAATACGATACTACGCTGTTCTCCCGAACACAGACGATGGCTTCCATTTGCTACGATCCTGGCACACCGCCTCCGCTTCATCCACATTCAAGAATCATGCACGTTCATCTGTTTGTAGTAGACCTTTTTTTTAAATCGCCAAATTGATCAATGTGAGTATGTATGACCCCTCCACCTTTGTATTACTGAGGGAAGAATCCTTTATTATCTCGCAATAAAACGTAGCCTATATTTAGAGCTTTAAATGTGCCTTCTATTCTATGTTATGCAAATTCGCTCGACCGTATAATAACTGATACCAGCTGCTGCTAAAAATAAGCCATATTCGTATATGTATATTGTACCTATTTAGTTAGCTTTAGTCCGCTTTGTCCGAGTTTACACATGACATTACATTCCCGCTATTTTGCTAAATTCTAAGTTGTTGCAGAATGTTTCCTAGACATTAGAAAGAGAAAAAGTCGCAGACATGTATAAACATATAAAGGTCACTTTCACGAAAAGGTACCCGGGTAAAGTGCCCCAATCCAAGCTGAATCATAGATATATTTTTATTTAACCCGGGTTATCTTGTTAATGCAAGAGGCGCCAAGTAACGTTGAGAGCCCAGTTAGGAAGTGGGGGTGCTCTGTGGGAAGATAGGATGTTCTATGTAGAGCGACAATGGTAGCGATTCTGATTTCCACTTTTAACTACCACAGACATATTTTAGCGATTTATACCATTTGCATTTTCCAAGACATACGATTAAAGAAATACATAAATATAATCGTATTTTGTACTATGTAAATTCTGAGACCGATAAAATAATGAATTTATAGGCATTTCGTAATAATATGGAAAACATAAAGATGCACAGTTAAAATAACGGTCGCGAACAGTAGGTCAACGCATGTTTGGCCCACGTCCGGCAATGTACCTAGTTGGAAACGTTTTTGTGATTCACCACCAGTTTACCACGCACCAGTAACTCCCATTACGGTAGTTTACTGGCATTTAATTGCCGAATTATACGTAAAATATTGGACATTCCACATAAAAGGTTGTGTTTGAGTTTCACGAAGCGGCCGACTCAATTTGGAACCACCAAATGTGTGCTCAGTGAAACTGTACGGTAAAGCGACACGACTCTAATTTTGGTAGGGTCAACAGTCCATCATCCACAAATGTACTGTGTCAGCGCTATTTATGTAAAAATATGGCTGGTTGTCTATCAGGGAACCAAAAAGTACCTGAGCAGGTGCCGAAAACTGAGCAGGGGACGAGTAGGTACCTTAAAAATAAATTAACATTGTCTCGTCTCCTGCCGGGGGACCAATGGGCACCTATATAGGGGCCGAATCTACAATTTTAATCCGGGGGACGAATATTAGGGGAGCAATGGGTTCTGACCTAATCATTCTAACCTATGCTGAACTGCCTTAGCATAGAGTGACCTTGTATTGTTGTATTGTCGACTGTTCATTGTTATAGAAAGTTTAACTTCAGCCAGTGAATGATAAATTAAATTTTCCTATAATGGATTAGTTTTTAGAGGATTCACATTGATATGAATCTGAATCCTGTAAAAACTAGCTAGTCGATTGCAATTCAATTTAATACCGTGTGTTCTTATGTTGTTAGTTCTCAACCGATTGACATATTTCTGCAAATAAAACATTTTGTAGGTATTGTTTATATTTTGATCTCAAAGAGTTTTTGAAGTCTCTCTTGAAGCATCCTGTCCCCTCATCTTTGTGGAAACGGAACGAGATATATGACCAAGGATTTGATCTGCCTCGGGTGGCATTAAAGTATTTAAATCTATAGTCAATTCATAAACTATCATGTGCATAACTAGGTAAGTACAATATCGTCAGACACACAACTCACAACCCTTCACAAGGCACGAACTATGAATAAATTTCTCCATCCCCGCCCAAAATACCTGAGCTCAGATAATATTGCAAATATTTTGCGAAACCCTCATCTCCCTGCCATCACAACTAGTGATGTGCAAAGGCAAGACTCAAAATGTTTTGGTCATTAATAGTTTTTGAGTAAATCTCAACAATAATGAGGCTCACACTTTTGTCTGTGACTGTACGAGTATGAAACAAATTCACAAATCAAGGGTTGCTCAGTCTACGCGCTATTCTAAGAATAAATGAATGATTTCATAGATATTTGGACGAAAAACAGTTTAAAAAAGGGTCAAATGCGGTCTACAACAAACCGATGAGCGTGTATGAAGAGATTGATGAATGTAGATGAAGTGAGAGTTGTATGCTAGGGTCGCATCAGATGGAAGTCCATCATCTCTGCCTAACCCTACGGGAAACAGGCTAGAGTGTATGTTGATGATGATTGTACTTATTTTATTAGATATAATACACATAAATAAAGTAACAAGTAACCCGAATAAAATTAGCAGCACTACAATCATAGAATACTAAATATATACAAGGTACTTACGCAAAAATGTTTTTTATATATTACGAAAGGCCTTGGTCTTCTCCCAAGACCAAAACAGATGTCCCATCACTGTCTTAGTCTAACTAATATTATAGTTGTGTAAAATATGAGTTTCCCGACCACATACCGTGCTCTAGTCATTTTCAGAAACAAAATTGGCTTGGCAAATCTAATTTCCTTTAATATGTCAGATCTATGCAAATATGGGGAGCTTATTGAGTTAGTCGTGTGCAGGGGAGAATGGTAATGTTCTAAAGCCTAGAAGCTTGTTAGAGGCGAACAAATAAACGAAAATATTAAGGGCCATAAGCCAACTAGCGCCGCCAATTTAAAAAAAAATATATATTCCAATTTTAACAATTTAATTAAAAAAGCTATGTACAAAATGTTTATTACGATAAATCATATTTTTTTAAATGCTTATTTATAACGTGATTCAATTTAGGTAAGTTGTAGTTTGCATAATTGCGAAAAACGGCAGTTTTTGGCGTATTTGTGAACTACAACTTAGCTTGTCGCAATTATGTCATCTATTGTATATTGAAAATGGTGTTTAAAGATTATGTACTTGTACATAGCTTTTTTAATAATGTTGATTAAATTGGAAGGTAAGGCCCTTAATAATATTTTAACACACGAGTAATAATGTTATTTTATTACCTATTATTATGACTTTTCATCATATAGGTATTTTGTAAGATATAATGTTCTTATAAATAAATTAATATCTTAGTTCTGTAAGTGTAATAGGTAAGTATATTATTTATTGTATTATTAAACCTTACGAATACAATACATAAACTCACACGACTGTACTAAGAATTAGTAGGTACAGCAAACAGCAGATCAAGTGTATCACTTTGGACCTGCTGTTTGCTGTTGAAGAGAGTTGAATTCGTACTGCAAGTGTTACCATTGATCTGCTGTTGTCCGTACCTACCTATGTGTCTCAGCAATATTTCAGAACATTATCAATTGTTCATTAGGTGTGTTTAGATTGTTCGTTAAGATAGAAAGGGACAGGAGGCCTAAACGGTGACATAACTTAAAATCACGTCACGTGCATGAATACGCGCCTAGAAGCGCAACAAGCGGGTATTATTTATTTTATTAATGGACTCGACTGTTCGTCATTTGCCAATGTCATGTTACAGAAAATTCAATATATTCAATAGTCTAGAAGACTCTTCCTCCAGGGGAGTCGCAGTAGCGTCTTCACCCTGGGTAGCCGCGTCTTCATGACTTCATCCAGAGGAGTCGCCGTAGCGTCATCACTCTGGACGAAGCAGCTCGACAGTCACGTTCAGTCCCCAGCTTGTAGCGGGAACTCTTGATAAAAGCTTGAAACTTCAGATCTTGCATAAATAATCCAATAACTTCACCGTACTGTCATTCGCGAACATTGTCTGATTAATTTAACGTGATATTAAACACAAAATAGTCCCTGTAGACATTAAAAGGAAAATTATCAAATAATGTCACAACCGTGGTTTCCCGCCATTTTCAAGAGAACCAACAAGCGGGTATCTAATTCTAAATTGCTGTCACTTCGTAACATGTAAATGTAACAGTAACAGAAGTGCAGTGACGGGAACAAATGTCTAATATTCGTGTCTGCTGCCTGGGCGGGAAAATAGCATTCGTTCGTCGTAGGTCCCGGACGGTTGCCATGGCAACAATGCGGCGGGGCGGCGAGGCCCCACCGAAGCGAACAAAGAGCGATCGTTTTCCAATTTTCATACACAGCGATTTCCAGCGACGGCATCGCGGCTATGGCTACTTCCGTATTTTATAGTCTTCGGCGCGTATTCATAAACGTGATTTAAAATTATTTCGCCGTTTAGTCCTGTCCCTTTCCACCTTAAGGTTTTTAACGAAGTCTGAAAGGGACAACAACACGGTTTCTGGGAAATGAGGTTCAACTAGGTTTATGAATAACAGCATTAATTTTTAAAACGTCGCTTATTTATAAGCTTTGATTTAATCATTGGCATTGAATAAATTGCATATAGGTACAAATAGGTACAGTCAACTCTTGGCGATATTGATATAAAGGTTTTGTTTGCGAATTAAAAATCAATATACCTATAAAAAATAAAGATAAAAAACCTGCCCCAGGTCCCCCACTATAGGCAGCGTGCCCAAAAGGCTGGCAGCGTTGCCCCGCTGTATCGCGAGGCTAATACGTTTGCGTTTTAGATAGGTTTAGTTTAGATATAATTATTAAGTAGTTTGTTTAGTTCACTTTTATAGTATAATAAATGCACGTTTTCTTAATCAAAAAAAAATCAATCAAAAATAGTGGCTCAGTGAATTGCTGTTTAGGTAGGTACATTAATTAATTGTTAAATTGAACTTACAAGTTCTAGTGTCGGCGACCCCTTTCACTTTAAATGGCGTCCTATGTGAATTACCTGTAAAAAGAGTAAAATCGTTATTAATTACGAGTTACTGCAGCAATAAAAATACAATCTTATCTGAAATAGGTACGTTTTAGGTTCAGTCAGAACTTTGTTATTTTTATAACTTAATATCCTCCTAAATACATAAAGACGTCACAATATCCGTGAAGTTAGAGTAATATTCTTGTTCAAAAACAAGACAAAAACATTACGCTCCTTCCTTCGCCAGTTGTGTAAATACGCCTTTTGTATCTACACATTTCGGTATCTAAAAAAATAAACTGATATAATTTGGGTATCTGCAACAGTAGGTAATTAATCTTATTTTTTCACAGTATTTTTCATAGCACGAGAATCGCAAAAAAAACACAAAAGACTAGAATATTTCACACTAATGAACAGCATCCGTCGGGACTTTTAATTAATTCTGACGCCAGTAGCACTTTGCACAACGAATATAGCCATAAAGTGTCTACTCCAATTAGCGGAAAACAGTACCTAATCATTGACCATGTCTAGAGCTATCTGTTAAACTGAGGTTAAACTAGTCAAAAGCACAACAAGTGTAACGCTTTGGACCGTTCTTATTATCTGCGTCGTAAGAATTGACATCGAACTGCAAGTCTACCATTGATCTGCTGTGGTCCGTACAAACCCCAGCAGCCAAGTTCACCGAAAATTGCGACGAAATTATAAAACAAAATCTACAATTATACAGTCGAAAGTATTTAACATTTTGGGCTTCGGGACGTTTTTTTATTATTTGCGTCGTAGGTGTTGAAATCGTAATCTAGTGTTACCATTAAGGTACGATTCCGAGACTGAAAAGAATTGCAGCATTCTTGCATTGTTGTAGCGGTCGTGGTTTGCAGTCTGCCGCCCGTCTCGGGATCGTACCTTTAATCTGCTCTTGAGTCTACATTCACGAACTGACGCCATTTTGGGTCAATTTAGCTGCCGAGAATTGTAAAATGTAAAATTAAAGAGCTCGGATTTCCTTCTGGCGCTGGTTTGAACCCAAGGTCGGTTATGTTGTTATGTATCAATGAGTTTTACTTCATTTTTTTTTTTAATTGACCTATTAAACCCTATTAAAAATCCCTGACTAAATCAGAGAGACGAGATTGGCATAAAAGGATCCTGTCAGAACCGTAAAAAAATCATAAAAAATAGAGGCAAAATGCATGTTCAATGTTCCAGACCACTTGCTAACTGTTTAGTTATTGACATACTACATTAAGCTCTATTGTCAATATGTGTAGGCAAATATTTCGCTACACGCTCGCTGGGTTGTGACATCGCAAACATCGGTGAACCGGCCTTTATAAATATTGCAGCTTAAAGGTGAACGCTCACTTATGCGAGCAGAAGGAACACGTGGAACGAGCTGATCGAAACTAATTTTAGAATTCTTTACTATGAATTCCTATGGAAATGTCGAATTGTCCGATATGAATTAATGTGTGCGAGGCCTCCTTGACTTCGATTCGTTCCGACGCAATTGGTTAGGATAAGTGTGCGTTCACCTGTCACATCTAACAAGAGAATTATATTTAATAGTCACGGATAATAGCTACAGCCGACAACACACCCAAAACCATTGCAATCTAGGCCATATTGCGGATGCATAGAATGCTCTACATTCGCGGTACGATACTTAAAACAAATATGTTGAGGACCAGAGCTTGCTAATTGCTTTAATGTTGATGTTAACAATTAAAACCTGAAAATATGTTGCAAACGTATAATATTATAATCGAAATAGGTACCTAAAAGATGTGTCTCGAAGGAACAAAATGTTGAGTAGGCACTTACTAGATAGTTTGTTATATATATAAGTTTTCAACACATTATCAAGTTTTATTGTTAGTAATCAGTGAGCTAACTCGAGAGAGAGAACCTAATTAGTGTCAAAGTTATAACAATTAAAAATTTAGGCACCCCATATTGCTATAATTTTGCCATTCTAAAATATTATTCACTAGTTCAAAATACAATGCAAAAACATTGCGCAAAAAACGAGCACAAAAACGACTGTGTGCAGACTGCAAAAGATTCGCAAACCGGAAGACTGGTCCAACAGACAGACAGGTTGACGAATGGACAAAAAAATATATCGAGTGGAATAGTGAAAATGTTACCTAACTGGCGGTAAAGACTGCTCGTGCTCGTACCGGTCTAGCTAGTATAGTAGCTGTTTTGGCTATTTGTGACGTAATAAGAAGGCTTAGATTGGCGACATTCTTTTAAAAAGTTGCGTAGCATACAGTTACTTTGATCGTTCGAAGTTTTACTTTTAGCATGGCGATATAAAGGTCTTCTATGTTTAAATAAGTTTATTATTATTAAATATAAAATATATCATACCTAATCTCGGCTCCCTTATACCTATACTCACTGTCTAGTCTAACCTTTTTCTAGCAAAGTTACTGACATCATTCCAATATCCACTCGTGTACGTCATACTAACTAGTATTTATAACAATCATTTCTATTTATAGATCCCTTTTCAAAAAATTCTGTTGTTCTACGGTACATTTAGATCACAATGACATTTAGCCATGGCAAAGAAGCCGTTTCTTGAGGCGATAACAGCTAGAATCGAAACCAGGCCTTGTCGACAACACATGTGTTAATATCGTATGAGCTGAACGACTTACTTGTGGCATCAGATCATGACTACTCGGAATATCAGTGAATGCATTTTCAAGTTTCATTATAGCTGGTCAAGTTATCACATTTACAATATTCATTAGGTGTAATTCTCATGTCACCTCCAAATCTAATTTTTAAATACGATGATGTCAATGTCGCTCATTATGTTACAAGAATGAGCTGGAACGGATCTGCCATGGAATATGACAAATATTCTCTTAAACACGTAATTCCTGCCCTCTCCATTCCACAAGTTTTCATAACAAACAAAGATGATAATGACAAAACAGCACAACAATTGTCAACGAGAATACGCTACATACTTTCGCAGTGAAACAATAGTGGGACCGGCTCGTATCACCGTATCAATGGATGCGTGAGACTGACCCAACAATGTATGACATTGCGCAATCATTACGACAATTATGTATGATAAAATAAAGTAGAGCAACTTTAACGATGCAATTTGCGGTGTTGACATAGATTAGCTATAACACTTGACCAGTCCGGTCTTTTTAGGAACAGCCGAGCCGGTTCGGATGTTATGTCACGTAATGGTAGCTTTTGTGATTATGTAGATATGTAATATCGTTCAGAATTAATGCAATTTAGACATTAGGCGGCGGTTACAGTCAGAAACTTCACAGAGCTAGCTATGATCAGGTAATTTGATAATGATAATGTAGCCTTTGTTCCAGGGGCTCTTTCCCATTAGAAAGATCGCCGGGTTTCATGCTGTCCTTAATAAAATGAAAAGTTAAAACGGCGTTGCAAGTTAGTTGCAAAAAAAGATTAAGAAAACAAAGAAGAAACAAAATCCCAAGCAAGAGTTACAACTGAAGAAACGTCGGTTACGATTGCGATTGCTTCGATTTGGACGGATGAATAATAATTTCGAGAAACTGAGAACTGTAATTGCGCAAGATAATGACATAAACTACAATTAAAGTTATTTTACCAATATAAAACGACGACAAACGGATTGCGATGAGAGTTACCCAATACCGCAGCCGCAGGTTTAGCTCTATTTGAAAGATTAAAAGGAACAATGAGACCACAAAAAGGTAGAAACAGACGAGTCACTAAGCCCCGACTATTACCGGGCGGATTCCTTTAGTTTTATCGCGGCCAATAAAGAAGAACCTTTGTTTTGTAACTGCGCCGTCGTAGATTGTATCTGGCGAATTCTCTTGACACAATAAATGGTGGGGTTTAAGTCTTAAGGCTGGTACGCACAGAACGTGGCTGCGGAACAGCGCTGAGGGATTAACCCACAACGGTTGCGGTTGTCATGGGCTTGTTGCATGTTGACGCTGTGCATACGCTGTAATATCGTGTACAGGCGCATATATCCAGTGACACTGCCAAGCCGCTGCAGATCGGTCACGATGCCGTTTCTTTCAATGTTACCAGCTAAATCAGATTACGAAAAGCTGCGGCTGCGATACCATTGGTAATAGTGGGCAACGCTGTCGATGAATGAACTGATCCTCTAATGAAGTGTGCGAAGTTCAAAGGTGCACATTTTGAATAGATTTTATGTTTTGTACAGCCTGAACATCTCTGACAATAGGTTTGGTCACTAAACCACACGAGAAGAAGTAGTCAAATAAACTTGAGTTTGTTTATCCTTTTCTGATTCTTGAAAATTGTGTCCTATTTATTATTTCCTGTGCACTAAGTACTGGTATTTCCCCAAAAAGAGTTGCCTTCCTTTATAGTCGTTAGCCATAGCTTCGTTCATTGATTTCTGCCGTTTAATAAAGGTGCTCTGCGATCGATCACGTTTCGACAGCGCAGTTAGTTCGCTCCGTTCGACAGCTCTGCAAAGAGAGAGGTGTGGGCGTTCGATGCGATTCTTATCGGTTACTATTCGGGCGAATGTACGAACGTGCCCATTTGCTCGTGGGACGTAATTCCAAGTTATGTTTAAATGAAGGCAAAAAGGTGAACGCGCGGGTTTTCGAACGAGAAGACTTACTTTGTCGTAAAATAGATAGTATCCTACACAAAACCATTGCAATTTATGCTGTTTCGCCATGGAATAAGTTACGCCTCATGTGTGTGTTACAATTGATATTTTGTTGTTAAGTCAACTAATTAGTAATTCAGCATTCTAAAGGACAATGGAGTGCCATTTTAAAACTCAACGTTTGTCTGTCTGCTTATAATCAAGAACCGCTAGACGGTAAGCGATTCGGTGGCCAATTATGTGTACAGATTCGCGGAAGGAAGAAGAACCATCAAGCTTTCGAAGGCGAAAGATGTGAATTTCTTTCGGGTAGCATCCAGCGAATTCCTTAGGGCTCAGTTAGGTTAGGTTAGGGAACAATTGCAAAGGACAAGTGAAACCGCCGGTAGTCCGTATCACACTGGTTTTTATTGGGACAAACCTACCCGCAATCGATATGCGTAGACACCGTCTCATTCTATACAATATAACGTATACCAAAGAGGCTTTATATTGTATCCAAAGGGAAAAATAATAACAAGCATTGCATACAAACTTCACATAGATCGACTTGCGCAAGTACGGTACCTAGTTTTATTAGTAACATATCCTGTTTGCGAGTACTAATTATAAACATAGTGCGTAATTGGAGTAACAGATATCAATTAAAGAAATCAACATTCACTTTCAAAGTATCAACATCCAGAGTTAAAACCAACAAACATTTTAATGGAGATCTTGCCGCGTTTCCAGTACAGCTTATTCAGGGCTGACAAAACAATAGTTTGGGCACGGCAATTATTAAGGAATTTAGGTACCTAATTGTAAAATAATAAAAAGTTAATCTAACTGTAAAATATCTATTGAAAGACTAGGTGATACATACTTCATTCGTCCCTTCTAATTTGTTGCATGAAAATAGTCCGTCAACGCCGTGCTTGCCGCTCCCACGGCGTGACAGGGGTTGGCGGGGTGAGATAACTCTATACAAAGTCGTGTTTGCGCGTCGCGCTCGCGTGCCCTCCCGCCACACCGCCCGCAGCCTCTCTCGAGACCCTCGCCCCCGCCATGCATGTACCCCTAGGGCGCGGCAAGCTCGTGCTGTTGACGTTGACGGACTAATAGTCGTCAGTCAGATCAGTAAGTATCATTTTTAATTAGGACTTAAATCGTGAATTAGTGGGTTCACTAATGTTTGACAAAAAACGTATGACAAATGATCATTTTACAAATTATTTTTGAAAAAGTAATCATTTGACAAAAATCCATTTTATAAATATTTAACATAGCAAATGTTGTGAATGCTAAACCGTCATTTTGCAATTGATTAAATGACCAAAGTATTCCTTTTGCAAGGTCGCCATTAGACAAAATATTGGGTAAATATGTGGGTATTTTATATGTATAATTGTTAATAAATGAACTTGCTTTTTGAATACAAAAAAAAAACCTAACATCGAAGTCTCTGGCTTGGAGCGAAGCTGCGCTTCGCTCCAAGCCAGAGCCTTCTGAACCTAAACATCCGTGTCGAATCTGGTTAGAGAGTTGGTCGGGGTGTCCCTTCATTTGATAAAAAACAAATTACAAATTTATGTATAATTGTTAATAAATGAACTTGCTTTTTGAATACAAAAAAAAAACCTAACATCGAAGTCTCTGGCTTGGAGCGAAGCTGCGCTTCGCTCCAAGCCAGAGCCTTCTGAACCTAAACATCCGTGTCGGATCTGGTTAGAGAGTTGTCGGGGTGTCCCTTCATTTGATAAAAAACAAATTACAATTACCAAACAATGCATTTTGTCAAAGGTTTTATGCCTTGCGTTGTTTTATCTATTAACGTATATAATAAGTGAATAGTTTGTTAAGTGATGTTTTGAAGAAAGAAACTTTGTCTCGTAATTGTTTTGTCAAATGAATTATTTATAGAACCATTACTTTGTACAAAGATGAACTTATGAATCATAGTTTTGCCAAACGTTGTTTGTAAAATGAAATGTTTGTAATTTGTTTTTTATCAAATGAAGGGACACCGAATTAGTGACCATTAGCTGCGAGATCGTTCAGTACCGTCAAAGTTCAATGCCGAGATTTACAGACAGTTTTGAACGCAAACTAAGCGTGAGTAGCGCTTATCTTAGCGCTTTTACAAATGTCAAATTCCATAGACGTTTGACAGCTCAAAACTGTCTATGAATCTCGGCCTTTTAATTGTCAAAATTTAATGAATTTTGGTAAAAGCGAGCACACTAAGCTCATAATTATTTCTGAATTTCGCCCTAAGTACGGCGGTAACTCTAAAAATTTCTTTGGAAAAATGGCATGTAGATTTATAAAAGTTGCCAGCCCTGGGCTAATTGAATGCAACGGATATTACAACATTCCTTTATTAATAATCCGACGTCCATCCGCGCAGAAGCGTGCTGATTGGTCCGTATTCACACCACATTTTAATGGTTATGCGCTTCTCAACTGGTTATCCTATGGGGGAAACCATATTCCATTCTTTAATATGGTAATATTGATAATCTACATAATCATGACGATTAATAGATCATACAGACTGACTGACCTATCTGAAATTCCAAACCATGGGCCCCAATAAAAAATATTTGCAATAATAGTAGGGCAACCATTGATTTCTTTTTAAACATTAGCTTTTCCGTTTTATGTGTCCATAAAAGCCTTCTAAAAATGGATTTCAGATTTTTTTTCAGTATGTCTATGCTGCAATGGCGAACACGACGCTTGTAATGGCAGCACTTCACTTGGCTATTCGTATTCGCTATTGGATGTTGATCGTGTTTGTCAAATACTTAATGTACATACAAATAAGACGAATATTTTGTCAAGAATACCAACAACACATGGCAATTATGACAAATACGCAAATAAGAATAGCCAAGTGAAGTGCCACCATAAGAGAAGGCCTGAGTCTGCACAGAGAAGAGATGAGTGGAAGAATTAGGCGGAGGTGTTTGCATATAATGGGATAATTAAAATGTCTTGAGGAGTTGATGCAGTAAAAGAAGGGTTAAATACCTACCCTATTCGCAAGTTGAGAACCACAGCTGTATAAGCGCTGTATAGACTGCCTTTTAAAACTCCTGCGCACCAAGGCTGCGGTTTGTGCAATCGGGGGTCGAGATTCCGTCTAATCTCTCGCAGCCATCCAAGGGTACGAAGAGCTCGTTTTCACGCTTCGTGAACAAGGTTCTTTTGATCGATTCGGTGCGCTTGTAACACTCATTTTTTATTATGAAAGAGCTCCGTTTATTAGTGGACTAATGCGCTACAAAAGATGGCACAAAGACCAGTGTTTAATATAAAGATTACTAATAGTCAGAATTTGAATTACGCATTATCCATGCTCGGTGAATAAATTAGAACATGATGACAAGGTCGCAGGTTCAAGTCCTGCCCACGGCAAGAATTTTTTTCATCATGTTCTAATTACTGATAATTACCGCGATAGATTATTAATTTATAATGTATAGACTGATTACGTGTCGTATTTCAATATTGGTTTGATACTGTGACTTTCGTTTTATATTCTACAGCCGAATGAAAATCGAAAGAAATATTTTAATTTTTTTTTAAATTTGCAAAATTTATAACATCATCAATTTTCTCCTAAATTGCTCAGCCAAAGCGACATTCGGTTGGAATCAACGATAACTTAAAGCACGATTTTATTGCCGCCGTAGACAATATGACCAAATACGAAGTCAAAAATGTTACACTTGATGTTCTTTCGACAGTACAGAACGGTCTGAGGTGGGAATCAAATCTGTACCGTAAGCTCCGCGACCCTTTCATTTAAATAAAAGTTTCCAACAAGAATTTAGCCAATACTGACCCTCAAAAATACTCCGCGTAAGGGAAAGAAACACATACAAAAGAATTTTTTTTAAGGTTGAGATTTTCTCAAAAAGTTCTGGACTGAATTTTGAAAATTCTTTACAAATTATTTATTTTATTTATTTATATAGGAAGCCAACAAGACACCGTAATTAACAGAGTTAAAATTCTTATTTCACTAACATGCATATACAATGCCTTACTTATAGGCTAACTCAACTTTAATAATATATATAGCTCGACTACCACTGACTGACTCACTGACTGACTGACTGACTCACTGATTGACGTGCCCGTTTAGTCTGAAGGAGTTCCCGGAGGTGAAAGTCATGTAGGGGGGAGTTGTATAGTTTAGTGATTGGACCAGAGGAAAACTATAGGGAAGTGAAAAAAACAAAATGGCGGCGGGTCACGTGATGCCATCTCCGCCATTTTCCAACCGATTTCGTTCAAATTTGGAACACGCGTCACATGGTCGACCTACTTTGTGATGAAATTGAAAAACAAAAGAAAAACAAAATGGCGGCGGAAATATAGCCGATTGAAAATTTGGACATTTCAGACCAAACTTTGACGAATTAGCTGGCCTAGCACGAGCGCATGAGGAATATCCAACCAATTCCACTTCGTAGCATATATGATGCAGTATACCAGAAAATTCTCATTTTTGGGAAAAACAAAATGGCGGACGAGCAGTAAACCATAATATTTTTTCCATATATTTTCCTATACGAAACGAAAGGATTACTGGCGTGCGGTAAATATCTATCAGTAACTATAGCGAGGCCGAAGGCCGAGCACCCTCCCGCGAGGCCGAAGGCCGAGCTCCGCGTAGGGCGAAGCCCGAAGCGATAGAACACCGCGAGGCCGTAGGCCGAGCTCCGCGTAGGGCGAAGCCCGAAGCGTCCCCTTGTCAAGCAGAAACAACTCACCACCTTCCAAGTAACTTTTGCGAGGCCGAAGGCCGAGCCGGCCTGCGAGGCCATAGGCCGAGCTCCGCGTAGGGCGAAGCCCGAAGCGTCTCCTTGCCAAGCAGAAACAACTCCCCACCTTCCAAGTAATTTTTGCGAGGCCGAAGGCCGAGCCGGCCTGCGAGGCCTTAGGCCGAGCTCCGCGTAGGGCGAAGCCCGAAGCGTCCCCTTGTCAAGCAGAAACAACTCCCCACCTTCCAAGTAACTTTTGCGAGGCCGAAGGCCGAGCCGGTCTGCGAGGCCATAGGCCGAGCTCCGCGTAGGGCGAAGCCCGAAGCGTCCCCTTGCCAAGCAGAAACAACTCCTCACCTTCCAAGTAATTTTTGCGAGGCCGAAGGCCGAGCCGGCCTGCTAGGCCATAGGCCGAGCTCCGCGTAGGGCGAAGCCCGAAGCGTCCCCTTGCCAAGCAGAAACAACTCCCCACCTCCCAAGTAACTTTTGCGAGGCCGCAGGCCGAGCCGGCCTGCGAGGCCATAGGCCGAGCCGGCCTGCGAGGCCATAGGCCGAGCTCCGCGTAGGGCGAAGCCCGAAGCGTCCCCACGCTACCAAAGAAAAAGATGCCCTTGCCTTTCGAATTATGAACAAAGTTATGGAAATTGTGTACAGCTAGCAACGTTTGGCTTTTGAAAACATTTTTTAAGTTTCTGGCATACGGGCATTTCGAGCGTTGCTTGATTTAAAAATCACAACAATAACCTACTTTAAATGAGCAAACTCTTTTCGAAATAAATGTTTTTCACAGAGTTTTGAACTTGCAACTTTCGGGCGGTGCTTGATATAATTAGTGGATGGCTTGCACGAATTATTTGCACAGCGAACAAACCGGATAATGTTTATTTAGTTGCGGCGCCTACAACACGAAAACAAAGCCGTCTCGCGGGCCGCGCGCGGCCCGCGCACCATGCAACACCTAGTTTATATTATATAGCGTGTACAGTGTACACTAAACTATCTTCTAGGAAAATATTTTTTACAATATGTTGAGTGGTTCTTACGAAAATCTCAACGTTATTGCCCGCTGTATACTTCGACTGTACCTAATTAGATTCCGTTAAAAACTGTTTCCACTTTCAACTCATCATTCCACCTTGTCACCACATTGCCACTATGTCTGTCGTAGTGTCGGGTGCATTAAAAGACGAGGCAACCCAATAATGAGCTCCACATGTGCGGGTTACCGACCTGACGTAACCATCGGGAACGGGCGACATATAACAAGCAAAAAATGATACCGCAGGTAGCAGTAAAGTAGCATAGAGAACATTTATGGTGATGTTATCAGATAGTCATAGACAGTTTTGAGCACGAACTCAGCGTGAGATCGCACTTCGACTGCCAAAATTATGTGAAAAGTGACGGTTTTGTAAGACCTAACTCTATCGGCCAAAGTGTTATTCTCAATAGTGTAGTTGATAGCACATCAAGGTAACACCTGCACTCTATGCGATTGTGATACCTCCTAGATTGCAATGGTTTTATAGAACTTGATGTGCTGTGAACTGTTACGTTAAGTGTCACAGTACGTCACTTTCGCCTTTACAGCGTTCTTATTGTCTACGCCCTAAGAGTTGAAATAAAACTTCAAACGTTACCAGTTACCAACGATGTGCTGTCAGTCAACTGCATTTAATCTCAAATCTCATTTAATTATTATAAAATTGAAAATACGTTGGTTACGCCCTTGTAAGGATGTATTTTTCCATTCTCACATTTACCGCAGGAAATCCGAAATAGGACGTGGAGAGGAAATTACATTAGGTGCCACTAATAGTAGAACAAATAAACGATTCAGGTTCTGGATACGTGACGATTAATTATTTCTACATACCCTGCAAAGATTGCAAGAGATAGAAAACGTCTCGAAGACGTGACTGCAATGATGTGAAGACGTCTATCGCCCATGACCATTCTCAACCGCAATGCCATTCTTACGACCGTGAATCCTAGATGACCTTGACTTCTTGATTACCTAGCCAGGTAAATAAACACTCAACACAAGGCTTTGTTGACGGGCTTTAATTGCATGTTAATTAGACACTATAGCATGTTATTTGCATCAATTAGTTTCCTTCACTTTAACTTTTAATTAGAGAAAACGTTAAATTTTACGAGTTCACGATGCTATGCTAACTAAACGTCTGTGGCTTGAACCATTCATTCAACCAAATACGAACAGAAATATCTTTAATTTTAGAGAAAAAAAGAACGATCGATCTGGGTCGAGAGATAGCCCGAAGGAGAAATGTTAGTTCCGTCTAAGCGTTTTACGGATAAACCTCTTATTTTTGTATAATCTTTATGACTTATTATATATAAACGGATATGACTCAGTTATATTGTTGAAGTCGGCAATTAGACCGACAGTTTCGACCGATTGCCGACTTCAACAATATAAGTGAGTGATATCTGTTTATATAATAAATTGTAGTAATGGCTCACTATAGTTTTAATTCTAAAATCTTTATGACTAGTTTTTGTTTTGTTTGACTTTGTATAATCGTCGATATGATAAATAATATGGATAGGGATTACTGAGGTATCAAATATATGGATCGTTCTTGTCTATGTCAATTGTACCTGAATGTGCAGTCGAGTGTACGCATATGACATCATTCCTCACTTCAAGGTTTTATATTTTTTTGTCAGAGCAATACGTGAGGTATTGTTCTTTATGTCATCGACCTGTCACCTACAAAACTACGAGACCATTGAAGCTGTACCTATCATTTTGTTGGGGACTTATTACAGGTTTTATATTGCATAATCACAACCAGTAGGAGTTGCGAGAGTAGTAGAAAATTGTAACAAAAACAATGAATAATTAGTTTCGATTTCATACTATTTTCTGTATTTTTAATTAAGCTGTTTTTTCGACTCGTTTGATGTACAAAACTTTATTTTAAACCAATAATTTTAATAAAAAACGGAGATATTTTTACATTTATTTAGCATTAGCAATTTCAAGATTTTGGTTACACTTATAAAATAGTTCAGTTACTGACGTATGATGTTAACTTAGGGTTCCCACATTCCTTATCCTTACATTTTTAATTAAGTTATGCATTTTAATATCACGAGTTATTCTCTAATATAACCTCGTAATTTTCACAGGTGCCAGCCACCCGGGCAGGTTTCTCATTCATTACTATCGCCACATGCTCTCCCTTATATAAAATAACACCATAAATAGACGTCCCTGGATGTTTTATCGGCAATAAACTCGCATGCGGACTGCCGACTCTCGATACGTCACGTTCCTATGGGGAGTGTTATTTTTTTCTAAACACACCCGTGCTCCCTTGACGAAAAGAAGAAAATGGTATCAGCTTTCTAATAAAGTTCCTTTTACGCACGAATAATTCACTTCAATAAATGAGCATTCGTAATTTCCTTATACGCATTTTGAATCGGGAAAATATAAATGGCTAACCCTGATGTTTGTTTTGATGTTACTCTGAGGGAGTCTGATATCAAAATAAAATATGACGTAGGTAAGTACGTATTAATATGTCAGAACATACGTTTACATTACTTTTAATGTAAACGAACTTTATTAGATTTTTCAGGCAATCAGGTACATCTTTTTTATCTTATTACACAGAAGGGCACATAAGGTGTTTTGGATTAAAACCGTCTCGCCGCTTTAAATTCAATCAATGTCGATGTCTCCTTATAAGGTTGCCTCGTTTTACACATAATATGAAATAATATACGTACTTTATTAAATCATCTCATTGAATTTGTTTTATGCATTATGCCATGCTCGGCGAACTTAAATGATGAAAAACTTCTAGCCGTAGGCAGGACTTGAACCTGCGACCTTGTCATTATTTAAATCATATTTGTTTATAGCAAGTTGTGTACATTTTTGCACGTCAACATTTAAAAAAATTACATTTACACCACTTTGCAAAGAAAAGGTGCCAACGCTGAGGAGAAAAAGTAGCAAAAAACTTTCAGCAGCACATCTTTTAAATTAACAACAATTAATTTAACAACAATTAAATTAACAACAATTAAATTAACAACAATTAAATTAACAACAATTAAATTAACAACAATTAAATTAACAACAATTAAATTAACAACAATTAAATTAACAACAATTAAATTAACAACAATTAAATTAACAACAATTAAATTAACAACAATTAAATTAACAACAATTAAATTAACAACAATTAAATTAACAACAATTAAATTAACAACAATTAAATTAACAACAATTATATTAACAACAATTAAATTACATACATTATATTTAGATGTGTCTTTGCAATTCATATTCACATTAACCTAATTTTGACTCAGTTCATACCTAATACCTATAGGCGCGTATTCATAAACGTGATTTAAAGTTACACCTCCGTTAAGGCTCCCTGTTCCTTTCTATTCTAACCTTTTTTAACGAAGTGTGAAAGGGATAGCAACACGATTTAAGAAAAGTGCGGTTTAACCAGGTTTATGAATAACAGCCATAGTGAATAATCGAATCTCGACTCGATACGAAATATGATGAAATCTATAAACACCGATATGCGTAATATAGGATATATAGCATATTAAAATATCTAATAAAAGCTAGCTTATGCATGGAGAGTTTGGAAGAGAATGAATAAATAAAAATACTAATCCCAATCAACCAGTCCAATCTGTCATCACGCTCCCACATTGGCTGCGGCAGGTTTATAGGATCCTCTCGAGCAGTGTTCTAGTCGAGATTTATAGTTCCAGTTGGCTGCCGTGTGGGACCCATCACAGAGATTTGTAACTCTACACCCCACCCGCCGGCTATACCGAGAGACTCCACTAAAACACGCTTCGGGGAACCGCCTCTAATTCCCGGAATGGTACAAAAACTGCCGCTTCTATCGGCTCGGAATCAGAATGGCTTTAACAAGTTTTTTTGTTTGATATAAGTACTGGACTACTCACAATGAGAAGGTACAATGGTGTTCGCCACAGAACTATGATAGAGGTTAGAAATGGCATGTGGGCACTGGACGGTGTAGTGTAGCTGGACTTCTTCTAACCGCTATCTGTTTAACGTAAATAAACAAGACACTTTGTCAGACATTGGTATTATAATTCTGATGTAAGTTTAAAATAAATATCTGAGGATTAAAAATGTTGCCTTTGCCTCCCTTGACCTGTTAGAAACCTCCGAAAGAATTGCTTATATTCTATGGGCAATTCATTTCTTAACTAACAATTAGGTACCAACATCTCCGAGCATTATTAAAACCATTAAAATCCGAACCTCTTTTCTTTCTCAAGTTGTCTCGTTTTACTTCTTCAATCTACCCTTCATGCACACTAACTTTAGTTTTTGTATTCTTTTTACCAATTCTCTATTCGTATATTTAGAATCAACTTCAACGTTCAGCCCGTGATACATTCCCCTCTTAAATAAATGGGCTCACATCTTTTAACTTTCTCATTAAGAAAACGCGTTCCTAATTTAGTTAACACGAGTTTTCTCTTAGAATTTCGAGACTTATTTCTTCAAATTGGATTAGAATTGAAGTTCAAAAGGTTATTTATTATTATTACAAGCGGACTAAATCTTCAGCGATTATTTTGTAGCAGTTGATGGCGGGAGTTTCCTATGGGAAATCGATATTTTCCTTTTATGGGATATATTCTGTGATCAAAATTATCTAACGATACCTCATACATCAATATCCAGGTCGTTTAGGCTATATGAGACCACAAAGACCTTACATTACAACCATCCAACACCGAAAAACCTTTGGACGATCGTGTTAAAAAAACACATTTCTGACGGAGTCATCATGACAATGAGATCTACGCATCACAAACAGCACAGTTGCAGAAAACTATTCTCAAAGGAGTAGGCACATAAACCAATTTAAATAAAGAGGGATAACAGGACGATGCTGAGGGGATCTCTTGATTTCCACCAAACGGGATTATGATAATGGTGATCTAAATCATACTGGCTCACGTGCAACCGGTCCTACCGAGGGAGTTCTGCTTTAATATAAGGGTGATTTCAGATTCATACTAAACGGCGGCGTCATGGATTCCGATGTAAACCGAAGCCCAAATCAAGTGTCTTATTTTGTAAACAAAAATTACACTACCATATTAATATTTTTAGCCGTTCTGTGATTATTGCATAGTTATTTTCACATTATTAGATCGGATCACTTTATTTTCACAATGATGAACAGGTTCGATCAATCAGTTCCTTCAGTTTTACATCAGAACGGGTAATTAGACGATCATATTTGTTTACAAAAAATAAGACACTTGATTTGGACTGCGGTATAGGTAGGTACAGTCGACGACAGAGATAAGTATACAGGGGGCCTCAATAAGGTTGAGATTTTCTCAAAAACTACTGGACCGAATTTAATAATTCTTTTACAGTTACATAGGTTTCACTTTTATCTATCAAACAGTGAAATAATTTTTGCAATAGGTCAAGTAGTTTTTGAGAAAATCTCAACCTTAACAACTCTCCTGTACACCTTTCTCTGTGTTCCACCGTACATATGACGAAAACAGAGAGAACAGTATGCAGAGGTCCTCAATAAAGTTGAGATTTTCTCAAGAACTATTACTAGCCCATGATTGTAATGGAACTATTTGTCAATAGTGAATATTAACTCAATGCATACGTTGATAAACACGCAGGTATAATTTCCCGCGTAGCCAGTAACTAGGTTGCCCTATATTCCCAGATGTACGGAGCTACGGACCGTTCGCCCCGGTATTGTAATTTATTTATTATTTCGTACGAACTTGTGTGTTCAGTAAGCTTGCTAGTTATGTATCGATCCGTTTCTACTGCCTAGGTTATTACGGTTAGTTCTCGACCTATGTGGACTTTAGTATTTAGCTACAACCTAAATGTGAACAAAGGTCATGATTACGTAATAATTATAAGACTATCTATTATGCAAAGAACGATCACGCTTGAGGAATACCATTTTACACAATGTACCCAGTTGATGAAACTAATCTTTGATGAAAAATTTCTAGCCGTGGGCAGGACTTCAACCTGTGACCTTGTCATTCCGTGTCACGAAATGACAAGGTCGCAGGTTTCCTCATCATGTTTAAATGACATTGCCACATTGAATTTTTGCGCTTTGCCCCACCTATATAACTGCGACACCATTGAAGCTACTAAGTACCTATCATTTTGTTGAAGACTTATTACAGGTTTTATATAGCATAATCACAATCAGTAGGAGTTGCGAGAGTAGTGTAGAAAATAACAAAATGAAAGATAACAAAAACAATGAATAATTCGCTTCAATTTCATACTATTTTCTGAATTCTTAATTAAGCTGTTTTCTCGACTCGCAACTTGTACAAAACTTTATTTTAAACCAATAATTTTAATAAAAAAACAGAGATATTTTTACATTTATTCGTTATCTTGTATGCAGTAGATGGTGGGGCAGAATCTGGCATTGTCATTTGTTCCCCGAGCATGGCATAATGCATAAAACAAATTCTAATCTAATCATTATTAAAATAGGTTCCTATCTCTATGCCATCTAAAATGTTACAAAACAACAGACATTCTGTATTATGTCAAATTCAAACAAAGACATGGAAGCATGACTAATAAGATCCTTGACCTTTCTAACTAATGCACGACCCAGAAATACATGACATGACATTAGAAAAAGTTAACGATCGCGTGTTTTGTACGAAAGAGGCTCAGTTACTCACTAACTGTAAAAAGTTGTGCAAACCGATACAAAGTTAAAGTTTCCGTAGCGGAGTTAAAAGCAGTTTCCTGGTGGTCTGCCAAGCGAATCATCCGTGGAAAGTTTAATGACTTCACAGTTGGTTCTTAACTGTAACGCAGCAGTGAAGTTTCTTATTAAGACATTACTATAAAACATGCAAACTGTTGCCACAAAAGTGCAATTTATCCTGTCGTCTACAAATGGTTTGGGCATTTAAAGCGAATGAATAAAATAAGAGTCACGAAAGAAATACATAGAGCGAAAGTTGGTAGAAGGTTTGGCAGAGGTACCTAATCGGATAAAGGACATAATTTGTCTTGAAAAATTTACAAGTACGGTTTACTACAAAACGAAGAGTAAAGAGATTGTGGAATGTGGACGAAGCGAAGGTGTACAGATGGAAGTCCATCGTTTCTGCCTCGGTTTACTACAAAACGAAGAGTAAAGAGATTGTGGAATGTGGACGAAGCGAAGGTGTACAGATGGAAGTCCATCGTTTCTGCCTACATCTAACGGGAAAAGGCGTGTGTTTATGATGACATACATATACAATAAGCAATACGACTTTATAAATAACCCAAATAATATGAAATCGACAGGAGACTAAAGAAATATGCAAAATATAGCTAAAAGTGCTGTGCAAAATTTTACCTACAGCGAACACTCAATAATAGTTTACTCAACAAACTCCATCAAGGCAGCAGCGAAGAGGCTACTTTAACGAAACATCGTCCCCTAAGGCCCTTGTGGTACGTCGAACGCTGTCAGGCTTTAAAGCCTTTAAGAATAAAAGGCACCTGATTTAAGGCCCCCTGTCGACGATAACGAAGAAATAGGCTACGCTACCGGTCGCTCCATAAAACTTCCAACTACCCACGTTTTATCGGTACTCACGATCTGCCCGCATCTTGGCCGCAGTCCGACAGTGTCAGCGAAGAAAGTCGGACGGGAATTATGTAGCCATTATGGTTGATCTATGCTCACCTGGAGATCTGATAAAACTTGGCCAAGGCTTTGTTCGATTGCCTATCGTAGTTCTAGAATTCGTATAACTCAGGAGCTAATATCCAAAGAAACTAATCCACGAAAATGGCATTATGTGTATTATGTTACCCAACTAGCATCAAGACAGAACAGTGTGGGTATTAGTAATTTAGACTTTGTTGTATAAATATCAACAGAAATGTATTTTTACGGGTACAGGACATTTGTAAAAGTCAACTACCTAATTTCAGGTAATATATTATTAACATTGTAAGTACTATCGCTTTCCATAACCATATTGTTCTGTTAAAGAAAACAACACACAAAACCGTGAAGCGAACAAATATTTCATTTGGTTTATAGCATTTTCTACTCCAGGCAATAACGTCGCTCTAAAGCGTACTATCGCTGCCGTAGTTTCGATTACATCGCCACGCGAGGCTCGCTCGAGTCCCGGGCGAGACGTTCAGGGCGAAATAAAATTACACAACACCCTCTAGGGGCGCCACCACTGTCACGTTACAAGGGATTATTGCTCCTGCACTTGAGAATGCACCCTCGAAGCGGCACATATTGGAAAAATAGGGCGACGACCCTAAAGCATTAGTAAGGATTATTGGTAGATCTCTTTACAAAGCATTACGTTACGCGATAAGGCACCTTAATCTTTACGATGTGCTTTGTCTAAAGAACAAAGCATGATACATTATCGGGTCAATTGTTGTTGAATGAAAAATTCACTTTTGTTATGGAGAAATCGCTTTGAAATTGCCCCCGAAATAGATTCGGTGCATTTGGCAAATGAGAACATTTTTGTCAGTGTCATTGGGTTTATTATTAAAGCAGATTTGAAACCCTCGGATCGGATCGTTATATTGGATTAGAATAACGCGCACCTGATCAAGAAAGGGAAGACAACAAAGTCTGTTATGGTTCAAGTTGTTCGCATGATTGGATTCGTTCGGAATTTCGGATACATCTCTGATGAAGATCATTGTATTCAAAACTGTAAAGTTTATTCAAGAGGAAATTCAGTGGCGGTCATCTCGCTCATGAATAGTACTACCCTCGGGTATCCGATGAGTCACTAGGACTGACAAATGAGTTGGCATGACTGTAGGGCGAGGGCCCGTGTCAATTAGTTCAATGCAGGTTTTACACCGGACAAGCTAAACAGCGAAACGATTTGTAAGCGGAAGCCATTCTTGAATATTTACTTATGCCTGACGTATATTGAATTAGGCAGTGGACTAGAAAGCATTAACATACATAATTTACGTCCCAGGAAATATGATTTTCATATGTAATATCGCAAATAGGTAGGGATTTAGAGGATACTGGGATCTCAAGGGAGCACTGTCGAAGGCTAGTGTAGGTCGGATCAAATATTCCAAGACATATTTTGCTCAGGGTCATAGCCCAATTTCGAGTTCCGGTAAGATCTTACGTCGTAGTATCGTTTTCAACGAACTGCCTGACAACATCTTAGTATGCGGGTTTCATAAGGTGGTCTTATCTCGCATTTTGATAAGTTTTGAAGCGTCCAAGATGTTTTGCGATTTCGGTCACCCCAATATCGCATTAAGAACACCCAGTATTGTATGAACTGTCTGTAGTCGGATGTATCTGTTTTATTCAGGAATTTGGGAGGTCTTTTTACGGTCCTAGTTAGTCTCCGGTTCACCAATAACCGAGATGGTTTAATCCGATTATGAGCCAGAAAAGAAACGTTGATCCGCTTTACAAACTACCGCGGATCGAACGAAGCAAGTACAGGGACAATTTCAAAAGAAACAGTAAAAGTTTCATCTCGGATCATGTTTTATTGAATATTGAATATCTTGCAACGAAATCCGATTACGGAACTCTTTTTATGGGTTCTATTTTTATTGGTATTAAAAGATATTACACTTTACAGTCGACTTATCTTTAGATCAAAAAATTTACCCATAACAGGAATAGATCCTATGATATTTTTCAATATGAATTGACTTTGACAGTGTTTTAATTAATAATTTATACTGCTAATGCTCATGTCTAAAATGTGAATATTTGTTTCAACCTTGAATTTTCATACGCAATACTCTGCGTGCCTACCGCACTCATAACATAATATCAGATGTTTTTCCACTTTCCATTATTCCTGCCGAAGTGAATCTGCACAATGCGCTAAATGTGAAAGCTTTTATCTTCACACACAACCACGGATGCTCTCAATTCGGATTTACAAATCTCGATAAAATTGTTGTCGTGCAAATATGCCAAATGGAACGAGCACAGGGTTACGCAAACTCGAAAAGACCGTCTCAATGTCATGCCTCGAGTTGTTGATTGAGGAATTATGCAAAGTATGTCACTCGTCATATCCTGCAGAATTTTCGCCATAAAATATTCAGCGTGGATAAAGCAGACACGAGGAGAATTCGGCGGGCTTTTGCCCGGACCATTTGCGACTTAATGGCCCGACTGAGAGCGCTGGCTAGATGGTAATGGAAAAATGTCTTTCGAACGCGCCGCCTTTCAATTCTTGCATCATTCTCTCCACATGTGGAAATGTTCTGAAACCTAATTTGAGTTCCTCGCATCTCTTTTAACTATGTAAATCAACGTTAGAGGCACATTCATAATATCTAAAGTGCAATTTGATAAATACTTCTGTTTACTTTGTCGAAATGTCCCAATTTAGATCAAAGGACGATCTATCGTGTACAAGCGGTGTAGAGTAATATTTAATGTTTCAAATACTTTATTAACAATCGTTTTAAACTGGGATAGCGCAGAGACTAATTCAACCAACCCAAAAGTTTCTATTAGAAAATTATTGAATCCCCCGAATCAAGCCCTTGAGATAAAAAAGATAGATGCTTTGAACACATAAAACCTGTTAGATTTGTGCTGTGTCATCAGCAATTTATTTCTAAATTCGTTATTACAATACAAATACCATCACGGCCTAGGCAGGTATTGAATGAAACACGTTATTATTTCTGTCAACTAATGCCACATGACGTAAAACTTATTTACACGCTTCCCCGAGATTATGTCGAGGGGTGGGTGTAAAACTAACAGGGGTGAAACTTTCTTATTAACGGCCTGTCAAAATTGTTATCCTCTGATCTCGAGAATTATACCAACAACACCCCTTCAAAAACAGTCATACTGGCTTGTAGTAATATTACTCGAAAATTCATTGGTTTAGGCTGTTGTAGAAGCAGGTGATTGCACTATAGATATTATCGAAGCACAGGATAACTTAATTGGCAATGGTAATTTGAAAACATTGTAAATTAAGAACGAAAGATAAATTAGCAGAGTTTGAATTTTCAACACATTCATTCATGGATTCCAAGTTCTGCTTCTTAGTCATCTATACCACAAACTCCTATTGTTTCTTTTGCAACTATAAATTCTGTGTCCTCAATTCACAGTAAACTTTTGACTACCCAATATCTATCAAATCTCACCGTGTTACGACAACAACGTCTACATGACCGCTCTCAGTCACTTAAACAACTATTTCCTAGACTATAAACTACAGAGCTCCTCGTATCTATTTCGAGAAAACAACGCAGCCAATTGTCCAAGCCCAGGCAAGTTACAAGAGTCCTTCAACCAAGTAAATGTACCATTGAAACTGCCCCATGCACCCGTCTCGCCTTCGAGTGCCGCTCAACTTGTTCGAACATGGTCAACTAAGTTAGATAATGCGTTGGATAGCCTCCAAACACGAACGTAAGCTTGCAATATGTGGCTACCAGATAAAAATGTTCGAAATGTATTCAAGGACGGTGTTCTTCTATTGTTATGATGACATTTGCGGCACATAGTTGACTCTTCTAGTGAAAATAATACTTATCTAAGTATTTTTTATTTTACTGGTGGTAGGTTCAGTACAGGGTACATGACAGTTAAGTTCGGACTCAGTACATTTAGTGCTCTTGGGTAAGTACCTACCACCTGATTTATGTCGTCAAATAGCAATGTATTACTATCATTGATGTGTTCAGTTTTGAAGGGTAAGAGAGTCAATGTAATTTAATTACTGACATACGTAAAAAAATGCCTAATAATTACGTAAATCTTCTTCAGGGCGGCGACGTGCATATCGTTGACTCTTCTGGAGTTGTAGGTGTCTATATGCGTGTATGACTTAGGTACCATCAAATGCCGACAATTTTATTCGCAATGAAAATAATAATTGGTGTATCTTACATGACCGGTTTGAGTATGCTCGAAACAAACCCGTAATCAGGCGATTTCTATTAAAAGGTCAACTTTAGGTCATCGACCAATACGCAAGCGAAAGAAAACAATTACTCAAACGTCAAGAACATGCAAAAGGTTTTGATTAGTTATTAAATTACTTTGTGGAAGTACAAAACAAAAGTTCATCGTACCTTAATTTCCATGAAGTTTGACATTTTATAACAAATTGGAGGCATTAATAAAAGGAACGGCCGATGTATTCAGGTGGGGAGTTGAAACGGGTGGGAAATGGGAGGGGAAGTCTACTCCCCTTGAGTGGGGGGAGTTTCTTTCCCGCGGGACACTGGGTGGGCAAACACTTTAATACGTCTGCGGAGTAATTCGACGTCTAGCTAGTAACACCCGGGAGAAAATTAAGATAAACCGAGAGAATATTTCTCGTGAATTCATTTCAGTTTTGCTAGACTAATTGAAATTCAATTGTTTTTTAAGACAAAGGTTGTCGATCAGGTGTACTGTAGCCGTAACCAGACCGGCAATCGACGGCGGTTTTGTGACTGTTAATTGAAAATGTTTCTCGTTACGGGAAATTACCTTGGGAGTAACTGTGTTAACGTTTACATTTAGCGATGTTTTGACTCCGAGTGGAAATCAGCGTTAGTTCCTGTTGTTGCTGGAAATTACGAGCTTCTAAACAAACCTATATCTGCTTTATGTGCGTGCATGTGCTATATGTTCTGGTTTCGAGTTCAATTCCCAGCCAAAAAGGTTATTGTACCCCCAAAAGTTCAAATTTTTTCATCATTCTTACTTTACGACGGTAGAAATTTCGGTTTATACGTTTTGAATTGTTTTTTGATTCATTAAATTGTCTCACTGCTGGGAAAAGGTCTCTCCTCTTCACTTCCACTGATCTCTATTTTGAGCCTCTTCCATCAATCCGTCCCTGTATTTGGTGAGATCGTACCAGGGGTCTGCCCCGACGCAAATAATATTTTGAGAATAGGTACCTACAATGGCTACAATAACAGCAATCGCAACTAAACGAAGTAAAAAGCTAGTTTCGCAAATTGATTGCAATATCTACACAAAGAGATCAAGTCTATTTATGTTCATTCAAACAGTCCAGTTAACTCGTTCATTTGTGGAATTGGAAACAAGACCTCACTTTTGCCTTCGCATGTCACGACTTTGTCGGACATTGTTCCTGCACTATAATCATGTTAACAGCATTCTTTCACCATGTTTAAGTGGCGTTTTCACAACCGCGTTTAAGCCCAAGTCGGAACATTGTAACTGTGAAGACCGATCATTAACAATGGAGCCTGTAGGCGGTTTGTAACAAACTCATTGTGCAGCAATGTGAACGGCCCCATCAATGACTCGAGATTAAAACTTAGTGATGGACATATTTCAAATCAAATCTCTTTATTGCAAGTAAGCACGTTGTGTACAGTATTGCACCTCAACATTTTTTGAATTTACATTTACACCGCAAGAAATAGTTGCCAATGCTGAGGAGAAAAAGTGGCAAAAAACTTTCAGCAGTACATCTTTTAAAATAATAACAAATTCATGAGGAACCGGCGACAGACACCATATCTCTATTTAAAGACATGGGAACATATATTTGACACAGCACATTTAAATAAAAATAAAAGTAGGCTTAGAATTATGGAGGCAGATGAAATCAAGCAAGGGATCTGAAATGAAGTGATCGTTTGGAGGCGCCTTCTATCAATTTTCTTCAAATTCGATGAATTAGTGAGACAGGCAGTCATGACCATAATACTTGGTATTACTATTGTATCGCTACCTGTTATCGGTCCAACAATGGAGTCCTTATTGTACTCAATCATAGCTCATGTTGACGAGTTAACAGGAAACAATTGAAGTTTCTTGCAGTTCCTAAGGCTCCGGTCACTGGTCTCCAGAGACAAGCAGTACACATCCTTATTAATACGTTTTGTATGTCGATGGCGGTCACTACCTACAACACTGTCACACCGGCCACAGTACTGGTGACTCGTGCGTTGCGCCTTGATTGAATGTTCAACAAGCTTCGTCAGATATGGGCTTTTGAAAATGTCGGGAAACAACGGTTGCCAAATTATTTGATCTATTAATTTTCAGTGTTTTGTGTTTAATATCACAATAAATTAATTAGAAAATGTTCACGAATGACAATTATGTTGAAGTTTTCGGATGATTTTTACAAGGTCTGCAGTTGAGTCCCAATACGAGCTCGGGAGTGAACGTGACTGTCGGTCGAAACTGCTTCGTCCAGAGTGACGACGCACGGCGACTCCTCTGGACAAAGAAAAGAAGACGCCGATATCCAAAGTGACAACGCTACGGCGAATCCTCTGGAGGAAGAAAGAAGACTATGATATCTTGAATATTCTGTAACATGACACTGCCAAATAACGAACTTTCGGGTCCATTAATAAACTAAATAAATAATATGTCAGGTATGTCAACTCTTTAACGGGTTTGTTCACAAATATATCGCTGTTTCCCATCACTAGAGACCTTATGACTCAGCTGTGATATCGTTTGACTCCTTAGGTGACGCCTACACGTTGTCACTTACCTGTCCGCTTGATCATACGTTACACACGAGGGCCTCATCACACTTAGTATGTTGGAACTTATTACAAACCTTGTATCATCGTATGTGTGTGATATTCCGCCTCCTTGCTTACGTGTCATTTCACCTGAACAATTTCGCACGCAACCAACCAAGTGATTTGAGTCTTAACTTTCGTTAACGCTAGTAGAATATAATGAAAATGTAATAATATAAATAATAATAATGAAAGATGTGCAAACATAACAACATTGTAATTATTGCAAAGTTGATTTCAAGGTTGATTTAATAAGCTTGCTTTAAGGTCGTCATGGTACGAAATAACAAAGTATTATTGAAGTAATCCTGCTATAAGACTTCATGGTAAGGGGGCTGATCTTAAGTAGCTGATGATTATGAATGAATATATGTAGAACCATCGATTTCAAATTTACAAATATTACCTACCTTCAGTATGAACTTTGCCGCAGCTTAATTTAACTCAAGTCTGTCATAAAACTTCTGTCCCTCGGATCTCTCCCTCTAAATCTGTCCATAAGAAAGAGATATAAGCTAAACATGTCTCTAAAGATATACAATAATCAGTACCACATTATCGCTCGGAGAGCAGTGTTGCTATTTTTACCGTTACAATACAGTCACGCATGGTTGACGGGAAAAACCGGTAACAATCGCAAAAAACGACATAATGTTAGCTAGTCACATCATGCATCATAATAAAAATAGGTAGGTATGTAATGACAATATTAAAATCTGTAGGTACGTTTTTGAGTCATCATCATCAGCCCGTATCAGTCCACTGCTGGACGTAGGCCTCTCCCAAAGCGCGCCAATCAACCCTACTCTCGGCCCTCTGCATCCAGTCCCTGCCAGCCATTTTGCGAAGGTCATCCCTCCATCTGGTCGGGGGGCGTCCCACACTACGTTTACCCGTTCGTGGCCTCCATTCGAGAACTCGTCTACCCCATCGGTTATCGGTTCTACGACAGATGTGACCAGCCCACTGCCACTTCAGTTTACTGATTCTATGAACAATGTCAACCACTTTTGTCTTCTGGCGGATATACTCGTTTCTTATTCTATCTAACAGAGAAATTCCAAGCATAGCTCTTTCCATAGCTCGCTGAGCGACCTTGAACCTGTGGGCCAGTCTCACCGTCAATGTCCACGTTTCGGCTCCGTAGGTCATCACTGGCAGGACGCACTGGTTGAAGACCTTAGTTTTTAGGCATTGTGGTATTGAAGACGAGAAGATATGACGTAGCTTCCCAAACGCTGCCCAGCTCAGCTGAATTCTCCTGTCACTCTCTTTCTCGAAGTTGTTCTTACCCAGCTGTAGAGTTTGTCCTAAGTAGACATATTTCTGAACAACTTCGAGGACCGTGGCATCGACTACTACTGGTTCCGGGACGACCAGATCATTGAACATGATCTTGGTCTTATCCAAATTCATCCCGAGCCCGACACGGCGAGAAGCAGCATTAAGGCTATCCAGCATTGCCTGCAGATCCTGCAGCGACTCAGCCATGACCACTATATCGTCGGCAAACCGAAGGTGTGAAATGTACTCGCCATTTACATTGATGCCACGTCCATTCCAGTCCAGTGTTTTGAAGACATCTTCCAGCGCGTTTGTGAAGAGTTTCGGTGATATAACATCTCCCTGTCTCACACCTCTACGCAACTGGATAGATCTTGTTTGCTGGTTCTGGATTTGGACGGTCATAGTGGCGGCGTCATACAGGCATCTCAGCACCTCGATGTACCGCCAGTCTACTTGGCATCGCTGCAAGGACTGCAGAACAGCCCAGGTTTCGATAGAGTCAAATGCTTTCTCATAGTCCACAAATGCAAGACACAGGGGCCGATTGTATTCCTCTGTCTTTTGTATAATCTGCCTCACTGTGTGGATGTGGTCTATGGTGCCATATCCTCCGCGAAACCCGGCCTGCTCCGGGGGCTGGAAGTCGTCAAATCTCCGTCCAAGACGATTCGTAATGACTCTCGAAAACAGCTTGTATACATGACTCAGGAGTGAGATAGGTCTATAGTTTTTCAATAGGGTTTTGTCCCCTTTCTTGAAAAACAGGACAACAATGCTCCTGTGCCATGCCTTCGGAGTTCTCCCACTCTGTATGACGGAGTTAAAAAGCTTCTGTAGCTCCATCAGGACAGGAGTACCACCTGCTTTCAGGAGCTCAGATGTAACCCCGTCTTCACCGGGGGCTTTTCCATTCTTAAGCTGTTTGAGAGCCAGTCCGATTTCGTCAAGACTCACATCCGGCAGGTCTTCGGTAAAATGGCGTGTTAACGTAGCTCGGGGATCATCGGTACTAGGCTCAGGTTGCGGTGCGTGAGGTGCGTACAATCGGCCGTAGAAGTCTTCGATCTCAGCGAGTATCTCTGGTTTGGAAGTGACGGTTCTGCCATTCGCCGACTTTAGTTTGGTCAGATGGCTTCTCCCCAACTGCTGTATGAATACTTTTGACCCTCGATTTTGCTCAATTGCCTCTTGTATGCGGCGTGTATTGGAGCGACGAAGGTCACGACGTATAAGCTTCCTTACATGCTTGTTGAGGGTCCGCTGTTCTGTCTGAGAGATTTGCGTAGCCTTTTCACGTCTTTCCTTCATGAGATCCAGAGTGTCCACTGAGAGCTTAGACTTCGTGCCAGTACGTTGCGACCTGCAAAACCTTACGCCTACGTCCCTGATGGTCTTCACCATTGTGTCAAACGCCTGGTCAACGTCAATTGTGGTTTCCAAGACATCGAATCTATTTTTCAGCTCCAGCTGAAATTTCTCGGAGCCGGTTACGATCTGTTGCAGGTTAGGTCGGAGCGTAGACTTCATCATACGGAGTCTTTCTAGCTTAAAATCGATATTCAGGGTGCCTCGCACGAGTCGGTGGTCACTACCAGTGTTAAACCGGTTAAGTACAGAGACATCCCTGAATATATGCCTTTTGTCCGTTATGATGAAGTCTATCTCATTTTTCGTCATAGAGTCGGGGCTTTGCCAAGTCCACTTCCTCTGAGGCTGCTTCTTAAAGAACGAATTCATTAAGAATAGCCCCTCTTTCTCCAGGAAGTTAACTAGCATTTGCCCCCTATGATTCCTGCAACCAAGACCATGTGGTCCGATTTTCGATTCGATGTTGCTCTGTACTCCCACTTTAGCGTTGAAGTCCCCCATGACAACGTTGAAGTGTGTCTTAGTGGTGTGATTGAGGGCTTTGGCTATGTCTTCATAGACAGCCTCCACTTCTTCATCCGAGTGTGCCGACGTTGGTGCGTAGACCTGTACTACCTTAAGAGAGTATCTCTCGGTAAGTTTCAAAATGAGGTACGCTACCCGTGGCGACACACTGGAGATCTCCATTACGTTGTCTACGAGGGCCTTATTCACCAGAAAACCTACCCCGCCTTGGGAGAGTTGATCGCCCTCTCGAAAGTAGAGTAGATGGCCCGATTCCAGGGTCAGTGTGTCCTCCCCCTCTCTTCGGACTTCACATAACCCTAGGACGTGCCAGCGTATCCTCTCCAACTCTACTTCGAGTTCCGCGATATGATCGTCCAGCCGCAGAGTTCGTCCGTTGTACGTAGCCAGGGTCAATTTTGTTTGGCAGCCTCCCGTAACCCGGGGATTCTTAGCACCCCCTGCCCCGCCGTTACCGTAGCCGCTGCCTTGGCTAGGAATAGCGGGGCGGCCGGGAACTGGGGGCCGGGGCCTTGTGGTGTCACTCATATTTGGGAGGTGATGCCCGTAATCGCCACGCTGGGCAAGCGGGTTGGCGATCGCAGAGCCGGCCACCTCGCGCCGGTGACGCTGCTGCCCGTCACCGACCTGCTGCACTTGGCGCCGGCACGGTGCGAGCTGGGTATACCGCCAACTGTCGGTCGCCAGAGCCCCGTCCGTTGGTCGGCAGGGTGCACCACGTGCCGGTGAGGTTGGCAATTGGGTGGCCAATATTGTCGGTCCCCACCCCTTACACACGTTTTTGAGTAACAACTAGCATATTGTAGAAAACACACAATAACGTAACATCTAATATACAACAATCATACTTTAAAAACGTAAACTAGAAGGTTGAGCTTCATAGACAGTAATTTTAAGTGCGAGCTGAATTTTGAGCTCGGTCTCACAACCGTCAGATTGCATACAATTTTGACAGTCTTAAGAACGAGCTCAAGCTAAGCTTTCGCTCAAATTGTCTATGAATCTGTATATGAATGAAGTTAGACTGGGTTAGGTTTTTATTGACATTTACTAGACAAATACGTACCTAGGTACCAAACGAAATCTTTGTATGAACGACAGCAGAGCAATAGTAACTGTTGCAGGACGATTCAACTCTTATGACGCAGATAATAGGAACGGTCCAAAGACCAAAGTGTTACACTTGATCTGCTTTTAGCTATACCTACCAAACCAAATGTAGGTACCAATCACTTAAATTCCTGATACCATTTAATTCAAGTTTAACCAACTGGACACGCGTGTGGCCAGCACTTCGTATCCAGATGGTGAATAACCCAAACTATCCACAATAAAAAAAAAAACTATCAGTATCGTCCACGCCCACAGACTATACAAACTTATAATGCTCACAAGTAACGGTTTGTGAACGCTGGAGTGGAGACGTGATTAGCATAATATCTTGCGTAACCAACAACTGTTTAGGATTCTCCACGGCCAACCGACAAAATTAAAACGGAACCCCCTAATGAGGCTAGCTTGTTTTGTTTAGGCTCTTCACTTTCATACTAAAGTTTAAATTCTAAAGGTAAAGTTTTCTATATTTCGTAAGTTCGGGACTTCTAATTTCCAATTTACTGAAGGAAACCTGGGTGGGAACGGAATTTTTCGTTTATAAGTATGATTCTAATATTTGAATGCTCAAGTAAACAAGAGATGTAATGTGATTAGTGAGTGAGTAATGTGAATGTAAAGACTATGTCCTATTGGCGAGGCCAAGTCGATTGATGCGCTTGCGTATTGATCAGTAACCTAATGGGTAAGTCCCTTTTGTAATGTCCCGGTGATGAAAAATGGAAAATGTACAGAACAATCGGCTAAAAAGGCCGGCATGCAGAAAGCTCTCATATACATTGCTAATGCGAAACTGACTGAGACATATGAAAAGGGTTTAAAATAATATATTGCTCGTGGTATCCTCTTATCTATGGTATGGAACCCATAGTTGAAAAAAAGTTACATATGCAAGAATCAAACAAGGCATCCAGCTCGTATTATTATGTTCCCATAAACTATATAGATAGGTACTTAGTAAGTACTCGCAAGACTTGCCTGTCTACTGTAGATTTAATTTAAAATCAATTTACCCAAAAAGAGCAAACGTTTCGTGACAAAACCAATTAAAGCCACAAAGCATTTAACAATTGCGAAAACATCGCAACGAATCTAAAAATTGTGCCGGAAAATTAACCTGGCTAAGATTTGACACCAATAGCAGTAGGTAGGTTTTGCCCGTGACTCCGCCTGCGTGGAAGCATTTTCAACCCTCGTTCATTAAAGTCGTTATTTACCAGACTTGAAAAATATTACGGAGGTTCTCAATTTGACTATTGAGGTATTTAATGTACAATACATTAAATACCTCAATAGTCAAATTGAAAATTTTACTAGTAGGGGTTAATCCAATTTTCTTTTTCCATCCGTTTAATAGGGCCAATGCTGATTGGTCTTAAAATATGGCGTAGACATTCGGTATAATAAAATACAAAGTATAATTTATGTGTTTTCGAGTGTGACATGCTCGGTCAGACAAACGATGCACTCCGTGAAGAGAAGATGGCTAATGTGGCGCAAGGGAAACAGTTTAGCAAGAGTTTGGTCGTGACGAAACAGCGACGAAGTTACAGTTAACTGTCCATTGTTCAGGTCTAAATAGCGAGACTCATCTCGTCATAATTGTGGATCGTTAACCCCACCAGTGGAGGTCACCAGTCACTTGGTTTTGTGACCTGAATTACACATCGATTTTTAAAGAATTTTGCACTTTGTTCACAAACATATAAAAGAATTGACACAAGACTGGTTGGAGTCTTGTGTGAAATCTTTTATTATTTTATAAAATTGTCTATAGACGCAAATATGAAAAGCTGATTGCCGACCCTCACTAGATGAGAGGCGGAGAAGAAGAGGATTTAATTAAATACAGAGAGTAGAGTTGGGGGAGTCCTTTGCCCAGCTGTGATGACCCACGGGCGAAATAATGGTTCACATGTAGGAATTTATATGAATTTTTGTTTTAAACTTAATTTAATGTAGCTCCTATTTTATTTCTGTTATTTTAGTAATCGCAAAGGAGCAGTATTTCTAGACATCAATTTAGTTTAGTTTACTCCTGTATGTCACACGGCTTTACTTTTACTATTTTATAAGCGTAGCAAAAAAACTACAGACTAAAATCATTTTAGTTCAATTAACTTTGCTACCGAACCAACTACTGCTCATCTAGGTAAATATTTCTAGTATGTAGGTACCTAGTTATTTTAGAACAGGTTATTTGAAACACTAATTAAGTTATTTTTGATTTAAACAAGCAAGCCACTTAAGAAAGAATAGGTAAGTACTAAGTACGAGGCATGCCTTTTAAGTTCTGTCGTTTGCATATTTGCCGCCAATTTTTAATTTAGAACTGTTCAAAATTCAAATTTGTTGGAATTTCGAATATCAATACAATTGAAAGCATTAGGATTAATGCAATTGTTTAGTCACAGCGCTGGTTTGAATCTGTCAGGTCACTACGAAAATGAATCTTACTAAGGAAAATGTCCGTGCAATAATTTTCTATAACTTTCGAAGAGGCCTAACGCGACTTCAGTGTTTCGAAGAGTTAACATCTGTATTCCATGATGAAGTCCCATGTCTGCGGACCATCGAACGCTGGTATTTGGAATTCCAGCGTGGACATACCACACTTAGTGACAAATCTCGCGAAGGACGTCCAAAATCCGCCTTCACTGAAGATAACATCGTTGCTGTGAGACAACTAATCCTCGAAGATCGTCATGTGACATATCGAGAGATAGAGGCGTTATTACGCATCTCAGGGACAACCATTCAAAAGATATTGCATGAGGCGCTTGGTGTGAGAAAACTAGTTTGCCGTTGGATCCCGCATTTGCTTTCCGACGATCATAAGGCGGCCCGCGTCAGATGGTGTAAGAAAACTCTTCAGAGGTTCAACCGAGGAGAGTCAAATCACGTCTACGACATCATCAGTGGTGACGAATCTTGGATCTATGCCTACGATCCTGATTCCAAACAACAATCCACAGTCTGGGTTTTCCAAGACGAGCCAAAGCCGACTAAAGTTGTTCGCTCTCGAAGCACTTCAAAGAAGATGGTGGCTACGTTCGTGGCGAAAACCGGTCATGTTGCGACGATTGCACTTGAAGATCGTAGAACGGTTAATGCGGAGTGGTATACCACAGTTTGTTTACCACAAGTCATCGCCGAACTTCGGAAATCTAGCCCAAAGCGACGCATCATCCTGCACCATGACAACGCAAGCTCACACACCGCTCGTCAAACGATTGAGTATTTGAAGCAGGAAAACGTAGAAATTCTTGACCATCCTCCACACAGTCCTGACCTAAGCCCTAACGATTTCTTTACATTTCCTAAAATTAAGAAAACTCTTCGTGGTCAAAGGTTCCTGTGCGGTGAAGAAGCGGTCGACGCTTTCAAGTCAGCCATTTTGAACACCCCCACTTTGGAGTGGAATAAATGTTATAATAACTGGTTCGAGCGAATGGAAAAGTGTATTAAACTTCGTGGTGAATACTTTGAAAAACAATAAAACTTACTATAAGGTTATAGTTGTTTTTTTCTCTTCAAACGACAAAACTTAAAAGGCATGCCTCGTATGACAAAGAAAGTTGAAGCAGCCGGACGAAATTAATATTTTCGTCGAATTTTCTTTTGATGTTGAAGATATTCATTACGATCGGTTTTAATTACAATATGCCCTTGCTAGCTGTGTAGCTAGAAAGTCGGCGGAAATCTAGTTACAAATATACCTAGGAGTTTTCCTAGGTATATTTGTAACTAAATTTCCGCCGTTTTTAGTACCGATATTAAGTCGAAGTAAAAGGTAGACTTACGTGGTAAAGGTTGCATCCTTTGCGTCATATCTGTCAATGAACACTAAAAATCTTACTGAATAATAAAACTTTCGAATTCTACTGAGGGTTTAATATTTCATTGCTAATATTGCTATGTCAGTTCCTCTGTTGTAAACATTACATCCACGGCAGTATATTTTACATACATTAATATAATTCTAAGAATAGGTAGCTTGTTCTTATACTAAGACTTCCTTGGCCTGGAGAAAAGTACTATGACATTGGAGTAAATCGTTAGACAAGGTTGAAGTAATGCTAAGTTACCATACAGAAATAACCTTTATCAGGTTAATCATAAGCTACCTACATTAGAGATAATCTCCTTTGATCTCCCTCTGGCAGTCAGTTGAATTATGTTGAAGGAAGGAGTCTGAATATGTAACTATGAGTATTATGTATAAAACATTTTGATTACGTGACTAAATAGGATATAATATTTAATGCAAAAAGTAGGGTTTTGATTTTTGTAAATTTGTAATGATATAGGGAGGTAGGACCTACTAGGTAATTTTAATTAATTAAGTTATAGGCGAGGACTTGTAAATTGTTTTATTTGAATAATCGTTTCACACTCTTGAAATTGTTCCAAAGAATGCTGATAAGTTTGTAAATCAAGAAACTCTGTTCAACTCTGTTGCAACAATCTAAGTCAATAAAAAACATTATAATTAATCATATTACTAGATCCGTGCGACATTATGTTTGTAAGAATAACTGTTAGTCTTCCCAATGTGTAAAAAAAACAAATGCATACATACGCAAACAATCAAGATGGTCTTTCGTTCTTTCGTTTGCGCCAAAAGAGTGAAGTCATACTTCAAGTGTTGCTATTAGGTGTATGTAAAGATCTTCCTTCAATGCGCACACGCATCAATTAACTTATCAATTAATAGACCTTTAAAATTACGAATTTCCATTACGTTTTCTCACCACATAACAATCTTGGAGCAATTACCCGCATCCTAAAACAATTTCAAATGCGATAATTTCCCTTCGAGGAGCATTCATAATTGAAGCGGATTCATCGGCGATAGAAGAATGGCACACAAAGGCCCATTGTTCGAGAGAAGCGGCCTTAACCAGAAAAAGGGTAAAACACTGGCTTTTCCGAAAATTTCCAGCCGCCCGGTCTCGTCTCCTCCATTGTGCTTTGTTTGAATCAGATTGTTGTACCGGAATAGCAATAACTAAGTACAGTACGAATAACAGCAGATCAATGGTAACACTTGCAGTACGATTGCAAGTCTTACGATGCAGATAAAAAATATTGCTTTTGATGAGCTTTCGTCTGTTGAAATCGTACTGCAAGTGTTACCATTGATCTTCTGTTGTCCGTACAATTGTAAATTTTCGTAAAATTTTGCCGCCGATTTTTTTTCTTAAAATTTTGGGTCAACTTAGCTGCCCTCTATAGGTACTTGCTCCAAGCTAAGTAGATATGTAAAGACTAAATAGCGATCTTCTCTCATGGTTTCGTCTTCCTACGAAAGCGATCACACAGAGGACAAAATCTAGAAAGGTTTTTGAATGGAAAACATCGTCATCATCATATAATGTAATGTTTTTGTGTAGGTTCATTATAGTACCAGCCTACCAACAAGCCTAGAGCTAGGCAAAGGGCTTCCCTCAATATCCGCCACGGTTCGTTATCTCACATTGTCCTATTTGCAATACTAACGACAGCAGACAAGATGTTACAAAATTCACGGTACAAATAAATGCATAATGAACTGAAGAACTCCCAACAAATTGTAGAAAGGAAGAGCAAAGCAGGAAACAATAACGAGCTCGTCTGATTGCATGAGGAGAGACATTTATTACAACTCAAACATAGGTTTACCCGCGGCTCCGCTCCAGGCGAGTGAAATACAGTATTTTCCTTTTTGGACAATCAATTGGCATGCAAGATACATGGTCTACATCTGAGAATAGCTTTACGATATTTAAACTAACATCAGAGGTACCTACCTATTTTAAAGGTTAAAGTCATTCTTCATACCTTTTTACCCGACTGGCTAAAGGAGGGTAAATGTTTCTCATGTGTATCTACGTATTGCCTAGTTAGTACAAAATCCATGAAGTCGTGAAACGATGCGGTATCATTAGATTCTTGATTATGGGACTGACGACAATAAAGATTACATTTAATGCCAACAGTTTTTTGCTTGTTTATGTTATTATTAATTAAAGTGTGTTTTAATACTAATTTTATACAAAAGGTGCTAGATACATCATCATAAACTAGGTATATTAAATCTAAACCAAATGTAAAACCCCTGCCTTTCAGATAGATAAGCTATTACCTGGGAGTATTTTTTTTACGTAGGTATCAATGAAAATAGCATTCACAGCGGTTCTCGACCAACATACACACAGATTGACTTCGTGTAACAATAATGGTAGAGAATAAAGTGAGTTAAAAACAATGACGTAGCATTTCTCCCGTCACGCACCCACGTCATTCCACGGGAAATGCAAGTGAAATGTTCACGTGCCTTAAAATGAGATTCTCTTCCGGGTATTTTAATGGAAAAAGCCTTAGGTTAAAAATAGTATAGATGCATGCAAGGTAACTGAAAATTGCACTAGAACAGGGGGTAGTGCAATACCGCTCTCAATCGTTTCTTGTTGCTGTTCACTTGATGTCGAATTCATAAAAAAGTCTCCTAAGTAAGTTTTTTAGTTTCTTTTCTTTGAAATATATCCTCGATCGTAGTCAACTACGTACAGTGAACAGAACATCAAGTTTAACACTTTGCACTTTAGACCGTTTTTATTGTCTGCGACGTAAGAGTTCGAATCGTACTGCAAGTGTTACCATTGATTTGCTATACGTAGGTACGTTTTATAATATATAAAAAACCTCAGTTACGAATATGGCCAAAGCCTCTTTAGGACCTTAGTTAAGTTTTATTTTCAGTAGACGAGTATGAAGTGAAGCACTAAAGCGAAAATTCGTGTTTGTACACTTGAACGTTGGAACCAAGTTCATTGGTGCATAATTTTGCATCTCAAACCGTTCTTCCACACCCAGCTCTACCTAAAGGCAATAGGAACGAAATTCGATTGTATTTGCCGTATTTTGATACTGCTTAGCTTTTCTGGCCGTGTAGACGTCAGTTTAAGGAGGTAGTGGGCGTAAGGATGTTCGTTGGTGCGTTCACACGGAAGCGTTGTCGATGACGATGTCGTAAGCTATAGGCATCTCATCTCATATATGATGTTCATGACATAAACCTATATGTAGGTAGGTACATAAGATTTTAACAATAATTAATAATAAATAGGTATACTGATGGCAGGTGGCTCAATAGAACAGACCACCAACACCCCAAGCCTCGCAAACATTTCTCCTAATTTCCAATAATTGCAATGCAATAGATGGACCTTGTGAGGTCTGTCTTTTCAGATAGGTCCCGCTTAAAGATAGGTCTCGCTAGGTGCATCACATATCCTCTCTAAGGGGTCTCTAGTTTAACCATAGCCCAGTGGAAGCCATTCAAAGGAACAGGTGCACCCATGAAATATTAGGTGATTACAATATTATTGATATTAAAATGATTTTTACCAAATTTAATTTATATTAGCTACCAGTTCTTTACAGTTTAATATTGAACTTCTATGCACACAATTTTATTATTACCAATAAACCAGCTTATACTAAAAGTTGGTGCATAGCAAACTCAGTTCAGTAGGTATATAAGATTTATTCACTTAGGTACATATTTACTGATCTGAGACAGCAAACATATAGGTACACTTGGCATATAATAGGTAGGATATGACTCTGAATCAGACTGTTGTTCCATCTAGTCTCAGGGCATTATATTGTCGGGGGAATCCTACTTCAAATGCACATACTATAAGGCTCGGTATCCACCAAAAAGGAGAGGAGATGAGAAGGGATGTGTTTTGAATGTCCAATCAGGTTTCGTTATATCCACATCTCCTCTCCGCTTAGGAACGAAATCTGATTGGTCATTCAAAACACATCTCCATTCGTCTCCTCTCTGGTTTGGTGGAAAGCAGGCCTTAGGAAAGTTAGGGTAGCGGTTCATGCGCTTTCTAATTATAAGCTAACTTTGACAGTTCCTAGTAGTGCTATCCTTTGCACCCTGCTGTGCATGAAGGAGGGTTATATTTCTTGAGAAAAAAAAATTTCAAATGGTTTTTTTTATTGAAATCGGGCTTTTTGAAATAATTTCTGCTTGTTTATAACTTTGGTGCAGGAAAGGTGCATTGTTAAACTTGTTATTTAGGTAGTTTAATTATTAAAAATAATATGAAAACAGATAAAAGTATAGGTCCTAGTAGTTTTAGTGATAATCCCAACCTTAAAATATCTCCTGTACACTTTTCTGTGTATATTTCAATTATTCAAAAACAATTAATATTGTGATTGAGTAAAGACTAGCCAGAATAAACACGGCAGATGAAGCCATTGTGTGACTAAGAACAGTCTTGCCCCTGTATTGTGGCAACTGATAACCGAATGATAAATAAATAAATTACCTAATATTGTAGTGTTAACATATACAAAGATCAAACTTGAAGCAGAAAACACTGATCATTATAATCTAGGTTAATCATTATCAGTAATCAATTCACCAAATATTAGTATTTATATTTAAGATGAGTTTGTATGCCTAAGATGTCTTGCATTCTATAAGGATATTGATTCTATAAGGATAATGAAAAACCATTATTATTAAAGATTTGATGTGTGTCATGTCAATAGTACCTAATACTACCTACCTACATTTAGTACCAGAAAAACAATTAGGCTTAGGTATTCTAATAACAAGAAAAACCAATGAATTTTTAATTATAGCTTTGCTAATAATGTTAGTATCATATAGATTACACAGCTCAACAAAAAAAACATTTTTTGTTGTTGCCCTGGACATCTTTACGGATTTATATAATTTGAACTACACAGTTTACGAATATATACTTGAAAGTACTGAATTGGCTCTGGTTTTTATGATTTTGGCATATCTTATATTTAAAATAAGTCGGCTACATAGAACACGACTTAATAAATAACTCAAGAATCTCTAGTTAAAATTCGCTTGCTGCGCATTGATTTCGCGCATACATACATCGCGTGACCCTCTCTTCGTATATATACCCGAGAATTTAGTTTTTTGACGAGATCCGAAACAAAGTGAAAAGTTAAAAGCCGTACTATGCGATGGCCCTCAAATTCGGACATTGATGAAAGATACAAACTTTATACAGGTTATGAATGACTCTGAAAGTCAAGCTTGGAGGGCTTATTGGTGGTATAAAAATTTCTAGGTTACTAACTAGGTTAATAAAGCATTAAATTAGCTTCAAGATTTTGGGGGCGAATATGAGCATAAAGTTGCACTTTCTCCATAGTCACCTGGATAGAGTTCCTGATAATCTGGGAAATTATAGTGAGGAACAGGAAAAGCGCTTCCACCAGGACCTAAAAGTAATGGAGGAACGTTATCAGGATAGATGGGACCGTCACATGATGGCAGATTACTGTTGGTCTTTAAAAAGGGTTTGTCCCCAAAAAATCGCAGAAGAAAAGCTTATAAAAGATGTTTCTATGAAGTATAATATAGGTTTTAAGTTTTTTTCTTTCTTTTCACTCTTATGTACATTAATTCAACACTGAAACAAAACAATTTAATAATATTTTACAATAAAATTTGGATGTTAAAGAATATACTTGTTATTTCTTTCTCATACTAACTGCTTTTGTAGTGTAATATGCAAAATGAAGATTTAAAAAAATCCAGAGCCAATATTCAAAAATCATAAATCATATTATAAACTGTGCACATAAAACTATTCGAAACCACTTTTACATCAAGGGCAACAAAACCACTGTTGACCAGTGTTATTTATTTGAAACACGAATTTTAATTTTTTTACAAAAATCGGTCAAGGTGATTTTTATGCCAATTATTTTTCGGATTATTTGACCTACTTTTGATAATAAATTGATATCACTGATAGCAGCACAGGTTTATTTATTTACATTACTGCATTGCAAGGGCATTCTACCTAGTTATTCCACAGTTTTACCCACTAAGTTACTTTTAATTTGAAGACGTTATAAAAACTGGTATTTCAACGCATGCCTATCGTACCTTCTACGTTGGGCAGTGAACGCCTCGCTGAGAGAAAGGACCGCTTTTGGATACAAACAAAAGGTGACCTTTACGAAGTCCAGTGGCTAAACAGGTTAGCTTACATACCTTATCTCCTGGTATATTTTTCGCCGACATGGTGTGTCACCTAGCTGGGTTATCCGACGTCGTCTTGAGGACGATATATCCAGAGAAAGGGCTTCACAGCCGTGACAGCCCAGCATACGACACAAAACACTGCACTTTGCTATTCACTCGGCCATCATCACTTATTCAACGATTCACTATAGCCATAAACACAATAATCGACCCATCGTTTGGCGTCGCAATCACGATTTCCCATTGAGATTCATGGATACGGATATTTTTTCCACAACACCTTACGATACACAAACACAGCGACTGATCTGACAGAAGCTTGATTGGACTGGTTTGTTTGACGGAAAATGGCGAGGGACGGCGGGCGCAGCGCAGCGCCCTCTAACTAACCCCTCACTGCCCCGCAACAAACCCCGCCAGACCCCTCCCTCGCTGCGCATGGCAGTGTCGTTTGAGTAAAAGCGTAGGGGGCAGCACTTGATCTGTATATATTGGGAAACAGTTATTAATGTGTGCAATAGATGGCAGTCACGAGAAAAAAATAATATGTTCCAATATAATCAATTTTATTAAAAAAGCTATTTACAAAATGTTTATTACGATAAATACTATTTTTCAATATGCAATACATGACATAATTGCGACAAGCTAAGTTGTAGTTCACAAATGTGCCATAATCGGCCGTTTTTCGCAATTATGCGAACTACAACTTACCGACATTGAATCACGTTATTAATAAGCATTTAAAAAATAGTATTTATCGTAATAAACATTTCGTAAATAGCTTTTTTAATAAAATTAATTATATTGGAAGATATTATTTTTTTAAGATTGGCGGCGCTAGTTGTAAAGTAATAACTATGTAGTAGTTAGTTTAGTAGGTAATTTTCGAGGGAAATATATTTTTATTTATTTTATTAATGGACTCGACAGTTCGTCATTTGCCAATGTCATGTTACAGAAAATTCAATGTATAATAGTCTTCTATCTTCCTCCATGGGTGTCGCCGTAGCGTCATCACCCTAGGTAGCCGCGTCTTCATGTCTTCATCCACAGGAGACGCCGTAGCGTCAATCACTGCGGACGAAGCAGCTCGACAGTCACGTTCACTCCCGAGCTCGTAGTGGAAATCTTGACCATGGCGCCAAACTTAAGATCCTGCTTGAATTCTCCAATAACTTCACCATACTGTCATTCGCGAACATTTTCTGATTAATTTAACGTGATATTAAACACAAAACACCCACTGTAGACATTATACTGAAAATTATTAAATTAAATAATTTCGCAACCGTCGTTTCCCGCCATTTTCAAAAAGCCCGGAAATATATTTAAAAATATAAGGTTCCATATTTATTACAGCCCACGTACGTACGGACAACAGTAGATCAGTGGTAACACTTGCAGTACGAATTCAACTCTTATGACGCAGATAACAAGAACGGTCCAAAGTGTTACACTCGATCTGCTGTTAGCTGTGAAACGAGAAACTATTCGAAAATTCAAAAGTCGTAAACTTACAAACGATACAAGAGCTGCACCTAACGACATCTATTTCAATAACAAAGAAGTTTTTCACATTTTAATTTACCATGTTGGCTAAACTGTTTCGGTGTTGCAAACTTCAAAATTTAAAATTATGCTTAGCAAATCTAGCATTCTAGAAATTCAATGCACTACTGTAGCAGCATGTCACAATGCAATATATTTAGGTATTCGGATTATGTCCGATCCATAGCATGGTCATGTCTTGTGTCTTCGCACTTTTTCGACAAAATATTATTACTGTAATTTCGTATAATGGCAACCCAGTACTGTATTGTTGCAATGTTGGCAACGTCTTCCGGTTAGTGATGGACTGAGTGCGCTTTGATTGAATATTTGCATCGATGTTTCGCAATAGTTCTAGAATCAAATCAATCGATTAGAGAAATATTGACGTGTACAAAATATACACAAATAACACAACACAACGTATGTATTTACTTGTAATGTAATAGAATATTCTGATGAACTGTTCGTTTTCTCCTCCTTGCAAGTCATGCCCAAGGCGTTTTTTGAAATATTATAATCGATGTGTTTGCACCACCTATGATTGATCAATCACAGTGCTATTGGCATGTTTCTTTAACTTCCGGTTCATTCTTCGCTTCGCGTCGCGTCGCGTCTCTTCGTTTTCGCATTCGCAAAATGGCGGACGGAGGTGTGGATATAGATCTCTACGCCGACGATATTGAATCTGATTTCAATAGACAGGTAAGCTAAACACTTTTCAAACCTTACGATACATATACTTCGTCTGAAAATAATTAATGTTTGCCCATCGAAAGTCTTGATGTCATAAATTTGAAATCGATCGGGCGGCCTCTTTCAGGACGAGTTTGGAGGAGAAAATGTGGATTTATATGACGACGTGATCGCCGCGCCGCCTACGAAGCCGGAGGATGGTGACGGACCGCCGAATTCCGGGCCGCCGCATTCTCATCCGCCCGAGGAGACCAACGGCAACTCTTACCACAACACGCCAAACCACCATCATGGCGGCCGCCGGTTTCAGCTATACATCGGCAACCTGACATGGGTTCGTACACGATTTTGTCTCATAGTTTATGTAAATATAGTTTTATTTGTTCCACTGTCTGTTTTTGCCTTTGTAAAAGCAGAAACACTATTGTGGAATTGACAGTGACAGGAAACCCATCTATAGTCCATTGCTGGGTTTCTTAGGTAACATTATAATTCTAGTCACAGCAACCGAGCAATGAATTACTGAAATAGGTCTCCTGATACTGTCAGACAATAGGCAGGTAATCTGGGGTAACCATATGAAATGGTATTTTATTAGGATATGAAATTTTGTCACTTAGATTATCTTGTTGTATCGTTTTAGGGTATTCTGTGATAAGTTTATCTATTGAAATGTTCTAAAATTTGAGAGTGTTTGCTCCATGTGGTGTTTGGTGTTAGTAACCGTCTTATAATGTACCACATTTAGAGCAAAAAGCACTGACATAGGCATTCATTGATTCTGCTCTTTCATGCAAATCTTGATACTGATCTCTACCATACACATTTTGATTATTCAATTGAAATATAAAATAGGTATGAACTTTCAAACTTCTAAACTGGATATCTAAGAAAAGTACCTATATTGTGACTTTTGTATTTGTAATTTTCATATGAACATGCAAATACAAACATTAAATATGTCCTGACTTCTGTTTACAGAATTTGTGTCGAATATACACACTATACCTACCTTATATTTTGATTTTGTATAAAAATTGTGTGTGTGTAGGTGTGCAGTATGAAAAGTTAAGCTGTAAGTAACTGGTATAAAAAAATTATAATTGAAAGAATTGCTGAAAATGTATGTTTGTAAGTACCATATTATATTTCATAATTCGCTACAACTTTGTTACAATGTTGGTCTTATACACTCTGGCACTATTGATAGTGTTAGATCCTTCCAAATTAAATTAATGGTTTAAAGCATTGTTTTTATGTTTACCAGGGGTCTATCTTGTTTACCTAAAGAAGTGTATGTGGTATTATGTTTCATTAGCATAAAACCTACTTATAACTTGTTTCATCTGTGGTTTCTAAATTCATGTTGTGGCTTGGAAGACCTAATAAGTAAGTAACAGGGTTCAGATCAAGTGATTTCACTAGTATCGACTTGTTTAGTTTCTACTCAACAGAAATATGTATGCTAAGTTTCATTTAAAATTAATTCTACTTGTGAATTTCAGTAAATTAATATTTAAATATTTGTTTTTCCATATAACTTCAATAACTCCTAATAGAAAATGTACTTATGTAGTAACATTGTTTACCTTATCATAACTTATAGTTTTCTTTGAATCAAAAAACCTTAATTAGGTATAATATTAATTTTAAACGGAGTTGGCAATGCCATTGACCCAACATAATTAACTTACACATTTCATTTGGTTACCTCAGAAGTAATAGGACATGTGCAATATTAAACACTCAATGGGCAGTAACTTTAACCTGGCCATATGAGTATGATTCATTCAATTTTAAATTCATTAGACACTGGCCTGTATCCACCAAAGACAATTTTATGACAATGACAATAAGCTAGATAGTTTAATTAACAGCTTTAATTATTATTAACCAAGAGCAGATTTGTACACTTGATTAAATTATGATATTAAAATACTTAGTTTCCTATATGGTTTTAATGGTGTAAAATTGTCTAAGGATATAGGTATCAGTTTTACAACTTTTGAGATGTTGGCACGTGTCGTATTCCATATTGATAAAAGTTGTTTGGCTAAGTAGGTATCTGATTACTGAGCAAGAGCGTCGATCTATATCTTTGATATAGTAATTATGATATGAATGAGAAATGCTTGTAGATATACCATGAACATGACATTATCTTCAACATACAAGAAAATAACTAATATTCCATTTATCTTTCTGAAATAAAATAGAAATGGTAACCCAGAGCTCCCATTGTCAATATGTTTATTTTGTTTAATAATAGAGATTGGAGACTAGATGGAATATGCTGGTTTTCTTTTATTGTTGTGTTCATGGTATGTCTTCATTATCAATATTGAAAAGCAAAAACAAGTCATTTCATTAAAAACGGTATGTTGATAAGGCTATTACTAGATGGAGAACAAATATTTTATTTATGTAAGTTAGTTTGCAAAATATACACCTTTTCACAATTCATTGTTTTAGGAAACGATAAAATAAATACATTATCGATTCCATCAGCTCTGAAAATACATCATTACAGATCGCAGGGAACAAAGGATACCTATATCAGTTTATAAAAACATTGTCTCATAAGTGGTTTACTCAACATACTGTTTTACACCAGGATCCAGAGACAGTTTTGACAGCTTAGCGTAAGTTAGCTCTTACAGTTGTAAGAGCGAACGCTTACGCTAAGTTTGTGCTCAAAACTTGTGTATGAATCTCTGTCTTTTGAGAGGATCATAATTTCCTCTATTTTATACAAATTTCTTCCACACAAAATTGTAATACTGAAAACCTACCCAACAGAGATCAACTACCCGATTAAAATAAGAAATGTTATACACTCGTTTGAAGTCCTCCGAATTTAGTATAGCGGGAAACACTTAATTTTTATATTTGTTTTTTTCATGCAAATGTTAATCGTTTTTAGAGTTCTAGCTTAGCAGAACTTCAGTTGCGGAGAATATAAGCTATATTATGTTACGGTAGTAAAATTATATGCGTAGGAATTCAGTATTAAAAACAGTAATTTGTATAAAATATTGAAACTTGCTTTTGCTTTGAAATGTAAACAAATAAAAGAAAGTTCAGCTAAAGAGAGCAGATGGTAAGTGATTATCTGTCGCAAAGTTTGGTGCATTTTACATACAAAATTGTGGTTTCTAGTACGAACTTACAAACGTAAAATTTCTGCGTCAAATTCCGTTATAGAAATTTACCCTATGCAAAATATGTGTAATATATTTTTTGGTTACTTTATAGGTATGAAAACGTTGTGTAATATTAAAGTTTCGATTTAGTATAGTAAACTATAATTGAACCATAAAATAATCGGTTTGTTGTGACTTGGCAGATGAAAACTTTTTGTACTTGGCATTTCTCCATCTGCTTTCTTTTGTGCATTTAGTGACGACGGGTGATAATTCATCGATTCCTCTCTTAAATACAAATTCCTTTAGTACAAATCTTTTAATACGGAATTCTTACCTCATAATTTGACTACCAAATGAACATATGAGATCTTGGGCCAATAGTCATAGACAGTTTTCAGTATGAGTGAGGTTTGAGTTCGGTCTTACAACTGACAGTTTTCATTCAGTTGCAACAGTCGTAAGTGCGAGCTCACGCTGAGTCGTGCTCAGAACTATCGGCCTTAGATACTTCTAACGCAGACAATAAGTTATGTTTTGATGTTGTGTTTTCAGTGTTAAAAATTATGATGTGAAGAAATTTGTATAAGAGAGATTAACTGATGAATGAATTAAAAATAAATAATTACCTAGGTATAAAATATCCACTAATTTAGCCCCATTTACTTGGTTAATTACCTAGCATGGGGGTGTTTTATAATTAATACTTCTTAGGGCTTTGATAATTGCTAATTTATATGGTTTGAGTAATATTCATGTGCTTCCACAGCCACCCCTGTGTTCAGAAACGTTTGTCAACATTTAGAAACATTTAAGTTGTAAAAAATGGAATCAAATTGTTTCTAAATGTTGACGAATGTTTCAGAACACCGATGTGGAAGCACATTTTCATCCATTGTGACTCTAAAATGATACAAGGTTGTTTTCCTCAAATAATCGAACTATAGTTAGAGTGATAATGGATATTTGTTTGTTAGGTGTTGTCTATTCACATATTCAATTCACACAAATGAATTCTTGTGCTCCTTCCTAGTCAGGGGCTATAAATTGTGTGTCATCTGGTAATTCTTGAAATGGCGTTACAATTTTATGTTATACTTCATCGTGCAAATATTTTAAACCTGTACTAATGGTATATCTATGAACCTGTCCCTTTATTTTAAAATTTATTTTACTGCAAAGAGATATTTACATCCTTTTAATTTAATTAGCGTTGCTGTATAAGGTTTGTGTTTAAAAAATTCTTTAGAGGAATAAAAAAACCATAATTAGATTACCATACATGTAGAAAAAACATTGTGTTTATCTATAGTATACCTCCATCATTAGTTTACAACTGAAGATGTTTTTGTTTGTATGTATGATGGTCATTGAAAAGATCCTGTATTTGAAGTAGGAATGTAATTTGTGTATTTTATTTTCATGTAAAACATACTATCCCTAGCATATACATGTAACATGTAGAATATTCGTGGGACAAATTCTGACTAGCAGTTTCTACACTAAATCAAAATTGGCATGTCTAAATATAATGTCATCATTTTCTTTCAATAAAGTTAAGAAAAATATGGCATGTAAAGTTGTTACATATAATTTAGTTTAGTGTAAGAAAGGCAAACTGGAATAGGACCCAATGCATACCAATGTAGTTAGTTATATTTAAATACCTCTAAAAATGTTGTCTGATATTTTGCTACCGCAAATAGCATGTATATTATATGCGTTCATAGTCATTATGATTTTTTTTTAAATACAAACCAAACTATGGATATTGTAAATATCTCTTTAATTAATTGGGTCGACAACCTGCCACAGGTGTCCATTATATATCATAAATTTTAGGATATATCTGGCATGTTTCGCGATGCGTGTATGAGTTTGTGTGTATGATCGTATCCTTTATTTACGTGTTGTATGTCGAATGGGGATGGATGAATGTAATACAATATTTATGTATTAGTTCATGTAACATTATTATTATGAATTACCCGCAATTGAATACAATGTTTATTATGATTACTAGACACTTCCAAATTGGTGTTTTATCCATGCAACACTTTCTACACATTGACTGAACAATAAAACGTTTTTGTATTAGTAGAAAACTATAACATAATTTATAGACATGTGCTCTGCTCTATAAATTTATAATCAATAATACTCGATTTTAAGGACATCGTGGTTTAGTAATTAACATAGATGAGATCTGTGTTAATGTAGGATTAGTTTTGGTATGAAAAGGTTATTCCATTCCGTATATTCATTGTTTAATATATTAATATTTTATTCTTTGCACACCTACTTTTGTAGGTAAAGTATTAGGCCTGTCTAAAAATGCTTACCGTGTCACACGACTATCAGAACTTTGGGTATGTGTTCGTGTTGCATGAATTAGTTTAATATTTTTATTGTCACGGCGTATTTATTATAAGCGCCACCCAAACTTCTGATTCGTCAAGATGTAACTCATTATTTTTTTCTTATCAGGTTTTCAACGAGGTAAGGTGTTTGCTTGCTCATGTAGCTTTTTGTCTATGATTGATTTCATTTACGATTGTTTTATTTACATTGTTTTTATTTGTTCGTTTAATGTATTAATTTACGTAGTCGAGTGCAGTCAGCCCCCTATTATTGTTCGTAAAATGAGGAAATGATATAATGAGATGACATGTTGAATTGACGGCGCTATACACGATAGTACTGTCGATGTTATATTATGACATTTCATGCTATCATTACATCGTTTTGAGAACAGTAATATAAGTACTCTGGTCTGTACAATTTATGAAATGTCGTTTTACATTTTTTTTTAATTGTGTACTTATGTATGTACCATCTTTAGCTGCGAGAGCTACAAGGGTACATTGCGGATTCATTTTCTTATTATAAAAGCATTGTTAAATTGTTCGACATAACAAAAAAACTGTATCTTTATAAATATCGCAAGTATCGGGCGTTAGATAAAATTTATTTATTATATTTCAAGTAGTGCAATATCGTTATCGTTGTCTGTGATAGTTTTTCACGCGTTCTTCCAATTTGTATATTTTATTTTATTATCGTAAATAGAATGAATTGTTATCCGATAAACTCTGTAAATCGTTATCCGCCCTTGTAATTAATATTGGCAATAATACCTATATACCTACTTTTTATCAATAGTAATTAAATATAATATGTTGCTTCATTTAAAAAAAATATTATTGTGATATCACCCAGAAAAAAACAAAGATTTCTTTGTACCACTAATTGTGCAATATTTTAAAAATTATCGTTGCATCTCTATATTTGTTGTAAATATTTAAATTGGATACTAACCTAATATCTTTTTCATTTGTCTTTATTTGGGACTAATTGAAATTCGTGTGTCCATTTGTTAAAGAATATGATTCATGTAAATATTGAAGGTTTAATTAGGTAACTTGTAAAACGTTAAATCCTTCGTTAATGTTTAGAAGGACTATGTTTCCTATTTTCTGTTCCAATATTTTATATATAAAGTATATTTTTGCAGTTGTGAACTGCTTTGCCTAATTATAATTATTACATTAATTAGGACGTTATTAAATTAATTATAATTTCAATGGAAGTAAAGGCTGTGATATAATGGAAATAAAAGACTGGTAACAAAGAAAACTGTTTCCTTTTATCCCAACGGGTCCTGTTGCGGAAAAAACTTTTGCTACGATTTTATACGTCTTGAACGAACGTTGCGTGAAAGAGTGGTGGAGCTTGATTTATGAAATGCCTTTGTATGATGCGAATTGTTAGGCAATACGGATAGGAAAGTCGTAGGACATAGGTTGAATCATCCCGGATACTGAATTTTAATTCGTAATAACGTAAAACATGCTATATTTTCACGTAGATGTCGTTTTTATTTGAGTTTTTATTTATTTTCTTATACGTCGACGATATTTTCGTACATAGAAATTCGAATAGGCCAGGCTTTAGTAGTCTTCTCGGCACCGGTTTTACGAGAGTCAATAACGACTTTTATAAACAAGAGGTATGTAAATATTTCGCCAAGTTTCGTTTGGCATCAACGCGTTTGTATCTTTGTTTGCATGATGTTTACACGTGGTTGAGTTGTGGGTGCACCTTTTTTCAGTGGGCCACGGATCAAGACATAGCGAACGTCGTTGCAGACGTAGGTGTCACCGATTTCCAAGACGTCAAGTTCTTCGAGAATAGGGCCAATGGACAGTCGAAGGGCTTCTGCGTCATTTCGCTGGGCTCTGACCAGTCCCTTAGGATGGTTATGGACCGTCTGCCCAAGAAAGAGATACATGGACAGCATCCCGTCGTCACGTTGCCTACAAAACAGGTAAATAGATTTAGGTACTCTAATCCCACTTGGAAATACTCGAGTAGTTTGGCTATAATAATAAAGATATTCGAAATAGCACAGTGCTAGAATTTTTGGAAATTTTGAACTACGTGATTGGTAAGACAACCCAAATTGGTAGGTTTTTATACAAAAGAAAATCTACAATACTCGATGAACTGCTGTATGTATGCCCCTTTACAGGGCAGAGGTATATATTCAGTTCAGTATCTAAAACCGGAATTTTTTATTACAATTTCTGTTTTAAAGTTTGATGAAGCGTTTTGGTCACGTATTCAGATCATAGTTAGATATTATTTATCAATTTATAGATACAAGACCCCTCACATGAGTAGGTTATTATTGATTACATTTACAAATATCGATTACCTACGACATTGCATAAAATCGTTTTGTTAGGTGTCACCAAAAACGGTTAAATTTATTGCGATAAGTTCACCAATTAATCGAATCGTCGATGATCGAAGTGGTTTCATAAGCTCTGCTGTAATGTAAGGCTGAAATTGGCCGAGATTTAGAGACAATTTTGATCGCAAGCTTGGCGTAAACTCGCTCTTACGACTCAGTTTGTGAATATAATATTTGACAGTTATGTATGAGACTAAATTCAGCTCCCACGTATAACTATGATTCTCGGCCTTGTCAAATAATCATCGATTTTTGACAGTCGTAAGAGCGAGCTCACGCTGAGCTTTGTTAGCTTGAGGCGTGGTCATTGGAACAATTCGTGACTTGCGACAATTTTGTCTATGTCGTTGTGGTGTGGTTGTCGCTTGGACTGTTTGAAATCTGAATAGAGCCTAACCAACGTATATTCACAACCATAGATAACATCGTAATTTCTCGCCGCATTTTTACGCCAGCGGACAACATTGCGTACGTTTTACGCCAATCGCGCAAGAAACGCCACCAATCTCAATCTCTTGTGAATGCCACTTGAAAGTGGATTCACATTCAGAAGATTGGCGTGAAAGCTTGGCAATGCTGCCGTTCGCTCGTGAAAACTGCGATGTTATAGGTACTTATCACAGTGTTGTCCGTCATTGCGAATTTAGCTTAAGACTGATTACTGATATGACTGACTGTTTGGTATGGTTTTACGACCGTCAAATGGCGTAAAGAGCTCGTGGTTGGGCCACTGTGCATACGGAAGTCCGAGGTTCGATGCCCGGCCAGGTTTCCTCGTTTTTTTTCGAAGGAAAGACTTGCTTACGTACTACATTTACCAAATGCTCTCAAAACCATGAAGGAAAACGTAATGAAATCTGCATGCCGTACGAAAGGCATGTGTAATCCGCAAACCCCTACTGGGCCCGCGTGGTGGATCATGGCCCGAGCTTCTTCATTGTAAGGGGAGAGGTCTGTGCCCGAGAGGGGTCATAAGAATCAAAAATACACTGATGAAATGGCGTATAACGACCAATACATACAGTCGTACAAATATTGCGTTATATTCCAGGCACTGAACCAGTTCGAGAGTCAGTCCAAGACGCGGTCTACTCCGCCAGGACCGAACCCTGGCATGAGAGGACCCCACCCTGGCGGTCCGCCGGGGCCGCATCCAGGTTCTTATTTATTACTTAGTCTCATCAATTGACTCGTCAGTTTTTGTCATTTGCCAATATTATTATATCGTAGTGTTTATTTCGTCCTCCAGAAGAGTCGCCAGAAGCGACTGCAACCCTGGACGAAGGAGCTATGTAGTGGGACTATAGAATCCCACGAAACAGCTGCTGGACACAATTAAAATTGAATTATCAAATAATTAGATAATTGTCAAATTCCCTTCGTTTTTTTCAATGTTTTAAAAAAAAAAAGTACGTCTCAGAATTGCCATACAGAGAACTAAGTACAGGCGTCAATTGCTATAATTATTTATCTACTGTTAAAGACACGATTCGTCTTGCAACTACGCGGCCTAATTTTGTACGGCAATTGTGTAAAACATGGGATAGGACTTATGGTATGAAAGGTATAAGAGCTATTTGGATGAGGTATGTGTGCTATTTGATTTGAACGAGGTAAGTGTGCTATTTAGATGAGGTATGTGTGTTATTGTATGTCAAGATTACAGAAGATGGAAGTCGCTGCTTACCTCCTGCGGGAAAAAGGCGTAAGCTTATGAACGAATCACGTATTATTTTTAAATAAAGATCTTTGAAATAATAAAAACCTTTTATCCAGACTTCTTCCCCGGCCCCAATGGCCCTGGTCCCAACGGCCCCCGCATGATGATGCCCGGCCCGGGCCACCACCAGCTGCGCGGGCCGCCGCCGGGCCCCCCGCACGGGCCACCGCACCACATGCAGCAGCACCAGGGACCCCCGCCGCACCACATGCAGCACCAGGGGCCCCCGCCGCACCAGGGACCGCCGCCAGGACACAGGCCACCGATGCAGGTAAGATTGACCTGTGTTACTATGGGTCCGGGATTTCTAGCTCAGTACTTTATCAGCTCGATCGAGGGGGTGCTGAAGCTTTTTCGGAGCGATGCTTTTTTTACCCGACTGCGCAAGAAGGGAGGGTTATGTTTTTCGAGTGTATGTATGTGAGTATGTATATCTAATTCTGGCAAACCCTGCAGCCTAAACGGCATCATAGATTTTAACATAATATGTGATGTTATTCATAAACCTAGTGAAACCTCACTTCCTTTAAATCGTGTTGCTATCCCTTTCATACTTAGTTGAAAAAGATTAAGATAGAAAGGGACAGGGTGGCTAAACGTTGGCGTAACTTTAAATCATGTTTATGAATAACAGCCATGAGGTGTAATTAGAATCGTCTTGATTGTAGGACCTAAAAATTTATTCTGCGTCGGTTTTTGTTTTTGTTTTTAATAATTTCTACTGGTTGTCAAACGATGTTATGTGTACATAAGTATAGTCTCTGCTTAATAATAATAACGGGCATTCATTTGTTTGCGCAGTTCCAAGGCCCCCCTCAAATGCAGAGGCCCCCCGGGCCGGGGCCGCGGCTCGACTGGGGCCCCCGGCCGCCGCACCACATGCAGCCGCAGCCGCAGTACGGCCCGCCGCAGCATCAGATGCCGCACCAGATGCCGCCGCCGCATGCCGTGAGTACTTGACTACAGCCAAGGAAGGAGGGTCGTACGACAGTTCTGATTACTATCAGAATGTGATCGTTCAGATCAGCCAATGGGTCTCAAATTTGTTTCGTCTACCGCCCACTTTGAAAATCAATTATTTTTCAGCGCTCCCATTATTTTTTTACTTTACCACAGTTTAAAAACCACAGTGACATTTATTCCTTTAATAAATTTAATTTGTTCTATATTAGTCTGGTCTGGAGGTAGACTTACAGTCGAAAATAATTCTGGAGCCCTTACCGCCCCCCCCCCTAGGCCTCCTGCGCCCACAAGTGGGCGTTATTGTCCACTTTAAAAAAGACTGGTACATACGAAACCATAGAATTATAATAATATCTCTTCATAAACAATACATTTCGGCGGGTTTGTATGGAGCGGGCTTTGTTTGATAAGCACTGCACTGAATCTTAGTTTTTCTAGTTTCTATCTTTTATTTAATTATTTGCGTCTTGTTTAATTACTCAGTAAGTGAAGACTTATAATTGGCTTCTTGCTTTTATTAAAATGAAAATGTGGTAGTTTATAAGCTGTTGGTTTTCCATGTCTTAATAAAATAATAAAAACACTTTTTTTATATTGAGTTCAATAAATAAACACATTTCGTATGTTTTATTTATCCATCTGTGTTGTATACAGCCGCCCGGGCAGGGCATGCCGCCGCCGCACCACCAGATGCCGCCGCACCCGCACCCGCATGCGCACCCTCAGGGCCCCCCGCGCGGCCCCGCGCCCGGCCACCCGCACCCAGGTATGAACGGCTACGCAGGTACGGACACGACACTCATTTAGCATGCTATACGGGGGCGGGACTAACGTACTCACACGAGGCGAGCCTAGGGGACTGGTGCAAGCACAGACCACTTACCCAATAGACATGATCGTTACAAATTTGCAAGCGAAACATTATGTCAACGATGAGCGCATAGAGACGAAGCGGGGGACTGGGGTGTCATTAAAGAGATTCGTCCATGTCAATAATATCTCTAGGTTACACGTGTCGCGAAGCAATTTTGCGCTCATGTGCGGGCACACACGGGCGCCCTCCTGTTATAGGTCTATGGGGTAAGTGGTCTGTGGGTGCAAGAAACGATTAGTGCGAAGCCCGGAGCAAATTCTATCAAAGGGCCCTTGCATGGTTTGGTTTCGATTCTTAGGGTTTTCAAAACGGACGGACAGACAGCTGGACAATATTAAGGGTCCTTTTGTGCTCTTGAGGAAGAGGCGAACCTAAAACGCATACAATGGTCTACTAATGGTGATATTTTTCAAGAGACAATAAATGAATCCGCTATAAAACTTAATGCACGCTAAACTAACGTACTAATTTACTACTATGAAAAATTGAGTTTAACTAGGGCGACGATGTGTATTGCCGTCAGTTGTAAGAGCGAGCTCATACTAAGATTGCGCTCAAAATTGTATTGGAATTTCGGCATAAGAGTCAGCACCGAGTATTCGGAGCGGGTTTGGTTGAATACTATGGGGAAAGACAAGTCGCCGCCGTCATTTTCTTTCAGTAGTTGCATTTTAATTAATTATTTATTAGTTCTGATCGTGTTTCGAATAAAGTGCCAGATGGACCTTTCAGGGTCATAGATATCTACAAGTGGGTCCCTTAACGTATTCATATCTTCTGATGTAATAAATTATACTGTATGTCTGTGTCCATGTTCAGGCATCACGCCGAAACTGCTGGAAGGATTTTGATGGGACTTTCACTAGGATATAGCTCAAATATCTGGGCAGCACATAGGTTATAAGCCATTGCGGTATGTGATACCACGTAACCAGAGAGGAAGACCTGCCTCTTGGTACATTGAAAGTACTTCGTGGAGGTCTATAGTTACCAGCGTCTTCTACGAATTCGAATATGCGGGGTACATCTAGTAATAATAATAAAAACCATTGCCTCTGTCCCATACATCCATTACCAATGTCAGTGTATTATAGCGGCGTTCTGCATTGTCCCCAGGCGTTGGTCCCGGCGCGCCCGCCCCGCATGTCAACCCGGCCTTCTTCAACCAGCAGCCGCCCGTGCAGCCCGCGCCGGGCGGACAGCCGCCGCCGCAGCCGGGGCCGCCAGGTATACAACGTGATATTATAGTGCTTGCTTTCCAGAATGATTTGCTCTCAGTAGTGCAACTCGAAAACATAAGAGACGATAGTAACTCACTACACGTAGGTACCTACCAAACTGCATGTGCACCAATGAGTTTTCCTCTGTGGTTTGGTAGGAAACACTTTTGTATATTTACCGGTATACAGTTGCTCTTTGATTCAATAAATCACTAGCGACTCGAAATTGTTTCACGCGTCAGGCGTGTGTGATTACTGATTACTTCACGGTCTTCGGTTTGTAGTAGACCTGCAGATTTCCCTTTCCTCACGTTTTCCTTCACCATTTTAAATACCTCTGCAATATTTGTTGAGCCGATAGTCGTACGGGTTTCAATTATTTTCCTTATTGTGATCTCAGGTCCCGGCGCGCCATACGGCCACCCGCCGCACGGCGCTCCGCCCCCGTCGCAGGGGCCGCCGCCGGGCGCCAGGCAGCCGTACGGACGGCCACCGCAGGTGACACACGATAATGTACACTTTGCTCGAGTAATTGACCTATTTAGCTCACCTCAGCTCGAACCAATCTCCACCACTGAAAGAGGATACGGTTCTTTTCTTATTCTAACCGTTTTGTGAACAAACCTATTGTTAGAGTTTTTCAGGCCTCTGACATGCCGAACGACAACAACTGGGGCCAATTGGTTGTGGTAAAAAGAGTGTTTCTATCTGCCTATAATTATTTGAAATTTACCTATTTATTTATTTATTATGCCTCCCCAAAAACACAATGTATCAATTAATTTCAATTTTTATTTGTGTCATTTTCAGTTTGTGTCTATTCTGTAATAATGAATATCAATTATTTTTCGATACTTGTCAAATATTTAGCTTAAAATTGGAATACCTAAATCGCTGCAATTATTTCTTATCTAAAGCACGCAAGTACGGCACATGCCGTGGCAGACACGGACGGACAACGTTTATTTAGCGTACCGTGTTAGACTACGACGGACACAAAAGATGTCTGTGCGGTGCCGTTTCTCTATTTGCATTACCAATAATTGGTCAATACACATTGTATAGCTATAGAAGTATATTTTTGTCTGCCACGCTCAATATGTATAAATGTAAACGAAGTTTTAACGTGGTATCCTTTACAGAGCTACCCTCCGCCGGCCGAGGCCGCGCGCCCGCCGCACCACGCCGCGCCGCTCGGGGCACCGCACCCTGCGCACGCGCCTCACCCCGCGCACCCTGCGCACGCGCCGCACCAGCCACCGCACGCGGCCATCAGCGAGGCAGAGTTCGAAGAGGTAAGACATCAGATCAATGGTAACACTTGCAGTACGATTTCAACTCTTATGATGCAGATAACATGATCGGTCCAAAGTGTTACACTTGATGTGCTTTTAGCTGTACAATATACAACAGACAGATAAGTATACATGGGGCCTCAATAAGGTTGAGATTTTCTTATACTCGCACTTACGACTGTCAAAATTGTATGTAAACTGACAGTACTAAGATCGAATTCAAACACCACTCATATTCAAAACTGTCTGTGACTTTCGTCCTAAGCTCACGCTCAAAGATGTGTCTTAATCCCGGTCATAATTTGTGCAATGAAATGATATATTTGCTTGATATAGTTTCACACGGTACAAAAGGATCTTATGTTTATGAACTTAGAATATATTGTAATGAATTGTGACGGCGACTGGGGGACTGTCTGCTTTTGGTTCTTTATAGGAGTATCAGTTAATTAACGTGTTGTATTGTTTTAGGTGATGAGCCGCAACCGCACCGTGTCGTCGAGCGCCATCGCGCGCGCCGTGAGCGACGCGGCCGCCGGCGAGTACGCGTCCGCCATTGAGACGCTCGTCACGGCCATCTCGCTCATCAAACAGAGCAAGGTAAACCATGGCGACAGCGCAATTGAAACAATGTGTGAGAGAAAGAGTACAGAAAGGTCTGTGCGTCAACACCATTGTAATTGCTTTGGATTAATTAACCAAATGCGGCGTGATTAATGCAGTGTGATTTGGAGCAGAGTTCTGTTCGTATACGGAATTCACAGAGGCCACCTTGATGCAACTGTCCGTCTAGCAGGATTTTTATTATCAATATTGGATATATAATATTGTGTAACTGTCAATGCAATATTAATACGGTGTCCTAACTCGTTCAAGGGACTTTGCATGGACATTGTGATGAATTTAACCAAGCAGCAACTGTTTTATTTTATTTTGTAATTACCTCTTGTAAAGATAAGATGTAATATTGAAAGAACTCATCAAACGAATCTCCTTATCATCGTGAAATGGTCCGATCTATAAATGTGAAAATAATGCAATAATAAAAAAAGTAGTCGTTGAACTAGTACTCGTTTTTTTTTATACAAAATAATAACACTTTGAATTAAAACTATAGTGAGGCATTATTACAAATTACTATATATAAACGGATATCACTCACTTATATCACCGGCTTCAACAATATAAGTGAGCGATATCCGTTTATATATATTTGTATCCGTTTATATACCTACACTTGGTTTGACATTCGGTATAAAATAATTGTGACGTATAATGTAAGTAATATTATCTTTGTATGAGTCTTACCTTTGTTATTTGTTTCATCCCTCAGGTAGCGCACGACGAGCGTTGCAAGATCCTGATCTCGTCGCTGCAGGACACTTTGCACGGCGTGGAGACCAAGTCGTACAACAGCGGCGAGCGGTCGCGTCGCTCCCGGTCGCGCGACCGCGACGCGCGCGCGCACCACCGCGCGCCCAGGAGACGCGAACGCTCCGCCAGTCGGTACAGGGAGAGGAGCAGGGATAGAGAGGAACGAGACAGGTATTATTTTATTATTATTAAATACAGTACCATAATATGACACTTTATTCACATTACGATCTAGCCTAATTACAATAAGACTAATAAGTAATTTGATTTTGACCTAAATTTCTATAAATTGGCACTTATATCTAAGAGTTGGTCCAACGACATTACTTAGAGTCTATTAAGGGCAATTTTCACTACACTACACTAACTCGAAAGGTTTGGTTCTTTTCAGTCTTCTACTGTGTCCGTGTTTTATTTTTATTCAAACATATTTGAGGAGGTGATTATCAAAAGGTGCCAAATCAAATCAATAATCTATACATATAATAAGACTGTAAAAAATTTGTGTCTGTACATTGGATATTTTTCTGTAATGTGTTTTAGGATCGATACTGATACCAAAACACTAATTTTTAGAATTTTTGTCTGTTTGTCTATGACTTTGTGCAAGTATCACACCGTAACTAGTGAAGGGATTTTGATGGGAGTTTCACTAGGAGACAGCTGAAATATCCGGACAGCTCATAGGCTACAAGCCACGGCGGTATGTAATGTGGAAACAAGGATCAAATATACTTTATTTGTACACAAAAGGAATACATCGGTTACATATAAAACCAAAATTAGATAGTGTTCAGACAGTTTTTTTTCTTCAGACATTTTAGTCAGCAAAAATTATTTCACTGTTTGATAGATAAAAGTTAAAACTATGTAACTGTAAAATAATTATTAGATTCAGTCCAGTAGCTTTTCAGAAAATCTCAACCTTATTGAGGTCCCCTGTATACTTATCTCTGTCTTCGACTGTACCACAAGGTTAAAAATTAACTTTAAGCAACGGTTAACATCAATCGAATTTTAGTGTATGAAATTGCATCTTTACACCAAAACTTCAGTTTTTGGGAACCTCTTATAAGCTCTATCGCGCGGGAATAAACTAGCACGCGTGATTCCGCAGTCTAAAGAGCGAATAATAATTCGGCAACGCGTTTAAATAATTTTGAAGTTAGCATACAAGGTAACCGCAATTTTTGCAGTCCATTTGTGTAGTGTAGACCCTAGACATGGTCTGGTTGGATCGGTTTTAGTCGGTGAGTTATAGACCATCGTATCACATAAGTAGCTATTTAGTATACGAGCGTTTCCTCCAAGCGATTCCTATAAATGTAAGTAAACTGAAGGTGAATTGAAGGACTTTCCATAATCAACCTTCATTCATTTTATTTAAGCAACTGAAAGGTCCTGCAATTAATTTTCTCTTTACACGGGAAAGTTATCCGATACTGAATCATTTGAATGTTTTTCAATGTTCACACACTTCTTTGATGTCACTGATTAAGAAAAAGTATCTGCGTTTGTCTTTGTACGAAATCCCGAAAGTATTTTTATATTACCGTTCTCAAAACGATGAAATCATACCATGTCATGGCGCTGAACAGAGACGCCGATATACCAACGCAATAGCACTGTCACACCCGCTGTGACATGGTATGATTTGATCGTTTTGTGAACCGTAATAGCTCTGCTGGTCCGTCTTCCTACGAAGGTTGCCGATTTGCACTCTCGAAACCGTCGATTTACAACAATCACTTACAGCTATTAAAAGTCTCGCCAATAGTGAAATTTGTCTTTTATATTCCTTGCCGGTGTAGTATAAAGCTATATCGGGAGAAAGTACGATTTTAAACTTGAGTGTGGAGAGGCCCTCGGCTATTTTTCGGGTCTCAATACACGCAAATTGTGAAACTGCTTTCTTTCCTAGTTAAACAACGTAGGTATAGTGTATTTTATTCAGTGACATAAAAGACATATGCGATAATTCAACCCCAAGAGACCCCTCACTAGCGTCTTTTGAGCGTTGACGTCTTGTTAGCGCCCGCGCACGCGACGCTTACGCCGACGGCGTCTTTCGGGCATTGTCGTCCTTCACATTCTCCTTGCCTTGGACGACGTTGTCAAAAGACGCCGTTGGCGTAAGCGTCGCGTCGATTCCACGCGGGCGCTGACGGGACGTCGACGCTCCAAAGACGCCTAGTGTGGGGGTGTAAAAGTTTAAAAAGTAAACATTCAAATGTTTCACAAGTCTGTTTCAAATGTTCCAAATCAAATCGTTGAATAAAGTTGCACCGCTTAATTGCAGGTATAGGGAAAGATCGAGGGAACGCGATCGTGAGCGCGACCGCGACGCGTAAGTGTCTACCCTATATGCTTCGTAGTCATGCATCCACCGTATTTCAATCACTGAACAATAATATGTAGAGCTAAGGAATGCCATGTCAGGTCATGTCCGGTCAGTGTAGCCGCCCATACCTACCTACTTGAATCTCATGACATCTTGACCAATGACATTTCTAACCTCTATCATTTGTTGTGTTGTAAATAATATTAAAGTATATGATTGATGTCTTATGGCCCTACCATAAGACATCAATCTTATTATATCGTTTCAATCCTTCGTGTACACTGGATCGCACATAAAGTGTAACAAAGGGGGACACTATGCGATGGTCAATCTAATCTTTTCGGTATAGTTGTATGACATGATAATTTTTATATTACTTTCAGATCCTATTATTTATTTTATAAAACGAAACTTTTTATAAAATAATATATAATTGAGCAGTTTTTTTAATACATACCGTCGATTTGACGGTAATAATGTTGCACCTGTTGATTGATGGTTCATTCCACGGTAGAAACCGCGCTTGTAAAATGAAACAACAGCCTAAAAATAACTTGTAAAAATAAAGGCACGCGTCCACCGGCCCGCACCGGACGTACGGCACGCAACAACAACAATGCCATAGGATTTCATACAAAGCGAACCAAAATAAAGGGACACCTGAACTCTTTGTTTAAGTTGCTCTTCCTATCAGCGTGTTACAATGTGTCGTCCCACTTGTTGCAGGTACTACCGCGATTACCGCGAGCGCGAACGCGACCGCTCCCGCTCCCGTGACCGCGAGCGCACCGAGTACAACAGGGGACACAGCAGGGACGAGAGGTAAATACAACACTTCTTCTTTCTCAGTATACTGCGGCCCAGTCCTGGGCATATGCCTCTCCATGAATCCTCCATGTGGCCCGATCCCAAGGTTTCAAATACCCGTTCACACGGACTCTATGCGGGATAATGTAGTGTTCGATAGATATACCTATGAGGCCGAAATGATTTTATCGAATACGACACGCAGTGGCGCTCATGGGTCAGGTTGTATCACATACCACTTACCCCATAGACATGAAATCGGTTCAAATTTGCAAGCGAAAAATTCTATCAACGATAGAGACGAAGCGCATAGAGAAAAAGCGGGGGACAAGGGTGCCGTATTAAAGATAGTCCATGTCGATAATATCCCTAGGTTACACATGTCGCGAAGCAATTTTACGCTTATGTGCGGGCAGACACGGGCGCTCTCTTGTTACAGGTCTATGGGGTAAGTGGTCTGTGGGTAAATACAACACTTCTTCTACTTCCTCAGCATACTGCAGCCCACTTCTGCCCCTCCATGAATCCTCCATGTGGCCCGATCCCAAAGTTTCAAATACCCTATTGTTCATACGGATTCTATGCGGGATAATTCACGCATGCGCATTATTTTCAGACCCCGCAAATCCCCAGTGGAGGCTACTGCCGAGAGCGGCGCGGGCGACGCGAGCGCCTCCAAGAGCCGCGCGAGCGCCGCGCCGTACTACGAGGAGCGTTACCGCGAGCGCCGCGAACGCGACCCGCCGCCAGAGACGCGCGACCGCGACCGCGACCACCGCCGCGACGCCAGGCACTAGCATACGATGACGCGGGGCTGCTGGGCGCGGATGGCCCCGCACCGCATTTAACGCTAAGAATGCATATTTAAAACGCAAATGTACACACGAAGACAGAGATAAGTATACAGCGGGCCTCAACAAGGTTAAGATTTTCTCAAAAACTACTGTACCGAATTTAGTAATTCTTTTACAGTCGCATAGTTTAAACCTTTATCTAACAGTACGGTTTTAACAGTACGGTTTAACACAGAGAAAGGTGTACAGGAGAGTTTTTAAGGTTGAGATTATCTCAAAAACTACTTGACCTATTGCAAAAATTCTTTCACTGTTTGATAGATAAAAGTTAAAACTATGTAACTGTAAAAGAATTACTAAATTCGGTCCAGTAGTTTTTGAGAAAATATCAACCTTATTGAGGCCCCCTGTATACTTATCTCTGCCTTCGACTGTACATCGTACACTATTGTGTGTTTTATCATATCTTTTTTTCATACCTTCCTTGGATAAGGAAACATTATTATTACCACTATCTTCTATTACCACGAGTTGCTATAAATCTATAAATAAACATTTTACAAAAGAAGCAAATACAGATAAATTTAAGTGATACAATTTGTACAAAGATGGCCTTAACGCTCAAAGCGATTTGTAATAAGGTGGCGCATCTAGTGGTCAATAGCCGAACTAAGATCGCAACTCATGGTCTGTCAATTGGGCCGTTTTAGCTAATGATACGGTTTTCGTAGTCTGTTTACGTTACCTATCTTATAGGTTTTCCCTACAATATATCCGTATAAATATTCATATGAATAAATAATAATAATAGAAAAAGCGGACATTCCATCCTTACAGAATTGCTTTTTCTTGTGACTTCGTTTTGTATTTGTATTAAAAATGTGAATCTATTTTCCTATTGTGCGTATTTATGTGTTGTTTCTGCAATAGGGAGATCGATTATTAGTAATTTTAGGCGTAGGATTTAAGATATATGTGTATGGATTGTTTCATACGGAGTAGATTATGACACTGATTTTATTTTAGGATTTAATTTGCATAAATAAATTGATGTATAAATTACATAAGAGTTTTATTTATTTATATAACATCAATCTATTCCATATAACCTATTCCAATTTCCTAGTATATGAAATGAAGACGTACAGTACGAATATTAGGCATAGATAGTACTGATTTCATGTAATTCCTATTTTCAAAAACATTCAGAATACTTCCGTAGTAAATTCGCACATTCGAATTATGGAGCGCTTATAAATAAAGCCATTATTAGTAGTGAAAAAATATTTCTTAGGCTGGTTGACTCATATCGCCATTCAATAAAACAATATTTATTTCATATAGTATTCAATTCAATTCAAATATACTTTATTTGCACACAAATGAAAATACATCAGTTACATATAAAACCAAAGTTAGCTAGTGTACAGACAGGCGGCCTTATAGTATTTCACATTAAGAAAGTTTTTGGTGTTTGAAAGGTCTCAAAAAAATCTGTAATTTTTTGTACGATGTAATAGAACGATTATTAATTATTTAAGACCAAAAAAAATGGGTCAACTGGCCTATTCGATTATAATACATATTTGTGTGTGACTGCCTGTGTGTTTAATGTAACTATATAGAATAGAATAGAATAACATTTATTGCCTATTAAGTATATACATATAAGAAATAAAAATTACAGTGACAATTAACAAACATATAACTTAGGCAAAAGGTTTAGGCTTCAGCTGATGCTGACACAGAGTGCGTCAGCGCTGGTTTTCAGCCCACACCTTGGCTCCAAATTGGCTATAGAGGAGCATCGTACCGTGCGTACGTACGTAAGGTAAGCTCACAGCTTCCAATGGTTACTTATTGTATGTATGTGTGTAGATAACGTGTGTGTGTTCGCGGTAAATGTGAAAGGTCGGTCGATGTGATGTATGTGTGTTGTGTTAGTGTGTGTCAGTGCAAATATCATTTACTATGGGCCCTAGTGGTATCTCGTTTTTATACATATACATACGGTGTTATACATTTTAACAGGTGTATAATTTCTGCATTACTGTTTGCATACCTAGTATATATGCACATACTAGGTATGCAAAGCTAAATCAACAGGGTATGAATATGTATATGACAAAGTATTTATACTTTGTCCATTCTTGACAAATGGATGGGCGCGATACATTACTGCAATACTCAGAGAAATAAGTACCTGCAATATTTTGGCAAGTTTCAATAAACGACGAAGAAAAGCACTATATCCATGTGCCAAAAAAACACGATAACGAATAGGTAGGTACGGATAACAGCAGATCAATGGTAACACTTGCAGTACGAATTCAACTCTTATGACGCAGATAATAACAACGATCCAAAGTGTTACACTTGATCTGCTGTCAGCCCTACGATATAATTTCGCCGTCGGTCGGTATCTTGGTTAGCATACCAACGAAATGTACATTGTGCAAAAGTAATCTGCGTTACGACTGTGGTTTTGGTACCTATTTAACATTTAGGTAATTAATCCGAGTCACTCCAAAAGTATCGAAATTAACCCATCTAGTATTCAATGTCAAATATCTTTTGCGAGAAAAATCCTAATTATCCAACTCTTCCAAGTTTCAAAGAAGAAATCTTTTAATTGCTTAAGTTTGTTTGGTTCTAAAAATTGTACGTTAATTACTTTGACGAAAGAAATATCAAGGTGTTCGAGGACTTTTAAAGGTCATCTAACGTGCCTACTCCTGTACTTACACGTTTCCCATTAAATGACCTGGGTTTGCATTTAGGTTTCTTAGCGGGCACTACAGAATCATCTATGCTGTTATTCATAAACCTTCTAAATCGTGTTCGGTGATGCTATCCCTTTCACACTTCGTTAAAAAAATGTTAAGATAGAAAGGGACAGGGAGCCTTAACGGTGGCGTAACTTTAAATCACGTTTATGAATATGCGCCCTAGACATGATTGGCCCAAACTGGGATTCCCTGTGTTATGCGTCCATATTCCAGAGACATCACAAATTGATGAGACACGGTGAAAGCACTTATAACTTGGGTACAACTAACAGCAGATCAAGTGTAAGTAACACTTTGGACTGTTCTTATTATCTACGTCATAAGAGTTGAATTCTTACTGAGAGTGTTACCATTGATCTGCTGTTATCCTTACAAGGACCTTACTGGACATATGAACTAGTGGGAATAAACGTTCCTGACAGGGAATCGACCCAGGACCCTTTACAATTTCATCCAATAATACCTGCTACGTACTTATGAATAGAAAATATTAATCTAAGTTTATTTATTTTATGAACAAGAAATATTTTTTCTAATGTTATCTTAATCCCGCAAAGCATTGATTCGTGGAATTAATTAGTTCTTTTGTGAATATGTACTTACGATTGAGTAGGTACCTACATAATTATGAAAATCTGAACTGAATCTACTTGTGGTCGGCATCGCCTGAAGCGAGAGATCCTACGATCCATATTGTTTTGTTGTTAGCAATCCTGGATCCAGGATTTTTGTTTCTCATTTCTGTTTGACTGACGACTTAATTAACTTCGTCCTTGTCCAAACGCTCGTATTTTTTTTACAAAGGCGAAATTGAAACGACGAAATAATATAAGTAAAAATCCAAACACATTTAAAAAAGTAAGTATACCTAAGCTGCCAGTAGCTATATCTGTAGCGCCCGCTAAGTCGATTCCTAAACCTAAACGCAGCTGTCACTGTCGCTCATATGCTACATTGCGTAAGAGTGAGCGGGACATCTCGCTTAGCGACGATTAAAATGAGCGTGCCAGGTTGAACCCCTTGATGAAAATGTAAAGTTTACTCATGTCCTAGATTTTGTAAGAGCTAGCCGGACGTTTCTTCTAGCGACGATTAAATTTAGTGTGCGACATCCCGGAATCGCCTCAAATATCCAGTTATCGTCTTTACTTTAGAATTCAGTAAAAAATAATGTTAAAATTAAGTAGGAAATCACCTCATTAAATAGAGCATTCTGAAGGCTTTGAAAACTTGTCTGCTATCAACTGAATACTAATTTGCTTAATTGTTGTTGGACTGGCTGATGACGTCACACAGATTGTTATTGCAACACATGTTTGACACCTTATCGATATTCGATATTAGTGTGAATAAAAGTCAAAGATGACTGCCTCACACACATCATAGTGAAGTTTTATTAGCTATATTAAATTAAAATATCCATTAAAAACAAATATAATAAAACTAAACTACTTAAAAATACATTAAAAACTAAACTAAAAATCTACCTAACTAAAAACATTCTAAAAAACTCGTCCCTCTTGGGAGGGGTGCCCATCACGCTGGCGGCATTCCCACGCTGTATGGCTAGGCTCAGCCTCTGCGCGAGAAAGCCGCCAGCACGAGGGTCACCCGTCGCCTCCCTCGGGCGCTTGCTGAGCTCCTTGTCCATTAAAATATAATATTAATATATTAACTTTTCAGTGACATTTCATTACTAATCATCACTAATCGTCTTAACTATATAGGTATTAAATTATCTGGATCTGATTAGTCTATTGAGTAATTGACAGTCTCAGCAAATCCATTTCCAAAGCCCCTTGCTCGGTTGCTGTGCCAAGAATTAGAATATTGAAACACAGGAATGGTACGGCATTCCTGTCACTGTCATATACAAAATTAAAGACACCCGATTTTACCTTGTGACTTGTGTTGAGATAACAACTTGTGTGGTGCGATAGTTCTCAGTCCCATTATCTGAATAATTATCGTCTTTTTAAATTCAACATTTTAACAGGTGTATAATTTCTGCATTACTGTTTACATAGGTTTCCGACAACGCATCTTCCACTTCACAAAATCACGCATTAAAATCGATTTTATTTAATTACTCGTTATTAGTGTTTTATCGATAATTGGAGATGGACGCAGCAGCAACGGTTGCAGGTATCACGGCAGTGCAGCAGGCGTTACGTGTGATAGCAGCGTTGCAACTCACAGCGTATCTATGGCCACCGCAGGCATCCGTGCAAGGTCAGTGCAATTACGGAACATAATAATTAAACAACAATCTTGAAACGAATTTCAAATGGTGGCACATGGTTTCAGCGGTCGATCACCTTGAGTTAATCAGAAAACGGTAGCAATTCGGGTTTGTGATTCCTAATTTAATCTAAAGACAGGTTTCAAAATATTGCAATCTTCCTCTTATAAAGTTTTCTACAGATATGAAATCGATACTTTCTGTTTTGAGCAAGTCTTTTGGTAAAAGAAGTAATCGTAAACCAGGATCGCCACGTCTAACATCAACGAATATTTCAATTTTAGAATTAAGAATTAAGATATTATATTTTTTTCTGGTTTGGACTGGTGTGGCTGTTTAGATAGTGATAAAAAAACAGGAATGACATTCAAATCAATGAACTGTTATAAGTATTATGTTTCTAGATGGTGCTTCGTTCGACTTCATAGTGGTGGGCGCGGGGTCCGCGGGGTGCGTGGTCGCCAACAGGCTCACGGAGGGCGGCCGCTTCAGCGTGCTGCTCGTAGAGGCCGGGGGGGACCCGCCCATAGAATCGATGGTAAGTATATACTTATACGCGTATATTGTTTAGTTTTTTCATACCTACGAATAGGTGTTCGATTGATCTAGTAGAGTGTGACAAATTCGGGTCTTAGTTAATGCTTTGAAAACGTAGGGGATGCTAAATTACTCAAATTGACTGTATTCCCTACAAAGCTAGGCGTATATTGCCAGAGTGGTACATTATAAAGATATGCGATGCTAGCGATGCGTCGCTGTAGCTGGGTATCTGGGCGCGACGGGTAATACGCAGTAGATACAGGGGGTAATATGCTGAATAAATCATTTTCAGATTCCAAGTCTGGCCAGCTTGCTACTACATTCTCACATGGATTGGAATTACACATCTCAAGATACGACGGACACGTATCACAGGAATGACCATTTCGATTTGCCTCGTGGAAAATTCTTAAGTGGTACAAGTGGTATAAACGGTATGCAATACGTACGCGGTAATCCACACGATTTCCAGCTCTGGGCTAAAGCAGCGAACGACACTACCTGGGACTACGCTGGAGTTCTTCCGTATTTCATGAAGAGTGAACGGTTAGAAGATTTGGAGATTCTCAACTCTCCAAATGGGCCTTATTATGGAACCAGTGGTTATATGGGTATAACTAGACAGACTGATGATAATGTTATAACGTTTCTAAATGCTTTTAGACAGGTTGGGAATGACATCATACTAGATATCAATGGGAAAGTTCACCTAGGATACGTACAACCGATGCTAATGTTGGCTGAAGGTGTTCGTCAAAGCACTGCCTACTCATTCCTGACTCCTATCAAAGACCGTCCTAATCTGCATGTGTTGAAGAATACTCTCGTCACTAAAATACTCTTCGACAAGTTTAACAATGCCGTTGCAGTAGAAGCTATTTTAGAAAACAATAAAACAGTGACATTTAAAGCAAGGAAAGAGATAATTCTTTCAGCGGGTGTATTTAATAGTCCGCAGTTGCTTTTGCTATCGGGAATTGGTCCTAAAGATGACCTGGAGACTATGGGCATTAATGTAATTGCCGAACTGCCTGTCGGGGAGAATCTGCAAGACCAGGTGGCAACGTTCATTTTTCACAAACTTCAGAAATCAGATGCACCACCGCCTCCACCGCCAAAGCCGTATTCTGTGTCTATTGGTAAGATTCGTATGATCGTGGTAGTAGATCCTCGTACATATAATATTTTTAATTCTATTTGGCTATTAAAATTTGTGTTGTCCGTATTTAATATTATATATTTTTCATTTCCAGGCGAATTCGTAGGTTACGAAGCTCTCCTGAAAACTCAAAATTATCCAGATTTCCAGACTTTAAGTATTTTGCTTCCTCACGATTCCGCAGGATTCTTGCAATATTGTACTTTTTACATGAGATTTAAAAACGAAATTTGCCAAGAATTGTATGACGGAAGTAAAGGCAGGGACACGTTATCAACGATTATATTGTCTCTGCATCCGAAATCCCGTGGCAGAGTAACATTGGGTAGCAGAGACCCTGCAGATGCACCTCTAATCTACTTGAACCACTACGCAGAAGAAAATGACTTGGACGACATGTCGAAATATATTTCGCATTTTAATCGTGTTGAAGAATCACAATATTTTAAGGACATGGGCGCAGAATTGGTAAAGCTGCCGACTTGCGATGGATTTAGCGGTAATGAGTATTGGAGATGTTACGCAAGCAAAATAGTACTCACTTCATTCCACTACGTGGGTACGTGTGCGCTGGGCTCTGTGTTGGACGCGCGGCTGCGCGTGCGCGGCGTGCGCGGGTTGCGAGTCGCGGACGCTAGCGTCATGCCGAACGGCATCAGCGGCAACTCTCAAGCGCCAACCAACATGATTGCTGAGAAAGCTGCTGATTTCATTAAAGATGATTGGTGGAGTGAAGTAGTGAATGCGTAATCCATTATAGGGAATATGTTTGTCCATATTTCCACAGTATAAGATGCGTATACGAGGGAGCAGATACTCGCTCGAACTTGACGTCTCCGCCGACAATTTTTTTTACCCGACTGACAAATAATGGAGGGTTATTTTTTGGGGATTTTCTGGATTATTTCAATTATGGGATTCGTGTTTTCGTATTATTGTATGTGTTATATTATAACAATATATTTTATTATACTTTTGAATAATAAAGCAAGAACCTATCTAAATATAATTTCTACTTGTTTTTTATGGTTCCCCGTGCCTCAAAGGAAAAAAAGGAACCCTTATAGGATCATTTGTCTGTCTCCGTCCGTCCGGACTTTTTATCATTGATCTCCTACAAACAACTAGATACACAGTCTGCGTTCTAAAAATGTCCGAGCGCAAAGAAGGTCCTTCTTTGATGACGAATGAATGGACCCTCATTTGCTTTATTGGACATTATTTGGACGTTAACAAGGGCCCCTTATTTGGACGTTATTTAAATTGTTTTAGTAAGATCTTTGTGTATTTAGTTGTTTATAGGAGATCAATGATTTTTGTACGGTTTACTTTCAAAGCATGGTAATTATACCAAGTAGCCTACACACTAGTTTCACTACAGACCTAGATGTACTTTGAACCGTAATAACCGTCCTACACGGCCAGAAAAACTTGTGGCAGCGTATTCATAAACATGATTTAAAGTTTAGGCCCACTGGCCCTTTCTATCTTAACCATTTTTAACGAAGTGTGAAATAGCAACACGATTTAAAGGACGTGAGGTTTAACTACTTAGGTTTATGAATAACAGCAATGGGGTTTGATTTGAACCGAGTTTGTATTCTCAAAATGAAAAGGTCAAAGGAAGACAACGATGCAATATGAATTACTTTGTAACATGACATTGGCAAATGACGAACTGTCGAGTCCATTAATAAACTAAACAAATAACAGGTAACAATTGAAGGTTGCTAAGGTTCATTGAGGTAGACAATAGTATCCGCGCTATTCAAAAATCACCTCGTATATTTCGTCGTAGGTAAATACCTAAATACACACATGAAGATAACTCAGATTCTTTTAATATAGGCGAATAACATATTTAATTATCTAGCGTCTTTTATTCAAAATTCTATGGGCAAACAATGTATTGTAACTGGAAGTATTTGTAACTAATTAAATAAAGCATTCTAAAGACTTTGAAAACTTGTCTGCTATCAACTGAATATAAATTTGCATTACAATGTTTCATTGGCTGTTGAAGTGTCTGATGACATCACACAGGTTGTTATCGCCATTATTATAAATGAAGAAGAAAACGTCAAGGACTACCTATGTGGTAACAAACCGTAAATTATTCTAATTAAGAATTTGCTTACATAGCTCGGATCTTTCGCCATATACTGAATTTTTCAGCTTTTTAGTGTAATATTTTCTTCTCTTTTTTGTATGCCAATTTTATAGCTTATTTTCCTTTTAAGTAAGTAGGTACCTAATAGATGTACGGACTCGTGTTATATCAGATATTTCTACGTGCGTTGCAATAACAAACTGTATGAGGCGATAGATCTCGGTTCAACTAAAGTTGAATAATTATCGTATTTTTCAATCAAGCGCGGTTTATTCAGGGTTGTGACAGAGGCCAATGACAACGTATCACCCAAGTTTACAACATGAAAAATTCACCGACATTATCGCTGTATGTAGGCCCTTTGAATACTTTTTGATTTTAATCACTTTTACTACTGTATCATTGACATATTAGAGATGGATGCCGCAGCAACGGTTGCAAGCATCACGGGAGTGCAGCAGGCATTTCAAGTGATAGCAGCGTTGCAGCTGACAGCGTATTTATGGCCACCGCAGGCACCCGTGCAAGGTCAGTGCAATTACGGAAATAATTTGAGCGGGAATATTATTGGAATTTAAACATGATAAAAACGGTAAAATTTCTTACCGTGGACAGGACTTGCTGAACTGACCTTGTCATTCCGTGACACGGACAAGGTCACAGGTTCAAGTCCTGCCCACGGTTCACCGAGCATGGATAATGCGTAATACAAATTCTGAGATTATTGGAATTGTTTCAGGTTAGAACAACACTAATGCATCCACCAGTCCTTCAATGCCTAAGTATAACAATTAATAGATAATAATAAGTACCATGAACCAAAGCAATGAATAAGTGAAATGACTGGCACGGACTGGACGTCAAGAGCCGTACATCGAGTTGAGTGGCGCGCCTCGGAGCGGTTTACAGTAGTGGATTGATACGGGTTGAATGACAAACGAATATAGAAGTATGAACATAATTTCACCTATGCTGTACACAAATATTCTTCTAGATGGCGCTTCGTTCGACTTCATAGTGGTGGGCGCGGGGTCCGCGGGGTGCGTGGTCGCCAACAGGCTCACGGAGGGCGGCCGCTTCAGCGTGCTGCTCGTAGAGGCCGGAGGGGACCCGCCCTTGGAAGTGATGGTACCCACGGAACCTAATTGTTAAGTATGGCTGCACAATTATACCTACATACACCCTAGTTAGCCTCCACCAAGCCCCTTCATAGCATGTTATACATTCGTCTTCTTCGTTTCTTTGAGAGCTCCGTTGCTTATTGAGATAATCTCAACCAACCCAATTAACAATAAAGTAAAAATTCGAAAGAGAGAAGAATAACCCCTATATTTTTATGTGCCGTTGAAATAATGCTATTACTAAAATTTTCAGATTCCAAATTTGGCCAACTTATTGGTAAATAGTCGTCTGGACTGGAACTACACGTCACAAGATATTGCAAAATGCTATAAAGATGACCACTTCATATTGCCACAAGGGAAGTTACTAAGTGGGACCGGCGGAATAAACAGTATGCAGTATGTTCGTGGCAACCCACACGATTTTCAGCTCTGGGCTGAAGCTGCGAACGACACCACTTGGAATTACGATGGAGTTCTCCCGTATTTTATTAAGAGCGAACGTCTGTGTTGCCGACACTGGCAGCTTTAAAACTATGTTTTTATAATTTTTTGAATTTCGTGTATTTTCTATTATATTTGTCATCCTCAATAAACAAGTGCTCCTATCAGGTGGTTTTTGTCTCCAACATTTGGTGTCAGAAGAATTTTTTTAAGGATTTTGCCCGCAATGGTGAAAACTAGAAGACAAACCGCGTTAGAGTGCTGTGAATCAAAAAAAATGAGTGATAGTGAAGTGCTAGTTCAATCGAGGAGTGAAAATTCATTACAGACAGTTAAAATAATTGATCCGGCGCAGCAGACGCAAAGTTTGCCATCGCTGCACTCATCAACTAGCTCAGAAAGGGTTAAAGCTCAAATACTGGCCGCACAGGCAAACCACGCTCGACGCGCCGCAGAGCTAGAGCGCGAGCGAGCGACCGCCGAGGCCGCGGCCGCCGCCGCGCAGCATGAGCGCGAGCGCGCGGCCTCGGCAGCCGCCGCGGAGCGCGAGGCCTCGGCAGCCGCCGCGGAGCGCGAGCGCGCAGCGTCCGAACGTATCGCGGCCGCTGAGCGTGCTGCTATCGACGCTGAGCTGCAGGCGCAGCTAGCCGCAATACAGGCCAACGCTAGCCATCTGAGCAGTCGTGCATCATCTATTAAACGCGTAAGTGATTGGTTGAATAAAAATGAAGTAAGTGCTCAATTGCAGATCGTTGAAACTCAAGAGGAGCCCGGTAACACCGGAGCCCGATTCCTCCCCGAGCCGCCTCAGCGCTCGCCGGCCCCGTCGCCGCCTCGTGCGGCACCGTGCGGCGCCGTCACTGCGGGCGCGGCGCTCCAGGACCCAGTTTCACACTACCATGCACGTTATTTAGGCACTCCAACACATGATTGTAACATTAATAAGACTAGCGAGAACAAACCTACAGACATATACACGTTAGGGAAGATCATCACGAATCTGGCGCAGCAACAGCAGTCGCATTCTAGAGTGAGTGATTTAAAATTACCTAACTTCACAGGTCTACCTACGGAATGGTTGATCTTTAAGAAAATGTACAACCGTACAAAGGACCACTACGATTCTTTGAGTAATTACGCAAGATTGAATTCGGCGCTACACGGCCCAGCTCTGGCCGCAGTATATGATTTATTGGTTTCGACTGATGATCCTGACATCGTCATGAACTCGCTCGAGCAGCAGTTTGGGAGGCCTGAACACGTAATATTAAACGTAATCTCAGAGGTGAAGGCTTTACCTAAGCTAACCAGCCACAAAGGTCAGGAATTGAACCTGTTTGCATGCAAAATTCGCAATTGTGTGAACATTCTCCGTTTACTCGATCATACAGAATATTTGGCCTGTCCAGAGCTGATGAATGTTATCTTGGGTAAGCTAACATCTTTGATGGGAGAAAAATGGGTAGAGTTCGCTTCTACGCGACAAACTTTATCCATTTTTAAGCTCGAAATTCTGTCCGATTTCTTAACCCACGAGGCCGACATTCATTTAAAGTTTGGCATTTCTGAACTTGGCACATCGCAAACGTCAAACACAGGTAAGTTCACAAAAGTTCATTATAGCTCTACCGAAAAGGTCGGATTACCTTCCGGGGTAAGCGATAACCAAGAAGATGGTTGGTGCTACAATACGACCTCTTCGGATAAAGCAACCTCTACAAATGATTATAAGAACTTATGTGAGTACTGTCAAAGTCGAGAGCATTGCGTTGATGACTGTCAAACCTTTATGTCATTGCCAGTGGATGACAGATGGCAGTGGACCATAGACAATAAAGTTTGCCGTAAATGTTTAAAAAAGGGTAACCATCAGTACAGAACATGCAAAAAGGCTTGTAAAGTAAGTTCATGTAGGAATCGTCAGCATCATACTCTGCTGCACAAGTCTACTCCTGTAGTCTCAGCTCACGTTCACGTACAATCCGATCCAATTCAGTCCGATCAAGAGCAAGGTGCTGTTGTCGTGGCTCACAGCTCATCGTCTTCACAGCAACGCGTTCGTCCTCTATTAAAGGTGATTGCAGTCACGGTCTCCGGACCAAAGGGAAGTGTTGATACATTTGCCCTACTCGATGATGGTTCAACTGCATCACTCATGGACAGAGAGCTCGCTGAGGCGATTGGCGCCACAGGACCTGTAGGCTCTATTCGAGTCGACTGTATAGGTGGATTGTCTAAGGAGTCGGAGGTAAGCTATGTAGATTTACGGGTGAAGGGTCGCCATAGCAACGAGACACACTATATGAAGAGGGTTAGGTCTATACCCAATCTCAGTGTTAGCTCTCAGTCTGTAAAGACTGAAGATATCATTGGGTTGGAATATTTGTCAGACTTAGCTTCGGAACTTTGCTATGACGATGCCAAACCCATGTTACTGATAGGTGCGGACAACTGGCACTTGACAATTTCGCGTTCCACTCGTTGTGGCAGTCGCTCCCAACCTGTGGCTGTTCTTTGTGCACTCGGCTGGGTTTTGTATGGGTTCAAATGCAGCAAGACTGCACCGGTTGATTTTACGAATTACACGTATCATGTCCATGAAAATTCAGAAGAAGAATGTATAGAATCGCTAATAAAGGAACACTACAGGTTGGACTCGATAGGAATCATTAAGAAGGAATACCACAATTCGAACGACGAACGCGCTCTAAAACTTCTAAATGATACTACACAACGCCTAGTATCTGGCCGTTTCGAGACAGGTTTGCTTTGGAAGGCCGATATTAAAGATGTTCCTAAAACTTATGATCTTGCTCTCTCGCGTCTTACTAGTTTAGAAAAGAAGTTTCGAAAGGATAAAAATTACGCGGAATCGTACAGGAACCATATTAAGTCAATGATAGACAAGGGATATGCCGAGTTATGTCGTGAACCTCCTAATGCATCTGGTATAACCTGGTATCTTCCGCATTTTGGCGTAGTTCACCCGCAAAAGCGTAAGCTCCGTGTCGTTCACGATGCAGCTGCGGCGTGTCGGGGAGTTAGCCTGAATTCAATGCTCCTTTCGGGACCCGACTTGCTGCAACCGCTGCTCGCGATTCTAATGCGATTTAGAGAAGGCCGCATTGCACTGAATGGAGACATCCGGGAAATGTTTCCACAAATAAAGATTAGAGAGGAGGATCGGGACGCTCAGCGCTTTTTATGGCGTGAAGACTCATCTCAAAGTATAAAAGAGTACCGGATGACCTCCATGACGTTTGGTGCCACATCTAGTCCATGCACAGCTTTGTATTTGAAAAATCTCAATGCCAACGAATTTGCGAAAGAGTTCCCAGCCGCAGCTAGAGCGATAATTCATGATCATTATATGGACGATTTTCTTGGTAGCGCAGATTCAGTGGAAGAAGCTGCTCAATTGGCAGCAGACATCGTGAACGTGCATTCCCGTGCTGGCTTTGAAATGAGGTCGTGGGTGTCGAACTCAAAAGATGCTCTTTCACTTCTCCCGCCCGATCTCTGTGCTGCCAATGTCTCGCAAGTAGGCTTGGTTAACTCACCAACAAAGGTACGAATACTCGGTGTGTGCTGGGACATTAAAGACGATACTTTGGGTTTCGTAAGAGGGATAGACGATATGTTACCTCACCTAACTAAGCGAAAAATTCTATCACAGTTGATGCGAGTATACGACCCTTTAGGTTTGTTAACCCCAATAGTTTTGAAAGGGCGAATACTTTTTCAACAAACTTGGAAGATTGGCGTCGGTTGGGACGACACTCTTCCAACAATCATCACGTCAAAATGGGCACGTTGGTTTGAAGAGCTGTCCGAGGTCGCCACTGGTTCCATACCTCGGTGCTATCTAAATCAATGTGACCCTGTGGAGAGACAGCTTCACCTCTTCGCTGATTCTAGTGAATACGCGTACGCGTGTGTAGCTTATTGGCGTATTTTATATTTCGACGGAAGTGTGAAGCTGGCCCTCATAGGCGGTAAGGCGCGACTAGCCCCACTTAAACCGGTGTCTATTCCTAGACTGGAGTTACAGGCTGCGCTAATAGCAGCACGTTTCGCCAGCTACATCACCGAAGCTCACAAGCACAAGCCTAATGATGTTGTTTTTTGGTCTGACTCTTTAACCGTTCTCAAATGGCTACGTAGCGACGCCCAGTCATTTAAATCATTTGTCGCTCACCGTGTCGGCGAAATATTAGAAATTACAAATGCCTCAGGTTGGAGATACGTCCCTACCTCATTAAATGTCGCGGACGACGCTACGAGAGTCCAGTCAGAGTTCAAAACCTCATCTCGGTGGTTCTCTGGGCCACCATTCTTGCTTTCCAAACCGGAAGAATGGCCTAAAGAGCCTACTATGCACGTCCCATCAGTTCTCGAGGAGGTAAAACGTAACCGAGAGCTGATCGGACTAACTATCGACGTACCGCTACAATCACCTTCACCGGTGGTTGCGGATGATCGCCGCTTTAGTGAATGGCATCGCTTGCTTCGCGCTACAGCTCGCGTTTATAATTGCGTTGATGTGTTCAAATCTATTTTATTACACAAAATCTGTAAAAATCCTAAATTAAGTCCCAAGAAAGAAGAAATAAGAAGTCACCTGCCTGTTCTATCAGCTGAAGAAATTTCAAAGGCGGAGCACAATCTACTGCGTAGCTCACAGATAAGATCATTCAGAGAAGAAATCGACTGCATTCAGAACTCTAAAGCATTGCCAAAACAAAGTCGACTGAAGAATCTGTCGCTCATCATGGACGATGAAAATTTATTACGACTATCCAGCCGCATCATCGCTGTAAAGAATCTCCCGATCTCTCAAGATCTGAGACCTATAGTTCTAGACGGACACGATCACATTGTGCAGCTTTTGATTGGTCGTTATCATAAGAAATTTTCACATGGGAGCATCGAATGTATCGTCAACGAACTTCGTCAAAGGTTCCACATTCTCCACCTCCGACCTTCTGTGAAGTCTATTGCCACTCGATGCCAGTTCTGTAAAGTTAGAAAGGCCATGCCACAGATACCTCCTACAGGCGATCTCCCAGAAGGAAGACTGGCCCATCACGTCCGTCCCTTCACGCACGTGGGACTCGATTACTTTGGACCTGTCAACGTCACCGCCGGACGACGGACACTCAAGCGATACGTTGCTCTATTCACATGCCTAACGATTCGCGCAGTTCATCTAGAAGTCGTCGAGTCATTGACAATGGACTCCGCCATAATGGCAATTCGAAGATTTATAGCACGCCGTGGGTGTCCATCCGATATTTATTCCGACAACGGCACGGCTTTCGTGGGAGCAGCGCGGCAATTACCGGAGCTGTACAATTTTGCAGCCGACAACAAAATTAATTGGAGATTCATTCCCCCCGCAGCTCCATTTATGGGAGGATGTTGGGAGCGACTTGTGAGGAGTATTAAAACAAGTCTCTCAGTTACCCTCAAAGAACGTGCGCCTAGAGAAGAAGTATTGTTGACCTTACTTTCGGAAGCAGAAGCAGTTGTAAACAGTCGTCCCCTAACTCACGTTTCTGTGGATCCTGACGACGACGAGGCTTTAACGCCCTTCCACTTTATACTCGGGACCTCTTCGAATGACCGGCCACTATCACCTCTCGTCGACGCAGACTTATATCGCAGACAACAATGGAAAAAGGGTCTGCGATTAGCTGACCACTTTTGGCAAAGATGGACTAAAGAAGTGTTACCATGTCTCGCCACCAGACCAGCTGCTAAAAGTCCTACTTTAACTTGGCAATGTGGAGATTTAGTTCTTGTGGTCGATGGATCCCTACCTAGAGGTACCTGGCCGCGGGGCCGGATTACTAGAACATTTCCCGGACGAGACGGAATAGTGCGAGTAGTAGAGGTGGCCACTAAGGGAGGAAAACTGAAGCGCGCAACTCGACTGCTTGTTCCCCTGGGCCAGTGATCGGCATCAAGTTACCTGGTGTTGCTCTGCACACCGCGGGGTGGCATGTTGCCGACACTGGCAGCTTTAAAACTATGTTTTTATAATTTTTTGAATTTCGTGTATTTTCTATTATATTTGTCATTCTCAATAAACAAGTGCTCCTATCAGGTGGTTTTTGTCTCCAACAGTCTGGAAGACCCAGAAATTCTCGACTCGCCTAATGGAGTATATCATGGAACTGACGGATACATGGGAGTGACAAGACAAAACGATGAAAACGTCTCCAACTTTTTGAATGTTTTCAGAGATGTCGGTCATGACATAATACCAGATATCAACGGAAAATACCACTTAGGGTACGGACAGCCGATGTTTACGATAGCTGAAGGTGTTCGTCAGAACACTGCATATTCTTTCCTGACTCCTATCAAAGACCGCCCGAATTTCCATGTCTTAGTGAATACTCTCGCCACGAGAATAATTTTTGACGAATTTAATAATGCTATTGCTATAGAAGCAATTACAGAAAACAGTACAGTGACATTCAAAGCTAGGAAAGAGATTATTATTACAGCGGGTGTATTCAATACTCCCAAGTTACTGATGCTATCGGGGATTGGGCCTGAAGATCACCTAAAGTCTACAGGTATTGATGTGATTGCTGGTCTGCCCGTAGGAGAAAATTTGCAGGACCAAATTGCGGTGTTTCTTTTACATAAGCTACAAGAGTCAGATTCACCACCGCCACCACCGCCTAAACCTTGGGAATTTCCAGGTAGGTTTTTTATATTAAAGACGACAACCAAGCCTGGCAGGTATTCTTACTTTGTATTAATTTTATTTTGTATTTACAGGTACATTTCTTGGGTACGTGGCTCTAAATGAAACGCAAACTTATCCAGACTACCAAACTATAAACTATTTAACACCTCATGATTCAGAGACGTTATTGCAATTTTGCGCGTTTACTTTTGGATTGAAAAACGAAATCTGTCAGGATCTATACGACGATTGTAAAGGGCGGGACACGCTATTGACATTTTTGCTTACACTGCATCCTAAATCGCGTGGACATGTTTTGTTGCGCAGTGCCAACCCCACTGACGAGCCTCTGATTTATTTGGATCACTATTCCGAAGCTGTTGACTTGGATAATATGTTTAAGTATATTAAAGATTTCAATCGTATTGAGAATACTCAATATTTTAGAGACGTAAATGCGGAGCTGTATAAGTTGTCGAAATGCGAGGGGCTGGATGGTGAGGAGTATTGGCGATGTTATGCACATTGTGGGAGATTTACTTCGTTCCACTACGTGGGTACGTGTGCACTGGGTACTGTGTTGGACGCGCGGCTGCGCGTGCGCGGCGTGCGCGGTCTGCGGGTCGCGGACGCGAGCGTCATGCCATACGTCACCAGCGGCAATACGAACGCACCGACCATCATGATCGCAGAGAAAGCTGCTGATATCATTAAGGAAGATCACTGTAGTTACTTATAAATAAATTCGACCTATTTCAAATAAACAAGTTTCATTTTTCCTGACTCTTAGCTTTGCCTATAAAATCTATAGAAGGTAGAGTTAGGTTTTATTATTGGAAACAATAACTGTTCAGTTGCCAGCCACTATCGAAACACAGAAAGTTATAGAGTGGTCTCAATCTAATAAAGTTCTGAGAATAAAAAGTATACCTACGAATAAAAACATTCTTACATCAAAACAACGTTAAATAGTAAATACATTGTTTTCATCTCAGAACCTTTAGATTTACTCAAGAATAACTTCATAAATTAAGTTTTTTCTACGTGGTAATTCTTTCTTGATTTAGAAATCATAAGTACACCAAAAACCAGAGTCAATAAAGGTTTTTTTATTTTATTTATTTTATAAGTACACCAAGAATATGTTACCGAATAAAGAATAAGATAATTAATTCCTAAAGGAATCAGGGAATGTATATAATAATAGTGTACCTATAAGACATTCCCTGATTCCTATTCAAAGAATAAATAACTTTAGGTATGTGTATTTTTATTGTATTGCATCGTTAAAACATATTATGAGTAGGTATTACCTCTAGATGGATCAATTTGTCATATACGAAAGCATCTCTACGTCTTTCTGTGTTCACAATGGGGAAAACTGATAAAGACTGTAATAAATGAGAAATATCTGCGCCCCGGCTAGCAAGCCAATCTCTCGCAGTCGCAGACCATTGCGAAATTAGTCATTTTACAAAGTTACTAGGCGATTTGTAAAAAATAGAATAAGGTTTGTGGACTTCGTTAGCGTTTGATAACGATGGATGGGTGACCAGTCGTGTCGTGTTTTTTGCCTATGGTAAGTGTAAGTACTCTCGCTCTGTAGATGAGTATTGTAAACAGTAGCTAGCTTGTCGTCGTGCTGTCATGAAGCAAGGAATTTAACGCTCTATGGAGTAAGCCATATTTGAATCACCAGGCTCTTGCATGATTTGGACTCGTATCTTTTACATGGAGCGTAGCGAAATTTTTCCTTCATGAACTACGTATACTGATTGAGGTGCTGGGGGCTGAGCCGCGTCGATTTTACTAGCCGTCAATCTCAGATTTTTGGCGAAAATTAGTCCAAAAATTTCGTTCGCGCAGGCTTTGACATGACAAAAAAGGCCAGCCGGCTAGCCCCCCTGTGAACTTTTTAACCTTTTTTCAGTTTTCCAGCACCAGCCTGAACCTACCGGTTTAGCCAATAAAAAGTTCACAGCACCTCAATCAGTATACGTAGTTCCCCCTTAGTACTTATTCCTTCGAAAATACCGAGGAATAACTCATTAGTACCTATAACGATAGAACCCACATAACTGGTAGGTATAGGTGTCAACTGTACCAATGGGTTTTTCTCCGTATAAATATTCCAAGGGTTGACGAGTCTTAGGTTTGGGTGGTTTCATCCAAGTTATGGAAACAGGTAGGTACGTATAATATAACCCCTGAAAATGTCTTAGGCAGGGGAATGAGCCGCGTCGATTTTTACTAGTCGTCAATGTCAGCGAAAATTAGTACAAAAATTTCGTTCGCGCAGGCTTTGACACTACGCTTTGACAGGACAAAAACGGACAGCCTTAAAAGTCACCCAGAGAGCTAACATTTAGACACACCCCTGCTGGTTCTCTTGAAAATGGCGGGAGATGACGGTTGCAAAATTATTAGATAATTTTTTGTTTTATTGTCTACCTACAGTGGTTATTTTGAGATTAATATCACGTTAAATTAATCAGAAAATGTTCGCGAGTGACAGTATGGTGAATTTGTTGGATAATTTGAGCAAGATCTGGGATTTCATGTTATTATCAAGAGTTCCCGCTACAAGCTCGGGAGTGAACGTTACTGTCGAGCTGCTTCGTCCAGAGTGATGACGGCGTCTCCTCTGGATGAAGACATGAAGACGCGGATACCCAGGGTGAAGACGCTACTATTACTCCCATGGAGGAAGATAGTAGACTATTATATATTGAATTTTCTGTAACATGACATTGGCAAATGACGAACTGTCGAGTCCATTAACAAAACAACAACAACAAACACACCCCTGCTGATACTACATTAACTACAATTTTAACTAAATTATAAAATAATAAACTTATATGGTTATATATATACCTGTTGCATATAATCATGCAACTACATGCCTCACTCATCTCCTACGTATCTCGAGGCGAAACCTTGTTCTCGGCTTTTGTTATTACATTCGGGAAGAACATTGCGTTTGTTGGAGCTATTTTTGTCTCCTAACGAGCATCGTATAAGAGAGTTCGCGATAGGTGTAATAAAGTAGGATCCTTAAATTAACGAGGGTTTGCTTTGCCATGGGACAAAAATAGAGTTACGCAACAACTGGGTAAGGAATTATAAAATTCCATGAACAATTGGAGCGGGATATTTAACCTACAACAATGGAATTATATGAGCATTTACATGTAACAATGTAAGCACCTATCGTTTATTAGTACATTATATATCTTTGTCGAAAAAATCCGACGAAAACTCATTGGTACATGAATTAACTTACCTACTTATTTTTTAATTTAGGAAGGTACCTACTTACTTATATATATTTTTTATACTCAAATCTATCTAAATGCTAACGTGTAGTCATTATAAAGTTCAAGTTCATTTATTAAAGACGCATACATCAGCACGTCATCTGGATACTGTTATCAATTGTATAATGTATGTGTTGTTGGAGAATCTAAATAAATAAATGTACCAAAGACATTAAGTAATATCATTGTTCTTCGTATTGGTTCAAAAGTCATAGTATCAATAGTCTTCTATAATATGATAACTTCCTCTCGTAACTCGGTTGAGAAGTATCATTGTACTCTTGTAAACAAATGTTATTATTGTTGTGTCATCCATCAAGTCTTTCACATTAGTCAGCATGAAGCATGGAATCCTATGGAGTAAGCCATATTTACATCTCAGACACAGCTCTTGCATGACTAGTCTCTGCCACTGATAATTTCTTCGAACATAAAACATATGTCTCTTTCTGACGTATGAGACAACAATGGCGGAATACAAAATATACTTAAAGCTATGGAGTGTGGAGAATTTTTTTCCTTCTTATTGGTCAGTAATTAAATAGTTATAAATATCAAAACCACAGAAAATGATTCTCGAAGGAATCCATTAAATTTTCTACTACTAAACATATTACTTGCCTCCAATTTATACAGAATATTGTTAGTCGACGGGTCGCCTTGTGTAATTACATCATATACATCATACAGACTCTTTATAGATGTCGTGGCTTCTTGCAATTTCTGGTAACATAATTAACGAACCCTTCACTAGGTTTTTATATTCATCAGTATCTAATATTGCTACAATGTCCTCTTCAAGCTGCTGAAAATACTCTCTGCTGCCTTCCAATTCTTCCATAAGTGCCCAATTATTGACCAGCCTGTCTTTGAAAGTTTTATACGTCTCTGGTTCTTGGTGCTTTAATTTGTATGACAGAGAGTGCAGTATAGCAAAGTTTTTGAGTGCCAATTTCACACATTCAACAGTGAGAGATATAAACTTATCGAGCATCACAAAACTTGACAATTGTAGGTCCTCAAGCAGTATGATTTCGTTAGATGCTTCTGATTGAGATCTGATTGAATTTAGTAAATTTTGGTAATACTTCTGTATACGTAACATGTTCGTTTTCAAACATTAGTCCCGTTTGCATTTGGTCATTCAAAATATCAATTGTTGGAGCAACTTTTGCTATCATCTTTAATGTACCTCCGTTTCTCTCGACTACAAATCTCTTTACACTGGCAACATTGCTCTCTCCCGCATTGCCGACAGCCAACACTTGAACTATTTCATTTATAAATCCACGATCTTTTAACATGTTTCTCACAAATTCGAGTTGTCGCTCGTTCATACCGTCAATATCGCCTTCAAATTTTACATTCGTCATATTATACTATATTCTATTATTGGTTTTAAAAGCTTTAAGTAATTAAATTTGCTGCAATATCCTTGCGTCCTTAGATATACTATTTGTTTGCTTACCATGTATACCGCAGCCCAAATCGAGTGTCTTATTCTGTAGACAAATATGATCGTCTAATTACCTGTTGTGACGTAACACCGAAGGAATTGATTGAACCTGTTCATCATTGTGAAAATAAAGTGATCCGATCTAATAATATGAAAATAACTATGCAATAAGCACAGGCCAGCCTAAAATGTTAGTAGGATAGGGTAGTTTTTGTTTACAAAATAAGACACTTGATTTGGGCTTCGGTATAGTTATTAGTATTGGTATTTCCTAACACGTGCTATCCTGACCGCGAATTAGAAACGATTATATTTTATTATCACAATTTACATTCCTAATATTTTTTGTTTCCTCAATTTTATCTGTAAACTGATAATGATACTCGTAAGTAAATATGTAAATACACATTATTGCACCACAAATAAATAATGAATTACTTACATTATTATTGTTATCTATAATGACGTACTTACTTACATCATACCGCCGGGAATACAGAGAGGGTCTGTTTCAGTTTAGTTTATATATTTTGTTGATAAATTCCCACCACCTCCAGGGAGGCGGGCTCAGCAGCGGCAGCTGCGGAGATTTTAAAAATCAGGAAGTACTCTGCCCTCCTTGTGGGCTACTCCTTTGTACCTTTTGGGGTAGAGACGCTGGGTCCCTGGAGGCCTGCGGCTCGGCGGCTGGTGAAAGAGCTGTCGTCGCGCCTGCGTGAGGCTTCCGGGGACAGGCGGGCTGGCGCGTTCCTCGGCCAGCGCATAAGCCTAGCCATCCAGCGGGGGAACGTCGCAAGCATTCTAGGCACACTCCCACAGGATGGGCAGAGTTTTTTTGAAGTTTTTTACTTATAATTTTTTTATTTTGTTATGTATTTGATAATTGATATAGGTAGTTATTTATTAATAAACATTTTTGTTAATTTAAATATTAATTATACCTACCTAGTTCAATAAAAGATTTATTTGTGTGTTTAAATAAAAACTACATCTTAGAGTATATTGATATATAGGATTATATAAAAGAGTATGAAATAAATATGTGATTGTACAAGAATTGGTATTATCGACTTTTAAAATATAAAGTTGTAGATATTGATACGTTTTCTATTACAAATATTTTAGCTTAAAACATTTATAAACAAATTTACAAATAACCAAGTTCTTTAAAGCTAGTTATCAATCCAACTAACCTAGTTTTGAACCTCACCATACTGTTTTTATTCAAGGTGTTTAATTTTGATGCATTAAGGAGTTCGTCCATACTAAAATCATTTTGCATAATGTCTTTAAAACTGGTTGCTTCATGCGATTCTCTCATTACCATAGTAGTCACCATGGCACATATTCCTAAATACATTTTCGCCAGTCTTGTCAAATCAGCGTCAAACTTTTCCCTGGGGTAGACGAGTTTTACGTCAAGCCCAAATCTGGTCAAACACCTGTCGAGTTGGTCGTGGTAGTAGTCGATCCATTCGCGGTAGTGCTTGGACCTGGCCTCGTAGTCTGTGCAGTTGAAGATCATGTAGTGGAGATCTGCCACTGGACTATTTATGCTGGATAGTTGGTAGTCGATCATACAACACTCCCCGATTGTATCCAGCTGAAAATTAAGAAAAAAAGATGGCTGATGAATCGATTCAAGATATATTTACTTACGCTAAAACAGAAGGACAACGTCCTTGAACAAAGCGATAGTTCTAATTAGTTCTAAAAGATCTCAGAAGGTACCATATTTAAAGAAATGGGTTGACCGGATTTATTACATATTGCATTGGTGCATTTGAATAATATAGAGTTACTTAACTAATACGCATTAATACCAAAGAATAATTATATATTTTTACCTACGGTCTGATGATTAGCTGTGGTTCCTTTGGATACCAAATATTTAAATTGAAAATTGAATTTGACGTAGAATAGAAAAAAATTATGTTTGGATTATTGCAAGTTTCAAGCTATATCTATCATGCACTCAAGTCGTTTTTATCTCTGGTCTGCCTCTGGTCTTCCTAATTCCTATCCTCTTCATTTTGGTTTTATTATATACTAGTACCAACGAAAATCGAAGCCAATTGGCTAGATTTCTAGGATATGAAATTACAAAAGTTTACTACAGCCGGCAAGTACCTGGATACCCCATCCATCATATCCTTAAAATAATCCATTTGAGAGCAATTCTGTATTCTATTATGCCCCCTCCGAATTGTACCTACTGTTCAGCATAGTTAAATTTAGCTCTATCATAAATATTAGGTACACTCGACCAAACAGTAATGGTAACACTTGAAGACGACGACGACGATGATATGTTTTAATAGTCCAAAGAGTTACACTTGATGTGCTTTCGACTGTACTTCTTTTGCGTTTAGTGTTTCTAACTAAAAACCACACGATAGTTACTATTATTTTTCTTTAAAAAATGAAAAAAAAAAAAAAAACCACTTGCCTTCATTTTAAACAAAATATTGTTAGTCCATGGATCGCCTTGTGCAATAACAGAATATTCGGAATCTTTATTAACATCGTAATTTTCTCCTGAATTGTTTGGTAAATTAATTAATGAGCCTTTCACTAGGTTTTTGTATTCATCGGTGTCTAATGCTGATGTAACGTCGTCTTCAAGCTGCTGAAAATACGCCTTCAAATGTTCCATGTCTCTCATGAGGGCCCATGTATTGACAAGTTTGTCTTTGAAAGTCTCGTATGTGTCTGGTTCCTGGTCTTTCAATTTGTACGACAAAGAGTGTAGAATGGCAAAATTTTTGAGTACCAATTTCACACTTTCATCCGTGAGAGATATAAGTCTATCGAGCATCACAAAATCAGATAATTGTAGATCCTCAAGCAGTATGATTTCGTTAGGTTCTTCGGTCTGAGAGCCGTAGCACTTAGCATACCTTAGTCTTTCGTTTTCAGGTACATTTGCTTCTTTTTCTAATTCCGTGAATTTGGGTAACACTTGAGTATACATAACAGTCTCATTTTGGTACATTATTGTCGTTTTCATGTTCTCCCGCACATTATCATTCGTTGGAGCAATTTTTGCTACTAATTTAAACGTTACTCCGTTATTTTCGACGACAAATCTCTTTACATTGGCAACATAATTGTCACCCGCCTTACCGACAGCTAACACTTGAACTATTTCATTTGTGAAACCTCGATCGTCTAAAACTTGTCTTACAAATTCCAATTGTTTCTCGTTTATTCCGTCAATATCACCTTCAAATTTTAAATCACTCATCTTAAATAAAGTTTATCTTTCTCACAAATTGATATATCGTTATTTTGTCCTTTCTTGTTTTTTAACACATGTATTTTTGACCAAATAAGTAATATAAACAAATATTTATTATTATTTTATCACAGTTGAAGTCCAGTTGGGATATAAACGTAACAGCTATAGGTAAATGCCTATACAAATTTAGTTTGTGAACTGATAATACTTATCTACTCAATTTCCTTATATACTCGTCAGCTAACTGCAGATCAAGTGTAACACTTTGGATTTTGGACCGTTCTTATTATTTGCGTCCTAAGAGATGAATTCGTACTGCAAGTGTTACCATTGATCTGCTGGTGTCCGTACACACACTTGTCATTCTTATTCTGTAAAAATATAATTTGTTTACAATATTTCTTTTCAAATGTGTGATGGCTTAATTGACTACAAACCTGCCACAAACACGTTTATTACAATGCTGTTACACAACGACGTGACAGATTTGGCCTTGAATTTGGCCTCTGTTAGAGCGAGAGGTGGTATAAGTAAGGTCAATCTAACAATTTACTAACACTACAGACATAAGTACCCCATAATCATCATTTACCTCATCACACGATCAAACTTCTCACGCAGTTATACGTTATATGTATATCTAGCTATACCAGAGCTGCTATACAGAGAAATAACATCAAGATAAAACGAGAATTAACTGCGTTTAGGCCAGGTCTCGCTCACTCTTATGCGATGTAGCGTATGAGTGACAGTGACAGTCGTGTTTGGGTTTAGGATTGGACTTTGCAGTTACGACAAAATAACACCTGTGTAGGTTTAAAACATGATAAAAAAGTTGTGGATCTCGCTATTTTCATGTAAATCAATTCATTTGATTCTTAAATCTCCTAACTTATAGAAACTTAAAGAAATCTTCATTTAGATCATTACCAAATATACTTAATACAATTTGCTTATTTCTGATATAATTATATAGGTTTATTGATTCTTTACAAATAACCCAGCTCTATAAAACTGGTTAATAATCCGACCACTCTAGCTCTAAACCTTACTGAACTTGATGTGTCCATGCTCGAGAGTTTTGATAAATTGCGAAGTTCCTCCATATTAAAATCATCTTGCATCGCTTCTTTAAAATTGGCAGCTTCATGTGTATCTCTCATGATCATACTAGCCAGCATCACTGATATCCCATAAAATAACTTGCCTAATCTTTTTAAATCGGCATCAAGTTGGTCTCTAGGGTAAATAACGTTAACTGTAAGTCCAAATCTGGTCAAACACTCGTCGAGTTGGTCGTGGTAGTAGTCGATCCATTCGTGGTAGTGCTTGGACCTGGTCTCGTAGTCTGTGCAGTTGAAGATCATGTAGTGGAGGTCTGCCACTGGACTGTTGTGGTTGGACAGTTGGTAGTCGATCATGCAACACTCGGCGGTTTTATCTGCCTGGAGAAAAAAAATTGGTTCTGAATTTAAATATAAAATGTAGACAAACGTTACGGCTGGGATTCGAACCACGAACCACAATGGAAGAGCATACCACGTAGTGCCGATGCCGTGGCATGCACTAGATAGGAACAATGTTCCTCAAACAGCAGTCATGTCAATCGGGTAATATTTGCAATTACACGATCCTATGGCTAACAATGCAGTTAGAAATAATTGTTTTAATTTTTCTCAATTTAATATTTAGATACAACTTAATTGTTACTTGTAAACTTACTTCCAATTTAAATAATATGTTGTTTGTCCAGGAATCGCCTTGTTGAATGACAGAATATTTAGAATCCTTGTCAATCTTATAGTTTTTAGCAGCGACTTCTATGACGTCTATTATTGAACCTCTTATTAACTTCTTATGCTCGTCATTATCTAATATCGATATAACGTCTTCTTCTAGTTGACCGAAATACTGTTTTATTCCTTCCATTTCTTCCATGCTGTTCCAACTATTAGTAAGCGTGCTTTTGAACATTTCATACGTTTCTGGGTCTTGGTTTTTCAATGCGTATGACAAAGAATGAAGAATAGCAAAGTTTTTGAGCACCAATTTCACTTCTGCATCAGTGAGCGACTTAAATTTATCAAGCATAATAAATCCAGATACTTGTAGATCTTCAAGGAGAATGATTTCATTAGGTTCCTCGTATAAAGAACCATAGCATACTGCGTACTTCAATTTGTTATTTTCGGAAATATCAGCAGATTTTTCTAATTCGCTAAACTGTGGCAATACCTCAGTGTACATAAAATGTTCGTTGTGAAACATTACTTTTGTTTGCATTTTTTCGCGCATAATTGCATTAGTTGGAGCAATTTTTGCCACAATTTTAAATGTTGTTCCATCTTTTTCGGCTGCAAATCTCTTCACGTTAGCAACAAAATTGTCATCTGCCTTGCCAACCGCACACACGTGAACTGTTTCATTCTTGAATCCGCGATTTTTGAAAACACCGCTTACAAACTCGAGTTGCCGTTCACTTAAACCACTGGTATCACCTTCATATTTCAATTCTGACATCTTGGTTCAGAAATTCGACAAAAGTTTAGCAGCTATTATTATTATGGAAATATTCTTAGTGATAATCTTTTATTGATTGGATTAAATCACTATTTACTCGTACGTATCTTTGCACAATATTATGATACGTGCACGATATGATAGAAGTTATCTTGGCTAAGTAACACAAATGACTGATTTGAAATTTTATCACAATTTATATCAGTGTGTTGACACAAATTGTTTTAGTTTGCTGTTTATTTATAGAAAGGGATCTAATAGATACGTAAAATAATGTTTAATTTCACCACAATTTGATTTTATTTTCAACATATGATATGTAGGTGTATAATAAATAAATGATTTTAATTGAAATAAATGTAGAAATCCACAAACGATTGGTTTTAAAGTACTCGTTTACAAATACGATGCGAGTGATTTTTAAATTCGTCCACACGAACGCTTTGCTCCAGTCGTACATGCGACTGAGGATATCATAATCGTTAACTGACACGATATAAACGCTTCATAGTCAATTTAACCCAAAGTCCAATTGGTTGGGGACCTTGGTTCATTCGACCAAGGCTGGCTACTAGATTTTTGGATGCTGTAGAGTCGTTTCTTATCAATTGAAATGTTTATTATTTTTCAGATGTGACAATAGTTTCATTTGATATCAAAGACTTATTTTGCTTCTTGTTTGCAATCATAGTGCAACATATTTAGTAAGGCGCCGTACATACGCGTACATAATAGTATCTAGTACCTACCTACTGGACTCGAACATAGCTATACCAATATACACGATTGAAGATGTGGCGTCCATAGCCTCATTATAAAATTAAATAAATAAAATTCTATTTTTATGAATAATTGATTGAGGCGAATTGCAATATCAATTCAAATATTATAATAACATTAATAAAAGTCTGGAAAATAATAAGTTAATAAAAGCTTTATTCGTATGGCATGTAGGAATCGATATAAAGTTAGTTTAATGATTATTATATCTAAAATATAAAAGCCAAAATGTTAAATATATTTTGCTCATTAATTCCGAAACTAAGTGCCGGATCAAAAAGTCTCCATATAATATTTTACTCACATTAAGAGACGCTACAAATTGGCATTAAAAGATTAAAGTTTGATTTTTATGCGCGCGGGCGAATGGAGAAACGCGCGGCGCGCTGGTATACCTGTGAGGTGGCGAGGCGAGCGCGGCTGGAGACGCACGCTTGGCGGGCGCCTCTGGATCGCGTAGCTCTGCCGTAAACAGAGTGAGGGAACGGTGCGCTTGCGCACGTCCCGTTTATTAAGCATATTTAGATTACTAAATATGTTTGATATTGTTTGGTGGTGTATTGTGCTTCAGTCGTCTTTGTGGTTGCATTCTACGGATTGTAGACCACATAAGTGCGGCTGTTTGCATGATATGCGCCTAGTATACCCAACGAATTCGCACGCAGTGACTTGTCTCTGCGTAACTTTGGTCCGTACGGTCACGTATTGGACTTTGGTTGAAAATATTACTGACAGAGCCGGATCTTTCGCAAAGAGCTCTGCTCTGAGGAGTAGTAGTAAATGTGGGAGAGTAAGGCTCGCAATCAGAGTGCGTTTATTAAAATACACATATCGTGTTTGGTCTCCGCTCTCTAACATCGTGCTTTAGAAGCATGATAAGGCGTATCATTTAATTCATTTAATTGTCGCCTTCAGTTGGTTGATCCGCATGTGCATCAGTTACTCTGGCGCTATAGCATAGTGCTTTGGTTCTGAACGGCGCGTATGGATTTCCTGTAAAGAGTCGTGCTCTGGAGACTTTTCGCTTGGGTTTCCGTGCACGAGGGTGGCAGATGCATTTTAGTGACGATACTAAATGCAGTATGTGGGTAATACGCAACACAGTTCTAGTTTGATTGATAAAATAAAATATACAGAGCAGCTTGGTTTCTGACAATAGATATGATCCAAAGGAAATGTGAATGTCGCTTAAATGAAAAGCTGTGAAGAGCATGTGTCCCGAATAGAGAAAAGAACCAAGGAGTGCTAAACGGTGGAAATTGCATTGAATAAGGTCGTATTGATGGTGGAAGACGAATTGTGTTCGTGTATTGAAATTCGCATCGCATTTTGGTGTTGTGCTGAATGTATTCTGCTACCGAGACTGATTCGTATTCGGCGTCAGTTACTTTGGCGCTATAGCTAGTTGCCTTGGTTCTGACCTGCGCGTATGGGTCTGACTCATTCAAACGGGCTCTTTGAGTCGCACACACTTCCAGAGATACACAGTTTATCAACGAGTCTGATACGTACGGTGCCTCGTACTTAGGCGCCAATATATTGGATGCCTGGGTAATGAGCTGCGCGGTGCGAGTCTTTCTCGGTATGGCGTTAACGTAGTCGCAAGATATCTTTTAGATTGAAGCGATGAGGTTGGCACCATCTCGAACGCACTACGGCTATTGGCGTAAGCCTGATTGGCGATAAGCTGGTAGTTCTTTTAACTCTGCCGAATTTTGTTAGTGTTACGGATTAGAGCCGTAGTTCTCTCGTGAGGTAGAGTTCGATCACATTGAACACTCCGGCGCGAGACGGCAGCCGTTCGCGTGTCTGGAGTGATCCCAGAGGTTATGATTGATCTGATTTAAAGAGTATTCTACCTGTTTGGCGATAGCTGTAGCGTTCGTGCCACGGTCCCTTCAGGCTGAATGCCAGGTTACGTCGAGCGCTCCGACGCGAGGCGATAGCTGTTCGCGGTCGGGGTGGTCCCTTTTGGTAAGGGTGTCGAACTCGTGAGCGCTCCGGCGTGAGGCGGCAGCCGTTCGCGTTTAGGAGGGGTCCTTCATGATACGGGCGTTGGCGCATCGATAACTCTGCTCGTGGTCGTAAGACTGAAGTATCACTAAACAGTGCTGGCTATTTGCGTCCCTTGATGGGATTTGAGACATTAATATTTTATTACTTCGATTTAAAACCAGCCTTGGTGGGAGGCCAAGAATCCTTCTGTTAATCTATTGGTCTGTGGGCCACTCTACGACATCGGGCCTCGGCCTGCTTACGACGGATCTCGGTCTGTTCATCGACATTGGGTTGCGACTTGCACTTAACGGTCTCAGGACTGTTTAACGACATGGGCGTTAGCCTACATTTATCGGACCTCGGTCTGATCAACGATACTGGGCTCCGGCCTGCACTTAACGGTCTCAGGACTGTTCAACGACATGGGCGTTAGCCTACATTTATCGGACCTCGGTCTGATTAACGATACTGGGCTCCGGCCTGCACTTAACGGTCTCAGGACTGTTCAACGACATGGGCGATAGCCTACATTTAACGGACCTCGGTCTGTTCATCGATACTGGGCTCCGGCCTGCACTTAACGGTCTCAGGACTGTTCAACGACATGGGCGTTAGCCTACATTTAATGGACTTCGGTCTGTTCCAAGTGAGTTTCGGCTCAGCCAATGATTAACACAAGGACCTCGGTCCACCATCAGGCTGTCTTCGGACGGTCCAACGATTCACCAGGATCTCTCCCTTCGGGGGGTGCGCAGATAAGGAGTTGGCGTACACCGTTTGTGGCGATGTTTTCGTTTGGTCGGAGCCACTAACTCTCCTTTTTGGAGTCATTTATGAAATGACTTTAAAATGGGGACGATACGCCCAGATTTTCACATTAGTGAAAGGCGGAAACATCCTGTTTTAGCTCTGGTCTCGACTGGAGTTAAAGCAGGAGGATTCGTCAATACATGAACGTCTTTTGATGGTCTTGTATTGTTATTAGGGAGAGATCTTGATTTGAATTTATTATAGTGTTTTTATTGCGTTGACATTTGTTAATCTTTTCCACATTTATTTGCAAGCTTATTACTTCTAAAAGAATCGGTTGCTAATGGACACGATGGAGGGTTCTAAACGAAACTTGACGATCACATGGCTAAGACGACACACAGTGGCTAACGGTATTGTAAGCAGCCAATGGTGGAGAGTTTTTGAGAGGCAGCGGGTCTTAGGGCGATTTTTTACGGGGGGGTATGTTACAAAGACTCCTTTAATTAATTATTGCACAATAAAGGTAAGTATTTATATTTCACATTTTGTAAGTTAGTGCTTGCTTTATTATCGGCCTATTATATAAACAATTTCGGATTAATAGGTATTTTTCGTGTGGTTTAGTGATCAAACCTATTGTCAGAGTTATTCAGGCCGCCCGTAGGCCTCTGACGTAGCCGAGCGACAGCAAGCGGAACCAACTGCTTAACTAACGGTCACCCATCTAGGTACCGACATTGCCCAACGTTGCATGACTTGTACGATCGTTTTCAACGTACAGCGTACCTACCCTACCGTTTCGGCGTACCTACTCGCAACTGGACTACGATTTTTAAACAGGTAAATTAAAAATCAATCTTTAACTTCAAAATAACTATCAGTTTATTATTTTATTCATACTTACCTAGTAGTCAACCATTCTTACCATTAGCATCTATTCTATTTTTTTGATTAATTGCTTCTCTTATTAAAGACGTAATTTCGCCAATGTCAAGTTCTTTAAACCAATCAAATAAATAGAAAATTAAACAAAATAGAAAAAAAAATATTATCATCACATCATGCCATTGCCACCGGAGCGGATACAAACAATATTATAGTTACAAATACCCAAGCTCTACAAAACTTGTTATTAATCCAGAAATCCTGTTTTTTAACCTCGACGTAGTTGCATTACCCACATTCACGACTTTTGACTTGTTAATAATATCTTCCATAGAAGTGCCGCTTTTCATGGCGTCTTGAAATTGCGCTGCTTCTGCTGATTCTCTCATGAGTATACTTGCTAGCATCATTGAGAGCCCAAAAGCGACTTTTCCAAGTCTTCTCAAGTCCGCATCAAGCTGGTCTCTGGGGTAGGTGAGTTTGGCTTTAAGTCCAAATGCAGATAAATGCGCATCGAGTTGGTCGTGGTAGTAGTCGATCCATTCGTGGTAGTGCTTGGATCTGGTCTCGTAGTCCGTGCAGTTGAAGATCATATAGTGGAGGTCTGCCACTGGACTGTTTGTGCTGGCTACTTGGTAGTCGAGCATGCAACACTCCAATGTTTTACCTCCCTGAAAAATGAACAATGATATCAATGAAATGAGTTACCTTCAAAATAATGGGTAGATTGTTAAGGAAAACTTTTTCTGTGAACTGTAGACGTTCATATTCACATCCTTTTTTTGACTAGTACAAATGTAATATTATTCTTTCAGCTTACATTTGTTTGGTCGTTAGCAAATGTAAATCCTCAATCCTTTGCCTTTTTATTTCTAGTTGGGCAGGAGTCAGCTTGTTAAGTGTCGCCGCACACGGGCCACACGCGACAGCCACAAACGCCGCCACGAGAAGCTAGAAGCGGCTACAAAGGTAGCTGAAGCGCGCGACAGCCACTTGTGGCCGGTGGTCGACACTTGCGGTCGGTGGCTGCTACTTTTTTTAACCCATGCGTGCAGTATAGTTTACTGAGGCAAGGGAGAGAGGGGCGCGGAATCGCGCGAGTGGCGTGTGGCGGCTTTTTGTGTCGGCGTTTAGTGGCCGGTGCGAGCCACAAGAAGCAAGCTGCGACGATTTGTAGCGTGTGGCCGCCACCGGCGCCAATCGTGTGCGGCGAGTCCATATAAAATGTATGAAAATTACAGGAAATATGCCTGTGGCGGCGTTTTGTGGTTGTGGCCGGTGGCCCGTGTGCGGGAGCTCTAAAATTGATTCAGAGACAAAGACAGAATCACATATTTCTAATTTGTTTTATCTCTATACACATAGATACTTACTTCTAATTTAAACAATATATTGTTTGTCCAAGAATCGCCTTGTTGAATGACAGAATATTTAGAGTTATTGTCAAAGTTTAAGTTTTTCCCTGAAAGTTTCGGAAGTTGACTCAATATTCCTTTCACTTGCCTCTTTTGTTTATCATCTAATATAGAGAAAATTTCGTTTTCGAGCATACCAAAGTACGCTTTCAACTCTTTCGAATCCTGCATGAGCCGCCATGTATTAATAAGCTTGTTTTTGTAACTCTCATATATCTCAGGCTCTTGGTTCTTTAACGCATATGACAGGGAATGGTAGATCGCAAAATTTTTGAGCACCAATTTCACAGTGTCGTCGGTAAGAGATATAAATCTGTCCAACATAACAAATTCGGAGACTTGTAGATCTTCAAGTAGTATAACTTCATTAGGTACTTCAGTCAGAGAGCCATAACATGTAGCGTATCTTAATCTTAGGGTTTTGGGTATACCAGCTCCTTTTTCTAATTCAGTAAATTTTGGTAACACTTCAGTATACATAATATGTTCGTTTTGAAACAGTATTTTCATTTGCATATTAGTACGTATAATTTCATTGGATGGAGCAATCTTTGCTACCATTTTGAATGTCTCTCCATCTTTCTCGACTGAAATTCTTTTTACGCTAGCAACATAATTGTCGCCTGCCTTACCAACCGCTGACACCTGAACTGTTGCATTCTTGAAGCCGCGATCTTGTAATACACTGCGGATATAGTCCAGCTGTCGGTCACTTATTTCAGAAATTTCACCATCAAATTTTAAATCAGCCATATCTCAACAAACTATTTATTAGGACTTTGGATTGGTGATTATTTAATTTATAGTCTTGTTTGATCTTGATATTTTCGATAGTACTTTAATCTATTTTATCACTGCTGACATCAAGTTTTGTTCATTAAAGAGTATACGAGTATTTTACAATAAATACACGTCTTGTCTAAACACGGTCTCACGAACTAATAAAGTGTATGACAATTTTTTATTCAGATTACCATAGTATATATCCAGTACAAGTTTTGCTTGAGTTCAAATAGTCAAATAAAAAACGTAACAGTCAATATTTTTTATTAGCACTTACTAGGTTTTTATGAAGAAGATGTTCGATCGAGAGTTCCGATCTACCGATTATTATTTACCAATACCATGGACTATCTGCATTAAATATACCTAGTTATATTATAATTCAGTGTCTTAGACGTTTGTTTATTTATTGATTCTGCTTAAACAGCGTCTTATTCAAAGGTTTAGCCAAAAACAGTTTAACAGGCCATGGGAACCGTCGCATCTGATGAGGCCTGTGGTGGCCTGTTGTCGCCCGTCCGATCCGTCGGGAGTCGGTAAGTTCAAAGGCACGATGCGGGGCCGCGCAACGATGCCTGTAGCGGCCTGTGGCGCGATCTGGACTGTAAGAAAGCAAGCCGTGGGATTCCAGCTTTAGATTACGACACAAGCTATATGTTCTGCTGTGCTACCACTGAGCAAGACACCGGACTTTAGATGGCTACACCAAGAAGGCTAAAACTTTGCCGCGCTCTATGGCATAAAGTGTATTTTGTATGGGGAGTCTCATATGTCAGAAAGAAACATCTGTTTTTATAATAACGACTTCTATTGAAAATTCAAACAATAAATAACAAATGAGTGGCAGAGACGCTAAAATTTGTCATGCAAGAGCGTTGTCTTCGATGTAAACATGGCTAACTCCATCGGGGCTTCATGGCTACATCAGTCGCGTATCTTTAGCTCATATCTTTAGCACTCATACGCTTAAACTACACGTAGTACCTAATTAACAAAAAACAACTTTATTTCATTGAACCCCTTTTCCACGAAATCTAAGCTAAGCTATGAAAATCAAACGTTCCTATTGTGGGATATTATTAGGAAGTATCCCATTCTAAGCAGTTTATCACGTTTCTATATGCGTACTTATAATAATTATACAAATATCACAGTTACAAATACCCAAACTCTACAAAACTTGTTATTAATCCAGAAATCCTGTTTTTGAATCGTGACATAGTTGCATCACCCATATTTATGACGTTTGTCATGTTAATAATTTCTTCGACACTATTCTCGCTTTTCATAGAGTCTTGAAATTGCGCTGCTTCCGCCGACTCTCTCATTAATACACTTGCTAGCAACATTGAGAGCCCAAAAGCGACTTTTCCAAGCCTTCTCAAGTCCGCATCCAGCTGGTCTCTGGGGTAGGTGAGCTTGGCTTTGAGTCCAAATGCAGATAAATGCTCGTCGAGTTGGTCGTGGTAGTAGTCGATCCATTCGTGGTAGTGCTTGGACCTGGTCTCGTAGTCCGTGCAGTTGAAGATCATGTAGTGGATGTCTGCAACTGGACTGTTGGTGCTAGATAGTTGGTAGTCGATCATGCAACATTCCACTGTCTCACCTCCCTGAGAAAAGTCAAATAGGTAATGAAGTTAGTGAAAGGAAATACCTAACTAAATAATACGTTATGTGATCATTTTCTCAGTAAACTGTACCTAACCTACACACTTTTCTATCTCAATTTTTTTTAATCTGTACGTCACTAAAATAAATTAATACTTGCCTGTAGTTTAAATAGAATATTATTCGTCCAGGAGTCACCTTGTGGAATGACAGAATATTTAGAATTCTTGTCAAAGTTTATGTTTTTCCCTGCAAGTTTCGGAAGTTGACTTAATAATCCTTTCACTTGTTTCTTTTGTGCATCATCGTCTAATATAGAGACAATCTGATTTTCAAGAATACCAAAGTAGGCTTTTAAATGTTCCGAATTTTGCATGAGCCCCCATGTATTGATAAGTTTGTTTTTATAACTCTCGTATATCTCTGGTTCTTGACTCTTTAATGCGTAAGACAGAGAATGAATGATCGCAAAATTTTTGAGCACCAATTTCACAGTGTCGTCGGTAAGAGATATAAATCTGTCCAACATAACAAATTCGGAGACTTGTAGATCTTCAAGTAGTATAACTTCATTAGGTACTTCAGTAAAAGAGCCATAACATGTAGCATATCTTAATCTATCTTTTTTTGGTATGCCAGCTCCTTTCTCTAATTCAGTGTATTTTGGTAACACATCAGTATACATAACATGTTCGTTTTGAAACATTATTATCGTTTGCATATTAGCACGTATAATTTCATTGGTTGGAGCAATCTTAGCTACCATTTTGAAAGTATCTCCTCCATCTTTCTCGACTGAAAATCTTTTTACACTAGCAACATAATTGTCACCCGGTTTACCTACCGCTGTTACCTTAACTGTTGTATTCTTGAAACCGCGATCTTGTAATACACTGCGGATATAGTCGAGTTGTCGGTCACTTATTTCAGAAATATCGCCATCAAATTTTAAATCAGCCATGTTGATTGAATAATTCGCAAACACAAACTATTTTGTACTTTGACTTGGTGATTATTTCTTTTTATATTCTTATTTTATCTTGTAATTTCCGATAGTAATTTAATCTATGTTATCCCCCCTGACGTCAAATTATTTGTTAATTACAGATTATATTATACAATAAACACCGTCTTGCCTAATACATGATTATTAAGTTCAAATAAAGTGTATGACTAATAAAATAATATATAAATAAATAATAAAGATAAAATCACAATTATCTATTGACATTACATGTCCAGTTAGTTTTGCTTGTCAGACAGCAGACAAATAAACAAACGTAACAGCCAATACTATTTTATTAACTTACTATGACTTTACGAATATGTATAAATCTTGAATCTACGCAAAATTGTGTATGAAATTCGAAAATCACCCTATTCGGTTTTCCTTTCTATAATGGATTAGCTTAGTTAGACCTCGCTCGCCGCTTAGCTAGTACACACATCTCTGGTGGAAAGGCAGCCTTACATTACATTTGACTTGGATTTCACGGTGATTTCTACACCATCGAATTATTAGTAAAAAAAAAAGATACCGAATAAGCAAATATTAATGTAAAAAGTGGCAATAAAAAGTAATTTATTATGTTTTAAGATTAGATGAAAGGTAATGTAATAATTAGACAGCGAACAGAAATGTAAGATTGTATACCATACTTCAATAGATATACTCCTGTAATAAAAAGAAAAGAAAGACAGGAAAAAGAAAATGAAAAAAAGAAAAGAAAAATTATAGAAACAAAAAGATTACTTACAAAAAAATTATGGAGGATTAAGATTAGCATAAGATTGAAGTGTACCCTAACTGTAAACATTATATTATATTATATTATATTAGACTGTACTGTAATATATGAAACTGTGTGTAATATATGAATATTTATATAATATGTAAATAAGATATAATTTATTAATTATTACTAATCTATTTAAAAGTACTATAATATATTAATAACTACCTAAAAATACTAAACCTACCTAATATGTAGTATAATTATAAATAATATATTAATGTATGTATAATATAAAATCATCGGACATCAGGGTCATCAGTGCATGACATATGGATGCATAGATCCCGTCTCAATCAGAGCAAGGTACATAATAAAAAAACAACAAACTGGTGGGGCCGGAGGAAAAGAGCCAAGACGTACAAAAAAAATAGTAGTTAGCGGCGTTGTATATTAAGTTTATGCTCTAAACAAAGAAAAATATACAGGAAGGAATAAAGGTTGAGGTTTTCTTAAAAAGTACTTGACCGTTTTTAACATTTTTCACCAATACATAGTGTGTACTCGAAATTATCTACTTAGTGATTTTTTACAGAGATAAAATCTCAATCTATTGAGGCCCCCTGTATTATATTCATCTCTGTGTTAGATACATAGTGGTTATCGAATTATCTGCAGAAGGTCATCTCACACAACACAGTTCGCTCTGCATCCGGTTGCCATGTCATCATTCTGAATAACACCTGATGATACCTAAACCACTTAGGGAGGCTGATAGCTGTCGCCCAACACAAGTTGTTATCACATGCTTCTCACATCGGCTTCGCAGCGTTGGCAACTTTTCCTTGGAAGGTGGTGTAAATGTAACTTCTAAAAACTATAAATACTTTCTATCAATAAAGAAATGATTCTGATTCTTTCGCACTAACACAATGTTGACAAACGTTTCAGAACATCATTGTTATTGCACATTTATATAACATTTATCTCTGTTTTATTCTGAAACCTGTGTTATTATGCATATTTTTGTTTTTAAGGGAATGGAGTGATACCACCAATGACAAGTTTATATCGTAACCACAGAATAAGAACAGAAACTTGTAGAAAAAAGGCATGGCAATATTACAAATTCTATTCTTTCCAACGTTGAGTTGAGATGACAATTTCTGTGGAGCAGCAGCTCTTTGCATCCTTAATATCTATAATCAATTGAAGGTACAATTGTGTATTATTATCACAACATCGTTGACCGAGTTTGACATTAAATCGACAGAATTTGTGGCTCAGTAGTACATTTCGACTCACGATACGGACGTCCCAGGTTCGATCCATGGTCAGGTATGTATTAATGAGCTTTGACAGCCTTTGTCCGATTTTTCGAATATTACATTTCTTTAATTAGATTTTGTTCCAAATAAACACTTGGTTTATTTATTTAGTTTATTAATCGGCTTGACAGATCGTCATTTGTCAATGTCATGTTACAGAGATATCATAGTCTTCTTTTCTTCATCCAGAGGAGTCGCTGTAACGTCGACACTCTGCAGCAGCTCAGCAGTCATGTCTTGGTTTGACGTTAGGTAACAGTACTCGTAGCCTATGCAAAGTGTAAATAGTGCGGTGAGTTTTATTGCAGTAGATATGCTGAAAGTCGCAGTACAGCTCGGCTGTGTTCACTGAACTGACAGACAGACCGACGGAAAGCAAAATGAACAACGTAACGGATGGGTGGCGAGTGGGCGGCGAACAGCGGTGCCGTTGAGACGGCGTCATTGCGTCAATAATTTTATTAACTTCACCGTTTTTAAACGAATTATTTATTTTATTAACAGGTCGGTATGAAAAAAAACATGTAGGTATAAAAGTATATAAATAATGCCAATTACATGACAACGCAAAAAAGATGATAAAAAAGTATAATATTTCGCATGGTGCAACATAACGTTGAATCTGATAGACGTTCGCAATCGAGTAATTAAAATTGATTAGATATGAAAAAAAATCTAGATTTATAAGTAATGTATGTTAAGTATATTGTGCTGCATTCCAATTGACTTTTGGATATAATAAAAACCGAGGAAAAAACCCGGATAAGTAGGTACGCGTAGTAGCCCTGAGGGTTCTATTCAACATTTATTACTTAGTATGTGTGTTGGAACTTAAATAGCGAAAATTGAAGTGGGATGATATGAAACATTAAATAAATAGAAAAGTAAAGAAAGTAGAAAGAATGACGAACTTAACTTTGCAGTTGGAATAGTTCTCAGCCGATGCATGGGTCTAGAACACAGTTATGTTCAAAACGTATCAGTTTCAGTTTCAAAAGTCTGTATTAAACATAAGCTTTTTTTTTGTTAACCTATAAATTGTCCCACTGCTGGGCAAAGGTCTCCCCCCTCCTCTTCCATCCATCCCTGTCCTGAGCCTCTTCCAGCCACCCATCCCTGTATCCAACGATATCGTCTCTCCACCTAAGCTTACAAAACAATATTTTTACGACACTGTCAGTAAAATACCACACATGTAAACAAATCACATTTCTCCGACTACTACTAGTCCTTTGGAATTTTTTTTAAGTTAATTACTTAAGTATCAAAATCATGATAATTTATTCTTGTTTGAATGTTAGGTTAGCTATGTTGACGACTCCATGTACGTTCCAGTTCTATTATTGGTCGAAGGCAGCATTGGAAACCATTTAAATGAGACTTCTTCCAACATCGGGATAAAACAATGACTGTCATAGAGTCACTCGGGCGTTGTTTTGATTTTAACATTTCAATATTGGCTTTTTCATAAAAGAATCATTTTATTTTAATTTTTAATGATTGGAATTGTTTCAAGAAGGGATCTCCAGTGGAGATCGTGAACGGGTAAATGTAGCGTGAGACGCCCCCGACCAGATGGAGATATGAAATTTGCAAGGTGGCTGGCAGAGACTGGAAGCAAAAGGTTGAGTGGCGTGCTTTGTGAGAGGCCATGTCCAGCAGTGGACTGATATGGCCTGTTGATGCAAATATCTACATGAGGTGTGCTCGTGTAAGGTTTGATAGCGACCGTGACACTCCGTTTACGGGTCTACCTTTGCTCTTAAGATAACATCATAATACGGAGGAGTTTATGGAGGCAGTAAGAGCATTCATAAAACTGTTTATACCTTCAGGAGGCAACAGGTACACTCGACTCTACATCAAATTGTATATACGATCTTAACTCTTATGGCGCAGACAATAAGAACGATACAACGTTACACTCGACGAGGTTTTGACTGTACGTGCCATGTGTAACTTACATCTGTAGTGACATTGACATAAAGGTTAAAATGGATTAAAACAGTATAAAACTACACGTGGTTCACAGTACTAATGAAGCTTTATTGACAAAGTAGGCGGAACTCGTGTAAAGAAAACTTTTTCCAACCTATTTTCGGATGTCGGTATAGTTTAAGTGCGTCGGTAATTAACTCGTAGATATAATTATCTTTGATTATCATAAACTGATTTTATATTTGATTGCCTAAAGGAGGCTATACACCTAAGCCCAGAATCAGTATTATTTTATAAACAGAAACGACTATTTTTAGAATTAAAACTATAGTGAGCCATTACCACAGATTAAAGATATAAGTTTTCTATTCAAGTCATTACTACAAATTATTATATATGTGCGCGAAGAAACGTTGAAGAAACTTGAAAAAGACCGTCGAAATCGGTCCAAACTGTCGGTCTAATTGCCGACTTCAACAATATAAGTAAGTGATATCCGTTTATATATAATAAAAACGACTATCATTTAAGCTTTGTTATGATTACTGCATGATTATTTTCATTTATTAGATCGGAACACTTTATTATCATAATGATGAACATATTCATTCAATCAGTTTCTTCAGTGTTATATAGTATTTATTTTATATACAAAATAAGAATAATACACTTTCTGTGGGCTTAGGTGCATATGCTCGAAAAACTTAACTTTAAACTCCTCCTTCCAACAGTTGGGTAAAAACAAGTTTTCCTGAAATGCAAGGTCACCTTTTAGTACGTAAGTTTATAAGTACGTTGAACCCAATTGATAAGTTAGGTATTAGGCGTGGGTACAAAAAGTTTTTCTAATCATGGTACAGAGGTGGCCAGGCGAATGATGTACAGTCGCCGTGTTACTTGGACTTGTATAAAACCATTATAATCTATAACTTATCTCCGTTGCGTAAAGTACCCGAATTTTATACGCTGTGTGTACCAGGTATATAGTTCAAGGGAACAATAATGCTAATTTTATGTGGAAGAAGATTCAAAATATTTTTTTTTAACCGACTGACGAAATAACGACGATTCATCATAACGACATTCATAATAATCATCATCAGTCTATTTTTAAGACCACGCTGGTTTTTTTCTTCACATTTCCTTACACCGAGGGAGTGTCATGCTTCCACTTCACTTGGCTATTCGTATTTGCGTATTTGTCATAATTGCCATGTGTGGTTGGTATGCTTGACAAAATATTCGTTTTATTTGTATGTTCAGTCGACAGCACATCAAGTGTAACACTTGATCTGCTGTCGACTGTACGTCAAGTATTTGACAAATACGACAAACATCCAATAGCGAATATGAATAGCCAAGTGAAGTGCCACCATCAAATATGATGTTTGTGTGTCGAATAGGCATAGTCGAGGTTTTCTTTTTTATGAATTTTGGAAATTTAAAAAGGAACTCTTCCACACTATGTATCCCAGCGTGGGTGAGGGTCCGAGCCGGCCAAGCGCGCGGCATCACCTGAGCACCCTCATTCACACCCAGTTGGTGCCCACGCACATACCTAGTGCCAAACCTGTGACGGAGATTAGAGAAGCGATCGCCCAGTCATTGGGCTAAGGCTACAATGCCGTCATATAAATATTATCGAAACACATTAGGGTAGAAAATAATAAGTGGGATAGTTGAAAAGTATTGAAAATTAAATTATTTTATTACTTTTTTAGAATTAAAACTATAGTGAGCCATTACTAGATACAAATTATTATATATAAACGCATATCACTCACTTATATTGTTGAAGTCGGCAATTAGACCGACAGTTTCGTCGTAGTGCGCGAAGAAACGTCACCGGCGACGCGGGCGCGACGCGCTCAGTTTGAGAAAGACCGTCGAAATCGGTCGAAACTGTCGGTCTAATTGCCGATTTCAATAATATAAGTGAGTGATATCCATTTATATATAATAGTTTTTATTACATTTGCAAATTAGGCCTAAATTAAATATATAAGGATATCTAACTTCAGTGTAGGTATGAAACTGAACTCAGTTGAAAAATTAAATATTATAGACATTTGAAAATCAGTCCCCTAGCCAAGTGGTAGGTATATTGACTTTCGGTTTCTCGTTGAGAGTAAAGAGATCGAATCGAATAGCAAATGTCAATCCGATACATTTTTCTATCTATTCTACTAGCGTTAACGCGAGCTAGAATCTGATGGCTAGACGACAGACGTGTCGTCACGTTTTACTAATTCCATACATACTTTTTGCCAAAATTGCTTTAGATCATTAATATCTAAGTATAGTGTTAATTGGAATTTCTAAAAATAATTTCAGATATAATTTAAACTTTTTTTTTGTCTTGGGCAGGACTTGAACCTGCGACCTTGTCATTCCGTGGCATGCTCTTACCAACTGAGCCACCACAGGCCACGCCACGCCCACCGAAAATCTTCATCGTATTATCGTAATACGGTATGTTGCGCAACTCCATCTATCGGACAATAGTAGCATTATTCCGCAACCAAGTCTAACATTCGGTTAGAAACATGATTTAACGATGACGCGCTCCTATTTCAGCATGTACATGTGAATAAAAAATACCTAGGAAATAAAAAAGTTTTTTTCCAATCAAATGCAGTTGCATCAGTTTGTTGTTTTTAGTTGAAATCCGATTCCTACGAGGCAAAAATATACCGACATGTGTATGGGTGCCTTAAGGGGCTGTCAAACTCGAGCGCGAGACAGAAGATGCCCCGCAGCGGCGGAGTGAAGAGCACAGTGACTCCATATTTGTATTTTTATTAATTTTGGATGAATTTTGGCATGGAAATAAAAATACGCCAAAAAAAATCAGATTTTTTTTAAACAAGCTCTCGTATTTATAATACCGTAGGGTATTTTGATACATATTTTGTATGAATAACTATTTCGGTTTAGACATAAATTTCATTTTAAAAGACATGGAAGGGGTATGTTTGCGATTTTTTTCTATAGAGCGAAGTTTGTCCAATCGTGTATCGGTATTCATTATTCCCTAAATAGGATATACCCTAAGATTGACCAATTTATAATATCATTTTTTTTGTGAACAAGTCAGAAAATTCCTATATAAAATTAAAACTACCGTAACTCAGAAACCATTCATTTTCGACCCCTCGTTAATAGGGCCTAATTTGTTGCCAACCACCTCTAGTATCACCCCTTTCAAGGAATGTATCGAATTTCCAATCACGTCATTTCAGACGTTTAATTTTAGTAGTTAGTGCCGTAGCCTTCATATAAAAACTGTAAATCCGCGCATACGAAGCCTTAATGTGTTTCAGCCTTAAATCTACTCCTACACATTGCACACAGCTCTAATTAATGTCTTCCTTTGACCCTTTGATCCTCACTTGCATTCACGGAAATAGTACAAAACGTTGCTCCCATTGCGTGCGTGGGACTGAGGCAAAGCCACACTTTCATAAAATACTGTTGTGTTTGCTTGCCGTTGGGGTTTCGTTTATTTTTAACAAGGTTGAACTCCATTATTATTCAAATTCAAACGATTTATTGCAGTCACAAAGACTATATAAGTGTTAGTAAGTACTTGAAACTATGTTAGTGTACGTGCTATGACATGCGACTTAGGTCCGACTCTGAGACCCCGGGACATGTAAGTGCACTCAGTGTCTCATCGGACTGTCCATGGTATCTGCATTGCCCTTCAGGATGCTGTTAGGGCTGCCGCGAATCCGTCGCATCAGGGACGCGACTCTTTTGCGTATGATGGCATGGAATACGTCCACGCCGGCTTCCGCAAACATCCCTGACGCGCTGCAGCATCGCGACATCCCCATCTTATAATGAACGAATAACTAACAAACTCTTATGTTCCCACTTCACTTGGCTATTCGTATTTGTTATAATTGCCATGTGTGGTTGGTATGCTTGACAAAATATTCTTCTTTTGTATTTACGTCAAGTATTTGACAAATACGACAAACATCCAATAGCGAACGCGAATAGCCAAGTGAAGTGTCACCATTAGGTTACAGTTTTGTGCAATGACTCTCACTTACGACTGTAAAAATTGTCTGAAACTGACAGTTGTCAGACCTACTCAAATTGTGCATGACTGCCTTAGTGGATATTAGTGTAATAATAATAAAAAAAATTCAATTTGTTTTAAAAAAAATATATAAGACTCCTGGTACAATTTTCTCGGCAATTGCCTGTACATATAAATTGCTTTCATAAAAGTTGTTAGCTGACGCAATAATAAAATCAATATATAATTTTTATTAGTTGTAACCTTAATTTTAATTGTTATAATAAATATATGATATGTAGGTAACAGAGATAAGTATACAGGGGGCCTCAATAAGGTTGAGATTTTCTCAAAAACTACTGGACCGAATTTAATAATTCTTTTACAGTTACATAGTTTTCACTTTTATCTTTCAAACAGTGAAAGAATTTTTGCAATAGGTCAAGTAGTTTTTGAGAAAATCTCAACCTTAAAAACTCTCCTGTACACCATTCTCTGTGTTCCACCGTACGTAATTTTTTATTATTAATTAATTGGATTTTATTGTATCGTCATATAATTAACATGGCAAGTAATGTTTGATTGCCAATTATATTAAACATCTGCGAGATAATTTGAAACAATTTCTGGGGCTTTACAGTAATTGGGAAAATAACGCCCCTACCTATGTGTTTCATTTAATGCTATTGCTATTTGCCTCGTGTCAAATAAATTGTTATCGAAATACACATTAAAAACGTAATTATCTATCGATGTTGGTAATCAAAGGAGAAAATCTATTTTTTACCAAAAGAATTATAGGTGAATTATGGGTAAAAGAAATATAGAGTGTTATAGGTACATACATTATATAAGAATTTAAAGAGCTCTGTATTCTGAAAAACCATTACGATTTGAATTTTTCCTGCATATATGCGAAACGAATATCTAAATATTACCCGATACATGTCATTACCGTTGTATGTACAAAGTAAAGATCACGCTGTCAATGACACGGCCGAGAGGCGGCGCATAGTAGGTAACGAAGATTTTTTTTACATGATATATTAGGATATTTTTTGCATCAGTATCGTGTATATTATCACCCCTGAGTCGCGCATCGTTGATCGAAACCACAGCTACTGTATATTGGGGTCACCTTGCGATTCTTCGAATTCAGGGTCACTCTATGAATAAACACAAACAAACCTCCATTACGATAATGGCTAAAACAATACACTATGCCATGCCATAGCCCTCAGCAACCCGTGTGCGTATCACGTGGTATCACGTTCCATTCCATAATTTTTTATGCGATTTGGGGCCGTTTACGTGCTCATACCACAGTCAGTATAGAAAGGGTTAATCAAGGCTCAGCGCTTTCAGTTCCGATAGTGGTTGAAAGTATCGGTAAGTTTATCGATAATATTTTTTTAAATGCATTCATCTGACTTTGATGGACCAGGAGTGATCGGTAAAGTACGTAAAACTGCTTTATTTCTAGTTAATTTTGTATATTTTGCCGGTAATAGAATAACGAGGTGTTGATAAAATAATTTGCTTTCTCTTACTCTTATACATATAAGTGCTATATCTTTCGTAAGGCTTCTAAAAGTAAAAAAAACCGGCCAAGTGCGAGCCGGACTCGCGTACCGAGGCTTCCGTGCAACGCAACTTAACCCCGTAACTTTGCTCTAACAAAAAGTTAAACCAGATTTAGGGACTAACTAATCTTTGTCATTATCAAAATATTTTGTATAAGTATAGTATAATTCCAAATTTACTGTTTTTGTATTTTTTCCTTTACTTGTACTGTAAGATCTGGTTAATATTAGCTCAATACGAAAACGAAATTTTGATGAAATTTAGGCATTGCCTTGTCGGTAACTTTAGTTTAGAAGTACAGCACTAGCCGACCGTTATTCAGCTCACCAACCTACGTCGACCTACCTTGCCTCTCCTGAAAAACTAAATACACGCAATGAAAGAGTATGGCTTATAAAAATCAAAGGCCCAGTTACACTGGTCGTTTGGATTGTATTTGATTTTGCCTTGATTGCGCAAAAATGGCGTCATTTAGATGCTGGTCTCATTGGGTGGCTGTATGAGATTTAGGCGGATATAGGCTCTGTAGGAAAGCGAGTTGCTATCTGTATTTGTATTGGAATATCTATACGTTTATGTAGCCCACGGTTATCACTTTAAAAACCGGCTAAGTGCGAGTCGGCCTCGCGCATCGAGGCTTCCGTGCAACTTTACAGTTATAGTTGGTTGCCTGGAAGAGATCGCTTTTAGCGATAAGGCCGCCAAAATTGTACATTATGTTTGTATTATTCTGTAATCTTTTTCCGTAATTGTTGTTTTATGTACAATAAAGTGTATTTGAATTGAATTGAATTATATAGTTTTAACTTTTATCTAACGAACAGTGAAATAATTTTTGCAATAGGTCAAGTAGTTTTTGAGAAAATCTCAACCTTAAAAACTCTCCTGTACACCTTTCTCTGTGTTCCACCGTACGTAAATTCTTTATATTAATTAATTGGATTTTATTGTATCGTCATATAATTAACATGGCAAGTAATGTTTGATTATCTGCAAATATAAGATTGTAATAAGAAAAATAATTTTTGGGGGAGATGTAATTTCAAATTTACAATTTTCGGAATTTTTTCCTTAACTTGTGCTTTAAGATCTAGCTTCTTATCTTTCATGATTCTAGGTCAACGGGAAGTGCCCTATAGGTTTTGAGTTTTATGCATTTTCATACAAATAAGCGAGAAAATGCGACATAAACGGCCATATTTTTGATTGCGTTGACGTAGAAGTTTGAAGTTTTCACGGCCGCATGAGGTTGCAGACCTGTGTATTTGGCTATAGTTTCAACTTAATCCGTCCACGCGTTTCTGAGATATAGGTCTTGACTGACGGACAACGAAGTGATCCTATAAGGGTTCCTTTTTTCCTTTTGAGGCACGGAACCCCAAAATAGTACTTTTCAAAAGCTTTCTCTGTCAATGGTATTTGGCAAGTATGTGATAATTGAACGAAGTAATGGAAGGTTAGAAGCTTCTGCCCAGCACTGCCAACTTTTTTCTTGCAAACTGGTGTAAATGTAGATTCTAAACAAAATATGACGTGACAAATGTATTTACTTGCAACAAACGATGAATATGATTTGTTTTTTAATAAATATCTGGTTGTAGTTGTTTTTAAACATATTTTTTTAAATAAATAATTATGTATTTTTTATTATGGGCATAATTCAAAACCACGACTTGCCGTTCCGTGGCATTCTTTATTCTAATGGATAGTTCTTCGACAAGTAGGCTATCAGTTATTTATAAGTTAGTACTTATCTCCTAATTACTTATTTTGTTAAATATTAGTTTAATAAATAGGATACCTTTATCTGCTCTTAGTTATTAAACCTCACAGCTTAATCAAAAGTAAATGCTCAAACTACTTCGAAGTTGAAAGTAAAAGTGCCTTCACACTATTTAAATGACCGAAATGGGCCAAGAAAGTAATATTGTTGGCCGATTTCGGTCAAAGCAGCGAGTGTGCATGAAGAAATTGATAAATGCAGAAGAAGCGAAGGTGGCGTACCAGGATCGCAGTAGAGCGAGTTAGTCGCAATAACTAATGATCACAAACTACAGGTATCAAAGACGCCACCGCCGCACTCAACGGCAAGTTTGAATTTTGTAGAGACAAATTAATTTTGGTATCAAAAAAATATCAACCTATAGGAAAACCTAGCAACAAAAATGAAAGTCACAATAAAGTAACAGTTTATGGCCACGGAAGCGTGGGATGCCACCGATCAGATGGAGGGATGACCTGCGCAAGGTGGCTGGATAGGAATGGACGCTAAGGCCGAGAACCGGGATGAGTGCCATGCTTTGGGAGAGGCCTATATCCAACAGTGGACTTATATGGGCTGATGATGATGATGGCTACATACTCTTTCGTGTAGGTAATTATTATGTCGGTTAACGTAGGCTATCGTCATAAGAGTAACAACACAAAAAAAATACTTGTATTATTTTGCGCAATGATGTTAATTTGTCTTATAAGACGTATTTGGCGATTTAATACACAGTCGAAAAAAAGGTCGAATACATTATGACCGAATCGAGCTAGTGTAAACGCTCTTTAAATTAAATGAACGTAACTAGAGAGCTACGCCGCGTGCCCGTAGCGATGGGGCTACGTGCTACAACGTAGCGCTACGGGAGCTACGCGTCTTCCAACTAAGTTTATCTTAAATTGAAGTGCATCAGGTGAAGGAAAACACAATTTCTGCTTTTACGAAGTAACAATGTTTTGTTACTCAGTAGGATCCGTTGAATCAATTGAAATGTAGTTTGCAATCTACAGTTCAATTGACTAAAGTGATGTTTGTCTTAGTTTAATAATTTCATTCTGTAATTCAGTAACTATAGTTTGTGAAACTCATTGTTTATGCATTCATACAATCAGAATCAGAAACATATCTCTTTATTGCAAGTTGTGTACATTTTTGCAATCAACATTTTTTAAAACTTACTTTTACACCACTTTGCAAGGGAAAGGTGACAACGCTGATGAGGCAAAAAAATCAGCAGCACATCTTTTAAAATAATAACTATTAAATTATTTAATAACTAGGTATACTTATTATTATTATTATATTCTTATTATCTAAACTTGATACTTGCGGATACAATAATTATTTGAGATTGTAAAAGTCTTTCACTAGTATATATTTTAAAGTGAATGAATACTTATGTAATTTTAAACGAACTTTAAAACCGGTCAAGTATTTTATGTGTAAATAAGACTTTTACAAGATTAGAGTTAGAAATACAGGGTGTTCTTGAATTCAATCGACAAATTGAAACTGGGGGTTGATCTCACGATAAATATTAAACTGGTACAGTTTTTTTTGGTAAATCAGAACTGCAAAAAAATTGAATAAGTACGTCACAAGTCACGCAATGACCTTAGAAATGACCATTAAAAAAGGTCAAATTCCAGTGAAATAAAATGTTGCAAAAAAATTAAAAATCATTAAAATGTAAAAACCCCAAAGCACACTAACGATGCACATCAAATTAATATTTATTTGATAGGTTGAGTTTATTGTAAAAATTTTTTCTTTTGCCTTAATTTGTTTAATTTAATTAAGTTTTTATTTGTATATTTACTGTTTCTTTAATATAATATTTTGTAGTGTAAATTAAATAAATCATTATTTAATTAAATGCTGTGCAGAATTAATGTATGTCACAAACCTAACCATCCTATTAATTTTGTCGAATAAATTCAAGGCCACCCTTTACGTCCTGTAATATTATATTTGTCGGGTAGACTTTAAACAAAAACATCGTAATATTAGGTTTATAGGTATTTCGTTGGAAGTATTGCGTAATACCAAATGAAATGAATTAATAAATGAATTATAATAATTTATTCATACAGAATTCTAAGAACTCTTAAAAATATAGACATCCTTTGAGCGAAATCGTTTGAAGTAAAAATAAATAAGAATGATTTATCAAAGTTCTATGAAAACAGTAACTTGTCTAAGTTACGCAGTTAGGAATGGAAAGAAAATACATATCTATTATTTATCCACTCTTGAATCTAGGTCGAAACTACAGACACACATATTATTATATCTACTCGTTCTCTATTCGAACACTCTGTATACCCTACAGGGTGATTGGAAATTCAATACATTCCTTGAAAGGGGTGATACTAGAGGTGGTTTGCAACAAATTGTTTGTTAATACTCATTATAGTAGATAATATAATATGATGTACTTGTAAACTATGTAGATAAAGCTATATCGAACAGCCACTTAACAACCATACAGTTAATATAATCTGGTACTGGCTCCCACGGGACAGGCCTAGCCTAGTGTGGAAGTCGCCGGTAATCTTTGATATATGTAAATGTACTGTTAAGAATAAACATTTTTTCATTTTCATTTTTTCAATTAGGCCCTATTAACGAGGGGTCGAAATAGAGAAAAAAAAATCATACCTCGTGATTTATGACCCTTTATTTCTGAGTTAAGGAGAATTTTAGGCATGAATTTTTTTAAGGTAATTTCTACTTTATCAGCTTTCAGAAAAGTATTATTTCAATGCTCAGAGTGGAACAGTTTTTTAACATCAATTTTTTTTGTGAATCAGTAAATAAAATGAAAACTACCGTAACTCAGAAACCACTAATTTTCGACCCCTCGTTAATAGGGCTAATTGTTAATAATATAAAAGCTGTAAGTTTTCCGATTACTTAAAAATAAAATAAAAAATGAGCCATTTTCTAAATCGGATTTGTACACGTACGAAAATCCATAAACTGTGGTTTAAGCCACCGCCAAACTTTAAATCACATTTATGGCTAATAACCTGAGTGTTAAGTAAACCATCTGCTCAGGGTGAAGGAACTCATTAGGCGGCACTTCGGTAGCTTTGGAAATCCCTCTAATGCCGCAAAGTTTTAAACTTTTAAGCGCTTCTGATATACGATCTCTTTATCCACTCTAAACATCGTCCTAACTTCCAGCGGCTGTGAAACTATACAATATTGTTATTACCTTTTTTGTAAAAATTCTTCCCAGAGGGAAAGGCAAAGCCAACTAGAGCATACAGCCTGGTCTGATGTGAATAGAATGTCTGAATTCTTATATATACGAAGATAACCTAACCTAAACCTACGCACAACCCTCCCAAACCCCTAAACGAAATACCTCAACGATCCACGCAATCATCGAATTATGCAAGGAAACCTTGATAAGAGCACAAAACTTCACAAACACGACTTCTTTCGAGCACTCCAATTAACAGAAACGTTCGCGGACATCTCCTGATTAATATAACGTGATCATAAATCAGTAAATACCATGGAAACTATTTAATTAGAATTTTCACAAAAAAGTAGCTAATATCGTTTCGCGCGCTTTTCAAGGAATCATCTTGTTATTGCTCGTTTATTTTTATTATTATTAATGTACTCGACAGTTTTTCATTTGTAAATTTCATGTTACATATACATAGTAATTGCTCATAGAATCAGCAAACTGAAGCGTCGACTATACAATCTGTAGACAATAACCGACGGGGTAGACGAGTTCTCGAATGGAGGCCACGAACGGGTAAACGTAGCGTAGGACGCCCCCCGACCAGAGGGATGACCTTCGCAAGGTGGCTGGCAGAGACTGGATGCAAAAGGAGAATCGGGTTGAGTGGCGTGCTTTAGGAGTCCAGCAGTGGACTGATATGGGCTGATGATGATTTTTTTACCGTTACGTATTTTTAACTTTACAAAAATGTTTTTTAAAATATATCTGAGTGAAAGAATTCTTGGAATATGTCAAGTAGTTTTTGAGACAATTTCAACCTTAAAAACTATACTGTATACCTTTGTCTGTGTTAGACCGTACACGGTACCTTTATAACCACTCTTCTCTATAGTACGTACGCGTTAAGAAAATAGTGAAAAAAGAGCACGTCTATCCACGGTTGACAAATTAGATGACTTAGACAAATGTACCATAAGAAGGAAAGTTCAATAATTTTTTTTTCAACTTTCCTTCTTATGACACATTTGTCTAAGTCATCTAATTTGTCAACCGTGGATAGACGTGCTCTTTTTTCACTATTTCCTTAACGCGTACGTACTATAGTGAAAATAGTAGATAGCTTCGTAGCTTAGCTTTGTTTCACGATGAGATCCATGGAGGTCGGCGAAATTTTTCCTTCGTGACCAATAACCATGGTTGTCAACAAATACTCGAGCAATCTATAGATTTGATAAACATCTAAAGTAAACGCACGGGTAAACATAGTAAGAAATGAGTTTTCCTGGTAAACTGCGACGAACGCCCCACCTGAGAGCCTGTGACGTCTTCTATTGCCAGGCAATAAGGCCGGTTGCAGACTAGCGTTTTATACGCTCGTTCGTGCAATTTCAGGCGGACATTTATCCAGTCAAAAGCAAAATTGCTTGCTTTAATTTGTCGAAGCGACTTCATGCTAGAAATTCAAAGTAGTTCATGTTATTTGTGAAAAATTCACTGGCTTCTGTATCGTCGTTATTTGTGTTTAATATCACGTTAAATTAATCAGAAAATGTTCGCGAATGACAGTATGGTGAATTTATTGGATTATTTGTGCAAAATCTGAAGTCAAGAGTCCCACTACGAGCTCGGAAGTGAACGTGACTGTTGAGCTGCTTTGTGCAGACTGACCACGCTACGGCGACTCTTCTGGATGAAGAAGAGAAGACGCGGATACTCAGGGTGACGACGCTACGGCGACTCCTCTGGAGGTAGAGAGAAGACTATGATTATCGTGAATATTCTGTAACATGACGTTTGCAAATTACGAGCTGTGAGTCCATTATTAAAAAAACGCTGCTACAAGGGCTGGGGGCTGAGCCGCGTCAATGTCAGATTTTTGGCTAAAATTAGTACAAAATTTTCGTTCGCGCAGGCTTTGACAGGACAAAAAAGGCCAGCCGGCTAGCCCCCCTGGTCGCTACGGCCACCTGGCCGGAGTCGTGGTCGTCTAGTGCGCTATACGCCTTATAGGCAGCCGTCCCGTCGGGCTCGGCCCGTCCCGTCATTCGCGCCCTGTCCGCCGGCCGCTATGGGCGTCCCGCAAGTCGGTAGCACCGTCTCAGCCGAGCTTGAGCTCGAGCGCGCGAGGCGACCCCACCTGTTGATTGTAGACGATTCGAGCGAAACGAGACCGAACGAAGGTTAGTGGACATTTTTTTAAAATAATTTTGAAGAAAAAAAAGTGAGGATTGGTGGGATTTTCAAGGATGTCTATTTTTTTTAATATAACATGGTTTTTTTATTTAAAAAAAGATAATTGAATAAATTCAGTGGGGTTTTTGCGATTTTTGAGGATGTTGGTTTGGTTGATGTTTTCTTTAATTTTAACGTGCGATAAAAAAAATTGATTTTTATAAATTCAGTGAGGGTTTGGGATTTTCAAGGATGTTGGTATGTTTATTTTTTTGTACTTAAATAAAACGTTGTTTATTAAAAAAAAATCAGAAAAATCAGGGTTTTCGGGATTTTCAAAGATGTAGGTTTGGTACGAGTAGATTGGGATTACTGTGGGATTTCCAAAATAACATTTGTTTGATAAGAGATTGTGTATGAATTACGGATTTAATAATTGGAAGGTTAGCACTATTTTCAAGGTTAAGTTTGGTAGATATTTTATTGTTTATTTATAAAACTTTTGGTTATATTTGTACGACTTTAATAATTCGAAGGTTAGTAGTGTTTTATTTATTTCAAAATAGTAGGTAATTAAATGAATAACAATTTTACAAAGTCAAATGCTCGTTGTTGGTATTTTCCAATAATTGGTTGGTGATTTTTTTAATAGATAATGGGCCAGAGTGTCGGTAAGAAGGCACAATTTTTTTTTAATTTTTTCGCTAAAAACGAATTTTTCTAAGGCTTTTTTCCTCAGTGGGCACTGAGGAAAAAAGCCTTAGCGACACCCCAACCGTATGTAGAGCTTTAAATGAAACTAAAATTTCTAGGACAATTAGAATGCATACGAGTAAACTTAGTGTCTGGTCCAGAAATATTTAATTAGGAAACCAAAACAAAGTTCGAGTAGGCTAGGGGGCAATCTATTGATTGACCGATCTTTACGTAGACATATCTGTCGTTCTTAATTATAATATTATAATTATATTTATTAAACAGTGTGTTCTGTAATTGTAAATAGTTAGGTATTACTATTTTAATTTAGTATAATTTTTGTTTTAATACAGGTTTTGTATTTTATATCTCTTGTTTTTTACTAAATAAATGGACCTACACTGAACAAAAATGTTAAACAGATCAAAAAGGGGTTTATTTTTCATTCTGAATAATAATATGAACAATTAACGTTAGCAGTTTCGATCTTTGAGGTAGAGTATCAGGAAATTTGAATAAAATTATATTTTCAGGAACAAAAACAATTGAACGTTCCGACTTAATTACTTAGGAACCAAAATTACCTCAAATTAATTACTGCGAGGCCCTGAATCAACACGACTAATACAATTATAACAATTTTAATGCCTCTCTCGCGGGACCCAACTGTCGAACTAACTTGACACTTCGCTAATTAAATTTCAACCGTATGTTATTCATAGAAAATGCGAAAACCAAACGAAAAGCTTCATATTAATTAGATAAAAAGGGAATTACCGTGTTAAACATTTATTTTTGATGTCTCGATATTTCGACAGCATTGTAGCCATCATGTTTAGTCTACTCGTGACCATGATAGCTGTAATGCTGTCGAAATATCGACACATCAATAATAAATGTTTAACACGGTAATTCCCGTTTTATCTAATTAATATGTATACAAACCGTGTAAGTTTAAAAAGTGAAAAGCTTCATTCTTTAAAAGTTGTTTGTCGTGCTTAGTAATAAATAAATTCCCTATCTAACATAGATAAATGTGTACGGGAGAGTTTTTAAGGACGTTAGATTCGAAAACGGTTAACGGTCTTTACGGTTTTCATCCCATGTCTTAAACAAAACGTGTTCAAATTGAATAAAAAAAATATCTGTAGAAACATTAAAGATGCAGCTACAAATTGGTCGTGAATTTTTTAAATGTCTCTTGTTTTCGTTATAAAAAACCATTTTCTTTCAACAATTTACAATTTTCGACGAATATACCTTTTTGGGTGGCAATATCAACAGCAAACGAATCAAATTATTTAAATTCTATAGCACTGAGGCCAGTTACAAAAGTGTGAAGAACAATTTAGCTGTATTAGTTTTATATCATTCAAAGCCCAAAACCTATTTATCTTCAATCAAACATACTTCCTTTTTACGCGCAAACCTTCCATACATTTTACTATGGAGCGCGCGCTTGTAATATTAAAGCTCTAAACTCTAAATCAGAAAGCTGATTATTTTATGATTAATGAAAATAAATAATTATTATTAGAAAAAAAAATCCCATGATTTTTTTAAAAATGTAGTATTCACGTGTAGATTTTAATATAAAACACAAAATGGTACCGAAACTGTCCAATCTCGTTTGGAAAATATCCTATAGTTATAAACCCAAACAATGTTGTTAGCCGAACGAGTTAATTCACTTAGTGTAACTGGACACAGCATTTTTCTCGTTTGAGTTAATTGAAATAGCACGGGTTTCTGAACATCCCATTTCATTAGTACAGAATAACAAAAAAAACACTTTACATTGCTCAGGATCATTTGGTAACTTATTCTAAGAAATAACAGATACTTACACAAAGGTCTTATTTAAAACGATCTTAGTAGGCAAACCTTGTTAGAGATTTTTGATATATTTTTCTATTATTTTAAACTCCGATTTTAACCGACGAATAATTGTCTCCGTCTACTAAATATTTCCTTTCAAAATGTTCAGATTGCGTATCGTTTACTGCAAATAAATAAGATACCTATTTAATGAATACCTACATATATCCCACATATATTTTACACCTTATAATTTTTTTTAAGTTTTGACACAAAAAAAATTGCCAAAAAACTTTCAATAGCAATGTGCCTTCACCATTTTCAGAGCAATACAAATAAGATAAGATAAATATTCTTTATTGCAAAGTAAAAGGAATTACAGAAAAGAAATATTAGTATCACAATTGGCGGTCCTATCGCTTAAAGCGATCTCTTCCAGACAACATTTGTTTAGAGAATTCAGCGGATGAATAGGTAGCTTGTTGAGCGATAATTAAATACCTATCGATACCTAACTGGTACCTACTTAAATACAACGAAGTAACAATTTACATGCTACTAAAACAATAATGTAATTAGATACATAAATAAATAGATGTATAAAAATAATTGTTCCTTCTCTCGAGAAACCGAACCTCATACATTTTATTTATTTTTAAAAGGACTGTCTTTTATGTGGATGTTCGAAGGTTACAAGAAATTGCCTCAAATCCCTCTCGCGTCCTTCTGGCCTATGGTTTCAGAGGCCCATGGGTGCACCCTTTGATGTCACCATATCCGTATTGCGTCACTGCCAGCCATGCGATCTTTTCCTTTTCGTGGCCTCTACTGCAGTCCTTGGAACCTTTTTTCGTCAATTACCCAAAAAATACTGTTTATTTCTGAAAATAAGACAACTGTTTTTTTTCGGAAGTAGGTAGGCTACAATTGTATTATATACTAGCTGTACCCCGCAACTTCGTTTGCGTAGAGGAGGAGGATGGAGGAGATCAGGAGGCAGATCTTCCTCTCTCGATCCTTGTTTCCACATCACATATCGCCATGGCTATGAGCTGTCCGGATATTTCAGCTATCTCCTAGTGAAATTCCCATCAAAATCCCTTCAGTAGTTATGGCGTGATACTTGCACAAAGTCACAGACAAACAGACGAAAATTCTAAAAATTTGTGTTTTGGCATCAGTATCGATCCTAAAACCTAAAACAAATATCCAATGTACAGACACAACTTTTTTACAGTCTTATTATATGTAATATAGATTTCAGGGTATATGGTATTCTTTGAAAACTTGCCGGAGATTCTCATAGGATAGTAATTTTTTGGGATATAAAGATTCTTGAGGCACTGGCTACGCTTACATCCCAGGGTCTCAGAGTCGGACTTGCCATGGACAAGCCATGGCGCATAAATATACCTATTATAAACACGAACATAGTTTTATTTAAGTACTTACTTACTAACATTTATGGTCTTTAATAATTTGATTTCGAAAAGTGCATCCATCCAATGCATATTCTTTGGAATTTTTGGTTAATTACAATTTTTTCGGTTGATTCCTGCGATTTATAAGATAACTGTTTTTCTCGGAAGTGGGTTTCTGTACAGTTGCTTACGGATTTCAGGGTAATTATCCTTTGCGAGTTAGCCACAGATCCTATTAGAATATTCTTCAAATCTTCAACATATATTTAGACATGTAAAAGACTTTGGTTTTTTATTGGGCGGAAAGACGTGGGCCCAAAGACGTGGGTTTATTTAGGCTTTCAGTTAGGTATTTTAATTATTTCATAACTGTAATAATAATATTTCATAACTGTTCGGCAAAAACGTTGATCTTTACAAATCTTTCAAAATACTTAATCAAACAATTTAATAGCTAAGCAATATCTCGGTAACAATTTTCTTGTTTTCACTTTTATAAAGTTTCGAAATTATTCCGAAAAGGATTTTCGTTTATATTCTAAGCATTTTCGTGCTTTGATAAAAGTTGTTAGTAAATAAGTATAATATCATATTACTTATCTAGATCTCTGAGATCTGTCTCTGTTGAATTACTTTTAAAGAGTTTTCTGTTCAACTTCAAGGCAGATTATATTTTAATTTATAATTTGTTGTGAGGGTAATGTTTAATAATCTTAACAAAGAATATATTCGATGTTAAGCAGGGTCTCCTGCGACGTGTTACGAAACAGGGTAACACCCGATTTAGGGGCGTGACAAGTTTCCTTTGTTAAATCGGTTACCGAAACATGTTACCGGTTTCGTAACACGGTAACACGTCGCAGGAGACACGGCTTTAGCCATAAACCTGATTTAACGTTCATCCACGGTTTAGGATGTTTAAACAAGTGTGAAAGGTTTAAGGGAAGTGAGGTTAAATTGTTTATGTATTATTTTGGGATCGGCAAAGAGAAGTTGGTCCTTGCAGTACGATTTCAAGTCTTACGACGCAAATAATAGGAACTGTCAAAAGTAAAAAGTGTTACCATTGAGCTGCTGTCGACTGTACAAGTTAAGTTGTATATGTCTAATTAAAATTGATATTTTACTAACAACCAGGCTAATGAGATCCGCTCTAAACTTTTCTCTAAGTTTGTGGCCTTCCAGTGAGATTTTTACCCATTAATACCCTTTGAAATCCGACCTCGTGCTTTTTTCAGCGGATCATCTGCGGAACGCACCGTACTCTACCACTCGCTAATGCTCCTCTCCCATAATCCCCTTATAGTGGTTCCCAACCTTTTTTTGACCAGGAACCTTTTTCATTTCGTTAATGTAGATATTACTATTTATTATATTTACTTACTATGCACTGCTATCTCTTTCTGATATATTATTATAATATCCTCTGCAGTGGTTGTCTGGAAGAAATCGCTAAGACTGCCAAAATTGTACATGCTTCTTAATAATGTAATTAATACTGTATTATGGTGCAATAAAGTGTATTTATCTTATATAGAACGGACCACAAGGCAAAAAATCAAATCAATTTATTGCTTCATGTGGTACATTCGAATACAGAGATAAGTATAGGTACAGGGGGACTCAATATGGTTGATATTTTGTCAAGAACTACTGAGATTTTAATAATTATTTTACAGTTACATAGTTTTCATTATTTAAAGTTAAGATCGTGAAAATTAAAAAGGGCGTAAGTGACGATGACGTCACATTACTGTAATAGTGTCGTTCCAAAATCGGTGAATACCCATGTTTCGGACGTTTTCGATTCGAAAGTTTGAAATCTTTCGTGGTCCATATTTTAGCTCTCGCGGACCACTGGTAGTCCGCGGTGCACTTGTTGGGAACCATTGCCTTAAAAAGAAAAGAAAAACAAGGCTCAATACTCCCCCATAAGTCCCATTCCCCCCCTAGTTAGGGGACCACTTAGCCCCGACGTGCGCAAGCTGTGTGTGGGGGAAAATACGGGTTTTAATATTTACAACTCGTAATTGAAAAAGTAATTTAGAGTACCTAGATTGTGCTGCTTTTGTGTCCGTGCATTGCCTGTACACTACTTTGCTTGTTTTAGAACAATGGTTGTTCATATTCCTTTTTAAATAAGATAAGTAAGCCTGTAAGTTTTATTTTTTAAACTGTAATAAAGAGAGGACATCTCTCTATCAAAATCAATCAAAAAATCAAACAATAAATAATTCATAATTCATTTATTCCTTGCTTTATGTGGTAACATGGTCTAATCATGGTGGTAATATCTGGTATAATTTATATAAATTATGTCAAAAAAAATATTATACGTATACACTGTTTGATTGATGTTAATAGAGAGATGTCATTAAGGCGAGGCCATTGGGCCATTTGAGCCTAGTGAGGGGGTGAGGTGCGGGGCGAGGGAGGGGCGAGAGAGGGATGACGCGCATTGATCGGGGTCATTACTCGCGCAGGTACACAGAGTAATCGTAACCAGTGTCCTCACTGTGACGTCACAGCTCGCTACCCATAATAATACATATACAGAATGTCCCACGGATAGACGATATATCGAAGTCCACTTGTCGGTGCCAACATTATCGACCCATTTAATGCTAAATAGGGAAATCCCAGCAGAGCTCGGTGGCGCAGTGGTTGGGTCAATGGACTTGCAATATGGAGGTCACAGGTTCGATTCCCAGCCAGGGCAGCCATGTACCAATGAGTTATCCTCGTTTTTTTCGACGGAAAAACTTACGTACATTTACCGAGTGCTCTCAAAACGGTGAAGGAAAACATCGTGATGAAACCTGCATGTCGTAGAAGAAGAAGAAAAAAATCTAAGGCATGTGAAATCCGCCAACCCGCACTGGGCCCGCGTGGTGGATTATGGCCCGAGCTCCCTCGATGTAAGGGAAGGTCTGTGCCCGAGCAGTGGGGCAATATAAATAGACTGATGATGAGGGATATCCCAAGTCTCACAGCTTCGGAGTTACTTATTTCAATTTTCGCGATTGTCGGAAAATATTTCTTTCAATCTTGAACTTTTGTCTATACTAAATGTTGTCGCACATTATGTCAACTCGGAACCGTATCATCATCACCCCTCCTGTTCACCTCTCGCCGCCAACCAGGCTTCAACTTCTACACTGGCCCTAACACGGGCTGTGCTCGTGACTACCCCATACCACACCCACTAATATTATGCGCAAGTTTGGATGGATGGATGGATGTTGCTGAATGAAACTTTACAATAATATAGCTCATATTATACATCAAAATAACACATAGGCTATAATTTATAATCCTGCGCAGACGAAGTGGTGGGCAGAAGCTAGTTGACAATAAAGTAAAGCAATTTGTACTTTTAAACGTATTTATTTATACGGAAGGTCATAAGCAGACATACGTTAAACCGACCGTCCGGAGTGGGTTCAGTGCAATCAAATTCGCGTCTACAGGTTATATATTTTAATTATTTTTTAAGTTATTTATATTGACGTATGATAGTATGACGTAGTAGAATAAAATACTATGTTAATACTAATCTGACGGAAAAAAAGACCTGTTATAATAGGAATGTCAATTAGGTAATATTGTTGTAACAAAATCAATAAAAGTGAAAAATTGGAATAATCAAATTATTTGCTAGGGGAATATATTTTGAAAGTACTTTCACGCGATTTAATAAAAAAATGGTAATAACCATAGAGATTACATTACAACAAATCTGTCTTTGACAAATTTAAGTGACAAACTGTCAAGTGTATCAATAAAACTAAATAAATGACGATCTTTTTAACGTGATGTTAGGTAAGTATTATTATTGGTGTCAGGTGTGACGTCAGTGATGGTGAAATCTGGCCCGTGTTATCACTGCGTAGGGTAAAACATGACACACATTATGTGCTGTTGACTGTACTTTTAGAAGTAGGCACAGTGTATATTGAATCAGTCTATAACTACGTAGCTATTGAAATTTGGCCCGTATTATCACTGTGCTTAGAGTAAAACAGGTATATATCGCACACCACATTACAAACCACAGCTACACTTGCATAGCTATTGAAATCTGGCCCGTATTTATTATCAGTGTGCGAGTGTGCGTAGAGTAAAATGTGGCAAACTTTATGTGATGTTCACTGTACATAGTTTTACAAGTAGCAACTACGTATAAACTATTTTAAGTTCGATTGCTGTTTGTTTGTTTGCTCTGTGGGACAAATCACCGTCAATAGTCATTTGTTTTGGCCTGTTCCACTTTGGTCAATTTGGAAGTTACTGATCAGCCCCCCTATTACCGTTCTCAAAACGATGAAATTATACCATGTCATGGCGCGCCAACCAGAGACGCCGCTATACCAATGCAATAGCAGTGTCCCTTTCACGGCCGCTATGACATGGTTTGATTTGATCGTTTTGAGAACCGTAATGTTATAGCCCCACTGTAATGTTAGCCGACTTGTCTTCATCTGCAATTATCAGACCACTGCTCGCTCCCAATATACGACACTCGACACTGGTGTTCGTGTCGCGTGTAATATGATGACTTCAAAAACATGCAGGTTCGCGAAAAATCTATTGTGTTAAGGAATATCTGTTTTAGGTTATGAGTCCTTTTATTTATTCAAAACGATGCACAATCATTCCGTGATTAGTAAACTAATAATCTTAAAGTATAGGTGTGACCAAATTCGACTCGTATTATTTTAAATTTTATTACGTTATGACGATCGTGGGAGCATTCCAACTATTCCAAGGTAAAGACCAAAGTGGAACATTTGGCAAAAATCGTTACAGGTCCGACCTCGGCAGCGCCCAGCGGCGCACTGAAGCTCGTAGCGCCGTGCATTTGTATTTATACAAATTGTGTTTTTTCTTAAATTTTGCCTGGTATAAAAAAAACGTTACAAACAACAGATTTTCATCTCATCAAGCTCTTCTATTTATAATAACCTACATTTTGATATATATTTTGTATGAATAACTGTTTTAGTTTAGACACACTACTCTGTGAAAAGACAGGAAAGGGGTATGTTTGTGATTTTTTTCTATCGAGCGAAGTTTGTCCAATCGTGTTTCGGGAGCCAACAGTCCCTAAATAGATACCCCAAGATTGATATATATTTTTTTCAGGCCTTTAATTTCAGTAGTTAGTGCCGTAGCCTTCATCGAAAAACTTAAAAACGTCCCAACACCTCGCCTTAAGTTTAATAATTGTCAAATGAGAATATAAAACAGAAAAAAAAACAATGATTTATGTGCGCAAAAAAAAAATGGCCGGTGTGTGACCCGTCTCCTTTTTAGAATAACTTTTGTTCTACGACCTTTCGATTAAGTATACAAATCTAATTGACAAATATGTAATCAAATAAGCGTCATAAATATATTTTTTTCCTAAAAATAGAAAGTCTTAGAACATAAATTGTTCAGTTATCGATCCTCATTATGATTGTCCTTCGTCAACGTTGAATGCAAGGTTGAATGTTTGCGCTTACAGAATAGCACTACTGTCATCCTAGCCAAGTGGCATTTACATTCGTTAACGCCTAGTAGAATAGAACGAAAAATGTATTGTAGTTTTAAATGTAAGTGTATGTATATTTTATAGTTTTTGTGTTTGTATGGTGTATTGTCTGAATAAATGACTTTTCTTTATTTCTTTCTTATTGGATTGACTTTTAACTAACGAAAACAATTGTCAATACATTTTTCTTTATATTTTATATTGTACTAGCGTGACAGTCATGCCACTTGGCTAGGTAGGGTAACAGTAATGGGTCTATTGATAAAAACCGAGGTTAGTCAAAATTATCATTGCACCCAGTGAATTATAATTCAATCTCAGAAAAAGAAATTGTCCATGTTGGACCCACCAATGGGACCACGGGTAACCTAACTTTTGACATACGTCTTAAGTTACATTCTTTATATACAAAAAATAAATTAAGTAAGGGTTGTGGGTTGAGTACCCACTTCATCTTAAGTGTTGCTTCAATGACCTCTCTTCAATTCGGCTTCACCTTTTGTAAGTAAAAAATGATGGTCATGGTCAAGCTTCCAATGCTTAGTAAGCATGAACTTACATGGAAAACCTTTTTACACGGTTGCTGAAAAGAGATGTAGGTTATGTGCTGCAATTTCAACCAACCCAAATAACCTTGTCCGCCGATTATACATACGTTTGGCCAATATTACAACAGAGAATTCATTCACATTTGTTCCTTGTTGGTTTGCACCCTTCCAAATTCAAAATTATGAAAAAAATAGTTACTTACCTAATTATTTCCTCTTAGCGACGAATGTAGAATTATTTACTATCTTTGGTATGAGGTATCGTTTTATGCCAAAAAAGCAGTCGTTTTTTGTTTTTGTAATCATTCTTTTGTTTACGATTTGTATGCGTGTGCGCCTGTGTACAAGTTATGCAACTTGTAATACTTACCCCGCGAGGAATAGGACCCTTAATGGTCAATATCCACAACGGAGAGCCTTAATTACTTAACCTTGTAAATCCCGACACCTTAACGACAACGGCTAGCTATTACGCACGGCCATTCTTTAAATTGGTGCACTATATTCTGGTTAGATGTGGCAATGTCAGTAAATTGTAAGTGTCACTTAGTTGGCGACGTAAGGTCTATTGATTCCTTTGGAAGTTCTTGAACGAGGGGTTGTGACAAGTTCAAAGTCGGCACGTGACTTTGATTTCTTTGACTGCGTATCAGACATCGAATTTGACGGACATCATCATCAGACCGTATCAGTCCGCTGCTGGACGTAGGTCTCTCCCAAAGCACGCCACTCAACCCAACTCTCGGCATTTGCATCCAGTCTCTGCCAGCCACCTTGCGAAGGTCATCCCTCCATGACTGAGTCTTGACGGACCTGGGGGGTGACCGCGACTTCAATCGTTATGGTTATCGTTTTCATTTTGACACTTGAACGATATACATTGCCGCGTTTCGTTGTCGTTTGTTAAAACTTGCAAAAATATAGCAGCAATGTATAGCGTCCATGTGTCAAATTGAAAGCGATAACGATAACGATTGGAAGTCGCGTTCACCCACTGGTTTGTCCCATTTAGTCATTCAACATTCAACACAAAGAAAAGTGTATCTGAGAGTTTTTAAGGTTGAGATTATCTCAAAATCTATTTCACCGATTGCAAGAATTCTTTCTCTGTTAGATAAATAAAAGTTAAAATTATGTCACTGTAGAAGAATTATTAAATTCGGTCCAGTAGTTTTTAAGAAAATCACAACATTATTGAGGCCCCCTGTATACCTTATATCTGTCTTCGTATTATACATTAGTTACGTATACATTTCATGTCCCCTTTATCACATATTTATCATGAAAAAATTATCCTAAAAGAATCTCATATGTGAAATAACACATAGATAAGACAGTCTCCCATAGTAACAGAGGATAATAGAGCCAAAGGAATATCGTACAAAATACGTTGTCAACATTAAAAAGGCTAAAATATTCAAGATGCAGGAAAAAATGTGATAATGTCACATTTTGCCGGAACTGTGCAAATCTTAGCATCCACGTCGAGCTTTATGATTTCACAGGAATTTAATAACAGAGGTGTTTTCAGTCAACATGCGTAAAAAATGACAATGCCAGATTATGCCCCACCATCAACCGCAAGTTGTACAAGATACCGAATAAATGTAAAAATATCTCCGTATAAATGTAAAAATATCTCCGTTTTTTATTAAAATTATGGTTTAAAATAAAGTTTGTACAAATGTAGTGTTTGTTGCGATTCGAAAAAAACAGCTTAATTAAGAATTCAGAAAATAGTAAGAAATCTAAGCGAATTATTCATTGTTTTTGTTATTCTTCTATAGGAGTTGCGAGAGTAGTAGAAAATGATACTGATTTTGATTATGCAATATGAAACCTGTAATAAGTCCCCAACAAAATGATAGGGTACAGTTTAAATGTTCACGTAGTTTCGTAGGTGGGGCAAAGCTCCATTGAAATGTGGCAATGTCTTTTACCTACATAAGTACAATACCGTCTCATCCATCACATAACATACTCGTATATAGATACAAGGCATTTCTGTATTCAGCTTTTGTCAGATAATAAATATGTCAGATATATTAGGTATGTCGGGAATTCAAATTACCTACCTATAGGAAAAGGTGCTGAAAGTAAAATACTAGGTTAGGTACGTAAGCTCGGCGCAAACGAGCCTCGATTTTTTCACCAGCAAACCTAATTTTACAGCCATATGTAATTTTACGTACATAGAGAAAGGTGTACAGGAGAGTTTTTAAGGTTGAGATTATCTCAAAAACTATTTGAGCTCTTGCAAGATTTCTTTTAGTGTTAGATAGATAAAAGTTAAAACTATGTAACTGTAAAATAATTATTAAATTATTAAAATCTCAACCTTATTGAGGTACCCTGTATACTTATCTCTGTCTTCATGTGTACGTAAACTTGGCGCAAACGAGCCATCTACTGCTCTAGCAAATGACCGCCTAGATTTTCCACCAGCAAACCTAATTTTACAGCATTATATAATTTTACGTATATGATTCTAAAATCTGCCCAGCGACATGTTTTCCCACTGTAAAGGTACCATTCCGCAGCCGTTTGCTATTGCCGATAGCAATAATTGAAAAAGATCATGCTACTGTAAGGAGAGGTGGTTCTTATCCCGGTCGTGGTGAAAATGTTATAACAAGAAACATTGACAAGTGTGTTAGTAGTTTTGCCCTTTTTACAATTAATAAAAATCACTGCGATAGGTAAATAGAGAGTATTCCTTGAAAAGCACACGAAACGACATTAGCTACAATTCTAATTAAATAGTTTCCGTGGTATTTAGATCACTAAATACCATGATCACGTTAAGTTAATCAGGAGATGTCCGCGAACGTTTCTATTAATTGGAGTGCTCGAAAGAAGTCGTGTTTGTGAAGCTTTGTGCTCTTAGCAAGGTTACCTTGCATAACTCGATGATTGCGTGGATCGTTGAATTTTTTCGTTTAGGGATTTGGGAGGGTTGTGCGTAGTTTTAGGTTAGGTTATCTTCGTATAGATGTATGTATTCATAAGAATTCAAACATTCTATTAACATCAGACCAGGCTGTATGCCCTAGTTGGCTTTGCCTTTCCCTCTGGGAAGAATTTTCCAAAAAAAGGTAATTAGAGAGGGCCAAGCAAATTACCGGTTTTTACCGATCACGGAAACCCAGAATAAGGCAGCTGTACACTTGGAAAAATTTAAAAATTTTCAACGTAATACTGAAAGGTTATTGACACGCAATGCGTGAGTAATGTACTGTGAAACATTGCCTCCGCAAACAGGTCACCTAGTTGGGAAGCGGAGGTGTTTGTTCTTAAAAATAAATCAAAGTGAAAAATAACTTTTTTTTTAATATCTCGCTTCTTTACGACGTGACCCCATTAGGTATAAACAACAAGATGAGATTTGTTATTACAATATTAGTTCTAGGACCTAAGAAAGGCATGATAAATATCAAAATTATGTCTTTGTCTTTTATTAGGTAAGTATGTTACATTATTAACAACTCTATAATACGACCGAAACTAGGTTTTAGGGTTCAGCCACGGTCTTAGTTTCGGCCGAAACCGAAACTTCCATATAAGGTCATGTTTTCGCGAAAAAAAAAATCAGTCGGTTTTTATTTATATCACATATTAAACAATTCAGTCTCTGATATTTGGAGTAATCCTTAAGCACTGCATATTATCACTTTATTAATATTAACGTTATAGGCTCTCGAACTCAGTTTCGGCTGGATGGCAGCTGAAACCGAAACTAAGCCGATACCCGTTATTTAGCCGAAACTAGGCTGAATTCAAAAGTTCAGTCGGACACTAAACATTCATTAAACTGCCAAGTTATATAAGGCTTAAAGGACCACTTTGTTAAAACTTGACATTAATTTACATTTCAGCACTTCTGATAGGTACCGCATTAAAGAGAACTTGGCCTCTCGCTAACTCTCTGTAGAAATCTCTTATAACTAGAGTCGTTAGCAAACGTTCTAATATTGAAGTCATTGATTTTTCAATGCTTATTTACTCTACAATATTTACTACTACGAATGTAGATTTGTTGTGTTTTGGCTTGTATTTTATTTATAATTTCCGAGAACGCGTAGGCGAGGCTGGCGTAGCTCTGACAGGGCTATCCCGGGATCGTCGGCAAAATACGAATACATATTGATCAGAGACGTAAATATTAAAGGAGAAGTGTTGTTCCAGTCTTTGCCGTAACTAAAATACAAAATTGCCGTATTTTTGGGAAAGTTAAATATAATAACCGTACATTGTAACATTTATTAATCGATACCTACTGGAAAATAAACTGTTGTTATGTAATTTAGTACTAAACAAAGTATTCTGGATCTTGACAAAATTATACCTTTGTATAATAGTCAAAACAAACTTAATGCTTTCTTATTTATTCGATTGACGAAGTTTATACGGATACTTAGTATTAAGGTTTTCATTGACATTTGTAATTTTACCATTGTAATTATTTAAATTGAATAAAGTTTATGTTTACACTATTTAACTGAAAAAAAAAAATTAATATAAGTTCCCGCAACACAAGAAAACACTTAAGAGAACCTACCTAAGTTAAAGTTACAAAAAACATATCCGAAGTCATAAACAATTTTTAATGCTAACTTGCGCAATTGCCGTATTAATAATAGCTTGCCGTATACCGGATTTTTGATCTCCAAGGTATCTTAACACTATTACGGCAATTGCCGTATCAAGAACAACACTGGGAGAGTACTTTGGCCCGACTGGAGGCAGAATACTAATACGCGCAGTACTTCAGAACGTACCGAGGAATGAACCCAGACACATGTGTGCCGGATTTAGGGTTCTTGGATTTTAACTCTAGGTTCCATAATCGCGGAATAAAAGTTATTCCACGGTCTCTTTCTAACTTAAGGTTATTATCAAAGTGTGAATGTGATAAAACACAGTTAAAGGAAAGTGAGGCCACGGTTAAAGAAGAGTGAGCTCGTAGCCATAAAAATGCTACACGGTTGCTTAATTTGACAGCCACTAAACCATCCATTTTCTATGACGAAATCGAACGAAATTACTTAAACCGTGGCTTAAACCCCAAACTCACGTTTATGACTAACAGCGTAAGAGTTAAGATACGATACGAGAATATATAGGACGCATATAAGAAACATTTTTGCCCTTGGGCTGTATCGTCTTGTTATATCATTGGAAAACTTAACAACAAAAGTATGTTATATTGAAGTTGAATAACGCTCCTCGTTAGTAAATAGCTTCTACGTGAGTAGACAGCAATTGCAAATAATCCAATTTCCATATCCTACCTACATACACACGAATAACTCGGATAATTTGATATATACGAACTGGTTGATATTGTAAACCGAAAATTCAAGATTTCTTCATTTTCTGGCGGTAATTTATTGCCATCATGTACTTGCTGTTCCATTCGCGCATAAAACCTCCTTGGTATACCTAACGCGAATGCCAGTCGCAAAGATAATGTATTACTACGCCAGTCGTAAAATGAGGCTGTATGGACTGTGATACATTTGCCTATGAACTAAAAAACAGAACGAAAGAAAATGGCGGGCTTATTGTCGTCGTATTTTTGAAGACTTGGTAATTATAACGAAAACCTTTTTTCGGCGTAGCAGTAGATACTTATAATTGGCCAATATTGGTTTATGAGTTACCATAATATTATAACTAGACAAATATACCTAAGTATGTGTAGTTTCCAGCAAAGATAAGTTGCTAAGCGAGGCGTCCCACTCTAAAGCCGATAGTCATAGACAATTTTGAGTAGAATAGGAGTTTGAGTTCAGTCTTAGTCGTAAGTGCAAGCTTACGTTGAGTTCGTGTTCAAAACTGTCTATTACTATCGGCCTAAGGATACGAGTGAGAGTGATAGTTGCGTTTAAGTTTTGGATTATATTTTTTAGCGATCACGACAGAATCACTGAGGCGCGTATTCATAAACGTGATTTAAAGTTACGCCGCCGTTTAGGCTCCCTGTCCCTTTCTATCATAACCTTTTTTAACGAAGTGTGAAAGGGATAGCAATACGATTTATGGGAAGTGAGGTTTAACTAGGTTCATGAATAAGAGCATTAGTTATTTAACTCAAAATATAAGTCAAATAAATCGGTATAAAAGAAACAGAAAACAGCTTTCATGTAAAACTTACATATCCGACTATTTATTTTATTAATGGACTCGACAGTTCGTCATTTGCCAATGTCATGTTACAGAAAATTCAATATATTCAATAGTCTTCTATCTTCCTCCAGGAAAGTCGCAGTAGCGTCTTCACCCTGGGTAGCCGCGTCTTCATGTCTTCATCCAGAGGAGTCGCTGTAGCGTCATCACTCTGGACGAAGCAGCTCGACAGTCACGTTCACTCCCGAGCTTGTAGCGGGAACTCTTGATAAAAGCTTGAAACTTCAGATCTTGCATAAATAATTCAATTCACCGTACTGTCATTCGCGAACATTTTCTGATTAATTTAACGTGATATTAAACACAAAATAGCCCCTGTCGACATTAAAAGGAAAAGTATCAAATAATTTTGCAACCGTCGTTTCCCGCCATTTTCAAGAGAACCCTATTCCGACTATTGAAGCGTCAGTGTGCAAAATAGACATAGAACGATCTCGTAGAAACATGATATTTTTTTTATCTGTGGTACGACTCAATAGGCAAAATAAAGGTTTCTCCTTTTTGCTTGTAATAGTTTTTGTCTCAATATACCGTCGTCATATTTGAAGTATTTTATTATCCATCTATACATTATATCTTTCTTTACATGGTTTTGTGTAGATAGTTCTATTGATAGAAGCCGTAGGTAGTAGGAATGTTCCTATTAAGTACGGTTTTTTCTAATTTAATTATCATATACAGGATGTAACGTAAAGGGTATATGAAGCCGAAGGGAGGGTGTTCAGTATCGGTAGCTGAACAACTTTTGTTCTACGACTTTTCGATGCCCCCGAATTTATTTTTTGACTTTTCATAAATTTAGTACCGGTCAGCTGGTCGATTTGTATGAGACATTAATTTATTTTTATTTTTTATTCGAAAAGTCGTAGAACAAAAGTTGTTCATATACCGATACTGAACACCCTCCCTTTGGCTTCACATACCCTTTACGTTACACCCAGTATAATATACAGTAGGTACGCATTGTATGCACTCTCCATCTCAGAATATATGGGAGGCAAACAGTCAGCCGCAAACTGTCAGACGCTACTGTCTTGTTTGTTAAAAAACAATTGATCAAAGCTTTGCATTTCAGAATGGTAAAGATAGTTGCGAATATACGTTGAAAACTATCACAAAGTTAAGCAACGTTGGGCGAGGACAGTATGGGCGGACATAACTGGATGGGTGACTGTCAGTGACATTTTCATCTGAGCTCCAGGTCCCGAATGCTGTCGCTCGCTAGTGGTCGTTAGGCCACGTCAGAGGACTGAATGACTCTGACAATAGGTGTGAAACTAAACCACACAAGAAAATAATAAAAGAATGGTGAATATTTCCAGACATTGCGTGCCTTTTGACCTTCACTATACATTCCCAATCCCTATTCCTACCGCATTGCATTTAAAATGGCGATCTAATGTGCCTCGCGAAGGTTCCGCAGGCTTCCCGAAGCTCCCATTGACGTCAGGTAACCGGAAATGAGCAAGGTCGCAGGCTGCGCGGGACACGATCGTGACCTACTTCCGGGTCAAGACCAAATGGAAATGCGCGGCAACACAGCGCATGCGTAGAACGCATTCATATTGTATGCTTCAATGAATTTCATACGGATTCAATGGCAGCGGATGATGAAGGATTGATGTAACGAAATATACTGTTTTGACCGGCAGGGTTACTCTCACCTCTTATAGCGATCCAGTTTAGGTTCCGAATCGGCTGCTGTCGACTGTACAATGCAATTTTATTCACAATTTACTTCTTCAATTAATTTTTTGAGGGTCTCATAGAAGATACTTTTTTCTGCCTATTGTTGACGTACCTAACAGTTGACAGCTAAAACCTACACAAAAACGCATTCTAGGACGTATTACCATCGCGTAGAGTGCCCGTGTATCATAATGTGCTGTCGACTGTACTAACTAGTATTTATTATGGTATTGTTTACTTTATCATAAACTACTTAGCATTACTTAATTGATTGAGTTAGTGGAGTTAGCCAAGTTCTTGATGCGGGTTTGACGTGATATCGGCAAAACGGTATTACCGGATGAAACTGGATAATCGCCTCTAATCCGACTGAAAAACTCCTATGATAAATGATGACGGAGAAGAGATGCTTGAAGCTATAGAAGATTACTGAAGTGATTTTCAAGCAATAATTATTTAAAAACTATAAAAAAGACAAGATAATTATCCTTTATGGCACATTTTTTTTAAAAGTTAACTTACGAATAACGCTCTTATTGCTGAGAGCGATCTCTGACAGACAACCTTCAGGTAGATAAATCCTGTTTGAAAACAAATATGATACGATAATAATAACAGATGGGTTTTGTTATAGTTGCCAAACAGAAATATAATATATTTTGTAATTAAGATAGTCATATTATAATAATTACAGTTAATTGAACAGTATTACAATTTGAGAGGCAATCATCGTAAAATTATTCCGTAGTAAAGTTACCGGACTGAAAAGGTAGTAAAATTCAATAACGTGGCCCATCCATAATGATTGTTTAATGATGGCCCGGCCGTTAACTCGGTTGATTCAATTGTTTTTATTACCCGTAAATTGAGATTTTCGGATTAACTGTGTTGGTTGGAAATCATGATCCTTCTATTAGTCTTTATGGACTAAAATAGTAAATTGATTGTTAATAATATAAGTTAATAATATTACAAATATTTACTCTTGCGAATGCCGCCAGTGTGATGGGCCAAGAGGGCCGAGTTTTTAGAATGTTTTTAGTTAGGTAGATTTTTAGTTTAGTTTTTAATATTTTTTTAGTAGTTTAGTTTTATTATATTTGTTTGTAAGATTTCCTGAATAAAAGTACATACAAATAATACCATATTAATATTGTTATATAGTTTCATACAAATATATGATATTATAAATAACATAGCTACTTACTTCATACATTAACCATCAAGGCGTTTAGGCTACAGAAGGATATATATACAATTACATACACTTGAAAAACTTTAAATACCTTTATTTTTACCAGTATCGGGTAAAAATAATGTTTCACGGAATATCTCCATATTTTTAATATTTCTACTAAAATATGGATTAAGGATTTTATTATATTAACCAACATATTGACCGCTACGCTTGATGATATTATTGCTTACAGTCATGTAGTCGGTTTTATCTACTTTATAAGAATTATAATTATAAAAAAATAATACATCTGCAAAGTGTAGGTAAATTATAAAATCTAAAAAAGAATTGAACGCGCTATGAAAATTTTCAACGAAATTACTGAAATTATATTCCAAAGAAAAACGTTCTTACACACGTAATTTATAACTGGACATTTGATAACTTAATGTGCTTAAGAAAATAAAAGAAAAGCAATAATTAAAAAGTTTCTAACAACTATATAAATCTTTATGATAAATGGTAAGCACGTAATTTCTGTTACTGGCCAGTTTCATTCTGGCTTCACAAACGTCCCTGAAAATCCAAAAAGGAACAAAGCGATTGTTAGTCCAGAGGGGCTTGTAGTCCATTTGTGAGTACAAAACGATAGTAAAAGTAAAGCAACGTCTGGAGGGCCAGTACTTGGATGGGTGACCGCTAGTGACACTTTCATCTGAGCTCTGTAAGCACGTTAAGCGTCGGTCCCGGTTGCTGTATCTCGACAGCAGTCGTTAGGCCACGTTTGCGCCTTAATGCACGCCCACATTTTTTTTAATTGTGGCATAATAATTACTTGTTTAATTTTTTTTTTGGAAATTATTTTTTTTTTATTTTTTTTTTGTGTAGTAACTTATTGATCACGGTTTCAAATCCAATGTATGTTCCGATAGCATTTTTTAAAAAGGACGGCCCCTCTCTTTAGCTTAGACACCTCTAACAAATGAGATAATGTTATAAATACCTCCCTGGAGTCTCGGGTAGGTACGTGAAATACATAGGTATGTTAATAGTTCTAATCCTATTTAAGCTCCAAAAACAGATTTCACAGCGGCTAACCAGAATATGCCTGCTAACGTCGAGTTTATATTACTTACATTTGATTAAGTATACAAATTCAGGGCACCTTGGTAATATTTTACTAGATTTAATCAAGTTCTCAGTTTTTTCTACTTTATTATAAGTTACGGTCTATCTAAGCGCAATCTTTTCACATGCAACCTAGAGTAGTAAACTCAAGACTTTGGATAATTTATTAGGTCTTAGAAATACTTGCATGTATAGGTACATTTTATTTGAGTTAATTCATAATTAAGATAAACTTTCGTCTATGCCATGTTTGGAAAATCACAAAATAACCATATTACAAAAAAAACAAAAAAAACTATACCTATGTATCCTATAGAATGTATTAGTAAAAGATCCTATATTACTTTTCACTACTGTGCAAGGGATGAAAGCTATTGAGTCTATAATAAATATGAGCTTAACTAATGACAAGCAGATGTCTTCGAAATAGATGGTTGCTCTATTCTATTGCGAACCTAAAAAACTTGAGACATTTTACCGATGGAAAGGAAAGTACAGTCGAAGACAGAGAAAGTATACAGTGGACGTCATTTTCACATAAAATACTTGATCGAATTTGAAAATTCTTATTACAATTACCCACCTACTAATGGCAGAATTTTAACAAACGCTCTGGTAGTTTTGAGAAAATTTGTTTTGTTTAAGACGTGGGATGCCAGCCGTAAAGACTGTTCACTGTTTGATAGATAAAACTTCAAACTATATAACTGTAAATTATTAAATTCGGTCCAGTCGTTTTTGAGAAAATCTCAACCTTATTGAGGCCCCCTGTATACTTATCTCTGCCTTCGACTGTACATATAAACTTCGTAAAAAAAAGAATTTGTACAAAGGGCGTACTTATCTCTAGGATATTTCTTCCAGCTGCCCCGATAAAAATTGAAATGACAGGACCTGTCATTTCTATTTTGACGCTATCCATTGTGACGCTATCTATATTCATATTTATACTAATTTATTAAACGCTACTGGTATATTTTTGTTCTGAGTTAAACTGTACTTCTACCCTTCGATAAAAGGCTTCACAGATTCCCGAGAGAGAGGGTCATTGCCACTGAACACCAAATTCGAACACTTCGCAGACAAAACGACTGTAACTAGTGACATTGATTGATTAAAAAAAACTTTAACTTTTTTTCGGACAACGACCTTAGCAAATAAACAGAGCTAAATTTAGTGAGTAATTTTTAAAATACTCTAGCATCCATCTTACCTATTAATAATATACTTAAATGGAAAAATGTGTGGGACAGTTTTTTATTTGTTACACTCTGATGTATGAACCAAGATTATAAGATATTGTACATATAGTTTTTAGTTTAGTTTAATGAATGAATTAATTTATTTTTTATGAATTATAGATTATAAGATACAGGTATCATTTAGGTAAATTAAAAGTATCATAACGCTGCACTTTTTTAGTTTTATCGATAGGAAAATATCAGCTGCATTATTCTGGTATTTATATTATCCTGGGAAAAGGTCGCAGCTACCACGGGAAAATATACTTTCAGTAGACAATTCGATATTAAACAAAATTACGTTACAAAAAGTATAATAGGTACTTTTCATTGTGCCTACACTGAAAAAACTTTCCATGAAAAGGGTCTACAGGTATTAATTATAAGTGTAGGGATTTGGTTGAATAGGATAAAATATTTAATTACTCATTCAATAAATATTCATAATTAATGCTCGTCTATTCAATTAAGCGTATAAACCCATACAATGATTAATGAAGCTTATCCAATAAAAGTGGCAGGTTTTAGAGGATTTATTAACTAATATGTTTATGTACGAGTTTTAAAGTTTTTCGAGAAGCAGGAGCAATAAAATTCTCAAAAAGAGACTTGTTGCACTATAGTCTGCTTAAGCAATGGTGACTACATTTATTCGACAGAAAGGAAATACAACAAAATGAATTACAATAGTCGGCGCTAATGATTCTACAGAGTTAAGAAAAATATCCGTATCTACCTATATATTTTTTTTTTAATTCTTGTATATTTATTGCAAAAAAAACTAACTACTACAAAATAAAACTAACTTAATATCTAAAAAAATAAAATACTTATGAAATAAAACTATAAACTAAAGAACGAACACGTCGTTACTACTATATGAAAATAGAAATAATAAGTAAGTAAATTAAGGGGATCAACGGGGATCGGTTGAACCATCTGTAATGCTAAGCCATTCAGATAGTTCAACCGACCTATTGTATTTATAGTTTTTAGTTTAGTTTATATTTTCTATGTTAATATTATAATAGTTATTTTAAAAAAAATAAGGGCCTTCCATGAGCTAACTAGCGCCGCCAATCTTAAAAAAAAATATTTTCCAATATAATCAATTTTATTAAAAAAGCTATGTCCAAAATGTTTATTACGATAAATATTATTTTTTAAATGCTTATTTATAACGTGATTCAATTTCGGTAAGTTGTAATTTGCATAATTGCCAAAAACGACCGTTTTTGGCACATTTGTGAACTACAACTTAGTTTGTCGCAATTATGCCATGTATTGTATATTGAAAAATAGTATTCATCCTAATAAAGATAGTGTACATAGCTTTTTTAATAAAATTGTTTAATTTGGAAGATATTATTTTTTCAAGATTGGCGGCGCTAGTTGGCTCATGGAAGGCCCTTAAGCTATTTCTCAAATCAAGAAGTGCTACTCGTACATCTCAATTAGTGCCTAAGTATTATAGAAACTGAGAATGTGAGCTTAGTGTAAACTTTGGGCTCTCCCCATAAAAAAAAGTTAACGATTCAAACGAAATACCTATTTAATCAATTAGTAATTAAATAATTCAAATTTTTGTCTTTTTCTATAATCTGTTTTGGGGGGTATTTTAGCTAGTAGCTAGTAAAAATTAATAATTAATGGAGTAGGTACCTAAGTATTTTGCAGAAAATATCTGTAGTATATAAAGTCATATTACTAGATAGATAATTATATACAAATAAAGATATTGGTAATTCTAAAAGTAATTCCTATTGTGATTTTTTAAAATACACCTAATATGTATAGGGAGGTAATAACTAATTGATATTCATATAATGCATTCAATAAAATTCATCTGCATTTCCCAAACTCACAAATCTTACCCCACTTTAGTCGTTCTGAGAAGCCTTTTATCATATTTTCAACCTTCACGAGCCTTCCAAGATTCTTTATCATGCAAATTGTGAGAATTTGAAGTTGAAGATAAAGGTTGAAGCGAATAAGTTGGTCCTCGTTATACATTTATATAAAAAAATGTCTGTATCTGAATGTACTTTTGGATATAAACTCTGTGGTACAGCTAACAGCAGATCAAGTAACACTTTGGACCGTTCTTATTATCTGCGTCGTAAGAGTTAAAATCGTACTGCAAGTGTTACCATTGATCTTCTGTTGTCCGTACGGTGGAACACAGAGAAAGGTGTACAGGAAAGTTTTTAAGGTTGAGATTATCTCAAAAACTACTTGACCTATTGCAAAAATTCTTTCACTGTTTGATAGATAAAAGTTACTACTATGTAACTGTAAAATAATTATTAAATTCGGTCCAGTAGTTTTTGAGAAAATCTCAACCTTATTGAGGCCCCCTGTATACCTTCGACTTTACCAGATTTTTTATTTTACTGTTGGAGTCTTAATTTTGTCGTGGCAAAAATAGCATATTTTAAGTCGGTATTTTCTTAGTTTTTTTAAAGATGTGTTGATGAAAAATTATGCCACTTTATTCCCCGTTTTTAAAGTGGTGTAAATGTAAATTATAAAATAAAAATTATGAGTAGAAGCTATAAATATTGTATTTCGGTAGCCAATAAACGTTATGACTCTGAAATATGAAAATTAATTACAATAATATAGTGGGGGACTTGGCGCAGGTTTTTAATATATAACTTTGTTTAAATAGTTTAGTTTTAATTTTTTATAACCATAATTCAATAAATAATTAAATTACAATAATTATTTGGATTTGGGTCAATTATTAAGTTGCCGAAACTCGGCGGTTTTCATCCATTTACCAACAGACCCCTAAAGCCCGTATAATGAGATCAGCATTATATTAAAAGTAATGATATAATTTCCCAGTAACTCATTGCCTAAAGCAGAGGGAAATTATTTTTCATAAAACATTTTTGAGGTAGAAAAGTTTGCTTCTGTGTTTTTTATTTTTAGCTTCGTATAAAGGTTCGAAAGACATGTTTTGAATACGCGTAATTAGGGTCGGATCAATGCTTGTTATTTTATTACATGGCCTAGTTACGTCCCACTGTTGGGATTTGATATCGAATAAATTGTTCGCGGAACGAAACGTGGGCGATGGAGATGTAAACAGTATCAAATATCAATATTATTTTAAGAATTCCTACAAAAATGTATAACATATGTAATTACGGGGACCTATTCCATTTATTCATACACTTCATTTTAATATTATGTAAAAAACAAATTACTCCCATGCTCGGAAAAAGTGGTTATTCCTTAGTTACAAGCACCTTCCCATAAATAGAATCCAGAAGTCCTTTTCAGAAGATATTTTTTCCAAGGACTACCTGGAACCACTTTTTCCGAGCATGGGAGTAATTTGTGATGTCTCTGGACAAGGAATCTTAGTTAGGCCCGTAAGCGTGATATCTTTTTTAAATAGGTACCTATTACAAATGTGCGTGCGCGCGCGCAGCAACATGCTGAGTCAGCGTACTTTCATTACTGCGACACACAGACAATATGTACCTAAAACACTTCATGTTACTTTCCTTAGTGTAGTATATCTATCTGTTCCCCATGTTTGTACCTTCTTTTGTGTATGTATTGTAGTTTGTTGCAGAAACGAATAAATGTTTTATCTATCTATCTAAATACAAAAACATGTGACTATTTTTTGTCATTAAAACATATCACACTAAATTCCATAAAGCCATTTAGGCTACAGAATGCCATACATAGAAATAGACTCAAAAAGATTACCTTTCACCTTTTGGAAGTCGGTTAAAAAGACATAGAAAATTTCCAGTAACGAAGCTCAGTTTTTACTACTAATCACAATACTTACTGACTTAAAAGAATATACTTTAACTCGCATACAAATGGTTGTCCTAAATTAAATTAATTATGTAATTAAGATTAAAGAGCACCATTGCGCATTTCAACCCTTATAATTAACAAGAAGCTCTCTCCTTTTAATCAGTCTAACATTCGTCCTTACCCACTAAACGAGGCCTTCTACAGTCAAGCTCAGAAAAAAAGATGGTTGTGGATTTCTTAAAAACTACTAGACAGATTGTGAAAATTCATTCGCGGTAGTCATGGTTTCGCGGGCCGCAAGCAAAAATAGACGCTGAGATATTAAAACTATAATACTTACGTCTCAAATAGTTGAGATTTTCTCTCTAGCTAGACTCTAAAGTTTAGAGTCTAGATCATATAAATGTAAAATATTTTTAATAATCAATCGAGTAATTTATTAGAAAATCTTAACTTTTTAAAACGTATTATAGTTTTCACACACCACACACATCAAAAACCACCGTACACCGCAGCTTCAAAAAGTGGCCGATCTGTGGTTAAGTATGAATAATTTGACGGCAAAATGTGGTCTGAGTGAATTGATTTTCATACAAATTAGCACCCGATCACGTTGTTGAGTGGCTACGCCAGCGTTACCATCATTAACTGATTGAAACATGACATTACGAGTAGTTTTCAAAGTGACATTAAAAAAACATCATTAGTCACTTTGCAACCTCAAGCTGAATTATCAAATAATTAAGAAACAGTCCCGCCATTTTCAATAGATCTTTTACTTGCCTTTCACTGAAATTGTACCGTTCGTCCTTACCCAGTGCATGCGGTGTTGAGCGGGCCCGGGTCAAGATCGCGCCCGGCTCCGGATGACCCAGTTCCCGGTCACGATCAACCGGGAAAGTGCGCGCGCAATTTCATCACCAGTCTATTTTCGAAATGACATTGAAAACGATTTATATGGATTCTGCAAGGCTCGGATGGCTCGATTTTTTAAATAAAACCTGTATAGCCTGTCATAGAGGTAGACCGAGGAGAACGTACCCACAGATTAAAGATATAAGTTTTCTATTCAAAACAGATAGGACACTAAGGAGAACGCATTATTTCCATAGCTTGTCAGTCAGCCCAACAAATCTGACAGATATCCGACCAATAGCAAGCCAGATATAGTGTTGATCTTGTAAAAGCTTTTTGAAATCGATAATTAGGGATGTACTTATTATCGACTAGGTATCGATAGATTTTTCTTATAAATATTGCATTTTATAATAATTTAATAAAAAGGTAAATTATATTTTAAAAAGTATTTATTACATTTTGTTCATGTTTAACCTAATACAACGTACCTACCTATGTCGACCAAATTGGCGAGGTCTTGAAAAAGGGTCAAGTACGGTCTACTTCAAACCGACGAGCATGCATGAAGAGATTGATGAATGTGGAGGAGGCAAGAGTGGTGTGCCAGGATCGCAGCAGATGGAAGTCCATCGTCTCTGCCTACCCCTACGGGAATCAGGCGTGAGTTTATAAATAAACATAAATAATAGCCTGTCATAATCCAATTTTCCATGGATGTAAACAAACATGGCGTTTGAAAGTTCACCAATATCAATATTAGAATAAACTAGTTATTGGAATCGATCGTTTAACTCTGAACAGATTCATTTGAGTCGTACTGGCCAAAGCTGGCTAAAGCAATGGATCGTGAGCATAACTAGATAAGTAAGTGCGCCTGTTAGTGGTTTGTTTACCTCCATGGAAAATTGGATTTAGACAGAATCATACACACACGATTTCGAGGGGTTTGAAGATGTACCTACGGCCTTAGTTAAATGGGGCGTTGACATTCGTTAACGCTAGTAGTAGAATAGAAAGAAAAATGTATGTGATTGACATTAAAATGACAATGCCAGATTCTGCCCCACCATCACCCGATAACGAATAAATGTAAAAATACCTCCGTTTTTTATTAAAATTATTGGTTTAAAATTAAGTTTTGTACAAGTTGTGAGTCGAAAAAACAGCATAATTAAGAATTCAGAAAATAGTATGAAATCTAAGGGAATTATTCATTGTTTTTGTTATCATTTTCTACTACTCTCGCAACTCCTACTGATTGTGATTATGCTATATAAAACCTGTAATAAGTCCGCAACAAAATGATAGGTACAGCTTCAATGGTCTCGTAGTTTTGTAGGTGGGGCAAAGCTCCATTGAAAATGTGGCAATGTCATTTGCTTTTTCGTCAGCAAATGTCAAATTCTTCAACTAGAGGAGCATTTTGACTAGGAAACATTAATATTAAAAAAATATTGTTAAAAAATTTGAATAAGTTTAGAATATATTGGGTATTAATTAAACAAATTTTGAAAGAAAAAGACAAAAAATTTAATATTCAACTAGATAAATATTTAATAAATAAAACACTCATACTTTATACTCATTTATTCGGCCTTTAGTAGACTAATTTTTGACGTGACAACGTCTTATAAATTGGTTTGCCGGGTGACACTTCAAGAAACTGCGTTACGCTCCGCTCACGTTATGCGCTCACAATGAGAGCGAGTGAGAGGCACGCGTCCCTTCCACTTTCCCTTCGTCGTTGTCACGTAAAACTTTCGCCCGTATACCGACTTTACAGGCAACCATTTTTTTTATACATATTTTTTATTCATATGCACATGGCTGGGTGATGTGAGAGCAAAGAACAGCACAGACAGAACCACTATAAACCTAGTACTTACTTACAAGTCGTAAGTGGCCTAGTACTTTTAAACTTGCAAGTCGTGATTGCGAGTTTGAATCATGATATTTGCAAGTTTCGATCAATTTACTTTGCAATAATAGATATGAATATGAATCTGATGAATCTACTTCGTTACAATACCGATTCGGACTTCGTTATTCCGTGGCACGTTCCTTTCCATTAGCTGTGCAATGAAAGAACAAAAAAAACTTTATGCAACTAGTACAGTTATCGAAATGGAATCGTTCCGCAAACTGCTAGTATAGGCATTTGTCGCCACATCCTGTTTATCATCGGTTTGGGATGCGATAAGGGCGTTGGGAAAAATACGACTAAACGATTGTCCATTTAGTGATTTCATCGCGGACTTTTGCGTTTTGTGCGCATTTAAAATATTCTGTACGAGTTTTTTTTTTAATAAATTATTGTCCGTTTGACATTAATTAAATTTACTTAAAACCATTGCAATATAGATCGTAATAGCTTCAGTTAGTAGGTGCCCATTGTATGTTATCACAAAGTTTTTTTAAAAACTAGAATTTGTACAAGTTTTTATCGTAACTTATAGAACTTATTTGATTGATTGTAAATAATAGATGAAATACTAATATGAAGGAAATTCGTAAAAAAATGTGAATACAATGTGAAAGTGTTATTAAACGTTCAAAAAATACATGGATTTCGTATAGAAACAAACAAAACAAACAGAAACATTTATTTGTCACTACAATACAATACGGTACGTATCAATATGATATTTATATTTTTTAAATTCAGTAGTTACTTAAAGAAAATATGTCTCATAAGTTGCCTCATAGGTAGCATCAAACTTTAGATATTAGAATCGTAATTATAAATAAAAAAAAACATTTATTATTAATCCAGTTATATTTTATTTAAATACATGACGTACGCTAGCAGTAGATCAAGTGAAACACTTTGGATCGTTCTTATTTTCTGCGTCGTAAGAGTCGAAATCGTACTGTAAGTGTTACCATTGATATGCTGTTACGAAACCCTATAAAAATAAAACGAACCATGTATCTTCTACTTGTGGAGAAATAACATTTGACGATGGCTTTGTTGAAAGCCTGCGTCCTTCGTGAAATATTAACGAGAGGTTCTTGTAAACAGACGGACTGCGAGGGAACGCGGGTTGAAACAATTCTTATTTGCATGTCGAATTCAGTATCAATATTACACTGTTCTAGTAGAATACTGAATAAATGTAATTATTACGAAACGCAATGTAAACAACCCTAAGTTTAGGCATCCATCGTTGTTGTTACATATATTATAAAATGATTTTAAGTATAGTGTTAAGGAATATCTATCTGGTATAGGTTATGGGTACTTTTTAAATTCAAAACGCTGTACATTCATTCCGTGATTGGTAAACTATAATCTAAAAGTATAAGTGTGACCAAACTCCAAAGTCGACTAATATTTTAAACTTTATTAGTTGTGTGTTACCTACGTGGAAGCATTCCAAGGTGTGACCAAAGTCTACTATGACCAAAGTGGAATAAGCCCTCGTCTAAGCTAAGGCTACACGGAGGAGGACTACAGAAGTTTTTAAGGTTGACTTTTTCAAAAAGTACTTGACTAATTCTTTACAAATACCTAGTGTGTACTCTCAACTATCGACTAGTAAAATAATATTTGCAATCTGTCAAGGTAGTTCTTGAGAAAATCTCAACTTTATTGAGGCCCCCTGTACATTTATCTCTGTCTTCGTGTACCACAACCACACAACGCCAACAATACGTGGTCGGACGCTATTTTGTATGAAAATGAATAGTTTAACTTGCACGGATCACATTTTGCCGTCAAAATCAACCGTGTAGGTAGGTACACACGAAGACGAGAAAAGTATACAGGGGGCCTCCATAAGGTTGAGATTAACTTATGGAATGCAATAAATATATTCAGTATTGAGTATTGATTTTCAAAAACTACTGGACATAATTTAGTAATTATCTTACAGTTACATAGTTTTAACCTTTATATATCTAAAAAAGAGCTCGGTGGCTCAGTGGTTGGGTCAATGGACTTGCGATAAGGAAGTCCCAGGTTCGATTCCCAGCTAGGGCAGCCATGTACCTCGTTTACGAGTTATCCTCGTTTTTTTCGACGGAAAATCTTACGTACATTTACCGAGTGCTTTCAAAACGGTGAAGGAAAACATCGTGATGAAACCTGCATGCAGTAGAAGAAAAAAAATCTAAGGAATGTGAAATCCGCCAATCCGCACTGGGCCCGCGTGGTGGACCATGGTACCAGCTCCCTCGATGTAAGGGAAGGTCTGTGCCCAAGCAGTGGGGCAAATAAATAGACTGATGATGATGATGATATAACAGTGAAAGAATTCTTCCAATAGGTCAAGTAGTTTCTACGAAAATCTCAACCTTAGAAACTTTCCTGTACACTTTTCTCTGGGCTCGACTGTACCTGCAACGAAAAATCACGCCACATGTTTACCCCGAGCCTAAATCGTCATCCATCGTTGTCGTCGTATGTCGTCGGTACTTGTCGTAGAATGAAAGTGACCGACGACACGGAAAATGGAGTTGATAAATAAGCCAGGGCAAAGAAAATGTTTATGGAACGTGAACGTTCCTCCCTTGTAGCTGGAAAATATATTTCATACCCTTATGATGTTATTTTTAACAATCCATCACGTAATAAAAACGACAAAGTGGTCGTGACTTTCACGCGTTTTAGGGAATTTCGAAAAGTTTGTTGATAGGCCGATATTGACTTAGGTGACGATTCACCCGCAATTTCATCATCGGGTGAAACGTCCCCCTTTTCAAATCGTTAGTGGATGAGTCGACACCTAGTTAATATTGATCGTTTAGGCCAAAATAAGAACATAGGTACTGATTATTTTTAATTGTAAATACAAATCTACCATTCGTGGATTACATGTATTGACAGTTTCGACTGTCAATAAATCTCGGCCTGAGTTGTAACGTAACTTGATTAAATTAAGATAAGATTGAAAACAATATCTATACATATAATAAGACTTTAAAAAAGTTGTGTCTGTACATTGGATATTTTTTGAAAAGAATAATTGTAATGTGTTTTAGGATCGATACTGATGCCAAAACACTAATTTTTAGAATTTTTGTCTGTGACTTTGTGCAAGTATCGCGCCATAACTACTAAAGGGATTTTGATGGGAGTTTCACTAGGAGATAGCTAAAATATCCGGACAGCTCATATGCTATAAGCCATGGCGGTATGTGATGTGGAAACAAGGATCCAGAGAGGAAGATCTGTCTCCTGATCTTCAGAAATATAATAAACAATCGCTACCCACTACTTCTTAGTTACTACAAATTACATTATATTTGAACAAAAAATGTCGTCTCTCTCTTGTATTGCTGTGCCTAAACAAGGTCCATAAAGAACATTGTAACATTTTAATGTTAAGTATGTGAACATCTGTATTATAACTTATGGAATGCAATAAATATATTGAGTATTGAGTACCTCCTCCATCCTCGTCCTCTACGCAAACGAAGTTGCTGTACCCACAGCTGGTTTAAAATAAAGTTAATACTGATCTCTCGTAAAGCCCACCGCAAACACATTTTCAGCCCAATAATTCTCTCCCGACATTGATGAATGTCTCTCGACATTTCCGGGCCGACGAGCCCTAACAATGACGTAGCAGATTCGAGCCCATTGGCGCGAGAGACGATTATTCCCTTTCTGTTTTGTCTATGTTCATCTGGGCGAGGTTCGCGATCTAACAAGTGTCGGTAATGATGCAGCTACAAAGGTGGAAAGGAGTGCTAATACTTAGACATAGCTTATTATTATTTAGTCTATTAATGGACTCGACAGTTCGTCATTTCCCAATGTTATGAATATTCAAGATATCATCATCATCAGTCAATTTATATTGCCCCACTGCTCAAGCACAGACCTTACCTTACATCGAGGGAGCTATGGCCATGATCCACCACGCGGGCCCACTGCGGATTGGCATGTTAGCCTTAGATCTTTATTCTTCTATGGCATGCAGGTTTCCTCACGATGTTTTCCTTCACCGTTTTGAGAACACTCGGTAAATGTACGTAAGTTTTTCCGTCGAAAAAACCGAGGTTAACTCATTGGTACATGGCTGCCCTGGCTGGGAATCGAACCTGGGACCTCCGTATCGCCAGTCCATTGACTCAACCACTGAGCCACCGAGCTAGCATGATTTCATAGTCTTCTCTCTTCCTCCAGAGGAGTCGCCGTAGCGTCGTATGAAACTGCAGATGTTTCTACATTTATATCTAACGTCAAACTACAAATTAGTCGAGTATATTGGTCAAACCAAGCTTCTTATCTTGTAACTGGTTCAGGATCTTGCACAAATAATCTGAAAAATTCAACGTATTCGCAAAGATTTTCTGATTAATTTAACTTTATTTATTAATTTATATTATCGGGAAGCAAGGGACCCGTATGGAGTAAGTAGTATGAATTGAGGGTACCTACAAGCTATTTCATTAGAAATGTAGATTCAAAAAGTAAAATCAAATAATTAAAACAGAATCTTTCATTTTTGTAAACTATTTTTTGTGAAGCTCTAGATTAGGGGGGCATTAGGGGGGCATTGCCGGCCCCCTTTTAGCGACGCCCTTGGTAGACTGAAATACGTAAACAAAGAACCACCATCTTTACGCTCCAATTCGTACGAATAAACCTTATTAAGATAACATTTTTCAATTTACTTATTCAGGTAAGTACTTAGTAAAAAAATTCTGTCTAGTAATTTCGAGTCCATTATTTTGCGTCTTGTAAAAATAAGCTCTCTTAAAAGCTAAGTGAAGATTTGCCTTTTAAAATGTTGTCTGCTAATTTTGTTCTATAATTTTAGCGTTAAAATTAACTTTGCGGAGTTAACGAGCCTGGCCACAGTTAATGGTTTTAGAGTATTATTTTATGTAGAGCATAGAGCAATTGTGGTAAATAATGGTAGCGTGGATAGAGTTGCGTAAACTTTGGTTACTTTTACCTCTTACAAAGACTAAGGTTGGCAGAGGATTCATATCGTTTATCATCGTCTAATTTTATTTTGCTCGGGTATTGATCTCTTTATTGCATGTCATTGATCTCCTATAAACAACTAGATACACAAAGGTCTTACTGAAACAATTTAAAAAAAGGTCCAAATATGGGTCCATTGTTAACGTCCAAATAATGTCCAATAAAGCAAATGAAGGTCCATTCATCCGTTTGGACCTTCTTTGCGCTCGGACATTTTTAGAAGGCAGACTGTGTTTCTAGTTGTTTATATGAGATTAATGTTGCAAGTAAATACAGTTCATATTTTTTGCACGTATCATTTTTTAAAATATACATTTACACTACTTTGCAAAGAAAAGGTGAGGAGAAAAAATGGCAAGAACTTTTCAGCAGCACATCTTTTAAAATAATAAAAACTACTTTTTTAATTTTTTTTTTAATTACGGGGATCGGTTGAACTATCTGTAATGCTAAGCCATTCAGATAGTTCAACCGACCGTACATAAAGTTTTTAGTTTACCTTATATTTTTAGGTTAATATTATAATAGTTATTTTTAATTTTTATTGTTGTTTTATGAATAAAGATCGCACTTTTTTAATAATTGGATAACACAAATCATTATTATTGTTCACAGTACAAACTTACTCACTCTGAACTGGCGATACCTACACACCATCCATGCTACTAAATAAAACTATAGACATATGCTCCTATTGTATAGATTCTCTTAGAAACAACATGAAATGTGACGACTTTCTGTGACACAGATCGCGACGGTCCACTAAAGTAATGGGCCATGAACGATGGCTTCTCGTTTTCATGCCATTAATTTGGTATAGTGTGATTTATTGCATGGACTTGAAATGTCAAGGCTACGGCACTAGACAATATTGTAGAATAGTTCGTTTTGGACATTAAGAAATACGGATAAACTTGCATTTCCAGGATTCGGACTACGTAAGGTTAGTACATCCTTCATGGGGCACTGTGTCCGCTTTTATAACAAACTTGCTGTATCCCGCAACTTCGTTTGCGTAGAGGAGGAGGATGAAGGAGATCAGGAGGCATATTTTCCTCTCTGGATCCTTGTTTCCACATCACATACCGCCATTGCTTATTGCCTATGAGCTGTCCGGATATTTCAGTTATCTCCTAGTGAAATTTCCATCAAAATCCCTTCAGTAGTTATGGCGTGATACTTGCACAAAGTCACAGACAAACAGACAAAAATTCTAAAAAGTAGTGTTTTGGCATCAGTATCGATCCTAAAACACATTACAATTATTCTTTTCAAAAAATATCCAATGTACAGACACAACTTTTTTACAGTCGTATTATATGTATATAGATTGTCACGCGACGTTGACCCAGAGGAAATTTAAAAATTGACTATTTAAACGATGCACATGCATGGTGTGTGTCGCCGGTTCCGCATGAGGGATAGAGTGTAGATACCAATAATAGTTATTAAGTATCTAATTGAGTTATTATTTTTTTAAAATATGCGCTGCTGAGAGTTTTTTTGCCACTTTTCCTCCTCAGCGTTGGCACCTTTTCCTTGCAAAGTGGTGTAAATTGTACCTGGCTTTCTTCTGCACTGGATCTTGCCCTGAAGAATCAGTTGTAGAAGATCGTACTTTTTATTCCTCATTATGTGTCCTAGATACTGGAGTTTCCGTTTTTTAATGGTCTTAAGAATCTCCACATCCTTACGCATTCTCTGGAGCACTGTCTGATTTGTGGATATCAAACGCAACGCAAATATCTGGTGGGAAGGCAGCCGTCTGTCATCTTTCATAGAGTTTAATCCATTACAGCCACTGCCGCTGGCGTTTCGCTACCGTTGTCTTTCCTCTGCTTAAATGTTTTCAGCCCTAAACGTTTTCGTTAGCGAGTGAATTTACTCAGCAACTCATGTACTGGCACTGAATGTCGTGACATTGACCGCGCCCGGCAATTCTAATACCATTTCGCGATTCGGGTTACTCTCGTCTCGTAAAACATGACCACTTACGGTCATATCAATATCGCAACGAGATCACAGAATGACACGTTTTAGTGCTTTCCTTACGGTCTGTCACTTAAAGGTCACGGCGAACTTTTATACTCGTTGGCGAGACTTTAAGTCCCAATGAAAAATAATGTTTCGTAGACGCATCTATAGTTAAGGAATTGAAGTAGATGTATTGAGAGAAATTTAAAGACAGGTTATGGTCAAGGCGGCTTGCGTAAAGTTCTTCAATCGTATTTAGCAGTAGACGAAACGCATTTAAACCCTTAAACATGTTTAACGCCTTGCACATCATAATATAAGTTCTAAGATTATACTAAGAAAATCTAAATGATAAATGGAGAAAAATTTTCAACACGACCGGGATTCTAACCCGGAACCTCGCCATTCCGTGGCACGCTCTATTCCAACAGAGCCATCGTGATACGTATCCAGATCGTGAATTTTGTCTCCATATTCTCGTCTGAGGGACGGTTCGCATAGGGCATATGCAAGAAAATATCAAAACATAAGAAAATCTAGTTTAAAAAAAACTAGATTTTAACGATTTTAAGCGAGTGAAAAAGGTGCAATGAAAATAATATCCAATCACTTTGAATTTAAAGTAAAATTACGAGAATTATGTTACTGAAATATTATATTCGTTTACGCGGCTTTAAATATTTATTTACGAATCAAAATGGGTGAACTTAAAAGTAAAGTCGGATAAAAATTCCGGTTTAAACTCCCCTGGCACTACAGTAACATCGCTCATATCCGCCCCAGTAAACCATTACGGAGCGTCCAGCTTTATCGGACTTTATTTACCGGAAAAACGGTATACCGGATGTATATTTTTGTGTTAAATAATTTCACATCTACAAAAAGCGTTGTCAAATTAATTACCTTGTATTTAAAGTTGTTACTTGCGTTACTTTATTTTAGTTACTAGTCTTTTTCGTCTGTTGTTGTTTTCAAGAGGAAAAAAGGAACCCTTATAGGATCACTTCGTTGTCCGTCTGTCTGTCTAGACCTATATCTCAGAAACACGTGGACGGATCAAATTGAAATTAATACCAAATATTCAGGTCTGCAACCTCATGCAGCTGTAAAAAAATCAAACTTCTACGTCAATGCAAACAAAAGATATGGCCGTTTATGTCGCATTTTCTCGAATGAAAATGCAAGAAAACCAAAACCTATAGGGTACTTTCCCGTTGACCTAGAATCATGAAATTTGGCAAGAAGCTAGGTCTTATAGCACAAGTAAAGGAAAAAGTTCAGAAAACTGTAATTTTGAAATTACATCTAATTTTTTTTTGTTATTAGAAACTTATATTTGCAGATGATGAACTAATCAGGAGTATATCGATGAATGGACATAAAATTTTAATAATGGCAAAGATAAGTTTCTAAATCTAGTTTATCTTTTCGTTACAGCAAAGTTACGGTTAAGTTGCGTTGCACGGAAACCTCGGTGCGCGAGTCCGATTCGCACTTGGCCGTTTTTTTAGTGCAATAGGTAAGAGGGTCTTTAACCCAGACGGACTATTCAAGGAGTCCTAACATTTGAGCCGTTTAAAATGATAGAAGTGGCTATAAAAGCCGGCATTATGACATTCTAGATGAGTTATGAGGATTGTAGCGCAAGTCATAAAGCTCTATAATGTGTTTTAGCGGCACACCTTCGAATTGCCATTAAATTAACGCACATGTTACGGTAAGTAATATAATGCCGACACGTAAACTTACACCGTTTATTTAATTGTTGCCTTACGTTTCAGTCAAGTTTCAGCTTTACAAATAAGGATTGAAATTGCAGGCTTAGGGGGAACTGACACGTTAAAGGCTGAACACAGGAAGGAGTGTTACAGCCTTAAATTGTTATATCAGCACACATACGTTGAAATCAAAGGGTTGCATTGACTTTTATTTCATTAACGTTCGTTGGTAGAGTAGATAGAAAAATGTATGGGATTGACATTTTTTTTTTAGCAAATGTCAATGCAATATTTTATTTGTTTATTTTATTATGGACTCGACAGTTCGTCATTTGCCAATGTCATGTTACAGAATATTCAAAATATCATATCGTCTTCTCTTCATCCACGGGAGTCGCCGTAGCGTCGTCACCCTGGGTATCCGCGTCTTCTAGTCTTCATCCAGAGGAGCCGCCGTAGGGTCATTACTCTCTGGACGAAGCAGCTCGACAGTCACGTTCACTCCCGAGCTTGTAGCTTGATAAAAGCTTGAAACTTCGGATCTTGCTCAAATTATCCAATAAATTCACCATACTGTCATTCGCGAACATTTTCTGATTAATTTAACGGATATTAAAGTTAAACACAAAATAACCACTGTAGACATTAAAATAAAAATTATCAAATAATTTCGCAACCGTCGTTTCCTGCTATTTTCAATGCAATATATTTTCTTAGATTGGGACCTGTGGGGGCTATTACGGTTCTCAAAACGATCAAATCATACCTTGTCATATCGTGCGTGACAGAGACAGTGCTATCTCACTGGTATAGCGGCGTCTCTATTTGGCTCGCCATGACATGGTATGATTTCATCGTTTTGAGAACGGTAATAGAGGGGCAGATAGTTATTGGCAATAGCGTGCATGAATAGATTGAAGAATATGAACGAAGCGAACGGGTGTGATCGCACCAGATGGAAATCTACGGTATTTGTTTAGGAAGGTGGATCCTAGACTATTAGATACAAGAGAAATGTATGACTTTACCTTAATATGTATGTTACAGAAAATAATATGTACCCTTCCTTCGTCCCGTCTTATTTGGAAAAATAACTCGTCATTTGCCCTACTAAGTAATACCGTGTGAAGGTTTCGATCCTATGTCTAGGAAACAGGGGGTTTATCCTAGGTTTATCTCTCTTGACACGGCCACGACTTAACGTCAAAAGTTCATTCAACCCTATTAAGGCGAGTGCTGGGTAATGTCGCGTATAATTCGGCGAGGCTCCCAGAGCCAATTTTTTTTATTTTATGGCCGTTTGCGCGGGTTGTCAGTTTCAGGCTTGGATAAATGGTATTTGATCCTTGATAAGTGTGTCAGGTGTAAATGTATTTTGTCGGGCTTTAAGTGATGGAAAAGTATTCGTAATATGGGATACGACTGCGCTTTTGTCTTTGATAAAAGATATGCAAAGAATCGGCTATTCAAAGTTAAATTTCCCAAAAATATTTTTTTAGGTAAAATGGTATTTTTTTTGTAAACCTATAAATTGTCCCACTGCTGGGCAAAGGTCTCCCCCCTGCTCTTCCATCCATCCCTGTCCTGAGCCTCTTCCAGCCACCCATCCCTGTATCTAACGATATCGTCTCTCCACCTACGCCGAGGTCTGCCCCGACGCCGGCGACCGTCCAATGGCCATTTTGTGACAGTCCGGGCCCATCGGTCCGGCTGCATGCGGCACACGTGGCCCGCACAGGGTTGTGTTTCGGACACTAAATGGTACTTAAGTAAATTAATTCGCGAAACTCACATATGGACACTAGATTATAAGTACTTTCTTCCAGTTATCCTTTGAGTCGCTGATTAATAAATCATTTATGTTGGATCCATATGGATTGACGCGTAATTTATTATTTAGAAAAATAATGAAAACATGGCCACTGTATTGTTTTTTCACTTAAATAGCAATAAAAATTTATGGGATTGACATTTGATTTTTCGTTAGCAAAAGTCAATCAAGTACCTACCTACCTACATTTTTTTATCTGTTCTACTAGCGTTAACGAAAGTCAATGCCACTTTTCTTTATTAAAAATAGTTTGTTCCCTGGTGATATTAGGTAGATTATTTGCAGTCGTATCCCGCATTATTAGATTTAGATCACAACAAGTGGTTCATTTGTTTGGATGTTAAATGGATTTACCTCGTTATATGAAATTCTGGGAATTTGAAATGATGTTCTGATGTGGTGTACGGATCTGATGGCTGCCATTTATCTAGCGAGCATAATGAGAATGTGGAAATTATTTATGTTCTCAGAAACAAACCCAAATACGGCTTTTTAGGGGTAATTCGGGGGTTAAAGTTTACTTTGTGCGACTTTCAGTCTCAAAGTCAAATTTCTTTATCGCAAGTAAGCACGTTGTGTAGGTACATATTTGCACGTCAACATATTTTTGAATTAATATTTACACCACTTTGCAAGGAAAAGGTGCCAACGCTGAGGAGAAAAAGTGGTAAAAAACTCGTGTATTAATGAAATACAGCAAAAAAACTTATCGGGAGGTACTCTTGTGCCCTTGAAGTGGAATAAGTTTCATTGGCTTGAGTGAAGAACAGCTTTACGATGTTGAAAGAAACATTTTCTGCAAATATAATTTTCTAATAACAAGAAAAATATTTTTGAGGAGATGTAATTTCAAAAGACATTGCCACACTTCAATGGAGCTTTGCCCCACCTACAGAACTACGTGACCATTTAAGCTGTTCCTATCATTTTGTTGGGGACTTATTACAGGTTTCATATGGCATAATCATAATCAGTATCATTTTCTACTACTCTCGCAACTCCTATAGAAGTATACCTAACAATAACAATGAATAAATCGCTTCGATTTCTTACTATTTTCTGAACTCTTAATTAAGCTGTTTTTTTCGAATCGCAACTTGTACATAACTTTAATTTAAACCAATAATTTTAATAAAAAACGGAGATACTTTTACATTTATTCGTTATCTTGTACAACTTGCGGTTGATGGTGGGGCAGAATCTGGCAATGTCATTTACAGTTTTCTGATCTTTCTCCTCTACTTGTGCTATAAAACCTAGCTTCTTGCCTAATTTCATGATTCTAGGTCAACGGGATGAACCCTATAGGTTTTGGTTTTCTTGCATTTTCATACAAATATGCAGGAAAAGGCGACATAAGCGGCCATATCTTTTAATTAGGTTGACATAGACGTTTGATTTTGTAACGGTTGCATTAGGTTGCAGACCTGAGTATTGGGTATTAACTTCAACTTGATACGTCCACGCGTTTCTGAGATATAGGTCTTGACAGACAGACGTACAACAAAGTGATCTTATAAGGGTTCCTTTTCTCTCTTGAGTTTCGGAACCCTAAAGGAACCCTTATAGGATCATAGGTAATAAAAAATACAAATAAAAAATACCAAAAAAAATAATAAATACACCGTTCTTCTCAAAGTTCATTGAAATTATTTGCACATTATAGAAACAAACGTAGCTCTAAAATTGCTCATCTGACTGTTAAAAACTTGAGTAGCACTTCGTCAACTACACCGTTAAGCACCAAACTTTCGAGTTTAAATCACTAATACCGCTGTAAACACTGGATAAGTAAGTGCTGAGTCTGGGTACTTCAATAACTTACGTACAAGTTTTTAGGGAGCAAGAAGCTTTTTACCTGACTGATGAAAGAAGGAATGTTTTTAACGCATTGTTATTATCAATATTGATGATAATTAACAGTAAATTAATTTATTTATTAAATTTTGGAGTCTTAACTACTTTGTGGCTATTTTCTATAGATAATGAAATGTTTTTCAAGATTTTGTTCAGAGCTTAGGAAACTCTACATACATCTCTACATTACATACAACAGTACATTCAACTTATTAGGATTCCGATGTAGGTATTACATTCTGATTCTTTTCATTTACAGTAATTTGATCCTATTTTTAATATAGGTCTCTTAACTTATAAACTCCAAACATTAATTCCTGGCAACTCTAATACATGGTGGCCTTGAATTCATTTGTTATCGTTATCGTAATAAACAATGTGTACATAGTTTTTTTTGAATAAAATTGGTTATATTGGAAGATATTATTTTTTTAAGATTGGCGGCGCTAGTTGGCTCATGGAAGGCCCTTAACTAAAGAAAACAACTGTTGCACTAACACTTAGCGTACTTATTCGGAACACAAAGAGGTGTCTAGACCCCGATGTGTTTAGTTTTCCACATTCGTCTCGAGTTACAAAACTTTACTCGTCGAGAGCCACGAGAGAAATAAAAAAGTTTGGGTGTTACTTACAGCTGGCGAGGGTAAAATGGCTTTAGGTAATTTCTCTCCTCCTACTATATAAAATAACGTAAACTCGATACGAAACTGAGGTAAGAAACTTTTGTTTAATAAGGATAAAACCGGGTTGTCACATTTTTTTTCTCCAGAAAAATTGCGATTCATCGCTAGATTTTGTTTCACAGCCTGTATATTTACGGCATATATAAAGATTCTACTCTTATAGCGATTGTAAGTACTTTCAAGGAAATGCCAAGTGATGGCGCTCTTAAAAATGTTCTTGCAAATTTCTCAAGATTGACAATTTAAACTCTCAACTTCATGACACTTTTTGGTTATTGAACCTGCATAGAATATAAGTTTGTACTGTTTTTTAAGTGTACGATTAAAAATTCTGGGCTGTATTTCGCCCGAAGGACCAGCCTAGCGATCCAGAGGGGAAATACCGCCAGCATTTTGGGCACGTTGCCGGACAACGGGGATCGGTTGAACTATCTGTAATGCTAAGCCATTCTGATAGTTCAACCGACCTATTGTACATATAGTTTTTAGTTTGGTTTATATATTTTTAGGTTAATATGCAATATTCTTTATTTATAACAAATTAATAACATATTTACATAAACAAAAAAAATATAATAATAGGTTAATATTATAATAGTTATTTTAAATTTTTATTGTGGTTTTAAGACTAAATAAGTATAAAATAAATACGAAAACACAAATGCCTTAACTTACATTCGGTTAAAAGTTATCGAGGTCTAATTCAATTCGATTTGCTGGATTGGAATTAAAAAGGGTAAAAATCTATAGACGCACAAAAACGAAATCGCCAATGATCTAAAAGATGATCTGACAAACAGAATCAGTAATCTGCTCCACTTCACATCTAACAATTAACGGGGTAACCGACCTTTTAAACCTTTTTGTCTCGTAACATCCGCTCCTGAAACGGCCCTAATTGCTTGGGATAAATGGACAAAGTTTCAGTTTAACCGGCAGACCGGCGGCGGTTGGCTACCCTGATCGTAAAGTTGGCAGTAGAGTCCGGTCGAAGTTATTCTTTTTGGGGGTAACCGAATGAAATTAAGTAGGTACTAAAACCCCCCGACCAGATGGAGGGATGACCTTCGTCGACCTTTCTGACAGCCGGCAGAGATGCACAAGGTTAAGAATCGGGTTGAGTAGCGTGCTTTGGGAGAGGCCTACGTCCAGCAGTGGAGTGATGATGATTATGAGGTACTTACTTAAAATGCATAAAGGCTGGCACACATTCCCTTCATCGCTTATATTAAATGTACTATAGATGCGATGTCAGCTCGCTGGAAATGGCGCCACAAAAAAGTTGCACTAAAAATCGAATAGTGCAATCTCGCTTTCAGTCCTTCGAGAGATCTGCGAAACGTTATAACGGCGAATTTTTTTTTGTGAAATCAACCGTCGGTAGTAGTTATTTCAGCGAAACTTTCTCATTTGTGTACTATACGGAGTTCAGTAAAACTACTCTACTATACCATGCATTACCTAAACTAAAACCATTTGTCATCTGTCACTTACACAATAGGCTTGGGCCCTGGATAAATCCGAAACCAAAGGTCCCATCTCTGTGAGACCCTATCAATATGTTCGTCTGGGTAAACTTGTGAGTGGCCGTGCTAATCACTTCATCCGTTTTGTATTGGGTGTCCGAAACTTGTGCCGTTGTTCACAGGTCAAGGACTATTGTACCCATTTGGACGAATGAAATAATTCAGAACTTCTTGGTAAATGTTCTTTTAATTTATATTTATTTAATTTTAGTGTGCAATAAACATTCAACTACCTGTGTTTAACTCCTCAGTACACTCCAACAACAACTTAACTAACTTTAAAGCCTACAAACTAAGGATCCTATACCTAGGATCTAACTTACCTAATTAACATACCTGACTGTACCAACCAGCTTATAAACCTCAGATCAGCTATAAACTACGAGCATACAAAAAGCGAAAACACAATTGAGCTTTTTGTCGATCACATAATATCAATGTAACACATCATGATGGTTACATTGCAATGTAACACTTATGCTGTTATTTATAAACCTAGTTAAACCTCACTTCCCTTAAATCGTATTGCTATCCCTTTCACACTTCGTTAAAAAAGGTTAAGATAGAAAGGGACAGGGCCTAAACAGTGACCTAACTTTAAATGACGTTTATGAATATGCGCCTAGATGTGCAATTTCAATAGGTAATTGAATAGTAAAAACTCCATAATGATCTGCTTTTAACTGTACAAAAGTCAGTTATTTTGTTATTTCAGATCTAAGAGCAAGTTTCAAATACTATTGTGATTGTATTATGTTATAACTTTCGAGTTGAAGCGGTAGTCTCTTGCATCCTAAACTTCTTACAGCGATGTATTCAAAGCATCATATATGATCTGTGTTACGTTGCAAACTATTTTCATTGGCGCAGGTCTTCCAAGAAAATCGTCGAGTTTCTCTATGTTACTTTCTCTTTCTTTTCTTTTTTCTTTGGCGTATGTTATTTTTCCTCTGTTGTGTCTTGCGAAACCATTTTTGTTTTATGTTCTGCACTTGTGCGATTTTCACAGCCAAACCTAACTGATATACCTACCTAATTTTATCTTCAAAAGTTTGGAACCCACAACCATTAGGTATTTGATTTTCTCAATCCGAGTTCGACGAAAAACCACTTTCGTTATATAAAATAGGTACATACGTCTCTGAAGGATCTAATGAATACTACGTAACATACACGTAAATCCCGGTTGTACGCCCGTGAACTTGGGATCAAATTCACTGGGGAATTAGGTAACTTTCGGTTGAGTAATCCTCGCTTGGAGACAAGACGATTAACTGTTTACCATTGCGTCGCCCAGAGGTACTTTTATACCAAAGATTCGGAAAGTTTGGAACAAATAAGTGATACCTATACGAGGAATGAATCATGAAAAGAATACGATTATTTCATGCTCATTATTGGTAAATAAAAAAAAACACATTGCAATAAAACTAAAATTAATATCATTGAACTATTTTTCAGCTTTGGATTGTAAAAAAAATATATCTTTACTTTTTCATATAACAGCTAACAGCAGATCAAGTGTAACACTTTGGACTTTGGGCCGTTCTTATTATCTGCATGGTAAGAGTTGAAATCGTACTGCAAGTGTTACCATTGATCTGCTGTTTTAAATACTAAAACAAATATCAAAATATTAGTATAATTTTCATTTCAGAACCTATGCTGTAAATAATGAAAGCCGCAAATTGGAGAATCATTGTTACTAAATCACATAAGGATACTATTGGTTAGTTCTAAGCACTAAAGGTGAAAGTCTTCAAAAACTGTGGTTTAGGTGGCAATTAAACAAAATAAATTAATCAAAATTTTATTTTTATTGTTAAGATACTCTATTTATTCACAAAATTTAAAATAATTAAAATGGGGTAAATAGAATATTACAAAAGGTACACGTCGTCGTGCAGCTCCCCTCCACAGAGCATCGTGCCGAGGACGCTGGCTGCATTACCTCTCTGTATGGCCAGGCTAAGCCTTTGCGAGAGGTATGCGCCAGCCCTCAGGTCGCCGGAGACGTGGATCAGCCTGGTCGAGATAGCATGTACTATTTTTTTGGTGTCAGAGGACCACGGGCCCATCGTTTCCACGGCAAGCGCCGCAAACTCATGGTGGTCAGGTGACAAACATGAGTATTTGCGGCGCTTGAGTGTCTGGGCATCCTCGGCGGCGGCGCCGGCCCGCACGGATGTGCCCTGGACATGGGACGGAGCCAGCGTGTCAACGCACGTGGCGTCCCACACTAGCGTTCGTCCCATGCTCCAGGGCACCAGAGTGACGCCGTCCGGCCTTTTGCCGTCATCCCTAGACAGGCCCTGTGGTTCCAGAGTCGCTGGTATGGCCGCGGTGGTGAGAGCCCTGCGGATTAAGTCGTTCAGGGCTCCATGTCTGTATCCGCGGCCGGCGCTCCTCGTGCATGACAGTCCGTGACGACCAAGCTGATCCACACCTCGACCGCATCGACAGTTATGCGGTTCGCACACCCTGCCGCCCAAACGTAGGCACACTGCTATACGTAAATGAGCTGGTTCGAGCAGAGTGCCTAGGCTTGGGCATGGCAGTGCGTGCAACCAATGGCCAGACTCCTTTTCGGAGACTGCAAGGAGTCGCGCTCGGTCCGTTGCGTCGGGGCAGTTGTCAATAAGGTTGCTGTGGGCCAGTTTCACAATAGGTAGGTCCCATAGACGTTGGCTGCCTGCACTCGTTTGGGCAGGAACCTCTTCCCCCGGGCACGTAGCGCACCAGGCCCTCCTCGCCTCCGCAAGGCACGTCACCAACAAGTCAGGCGAGTTTGGTAGATTTAATATCTCGCTGACGAGGGCGGCCGTGCTGTATGCAGAGGAAAGGAAAGCCGGGAGCGCCACGCTAGTGGTAGTCCGTATGCCCAGCCCACCGAACCTTATCGGAAAGGATGCTTGTGTCCAAGAGCGGGGATCAAAAGCAATATTTAAAATTTTGGACACACTTATGTATAGAGAGGAGTCTACGCAGGCTGTGCTCAGTGGAAACTTCCATACTGGGCAACAGCGCAGTAGATACATGAATTTTGGAGTATACAAACACAGCCGAAGAATGAAAATTGCCGAGTGGGGTTTAATGTCTAGAAGACGATCGGAGGTTTGTGAAAAAAGGTCTAATTTTGAATTTATAAAGGATGGGATGGCGTCGTCAAATATGGGTGCTCCGAGAAGGGTAAGGGAGTCTTTGGTGCGAACTGATATGTTTGGGGTGAGAAAGTTACTACGTGAAAGAATATCGGCACGGGCATTGGTGGGTATGTGATCTGGAATAAATATCTCACATTTGTCAAAATTTAATGTTAGGCCGATTTCGGAAAAGCGATCAATGACTGTTTGCAGATCTCTTAGTACTGTTGACGCCTCCCCTCCTAATGAGCCGTCATCCAAATACCAGAGATTGAATTTGGAGTTTAGGTCGGAAATTATCGGGTGGATGACTAGGCTGAATATTGCCGGACCGAGCGGGTCTCCTTGCTGGCATCCCACACTGGATGCAATTTCGTTGTTGCCGTAAATTAATTTAGATGGGGCGCCGTAACTTTGCCAAATATAGTTATAAATTTCTGGTACCTCTTTTTGAATTTCACATAGAAGTGCGCCCCTGTCTGCCGAATTAAAAGCATTGCTCACGTCGATTTTCACAAAAATTTCATAATCGGTGGTATTAAGGAAAGTTCTGGCCGCGTGAACTGCCGCTTCGCAGCCCCCTCTTACGCCGAAACCTAGCTGTCGGGGTTTAAATTTATTTGTTAGTTGGTCGTTTAATGCCCGGCAGCATAGTTTCGATACCAAACGTCTGATAGTACTGCCCACAGCGATGGGTCGGATGCCACCATCTTTCTTGGCTAATGCTACTAGGTTAGCACCATAAAGGATGGGGGTCACCTCGTGATGAACTCGCCCTGCCAGCATCAAATTAGCTAGCGCGGTGAGCTCGCTCACAAGGGATTTTCCGACGTCACCGAGTGTGGGACTTATGAGGTCTTTGAGATGCTGCGGTGTTATGCCATCTAATCCGCCGGCAGAGCCATTGGGAAAGGAGGAGATAGCATAAACCACAGCATCTTCATTCACTTGCAATGGTTGTTGGGGTGTTGACAGTGGGTCAGGAAACAGTACGGTAGAAGAGGGGCTAGGATGCTTATTTCGAAGGGCTGCGAGTGTCTCAGATGAGTCCGTGGCTAGAGTGTCGCTGGAAAATAATAACTTTGCAGCGCCTCTTATGTTCCCCTCAGAAAGTTTGCATTCAACAGCCTTGGACCTTGAAAATGCACCGTGGTGAGGTTTTTGATGTATTTCTGAAATAATATTATTGTTATAACTCGGTATGCTTATGGATTGTGCTTTTTGTTTAATAATGGAACTTAAAGATTGACCTGTTTTGCTATCTTCGATGTGTAAAACGGAGTAAGCAAATGTAAATAGACTTTCCCAGCTGACCGGGGAGTTTTCAGCGACTACTCTAGCCAAGCACTCAGTGAGACTGCGGGCGACCGTGACACGAGCTGCTTTGGGGATCCGTTTTAACACCTTAAAATTTTGTTTTAAAAAACCGAGCCGATATGGTAATGTCCCATCTGTGGCGACGGAGCCAGGGGGATAGCCCTGTTGTGGTTGAGAGCGCGCCGCAGATAGCGATGGTGTGGCTGGCTGCTCTTGGCCTGTGCGCGGGACATGAGAGCGACTGCTGTGAATATTCAATCCGCGGGTCCCTTTGTATCTCTTTGCGTCGGCACAGATGGGGCATTGTATTAGAGTAGTATTCGAAATATTGGACGACGTGTTACCTTGGCTTAACATGCACAAAAAATCATATAAAACTTATTTCGACTGTACAAAAATACACAAAAATAGTAAAAATGTTTATAAATATAAATGTCATCCGTAGTAAACAAATAGCCGCAAAAGAAGTTTCTTCGCTGAATTTCTTTCGCGCGCGTCGCTGTCAAACGCAGTAGACAAGTAGAACTCCAATGTGATTGGTTGTCTTGACAGCTTAGCAACTTCAACTCCAATGGTCACCAAGGCAACCGATGGTCGACTTGGAGATGGCGTCCTGTCTGTCACTTTTATCCAGAGTCCAAAACAAATATTTCTGTGGTCGATGTCGGAGAAGACAAACTTTGTCTACAATCACAACGGCTCACAACGAAATGGGATAACGTATGCAGAACTCTGGCTCAAAATTTAAGCACTAGGGGAGGCGAAAAAGATTTTTTAAAATTCCGCTTGACAGAACACGTCTTTTCGATTTTTTTTTTTTTACATATTAATCAAATGATACAGAGTTCTGGAGTTCAATAAACTCTCAAATTAGTTACGTTACGACACGGTGTAGTGACGAATTACTCGACGATGTTGCAAAGTAAACTTTACTCAGCCAGATGTGTTTATCTGAGCAGTAACTATGTAGTAACATCTTCTCCTAGCGACAGTGAGATGGCGAGTGATTAACGATTCGAAAGGTCTACATAAACATGGCTGGAAGGCTAAAGGGAAAACGTGAGGAGTTTACAAATTACAAACATGCTTAGTGGCAGATAAGATTGGTTTTTCGTTGAAAAGTTTGAGTTTTGTTGTAAAAATCTAAAGTATTGCGCGATAATCGGATCACTAATAAGGTCTACATACTAAAACCGCCGACATCTGCTGACACAACCTGTATCTAATGATCCCACTTCACATGGCTATTAGAATTAGTTTTGTATAGTTTATGTATTTGCGTATTTGTTATATTTGACAAATAATTACCATGTGTGGACAAAATATTCGTCTTATTTGCCTATTCGACAAACACAGCAAATACCAAATACGCGTTTCCGCTCGCTTGTCGGTTTCGATGCGACGATCTTTGTGTGTTTATATTTGGTTCTCATGTGTGGACGGTCGTATTTGTCTGTATTGGCATATTCATATGTGTGCATCAGATAGATAGTTTTTTCTTTTTGCGATCAGATAGATTGCTTTCTCTGCTTTCTATTTGCGACTGTATAATAATACATACACTGTCGGCGGCTTTGGTATGTAGACTCCATAATATTGCCATCAAAACAATTCTGCTCCAGTTTTGTTGAGGTTTCTCTCTCTATCTCGAGCTCCTATAACGAATTATTTTTAGGGTTTCGTAAAATCGGGAATAAATTAATATTGAAACTAATGAAATGATGTCCTGGTTTACTGTCTGTTTGTTTATAGCACACATAAAGGTCTGTACTCACCGGGAGCATTCGTTTCGCGAACGAGCATTAGTTGCGCAACGCATTGTATAGTTTCGTAAAAATCGCGAAAAATATTGTGCTGTCTGGAATTTATCTGGTCAAAATTTAAAACTTCTCGACTGTTATTTATAAACGTGATTTAAAGTTACGGCGTCGTATAGTCACCATGTTCCTTTCTATCTTAACCTTTTTTAACGAAGTGTGAAAGGGATAGCAACACGATTGAAAGGAAGTGAGGTTTAATTAGGTTTATGAATAACAGCACTCATGCAATATGGTTATAAGACTTATAGGGGGCTTTTTGAAAATGGCGGGAAACGACGGTTGCGAAATTATTTAATAATTTTCAGTTTAATGTCTACAGTGGGTGTTTTGTGTTTAATGTCACGTTGGATTAATCGGAAAATGTTCGCGAATGACAGTACGGTGAAGTTATTGAAGAATTCAAGCAGGATCTGAAGTTTGGCGCCATGGTCAAGATTCCCACTACGAGCTCGGGAGTGAACGTGACTGTCGAGCTGCTTCGTCCACAGTGATTGACGCTGCGGCGTCTCCTGTGGATGAAGACAAGAAGACGCGGCTACCCAGGGTGATGACGCTACGGCGACTCCCCTGGAGGAAGATAGATGACTAGTATACAATGAATTTTCTGTAACATGACATTGGCAAATGACGAACTGTCGAGTCCATTAATAAAATAAATAAAATAAGACTTATAGGTCGCAAGGTTGAGATTTTGCCAATAAGCATTAGACCGTATTTTAAAATTTATTACTACGTAGTCTGCACTCTGCCATTTTACGAGTGAAATAATTTATACAATCGGTCAGAGAAAATCTCAACCTTTTTAAACTTTCACGGTTTGTATACATATTAATTAGATAAAACGGGAATTACCGTGTTAAACATTTATTATTATTGATGTCTCGATATTTCGACAGCATTGCAGCCATCATGGTCACGAGTAGACTGAAATCGGTGAGTGTTAAACGGTAATTCCCGTTTTATCTAATTAATCTCAACCTTATTGAGGCCTGTATACTTTTCTCTATTTTCGACTGTACCTATAAACTGGCAAAGTGACGATGACGTCACAACCGACCGAAACAATTCATCCGGCGTATACCTCGGGCTTACTATAATAGAGTAGCCGTGACCTTACCTAACGAAACCTTTCCGGGAATTAGGACCTTTCCTAATTGAGTTAGTGCCGCTATTAAGTTATTATTATCTGCCAATTACCCAAACTTGAATAATTTCGAAGTATGACTTATACTTCGAAACTATTCAAGTTTGATCCTCGTCATCAGGATCCCTTAACGAAGTATAGGGACTATAGTGTTCATCTTGGCCATGTCTCATCAAGGTATTCCACTAATACTTGTGATATGGTAGCTAGACGACAAGGAATCAACATGTTAAAGGTTTACCTCAGGTACGATGCCTCAATACACAAACATGATTATTGATATTTGTATTGCCATTGTATTGAAATCAGAGAGATAAAGTTTAGTCTTAAACAACTGACAGGTGCTGAGGCTGATGACGATATATTTAACCATATATAAAGTAAATATTAAATGTTGTATCGACAAAAGAGTGGCAAAACTGAAATGGGCCTGGGTCGCCGAAACGATGGTCGATGGAGTAAGTGCGTTCTAATGTGGAGACCCCGGACGTGTAGAAGAAGCATGGGCAGACCACCGGCCAGATGGTCCGACGACATCAAGAGAGTTGCTGGCTCAGTGTGGACCAGACAACCTTGGGATCGGGCCATGGAGAGGCATATGCCCAGGAGTGGACTGCGGTATGCTGAAGAAGAGATTAAATGTAGAAAAACTTTCGGCACGACCTGGATTCGAACCACCTCGGGAATTTTTCTCCATTTAATATGCAAGATAATTTAATATTCATGATCGATGTGCTTTCGATTATACCAAGAAAGAAGGAAAAGCGACTTGATGAATTACTAATGAAGCATAATAGATTAATGAGGCTTGCAATCAATACTATATTCTAGTAAGTTTGAAAGAAAGACAGGTGGTTTACTGATAATCGGGATTAGCAATTTGGGGAAAATATACTGTTGTGTTAGTGACACCGAAGGCAAGGTCTGCCTCACCTAAACCACCAGGGCATTGTTTTGGCTTTATAGAGAGGGTTGCGTAAAGCGATAATAATATAGTCTGGAACTAGCTTCCCATGAGAATTCAAAGGGCAAAGGACTTTCAACTGCAGATATGATCTAGTTCTAACCCTCATTCCCAAAATTTATACGACCAAGTTTCAAAAGTGTTGGGTAGAATATCTGGATTGAAATCTTAATCCAAAGAATTAAACAATACCTTTTTTTTTTTTTTTTTTTTACACCGACTAAAACCCCACGGTGGCCTCCTCCGCGCATTGTGGGGAACTCTGGGATCTCTCTTGAACTACACCAGAGTTTCCCACGCGCTTGCTATTACGCACTCCCCGGGCCGCTCGAGGCTGGCCCAGCACGCCCGCAGCGCTTGGCTGCAGCGGGACAGGACCACTCTGTACCCGCTGCCTTCCGTGTTTAATCCAAAGAATTAAACAATACCTAGTTACCTCAAGCTGCCTAACTCTTGGTAAAATATAAATAAAAGTACTAAAAGCTAATCTTTTTCATTAATACTTACGACGACGGCGAAATCTACAGGTGCCATTGCGTTACCATCATGAACGATAAGTTTTAAAGCATCGATTATTCATAATCTAATAATAATTTGCTTGGGAGTATAATACATATTTACCCCGCTCTGGCTCAGTGACTCGAAGAGGATATTGGCCTCCGAAATGCGAAGACGCCAGACGTGTGTGCCTGTAGACGGTCTAGATCCCTCCGTCCTCCCAGCAATATCTAGGACGATCGACCGGACCCTTACGGTCGTCCCAGGTATGCTCTCTTTGCACCGCAATTGTCTCCCATTCTGTCTACTAGACCGAGCCAGCGGAGTCGAGCAGATTTGTCTCGCAATATGTTTGGCTCGGACACTATCATCATAATCATATTCATTATCATCAATTTCCCGATTCTTTCTGATCCTTGTACTTCCGTCCTCCCTTTTCACTGTGCCCAGTATCCTCCTAAATCTTCCTCTCGGTGACTTGATAGTATAGCCTGTTATTTAGAAATTGTATGGTTCCCGTACCTTCATTTCTTCTTTCTGACTTTATATTCTTGTTCTCAGGTGTGTGGCCCCCGGAAAGCCTGGCGGGCCAGTCGACCCTGCGCGGCAGCTCAGTAGACTACGCAGCTGTGCTGCTTCTGGCAGTGATGGCTGCGGTTCTGCTGGCTGCTGTGGGCTACCAGTGCGCTGCAACTTGGCGGTGGATCATGGGCAGGTGGGTTCTATTATAGCAGTTGTGGATGTGCAAATCCATAGAATATATTGCTACTGGGAACGGATTCTGTTTTCCTGGTTGATGTGGGTTACCAGCGCGGTGCGATGAGGTGAAGTTCTGATATAGGCAACTGTTTACAGGGTTTGCGATTAAAGTCGATACGCATAGGTACATATCCTGTAACCGGTTTGAAGGACCATGGAGAAGTGGTCATCCCTGGTATAGTGTACAAAGCGTTTTTTATTGTTCCGACCTATATAAATCGAAACACATAAGCGTTACCGTGAATGCCGAATATTGGAATCTAATGCAAATAATTTCCTTCACACAGGTGGCTTGCAATTTAGCAACAAAATTTGCAATGCTAGATTGTTCTTTGGATACTTACCATCCAGGCTATAAAAATAATAACTAGAGGACCTACAATAAAAGCCAATGGGCACATTCGTATGGAGGGTGGTGCCTTTTTTTTTTCGCGCGGCCAGAATCAGTTTCATATCTACTGTGTAGGAGACCATACAAAAAGAGAAAAAAAGTTGTTCCCGGGGTTCTAACCGCAGTCCGGGCCGAGATAATAGAGTTTAACTTTTACCAAAAGAGAGGAGAATGTCGCAACTGCCATCTACAATATACTCCCCCTTTGCGACAATTTATTGGTTACCGTCATCAAAAGCGGAAATCCGGTGCAACATGTGCAATATACCTGCCCCCCCCCCCTCCCCCCGCCCAAACCGAAAATAAATTGTGTTTCCTATTATTCCTTAAGATGTCGCATCCGCCATGTTCAATACACTCCCCCTATACGTTTTTTTTTGCGGTCAACCAAAGCGGAAATCCGGTTCAACGTGTACATTGAACAATATCCTCCCCCTCACCTAAAAATAAATTGAAATGTATTTTATTTCATAAGGCGTCGCATCTGCCATCTATAATACACTTCCCCTTTGATGTCAATTTATTTTTTCCTCCTCCCCCCGTAAAAAAACATATTTATTTCATTTCCCATATAATTATCCTCCTTGGTGTAACTTGTGTCCGGTGTAGTTGGATTCTCCCCGTGTAAACTTGACGAACTGAACTACACTAAATGGTTCCTCAGCATCCTCTGGCTAGGTGATCGATGTACGGTCGACAGCACATAAAGCGTATCACATTGGCACGCTACGCAGGGGTTATACGACGTAGTTGGCAAAGTTTGGTTTTTTGTAGGTTGATGTGCCGTCGACTGTACACAAAAGTTAAGACCTTTTGAAAAAAATACATAGAAATATAACATACGCCGTAACAAGCCCAGTGGCTTGTTAAAAGAAACCATTGCAAAATATATCGTATAACTCCTGCGTATGGTGCCAGTGTGACACGCTTGATGTGCTATCGACCGTACATCGATTGTTGCGGCGTATGTTACACTTCTGTGTGTTTGTATGTGTTAGAGGATATTTTTGCACACATAAACACTCCTACATATTAAAACACTCCCAAACTCACACCAAACGAGATCCAAATACAAAAAGATACTATTCCTAATATCGTCGATCTGGTTCGAGTCACGGTTTTCAACAGAGCATTAGCTCAACATTAGTTGAAAAAGAATGGCAAGGTCTCTGGTTCGAATCCCAGTCGCGATGTAATATTTAATAAGATACCGTAAATCACAAATTACACTCGGATGAGCAAAACACACCCTAAATAACACAATAATACTGGTACATAAAAACTCTCTTACACACAAAAATTCCCCTAGATATCGTACTAATTAGTTTTGCGCGTCTGAGTATGGTAGTGTATTTTGAAACAGAATGTAAGTACCGTAGAGTGTGTTGTGAGTATTTGGGAGCATTTTTTTATGTTAGGACACGAAATAATCACAGTTTTCGTTTGTCTATGTATTTTTTTTGCGTAAAGGTATGTTTGTATTTGAGGAGTGCGTTGTTGGTTCTAGGTGTTTTGTGGGGCGGGGCGTATTTGTGTGTATTTGCATATTGTATTTTGTACGCTAAAGAGTATTTTTGTTTGGCTGTGTGCTTATGCATAAAGATGACTGTATTTTGTGTGTAATGCAGTTGCCTGTGTTTTGTGTTGTTCGTATAGGTATGTTTGTGTGTAGATGGGTGCGTTTTTGTTTCTAGTTGTGTTTCGAGTGTTTGCTTCTTTCTGCGTTAAACTGGGTTTTTGTATCGTACGGTATGTATATATCAGGGTGTAATTTGTGTGCGAAACTGTAATTATGTTTATCTGGTTGTTTTTGTATTAAGGTGGCGTATTCAAACGTGTTTCAGTGTCTAGGTATATTTTATTATGTTTAGGGGTGTGCTTGGGAGGTAAGAGTTTATTTTTGTGTATGTCGGACTCTGGGTATAGTTATATGAGTCAGCGTGTGTTTATATCCAACGTGTTTAACGCTTCTGTAAACTTTTCTTTAAATGTTAGGGGTTCGTGATAGTAGCATAATAATTATGTATCCTAGCTAGGCGAAGCTGATAAACGACTGAGATCGTCTGGATCCTTTATTTTATGTTTTAGGGGAACCGGAAAAAGTTTTACTGTTTTGTTCCTTACATCAATAGGGAAAAAAGGAACCTTTATTTAAAATATTTTCAGTCTCCGCGATATTAGAGTTTAAATAAAATGACAAACTAAAGTAACATGAGAGAGAACGTATTTATTTATAACAGCCGAGTCGTGGCCTTTCGACGATAGTAGGGTCTTTAAAACCATGGGAATTTGCGAGATATTCGATTTTAATTTTTCCTTTACGTAAACTCAAATATCTCGGCCCCGGATGAGTGGGGAAACATAGACGCAACATTTTTACGTTCATCGTGAAGTCCGGGATTCTTACTTTCAGTCAGGGTATAAATATTTAAGTTTAAGTAAAGTCATAAAACTTGAGAGGGGGTGTGGTGTAGAGGATACACCGGATGTGAGAGGATTCTTACCTTCCGGGATTTTTACCTTCAGTCAGGGCAGAGATATTTAACTTTAAGGAAATGACAAACGTGAGGGGGGGGGGGGGGAGGATGTGATCATTTTAGATGATGCACCGGCCATCTAAAAAGAACCGGAGTTCTAGTGGCCCAGTTGGGATGAATTATAACAAAAGTTATAGTAGATGGCCGGTGCACCATCTAAAATGAGCATATCCTCCCACTCTCTCACATTTGTCATTTACTTAAAGTTAAATATCTCTGCTCTGACTGAAGGTAAAAATCCCGAAAAAACATTTTCTTGTAGACGACCTCATAGTGAATGTAAAAATGTTGATTCGACGTCTCTACCCTCCACCGGGGCCGAGATATTTGAGTTCAATGGAAGTAAAAAGTTAAAGTCGAATATCTCGGCCCGGACTGAGGTTACAGATGAGCTGCCATAATATGTTTTATTTACTTTGCCAATATGTACCTAAATAACCATATTTGGTTTCTGGCCGCGAAAATTTCAAAAGGCTCCAAAAACGCCCATTGGCTTTTATTATTCTTTGCAGAACCAGGCGAGATTCAGAGGAGAGTAACTGTGACTCCCTATCACGACAAGCCGCCATCCGCATCAGCCACTCCTTGCCTGACCTTCAAACCGAGCCTCTGAAGCAAGAATATGTACAGGAGCATAAGGACCCAGGAAAGAAGGTATGTCGTCAGATCTTTTATTGAAAGTGTGTACATGTGCGGACAACAGCAGATCAAGTCTTACGACGCAGATAATAAGAACGGTCCAAAGTACAAAGTTTTACACTTGATGTGCTTTGATATGGACTACTTTGCAAGGTAAAATTGCTAACGCTGAGGATAAAGGGGGAAAAACGTTTCTGCAACACATCTTTTGAACTACGTTGTCAATAAAACCATCTCTGTTCATACCAAAGTTACTTGGTGGATTAAATCATTCTTCATCAATACTATAGTTGACTTCATTCGCATGGGTTTCAACTTTGTTAGAAAGTTTAAACTTAGGCCGATCTTCATATTTAGGAGCTTAGAGTGAGCTTGGTCTTCCGACTCTCAAAATAAGAATGAATTCTGATAATTTATTGTAAGACCGATTACAAACTCAGATCGCATTCAAAACTGTCTATGAATATTGGTCTTACAGCTAAGAGTTTGGTTATTTATTCTTACTGAAATAGCAAGTCTACATTTCAAGCATCGGTTGAAAATTTTGACTTTCTATTTTTGGAATTTTCTAAATTTTTAGAATAAATTTCCCTTTGTCTACACCTTAATCATTTTCTGTACATACAACTGCACATCAATGGTAGGACTTAAAATTCCATGTTAGATCTTAAGGTTCAGACTTTATGAACTGCGAAGAGTCCTAAGTTTCCAAACTTAAAGTCCTTTCGATTGTACTACGAATGGTGAGACATTTTCTGGTGGCGAGGACATTGTGACTGCAAAGTTTCATTTAAGTTTTCAGAAAAGCCACTTACTTTTCAAACAATACTGCCTTAAGCAAGAAAGCTTGTTTATAGTACGATACTTGGGAAGTTGTGGCATAGAAGTTGTTCTAACGAATAAACAAATCTTTGAAGTTTTGTGGAGATTAAATTTTCAGACAATATTCTGCGGCGATATCGGCTTTTGATAACAGAAATACGCAAGGCGAGATTATTATCAAGGCAATTGGTAAGGCTTGTAAATCTTAGGTATAATAATCATCTTATAAAATTGTTGGTTTCTTGATATGGGTACCTACTTAAAAAATTGTTGCCATCTGACGAAAATATTCGATTAATGCAAAATAAAACCAATGATGCACAGAAGCATCAAAGGTGAATGATTTTTCGTAAAATAAACCGTCGGCGAAGAGTGTTTTAACGAAGCGTTCCATCGGTGAAAGGTATTTCGGTATAACGATACAGAGCTCGATATAGATGTGTATCGACCGTGATTCAAAATTACAAAATGCCGAAACCTATTTTGAATATTCCTGAGAAATCATAGACATATTAATTCCTCAGATTATATCTTGTCTTTATTTCTTTTCGTGTCGAAATAAATGAATAAGCGCCAGATTATTTAAAAATTAAAGCGGGTCGATTTCTTCCAGACTATTAAGATTTAATTTAAAAATTAAATCATATTTTGTGCTTTTTACAGTTGACTAAGAAGAAAGGTTTTTATTCTTTTCTTAACAAAAGGCACGATCTCAATTCATATTTTTTGTCTACCTCCCATTATTATTCTTGGAATATTTTAATCAAAAACGGTCCTCAAGTACACACTGAAAATTAGAGTCGGGAAAGCACAATTAAAAGTTGAGAAGGTATACCTACTCGTATTTCGGTTGCATATATATTTTGTTTAGAATAAACTTTATAATGAGATCACAACACGCTTGATATTGCAAACTCTATCCTATATTATATTATTATAATGCTTTTATTTTTAACGCCAAGTTCGATTTATCTCGCTGGAGATTCGCTAAGTAATGATCGAATATCCAAGCTTGTTTAGGAACAATAGAGCCACCTTGCTCAACGGATTAGCATTGAGATTCAGCGAAGTAACGCCGCCAGTGTCTTGGAAACCACATTGTATGAAATATGACAGTTGTAAGGCCGATACTCGAAACTGTCTCTCAGCCTAAGTTATCTTTGTTGTTGTAAATATATATGTATAATACAGGGTGTGATTTTGATCAACGACACACGTCTCAGGGGACTGATAATATCTACTCATACGCACACGATGCAAAAGAAAAATATAAAAATATACCTTAACTTTTCAAGCAAAAATCCACAAAGAATAAAATTAGTTCTCTACTAGGTACGCGTCGCCTGTCGTCATTTTTTATATAATTATGTTAAAAATAGTAAATACAATTTTAGGAAGTAATATTTTTTAAACTACCACCCCTGCGTTTGGGCGTCGCAGATCCTAACACTTACTATATCCTACATAGTAAGTAAAAATATATTTTACAATATCCAAACGTCCTAAATACTGATCTAGATGTCAGGGTAATCTCTGTTTGAGAGCTACGTATGAGATGGTATATGGGTAAGTATATCTGCGAATTCCATACGGAATTCGGTCGCCACTAGGCACTAATCCCAGTGAGATCCCGCTCCTGACTCGCGCTATCCATAATTTCATTTGCCACGACATTTTGTATCCTATAAACCTCAAGTATTAAGTTTTGATTTATTGTATTCTAGCAAAACGTAATAAATAAACGTTATGCATGTTCTCCTGTTCACTTTTTGCTATTATTATAAGCGTCTTCAGTGCGGTTGCCCCTCCCTTTTGCCGCTGACTCTCCGTTGATGCGTTGGGTTGTTTCCATGAATCTATTATTCTCCTTTTCCCACCAGGTCCATGGCAAAATAAAATTGGTTCTCAAATCTCCATACACGAATTCCCAATAGGTCCACGACATTTATTCAAAGTACAGTCAGTAAAAACACTTAAGGAGCATTGCGTTCAGTCTGTGAAAAGACTATAAGTAAGACGTGACGTTTCTTACTATCCGATATGTGAAATTGTGAATATGTTATTTTTCAACTGACTTCAATTCTGTTTCCACAGGGTTCACATCAAAGCACATCAAGTGTAACACTTTGGACTTTTACCGTTCTTAAGAGTTGAAATAGTACTGCAAGTGTTACCATTGATCTGCTGTTGTCAGTACCACCAATTTATGTCAATATTGCGAAATTAATGAAAATAGTTTAATTTTCAACACTTGTCGAATTAACACTAGCGCGATTTACACAACCCTGAATAATTGTTATTTGATAGGAAAAGTAGATGGGTACCTAATTGTATGATATTTAATCCACGCGGACACTACCCAGAATCCCACACTACTACTAAATATTTCCTATTAGTGCATCAGCTGTACCCTCGACCTTTAAAGTACGTCGCTGTTTACCATAGCAAAACAACCTATGTCAACACATTACTTTCGCGGCGGACTGTAGAGGTCATGAACCCTGTCACGTCTCAGGCCAAATAACGCGATCTTGGGATAAATATCCCCAGATTTCCCTAGACGTTATTGAGTAGACCTTTGCTATTTGATTTGTCGTCTATTGTACGTAAATAGGAAGGGGAGGACAATCAAATGTAATAAAGGGGCATCATGTCTTTTGTACGATAAAAGGTAGGTAATTCTGGTATGCGATTTTCCAACTACTTATACTAAATATGACAGTTTAGAAATGCTGCTCTTAAGAGCCTTCATAGAACCAACTAGCGCCGCCAATCATAAAAAAATAATATCTTCCAATATAATCAATTTTATTAAAAAAGCTATTTACAAAATGTTTATCACAATGTTTACTCTGGAATCGCCACAACCGTTTATACAACTTGCTACTTGTAACAAAAATTGCCCATAGTCCGTTATTTGACAAAAAATATGAACTTAACTTTCCAGCTCATAAAAATATCATGTTGGACTGAAAATTAGTTGTTTTTTTCGGAATTAATTTACTGGGTTATTATACCTCAAAGATTTTTAATCTTTGTTATACCTACATAAGTTAAGATAATAGTAATTAAAAATCCAGGGAAAATGTTAAGTAGGATAGCTTTAAGAAATGTAGCAGAGTGGAGTTACATGTTAAAAACTTTTGCACTAATTCTGGCTCCTGGTTTCCTAGTTTAGGGGCCATAAAAGTTTTTAAAGATCGTAAGTTTGTGCATTTAGAGTTCTATATCCAGCCTAGTCTTTAAAATTTATTTTCACTTCCTAGGTCTTGCTGGAAGAAATCTCTCTTTAGAGATAAGCACCACCTGTGTACATTAAGTTTATTGTTTCTAATTTTTTTTTTGTATCTTCTTTCGTGTACAATAAAGTAATAATAATAGTCCAGCCATGAAGTTACATTTAGGCCTCTAATTTTTAAGAAATTAATATCGATTTTATCCTTTGCTAACCATCCATATTTTTTATTATTTTAATAATGGACACGACAGTTCGTCATTTGCCAATGTTACAGAATATTCAATATAGTCTATCTCCAGAGGAGTCGCTGTAGCGTCATCACCATGGTTATCCGCGTCTTTCTTTCTTCATCCAGAGGGGTCGCCGAAGCGTCATTACTCTGGACGAAGCAGCTCGACACTCACGTTCACTCCCGAGCTCGTAGTGGGACCTACGTGGAACTCTTGACTTTAGCACGAAACTTCAGATCTTGCGCGAATAATCCAATAAATTCACCATACTGTCATTCGCGAGAGCCTTCTATGAGCCAACTAGCGCCGCCAATCTTTAAAAAAAAAATTGTAAATAGCTTTTTTAATAAAATATCTATTTATTAAAATCTAACTATATGTAACTAATAAATCATTTATTTTATAAAATTACATTAAATTAAAACCTAAAATAATAAAGTGACTAAAAACTAACTATTTAATAAAATTGATTAAATTGGTAGATATTATTTTTTCAAGATTGGCGGCGCTAGTGGGCTCATGGAAGGCCCTTAACGTGATATTAAATACAAAATAACCACTGTAGACATTAAAATTAAAATTATGAAATAATTTCGCAACCGTCATTTCCCGCCATTTTCAAAAGCCCCTAACCATCGATTATACTATAGTCTGCACTCTGCCTCTAGGGCAGGCGGAAAATCGTACAATGACCTTTTAGCTATAAGTAGGGGTAAGCAACCTTTTTTATGTTTTCTTATATCAGCCTTAGCTCATTATAAGAAAAATGGGAAACTGCAGATTCTTGTTTTCATGTCCAAACAGGTTTGTTATCTCTAGAACGTGTCTCACCCCGTACTATGAAACGCTATAAGATAGGTACGCGATAACAAAGTGTATGAAAAGCGATACGTATCGTTTTATTTCAAAGTCAACATAATACTCCGTGTCATTGCGCATTTTTACGCCTGCCTGTGAAACATTCTTTAGCATTTTCATCCATGATGCATGATATACAAAACATTAACTTCTCTTTGAGGGCCAGCTTCTTTCAGTATATTTATTTACACAAGAATATATACCGGTTTGATAGAGTATATTATTATGTAGTTATTCTAAAGGCGCCACACATCTCCCTTTTAGCTGCACCGCGGGCGGTATTTACCCCTTAATGGGACGACTACATTTACCCATTATAATGCTTTCAAACCGTAACTTGGCAAGTACAACTTTGAATTTAAACCAAACTAGAATATAATATTTATTTTTAGATTTAACTAGAACCTGCAGTAATTTTTGAATTAAAACTATAGTGAGGTATACAGGGTGTAACGTAAAGGGTATATGAAGCCGAAGGGAGGGTGGTCAGTATCATTAACTGAACAACTTTTGTTCTACGACTTTTCGAATAAAAAATAAAAATATATTAATGTCTCATACAAATCGATCAGCTGACCGGTGCGAAATGTATGAAAAGTCAAAAAATAAATTCATGAAAATCGAAAAGCAGAACAAACATTGTTCAGTTATCGATACTGAACACCCTCCCTTCGGCTTCATATACCCTTTACGTTACACCCTGTATAAAAGTGAGTTGCTTATGTTTATTTGTATATCGGGTGTTTCGTAAGTATATGACCACAAAACGGGAGATTCGAGAGTTGGGTGGGTTACCTGAAAAAAATTTACCTCAGTAAAAGTGTCACCGTATTCGAGATATTGAGATTTTTTTTAAAATTAAAGCTTAACCCTTGAAATAACTTAAAAGTCACGTTTTATGGTTAACCGCGTAAGTATGTAACTTCTCTGCTGTCGACAACATTTTATAAGATGTCACTTTTATAAATAGAAAGGTTTGGAGATATTCTAAAAGGGTGTCTGATCTGATCCGCTTATATCGTCCACTTCTCTCGTGTTAAATGTATCGGAACTTTCGAAACATGCCTGTCAGGTATTTCCAAATTCGTTGTAGAGAGAATCGTTCTTTTGATGGTTATTGAACCACAAAAAACATTTCTTTCCCTGAGGCTAAAATCTTTTAGAATCTAGAAATATTGATTTTGTAGAATCGGCGTGTCTAGAAACAAACAATTCATAAAAGGTTCTTTATTCGATAGATTTTGAGATTATCAGTGAGAGTAACTTTAAACAAGTAATTTAGCTAGAATTTAGATAGATCTGTATCTAATCCTATCGCAGTCTGAACTTTGCCATGAAAGTTCAAGTAGGCCTGTTTACCACTTGGAATAATTCCCAGAGGGTCACTTACTTGCTCCAAAAGTTATTGACCCCTGAAACATACACAAAAGGTTGTCGTAAAAGTAAGCACGTAAAAATATCGTAAACAGAATATTAAATATCGTGAACAGACATTAAAATATCATAGTTAAATATTAAATACATATTTGAAAGAGATTTTCTTTGGACTTCATTCGAGCGTAATTTTTCCTTAAATTGTAGAAAGTGAACTGAATCATATTTTATAAAGTCAGACCATCATGAATACTCGCATTGAAAAGGTTTTGTTGAAAGGTGTGTTTGTAAAATTGAAAATATTGTCATTTTTGCATTCAGTCAAGTGTGCCGATTTTTTTTTATTCGAAAGAAAACACATTAAGGCCCATATTAATAAATCACTCTCAGCTCAAAATTCAATCTTGAGAACGACCTCAAGATGGTGTTCCTATTAATAAACGTAACTTACCACAGTTACCACATTTACGTGTCTACCACAGTATATATTTCAAGATCACCCTTTCACGTCTATCTCTGTACTGAATTACAAAGCTTTTAGACACATGTGGTTTACAAAGGAGTGTCCTAAATGTTCTCAAAGTGTCCTAAATGTTATCCTAACATGACGTTTAAGTTCATGTTTAGAATATCAAGCATTATTACCAGTCTGTACCTAAGGCCTGGATAGGTTAGGTCCTAGCGCTTTACTTAGGCTTCTCAAGTTACCAATGTTATTGGTATCAGCAGTAGAAGTTAATAATAGTGTTCAGGATGAATATTATTGAAATCAGACAATATTTTAAACTAACACTACTCTTTATACGGGTTATTATAGGACATTTTTTTTGTTAACCTATAAATTGTTCCACTGCCGGGCAAAGGTCTCCCCCCTCCTCTTCCATCCATCGCTGTCCTGAGCCTCTTCCAGCCACCCATCCCTGTATCTAACGATATCGTCTCTCCACCTACGCCGAGGTCTGCCCCGATGCCTATAATATAGGACATTATAGGACTATAATTTATATATTTTCTGGATATTATTTTTGCAATTTTGCAAGTAGGTGCACATTAAAATATTAAATATTTACAAAAAGAAAGACTTGACATAAAAATAGATTCAATTTCTACGACCGCAATTTTTTTTTGTGTATTTTTTTTTCTGGTTCCTATTATTTTAGTTAACATTTATCACAACAATAGGAATACAGTAACAATTATTGCCAATGCCTTTTTCACCTTGTATATTTTACAAGTTTCTACTACTACTTCACTTTCTACGTACAATTTTATAGAAATTATTACGACGTAATTCATTAATAAATCTATATAAAAAGGGTTGGATGGATTATCTACAAATTATTAGCTGAAACCTGAAACTAAGTAGATATTATAATTCCCTTTATATTTTGGACTAACAAAGAGTTTGCTTAGGGCTATTTGCTATTGCTCTACAAAAGGGCCCTTTGAGTTTCATATTTTAAATAGAGGGCAGAGATGGAACCAGAGACTGGACAATTATAGACCGAAACTAAAGTAGACTTGACCTTAGCTAATAGTGACCGATGACGTCACAAATTATTTTTGAAATCACAATATCGAAGCTGTTTGTTTTTACAATAATTAACCTTACGTAAGATTTATAATAAGAACAACAATCTAGTTTATTGCAAAATCGACAAAAAGGAGAAAAAAAGCGCTTCACATATCACAATTTTCTTGACCAATATAACGATACCTTTACATCAAAATCGATTATAAGGCTACAGGAAACCACAAGAGAACCGACATACATACACTTAAAAACCTTCTCCTTTCGCCATTAAGGTAAAATTGGAAAGAAATATTTTTATATATAGTCGCTATATTGATAGATTTCTCAGACACTGGACCGGCCTGCACGCACCAGTATGTACTAACATAGTTATTTAAGTATTTACTAACAAAATATGGATGTAAAAAAGTCTGAAATAAAAATACTTTTTTTTATTGACGATTTTTGCGAGCACGAAAAAGTAAATGAAAAAAACATCCTCTTTGTCGTTTGGGCCACAATCTTTTAGTAGCCAGAAGATGAGCAAGATTTCCATCTCTAGTGTGACTTATTCTTAGTGGCTTGGTGTGGCCAGGTCATAATGATATTGTTTCGTAAAGGTCAGGGTTTCCACTTGGGCGGGCATTATTTATGCAAACCACAAACACGCGAAAGGACTCGGATAATGTGTAGGGTATAAAAGTAACAGCTGTTTCAGGGATAAAAGGACTTTGTACTGTTGAGTAAGAGATTTGTTTTACATGGATTGCCCGATATTATAAATGCGGAAGCTGGAAAAAGGTTTGTTATCTCTGTTTACTCTCAGCGAGCTATTGAAAGTAAATATGTCAGTGTCACTACCGTCCCTTAGACGAATATGGAGACAAAATTCACGACCTGGATACGATATCTCGGTGGCTCTGTTGGAATAGAGCGTGCCACGGAATGGCGAGGATAGTTCGAATCCCGGTCGTGATGTAAATTTTTCTCCATTTATAATTTAGATTTTCGTTTCGCATAGCGCATATGCAAGAAAACATCAAAACATATGAAAAAGGAACGCGTCATTAATTAAAAACATGATTTCTAACTGCAATGTTAGACATGAATTTGAGTAATTGCACAATTACTGGATAGATGTCGCTACCGTCCCTAAGACGAGAATATGGAGACAAAATTCACGAGTACGATATCACGGTGGCTCTGTTGTTAAAAAAATTCTCCATTTATCATTTAGATTTTCGTTTCGCATAGCGCATATGCAAGAAAATATCAAGACACCCTGAATTGCTATATTTTTTTTTTCGGACGTTTCATTTTAGTAGTCACTAACTACTTTACCGTAGCCTTCATAGAAAGATTTAAAATCCGCGCGTACAAAGGCGTACCTACTAGTACAGTTACATTACGTGAGTGCAGCTGTTACGACGTAAGTCTCAACCGATATTAAATACCATACTAAGCCTGGTATTTCTCATTTAGTATTAACTTCGAGACGTGCAGCCGCAACGCCAAGTTAACAGGCCTCTAATAAGGAAAAGTGCGCTCTCTACCGCTGAACACGGATGTAGAGTCTTACTAGATACGCTATATTAAGTATTATAACTACATCGCTACGCAACGCGTAGTTCAATCATTCGTTTTCATTTTGATAAATGCAATATTGAGTGTAAAAATAAAAAGTAAGAGAGTTACGCCAACAAACTGCATTGCAGTTTGGCGACCGAATAAACATGGCATTCTTTGTAAAAATGTAAAAATGTGCAAATATCTGATTACCTACATCTGTGCCGAATATAATAAAACCAATACAGGTACTTTGGATGGTAGGCAAATTGGGAATGGGATATTGAAATGAAACAAAAGAGACTTGAATATATCTGTAACCAATCGGTAACATAAAATAATACCCCTAGGGTGTAATGAATAAAGGTCATAGCACGGGAGTCTGATGTTTAGTTCGCAATGATATGGATAAATCAGAAAAGTTGACAAACTCAAAACTGTAAAATGAGATGGATCACAGCCCGAGATTCCTTGATATAATGGAAGATCTGTCCATGTAAGACATAAAACATGTATACCGAAGCCCAAATCAAGTGTCTTATTTTGTAAACAAAAACTACCCTACCCTACTAACATTTTAAGCTGCTCTGTGATTATTGCATAGTTATTTTCACATTATTAGATCGGATTACTTTATTTTCACAATGATGGACAGGTTCGATCAATCAGTTCCTTCAGTGTTACATCACAATATGTAATTAGAGGATCATTTTTGTCTACAAAATAAGACACTTGATTCGGGCAGCGGTATATGTAGATGGGTTTTTAATCGGTAGGTCTAAAATTGAAAATTTTCTAGCCGTTGGCAGGGCTTGAACCTGTGATCTTGACATTCCTTGACATTTAGGCTAAAATTCATCATTTAAATTGTTCGCCGAGCATGGCATACCATGCATAAATGGGCGTTTCTAGTTTGGTATTATTCAGCTCTTGGACATTTTTCTTTTTTGACATTAATTAGTCGTGCAAATCAAAAATAAATCTGGGTCTAAATTTGGTTTTCTACTATAGGTTTCTACTTAGTCATGTGTTCCTGAATCTATTAAATCTTTAACTAGGTCCCTATCACACTGTGTGTGTGTGAGAGGGTATGTGTGAGGGTGTGGGTGTACTTCCACCAAACCTCAAAGAGTGATTCAGTTTGATCACAATCCTTGCTACTCGAATATTTTTGCAACGTAAGAATCAGTTGTGGACTCCCAACCAGTAATCTAAAATAAAATCTCTGGGGTGTACTGATGTATGATAAAGGTATATTGTATCCGTTGTCAAGGGAATTCTGTAAGTTATTGGAAATAACTAGCGATCACTTACGCTTATAAAAACCTCCTGAAACCCTTGGGATCTACTTTAAAATTCTAATGAAAATTAGCAATATAGGTAATATGAGTACCTAAGGGCAGGGAATCGAAAACACTTGAGACTAATTATCTATTATGGAAGCTTCTTTAACTCGACAAGATGCCTTGCCTTGAGAATAATTAGAAGTGTAACTATCCTTAGCATACTAACTCTCACAGACCACTTACCTAACTCTGGACCATCCGTGATCGATAAAATATAGTCAATTTCATGCTTCTATCTAGCAAATGATACATAGTCAGTAATTTAGCTCTTTTTATACGTAATAATATGTAAGTCGGTTCCTTTAACTACTGTTGATGGATTTTGATATATTATGAGGTATCGTTAGAAACAAATATATCCTACGTCAATCTAATTGTACACGACGATACATTTTGTGCAAAAAAAGCAATAAATTTTTTTGTAATAAATATTTTTTATATGTAATTCTAAATAGATACGATAAGTTCCTGGTTTTACGATTGGCAATTCGACTGGTTAGGACAACCGGGAATGTTTATTCCCGCTGGTCGTTCTGATTTTGGATTCACACCAATTGGTCGGACGCACGGTTTATTATCGTTACACATCTCTTCTAGTATCCTATGTCGTTGTTTAGTGCTTACCCAACGAAATAGTTAATCGTGGGTTCGCACGCCGGTGTAAGCAGAATTTACACAGGCTTATGGCGCGACTGGCTCCTTAAAATTAAATCTTTCGAGCTTATAGACGGAAAGTACGAGAAGATGCTGAGCTCACTTACCTACTAATTTGTTCAACGGTTCTCGCGAAAGTCTAGTGGAATTTTATTTCAGTTAACTTTGAGTTTAAAGTATAGTTTTTATTTAGGAAATGCCGTCAGCTCTTTGGGCACCTTGATTTGGAGATAGCCTCTTTAACATTCATTCCTATCGATAGACTCAGGTGGACACGTTGATTCGTGAGGCTCGCTCGGTCTGTGTGGATGTGCCTCAGCCGAGCGTGCCTCGAGGCCGAGTCGCCAATGTTGGCTCGGACTGCCTCGCGAGGCTCGCCTCAATGTGCCTTAAAACTGCTTAGGCAACGCTCACCCGAGGCGTGCGCTCGGCGGAGACACGCCTAATGGCCTGGCCTAACGTTGTTGAACTTTACCTACCAACCATACTCACAATTAGAACCTCGACCTTGAATACGTTCTGAAAGGTAATAATAAGATAATTTTCTCATAATTTTATTTAAACTTTAATAAAATCTGTTTCGACGAATTTAAGGCCACCTTTGTTCCAAATTGCTATTTAGGCTAAAACTAGAGCTAACGAAGGTAGTAAGAAAGCAGCCGACCGAATATTATGGCGAGTCTAGGGAATTTATGCCCGGGAGAACTGATAAATAAGACTTTCTGTTCAGTAGGCTATTTGATGAATACATTATTGAATCTAGTTTTTTAATGGTGACCTCTACGGACATTTACTTATTATTTAAATGTGATCGATATTGCTAAGGCAGTCCGTTTCGATCCCGCACCGACTGCCGCCATGTTTGTGCCTGCAGTCGATGCAGGTCAACCTCGTCCTTCCAGCGATACCGAGGAAGCCTGACCGTCCGGCGACTTAATCGCTTGGCCGTAGTTTTGCAGCACGATCTTCTCCCATTGTCTCGATGTGGCAAAGCCAGCGGAGTTGATCCAGAGGAGCGATGATCCTGTCAATGATATCGTGGCGGTGCAACTTCATAGCACATCTTCTCACTCATTCCGCTACACAGCGTAACATTAGTGGAAAAGTTCACATAGTTTCGTAGCTTTTACATCCCCGCAGCATAGCTGTACACAGCTATAGCACATCTCTGTTGAAAAATCAGCCTTAGGGACATTTAAAGCTTGCGCATTCTAGAATCCGCACAATTATCATTCCAGTTTATACTAAATATGCCGCATGTTAGACACTGCTTTGCACTTATAGTAATGGTGTGTATTGTTCCAGGTTCTCCGTCAGACCACTCTGCCGATCGTGCCGACTCGCCACCAGACCTTCCAACGTCAGCTGTCCCACCGCCTGGACCTGCCTTCCATACAGTTCAGCATCTGCAGCCTGGAGAGAGCCGACTCTTCTATTGGACTTATTAAGGTATGCGAGATCTTCTTAAAATTAAACGGAACATAATTTACGTGACACCCTCCTTTCTAGACTGATTCGGATCAGATCCGCTAAATCTTCCTCCATATTAGTCCTAGGAACAGTTTCGCATAGCCAAAGAACGAAGAAAGATATTTTAACCTACCATATACGCTAGGTAAAAATATAATTCTTTGGCTTACGATTCTTTCATAAGAAAAAATTAAATGCTGTGCAAGAACAATCTTCTTCTTCTGGTGTGGGTTAATGACCACACATATTGCCAGAGTTGTTCAGTGACATGACGACTGGTGCCGTCAGCAAACCAACCAACTGCTTAAGTGAACAAAAAAACTCAACTTAGATCTATCCATGGATGGAGCCAACCAAGGGATCCAAACGTACGTAATGTGCCTGAAGGGGCTTATACATATACCTAAAAAAATCACTAGCGGTCGCCTATTCAGGTACAGATTTTGTTCAACGTTGCTTACCTTAAACAACCGTTTTCAACGAGCAAGACCATTATTTTTCGTGTGGGTTAGTGACCAAACCTATTTATTATTATTTAATTATGGACAAGCAGCTCAACGCTGATAAGCCCATTTCACAGTGTTTGTAAAGTCTATCACTTAGTGGTATTTTTTTGTTTGTTTGTGGTTTTTAAATAATTGTCCAATTTGTTTTTGAACCGAGACGGCAGATTTGTCAGACTTCAGACCGCGCATATGCCTCTGACGTGGCCTAACGACTGCTGCTGAGTGACAGCAACCGGGACCAACTGCTTTCTGAGGCACGGAAGGGTTTAGATGAAAGTGTCACTAGCGGTCACCCATCCAGGTACTGACCTCGCCCAGCGTTGCTTAACTTGTACGATCATTTTCAACGTGTACTCGCAACTGAACTACGAGCCCCTCTAGAGCATAAACAATACTAATGAGAGATCAACACTACATAACAATAATAATAGGGTAGAATAGACGCTCAATGTGCTTATGCTTGAATTTTTGGTCATTAGGGCTAGGTCTAGTGGTCAAGACCACATTTACGAAGTGATGAATATGAGACTGACGTTGAGGCTAAAAATGCGAACTATACTAGTAGGGCTCTTTGAAAGAGATGTTGACGATGTATTGTACCCTAGAGGTTAGAAAGCACTTGCCAATTAGTAAGTTAGTAACTGGTATTCAGGACTGCAACTAAACTGCCTTAATTCAGTGCATAGGTCAAGCTTGAAAGCTAGGTCATGCACACTCAGGCCATTTAAGCTGCTACAAACGAGCTTAATTGGCTTATTGACTTGTGCTCCAATCGTAGTTTCCAGGATCAGTGAGCAAACTGAGCGTTGTACATTCAACAGCACATCAATACTACCCAATAACTAATTGAAGCGTGATTTCAACAAGCACTGCGGTGTTCAAAGTGTTACACTCGAGTGCTGTTATTCATAAACCTAGTTAAACCCTCACTTTTCTTAAATCGTGTTGCTATCCCTTTCACATTTCGTTAAAAAAGGTTAAGATAGAAAGGGACAGGGGGCCGAAACGGTGGCGTAACTTTAAATCACGTTTATGAATACGCGCCTTTGTGAAGAAAGTATTATAGTCGAAAATAGAATGCATAATACTTGACTATTCATTGAACTCATTACACACATAACGTTACCTACATTGAAGGCCTTGTTCCTTCCGTCTTGATGCCAAAATTAACTCAAAGTAGAGTTAATAGGCAAGGCAAGGACATTTTCCTCGGTCGTTTTGCGCCCCCGTAAGGCAATATTGTAGGGACGCGGAAGTTATTACACTGAGGGCCAAACTAGGCCGAGTTTCCGCGACCGAAACCACAACGGTTGCCACAGAACATAGAATAGCTACAGGCGCTTTCGATCGAAACTACACACCACATGATGCCAGCAAGTATGAGCTATTAGCCTATTGTCGTTCTTTATAAATGCGACAGGTGTTAAGGAAGTACCTACTTATATTTTTGAACAACAACTGATTAGTAGAGTGTTTAATTGTAGTTGTTCGCACATGGATATTTTCCGGCTGCCGACTATTCTACCAACCAACTTTGTGTATTTATTTCGTAACTAAGGGCTAGCGTACAACAGAACGGCGCCGTCGGACGACGCTGTGTACCGCGTCTGTGGACGGCGCCGCCGCCCACCGGCTCGACGCCGTCCGCCGGTGACTTGCGCCGTCCGACAACGGGCACCGGTAGACGGTGCCGACAGACGCCGTGACTAGCCGCGCCATGCGCCGTGACGTTGTACGCCGGCCCTAACGCCAGCTGCTAAATATTTTGAAACACTAATATTGCAGTCGTAATTATTAACTAATAAGTAGTAGTTTGATGTACTGTACTGTAGCGCGGATAATTTAAACGCCTAGTCTGAAGTGCGGCCGCGTAAGTTCCGGCTGATGTGGCTTTACGTTTCACTAAATGAGCAACAGGTCACAGGAAAATACACCTACAATTGTGCCCAATATAAACAAATTGGGAAGAAAATCTTTTTTGCTGGAATGACCTTGTTATTAGGTGGATATTAAGTAATTAGTAGCTAACATGATATATTGGTACTTACAAGACTCAGTCTTGTCTTCGCCAAACCATTCCAAATCCAAGCCATTTTATATTATTGTCACGTCGTGACGTCGATTGTATCTTTATGTTTACTCGACGTCCGAAAGGAGGAGAGTAATGTTTTTCGAGTGTGTGTGTGTTTGTAGGGAGTTCAATTCGTCATGACGTGATATCCCCAAAATAGTCGTACTTTTTGTTTTATTAATTATTCATTTGTTTCGAAAAAAAAAATATCCATGTCCATAGTGGATTGAACCTGGGCCATTTATTTATAAGTTTGTCTTCGGTCTAGAGCACTCTTGTTAAAATATATTTTAATAATTAGATATTCTAATGCTATTTTTATTTACGGCACAGCGTAAGTAATTAGGTAACAAAACCCTTTTCCTTTCATCTTTTTAACGACTTCTTTAATTATAGTGACAGATTTTATTTTTATATCATTATTAAAGGTCCTAAAGGTCAGGTAATTTATTTTTATTTCGGCGTGTCTAATTACAAGTACAGTCAAATTTAGATTAGAATGGTTTCCTCTTCGTGGGCTTTAATGGGACCCTCCGTACACTTTTCTCTAAGCTCGACTGTACAACCTTATTTTTGCGTCATGTTTAATTTTAATTACTGGCCGTGAATCTGTTTTACTTGTACTTTGTTTGCTTTGAACTTGGTAGGTAACTTGATCGTCGTTAAGTTCAAGTTTCTCTGTAATTAAAACATTCTGTCGTATATTTAATCACAGTTTTAATGTAGGATCGGCTTTACTCGATAATTTAATTTAATCTGAAGATTAAACGAGTAGATAGATGAGATGCATTCTTCGAATTTCATTCGAAATGAAATATCTTTACTGATTGTAGAGTTTAGTACCGATCAGACATAATATGATTGAAATGAATTTATTAATCAAGAAATCTTACAAACAAATATAATAAAACTAAACTACTTAAAAATACATTAAAAACTAAACTAAAAATCTACCTAACTAAAAACATTCTAAAAAACCATCACGCTGGCGGCATTCTCGCGCTGGATGGCTAGGCTCAGCCTCTGCGCGAGAAAGCCGCCAGCACGAGGGTCACCCGTCGCCTCCCTCAGGCGCTTGCTGAGCTCCTTTAGTACCTATACCTGTCTCCAAAGATTTAAATCTTTATCAGCTATGTACGTTACGTATACAGGTGTCCTTGAATTCATTCGACAAATTAAAATTGGGAGTTGTAGTCCTGATAAATATGAAATTGAAGGTTTTTGAGTAAATCAAAATTGCAAAAAAAGATTGAACTAAGTACGTCACATCATTAGAAATGATAATAATTGCCGTTAGGTCAAATTCCAGTAAAAGGAATCATTGCAGAAAATTAAAACTACCTTAAAATATATAGGTATAAAAAAAACTCCAGAGCACATCAAACTAATATTTTGAAGAAATAAACCTTGCAAAAATGTGTACATTTAAAAAAAGTAACGTGCTTACTTGCAATAAAGATATATGATTTGAATAGTAAACTATAGGTACTATGGAACTTCCCGGTCGGTATACCCTGGTATTTCATGACCTTTCTCGAATCCTCCCTCTGACACCAAAAAAACAGAATATTTTTCATTGCACACAGATTTTATGATGTGAGGGTAATCCAATAAAGTTATAATGGCGTATTAAAATCCCAATATGTTATTGACATGGTGACATGAAAAATTGGTGACGAGTTTTGTGAAAAAACAAAAGACGTGCAAAACAGGCTAGCGTTGTACTTTGACAAGTGGAGCTTCCAACCATAAATAAATCATATCTTGGTTCTCTTGAAAATGGCGGGAAACGACGGTTGCGAAATTATTTAATAATTTTCCCTTTAATGTCTACAGGGACTATTTTGTGTTTAATATCACGTTAAATTAATCAGAAAATGTTCGCGAATGACAGTACGGTGAAGTTATTGGATTATTTATGCAAGATCTGAAGTTTCAAGCTTTTATCAAGAGTTCCCGCTACAAGCTCGGGAGTGAACGTGACTGTCGAGCTGCTTCGTCCAGAGTGACGACGCTACGGCGTCTCCTCTGGATGAAGACATGAAGACGCGGCTGCCCAGGGTGAAGACGCTACGGCGACTCCTCTGGAGTAAGATAGAAGACTATTGAATTTTCTGTAACATGACATTGGCAAATGACGAACAGTCGAGTCCATAAATAAATAAATAATAATAATCATATCTTAATTTTTTTTTAGCTGAATAATTTATTATTATTGGTTTGTTGACTTTAATTACGGAACGTTTGTTCATATTAAACTAACTACAGAATATAAAACAGAAAAAACAAATATAAGTACATAATAATTATCTACCTAATTCTAGGCACGTCGTCGTCAAGGCCCGTCCCGCGCGGTATGCCCAGCGCACTGGTCGCATTGCCCCGCTGTATAGCGAGGCTCAGGCGCTGGGCAAAATACTCACCAGCTCTAAGGTCCCCCGAGGCGAGGACCAGTCGAATAGATATCTTGATTGAAGACGTGATGACTCAGAGGTGGACGTCGATCTTTGAGTTGTTTTTTGTTTCAATTAGTCAATCGGCATCATCATCAATCAGCATTATCATAAAAGAAAATTATCCCTCGTTCAGGGTTGTAGTTGCTTCAGGACACTCATATATAAGGACATGCTCCTTAAGAGGTTTCTCTAACAAATAGGTACATAGATTTCTTAATAATCATCATCAGTCTATTTATATCGCCCCACTGCTCGGGCACAGACCTTCCCTTACGTTGAGGGAGCTGGGGCCATGATCCACCAAGCGGGCCCAGTGCGGATTGGCGGATTTCACATGCCTTAGAATTACTTTTTTCTTCGGCATGCAGGTTTCATCACGATGTTTTCCTTCACCGTTTTGAGAGCACTCTGTAAATGTACGTAAGTTTTTCCGTGGAAAAAACCGAAGATAACTCATTGGTAAATGGCTGCCCTGGCTGGGAATGGTACCTGGGACCTCCGTATTGCAGGTTCATTGACCCAAACACAGCCACTGAGGTCGAATAATACGACATTTATATATAATTTCCTAAGTTTTTTCCAGTATTATTGATTGACAATATCGTTCAAGTTTCAAACCGCATTGCAATAATAACTAATGTTGATTGAGCGACATATCTCCGTTCACCCTAAGCATCACACAAAGCGAAGGTAGACGCTATAGCAGACCTATACGTAAACACAGACGAACTAATTGTTCGAGTTTCAAACACAACAGATAAGTTACTATGTTGTGTTTAGCGTTGAGACGTGTATTGTTTAGTTGGGACTTGCGCGTACGTACAGTCAACATTACAACAAGGTACGCTACACCTTTGCAATCTAGACCTTATGGCTGCTGCGTAAGGCCCTCAAATGTTAGCATTGTCTAGTCTTAGAAGTGGCAATGTTTGTATGCGGTTTCGTCAATTAACGTACTATGTAAGTACATTATGTTATCAAGTTAGCCAAGTAACAGTAATACAAAGCGTTATATTACCTATAAAATCATAGTTCTAGAAATATATTACTATAATTTTTGTAACCCCTATGTCGAAAAATGCTGCCGCTAAAAACATATGCTGAAAGCTTGAGGAAAAATATTTGTTTAATATCCACTTCGTCATTTATTGTTCTTAAGCTGCCCCGTAGACCAGACCACTCTTATACATATTGTACCTGACCATTTCTCATTCATAGTGAAACCAGAATACAGTTTTTTAGTAATACGAATAGCCCCAATTAAGTTTTATTAATATTTCCAATCAATGCAAATCGTTTATGCACCTGCCGGGCTCTGTCATTAAGTGCATTGAGATACTCTCAGCGACGGGTCCTGCTAGGTGCATCTCATATCCCTTTAAATTAAATCTGTCTAAGGGTCCTGCATGCGTTAGACCCATGTCCCCGTGCAAGCCTTTCAAAGGACCGGGTTTTTTGAAACCCTTCACGGGTTTCAAAAAACCCGGTCCTTTGATAGGCTTGAAACCCGTGAAACCTTGGGAGAATAGCGGCCATTATGTGTATTATTATCGTCCACGATGTAACGAGTACGCTATTCTAAAATAACAAGGCCCGTACGTCAAAGCCAAGTCACCAATGTGTCTTTTTAAAACCGCGCCCCGCTTTTCTATTTCATGAAACAGATTCCGTGAAAGAGCAAGGTTTTCGTCTTCGCCTCAAAAAAGGCAACGACATCTGTATTCATTTCGTTTTTAAAATTGAAAACCTCGTCATTTAGTAGAGAAGCGGAATAAATCTTTTTGGATTTTAGTGGTGTTCAGAATCTACCTTTTACATTTTATCCGTGACAACTGGCAACACTGCTTTCAACTGTCACTTTTTATTCTTGTCATCCTAGAGAAGACGCAGTCGGTTTACTATTTTCCAATATATCAATTTTACAAGATTTAAGGCGTTTTCATCATACTTACATACCTGAAGATACCACCTGGACATGGTCCTTCGAGCCGGATGGATTAAGAATCGATCATATCAAGAGTGAGATGAGAAACTGGATATATGGACATAATGTGGAAGTACGGTATTTATCTCATATTATGAGATTCTGTTAGGACTGTTTACGATTATAAATAGAGTCTACTTTGTGTTAATACCATACCATAAGTAATAATTACGACATATATATGTGTATAAATGTCTCTAAATAAAATATAGAAAAAAACCCGATAATTAATGTTTGTATGGAAGTCGAAATTGTTTCAGGTATGGGGGTCATTACATTCTCGCTCCACAGTACAAGGCCGAGGTTTTTATCTTTCAATTGTTATACCTGGCGAGCTCGCGCGCAAACTTGCCTCTGAAACTAGGCTTCAGAGTTTAGAGTAGATATACCAATCTACATTCTTACTCAAGAGACTTTATTGACCACCTTTTCCTATCTTTAGGTAAAATTTTATTATACGTCAACAGTTTTTAAGAGTTCACATTTACACCTATTTGCAAAATTGTGCCACCGCTTGAGGAGGCGAGTGCAACTGAAATGGGAAATGGTGAATTTTCCTCAAATGGCCGCTTCACTAATTAATTTCACTGCGTAGTACTATTAGTAGTAGTTGCATCGCGTCGCTATAAATATTTTCATAATTCAGGGTCTACCGTTACCATGACTACCTTATAGTATGTTTTGTGTTGATACAGTTTTCGACGAAGCTCTAATTTGAATGTTTAATAATCCGTGAAGGCTTTGTAATTAACTGGATATACGTGTAATATCAAGGTCGTAATATTCACGGGCATACGAATACTAATAGCTGTAATACGACCTATATTGCTATGATTTTATGTAGATTGATAAGATGTTGACTGTACGTGCGTATTAAATTATGTTGGACGTTTGCGTTTCAGAATTTTGAGAACATAATTTTGTTATAAGTACCTACATTAGCTTATGACCAAAATATTCGATTGAAACAATTCTTCAGATTCAAAACGTTGCCTTCGCTAAAAAAATTGAATCCCCAAAATCTTGAATTCCTAAAATGTTGGATTTTGTAGGTACAATGTAGGGTTGCAATTTTTTTTTACGTAACTTTATCGATTGAAGAAACAGTGTTCAATAAAAACATCAAGTACCCGAACCTTTATATAAAGATATTTGTTTTAAAATCGTTTTAAACAAAGCCTATTACTGCGCAATGCCGAAATTATTTCAATTTCGGAAAACATTAAAAATTCATATAAATAAACACTTAAATATTTTATCGCGTCTTTGAATTCTTTTTCATGTAATGCAACCAACCGTAAGTTTATTAACCCCAATGAAATTGGAAGGAAATAGGGAGTAGTTTAGTTTACCCGAAATAGAAGACATTACCTACCTAATAAATACTAAATTGTCATTAAATCCCACGCAAAGTAAGTATTTATAGGTCGCTTCTTATAGCTCATAAGTCTTCATTACTCTAGTTCAGGATTAGATTAAGGACCACTTGCGTCTCAGACTCTTGCTGATGGGTTATTCTATGTAAAACAAAAATAAACTTAGTAATCTCTCAACAGGTGTGAGATGGTAATGTAATGATAGATGGTGTAATATAATCTGAGAGAATGTCGAGTCATATGACATTGCCACATTTCAATAGAGCCTCACCTATGTGACCATTGAAGGTCATATATCATTTTGTTGGGGACTTATTACAGGTTTCATATTGCATAATCATAATCAGTAGGAGTTGCGAAAGTATGATAACAAAGACAATGAATAATTCGCTTCGATTTCTTACTATTTTCTGAATTCTTAATTAAGCTGGTTTTTTTTTACTCGCATCTTGTACAAAACTTTATTTTAAACCAATCATTTAAAAAAAATCGGAAATATTTTTACATTTATTCGTTATCTTGTTCATCATGCGGTGGATGGTGGGGCATAATCTGGCATTGTCGTTTTAAAATATATAAATCCATGCAGCGCCCTCTGTTAGTTAACTAAAAGAAGCTGTCAAACTGTCATACAATGTCGCGATCGGATTTGCGAACAACTAATAATAATTAGACTTAAGCTCTCGTCTAGGTCTTCAGCGGTTCCCTAGCTTATTACCTTTTTAAATTAAATTTTCACGCGCGATAAGAATTTTCATCACTTTCAGCATGAAGCAAGGTATGTCTGGAGTAAACCATATTGACATCGCAAACACCGTTATTGCATGGCAAATTTTAGCGTCTGTAACTCATTTGTTTTTTCCATTGATGGAATTTTCAATAGAGCACATGTCTCTAGCTAGAATACACATAAATAAAACAGATGTCGTCAGAATACGTATGAGATTGAAAGTGACATCAAGGACGGAGACCTGCGCCCATACAAAATATACTTTAGTCTCTCTCCAAGAGCGAGGCGATTTTTTCTTTAATGACTTTGAGTAATTTGAAACGCGTTTAGTGTTTACAATGTTTTTGTGGGAAATAGATAGGGTTGGAATTGTTTGTGAACGTTTTATGCCTGTTTGCATTTGATTAAAAAGCTGAAAATCATTTTTAATTTCCTGTGCTAGCTCACGCGTGATTTGTATTTAGTGTTCTGATAAAAAAAGTACCATCAGCCTGATTGTTTTATGAATACGAGCAATTACTTACACGTGCCTTTTATACGGTAATTCTTGGTATAGTTGAATACATTTTTTATTTATTTATTGTTTTATAGTATACGTCACAGCAACAAAAAAATTCAATTACTTTACACAAAAAATATAATACTTAATACGCCTCCTTTGTGGCGTTCACCTGATCATAAAAACCATAACAACTAGTAATAAATAGGTAATAAATTAATTGTTAGTCACTAACGTGATAATGATGAGGATACCTCTGAAGTTAATTTTTCGGTGGGTATTCCAATTAACAACAGATATATTGATAGTTAAAACTGTCCTTCATCCCTTTGGTAAAACTATCTTAGTACCTAACTTATGGAGTTTCTATCGAACTACTAACGTCACTTCTTACTACGGAGGTATCTGATTTTGAAATATTTTTTTTTTAAATAATTTAGTTTTCAATAGTTGCCAACTTATCCTTTTGTAGAAATATTGACTAGGTATATTTTATGGGTTTATAATTAATTTATAGTACGGGCAGCTTCAACGAAACCTGACCTAAAACAGACGGTCCGTGCGTCAGTTTTCATTGAAGTTGTCTAACTTTTTATTATCAATATTTTTTTTAAAAGTTTCATGACTACTTCCTACACACATAACAACTTATTTTGAGCAGCACCCACCGTCCCCAACAAATCGTGTGCTTGTTCTTTAAACTTACATTTTGTTCCAGCCGGAGTTGTACAAGAACGAACTGGTTCGCCAATCGTCGACTGACAGTGCAGAATTAGAGTTTTGCGGCAAGCTACATTTCGCCCTTAAATACGACCACGAAGTTGAAGCTCTCGTTGTCAAGGTTTGTACTTTTATTATAATTGGTCTTTATTGTCTGACTGCTCGGCAAGTTCCTTCCATGCCAACGCTGAGGAGAAAAATTTGCAAAATATTATAATTGATTCAGCACCACCCCAAAGTCACCAGTTGAAGCATCTGTCTGGATTATCAATAAGGGTCCAAATTCAGGGTTTTCAATAGTAATAGTTTTTGGGATAGGTCACACATATTATTTTCTCTAAGTTACACTGTACATACATTCTAAAGCACGGTATTTCGAATTTTCATTAATATTTCACCTAGGCACTAAGGACACTTAGGAGAAGTGCAATGTTTAAATATTAATCTAAGAATATCGAGGGAAGGACCTGGAGCCCTGAACCCTGCATAATTTTTCAGGGTAATTCCCCGGGTCAACGCCCTCAGGTGGTGAGGTAGGGACATTTAGGAAACGCAGTCCCAATTTCCCCCTACCGGCGAATGTAAATGTTATGGGCCGATAAGAAAGTTTTCTTTAGACTTTTTCGACGAGTTCCGAAGACGATAAGAGAAAAACCTAACTGATTTCCATTGAAATGAAATTGCATTTTCTGGAAAGATCTTTTGTGAAAATATTCAAGTTACCTCCATTGTTGTTTATGATTTGCTTTTTAAAAATTTAAATTATATTTTGTGTAACATCAACTCCAATTGCGATGAGAATAATTATGAACATAATTAAATTACCTCCCATTTACTGAGAAATATGACTAGACGTGTTACGTAAGTGGAAACAAGATCCTCTCCTCAGCTATTTAGAGAAACCGGGAGATTGTTTGCTTAGCTTATACAAAATATTATTACAATAATATATTACTGTACACCTGGATGATATTATCATCTGAGTCCCTCCGTGTCTCGGGAAGCACGTTAAGCAGTTCGGTCTCGGTTATAGTCGTTCGACAGCATCAGAGCCATATCAGAGAGCCACGTGCGGTTTGAACTCTAACAATAGGTTTGATTAATAAAATAACAAGACAAGAATAAGTATCTAAGGTTTACTTGAAGGTGCTATTAACGGAACTACTTAATAACCTATAAATTCTGGTCGTCGTAGGTACCTAACACAATCAACAAGGTTGAAACAATATCCTGCTATACCCAACGGAGAATCGAACCCGGAACACTATGGACACACAGGAAGTAAATCCACTTAGAGACTGAGATATAAACACGTCGTTAGCTGCCGGAGTGCAAATTCTAATTTCTTGCATAATAAAGCCTTTAAGAGCAGACAATAGGACGTTATAGGAAAAACGGTAATGCTAAAAAAAGAAAATTTGGGATAAAAGAGGTAATGATCCAGTTGTTGCCCCCGGTTCGTTGTCCCGGTAATGGTACTTGTAGACCCAATCCCATCTTTACGTTAGAACGACGTCAATGAACTTAATTCAAATAACAAATTCCGTTGAATACGATAATCATGTTCGTTATTGGAATTGTTAACGTTGACTTGCCCCTGATTTTATAACAGGGTTCAAATACCTAGAGGGTTGGCAAGAATTCTTTGTCTTATTGGGAACATAACTAGAGATGCATATAGCGGGGACTGTTTTTGGTGGCATTGACCACTCATACGCCCAGAAACTAATCATTTCATCGCCTGTGTGGTCGTTCATAGCCTTGCAGCTGCCTCGATGAAACGTCTATGCCCCATTAGCGGCGACAAAAACGTAGGATGAAGATGGTTCTCAGAGTCAGATGCTGATAGACCAAATCCTTTACATAAACATCCTTTTCATTTTACTTGGCTTAAAGGCTTTTGAGGACTCTACGTCTACGTAGGACTCTATGCCGCCATACAAATCCTCCAACGGGCTGACCTAGACCCGATAATAGGAGAGCTTTATCATAAGAGTAAAGATATAAGATCATCAGACATATTGACTGGTGGTGTTGAATCAATCACTCGCCTTTGGCTTCTGAAAGAAACACTTTTTTGCCAGATGACGCAAACAGGGACTGAATGCTGCTTCAAAACTGATTCTTTAAACTCAAACTTACCATATTTTCCTTATTCCCAGATATTCGAAGCCCAAGACCTGCCAATTAAAGACGTTACCGGCAGCAGTGATCCTTACATCAAGGTTTTCTTGCTCCCTGACAGGAAGAAGAAATTCCAGACCAAAGTCCATCGGAAGAATCTGAACCCTGTCTTCAACGAAACATTTCTATTCAGGTGAGTGGGTGCTGTATTATGTTGCAAGTTGCAATGGTCTATGACTCTATGTGGTTACATATCAAGGTTACTATTTCTATGTTTATTATTCTAGGTATATCGCATGTTTTACAATTTTTTCACAGTGATGTCAGAACTTTGGACTAAAATTAAATTAATTGCTTGCAATTGTTATGGAAAGCATTTTTTGTGAATTACAAACTTGATTTCCTTTGGAAAACCTATTTCGAATATTGACACTAAATCACTGTACAACTTAATAGTTGTGTAATTGTAAATACTATAGTTGCAAGAATCGTTGAACTCGAATCTGGTGGGTAGCATCAGACAACATGTATTTGGCAGATAGACCACGATTTATGACGGAACCCTAATAAAAACCAATTTACGTGACCACTGTATCCGATTCCGTGGTCAATTGGACACAGTTATTCTTATAAAGTAACTTAGGTCTAATCTTTTCCAAGCAAATGATGAAAATAATTGTTGGAATTTCGTTCTTTTATTCCTTAAATTGTAATGATTTTGTCGTGCGTTTTCTAAATTTAAGCTAACTTTGACAGTTCTAAAAGTAGTGTCTTATGTATAACTTTGGTGTACGCAGGGGTCCGTTTAGGTTAGATTAAAAAAAACTACGTGTACCATTATCATGGCCTAGAAATTTTCACCTCTCACCTTCCTTTACTAGGATGATTTTCCCTTCAATAGGTAGATGTGTCACTGTTCGTTGATCTATTATACTGTGGTAGCCATTACCGCATCTTCGACAGTCGAGTTTATTGACCTAGGATCCTGTCCTACCTGAAAACGCAGAATCTAATTTATGTCCGGTAGCATTTTACAACGTCATAAATTCTGCGCAGGCGTCGATTATGAACCGTCGTAAAGCGAAATTGAATAAGATAAAACAGGATTGTTTCGGGACCCGTAATATCTAAAATATGGGCTTGGTGGTTTACGAATAGGTACGTTTTTTATTTCACGCAAAAATTAGATTTCATGGAGGTCGAATTGAATTTGAGGGGGTGATTCGTCGTTGTCTTCCCGTTTTCGTAAACTGGTTATTGTATCGACGCATCGTTAGATTTATTTGTTGATTTTTATTGTTAGGATATTGCATACAGGGTGTCCTTGAATTCATTCGACAACTGATTCGACAAATTCATTGAAACTGGGGGTTGTACTCATGATAAATATTAAATTGGTAAGGTTTTTTAGTAAAACAAAACTGCAAAAAAAATAAACTAAGTGCATCACAAGTCTCACAATGACCTTAGAAATCACCATTAGGTCAAGTTCTAGTGATAGAAATCGTTGCAAAAAAATTCAAAATACCTTAAAATGTAAAATACTCCAAAGCACAGTAATGATGCACATCAATTTGACATTTGAGTTTTTTGGAATTTTTATTTTTTATTTTTCCCTAAATTGTTTATTTTACTTAAACGCAGTGCAGAATTAATGTATGTCACAAGCCTAACCATCCATTTAATTTTGTCGAATGAATTCAAGGCAACCCCGGCGCCAGACATAGCGCAAATCTTTGATCAAATGCTCAAATTCAATGTTCATTGACTGCTTTTTATGACGTCGTAGTTATAGATACTGTACAAAGCTTTCAATGTTAGGTAAAACTTTGCAAAGATGCTCACATGCCTAGCCGGCGCGCCTTATGGTAAACATCTGTCATTCGTAATTTAGTTCATGACGACATAAATGTCGTATTGTAACCGACATTTACCGCAAAGTAGTCGATCCTACATCCATAGGACTCTACACAGAAGGCTATCTATAACTCCATGTGTGCATTATTGTTTGTTTAGGTGTGAGTGCTCAGTTATTACACCAACCAGAGTTTACTTAGGCACCTGAACTAAATTAGGAAAAATGCAGTACTTTATGCATATTGTGTTTTTAATCATCTATTTGCATTCCCCAGAAATTAGAAGCACAATACATAATGTAGGAGGATATCGTTCCCTCAAAATTTATTGTTGTGAGGTGTTGTGAGGGTAATCTTATAATACGGTCGATTAACATCAACCCACACAATACTATTGCAATCTTGACCGTATAACCGTTGCGTAGAGTGCCTTTGATGTACTGTCTGTATCTGCTGCGTTGCTGTGAATTTGAGATGGGAAAGCGTATTAGTCGCAAGTTTCCAAATACCCTAATCAAATTTCGATAGAGGCATTTGATTGGCCCGGATTCCATACGAAGTTCCAATACAAGGTCAAAATTAACTGAAGACAAAGGCCCTGTGTATGACATAACAGAATGCCTCGTCTAATTGGAAGCAGTATTACGTCATGTCATACAGGATGTAAGAGAAAAGGTAATTTAATAAACCGAATTGCTCGATAACTGAACTAGTGGTTCGATTAATAAAAAAAAATCTGCGACTTTTCGATTAATAAAAAAAAATCAATGTCCCACGCAATATCTGTCAGTTGATCGGTACACATGTATGGGGTCGTAAATTAAGAGCCTTCCATGAGCCAACTAGCGCCGCCTATCATAAAAAAATAATATTGGAAGATATTATAAATATAAATGTTTATTACGATAAATACTATTTTTTTAAATGCTTATTTATAACGTGATTCAATTTCGGTAAGTTGTAGTTCGCATAATTGCGAAAAACGGCCGTTTTTGCCACATTTGTGAACTACAACTTAGCTTGTCGCAATTATGCCATGTATTGTATATTGAAAAATAGTATTCATCCTAATAAACATTTTGTAAATAGCTTTTTTAATAAAATTTATTAAATTTGAAGATATTATTTTTTCAAGATTGGCGGCGCTAGTGCCAACTAGCGATTTTTGAATTAAAGGCCTTCCATGAGCCATCATGGAAGGCCTTTAATTCAAAAATCGAAAAGTCGTAGAACAAAAGTTGTTCCGTTAATTACTGTGTTTTGGTTTTACTGTGACATCGGGATTCAAGGTCGATATATAATATCGTGAACATTAGCCCGAAACAGATGTTCAACTTCTAATTAAATAAGTTTCATCTTAATAAGTTCGTGCTCGAGATAGATATAAATTCGTGCCAGTAATACAAAAGTTTCTTTTCGTGAGTTAAATATCTGCACTTGCAATGGCATTCTGTCCTTACTATGAGTTGCTATTAAGTTTGCTCGTTAACGAGTACGTAAACACCGTAACTTTAGCCGACTACTTACTTTAACGACAAAATGGCTATGCGGCGATTTAAAAAATTCTTTACAATTACATAGGCGCATATTCATAAACGTGATTTAAAGTTACTGTCACTTACTATCTTAACCTTTTTTAAGGAAGTGTGAAAGGATAGCAACACGATTTAAGGGAAGTGAGGTTTAACTAGATTTATGACTAACAGCACTTGCACTCTAAACTATCTACTAAGTAGTAAAATAATTTTTACAATCAAAAGTACCTACGCCATATGTCTTGAGAAAATCTTAGTACTTACTTTTAGATCTACCTACCTATTATTTCTTGTGTATAAGATGTAATTTATGATCGTATTGAGAAACCATTAGAATCGTAATTTAGGTTCCTTCTTAATTATGTTTTTACTAACGATTCGTTTCTTGTAAAGAGTTTTAATAAAGTTGAATAACCTCAAGAATAAAAACAGAAAAATACCTGAAGTGCAAGTTTTCAATAAAAACGAGATAATGTCCTAAGTGTAACTAATTTAAATGCAAAACGATTTAATTTTTCTCGCCAAACGAAATACTTTTGAAAAGTTTCGTAAACGGTCATTGACCTTAGAAATGAGTTGAAGAAACTTTGCTATAAAAACAATTTATGAGTTTAATTTTGCCCTGTTGGGAAAACAGGCAGTTCTTTTAGCCCCTTGATGAAAAATTTACAAAAGACATCAATTATATTTTATTCATTATATTCTCAACTTTTTTTTGCAAATGTAGTAATGAATAAAAAAGATAAATTTGTTTATCGATAAAAAACTTTTACCTTTTTCTGCCATAAGAGTATAAAATATGTTTGTTAATTGTAGATACTAACGATAGCATATCAATATGGTAACACTTGCAATACGATTTCAACTCTTACGACGTTGATAATAAGAACGGCCCAAAGTTCAAAGTATTTGATGTGCTTTGGGCATTGATCTCCTATAAACAACTAGATACACTGTCGTCTGCCTTCTAAAAATGTCCGAGCGCAAAGAAGGTCCAAACGGATGAATGGACCCTTTGCTTTAATGGATCCTTATTTGGACGTTTTTTTAAATTGTTTTAGTAAGTAAAGAGAGATCCAGCGGTCGGCGAGTATCAGAACATAATTGTACGGACAACAGTAGATCAATGGTAACACTTGCAGTACGATTTTAAGTCTTAAGACCCAGATAATAAGAATTGGTATCGATATATATTTAATTATTGCTCAACAAGCTACCTATTCATCCGCTGAATTCTGTAAACAAAGGTTGTCTGGAAGAGATCGCTTTAAGCGATAAGACCGCCAATTGTGATACTAACTGTATTAGCATATTTCTTTTGTGTAATTCCTTTTACTTTGCAATAAAGAATATTTATCTTATCTTAATTGTCCAAAGTGTTACACTTGATCTGCTGTTAGCTGTACGCATTCAAACTATCGTTATTTAACTAAAAGTTGTTCGAAATAAATGTTATTCGCAGGAAATCCTTTCCGAATTACGTTATTGAGCGAATGTTTTTCGAAATTATACCTGTACCTTATATGCTAATGTTGATGATCATCCTGATGGCAGTCAATCAATTTTGGCTCATTATCCATTGTAATAACGTCCTTTGTCCCCAGTGTGGTGTACGAGGAGCTTCGCCAGCGCTATCTTCAGTTCTCCGTGTACGACTTCGACCGCTTCAGCCGGCATGATCTGATCGGCCACGTAGTGCTGAAAGGACTCCTCGAGTCAGCAGACCTTACGCAGGAGATCGAGTACACCATGAACATTCTTGCTGCACCACAGGTAATAGACCATCTTCTGACAATCAATCATAAATTTTATTTGCAACAAGTCTTAATTTTATTTATTTATTAACTCACGCCTGATTCAGGCAGGCTGAGACAATGGACTTTCATCTGCTGAGATCCTGTATAATTCCTCTCTTCCTGTATAATTCATCAACTCTTCAAGCTTGTTCGTCGGTTTGTAGGAGATCGCACCTGGCCCTTTTTCAAGACATCGCTAATTTGGTCGACGTACGTTCTCCTCGGTCTACCTCTTCCGTCAACATATGCTCTGTGTATTCAAATTATATGTTTTAATTTTTTACAATAGTTCCATAAAATATTGTCAGGCAGTTTTTTAAACATCCGCATTCTTTAAATAATATTATTTAGCCTCATGAGGATTCATAAAGATTGCCTACTATTAAGGCCTATTCCACCTTGGTCATAGTAGATTTAGGTAACACCTTGGAATGCTTCCATGTACCTATTAAACTTTAAAATATTATGAGTCCACTTAGGTCACACCACCTAATGGTCCTTTTGTGACATTTTTCATTTGAAATCGTTACAAATATTCCTTGATGTGCCATGTCTACGATACACCTAACCCGAAGAGCTCTATAAATAGGCTCTAACATGTTGTCCAAGGCAAGTGACGTCTCTACGTTAGAGAGTCTTTCCGGTGTGATGTCTGGAAAGCGACAATGTGAACCGGTCTGGATAACTCGTGCAATTTCCGTTCTTCTGCCCATTCAATGACTGAATGAATGTACGGTCCAACACAGGTGTATAGGAGAGTTTTTAAGGTTGAGTTTACCTCAGAAACTACTTGACCTATTGCAGGAATTCTTTCACTGTTAAATAAATAAAAGTTAAAACTATGTTAGATAAAATCGGTCCAGTAGTTTTTAAGAAAATGTCTACCTTATTGAGGCTCCCTAGTATATTTTTCTCTGTCTTTCTGTGTACACTACACTAACCACTTAAGCTCGTGTGTCCTATTTTCGTTACGGTTTAGTCCAAAGTGCTTGTTTAGCGGAAAAGTGGCTATTCTGTCTACGTAACGAGCGCATTTATTCTATTCTTATTCTGCCAACATTCACTGCAATACAGTTTTGTTCTTAATTTTCGGTAACTTGATTACTTATAGCAATATTGATCAAGTCTCAAAATAATTTTTGTAATTTCAGTTAAAAAGTTGGAGGGATTTCGATGAGACTTTTGGAGGAAATCTCTACAATTTTATTGCATGTGTGTATTTTTTCGATACTATTATGTTTAATAGTTGTATCACATTTACAGTAGCTTTTGAAAACTGATCGATATTGGGATCAAAGCAAAGATTTAAACCGTTCTAATCCCTAATAAATATTTTACACTACATAAATATTTTACTAGGTACTTTGTTTAGTAATCGAATTTTTCATCAAATCTGTAAATTGTTTTCTTGTACTTTGTTTCGGGACATGAACAAAGTTAGCGCTTGTTAAAAACAAACTTGAAACTTTTATTACCTGCTGAGTGTTTTCACAGTATTAGGTAATCGACAAAAATTGTATTGAAAGACTTTTCTTGGAAGTTTTTATTATGTTGTTTAAAAATGGGCCTTATTATGTAGACAGTTGTGTTGTTATATCCTAGTCAGGATCTTATGTAGGTAAAAAGTTTTTCTTACTCTGTAAAGCAGAGATTTTGGATAGCCTTGTAGGCTTCTTGGAGGTTCTTTGGCTTGTTAATATTATAATTTAATATTCAAAAGTTTGTTTTAAAAAATAAGTAACAGCGATTCTAAGCAAATATTACTTGTACATTATTATGGCATTTCCAAGAAATAACTAGAGAATTTTTCAAAATTTCAACTTTAGTAATTTAAATTCGGTCAACGAAGTATGTTCTAACCAGAGATTTTGTCAAAAACTACTTGAATGATATTTAATATTCTTTCCAATTACATACTACCTATGTACTCGAAACTATCTAGAATCTACTTGTAAATAATTTCTACAATCGGTCAAATAGTTCTTATAAAAATCTCAACCTTAAGGACTCTACATACAACAAGATTCCTAACTACACGCATAAATTAACAAGGTAATAGATACTCAATCATTATGTATTAGACCTAAGCGATTAATGCATGGATATTGAATTATTTTGCTATGTATTGAAGGACAAAGGACTTCACTAATCGAAGCTTCAATCGGCTTTGGTTTCAATTTAGGCATAAATAATTATCGTTCAGCTTATACAAACGGCCTTCGAAGCAGACTGTGAGGACCTTTGTTAGACCCCGGGACAATGGGGCTTAGGGTGCTTTGAATATTGAACAGATATTGGACAATGTTAATAAAAATGACAGTGAAAAATTGTCATAACGGAGCGAGGTGTCCAGGCGGGTAACAAATACCTGTATTGATCATATTTCAAGGTCAAGTTTCGGATATTCTGTAAAATATCCGATCAGTTACGTGATATTCTGGCTCTGCGGTGTGTGTGTGTTACACATAGCCGCGACCTAGCCGCGATCTGCGATCAGTTGAAACGCGGCATCATTTTCTGGGCATTTTAACGTCCGATAGGTAGCGATCTGAGGCCTGCGATCTACGTCCAGTAGTAACGACGGCAGAAAATGAGGCATGCAGATCGCGGCTAGGTCGCTTTATTCTCTAAAGTTAGTAGCGTTGATCGACCCTGAAGACGCGTCGATTGACAGTTTGTTAGATGTCATTCGACGCTGCCTTCTTCCGTATCCGCGTCATCATTTAAAACTTAAAAATCTTGATTTTTAACTGCAATGATTGACATGAATTGGGTAATTGCAATGTTACCCGATAGATGTCGCTACCTTCCCTAAATCCCGATCGTGATTCAATTTTTTCTCCTATTAATATTTTTATGTTGCGATAAACGCTGTCAACTTTAGAGAATACATACATTCCCTGAGAATGGGACAAAATTGTGCTAAACTACCGTATATTGTACAAGCGATTAGCCGCCCGTTGGTCGGGCTCATATGTACCGCTGGAAGGTCGAGGTCGAGAGGGACCTGCACCGACTGCAGGCACACACGTGGCGGCAGTCGGTGCAGGACCGGCACGACTGGCGTCTTCTCGTTGCGGAGGCCAAGACCTACTTCGTGTCACTGCATTAGCGGAGTTAATACCTGATGTTTTATCTCCTTGTTATCAGGAAAAGAAAGACCTCGGGGAACTGATGCTATCGCTGTGCTACCTGCCTACTGCTGGGCGGCTTACAGTCACCGTCATCAAGGGCAGGAATCTGAAAGCAATGGACATCAATGGATCTTCTGGTGAGATAAACACTTCTGTTATTCTACTTCTGATCGTCCGAAAGGGATGTGATATTATATTCTGTATTATCACTTATGGAATGCAATAAATATACTGAGTATTGATATGTTCTTTTCCAATAACAATCAAATAAAACTATAGATAAATAACAGTATACCCAGACATTCATCAATCACTGTAAAGCTATTGGATTGGGTATTCTTGGCAGTACATCGACTTCCCATCTGGGTATTTCCCTAGGGATTAGTGGGGAAGTTTTCCGAGATTTCCCCCTCTTATCTCCTCAGCGGTATTCCTATATACATACGACAAACATTTTCATACATAAGTAGAAAACTCACTACACTATTACATTAGTGAAGCAAACTGCCTTACGCCTACGCGGTAGATCGTCTACCATCTTCTGCGATCCTGGTACACATTAACGTTTTTGTCGACAAGTATTTGGTTTTATACTCTATTGTACACCACTAGTTTAGGTAATGACATACACAGGAAACAATTTGGTACAACGGGTGAACTTATCTCTAATAGAGATTTCTACCAGCCGATCCGCGAAAGGGAACAGTGTATAGGTGGTAGTCAGGGTATGTAGGGTCTACCGCGAAAGACGATAAATAGAATGTCGAAAAACACCTAATCGAATTACCGAATATCTACAAAACTTTTGAACGACGGTCTGGAGTTCGAATGTATGTAGGTAGGTACAGGAAGAAATTATGTTTATGTATGTTAGAAGACGCTAACAACACTAAAATAAACACAATGTAGTTATTTCATCAAACAACCAGGTTGTATCGCTATGACCAGTCATTGCTTCAGGTGAACCAATGACTGTCTTTCTCCCTAAGGCTGTGAACCTATTAGGCAAATAGTTTGTGACTGACTGATTGCCTCCCGTATATTTTAGATAGAGCATTGATACGAGCGTTCTGTATGCAGTTTGCGGCGTTTCGCTTGCATTCAGTCAGCGGCAGTTAGTTGCTTTTTACGGTCAATCTCCGATACCTTGAAAGAAATGTTATATGTATGTATTTTGTTTCAGACCCGTACGTGAAAATCTGCCTCATCTGCCAAGGCAAGCGGATCAAGAAGAAGAAGACTACGGTAAAGAAGAACACGCTTAGCCCCGTGTACAATGAGGCACTGGTCTTCGATCTGCCGGCTGAAAATGTCTATGACATCACGCTGCTTGTGAAAGTCATTGACTACGATAGGTGAGTCATTATCAGATGTCACAAGATTGTGGAACCATATAATCATATCTTTAATGCAATTACGTTGCGTATATTTTATTAGAATTTACATTTACATTTTCAAGGAAAAGGTGTCTACACTGAGGAGAAAAAGTTGCAAAAAAACTCTCAGCAGCACATATTTTAACCGCTTCGACAAACAGCTTCGATCATTAGGTCTTTGCTTCTCCGTTGTATTTCGTCGTCGTTCTTTGTTTTCATTGTTAAAACAATATGGTTAAAAAAACATGGTAATGATGTTGTCATTCTGATCCGCGAAACATTACATGCCCCGGTCCATTTACCGATTGCAAGTAGGAGTCACTGACCTAACCAATGAGAAAACCATATTTAAGTTCTATATTTTCTTCAAACTTTTAAACCCTCTGTATTTATCAATCAAATAGTTATATCAGTAGTCATTTGTGCTCATTTTCGCGACCTAAAATGATCATTGTTTGAGATTGGTAAAGAGATAGGGCAAGCATTTTTTTACTAAGTTATTGGCTAGCCCAGAATAAGGCTGCTGACGCCCACGTATTCTAAGAATTTTACCAATATAACGGATCATGTCATGAGCACGCAATCTAATTTAGGTCGATTAGATTCACCCGGCATTGAGGATTATGGCGGAAAATAACTCCGTTCAAACGTCAATTCGAGTATTTCACCTGAGGCGTGCAGAAGTCTGGGTCACCTAGTTTCTATTGTATTTTGCAGAGAACGCGCTGTCACTGTCATATTTCGGTAATACAATTAACAATGGAATCCAAGTGGTTTTGGCAATCAACAAGTTGCTATTTATAACATCTCATGCACACAATAGATCCACGAATGTACCTACTCGTACTCATTCTGAAGCAGCTCTGCAAAATAGATGAAATACATTATAAGAAGAGTTGACGTAGCTCATAGGATCAGCAAGTTGGTGGGATGGTCACAACTGCCGTAGAACCGATGGGGTATAGCTGGCTCTTTACTGGATACTATGAATCGGTAAATGTAGTTTAGGACGCTTCCTGACAAGATATAGCTGGTAGGAACTGGATACAAAAAGTCCCACTAATTTCAGCAATGGACTGATACGGATTCGTTATATTAAGTAAGTTGGATTCCATGGATAGTTAATTAGTTAGATCTTTGATTGGATCTATGACCAACAGATTTAGATATTTCTCTAAAGTATTTTATCCACCGTCTTACACAGACTATACTAAAGACATAAATGATGCATACAACGAACGAACATACTCGTAAATATACAATTACCAAACTAAGCTGTAATAGATAAGATAAATACACTTTATTGCGCCATAATACAGTATTAATTACATAATTGAGAAGCCTGTACAATTTTGGCGGTCTTATCGCTAAAAGCTAAGCTAATAGCTTCAACAAAGTCTGCTTTTTCATCAGAATCGGCCCGAACGAGTTGATCGGCTGCACTGCAATCGGCTCCACCCTGATCGGCATGGGCCGCGACCACTGGCTGGAGATGCTGGACAACCCTCGGAAGCCAGTGGCCCAGTGGTATCCCCTCAACAAGAGCCCCCCTTCGAACATCACGCTACCGGCAAATGATCAGAACGTTGGCCTCAGCTGCCTGAATGGAAGGTAGTTACACTTTTATTTATCTGCAACTGAGGAATGATGACATTGAAATGTTTTTTTTGTTGAGAGATACATTTTTACGTCGTTAATGATCAAGTGTCTAGCCAGCCGTGATCAGTTAATGATCTGACATTTTTCAAACCGTAAAAATGATTTCTCTTCGCTATTTACCGATTGAAAATGGCAGTCATAACATATAACGAAAGTTACTACCATTTGTGATTGGTTAATAGATAGTGAGGGTTGCTGTCGCTCGGCAGCAGTCATTAGGCCACGCCAGAAGACTACGGGCGGCCTGAATAACTCTGACAATTCGGTATGGTCACTAAACCACACGAGAAAAAAAGTGAGGGGAAAGTCAATTTTTATGGTATTTCACCCATCACGACTGGCGTAAAATAAAGCATCTCGTCACGGTAAAATCAAAATTTTATTCATTGCTGGAAGTCAATCATTAGAATACGGCACGATCATTCTCGCCGAAAATCTTCTTAAATTACGTACGAGAGGTACGTAATTTAAGAAGATTTTCCTTATTGATGTACAATACACATTGTCTGTTCTTCTATAAACACGTATTGTATTCGTACTTTTCCTTGAGATTTTTACAAGTGAATGAGGACAACATTCGATTTGATAGAAACGACGGTTCTTAACAAATCTCATCCGCCAAATGCAGATTGGTCGGATAAAGAACGATCGGGTACCACTCGAACGCAGGGTCGATGATGTGAGAATAATATCCAATACTAGGTGTACCAAAATTCTATACAATGTTCAGCGCTTTCTTTTTACAATGGCAAGGGAAGACAAACATGCATATTTGTCTCATCATCATCATAATGGACTGGGTGGAGAGTTATCTTATGTTCCAGTTTAAGTACTAAGTTATGATGCCTCCTTCTCGGGTAATGTTTTCGGAATGAGTAGGTATATCTTACCTACTCATTCTGAAAAAAAAACCACATGTCATGAACAAATTGTCATGTATGTGAAATGTGTCCTTGCGAGAATGAAAGTGTATATGAGAGAAAGGGTGCGTGATGGGGTGTATGCGTGAAATAATAATAATAATAAATAAATTTATTTGACATCATTAAAATTGTTTACATTTTTCTGTAATCGGAGTCTCCTTTTAGGCTTTTATGCCTGTGCCAGGAGGCTCCGCTCTTCATTAGCCATAACAATAATGTGCACAGTAGGTACTTATAAATATATATGTATATATAATACTATAAGTTAGTGACAAATATATATATAAGTTAGGGATATAGAAATTCCAAGCCAAATTATGTACCCACGATTTAGTGGGTTAGATTTTATAACGATACATTATAGCCCCTACCAATTTGTACGCTCTGTCTTTATATTCGGACTACAAAGGCGTTTGTCTCGAACTTTTATTTTATTTAACTCTTGTTACACCTTGTTTTAAACACCGTTTACATGTAATGTGATCAAAGTAAACACGTGAACGGTCATGAGTATCGATTATCATTTTGTCGTTTCGGCTAAAGGAAAATTGAATGTTTTTTCATGTGGCTTCTTGTTTAGATTACTTGTATGTTCGGAGAAATATACTGCCTAAATTGGTTGGTTTTATGTTAACGGTGTTTTGGCAGTATATTTTTTATGACGATTATCCTTTTGAAGATAGGTACTTAAAATAAGTAACAAGCCAATTAAGTTAGAGTTTCCCTATGGTGCAGAAAAGCCCACAATGGGGAGTGCTCGGGGTGCTAGTCGAGTCGCGGATGTATCTCAGTTCCCGTGGCTCGGCAACAATGGCACGAGGTGGAACGCCCGAGGAAGTTTAGTCGGTATTCCGCCCCTTCAGGGCGGCGAGCCCGACATAACAACCTACCTACATGGAAACGTGTTAACCTGGGACAAAAAAAAATGGTGCGGAAACGTAACAAAAGGAATTTTGTATGAAATTTAAAATGATGCAGATTTTCTGTTTGTGTGTTTTGTCTGCACATACCTACATAATTATGTGTTTGTGAATAATTTAAAGAAATCTTATAAAACTTATCTAGAGATTTTTTTTTTTTTTTTTCTGTAATACCTCCATATTTGTTTAGTTCTTTTCATAGCTATTTGGATTTTGACTCATTCATGTTTTAACAAACGTTCTTCCCACGAAGTGCCTACTTACATAATTGGGTCAGTTACGACACCGAAATGTTAACCCTCAAAAGTGCTCCTTAATAATCCGTCATGAATATTTATTCCATTTTAATTTACACCTAGAAAGTTTTACCCATTAATTATAATTTTGGCCTTTATTCAACGAATCCCTGTTAAAATGAAAACTAAGCCTCGAAAAGCTTTTAAAGATTAATTCCGAATTATGAGCATTCGCCTTTTTCAACAGATGAAGAGACTTAGTTCGAGCGGCGATGGCGTTCACACCATGAAACTGGCGTCAACACCTTGGATAAACAAATATAAAGGAGATATGGCTAATATCAGATACTCGCGATGCCAAAGTATATTTAATATTAAGTAAATGTGATTAGATGAATAACGGTTGTATGTCCATTTACTGTAGAAACATATTAAAATCGATGTTAAGTGATATTGAAAGAGTAGAAAAGATAGATGGAGATTTAGAATGTTTAAGTATAGTTTAAAACTGTTGAAGTAGAAACATGAATTTATCCCTTAGAGCCTTAGTTATATAGGATATTAATTGTATAACCAAATTGTGTACTATCCTTTTTGATTTATTGGTGTAGTAGATACTTATTGATTCATATCCAAAATATTAATTAATTAGAAAGATATTATAAAAAAATCAATAAAAAAATATCATTGCCATTAGTTATCCTCCATTTCCCTTCCTAATATCAGTATTTTACCAATGCATTTAGTTACATGAACTTATATTAATGTCCTTTTATATGTATACAAATGTCATTTTTCATTAATATTGTATACACTATTACTTCTATTTATATTATATTGTACTGTATATTTCTAAAATACGCACATTTCAAATTCAAGACTTGATCGTGTCATGTACATAAGCTATTAAAATATCAATGTTGTATAGTTGTCTTTTACAATGTGTAAGCATGTTTAAAATATATAATAGTTATATTATATTACTTACTTAAAAACTATCATATCAATTAATATCATGATATGAATGCATTTTTATTCTAAAAAAACTTATGGTTAATGTAAGTGCACAAAATGTTAGATTTGTTAAAAAAATGGCGAATGTTTTGAACATTCTTTTAGTGTTGGACAATAATGTAGAAGGATTTTGCAAAAAGATTTGAAAATTATTTTATTTTGAAAAGCACAATATAATATTGTATTTGTTATTTTGATATTACGAGTATGTTACAATCTTTGTAAGTGGAAAATGAAGCTTTAAATCGTGTTAAAACTAAATATAAATTATTAATATATATCGAAGTATACACTCAAATGGAGATTACTTTTTATTATAAAAATGCTTTGAAAATACATACGAAATATGAGATCAGATTTGGTTTACTTTATTAATATAATATTTAAGTAAGTGTATTTTATATGATATATTTCTGTCAATAAAACTGGTCATTAATTAATGTACTTAATAAATATAAAAATGCTCATTTACTTTTAAACTCAAATGGCGGTTCATCTATTTTCATTGATTTATGTAACACCGTATTTCTGAATACATTGTAGAGTCATTTATTTATTTATTTATTGCACCGTTTAAAAAAATTATGCATATGAAATGACTTTACGCACTTACCTGAATTATTAAATACATACAACAGATACTAATCATCACTTCGGACTGAGATGTAGCGTAAGGTTTTTATGAATTTCTCGAATAAATATTTGTGCGACATTTATTTACGTGTTTACGAAGAAATTAAATGTTGATTTTATTGTCGCAGTAAATATATGAATTAATTGCTGTTGCTACAAAGAATTTTATGTACATATTTAAGAACAAAATTGTTCCAACGCTGATGTTTTTGAAAATTTACTGTGTTTTATTAAATTGGTGATTTTAAAAGTTTTGCTCGAGTATTTATGAAAAAATATTCAATATCAAACATACTAATATAATAATACAGTATTTGGGCAATTTTATTATGAAAAGTATTTGAATTAAAATAAAATATGCTTAGGTATATTATATAAAATATGTGTCAATATAATTTAGCTGTCTGAAGCGATAACATAACTATTTTATTCATATAATATCACGGCAATGAAATTCAATAAGCCCGGTCTTCACATTGATAAATGCAAAGTAAAAATATTCCACAAAGTGTTTAGCAGTTGTTTCTAAGTAACTAATGGAACAAATCAGTCAGTTGCTGCTCTATATAATTCGTAAACAATTGAACGCACATTCATAATCACTAATCATTTATCACTGTTACTAATCACTGGTCATCCAAATTGTGATTAGTATGTACTACTAATCACACGACACGCACTTATTACTAATCAATGTGAAAATCGAGCTTTAAGGAACATGTTCATTGATGATTTGGTGGAAAGGGACGATTCTGCAAATGCAGTTTATTTATTCTTAAAAACATATTATATCTAGTCATTCGCAAATGACAGCATAATTATCATCTGACCTTACAAATAGGTAAGAATTTATATAAATAAAGTTGTATCTCAAGAGTTTTGGCCAAAATCATATGAAAAGTCGTGAGATAAAGTTAAATATCTAAACTTTAAAAGCTTTGTCTTTGGTATTGGTTGAAACTTCGGCCAATATCGGCTCAGCTACGAGTACAGTGCGCGAGGCGTAAGCTCAGGTTTACATTTGTGTGAGTGATAGCGGTACAAGAGGTGAAGTGCGGTGCGTGCCCGGCAGGGTGTATTTTGTTGCGTTTGTATTGGACGCGTCGCGCCTCAGGCCGAATATCACTCTACACTATTTGTGTGCACTCACACAAATGCAAACCTGAGCTTACGCCTCGCGCACTGTACTACTCGTATAGCTACGTAAGTTGACCGAAGTGAAGCCAATATTTTAAAGGGTTCTTGCTCTTAGTATAGAAAAACTAGGGTTAAACTGTAGGGCTTAACGTGTTCTTGTTTCTTATCTTTTCCACGATGTAGAGAGAAAAAATAATGGAAATGACAGTACAAGAGTCGATTGAATGAGAGCTAATATTTTTGTATGAAACTAGGACACATTGTCTGTCTGACTTACGTGTAAGTCGAATCTTTATACTGTAAAATTAATGTTAAGTGGATGTAGGTACTTATACTGATTTATGAATAAAAATGTTGACAATTATGAGTGATATTTAATTTGAATTTTATTGATGCCTTAACTGAATTGATTGAATACTTTAGGGACTGTGAAATTGGTAATGTACGATGCATGCGTATTTTATTATCATAAATTCATGAGCGGTAAGATGAGACTAAACGTAGTTGTGGTATTAAAAGCATAATTTCATTTCCAATTAAATCGTAGGTACAAAAATGTTACAATATTATCTCTTCATTAAAACGCAAAAAATCTAGAACAACTTAAATAAATTAAGAAATGAAGAGATCGGTCTTATTAAACTAATTAATTAAAACGTAGCGAAATGTAATGTAGAGTCGTTCTATGGAATAATTCTACGAAAGTTTCCTGATTTTATGGAGTGAAAGCTTGTTCAAATAATATTTGAACAAGTTGAATGAAGTGAATTAATTAATCATAGTCGATTTACATAGTTTTAGGAAGAGCGCCTAATTAATTACTCATATTGGTGTAATTAGATTTTTTAACTAGATTTTTACCGTTGCTTAGACTTGACATGATGCAGTCCAGGTCATGAAGCAGTGGCTCTCAGAAGCCAGGATCTACAAAGGTATTCGTCACGAAGAAGTATCCTTCACCCTCAAGGAGGACGGAAAACTATTACTTATGTGTTGTTCTATAAAAAACGCATTGGAACTTGATCGATATTAGAAATCATATGTTAAAGAAAATAATCACAAACTAAAACTAATCACAACCAAATGCTTTGGGAACTATTCGCACTTCTCACCTGAACTAATCACTTACACTCGCACTAATCAAAGCGATACTATTATCACTTTGATTAGTACGAGTGATTAGTTCATCTTTAGCTGTGTTGAGTTTAGCAGTTTACTTAGACAAATGATGTAAATTTCTTTCAAGGTTACGTTGCTCAACTTGTAACCTTGAAAGAAATTTACATACTAGCTCTACTATGGAATTTTTTTTATATTTTAATGATACTATTAAATTGATTGAGAGAGGTCGGTAGCTCAGTGGTTGGGTCAATGGACTTGAGATACGGAGGTCCCAGGTTCGATTTCCAGCCAGGGCAGCCTATACTAATGAGTTATCCATTCTTATTATTACGTACATTTACCGAGTGCTCTCAAAACGGTAAAGGAAAACATCGTGATGAAACCTGCATGAATGTAGAAGAAGAAAAAAATCTAAGGCATATGAAATCCGCCACTTCGCACTGGGCCCGCGTGGTGGATCATGCTCCTTGGATATAAGGGAAGTTCTGTGCCTGAGCAGTGGGGACATATAAATAGACTGATGATGATTAAATTGCTTCTGCCGTTTATCATCTCAATACTAACAACAGAAATGAATGCCGTTGACAATGATTACTGCAGGAGTTACACTTTCCATAGTTTGCAAATAAACCCAGTGGCATTTCCCAAGGAAACAAATTGGATTCAGTTTCAAAGAGCCACAGTTTCGAACTCATTAAGGTAGTTCCCCCGAGTTTACTGCAGGACCTTCTGCGCTGAAGTTTTTAACTCACACGCGACCTGATCAGGTACGCGACCTGATTTTATTTGAGACGTGCTGCTGATAGTTTTTGCCACTTTTATCCTCAGCAACTTGCAGTAGACCGTACGAATCGAGGGGCTCGTAGTCCAGTGGCGAGTACACATTGAAAACGATCGTAGAAGTTAAGGAACGGTGGGTTAGGTCAGGACCTGGATGGGTGACCGCTAGTGACACTTTCATCTGAGCCTCTCCGGGCCTCGGAAAGCACGTTAAGCAGTTGGTCCCGGGTGCTGTCGTTCGGCAGCAGTCCAGAGGCCTGAATAACTCTGACAAAGAGGTTTGGTCACTAAACCACACGAGAAAAGAAAAAAAAGACGTACGAATTTGAATATGACTGCAAGCTCAGCTCAGTGAATTTACTGAGTAAGTAATTTGGCTTCTTTGGTTGATATAATAATAAATGACTTTCACCGTTTGTCAGTCCATGTGTATATGCTAGGTCGGAGAATACGACGTACGGACTTTCCGGTATTAACTTGCGGCTGCAATGATCATCACATCGTCGGGAATATCAAGTCAAATTCAGAGATAATTATACAGGAAGAGTTTTAGGTCAGCGACGCTCAACTCAAGGGCGCGTATTCTTTTTTTTTTGGATAAATAACCCCGCTAAAAATACGGGCGAAAATAAATAAAAAATAATACTTAAATACTACAATATAATTATAAGCGTATTCATAAGCGTGATTTAAAGTTACTCCACCGTTTAGACCCCCTGTCCCTTTCTATCTTAACCTTTTTTAATGAAGTGTGAAAGGGATAGCAACACGATTTAAGAGAAGTGAGGTTAAACTAGGATTAAGAATGACAGCAAAGTGACAGCTAAATGATCTTATTTCCTAAAATTGTGTCCTTATTATTTTTAACATAATTAATTACTATTAAAAAAAATCTGTTCAAGTTCTCTTGAAATTATGGACGCATGGGCTCTGACATTGTACCAGCTAACAGCAGATCAAGCGTAAAACTTTGGACTTTGGACCGTTTTTATTATCTGCGTCGTAAGATTTAAAATCGTACTGCAAGTGTTACCATTGTTCTGCTGTTGTCCGTACGTACAGTCGACAGCAGATTAATGGTAACACTTGCAGTACGATTTCAAGTCTTACGACGCAAATAATAAGAACTGTCAAAAAAGTGTTACCATTGATCTGCTGTCGACTGAAAGTACGCCCGATCACGCTGTTAATCACCCGGGACAGTCGACGCGTAGATAGGTAACAATGATTTTTATTACTTGTGGAATGTTGCATGAAAAATTATAGTATATATTTTAAAATGTTTTTTTAGATCACTATCGTGTAAATTATCACCCCTCAGTCGCGCGTCGTCGATCTAAATCACACCCTGTATAGGATGTATCATAAGGCGTGTGATCTACTCAAAATTACTCTATATTATTTGACCGATCGTATAAATTCTTTCATTTCACGACCTTGAACCATATTTTCTCATAAAACTTTCTTTAATAAATCTTCATCTCAGCGAGATTTAATTTGCTCCTTGCTAAGTGAAGGCCATCAGTTTTGTTTACATAAAACAAATTACATGGAAATGATGAGGAAACATTTTTTATAACAGATAGTTTTTTCCTGAAAAATAAACCCTCCGGTAATTACAGAAAATTGTCCATCGGTTGGCCGAGATCTAGAAAACATTTTGTGCGTGAGCTTACAACTATCTTTGATAAACTTTTGACAGTTGTAAGAGCAAGCTCACACTTAGGCCGATAGTCATAGATAGTTCTGAGCACGAAATCAGCAGAGAGTTACGACTGTCAAGATTGTACGAAAACTGACAGTAAGACCGAACTCAATTTCCACTCATACTCAAAACTGTATATGACTAGGCATAAGGTCTCGGGGTAAAAAATATTGATTTTATAGGGTTCCGTGCCTCAAAAGGAAAAAAAGGTAACCCTTATACGATCACTTTGTCTGTCTGTCTGTCGGTCCGTCCGTCCGTCCGCACAAGTAAAGGGGAAAAATCCGATAACTGACATTGCCGCATTTCAATGGAGCTTTGCCCCACCTTTAATAATAATATTCTTTATTGTACATAATCTTAAAAATTAATACATAATTGGAAAAAAAGTAAACAATGGCGAGCTTAACCCTAAGAAAAGAGTTCTCTTACAGCTAACCTAAAATTAAAGCGGTGATTGCAGTATGAGTAGGCACACTGACACACTTTGGTCACCAACGTGACCATTGAAGCTCATATATCATTTTGTTGGGGACTTATTACAGGTTTCATATTGCATAATCATAATCAGTAGGAGTTGCGAGAGTAGTAGAAAATGATAACAAAGACAATGAATAATTCGCTTCGATTTCTTTTCGACTCGCATGTTGTACAAAAATTTTAAACCAATAATTTTAATAAAAAAGATATTTTTACAGTTATTCGTTATCTTGTTCATCATACGGTTGATGGTGGGGCAGAATCTGGCATTGTCATTTGAATTACATGTCTCCAAATATACTTTTTTTGTTTTTACAAACTAATATTTGCAGATGATCAACTAATCAGGAGTATGTCGATGTATGGACATAACATTTTGATAATGTCAAAGAAAAGTTGGTCTCTAAATCGAGTTCATTTTTTCGTTAGAGCAAAATTAGTCTTTGCGTTACACGGAAGTCTGACCCGCACTTGGCCGGTTTTTTTTAAAATGTAAAACATTAGTTGAAAGTTATCCACACCAGTGATAATTCCAAAATGAAGACGCCACCTAAAAAGCCGTAACTTACAACCGGACTCGTGTATCGAATATTTTATATCCAGTGTCCTTATTTGGAATCCGACGCCACGGAAAACTACGTAACCTTTTGGACGAAATTCACACATTTCTTGCTAACAAGGGTATACAGTCCTCTGTATCGAAATAATGAACACTAGGTGCGTATTTCTCTTTGATATCAGAGATTATTGCTAACGAGCACATACATAGGTGAAAGATTATACATTATGAAGCTAAATATTAATAATAATACATAGGATGATCGCCATGGATAATATACCTACATTAGTAGATAAAAAAAACCCGGCCAACTGTGAGTCAGACTTGCGCACCGAGACTTCCATGCAAGGCAACTTAATCGCAACTTTGCTCTAACGAAAAGATAAACCAGATTTAGAAACTAACTATTTTTGCCATTATGAAAATTTTATGTCCATACATCGATATATTACTGATTAGTTCATCATCTGCAAATATAAGTTTGTAATAACAATAAAAATATATTTTAGAGACCTAGCTTCTTGCCAAATTTAATGATTCTTGTGAACGGGAAGTACCCTATTACAGGTTTTGAGTTTTATGCATTTTCATACAAATATGCGAGAAAATGCGACATAAACGGCCATATCTTTTGATTGCATTGACTTAGAATATTGATTTTTCACGGCTGCATGAGGTTGCAGGACTGAGTATTTGGTATTAATTTCAACTCGGTACGTCCACGGACGGACGGACGGACAGACAGACGGACAACAAAGTGATCCTATGAGGGTTCTTTTCTTTTGAGGTACATAACCCTAAAAAAGAATTTTTAGATCAGTGGAATTAAGAATTCACTCGAATTCACAAAGAAAAAGTCACTCGTATATTTCGTCTTATTGTATTGTGCTGTGGTAAACGATCCCTGAATGCACATTTCAGGGATCGTTTGCACAGTTTATCTGATCAATGGGTTACCGTTTATCATATTGCAAGTGTTAACTTGCAGTACGATTTCAACTCCTACGGCGCAGATAATAAGAACGGTCCAAAGTGTGCTTTTATGTGTACCATGGCATAATAGAAACATTTCTGTGCAAATTAGTAATCTCAAAAAATCCCCTGGGCTTAGGATATCTATTTACTAACTGTAACCAAATTGTTAACCGAAATTAAATTAGGAGTAAACAAAAATTTGGTTTCATAAAGGCGAAAGTAATTAAATTCATCGGTAAACGGGCATAATCCTTTGTCGGAGATAAGCCGGCAGATTGCGAAGGAATCTCCTTGGAAGCCTTTTGCCGTCGTTATGAAGGTAAGACTTCTAAGAATTTTATTCTTCGTGGGACTTTCTAAGTACTGAAAACATCAAGGGAGAAAAAAATACAAGACAAAAGCTGCTAATAATTATTATTGAGACCTTGTATTGAATTTAACTGAGAAAATTCTTATAGAAATTAGTTTTGTTCCACTGTATCTATTGAGGAAGGAATAAAGGAAGGAATTTTGGAAGGACTTTTAGGGGGAATTTTCATTGAACGGAAGATAAGTAATTTAATTTAACTAGATCATTTGACCCAATACTTTGTTTTCCGGATATTCAATGACTTTTATTCTCATTTTGTTGAATTAGTTAAAAAAAACTTTACGCAAAAATACTACTTTTCCATAAAATACGAAAAGGGACGAGTCGATGAAAAAAGTTGGTAAATCGATGGTCGGATCGGTAGTTCGACTGGTAGGACGAACGGGAATTTTTATTCCCGTTGGTCCTACTGACTTGGACTACATTTATTTGTTACCCCATACCTATATTTTTTCTCCAAAACTACGGTGGATAAAACTGTCATGGTACAAGGTCAGTGGAATCTAATAGCGCCCACGCCTAGGGGCTGCGAGCAGATTTTAGAATATTAAACAATAAGTATTTTTGCTAGAAAAAAAGCCTAGAGGCCGGTTTGGATAGGAAATTTTAATACTTTTACATTAGGCCTTCATGTAAACAAGTTTAATTTAAATAATTCTGGAGAATAACTATTCAGAAGAAGACATAATACATGAATTAATTCCAGGCACCAATTTTGGACTAAAAAACTTAGTAGGTAACTTTTAGATTGAACAAATTTTGGATTACAAAATCGAGAATTTTTTGGACTAGAAGAACGATTTTCGGATTTCCACTTTCTTCGCTGAGCCACGGATTCTTCGGTCACTTGGACCCCATTGGAGTCTGTATAATATAGTGACTAGATAGAATAGGAGAGATGGTTAGAAGAGTATATAAAAATATACTCGCAAGATAATTAGAATTATCTGAAGAAAATATTGGTTCAAACTACCGCACTGCTTGCCTATATTAGAATGTTACACCCACGCATGGGACTCTCAGCTACGAGAGTAGAATTGCAAAATAGATTGTAAAAAATTTAGACGCAAGGTTGCATTAGAGTTGGTACCTATTTTTAGATAAATAATTTATATCGATAAGTGTTACGATGAAATCCCCGCTGAAACGAGAGCGAAACTTGCGCACTAAGGTACAATAATTGATGGTGTTGAAAATTAATATTATTATATTATTTATTCATTCAATTTCTAAGGCTGTAGGGTAATATTCACATGTGAATAATTAAAGAATGTCTTTAGTATATTTTGATATACATATACTTATTAAACTATCTATTAGTGAGGACCAATTATTGGCTCTCCGATACTATTCTGTCACATATTCATGTATGTAGCTGTTGGTCTTCATAAAATTGTAAAATAAAATAAAAAATAAATAAACTAATCAACAAAAGTAAATTGTTACAGAGCTCTCAAAATGTATTTTAAGTATATTGAATTTTTCATTGATTACTCTCATTTTAACTTACATTTGTCCTAGAATTAGTCAAAGTAAACACATTATTCTATACTTGTACCTGTCATACCTACCTACATATCAATCTTCTTCAGTAAACATTGTGAAAATTTAATCTAGAAAGAATACCAAATATCGTCTGGTAATTTGCTTTACTTTATTGCACACAGTTCTAAACAAGTCGACATCGATAAAAAATATCTCATCGCCATTTTCCTCTTACAGACACTATTTCGAAGTCGCATCCCCCACGCATTATTAAGTTCTAAAAATAGGTTGTATATACACTGACTAAGGCCTTCAAACCTCGTCAGCTGTCGACGAACTAGGTCAGAGGGTACAAGACTTGCATCCCCAACCCGATATTGAACTTGGTATCCCTCAGCCGGAAGTAATACAGCCCTTATACAGCCTTAATTCGTGTTCGGATAAGGAAGTTAGAAGGCCGTGTGTAAATTCGTTTCAAGGTGAGGATATAAAGTTGATCAGCGATGAAGAAAATTAATTTTTATCATATTTTAATTATGCTAACCTTCGGGCCGTATTTACATTTTATTTTATATATTTTGATAGATAGGAGATGTTCATAAAGGGCACGACAAACTTGAGAGAAAGATGGAGTGAGGGTTGGCCTACCATATACAAAAAATGGTCCATTTGCAATTAAACATAAACCTAGTGTTAGCGAACCGTGAAAACTCCTAAAAGTAATAATAATAATAAAATCGTTTATTTCAGGAGTTTCCCATATGTTTTTACAATGTAATAAAATATTAAATAAAATAAATGTAATGATGTATTAGAATCGAATGTAGTATATGCGAAATAAAATCTCGCTCTATTTAATAACTACCTACATCAATCGTATTTTTATTGTCAAATCAAGCATTATTATAAAATTTATCTGAAAAAAAGGACCTTTAAGAATACCAATACCATTTCCCATATTCCTTCATTATACGTAGAGTGTAATCGTATGTTCTCTAAGAACGTAAGTATAATTTGAGGATTGTAGGCACTCTCGATACACAGAGGAAATCAGCGGTACTCGCGAAAATAATTGTCGACATAGAGTTAGAAAGCAATATATCTAATTATGCCCTTACCTCGGCCAGCGTATATCGCTGGCTATACAACGAGGTAACGTCGCCAGCCTTTTGGGCACTCTCCCAAAGGGAGATCTGGCGTCAATTTTTTATTTATAAGTTTTTTATTATTATTATTGTTCGCTTTACTTTGTTAATAAAAGTATAAGTAATAAATATATATAACTATGCCCTATAACATTCAAAATTACCTAGCGAATTGACAAAGAAAATTACAAACGTAATAATCATTTTGTTTGTTCTTCTTATCGTGCAGCCTTTTTACGAAGGTTTAGAATCATTATTTGCACTCTCGACTGCCGCGCGGAATATTATCTCACGATGAAAAAGCAAAAAAATCAAAACCTATCTATAGGGTACTTCCCGTTGACCTAGATAAAAATATATTTCTAATTACGTACCTAACTTTGATATGTGTTGTGAGATTACACAATCATTCCAAGATTGATGTTTCAACCTAGGTCAAACTGTTAGAATTTAATACATTCTGATTATTGGTTCGCGTAGTAAAACACGTTGGCTACGATATCCAGGAAGCCGGACCATTTTGTACCATCAGTTGAATTGTTATTATTTCTTGGTGTTCAACTCTATGAACTCCCTAACTCTTCGCCGTCATCCCAGCATGGCTTCGCCCTAACCTTCGCAGTACATTATATCAAACAATCGACTAAAAGTATTCGCCTATTCATACTTAGCCTCGCGGGAATTCTCGATGACGTCATTAGCTTTCAATACTAGCTATGGTCCCAGGGTATCACCAAACAAACTCTACGGGGAGAGCCTAAAGTATATTTTATATGGGATGTAAATATGGCTAACTCCATCCAGTTCCTTGCTTGATGACTTACTAGCTATGGTCCCAGGATATCAATAAATCGAAATCAGATTCTCTCAATAACTCTCCAATTTGGAGCGCAGTCTATTGATTCTAGTTTCACTAACTGGACACATTAACTGATCTGAGGGACATACTAAGATTTCTGCGCGTGTCCAGATGACGAAATAACAAATGACACAATTTTGCGTATAACCAACTGGATACGCATGAGTTCCCCCTTCGTGTCCAGATGGTGAAAATTCAAACAATGGAAAAACAAATGAAACAGAGACTCTTTTGTTCTTATTACATAGGCCGTTTCTTACTTGATGATTTCTAGGGATAAAAAACAAAGCCTGTTCACGACAAACTGATAATTTGGGTTAGCCCGAGGGCTCACCTTAGACATGGAATAATTATTCCAAAATAATGTTTTTAGGATGTTATTTTGCTCAAATAATCGAATGTAAGGATTTCTGAGAAATTTTTAGGTGTAGATACTCTTCTTGGTAAAATTCTTTGATGCTTTGCGATGTAGAAAATAATAAATGTACAGTCAACAGCACTTTAAATGACTGCGTAACAAACGGGTACTCGACAATAATGTCTGTCGGGCGAAAGTCGTGTTGATCAACTGTAGTGTCGATCAAAAGTTATGTCGATCATACGTTGTTCGGGCAACTGTTCGTCGATCAAAAGTTTTAGAATCGAAAATACTGTCATAAAATTTAAAGGAAGTAGTACACACACAACATTTATTTTTAAAGCGATAATTAAACTTTTGGTGTTTCAATTTAAATTGTATTTTTAGTGAATTGACCCACTGCGCTGGGCACAATTCAACACTAAAACATGTCTTTGCCAACCAATACAATCGTTTTTGGTCATTCAACCACACAACAAATGAAAACAACGCAAAATAAAATTAAGTTTAGTACTTAAAAATTGGGTTGTGTACAATAAAGTTTGAGTTAAAATCCATGCCGTTACCTTATCAATCAATCAAATATTGTTTATTGCATACTTCAATACTTCTTCAATACTTCATTTATTCAACCTTAGGAGCTCTTGGGAATACTTGGTTATGTCATAAATAATGTAATAATTTACAATAATATAAGGTACATAATACAAAGTATGTACGAACAGAGAAACAGGGCAAAGAACCGACCCATGGGATATAACAAAATGATATAATTGCGGCTGTACAGAGGCCTCTCAATGTTTTACAATATAACATATGAAAAGTATTACAAAATAATGAATAAAATTAAACTATTTCATGCAACAGGCAGCAGGCTATCTTTCAAATACGAATTATAATTATTAATGAATACAATTTATTTGATGTGATTATAATGGTGGCATTTCACTAGGCTATTCGTATTTGCGTATTTGTCATAATTGCCATGTGTGGTTGGTATTCTTGACAAAATATTCGTATTATTTGTATGTACGTCAAGTATTTGACAAATACGACAAACATCCAATAGCGAATACGAATAGCCAAGTGAAGTGCCACCATAATAATATCCAAATAGAGCTTGTGAAGGATAAAACTCGTCGATTATATTGGAGCCAATTACGCTTTGTCACAAACCAAAATTAATTTCTCTCATCGGTAAATCCTGACATTTAGTAACACTCAGTATCTTCATTCTTCATACTCCATTCTTCAAATACAGATAATTGTGTAAGCGGGTATTCCATCATGTCAGTCCTTTAGAAAGACGTCCCGGAAGTCCGGAATACCGCAAACTCTCTGTGAACCGAGAGAAAGGAAAATTTCTTCCGGCGGCCGGCGGCGGCGTTATGAACTCTATAATAGAGAGCTTGCGAAAATTTATGCGCTTGAATACTTTTTGGTGAATTTCTATTTATTTGGACGAAAAATGGACTCTACCCGGAATTAGGTCCTTATATCATTGTTTGTTCTTTTATCTACAAGATGCCGTGACGTAGAGTCATTTTAGTTTGTCAAAAGGATCAAAATATTACTCTTGTAATCAGTAAATATAGAGGATTATGAAGGAATAAATGGAGCGCTCCATGGAGAGAGCATAAAGTTTTTGTTGTATGGGGACAGGTCTCCGCCTTTGATGTCTGTTTTACTCTCTACGTCAGAAAGAGACATCCGGTTTTATATGATCGAGGACCTTTTATACCGTAAATTGCTTTGAATATATTTTTTTTGAGGAGAGATGTTAGATAGAATTGGATGAGGTATGTGTGCTATTGTATACCAGTATCGCAGTAGATGTAAGTCCATCATCTCTGCCTACCCCTGCGGGGAAAAAGCGGCGTGAGCTTATGAATGAATGAATTGCTACGCGTGCTACGGCGTAGCAGGTTTATTCCAAACCCTTATATATTGCAGGCAATGAATCTTTGGAATTTCCCCGAATATTGGAGGTACCTAATGTTTATGATTAAGTGGAATTTTATGTCACAGCGTCGTAATGTCGAAAGTTCAACTTTTATGAACCAAAAAGCGATTAGACCGAACTTAAACCTTAAAACTAAGAAACTTGTTGGATGTTCCAACGAGACTGACAAACTACAGAACTTGTGTTGTGGTCTCATTCCGTTACTTTTATGTTGTCACAAACAGCGAATTCTAATAATCATTAAAACTTGTTTTTATCAAAGTACAATGTTATTGTGACATCGCAAAAGTAAAGTTCTGAAATATACGTAAACATAAGTTCTGAAGTTATGTAGGTATCAGAGTTATTATATGCTGTATTTATTATTATGTTGATACTATTTGTGAAAACCTGTAATTGGCTTTTTGTTACTATTGTAGTTTATGTATTCTGTCATTGTTTTGTTGGTTTTCCTGTTGTGACGGAACAGTTGCTTGGTTACGTAGAAAATAACAGATATGTCACTCTCGCTCTAAAAGCTCTATCCGAAATACACGATTTCACGTTAATTTATATTTTATTGCTAATTTCCATTCATCCCAAACGCGGCTGTGCTGCAGCATACTCCTCGCAAGCGCCGAGGGTCTCTTTCCGGTATACCTGTTAAAATTATAAAAATATATATCTACATCATCGTCAGTCTATCGGCATGCACAGGTTTCATCACGATATTTTCCTTCACCGATTTTTTAACTGCGCGGCCGGGGATCGAATCTGGGGCATCCGTATCGTAAGTTAAGTCAACCCAACCACTGCGCCACCGAGCTCTGCCCGAGTTCATTATGTCACGTCATATTTATTACAGATTTTATTTACGTTACCAAGCGGATTTGTATATAAAATCCAATTCTGGTTGGTAATGTAAACAGAATTGGATTTTTTAATAAAATCAACATGTCATGCCATGCATGAATTGAAAGTGAAATCATGCATGGCCTAGTAGGGGCATGACCTAAGGACTTCTGACAAATTAAAGACATATTCCATCGAAATCTTTTGCATTCTTAATGCGCAAAGTTGAATCTCCTAACTGCGAAGATTGTGGGACCAAGGAAGACTTGCAACATATTGTGATGGAATGTGTCCGGTACGCGACTAAAAGAGAACATATTATTAATAGCTTAGGTTTATGTAAATTAGATGTAGGTATATTCCACGGCATTTTAGCTGAGCCAACTTCAGGCCCAGCTATAATGTTGTTCTCGCTTTTTTGTAAAATTTAAATATTAGATTAAGAGCCTTCCATGAGCCAACTGGCGGGCGCCAATCTTAAAAATATAATATTTTCCAACATAATCAATTTTATTAAAAAAGCTATTTACAAAATGGTTATTAGGTTGAATACTATTTTTCAATATAGGTACAATACATGGCATAATTGCGACAAGCTAATTTGTAGTTCACAAATGTGCCAAAAACGGCCGTTTTTCGCAATTATGCTTATCGACATTGAATCACGTTATAAATAAGCATTTAAAAAATAGTATTTATCGTAATAAACATTTCGTAAACAGCTTTTTTTAATAAAATTGATTAAATTGGAAGATAATATTTTTTTAAAGATTGGCGGCGCTAGTTGGCTCATAGAATGGAAGGCTCTTAAATAGATATTAGTTAGAATAGTTACGATTGGATTGACATTTGTCACTATGTGTACAAATATATCCCCAAATAAATATAGAAAAAAAAGATGAAGATCACATCTCCATTCCTTCACCAATCTGAGACTCCGACTTAATGAGTCATGAATATTGATCAGCACCCGTTAGCGGCGGTATGATTGGCGTGTTCCGACGGACTCTTTGACGGAACTTCTGGTATTTGCCTAATGTAATGAAGAGTTCGTCCTTTCAGTCTTTCAGTCTTTGCTTTAGCCCTTTCTATTCATATTAGAATCTTGTCAGGATCAATTGTTTTTGCGTCATTTATTTTTATTGTGGTTATATCAAAGTCAAAGCTCTTTATTGCAAGTACACTTGTTAAGAAGGCGTATTACAGGATAGATGACTATTTAAACGATGAACATGCATGGTGTGTGTCGCCAGTTCCGCATGAGGGATAAACTTACTAACAATAGTAATAGTTACGTACTGTATAGTTATTAAGTAATCATTGTATTATCATTGTTTTAAAAGATGTGTTGCTGAGAGTTTTTTGCCACTTTTTCTCCTCAGCGTTGGCACCTTTTCCTTGCAAAGTGGTGTAAATGTAAATTCAAAAAATATATTGACGTGCAAAAATGTACTCAACGTGCTTACTTGCAATAAAGAAATTTGACTTTGACTTAAGCACGTTGTGTAAATTTTTGCACGTCAACATATTTTTTTTAAATTCACAGTACACCATTTTGCAAGGAAAGGTGTTCATTCCCTTCATCCATACTCGTGGGACCACAATGAGACTGTTTTAAAACTAAATGTGCTCGGAGACGATGCCTGAGGAGAAAAAGTGGCAAAAAACTCTCAGCAGCAGATCTTATAAAATAATGACAATACTAGGAACATAACTATTACTATTATTAGTAATCTAAACTCTATCCCTCATGCGGAACCGGCGACACACACCATGCATGTTCATCGTTTAAATAGTCATCTATTCTGTAATACACCTTCTTATCAAGTGTTCCAATATCTTATGTACGTAATATATTGTATCATGTAGTCCTGATTAGATGATATAATTAAGCTCTGAAGCCATTCATAGACAGTTTTTGTGTGAACTGAATTTGAGTTCGGTCTTACAACTGTCAGATATCATAAGATTTTGACAGTCGTAAGAGCGAGCTCACACTAAGTTCCTGCTCTAAACTATAAATATCGGCCTAAGTGAGGTTTTTAATGAAAATTCTGCTGTTCTGACACCAACATCTGCAAACTTACTCATGATCCTTTAATTTATTTTTCAACTAATTCGTTTGTTAACGAAATTATATTAAGGCTTCGTACGCGCGGATTTTCAGTTATTCTATGAAGGCTACGACACTAACTACTAAAATAAACGTCTGAAAAAAAATTAGTTATAGCAATCTTGAGGTACCTATCTATTTAGGGGGACAGTCTATCTATACGGGACATCTTCTGTCTCGCGCTCGAGTTTGACAGCGGGCAGCCCCTTAATTATAGATGTCAAATACTCTTTGTAAATTATACTATTAAGGGCCTTCCATGAGCCAACTAATAATTTTGGCAATTGGCGATTTTGTCATTGGCGTATTGACGTTATGCTTGCTGGCTATTGACAATATGAGTTTGGATGACATAAACAATCACATGAATTAATACGTATTAGAAAGAAAGCGTAAAGTCCAACGACACTTCACGCCCACGTCCACATCTAAATCTGGTAATAACCGTCAGCACGATAGAGCCTAAAACCTAATCCAGGGTCCCCCGGGCCTCGGGGACGTCTGATCAGCAACTCTCTCACGTATTCGACCCAGATACTGACCCAGGGGGATACCTAAGCGCTCGTAAGTACAGTTGACAGCATATCAACTTATACAGGGTGCTAATGGCACAACCTCTCAAGGGTGAATAGCCTATGGGTATATAATTAACCCATATGCTTACAAATGTAAGGAAATTTTTTATTGTTAAAGAAATGTACACTAGAGTTTTTAAGGTTGAGATTACCTCAAAAACTACTTGACCTATTATTGCAAGAATTTTTTCACTATTAGATAAAAGTTAAAACTATGTCACTGTAAAATAATTATTAAATTCGGTCCAGTGTCCTTGAGACAATCTCAACCTTATTGAGGCCCCCTGTATACTTTTCTCTGTCTTCGTGTGTACCATCAACTTATAATCTACAATTTAATGCGAATAAATGAAGTTCGGTGCATGGAATTGAATGAATTATTTAAAAAAAAAAACTACAAATGACTATGCCAGATTCTGCCCCACCATCAACCGCAAGTTGTACAAGATAACGAATAAATGTAAAAATATCTCCGTTTTTATTAAAATTATTGGTTTAAAATAAAATTTTGTACAAGTTACGATTCGTAAAAAACAGCTTAATTAGGAATTCAGAAAATAGTAAGAAATCGAAGCGATTAATCCATTTTTTTGTTATTCTTCTATAGGAGTTGCGAGAGTAGTACAAAATGATACTGATTATGATTATGCAATATGAAACCTGTAATAAGTATCCAACAAAATGATAGGTACAGCTTAAATGCTCACGAAATTTTGTAGATGGGGCAAAGCTCCATTGAAATGTGGCAATGTCTTTTTCATGCTTTTCGTGGTGTTTAGTGGAATAAATCTCTGATATAAATAATTGCGCCCTTGGTGCCTGTATTTTTACCCGACTGCGCAAACAAAGGAGTTCTTTAGTTATGGTGAACTGAGCCAGTGAACGACTTTGTTCGGTCTAACATACAGAAAGGTTTGTGTAGGTACAGGAGTGTTTTAAAGTTAAAAAAATTTCACTTACACTGTTTTTGAAATTTAAATAATACCATAGGCGTGATTCTGTCATGGAGGCTAAATATAATCTTAAACCTAAGCACAGCTGTCGCTATTACTAACATGCTAAATCACAAAAGTGAGGACTATTATTTTAGCGCCTGATTAAATTTAGCAAGCAAAACACTGGAAACTACGCAACTCCTACATTTCGTAACATCCTTCATTCATCTGCGGTCATTCAATTTATGCGCGTCATAGATACTGAGTCTATTTAAATAAGGTCTCAATGACGCTGGAAGCCACCCCGTGTTTCCAACAATAGCTCAAACCAGTGTAGCCAACACTACTGTTTTATTTAACCAAAGATTTAAATCGTAAAGATGTTTGAAATTCACAGACCACGAGCTAAAACTCGACTGCGTGCGATCGATGTATGGCACGGGCCCATCTGAAGATTTCTAAAAGCTGTATAAATAAATAAATCTCAGCTCAAAAGTCAATCTTGGGAAAGACCTCAAGATGGCGTTCCTATTAATAAACGTAACTTAGGTGCGCGTTTAGGAATCGGGTATCACCATTGATATCCTATAAACAACTAGATACACAAAGGTCTTACTAAAACAATTTAAAAAACGTCCAAATAAGGGTCCATTGTTAACGTCCAAGTAATGTCCAATAAAGCAAATGATGGTCCATTCATCCGTTTGGACCTTCTTTGCGCTCGGACATTTTTAGAAGGCAGACTGTGATCTAGTTGTTTATAGGAGATCAATGGGTATCACGTAACCAAATTCAGTTCTCAAGATAACTGTCAAACTCACACTTGAGAACGTACCTATCTGCTGATTGCAGGCGAACCGCGACTTGAGAAATACATCACGTGATACGCTCTCAAGATTGGTTTATTATTAAATGACATACTTGAGATAGTGATCACGTTTTGAGAGTGTATCAGCTGAATTCGCTCTTGACTCATACGACTTTGGTTTTCAAAGTCAAAGTACTTTATTTGCTGTAAATGTCGTAATACAGAATGGTCTTACGATAACTTTTAACAGTATTTTTGTTGGTTTTTAATTTTTTTCCTTCCTTCTTTCTTTTGTTTTTAATTTGCTTCCGTTAACTAGTAGAATAGAAAGAAAAATATGAGTATCGGATTGACAATTGTTTTTTCGTTAATAAATGTCAATCCACATTTTCTTAACATCTCATCATTTCTCTTATTACCATCTGATGATTTAAATCTTTGTACCTAGGCCTTAAATCATAATTTTGAATGAATAAATTATGTGTATAAGTCTGTGAAGAATGCCTTATTTTGTTAGAAAATTTTACTGTTTTCTACTGATTTGGTGCAGTCAATTCAGTCTCGTAGCGTTGGCAACACTGGCGGAACTAACTATTCCGCTGTGCACGTGACCGCCCTGAAATACGCATTTAACAATGCCATTATCAATGTGACTGTCAGGGGCATTCGGACACCACGTTGTCTATAAGTACTTACTCTGATTAAATCGCAAACCAGCTAAACTTGACCTACTCTTACGGTCCCTTTTCCCGTAAGAGTAGGTACGGTGGAACACAGAGAAACGTGTACAGGTTGAGATTATCTCAAAAACTAATTGACCTAATGCAAAAATTATTTCACTGTTTGATAGATGAAAGTGAAACTATGTAATTGTAAAAGATTTATTAAATTCGGTTCAGTAGGTAGTTTTGAGAAAATCTCAACCTTACTGTGGCCCCCTGTATACTTATCTCTGTCTTCGACTGTACAAACGACAGACTTCCATCCATGTGCTGCGGTCCTGGTACAGCTAACAAAATTTGCTTCTATTCTACTAGACTATTCAATGCCACTTGACTAGGGGCGCAGGTCTGGTAACATTGGTAAATAGAGATTGCGTATTTTCCAGTGTAATTAGAGCTTTGTGTACCAAACTCATATGTGCCAATAGAGATCAGATAATACTGGCGCTTAATTATACTGGCCACGTGCCTCATTTTCACGTTTGTTTAGTACCTATTAATTAGAGTGAGTGAACCGATTGTGTTATTTTATTATATTAATATTTGTAAAAACTCAGAATTGACAAGATAATAATTATTATTGTAAGCAAATTATATTCTTTGTGTAAAAAAACCTTCTTATGCAGGTAAAGTAAATTAAAAGAAAAAAAATTAAAACATTGCTTATAAATAAAACGTGACAAATGTCATTGCAACATAAATGGAAGTTAAACTTGAAAAAAGAAAAGAAAATAACAATAAAAAAAAGAAGAAAAAAAATGGCAGCGGTGGGATTCGAACCCACGCCTCCGAAGAGACTGGTGCCTTAAACCAGCGCCTTAGACCGCTCGGCCACGCTACCGTGCTAACCAGGCGGCGAAATTACGCTATCCTTGCTACGACTCACAAAATGGAGTTTGAGATGCAATTGAAACTCAAAAATTACAAAAATCTATTGCATTGATGATGAATGAAAATTAAATAATGTTTCTATTTTTAACCGACTTCCGAAAAAATATGGTTAACTCGGTTCATCGTTATCAGATAATGAGAGACAGTGTGACTGTACATATTTGTAACGTCTATCTGTTCCCACTAGTTCGTAGAAACACTTCGTAGAAAAACTGAAAATACGCGCATACGAAGCCTTATAAGTACTAAGTACCATAGTATCATTTTATTTATATTTAGATTAAGGTAAATAATAGAAGGTATTGTTTGTCATAAAATAAGTTTATATCGAAAGTTAAATAAAAAAATAGTACTAAGTATTTGAAACACATCGCGAGAAATACTTAGCAAAATCGAGTTAACTTACCTATATTTATAAACAATTTTTTTTTATTGCAAGAAAAATGTTAGATTGCAATAACCAAATCGCAAACCTCTACCAAAACCCATATAGGCCCGACGGGGGACCTAAAGTAACCTAGGACCTCTGGGCAAATAGTAGTCTAAATTAAAGTATCGTCAAAGCCATTGTCCGAATTCAAGAGTTCACTGCATTTTCAGTCAGTTTCATTTCAGTAAAATTGTGTCATCGTCCTATAGCCACTTTGTCATTGTAATCGAAACGCATACAGAGTGACGGCACGCCAATAATTTGCTTTGACCATCGAAATTAGAGACGGGAGCAAGTTGGTCCCACACAAGTTTGGTTTCGGTTTCACTTATAGTCAAAACCGTACTTAGGCTGTTTTCACAGCTGTCCGGGAGCCCGTACGGTCCGTACAGGCTCTCGGAACAGAGACACACGTGAGGCGCTAGAATAAAAGTAAATTGCATAATTTTTACTGTACCGTATGTAGCTCGTATCCTCCCGAACAGCTGTGAAACCAGCCGTAGTCTTAGGTGTTTAATTGAAGATATTACTCATTGGGTAAGCAAACTGAAGTGGCAGTGGACTGGCCACATCTGTCGTATAGAACCGATGGGGTATAATAGTTCTCGAATGAAGGGCAAAAGTTAGTGTGGGATAGGACTGATGACGTCGGGAAACATCCGAATCATCTCAGTCAATCTATATATCAATCAGCACATGAGTGTGACTTGTTTGCTGACAGTTGGTTGAGTGTAGTGAGAGAGTGTGCTAGGTATTGTGAGAATAACTATAAATTGCATTCGTCTATTGTATAATTAATATGTAGGTACTTACGTTTTTATATATTTGTAATGTAAGTAAGTATGACTGTCCTACGCCTTGGGGCAACCCGTTATGTTGGATAAAATTAAAAAAAAATCCATAGGTACTCCTAAAAAATTGGGTTTCGGTTTTTCAATCCCAATTATCACATTTTCAGTCTCTACATTGCCTTTAGCTAAAGCCAATAGCAATGCAGTTCACGTTGCAGTACTAGGGGTAATGGACCCAATTCATGGTGCACAGTCCACTCCATATTCATGTTATAATTTTTTGGGATGTTGTATTAGGTACTAGGTCGATCCCATGGGGTGGATCGAAATTCGTACTATCGACGAGCACTGGCTCCAATATTCTGGGGGTCTAATGCCATATTATGGCTCGATTTTTTTTGAGTTTCTTTATTTCAAAGGAAATAAAACACATCACTTATCTTACTGGCATATTTTCTATTCTATTAAATTCGGTCCAGTAGTTGTTGAGAAAATCTAACCTTATTGTGGCCCCCTGTATACTTTTCTCTATCTTCGTGTGTACTACTTAAATAATATGTTATTGGAGTGACACGTAAGTATCAGTCCCCTGAAATTATTCCGTACACCTTGTATTACAAGGTACATAATGTACAAGATACATTATAATTTCCGAGTGGCGGTAGACGGCGGATCCATAACGTTTACAGAGGCAACAAACGGCGCAGCTGTGACGCCAAGGATGATATATTGCCTTTGTTCGTATGAAAAGAGGGAGCTAGGTTTTTCCAAATAGAAAATGGTGGAAATTGGCAGACTCGCCACCTGCTTGTAAGTAGGTAGTAGCAATGATTAAAAACTTATTAGATCGTTTGTTCCCGTTGAGTCACACCATTTTGTGTGACACTGTTACCATTATGATAATTATTTTAGTTTTCCGTAAACAAGGAAGAACTCTTAACTCTTATACGTAGTGTAACGAAAAGGGTAAGTTCTGTAACGATAACAGAACAACCTTTGTTCTACGACTTTTCTAATTAAAAATAGTTTAATGTCTTATACAAAACTAATGTATGAAAAGTTATAGAATGAAATGGATTCAGTTATAGCTACTAAACACCCTCCCTTCGGCTATAAGAGCGAATTTATTATTGTTTTAAGGTAGGTAATTACAATTATCAAGAATAAAATACACCTTTCCCAGTAATTAGAGTTGTCTCACAGTGAACTGACACGGGCTGATAATAATTAGTGACTGACTTTTTTCCCACGTTAGTCTGCAAAATAAGGTAATAATCAGTAATATATATGAGTGAAGGAAGGGTAACGAAGGAAATACACAGAGCGAATGTTGACGGAAGAGTCGCAAGAAGTAGACCGAGGAGAACGTACGTCGACCAAATTGGCGAGGTCTTGAAAAAGGGTCAAGAACTGTCTACTACAAACCGACGAGCATGCATGAAGAGATTGATGAATGTGGAGGAGGCAAGGGTTGTGTGCCAGGACCGCAGTAGATGGAAGTCCATCGTCTCTGCCTACCCCTACGAGAATCAGGCGTGAGTTTATAAATAAAAATAAATAATATCGGTAAGTCGTAGTTTGATCACGTCAAAAATTAATTGGTTCTGAATGGGAGAATATCAAGGGCTGTCAGCATTGTGTTGTGAATATTACGAGACGAAACTCATAATGGAGCAACCCTAGAGCGTGACGAGTGTGTGGCGATAAGATTGGGGCTCTGATAATTGTCCGACCGGAGATAAGACGTCCGAGTCGGAGTGAATACTGTCCCTGACTGTACGGATGTATACAGGATGTGGTGTAAATAGTCCAACTTACTACAAATATCGTACATTGTTAAGCCTATCACCTACCGGAAGTTGAACAATTTTTAAAATAACATAAAATATTTTAATTTCAGACTTTTACATCCATATTTTGTTAGTAAATACTTAAATAACTATGTAAGTACATACTTGTGCGTGCAGGCCGGTGCATTGTCTGACAAATCGACTGATTATGGCTATGAAGCCGATTGCAAATAATAAAAGTGGAGATTTTTTTTTTAATCCCATGCAATATTATTCCTATTCTACTAGCGTTACCGAAAGTCAATGCTACAAGGCTAGGGCCAGGCCAGAAAACTTGAAAAAAAACTATCCCCACAAAGTTATTCAATTTTAATTTCCGGCTAAAAGGCCGTGTTGACCGGTTGAATGCAATTACACGGCTTGCTCTCTGTGCTATAGGAAATTGCACTTTACGCGATAACATTGATGGTCGAAATGACGCAACTACACACATTTACATATTATCCCGGGATACAGAAAACAGACGTCACGAAAAATTGCAGCGTGTTATGCTGTCGCCCGCCCGACGCAGCTCTCGCAGGTCCTTCTGCACTTTGTCGTAGTATAACAAATAATAGTAAGCTAACTTCAAGGAAAGGTACATCGCGCGGGTTGAATGTGCGAGTATTGTATACCGACGCACACAGCGACACGATCTCAGACTGTTGAGAGGCCGTCAGTCAACCAATCTAGTCACAAACTATGCCCACTCCTGTTTTGGACCCTTATACACGACCATGTTACTATTTTAAATTATAATGTAAATAATGATGTAAGGCCCTAGTTGACATTTGTGTTGAAGTAGGTAATTAAGTTTCCTAAGGGAGATAGCCTACTATTCTTACTTTACTATGGCCTTGTCGCCCCAGCGGAACTTTAGGCCTCCGGACCGTCTTATAGACTTTCCGACAAGCGCTCGCTTCACTGCTCTCTCCTCAGATCAGTAAATATCTCTCCTTACCCATCCTCTCTACCATGTGACCAAGATAACGGAGTCAGCCTGCTTTAGATTCTTCAATAATGTTACAGGCTCGGCTACAATCTCAAATATCCTCAATACCATTAAGTATAAACATCATAAAAGTGACTACGTTTCTAGTGCCCTTACACTGCATCTAGTTTGTTTTGTATACCAAGCGTATTACACCGCTGAGATTGCATTTAAATATGAATCCAGCTAACGACTAGATTCTGGTTTGCTATTCTGTACCTATTCGACAAAACTATATTGCAAATACTCATGTTTAATACAGATTATCACGTGTCTAACTACCTATGTTATTTTTCAGTCGATTTCTATTTGTTTCCACAAACCACCAATTTAGGTCTCTTATACAGGTTACATAATGTTTTTTCCCGTTAGGGTACAGCCTGTATTGTAAAAAAGACGTTGCCACATTTCAATGGAGCTTTATCCCACCTACAAAACTACGTGACCATTTAAGCTGTACCTATCATTTTGTTGGAGACTTATTACAGGTTTCATATTGCATAATCATAATCAGTATCATTTTCTACTACTCTCGCACGCAACTCATATAGAAGAATAACAAAAACAATGAATAAATCGCTTCGATTTCTTACTATTTTCTGAATTAATTAAGCTGTTTTTTTTTCCAATCGCAACTTGTACAAAACTTTATTTTAAACCAATAATTTTAATAAAAAACGGAGATATTTTTACATTTATTCGTTATCTTATACAACTTGCGGTTGATGGTGAGGCAGAATCTGGCATTGCCATTTCCAATACTGTTTGTCATTGTCACTGTCAACAATATATAGTTGTAGACAGACCACCCAGTACAATGTAGCTTAATAATATTCAAATCTACCTATCTCGTCCTAATCCCTAAATCCGAAATTAGAATCCCTTGTTGACAGCCTTTCAAAACATATCTAATGCAAAACTTATGTCGGAAATCTTGAAAAAACATACCGAAAGCATTAGTAGACTTACACTGAAAACCTTGTACGTGTAGTACACACCCCTGAACTCACACATGCTCACGTCATGCACTCCCAGGCCAGACGAGCCCGCCGGGGAGCGAGACAACAGATACTAGAACAACGCGTTAGAAGAGAACAGACTAGTGATATTGACCTTGCTCGCTATGACGTCATTCGCGACCTAGCTGCAGCTTCCAGAACATGAATCAAGGAAAGCTCGATGGAGTAAAACTTATTTACATTGCAGATAGCTCTTGCATGACAAACTTTAGCGTCTCTGCCACTCAATTGTACCATTGTTTGAATTTTCAATAAAAATCGAAAATACAAAAACAGATTTCTCTTTCTAACCTATGGGAGTGAAAATTAAAACAATTGTGGATCTGACCATTGGTGTCCATTTATGTTATGTTATGAACATTTATGTCCATTGATGGTTTTCATTAGTAACATAAAATTCTTGACTCAGAAACCGAGCAATGGACTATAGAAATGAGAATGTTCTTGCTATCACTGTCAGTTCCACAATTAGAGGTCCCCATACAAAATATACCTACTTTAGTTGTCTATTTTTCTTTTCTTTTTATTCCTTATTACCTTACCAGATGTTCTGTTACCGTCTCTTTTAACAAAATCATTCATTACTTACATTCAGCTGCTAAAATTATCATTCTCCTTCTATAGTATGCGCCATTGACCTTTTAAGCTCTCTCCATAGAACGCGACGAATGTTTCTCCTTCACGTTTCAGAGCGCCCCTATCTACGCCTCATTTTCCCTGTGTGCGTGAACCAGACCCTGAATTTCTGTGTGTGCGTAACAATTTTCCTTCGGCATCCATCTGTGTGTGGGTATTTTGTGTGTGCTTAGAAGTTTTCCGTTGTACGTACACGATTTCGTGCAACAGGCACTCGCCGTGCGTGTGTGTGGCATTGATTTCTCGCGTTGGGAAGCAACAGGCGGCCACATTGTTGCTTACTTTACATTAACTGTGTATTGTTAAGTCTCGGGAGCCAGTAAATTGAATAGACAGGTGTATTTTGTTGCGGATCGATAGAAAACAACCTAAAATCATAGCTGAAGGCCTAAAAGTCCTAATGTTTTAGGAAAATAGGTTCTAGCTTTTGTTGAAGGATAAATCAGGTTCAGATAAAATATTTTGTAATTTTTACGGGGTTTCGTATATCAAAAACCTGTTGCCACACCACTTAGCATAACTATATTAGATTATAACTTACTACTTGATTGATTCTTTGTAAGCTTATGTAATTGGTGTATGGCAATAAACATAGTTTCTATTATTCTAAATCTATTAAAAAGAAATTATAAAAACAAAACAAAAACCGACTGCTTTTTTTCATAAAAACATGTAAACAAAATAGATAGCCTGTTGTATAAAATTGTGTAGGCTAAGTATGATAACTGTAGGTAGGTAGGTAATACCTATTAATTACGATTTACTTATTTTATTTCCCTTGTCTGTTTTTAATTTTCTTTTACTTGTACATACGTATTAAATTAACTTAAGAGGGGCTCGTAGTCCAGTTGCGAGTACACGTTGAAAACGATCGTACAAGTTAAGCAACGATGGGCGAGGTCAGGACCTGGATGGGTGACCGCTAGTGACACTTTCATCTGAGCCCCTCCGTGCCTCGGAAAGCACGTTAAGCAGTTGGTCCCGGTTGCTGTCGCTTGACAGCAGTCGTTAGGCCACGTCAGAGGCCTACGCGGCCTGAATAACTCTGACAAATAGGTTTGGTCACTAAATAAACCACACGAGGAAAGAAAAGAAGGCCGACAGCGTTGCCGAATATTCGATATTAGGCCAAATCAGTATTCGTGGCAACTCTAGTAGGTATCCTTTTTTGTGCTAATTTATCATTATCTTATTATTAAAGGCGCTAAGGGATACCTTTCCTACATGAAAATCCATAAAGCCGTTTAGATTACAGGAGGCTACAAATTAACCAACACACATACACTCGACAAACATTACCCTCCTTTTAGACAGTCGGATAATAAATATGTCTGAAGTTTTACGTAAATTGTCAAAGACATTTTGTAGAGCCGTTAAGAAAATCTCCCAATAAACAAAAGAACAGCTTAATTAATGTTTATTGTTTCGATTGTGATTTTCGATGTACCCGTAAAATTAAGTGCTTCCTACGACGACGTAGACTTAAGAGTAGCAGTGGGGTTCCGTCACAAACAAATCGTTATCGCAACATACGTACACTGCACCCAAATAAAGTGTCTTATTTTGTAAACAAATATGATCGCCTAATTAACTGTTGTGATGTAACACTGAAGGAACTGATTGATGGAACCTGTTCATCTTTGTGAAAATAAAGTGATCCGATCTAATAATGTGAAAATAACTATGCAATAATCACAGAACAGCTTAAAATGTTAGTAGGGTAGGGTAGTTTTTGTTTACACAATAAGATGTACTTCTTGTGTAGAATCATAATAAATGCATAGTCATTGATCTACATTTTAAACGCTTTTTAATTTTAAATGGATAAACAACGTCTTTAAACGCACAATGCGGCATCGTGAAATTCGTGATACGTCACTCGCGGTCGGTACTCACAAAAACACTGGCGCAATGGTCCATTCATCCGTTTGGACCTTCTTTGCGCTCGTACATTTTTCAAAGGCAGACTGTGTACCTAGTTGTTTATACGAGATCAATGATCATAGTTCATGGTTTCAATCCCAATAACGGCGAAATTGTTTGTTTCACACACCTACATGCCAAAAAATCGTATGTACCTAAATGGCGAATATTTGATTGATTTGGGCTTCGGTTTATGTTAGGTTGGAAACTCAGCGACATTCAAGGTAGGTACTACCTAAGGCTACGATCACACGGTGACCATCCGATTCTTTCACGAATACGGTTTTGTCATGTTCAATAACGAACACGATATTTTCCCGCATTGAGTCCGTGTGAACGATTTAACACGTTCACAGTCCAGTGACCCATATATGGAGCACGACGAACTAGCTTCACAAACCCGTGCCCCACATATGTGGCACGATGAAAAAAGTATATGCCTACCAGATCCGCACTATTATTATGGTATTTTTTTCTAAAGATAAGTAAATACGATGTCCTTGGTGGATGCTGCTGTCCATTCACGTCCTATTGTCTTCAGAAGAGTGCTCCACCCAGTGTTGAAGAGCTCACATAACAAAAGACATTGCCACATTTCAATGGAGCTTTGCCTCACCTATAAAACTACGTGACCATTTAAGATGTACCTATCATTTTGTTGGGGACTTATTACAGTTTTCATATTGCATAATCATAATCAGTATCATTTTCTACTACTCTCGCAACTCATATAGAAGAATAACAAAAACAATGAATAATTCGCTTCGATTTCTTACTATTTTTCTGAATTCTTAATTAAGCTGTTTTTTTCGACTCGCAACTTGTACATAATTTTAATTTAAACCAATAATTTTAATAAAAGACGGAGCTACTTTTACATTTATTCGTTATCTTGTACAACTTGCGGTTGATGGTGGGGCAGAAACTGGCATTGTCATTTGACGTATTTCGACTTGTATAGAGATTGAAATAATAGGCGGGCGGGACTTACAAGGAAATCAAAACATTTTTTGTACGGGGACTGTGAACGTGTTAATATATATATATTTACTGTGTCTCTATTTGATAAAATCTCGTGTACGGATACAGGAAAAATATAGCCATGTGTACATAGCCTAAGGAGTGATATCTAGACTCACACTTAACCGTTTTTGTTTTAGTTTGTTTTTAGAATAAAGTTGTTCCACCTGTAGAATGTTGAAAAAACCAGTGAGCTTTTCTTTTTGAAATAATTAGAGAAATTGCAGGATGCCCCCTTTAAACAGCCTAAAGCTTTAAAAGCCTCTTAACTCGACGATATTACACATTTAACAGTGTCGTTGACTTTTGAATATCGGCACACGCAGGCACTTCGAATAATGAAACACCTGTAACCTTCGAATCATGACAGAAGGTTCATGAATTTTAGGTTTACAGTCGCGAATAAGGCAAATATTACCCAAGTGTATCCACCAGTCGGCGCTGACCCTGCATGGTGGATCATGACCCGAGCTATACCGCAGCCCAAATCAAGTGTCTTATTTTGTAAACCAAAAATGATCGTCTAATTACCTGTTGTGAAGGAACTGATTGATCGAACCTGTTCATCATTGTGAAAATAAAGTGATCCGATCTAATAATGTGAAAATAATTATGCAATAATCACAGAATAGCTTAAAATGTTAGTATGGTAGGGTACATTTTGTTTACAAAATAAGACAGTTGATTTGGGATTCGGTTTACCTCGATGTGAGGGTAGACCTTGCAAATGAGGGTCCATTCATCCGTTTGGACCTTCTTTGCGCTCGGACATTTTTAGAAGGCAGACTGTGTGTGTATCTAGTTTTTTATAGGAGATCAATGCCAAAAACCAAACCTTTGTTTTCCGACCTCGATGGAAATATTAATTGTTCGAATTCCGATAAATAATATTGTTTGAGGGATTGTTTTCTATTCCATGGAATTGTACCAAATAACATAAAAGTAAAAATGTTTGTTATTCAATCATGTTTAAAAGCCTTGACGACGGATTTCTACCTTTTGTAGACAATAGAATATGATGGAGAGGTTTCCCTTCGATTTAATATAATATTGAAACAATTTCGAAGGCAGTGAGAGTCATCAATGACGTCACGAAAATATGGTACTGGGGTTATAGTAAGCCAAAAGAGTGGTGTTCAGTATCGGTAGCTGGAACATCTTTTGTTACACAACTTTTCGATTTTTCTTTGATTTTTCATATATTTTGTACCGATTTGCTGATCAATTTGAATGGGACATTTTAAGTATTTTTTTATTATTTTTAATCGAAAATTCGTAGAACAGCAGCTGAATACAATACAGAACATCCTCCCTTCGTGTTCGTATGCCAGTTGCGAGTACACGTTGAAAACGATCGTACAAGTTAAGCAACGTTGGGCGAGGTCAGGACCTGGATGGGTGACCGCTAGTGACACTTTCATCTAAGCCCCATCGTGCCTCGGAAAGTACGTTAAGCAGTTGGTCCCGGTTGTTGTCGCTCGGCAGCAGTCGTTAGGCCATGTCAAAGGGCGGCCTGAATAACTTTAACAAATAGGTTTGGTCACTAAACCACACGAGAAGAAAGAAAACCTCCCTTCGTATATTGTAAAAGTTACCTAGTACGGTGGAACACAGAGAAAGGTGTACAGAAGAGTTTTTAAGGTTGCGATTTTCTCAAAAACTACCTGACCTATTGCAAAAATTCTTACACTGTTTGATAGATAAAAGTTAAAATATAACAGTAAAATAATTTTTAAATCCGGTCTAGTAGTTTTCGAGACAATCTCAACCTTCTTGAGGCCCCCTGTATACTTATCTCTGTCTTCGACTGTACGAACTCGTGCTGAAAATTAAAAAAATATATTATGACAGTATCTAATGCTAGATTACTTCGCTTTGTAAGTAAAAGCAATTTCAAACTTTTATGACAACAATAAATGGTATTATTTCATTCTACATTACGAATATTGCGAATTTAAATTACGTAAATTCTAAGTTAGATTGGATTTGACAATTTTCAGAACATAGGTACTAAGTTTAAATTTGATTAAACCTGATAATCAAAAGTTACTAGTAATTATGTTATAGTAATGTAAGTACCTATGAGTAGTAAAAAAATATGTAGTATTAGGTACCTATGTGTACTTACCTACTCGAAACAATTTACTGTAAATGAATTATCACGAATTGGTCAAGTAGTTATTGAGAAAATCTCAAGCTTTTGAGACTAAAGTTTGAGAGCAGTTTGGTTGCAGGTATACCAAGGAGGTTTTATTGTACGGTGGAACACAGAGAAAGGTGTACAGGAGAGATTTAAGTTTGAGATTTTCTCAAAAACTACTTTGTCTATTGTAAAAATTCTTTCACTGTTTGATAGATAAAAGTTAAAACTATGTAACTGTAAAAGAATTATTAAATTCGGTCCAGTAGTTTGAGAAAATCTCAACCTTATTGAGACCCCCTGTATACTTATCTCTGTCTTCGACTGTACCAGCGATTTAGCGCGTTTGTAAAACGTCGTGTGCTCGAAGATCGAGATACAATAATTTTGAGAACGACCCGAATCTGAGTTTGCTCTTACAGCCAACTATTAAATTTTATACAATTTTGACAGTTGAAGACTGAGCCCACGCTTAAATCTCGCTCAAAATTGAATCTCAGCCTAAATCTCGGCTTTTGTCCAGTAGCCGCTACTAATATTAGTTGTGTAACAAAAAAACTAGTTTAGTGTTTTATGTAACAGAAAACTAGTGTAGGTAGTGTTTTATGTAACAGTAAACTAGTGTAGGTAGTGTTTTATGTAACAGTAAACTAGTGTAGTATTTAATTTAACATAAAACTAGTGCAGTGTTTTATGAAACAGAAAACTAGTGCAGTGTTTTATAAAACAGAAAACTAGTGCAGTGTTTTATGAAACAAAAAACTAGTGTAGTGTTTTATGTAACAGAAAACTAGTGCAGTGTTTTATGAAACAGAAAACTAGTGCAGTGTTTTATGAAACAGAAAACTAGTGTAGTGTTTTATGAAACAGAAAACTAGTGCAGTGTTTTATGAAACAGAAAACTAGTGTAGTGTTTTATGTAACAGAAAACTAAGTAATTTACTTTAGACAGTATTTATTAAATCGAAACAAATTATTTACAAAATGCCCTTCATAAACTATGGACAGAAAACATTCTATTTCTGAGGCATTTATTAATTTAACTATCATAAAACGTTTAAATATTTACTATTTTAGATTAATAATAGGTAATAAGATTATGTAATACTAAATATCATTAATACTATCACAACTGACGGCAGCCAAAAGGCTTTAGACAATAAACATTATATTTATATAAATTAAGTAAGTATAGAGATAATTATATACCAAATTTATAATAATAATAATTAATTTGAAGCAAATTCATAGTAACGTAATTAAGAACGTAAAAATCACTTTAGAAAGTGATTAAAAAACAAATTATAATTTGTTTATGATTATTATGTCTATTATATTACAAATTACTCAGTTAATTATAGGTTGTTATGTGATGTTTAGGTGTTTTAATACGAAAGTTCAAAATAATTTAACTGTAAAGAAAATATGTGCTTATTTTATTATAATGAAATTAAGAAAGCTTGCCATTATATACTTGAAAATATATTGCAAGTATACCTTTACGATTATACTAAAAATATTTGTACAAAGTAATATAACTCGAGAGGTATATTTTGAAACAATAAAAAACCGAGAGACTACCATAATATGAATAATTTTCTTATTTTATAATTACCTATCTATACCTATGCACCTGTAGTAAATTACAAAACAAAATACGAGTAAAATGTCTAAGTTATACTATTAACAATTTGTATTAAAAATATAGAAATATTATTGCATCTAAATTATGGCATACTATTTCCTTAAATCTAGACAAATGATTACCTAGGCTGTGATTTGGCTATAGGGTGACTATTGTCACTGTAATCAAGTATACTTAACGGGTTATTAATCTGAAGGTACACGACATCAGAGTGACCTTTCAAATTAAATGATAAATGGAGAAAAAATTTCATCACTACTGGGATTCAAACCCGGGACCTCGCCCGTGATTCGTACCCAGATCGTGAATTTTGCCTCCATATTCTCGTCTTAGGGACGGTAGCGACATCTATCCAGTAATTGTGCAATTACTCAAATTCATGTCTAACATTGCAGTTAGAAATCATGTTTTTAATTGATGACGCGTTCATATTATTACAACAAAACAGTACCGTGACAAAAGTCACCTGTGACCGTTAGCCCTTATAGTAATTTGCTATTTTTTTTTTAAATTCGACAATAAAATGTTACTTATAATAAAATTTATTTTCATTACCTCAACTTTACAAACAAATGAAAAGACGCGAAATATTAAATCATGTGTTTCATAGTTTTTTGTTAAAATTGGATCGAATTTACAATACGAATTAGGTATTTTATCATAAAAATGCCCATCTATTATTTATTTATTCTTACCTACTATTAGAAGTAGAATCCTAATTTATAATGTCATAGACAGATGACCTACTCGCAATTGGATTTAAAAAAAATCATAATTCATATAGAGACACCTACCAAAATGTATGAATAACATAAATTGCCTTAGAATAGACAGACGATTTTATGTTGTATCATCCTGAAGTTTAAATTAGAACACATTAATATAAACTTTCATAGACCATGAATTTGCTATAAGGTCGAAATCTCCACATCAAATTGCAGTAATGTTATGGTTTTAGAGATATTGAAGGATACCCAAAGACCAAAATTGCGTCCTTGCCCTACAAAGCACGGAAGCAATATCGGCAAACCAAAATTTATCGTTATTTGGGCCTTTAGGTACCTTTAATATGTTAAAATACAAATTTTATTTATTCAAAGAATATTACATGCTTTAAGATTAAATGTTTTTAAATTCCTGCGTTTGATTTTTAAATTCATCCATTCAAGGTCTACTAAAGTTCTACTTGCGAGCGTTTTATCTGCGATACTCTCTCCTGATTGGTCAGTAAGGATCAACTTGACTGTTTTCCAATGTAGCTATTTTTGTGGCGGCCAGTGTCTAATCTTAATCCTAACCGCAACTGTCACTGTCGTTTATGTTACATCGCGTAAGAGCGAGCGGGACGCCTTGCTTAGCGGCGACTAATATTAGCGTTCGCAATCTGAAATCGCTACAATTTTTTTACGACCAATCATGAGCATACTTCGCATTTAACGAGCCCCACTTCGTCGCAGTTCATGCATTTGAGTGCGACGAATTCCGCAGTGAAGTGGTTGCGATGGAGACTCTTCTTGGAGCCGTTGCAGATCCTGCAGGGGAGGAGGCGGAAGCCTCCGCACATCTGGCAGGTGTTACAGGCGTCTGGACTCTGAAAGGAAAGAGAATTACAGGTTAAACGACGGCATTCTTTGCATTGCATTGTCTTAGCCAATGTGGCATTGACTTTCGGCAGTAGAGTAGAAATAAAACTGTGTGAGATTAAGGCAGTTGTCCGACCGCCGGCGATGAGCGAGTAGCGAGTAAAGCTATCAACATTGATCTCCTATAAACAACTAGATACACAAAGATCTTACTAAAACAATTTAAAAAAACGTCCAAATAAGGGTCCATTGTTAACGTCCAAATAATGTCCAATAAAGCAAATGATTCAACCTTCTTTGCGCTCGGACATTTTTAGAAGGCAGACTGTGTATCTAGTTGTTTATAGGTGATAAATGGCTATCAACTATAAAACGAGTGGGCGAGCAGCGAGGGGCGGGTATAGTTTTGTAGGTCGGCTAGCGAGTGTCGCTAAGCGACGGGTGATTACTCGCGTCACTCACCCATTCGCCAGTGTAGCTCAACAGTGGGACAACAGCCTGACGTTTGTTGTTTTCTCATTAGCAAATGTCAATCTAATATACCTATTCTACCAGCGAAAGTCAATGCCAGTTGCCTAGCTAGGACGATCCTTTTGCGAGTTCAATTATTTCAGAAGCCAATATTTGTGTGATCTTTATGATCTAAAACAGGATGCGAGAGACGTCAATTTTATGTCCACTATTTTCGTATATTCGTAAAATTTCAAAGATTACTTTAAAAGATATGAACCCTGACTCTTACACTAGGATACCATATGCGGTACCAGTGTCTTCCAATGGTCTTACATTAAAATTAATTAAAAATTTATCTAAATTTTCTTTTGTCGTTCTTGTTTTCAGATTTTAGGCAAAGGACATCAGTTCCCTGCCATTCCAAGGTTCTATGCACGGTTGAAACGAGTGATCTGCTATTACAACATAAACATATTATTTCATATTCTCTACTAATATAATATACCGTAAGTATACAATAATGTAACTGTCAGTCTGTCCGCAAACGCGCGGAGGATGCGCGGCATCCGGTTGTCACCGCAAACGATGCGGGTATACAGGGTGTAGCGGAGACTGGTTGAACTGACATTGTTATAAAGGGTGCCATGAAAAGGTAACCTTTCGACTTTTTGACCTGAAATGTGACTAAAATCTTTGAGGTTACAGTGAAACGGTTGATTAATCTTTATAATTATTTCTTCCTAGAATTGTCAATCTACCAAAAACATTGCAATCTGAGTCGTAATACCACCGAGTAGACCTCACTTACAGTGTTTTGATATGTAGTCGACAGTTGGTACTCTAAGTACTTACCTAGTGTAAAAGGTTATAAGTACTGAGGTAGGTAAGTATAAATAAAATTAAAAATGTAACCGGAGAAAAGTATATTGGAGAGTTTTTTGACAGATTTTTTTAAATTTACTACTAGCGTCTGCCCGCGACTTCGTCCGCGCAGGATCTTTATAAATTATAGTCTATGTGTTATTCTGATTTATGAGCTATATTATAGTAAAGTTTCATTACAATCCATTCGTTAGTTTTTGCGGAAAGAGCAACAAACATCCATACAAACTTTCGCGTTTATATATTAGTGGGCTGGGATGGGATTACGGAGGCGCGTATTCATAATCGTGATTTAAAGTTACGCCACCGTTTAGTGTCCCTTTCTATCTTAGGCTGGGTGTGCGTGGATTTTCAGTTTACTATGAAGGCTACGGCACTAACTACTAAAATTAAACGTCTGAAAAAATATTTAGCAATCTTGGGGAGTCTACTTAGAGACTGATGAATACCGATACACGATTGGACAAGCTTTGCTCGATAGAAAAAAAACGCAAAATGTTTCCATGTCTTTTAAAATTAAAATTATGTCTAAAACCGAAATAGTAATTCATACAAAATATATATCAAAATGTAGGGTATTATAAATACGAGAGCTTGTTTTAAAGTAATCTGATTTTTGTCAAATATCTTTTATTTCCCTGCCAAAATTCATCCAAAATTGATAAAAGTACATATATGGAATCACTGGTGCCGTGCTCTTCACTCCGCCGCTGTGGGACATCTTCTGTCGCGCGCTTGAGTTTGACAGCTGGCCCCTTAACCTTTTTTAACGAAGTGTGAAAGGGATAGCAACACGATTTAGGGGAAATGCGGTTTAACTAGGTTTATGAATAACAGCGTTAGTGTAGTACCGCAAACTAACACCGAACTCCCAACAAAAATGACAAAGAGAAAGGAAACCTAGAAAAGTTTCTAGAATTGTCATCCACATACTGTGCTCGTGTGAAATAGACAGACCTTTTGTAAAACTGCACAAAAGGGCTAATGTAACTTTGTGCCACTGACTAGCTGTCTGGAAATGCAGCTTTTGTCACTGGTAATGTAATGAAAGTTTTTCTATATGATTGTGGTTTTTTTACTTCACGGTTTTACTTAAAGTTTCTTTCGGAGTAATTTTAAATAATTAATTTATGTTTAGACTTTAGGTCATAAATATTCACATTACTCTAATACTTACGTTAGCGCAAAATAAAAAGACATTGTCACATTTCAATGGAGCTTTGCCCCACTTACAAAACTACGTGACCATTTAAGCTGTACCTACCATTTTGTTGGGGACTTATTACAGGTTTCATATTGCATAATCATAATCGGTATCATTTTCTACTACTCTCGCAACTCCTATAGAAGAATAACAAAAACAATGAATAATTCGCTTCGATTTCTTACTATTTTCTGAATTCTTAATTAAGCTGTTTTTTTCGACTCGCAACTTGAACATAACTTTAATTTAAACCAATAATTTTAATAAACAACTGAGATACTTTTACATTTATTCGTTATCTTGTACAACTTGCGGTTGATGGTGGGGCAGAATCTGGCATTGTCATTTGAATTGAACTTACAATACAAATAGGTATAATGTAAACATCTAAATGCGCAATTACAAGTTTCCGCAAGTAGGTAAGGTGGAACACAAAGAACAGGAGAGTTTTAAAGGTTGAGATTTTCTATAAAACTACTTGACCTATTGCAAAAATTCTTCCACTGTTAGATAGATAAACGTTAAAACTATGTAACTGTAAAAGAATTATCAAATTCGGTCCAGAAGTTTTTTTTTGAAGATCTCAACCTTATGGAGGCCTCCCGGAAAACTTATCACTGTCTTCTATTATACTAATTTGATTGAAGTACCTACTCGAAAATTTTGTATTCTATTATGTATTAAATAATACTTAAATAGAATTTTTATTTGTGATTTAACTTTGAATTATAAAGATGGCGTACGTTTTTTAAAACTCACGTAACTGACTGGTCTAAAAAATGTTGCAAAACTTTTCAACTTTGAAAACGATATGTCAACTTTGATCATCAATGACCATGTTATTAAAAGAATGTCACTACTTTTAGAGTTGTAATTTTTTTTTACACACAACTAAATATCTATCAATCATTGATCTCCTATAAACAACTAGATACACAGTCTGCCCTCTAAAAATGTCCGAGCGCAAAGAAGGTCCAACCGGATGGATGGACCCTCATTTGCTTTGTTGGACATTATTTGGACGTTAACAATGGACGTTTTTTAAATTGTTTTAGTAATACCTTTGTGTATCTAGTTGTTTATAGGAGATCAATGCTAGCAATGATTGTTTTCTTGAAAAATAGGTAAGTAAGCATTATTATTTTTCTTATCAACTGTCGTATTTACAAAAACAGCTCAGTTGAACAAAGTGGAAATGAAATTCCACTCTGTGTTGAGTGATAGGTGGGAAAATTCCACTCATCCCCCCAGGGGGATGACTGGGGGATGAGTGGAGCAGTCGGAAATATTCCCTAATTGTAACTTCAATATTAATTATCTTCTCGATTGATTAATATGTTTGCGTACATCAATCAAGGAAAATATTTTTTTTCCTCATTTCACAACATGATTTCGCAAAATTTAACCTGCTTCGGCCAATAAATCATACCTAAGGAAAATTAAGTAAATTGCAGTATTAAGTAATTCTCGTCAAGTTATGTAGGTATAACTCATGAAGCAAGGAACCGTCGATGGAGTTAGCCATATTTACATCGCAGACTTCCGCTTGCATGACAATTTATCGCGTCTCTGACCCACTCGTTTTGAGTTGTCAATAGAAGTCGAACATTACACAAACAGATGTCTCTGATGTATTATGAGATTGAAAGTGATAACAGAATCAGATGGTAGCCGCAGCACAGGGAAACCTATCGTGGACACTAATCCCATCTGCACATTATTCAGTCTCTCTTGTGTAATAGAAATTAAGTCCAAATAAGATTGTTGCTGAACTGTACTTAGTTTCTAGTTCCAAATAAACATTTTTGTATTTTGTATTATTTATTGTAAATACGTTGTGTACATATTTCACGTCAACATTTTTTAATTAAACTTTCATCTACACCACTTTGCAACGCTGAAGTGAAAAAGCGGCAAAACATGGAAAAAAGTGGCATAACAAGGGCGGAGACATGCCACACAAAATATACTTTAAGCTCTCTCCATGGAGCGCTACGAAATTTATTCCTTCATGGTATAACTTGTGAGGAATGTCGGACTTTAACTTGACAGCCTACCGAAATGCCGCGCAAAGTGAAAATTAAGATTGGGTTGAAACAAGTTATTAAGTTATGTGGGCTTAATTTAGGTTAATTCTGTTGACAGTTAAATATTACGTTAGTCTGTTGCTTTCGTACAAAATCGAAAGTTGCGTAGGTATGATATCTAATGCTGCAACCTAACCACGAGTAATTAACGAATTGAAGAAATCTTACAAACAAATATAATAAAACTAAACTACTTAAAAATACATTAAAAACTAAACTAAAAATTATACCTAACATTATATTATTATTTATTTAGGGCAAATTTTTATTTATAGTTTTTATTTGTATATTTACTGTTTCTTTAAACTAAACTAAAAACTATATGTACAATAGGTCGGTTGAACTATCTGAATGATTTAGCATTACAGATAGTTCAACCGACCTATTGTACATATAGTTTTTAGTTTAGTTTATATATAATTTTTAGGTTAATATTATAATAGTTATTTAGAATTTCTTTAATATAATATTTTGTCGTTAAAAAAAATAAAAATTATACCTAACTAAAAACATTCTAAAAAACGTAATAGATACGTTTAATACGTTTTAGTAATTAACGTTATACTTACATACGTAATCTCATATAAGTACTTTACCTGTTTCCCGTATGGATAGGTATAGACGATTAGTTTGCAGTAGACTGCAATAAGTTCTTTTTAAAACATCTCCAATTTCTAAACTCTACGAATTTTCGATCTATATTATTTTGTAGTATACTCGTACCAGTATTATACCTATTTTATTATTTACATAATATTGTACATAAATATTTTGATTACAACTCCTATTCAAACTAATATATGCGTGACCGGACAGTATCGCCACCACAGAATCGCACCTAAATAAGAATTTCAAATATCATTCAATTAGCAAATTTAGGAAACAATAAACATCGCAATGTACCTACCTACATGACGCACAAAAAATAAATATTATCACACCGCGAGAATCTCGTAAGTTGAGTAAGCAAAGGTGTGGCTTTACGTAAGTAACTTGCAAGTGATAATGTACCAACTTCAAGATTTGGTTGTGAAATTTCTACAAGTTCATTTAAAATGAATGATTTTTTTACTATTAAAGTTGGTTTAGTTTTCTTCTATAAATTCATTTCCAAAGCATTTAACTTTAAATATTTTAATTACCTTGGGTTGTGCTAGAATTCTAAGTAAACGCTAATTGTCTGCAGAATACCCGTGTTTATCTAAACCCTAGACGGACCGGAGGTACGACTGAAGCAGCTGTGTTATTACTACCAGAGATGTTACAGTTTACATCCGTATCCGCAATTGCGGAACTTCCGTAATAATTTTTGAATCCGCATCTGCAACAATCAATGCGGAGCTTTCGTGGTTGCGGATGTCGTCGACGTTATAGTTTTTCATGAAAAAAATCCGAATAATAATTCTACATGTACTGTAACATGGAAGTTCCGGAACAGTATAGTCTGTTCTATAGCTCTAATAATAAAAATCCATTAAAAATATTGTAGAATATAATTTAATGTTTAATTGACTCGACAGAATATTAATGGTAACACTTGAAGTAGGTAGGTACGATGTAAACCCTCATGGTGCATATAATAGGAACGATACAAAGTCAAAAGTGGTACCTAAATTAGGTAGGTATCTTACCTACAAAATCAAATAATCGACTCATTTTTTGGTAGTATGCTAAGGTCAGCTCAATGAACAAGAGGAAACCAGAGATACAACAGAAGGTACAGGAGACTACCAAGAAATAGACACACAAACTCGTAAAATCCACCTCCGTCCGGCAGTAGTAAAATCATTTTCGCATCCGTAGATGTCAAACATGCTACACGACATCCCTAATTAGGTACAGTCGACAGCAGACCAATGGTAACACTTTTTACTTTTGACAGTTCTTATTATTTGCGTCGTAAGACTTGAGATCGTACTGCAAGTGCAAATTAATCTGCTGTCGACTGTACTACGTAATGTAGTAACGTAAGTATGAGCCCTCCTCTCCGCAAGTCTTCTATAACTCTAGTGTAACTAGATTCCACATAACATTAACTAGGAACAAACACACTAACCCCAAGTAAACACGTAGCACCGTTGTAACGCTCGCTGATGGATTAGAAGAGCAATTTCGTTACTGTTACACTGGAGCGGACTAAGGGAATTAAGGAGGCCCCCCATTAGTCAAAATATATGCCGAGATTCAGAGATAATTTTGAGCAAGAGTTTAGTGTGAGCTCTTACAACTGTCAAAAGTCGATGAAATTTGACAATTGTAATGCTAAACTCGCGTTCAAAATGTATGGACATAATATTTTGATATTGGCAAAGATAAGTTGGTCTCTAAATCTAGTTTATCTTTTCGTTAGAGCAAAGTTGCGGGGTTAAGTTTCGTCGCATGGAAGCCTCGGTGCGCGAGTCCGACTAGTTTGTTTCTTTGCTTATTTCATTGTTTAAAATGTGATAATAATGTTATCTGTGTTTGGGTTACACATCAAGTATAATAAAATAAAAAATTCCAAAGTTTATGTAGGATTTCTTTTAAGTATTGTTTGAGAGCTTTCGTGATTATTGTGCGAATAAATATTTGCGGGATTTTTTAGACTTTCAGTTGAACAGTTTAGGGCCTTTACAGTTTGAACATCCGTTGTTACGTGCAGTGATGTAACCAGGGCGAGGTCTGTGTGGCTCAAAAATGTGTCAAGGTTATTTAAGAAGCGGTGCCTCAGGGAGTTTTGTTGTTGTTACTCTCTCAAAACTGTTGCATGCAAAAGTTTGGATGTTGAGAATTGGGGTGTTTGTTACTGTCAGTTGCGCCCAAGGTATTCTACACGTCGTCGGTACAAATTCTGCAAATATACTAGGGTAGCGGAGTAATATCACAAGAAAATGTCCAAAGGGAACAAGTTAAATTTCTGTAATTTCTTAAGCATGCAACAATTTTAGCTTTATTATCTATGGCTTCATGAATTTTGATGTACTCATATGACGCGTTAGATTGATCTCGATCACGGGACTGACATAATTATGATACTTTTTATAACAAAAAAACCCAGTGGGTTTCCTTTAGTAATAATTGCTACTGCAAAATCAGGTTCGGTTGAACACTTATAATATAGCCCGTTCGCGCCCGACCCGAGGGACGCGGAGGGTCGCATACGAAGTTGACAGACTATTAGTTCGGCCCTGTTCCTGACACCTAATCACTATAATTACGAGCATAAACGCACCTGGTACATGTCAGCGACCTAATTGGATATCACGGAACACACGTTTCTGGTATTAAGGGTGCCAAGATATGATGTCATTTAAATTCTATTTGCCTCTGCTCCACCCTTCCCTGTGGTTCTGTATCTGACAGTGACGTAATACGTACAGTCGAAGACAGAGATAAGTATACAGGGGGCCTCAATAAGGTTGAGATTTTCTCAAAAACTACTGGACCGAATTTAATAATTATTTTACAGTTACATAGTTTTCACTTTTATCTATCACACAGTGAAAGAATTTTTGCAATAGGTCAAGTAGTTTTTGAGAAAATCTCATCCTTAAAAACTCTCCTGTACACTTTTCTCTGTGTTCCACTGTCGAAAACAGAGAAAAGTGTGCAGAGGGTCTTATTAAAATTTACATTTTCTCAATTTACAAATTCTTTTAGTAGTACATAGTTGAGTTAGAGCGTTGTCTATGTAAATTAAATACCTATCGGTGGAGTGTTTCTCGAGAAAATGTCAACCTTATTGACTCCCCTGTACACTTTTCTTAGACAGTACAGTCGACAACACTTGGAATGCGATTTCAAATTAATGGAGTAGAAAAGAAGAACGATAGGTCCAGATAGATAAGTCCAGAAAGTTAGTTAGATTTGAGTGCGTTTGACTGTACCAACGAACAAGTTATCTTATAGTTTGGGAGACAGTTCCTTTAAAGTAAATTATGTGTATTTTATTTTCATAATCAGTATGTTTAAACATGGGAGCTAAAATAGCCCAATGATGCAGAATTTATATGAATTTTATTGAGGTTTGTATTATATTGAATTACCTTATAAGGTTTCAGCATTTTTCTGAGTTCCCCGCTTTCGTTCAGTTTTTCCACTGTGTCTGCGTCCTGAAAACAAAGAGAAACGACATTTTAGTATAATGTTTAGCGATATGGAATTGGAGGTTTGAAATGGAAAAAAATAAAAATGGAAATAAATAAATAAAATAAATAAATGTATAAAAGTTTTGTTCAACAAGCGAGTCGAAAAAAACAGCTTGATTAAGAATTCAGAAAATAGTAAGAAATAGAAGCGAATTATTCATTGTTTTTGTTATTCTTCTATAGGAGTTGCGAGAGTAGTAGAAACTGATACTGATTATGATTATGCAATATGAAAGCTGTAATAAGTCCCCAACAAAATGATAGGTACAGATTAAATGGTCACGTAGATTTGTAGGTGGGGCAATCAATTCAATTTCAAAATTCTTTATTTGACATAAGATGACAAAAATATAACTATCTTAACAACAGCTATACATTAAACATCCGATTTACAACACTTTATCAGGCTTTCAGCACCTTTGAAAGTTTTCTGCATTGTAATTAGTTAGGTACTTTTAGAAACATAATTAGTTATTGTTTAAAATTAGGGCTTAATTGTGGTTTGTTAGTGTGAAGTTATTGTTTTAATTTCACTCATTTCAGTGTACATCAATGTGTACTGTACATCAATGTAGGTGGGGCAAAGCTCCATTGAAATGTGGCAATGTATTTTCCCTATGCACACTTATAAATTAATGACCTAGAGAAATGGCAATAAAACATAACACCATCACATCTCATTGTGTGGCCCGATAAGGAAAATCAGAATTCCTCATTTCTTCCCACCATATCCGACTATATTACCCATATTTCCGCACATGGGAGTGGGAAAACTAGCGAAAGCAATGTTACTAACTAGAGGTGCCAACAATGCTTTCCTATGCACCATTGTTACATGGTTTCACTTCCAGCATGTTAACTTTTACACTTCGCTTTTATACGGAACATGGCTGGGTATAGAAAAAATAAGTTTAGCTATTACACTGAAAAAACATTGCCCGTAGCAGCTAAATGACAATGCAAGATTCTGCCCCACCGTCAACCGCATGATGAACAAGATAACGAATAAATGTAAAAATATCTCCGTTTTTATTAAAATTATTGGTTTAAAATAAACAAGTTGCGAGTCGAAAAAATAGCTTTATTAAGAATTCAGAAAATAGTATGAACTCGAAGCGAATTATTCATTGTTTTTGTTATCATTTTCTACTACTCTCGCAACTCCTACTGATTATGATTATGCAATATGAAAGCTGTAATAAGTCCCCAACAAAATGATAGGTACAGCTTCAATGGTCTCGTAGTTTTGTAGGTGGGGCAGAGCTCCATTGAAATGTGGCAATGTCTATTAACGTAATAACAAAAAAAATGAATAAATCGCTTCGATTTCGTACTATTTTCTGAATTCTTAATTAAGCTGTTTTTTTCGAATCGAAACTTGTACAAAACTTTATTCTAAACCAATAATTTTAATAAAAAACGGAGATATTTCTACATTTATTCGTTATCTTGTACAACTTGCGGGTGATGGTGGGGCAGAATCTGGCATGGTCATTTAATTGTAACCGTTGGAAAATTATTTGGATATTATCAAGTTCTGTAATTTCTTCTAGTTCTAAGAATATGGAAATTGTTACTAATATACGTAACATTTAGAGCGGAAGCCAAGTTACATAATTATCTAAAGTTCATTACGATCGTAGAAAGCCACAATTATTGTCAAACCCAGGTTGCCAGGCGTAATTACAATAGGTACAAAGGAATTGAAAGTTATATTGGGGACCCTTCCAATGCAGACTTGTTTGAATAGAAGCCATGCTATTTTAGTATCGACTTGGACTAAAGTATCTTTTACATTGGCCTAATCGATGTATTTTTGGGTCAGAACCCACTGGTCTCCTGAAATTCGCACCCTGTGTCCACTCGTCCCCTAAAATATTTGAGGTTATGTCCCCACTGCTCGGGCACATACCTTCCCTTACATCGAGGGAGCGCGGGCTATGATCCACCACGCGGGCCCAGTGGTGGATTACACATGCCTTAAATTTATGACGGCATGCAGGTTTCATCACGATGTTTTCCTTCACAGTTTAAGAGCATTCGGTAAATGTAGATACGTAAATTTTACCGTCGAAAAAAACTGAGAATAACTCATTGGTACATGGCTGCCCTGGCCGGGGATCGAACCTGGGACCTCCGTATCGCAAGTCCAATAGCCCAACCACTTAGCCACCGAGCTCTCCATCTATCGATGATCAATATGCATAACCTTATACAGGGTGTAACTTAAAGGGTATATAAAACCTCCCGGTGTTCATTATCGGTAACTGAACAACTTTTGTTCTACGCATGCTGCGGGGCATCTTGTGTCTCACTCTTGCTTTTGACAACCACATAGCGCCTTAAAATATTTTACAAATATCGAAATACATAGCAAAACTCCCGTCTCTACTACACTAAAACCTTCAACCACGTTTGCACTGAAATGAACAATAAGTTCAGATAAGCCGATCTCAAGTTAAATCACACACATATAATTTTTTCTATGGATAAAATTCAATACCGCCATTTAAAATGTCAACAAACAAAAGTTAAGGCAGAATGAAATATTGGCGTAAAAACGGCTAAGGTTTCTCACATTCTGTCTCCCTACATCCATTGTTCGAGTTATGATATTCGGAAAAATATTTTACATTGAGCTGCACACATCAACGACCGTTCGTAGGCGAATATTCGACGGCGAGCGTGATAAAAATGATTCGGCGCTCGCTCAACATATATTCAATGCCCAAAGGCTCGTCATCTTACGATAATTGCGGTTGACAGCACAAATTGATATGCTATTACCCCTGGGTATTGATACTTCCAGTATTACGTTGCAAATCGAATCCGGAACCTCTTGAATAGATGACAAATGCAACACCTTTTAAATTGTTGTCTAATGTATAAGTGGTTAGAGGTTATTTCATTGATTCAGATCCCTACAAGAGGCAAAATACAGGTTGTATGTAATGGAAAAGGTATATAGTAAGCCGAAGGCAGGCTGTTCAGTATCGGTAACTACACAACTTTTTATTCTTCGCGACTTTTCTAATAAAAAACAAATCAATGTCTCATAAAAATCGACGATATAAAATGTACTAAAAGCTAAAGTTTCTTGAGAAAATCGAAAAGACAGAATTATAGTTGTTCAGATACCTATAATGAACACGTATTTCGGATACACCCCGTATAATGACTCAACAATTTTTTTTGTACTTTACATCAAAATATTCGTAAGACTGTGTTCTAGTCTACACGTGCTCAGCTCAAGTGTGCATGGACCTTTATCCCATGAAATCTGTGACCCATTGTTTGATTCCCGGGAATAATTCCATTAGCACAATATCGCGTGATTCCGAGAAAAGGTGATAATCGTTTCAGATAATAGCACTTACCCCCATTTATTTAATTAAGATCGATATCACGAATACAGGTTGCTTCGACGATGTTTGATAGACTGAGAATAATTCAATTTCAATAATATAGAATTAATTGAAATATTGATGTTGCTCCCTTGATCACTGAGGCCAAGTCATCGACGATTTTGAGTATGAGTGAAGTTTGAGTTCGGTCTTAGAACTGTCAATTTTCATACAGTTTTGACAGTAGTAAGCGCGAGCTCACGCTGAGTTCATGCTCAAATCTGCTATGACTATCAGTCTAAATTATTTTTCTATCTGGGGAGTAGCACCTTGCCGCGCGGGACGGGCCTAGACGAGGTGTAGTGTTGGTTGGATATAGGTAAGTATTTATAATTGTATTTGTTTTTTATATAATATGTCATAATTGTTTTTATAAGTAAATTAATTCGGAAATTGGTATTTTTATCTATGTGGTAGGTACATAATGATGTAGTACAAAAATCACCATGAAAACTTCCCAAACTCTTCCATTAAGTTTTTTTCTCATAGAGTTGTTGATGATACACGGAAAGAAAAGTATTCGCAAATGCAGCTAAAACCGTAACAAACTATAAGGACAGACAAGTTTTTATTTTATTTTATTTGCTAGCTAGTTTGATTGGTTATTCTATTCTATTTTTATTTGAATGGCTTCTACTCTTATTCAAGAGATAATTTCGCCAATGTCAAGTTATTTAGAGTATTCATGTAAATAGAAAATTAAACGATTAAAAAATCAATCCGCCATTTCAAAATTATAAATAATTCTAGTTTGATTGGTTATTGTTTACTCTAACTGACATGGTTGTTTTAGATAGGTACAATTAGAAATCAACAGCTAAATAAAACCTGCTACAGGCCACCCTGTTTTTTCAGTGTAGAAATGTCCATTTCCATTAAGTTTTTTCTCATATAGATGTCGCCGATAGAAATGTCCATTTCTAAAGACCACTTCTCAATGCCGCTGACGGCACTATAAACTTTTACCTGCTTTCTTTAGGCCCCCTGCAGACGAGCGACCGGTTGCCGCGAATGCGATTAGTCGTCGGACCACTTGAAAGAGTTATTATTGGCAGTTAGATTGCATTGCTAAGATTGGTTATAATCAAGTATCAAAGCGAGTACTGACGGTTTAATTATAAGGAGTTTCTAATAGGGTAAAATATATTTTAATTTAGATAGCTATACTTACCATATTTGATTCTGTCGTGGTCTCCAAATTTAATACAACACCTAAGTTGAATTGTCACTTAACATCGTATTACATCTATCTCATAATATATCGCAGAAGTGAGAGCGACGATTTAACGTGCGATACTCTGTAAAAATAATTTTATTGTAAGCAACATCAGTCAGACCAATCACTTAATTGTGATTTAAAGCTTTGACTCAAATGTTTGCCAAGGATTTGGGATTATATTTAACGGAAACTGAATAATAATTAAAAACTGAATATTAGACTGAATATTATGTATGCTCTGGCTTTTTGGCGTTATAACATTTAACACGTTTCTTTTATCGGCAAAAGTCGCTCGTCTAGAATAAACTGAGGCGCATATAATAGGAGCATTGAAGAAAATCTTCTTGGAAAATTATGACGAGCTTTCCAAAGCAATTTACACTATATCTCGTAGACTTACAGTCCCCTTTCCCATGCGATGCTCTAATGACCGGCTACTAGGCGGGTTTAATTTCTACTGGGTCAATATTGCACTTTATGAAGATTTCTTTATTTTTATGATAAAAATATTATAATGGCGATCAGTGAACGCTTCCATGAGCTAAAAAATCAATACTGCTACCTCTTAACGAACATTATTAAAAGATTAAGTAATTAAAACTTTTAAATTACACATAGTAAGTAGGTAAAACTACTTAATAATTATTTTAACGGGAAACGGTTGAAATATCTATAATGCCAGACATTCAGATGGTTCAACCGACCTATTTTGTATACAGGGTGCAACGGAAAGGGTATATGAAGCCGAAGGGAGGGTGTTCAGTATCGATAACTGAACAACTTTTGTTCTACGACACAATCAAAAGATATCGCTGTTTATGTCGCATTTTCTCCCTATTTGTATGAAAATGTAAGGGAACCAAAACCGAGGGTGCCTACTTCCCCTTGACCTAGAATCATGAAATTTGGCAAAAAGCTAGGTCTTATAGCACAAGTAAAGGAAAAAATCCGAAAACTGTAAATTTGAAATTACATCTCCCAAAAATATATTTTTGGTATTACAATATAGACACAATATCTTGATAATAGCAAAGTTAAGTTGGTCTCTAAATCTAGTGTATCTTTTCGTTAGAGCAAAGTTATGGGGTTAAGTTGTGTTGAGTCGCACTTGGCCATTTTTTTAAAAGCTTTACAATTATATAGTGTGTAGTAAACAATCTACTAAAAAAATATATTTTTTACTCTCTGTCAATTAGTTATTGAGAAAATCTCAACCTTATTGAGGCCCCCTGGATACATCACGTCGCGTCGCCTGCTATTGCTGCATGCAGTCGGTCGGCTTCAGACTTGTACAGTGGAACGCGAAGAAAGGTGTACAGGAGAGTTTTTAAGGTTGTGATTTTCTCAAAAACCACTTGACCTATTGCAAAAATTCTTTCTCTGTTTGATAGATAAAAGTTAAAACTATGTACTGTAAGAGAATAATTAAATTCGGTCCAGTAGTTTTTGATAAAATCTCAACCTTATTGAGGCCCCCTGTATACTACTAACTCTTCGACTGTACTTTTATGAACTAACCATTTTCACAATTTTCCGTTGACATTATACAAGTTCAAGTTGTGATGCGTGCGTGTCACAAAAATGATGAATAATTCAATTGAAGAAGTTTGTTCTTACGTAAAGTCGATCAGAATTTGCAAAGTTCCGAGCCAAAAGTTGTTTATGTTTGAGAATAACTTGAACCTGAAAACTACGTACAGTCGACAACACGCCAAACGGTATTTGAACCGCTCTTATATCTACACAATATGAATTTTGTCGGTAATAACATTGAGTGTTACTTAAACCTATGGCTATATAATTGCTAGCTAAATCACTTGAATGGTGTAAACCAGCGAAAATCCTTAAACCATCGCCTAACTTTAATTCTCGTTTATCTATATTACTGCTTAATTGATAAAAGCGTTAGGGTTTACTTAGTTGTCAATTAGTTTCACTTCACAGGAAGTTTCCATAAAACACCAAATAGCTCTTTACGAGGCAACCCGTGCAGTGCGGTCAAGGTTGCCACGTCTAGGGCTACCATCTAACTAAAAGATTTTTTGAAATATTTTTTTATGGATAGCTGTTTTAGTTTAGGTACAGAATAAGGGCCTTATCACACTGGCGATTTGTGAGCGAGTTCAAAGCGAGATAATTGCGCGGCGTTCACCCCGCGATCACGCAGCGATCACGCCGCGGGCGCGCAGCGAGCTCGCCGCGAATAATGCCGTTAATTTTGTTACTGACTGTGCAAAATGCCGCACGCCGCGAGCTCGCTGTGCCCTCGCGGGCGTGATCGCCGCACAATCGTCTCGCTTTGAACTCGCTCGCAAATCACCAGTGTGATAAGGCCCTAAGTAATAGTATAGCTAACATCAGATCGAGTGTAACACTTCGGACTTTGGACGGTTCTTATTATCTGTATCGTAAGAGTTAAAATCGTACTGCAAGTGTTACCATTGATCTGCTGTTGTCCGTACAAGGGTTAAGGCACAATTTTCAATAGAAAGACATGACAAGGGTATGTTTGTGATTTTTTTTCGAATTATGTCCAATTGTGTATCGGTCAATATGCAGTAAATATACACACCTCCAGATTGGTATATTAAGTATATTTTTCATATGTTTAATTGCAATAGTTAGTGCCGTTATTTTAAAAGATGTGCTGCTGAGAGTTTTTTGCCACTTTTTCTCCTCAGCGTTGGCACCTTTTCCTTGCAAAGTGGTGTAAATGTAAATTAAAAACATATATTGACGTGCAAAAATGTACTCAACGTACATGGTCAAATTTCTTTATTGCAAGTAAGCACTTGCAATAAAGAAATTTGACTTTGACATAGTTCAGGCGTGAACGTAGACTGCTCTTCTCAGCGTTGGCACCTTTTCTTCCAAAACATAGTGTAAATGTACTAAAATAAATGCTTCACATAGGTATGGTCTACACAGAGAGAAGTATACAGGAGAGTTTTTAAGGTTGAGATTATCTCTTTGACCGTAGCGTTAATAGAAAAACCGGATTTTTAGTCACACACAATAATGATTTATTGTCCGAGTCGTCGTTAATTTTTTGCCTTCAACTACTGTTGCGTTGTTGAGTGATTACATCCGTGTAAACCTTACATTGGATAAAAATAATATAATTTTACAAAATATTATAATAATAAATATATGTTTGTACAAAAAAATCTGGGTTTAATGTAATGCGGGCGTAAACCGGTCTAAACTTTTAAAATCCGATTTCGATCGGATTATCCGGTTAGATATCAGATCTAATCTGATATAGTAACATTGCTAATCTATACTTTAAAAAAATGAAGGTGACTAAGACCTAATTATAATCTATTTAGTTTCATTTTCAGTCAAAGATTGGACTTTATTTCACAGAAACCTAGGTTTGGTTTAATGCTTGCAACCTTCGCTATTTCAAGCCCTGACAACCCTAAGCAGATCACACAATGCACGTGGAGGGTGGACGGCACGTGTGACAAAAGGGTTAAGCAACAAAGAACCACGCCGCCTTTTTCCTCCTACAAAGCTTGTCACATTGTACGATACGTGTAAGCTGCGTATGTATTAAAAATTGTGTAGAAAATGTTATTATACCCAGTAATAAATAGATTTTTTTTTCAAGATTACCTTTACATTTCTTATTAGACAGTTCTGCCAGCATTGATTGCGGTAAGCACTTATTCCGTATTTAAATATCTGCATCTCGAGAAAGATCCGTTTTCAGGGACATTAAATGCTTCGAAATACTTAAAGAATAGATCAGACAATCAGACATGCCAAACTGAAAAAAAATTGAACAGTAGAGTAGTTTAAAAAAAAATTTCAACCTTATTTAGGCCACCAGTACACTGTTGTCTGTTTATACCAATTGATAGAAAATCGAACGTACAGTTGACAGCGCATCAACCAACACAAAGCCACCGCAATATTTGCCGTATAACCATCGCTTCAATTTGCTGTCAAATATACGTAGTCTGAACCAATCTGTTTACTTGCATCCACTTGTGATAAATTGAACTTCCAGTAGCTTTTCGAGAATATTCAAATTGTAAACTCCATCTATTTGAGGGTAGTCTCGGCTTTCCCTCGACTAATACTTTGAACGACCAATAGGTCGCCCCAGATTGCAGCTTCGCAGAATAGTCTTCTCCAATTTTCTTGACGACATCGAGAATAAGTAATGTTTTGGCCAAATTGGTGGATTTCTTATTGGCGGGTAATTCTGTTAACCTGAGGCTCGCCAGTCACTGGCCAAATGGGGCGTGATGAAGAAGATTATATATTAAGAAGATGACATACCAACGAGGCTTGTCAGTCTCGCTTTGGCAGCTCCTGTGGCGACATGTAAATGTGCATGCGTACAGTAAATCCGCATTAAACCCGCATTTACCCCGCATTGTGTGTTGTGATATATAACCTTATGTGTGTCCGCTTACTTTCTGTGCATGAATAACTATATAACTCTTTATCCGATGTGTGAGAGCTGAGAGTAACTCAATGGTCCGGCTGCAGCCCGATATAAACGTGTGCCTTCGCTTTGGTGGCTTCGCTCTGAGTGCGCCTATCTATCGTGACAATCAGGTGAGTCAAGGGTTTTACATTATTGCCTTCTAATGGGAAAGACACCAGTCTGGCCATAACTTCATCGACGTTCCTCAGCTCCAGAATCATACAAGTAAGAACAGAGAAATTGAAGAACTAGCATTTATGTCGATCCCGAAACGTCCTGCTCACTCTTACAAAATCTGGCATTTGAATGACTGCGATAGTTTTCTTAAGTTTTAGCGGCTATCACAGAATCGCATCTATTATTTCGTCAAATAGGAAAACATTCGTACTACAATTATGTCGAGCAAATATTTATTCAATATTCCAATGGTCGACTAAGCAATCATTCAAACTCCAGACCGTAGTTAAAAGTTCTGTAGATATTCGGTAAGTCGATTAGGAGTCGAAGTAGGGTTTATTCGATTTAGGGTTTTTCGCAGTGGTGTTACGGACCACCAACTCAAAACCAACTAATAATTACTTACCTAAGTTGTATTAATTGGGTTAATTATGTTTAACGTCCCTTAATTTGAGTAGTACGTAGGTAGCTACTTACATAACAGCCCTTAAGGGGCTGCCAGCTGTCAAACTCAAGCGCGCGACAGAAGATGTAAGCAGCGGCGGAGTAAAGAGCACGGCACGGTGACTCCATATTTGTATTTTTATTAATTTTGGATAAATTTTGGCAGGGAAATAAAAATACGCCAACAGATATAAGATTTTTTTAAACAAGCTCTCGTATTTATAATACCCTACATTTTTATATATATTTTGTATGAATAACTATTTCGGTTTAGACATAATTTTAATTTTAAAAGACATGGAAAGGGTATGTTTGCGATTTTTTTTCTATCGAGCGAAGTTTGCCCAATCGTGTATCGGTATTCATCAGTCCCTAAATATATACACCCCAAAATTGCTATATTTTTTTTCAGACGTTTAATTTTTGTAGTTTGTGCCGTAGCCTTCGTAGACAAACTGAAAATACGCGCATACGAAGCCTTAACTAAAGTTCAGTTTCCATTCAATCACAATATCCTAAAAGCGGTTCTCCTGAAAATGGCGGGAAACGACGGTTGCAAAATTATTGTCTACAGTGGTTATTTTGTGTTTAATATCACGTTAAATTAATCAGAAAATGTTCGCGAATGAATGTATGGTGAATTTATTGGATAATTGTAGCAAGATCTGAAGTTTCAAGCTTTTATCTTGATAAAATTAATAATAAAAAATATTGTTCAGTCCCGTTACAAGCTCGGGAGTGAACGTGACTGAGCTGCTTCGTCCAGAGTGATGACGCTACGGCGACTCCTCTGGATGAAGACATGAAGACGCGGCTATATGCAGGGTGTAGACGATACTGCGACTCCCCTGGAGGAAGATAGAAGACTATTGAATATATTGAATATTCTGTAACATAACATTGGCAAATGACGAACTGTCGAGTCCATTAATAAAATAATAATAATATCCTAAAAGAATGAATGAATAAATAGACATTTATTTGACACAATACAGCACACTTATTTAAGTGTCCTGTATGGTGCATAATGTACACATATACAAAATAACAAATTATATAACTAAACTAAGGTGCATGCAGCAGTGCCAAACTGGTCCCAGCTCAGCATGGTGCTATGCCCGAGGGCGTAGCGCTGGTCTTCCGCTGGAACCGGGATCGCGGTCGACAGCAGAAACATGCGTATAGGAAAAATAGGGAAATATTCAGTAGTAACCGTGTAAAGCAAAGAAGAAAGGAAAAAAGCTAAAAGCTGCGTTTAATTAGACTGACTACGTGTTGCATAACTCTTACGCATAACATTGTACCAGTGCCGAGAGCAATCGGCTCTTAAGCAAATAGTACGGTGTACCCGAGACGATTTAATGGGTACCTACACCTGACGAGTAACCATGGGTTCTCGAATGTTCCATGAGATCTGAAAGGAGTCGTACATTTTACACCATAGTTTTGTAATAATATACAAAACCATTGGAAATGTTGTTGTGAATTAGTAATTTAGTTTTTGTATTTCGTGATTATTACACGGAAAGAAAAGATTAGCTGTGATTGTTAAGTATTCGCAACTAAAGCTATACTGTTTTTGCTATTTGTTTTCCTAACTAGTTATAAACTATATCCAATCAAACTAGCTAGCAAAACAAATAGTTAGCAAAAACAGTAAACACTTGGCTGTCCCTATGATAACGACAAACATACACTGAAAGAAAAGGTCACAAGTGAACTTTTCTTTGAGTGTATGTTTGTCGTTTAACCAATTTAGGACTCATAAATACAGAGATTCCTAGTCACTGAAGCACAAAAACAAACGCTATGGAAAATTGACTGGTAAAGGCACGAAAAGCCACCCAAATTACTCGCAACATTAAACAATATCAGCCCACGAAGGTACTCGTATTGTCGAATGTCTGATGCCCCCGGCATTGTCTTGCCTTTGTTATCCCCAATTCTCTGAGACACAGATTTCCAGACCGGAAAGGGGCTAAGCTGATGAGAAATGTCGCAAATAATTGCGAGGCATACCGCGCGAATGGCAAAACAAAACTCGACTAACCCTCTTTACCTGATAGAAACAACTGTCAATCGTCGATCAAAGTCAAAGGAATTTATTTGCTATAAATGTGGTAAATATTACAGGATGTTATACAGTTTTGTGTTCGCACATTTAGCCATTTTCTAGCATGCAAAAAATAAACTATAGTGAGCCATTACTATAAATTATTATATATAAACGGATATCACTCACTTATATTGTTGAAATCGGCAATATAAGTGAGTGATATCCGTTTATATATAATAATTTATGCAAAAAATATTTGTATAAAATATATTGTGAAGGTACTGGCTGGCTACATAATCCTAAAATACATTTTTACAACATTTCCTATACTAACATAACATAGAGCAGTTAACTTATTCTGAGCCCGTCATGATCATTAAAATCGAAAAGTAAATTGCTTGCTTTTTCTATTTATCGATTGCAAGTGTAAATCAATATACATGTATTTATGTTTATTAAAGATGAGAGTAAATAGAGATGAGCACGTAATTTAAGCATTTTATCGATCATCCGAATAAAAAATGCTGCTATTTCAGTTGTCAGCTATTTCATTTGATTTCATAGAGAAGGAGATAGTAGTATAGATATTTTAGATAGCGTAGCTATTTGCTTTTGATAGATATTGATATTTACATCATCACTAACGCGTAGTCAGTTATTCACGGAACATGCCTCGACAGCGCTCGCGCCGTTTGTTTGCACCTCTAACCAAGACCCAAGTCCGAATCCCTTGTGATTTACTTTGTAATATCAAATAGCAAGCACGTTAAAAAATAATCCTCCATTTTGTATGCCTCGCTTTTATCAGGACAAAGTGAGATAAAAGATTTATAGGTTACTTGGTGGAAAAATCACATCACATATTTGACCTCGATCTCACTTGATGATGATGAGGAGGCCGCACTTGCCTTGGATCGTATCCAAAGATTTTATGTTTCAGGAAACTTTTTGACAGTTCTTGACAGTGCGTGACACCTTTGACAGTTCTTGACAGTGCGTGACACCTTTGACAGTTCTTGTCATTTATGACAGTTCCTGTCAAAAGTTATGTCGGCCATAACGTCTGTCGGGCGAAAGTCGTGTCGATCAACTGTAGTGTCGATCAAACGTAATGTCGGCCAAATGTCTTTCGGGCAACTGTTTGTCGATTTAAAGTTTTACAATCGACGCTGGCATGACGTTCTGTAGCCGTTCGTATGTTGGGAACAGAAAGTATATTATTTCATTAAAAAAATTTAATTTTAAAATTCCTATATTTTCAATGCCTCGAAGGAACTCATACATACCGTATCTATTTGTGAGGACCTATTATTGGCCTGCAGTTATTATTTTAGTATCTATTTATTTGTGGTGTGCTGCTTGGAGATCAGGAGTCGACCAAATAACACCACGATAATACTTTATCAGCTTGTATAATATTGTAAAGGGAATGACAATGACAAGAGAGAGTCGGCACTTGTTTTTAACGCTGTGACGTCTTCGACACGACGCGTAGCGCGAAGCCTCCGCGGAAGAAGGCGCTACATATTTATGTAGTTGGTCTAAACTAAAATTGTAAAATCCTCTACCTTAAATTCTGTAATAAAATAACTTTATCTCTGAATTTTTAAACTACTTTGTACCTATTGTGTAAAAAACGATGGTAGGACTCCTGAACGCTCAGCGTAATTGCGCTAGTTGGATTGGAAACATTACATTACAACTATAGGATTTCTTCTACATAGTAGTCCCAAGGATCGTTTGAGTTTACCCTCAGTTTATCACAGGTCTGTCTAAGAAACAAAAGACCAGCCCACTGGTATCTATATTTAACATACACAATGCTGGCACCTCGCTCAACGGATTAGCATTGCGATCCAGCGAGGTAACGCTGCCAGTGTCTTGGGTACGTGCGATATTGCACGTAGCTAACAGCACATCAAGTGTAACACTTTGGACTGTTCTTATTATCTGCGTCGTAAGATTTAAAATTGTACTGCAAGTGTTACCATTGATCTGCTGTTGTCCATACATACACACAAAAACCTTACACTCCTCCTTTCGGCGGTTGGATACAAATTACTTGATAACTCTATCGTTGACAGTGTTCGTAATAAATAAGTTACGCAAGGGATAATATAGAAGTAATTCGTTTATGGGACTTAATTACATTTTGATGTTATACTGACATAGGTTAGCTAAATTTTAGGATGAAAGCGTCCGGAATTTAATGACGTAGGTGCACTATTTCACATAGATGGGCGAGAATTATGTTACAATAATAAGTTTTAAATCGAGTTTCCACTATAAATTATAAGGCAAATTCTGTGCCGTAAAATTGATAGTAGTCCTATGTGAAAATATAGAAAAGTATAGGTACAGGAATCCCCAATAAGATTAAGATTTTCTCAAGAACTACTTCACCGATTGTAACAATAATTTTACTAGTAGATAATTTAGAGCAGGGTTTCCCAACCTTTTTTGAATCGAGACTCCCCGGTTTAAAATATATATTTTCACGCCCCCTTTAATTGTACTGTATTTGCATACATAGGTACAAGTACAAAATAATAAATTATAACTATGGTGTTCACTTCTAGAAATGGATTTATAAGGATAATAAAATTAGTAGATTTAAGAAAGACTTAAAATTGTGTTTCTTTTTAAATTTCCAAACACGACGCTCCTCTCACGGCGCTCCCCACCGGTTGGGAAGTCCTGGTTTAGAGTATCATACTATGTAATTGGAAAGAATTTTCCAAAATCCGTTAAAACTTTTAGAGTAAATCTCAACCTTAATCCATCATCTGTACACCTTTCTCTATGTTCGGTTGCAAGCTCACACTTAAGATCGCGCTCAAGATTGCCTTAGACAGGTCAGTTTCTAATGGAACTCCTACATGCTAGAAATCTTAGGAAATGTCAAGTCTTTGGGAAAGTCAAGGCCATGCTAATGGCATTCTACATTATAAGAACTTGAATAACAGCGAGAAATAGTTCAATAGCTAATAGCTTACTCAATCAAGGTTGATTATTAACATTAAGTGCAGCTTTGGCTAAGGTAATTCGTCTAATTATTATTTTTATTCATTGCCGCCTCATTCGATAGTCATTTGTCAATAATTACATTAGATTATAGATTAATGTTCATTGATTCCTTGTATGGACAAGACCTTGTTTCGGTGTGTCGAAATTGCAAACAAATGTCTGTCTCTTACACTATAATTAATTGCCATTAGTTGCTAGAATGTAACAGTACTTAAATATAAATAAATTAAACAACAATCAACTTTACAATAAATTTTTCGTGTAAATGTATTTTTACCCGATTGCCCCAGAAGGAGGGTAATGTTTTTCGGGTGTATGTATGTCCATTCCTTCCTGCCATCCTGTAGCCTAAACGGCTTGATGGATTGTGGTGTATGAGGTATCGTTAGATTCGTCTTGTTTACGGGAGTGTCAAAGGGTATAAGAAAATAAACAAAAGGGAATAGTTTTTTTTTCACTCGGATTTTTTTTATTTCAATTTCTTTATTTCATCCTTTGGCAACAGTCGAAAACAAAGAAAATTATACAGGGGGCTGTAATAAGGTTGATATTTTGTCAATAACTACTTTACCGATTCTCAATTCTTATTAAAAAAAAACAGTCTACTACTTTTTGAGCAAAATCTCAACCTTATTAACTCTCCTGTAACACAGAGACTAGAACTCTGTGTTATACCGAACATATAGCACACCTAGACATATGTATATGTAGGCACCTAGATATAAATAGAAAAAATACCACCAATCGTATCGTGACTATTCAATTCTGACCAAAATCAATTCCAACAGATATCAGAAGAATACCTTTCGTTTTAAAATGCAGTACCTACTTGTGTCATCATCGATATTAATCAAATTAATTTATTCATTACCTTGCCTAGTGCATTAAAATTATTGACACGATACTCTCTCATTATTAACCCACATTTTGCGAGTATTAGGTATACTTATATGATTCGTATCGCGAGCTCTCCAAGCGAAACCGAGTAAGATTATATTTCTATTTTTTGCAATGAATTTTTATTACGAACATAGCTTCATCCATGAAGCCAGGAATGGCCTATGGAGTAAACTATTTACATGGCTAGCCCCGCTGTAACATGACAATTTTTCGCGTATCCGCCAGATTTTTTCCTGTCCCCAGTCAAAATATACTTTTGGCTCTCTCCATAGAGCATGGCGAAATTTTTTCGTTCATGTTTTCAGCGATAAGATTACTCAATAGTCAACAGTGAAATCAATTTATATTCCTAAACAATCTAAGTCTGTAAATGGTTTTTCATTGTTACAGGTTTTTGATCACCCCTAGGGGTGAGCTCGTGGCTATAAAAGTGTGTTTGTGTACGTAGCTTGATTACAGTACAGGTTCGGATTAAGGGATTTATTTTAAAGGGGGTCAAAATCGATGTGTGTGTGCTCACATCACAGTAGAAACTCAGCAATAAACACCTATTTAGCTAATTTTTTATTGCGTTAGGCGACTAACAATGAATATGCTGACAATAAATTTGAAAATAGTTTTCACGTCTTAACCAAGACACAAAATATTGCCGCCCCGTTGACGAATAATGTTTATACTTTATATAGTTTGTGGTCTGGGAAATGGATCAGACTTACACCGCGTTCCATCTTTTGCAATAAGAATATTTTCAAACGATTCCCCTTCAAAACTCGCATCGGAATCGTAAGAGTCAATCTCATTTTCGACTTCAACTGTTTAGCTTAACTAAAATAATAATATTCAAAGTGTGGGTAACGTTAAAACAGACCTTGATTGTTCACATTATGTATGAACAGTATGAAGGTACACGGGGACCTCGTCACTCTGATAAAGGTGTTTTATTTGTCACTCACATAAGGGTTAAGTATCGATTTCGTGTCGTCATTTAAATATTTTAGAATAGATCTGGATTCGTAGCCTTCCGGCATCTGATAAGTTGTCAATGAATTCTAGACCCTCATCAGGCGACTCCAGAAAGGTACGAGTACGGTGTGGTAGTCAAGCCCTGCAAGTGCTGCAACTGAACTGGATTTGGCTAGAGGCAGCCGGCCCAGGACATGCTTTGGTCATGTTGTTAGATCAATGGTTGCGACACGTTCGTGGGGAGCTCTGGTGCGTTCACTTAGGGATGCGCGTTTATCGTGAACGCACCAGAGCTCCCCACGAACGTGTCGCAACCATTGATCTAACAACATGACCAAAGCATGTCCTGGGCCGGCTGCCTCTAGCCAAATCCAGTTCAGTTGCAGCACTTGCAGGGCTGAAGAAATAGGAAGTTTTCGAATCTTTTTTCAGCATGTAGGTACAAGCTAACAGCAGATCAAGTGTAATACTTAATAATCAATTATTGTATGATTGTGGGTGAACGCCTCGAATTAGTGAATAAGATTATTTTATATTCTATTAACAGAGGCGTTCACCCACAATGCGCGAGTTTTCACGAAAAGGGGGGGGGGGGGGGAGGAGGTCCTAATCATCGCTAGAGGCGGTCCTGTTACGGCACTTATGCGTCCATTGTTCGCTGTGTGTGTGTGTGTAAGAGAGCGCGTGGCTAGGCTCAACAGGTGGGGCCTAGGGGTCGCGCGGTTATCGATTGAGCTGGCTGAGCGGTCTGTTAGGGGTGTGAGAGACTGGATACTATATTTATGGAAAATTTTGACTTACGACCGTCAGATTTCATACAATTTTGACAAGCGAACTCACGTTAAAATCGTCTCTTCTTTGATTGTTTTCAAAAGATTCAAAATATATCGGGAAGGAATGAAGTTCCGAATTCGATAAAAGTTTACTTATTCGTTCGTTTATTGTGAGAATTCGTTTCGAACAGTTGTGTAACTAGTACTTTCTAGTGTATGCAGAAAAAAATCAAAAACTTATAATATTTATGTTTCTTAAAGATACAAACCCATCGTTTTAGCATTGCTAAATCCAACGAAAATCTTTAAACCATGTCATAAACTACAGAAGAACTTTAAGTCGACATCGACGGGATATCAGAGTATCTTATCTAAGTTTATTGCACTAAACAAAATGAGTTTTTCCAGTCAGGAGACTGGAAAAACAGATTCTAAGAAAATATCTAACATCAGTAAGTATTATTAAAGATGCGCCTTGGCAAAGTCAAGGACGCCTGTAAAAGCTCTCACGGGCGCGGCGCAATAACTACGACTAGGATATTTCCCTTTCCATTACGCCTCACAACACAATCATGACTTTATGACGCAGCAGAACCCTACAGGATGCAGCTTGCATAAAATCCGGTCGCTCGGCACGATCTACCTCCGGAGTGTCTGCCAGCCCTACTGTTAGGGTTGAACAGTCTACACTTAGTCGACTGATTATAAAAAAAAAATCTTTCACACTAGTGGAACGATGCGGCACAACATCTATGGGTTATATTTGCAAAATTACGCCTCCCAATGACTTATGTATAACGCAACAGTAAAGATATTAAGAAAGTTTGATTATTATAGAATTTAGTAAGGTTGGTTTTGTTTTCATCATTAAAAAAGATAAGTAAATGAATTAAAAAATATATATTTAAAATTATTATTTATTCATTTTAAATTATTAAAAAAAAATCTTATAATAAGAACCCTGGTGTGAGTGCCTACCTACAGGATGCAAGTTGCATAAAATCCGGTCGCTCGACACGATCTACCTCCGGATTGCCTGCCAGCCCTACTGTTAGGGTTGAACAATCTAACTGAGACAAAAGTATAATTATAAGGAATGTTAGAAAAGCGTACGAACCGACATTAGTGTTTCCTTTGTGAAAATTCTAATTAATATACCTGTGGCGTTTAGTGATTAAATCAGAAATGTCTGTGAATGTTTCTAATTATTGAAATGCTAGAAATAAAACGCATTTCGTGCTCTTATCAAGGAATCCTTGCATAAATGAGGGGTGAACGTGGAATGTTGAGTTATTTCATTTATATCATTATGAAAGATAAATCATCCTTTGTCCAGGCAGTCCAGGGTTGCAGTTGCTTCAAGCCTATTTTAGATGACCAAATGAGTAGGTAGACGATTAAATATACACAGAAACATTTTTATCAGGATGTACAATTCCGTGACTCTCTACCACAGACCCTTACCCCGTACACATGAAATCGGTACAAATGACAATGCCAGATTCTGCCCCACCATCAACCGCACGTTGTACAAGATAACGAATAAATGTAAAAGTATCTCCGTATTTTATTAAAATTATTGGTTTAAATTAAAGTTATGTACAAGTTGCGAGTCGAAAAAAACAGCGTAATTAAGAATTCAGAAAATAGTAAGAAATCGAAGCGAACTATTCATTGTTTTTGTTATTCTTCTATAGGAGTTGCGAGAGTAGTAGAAAATGATACTGATTATGATTATGCAATATGAAACCTGTAATATAATAAGTCCCCAACAAAATGATAGGTACAGCTTATATGGTCACGTAGTTTTGTAGGTGGGGCAAAGCTCAATTGAAATGTGGCAATGTCATTTGCTAGCGAAAAATTCTGTCAAACGATGAGCGCAATAGACGAGGCAGGGGTGCCATACAAAATCCATGTCGATATCTCTAGGTTACGCGTGTCGCGAAGCAATTTTGCGGTCATGTGCGGGCAGACACGGGCGCCTCCTGTTACAGGTCTATGGGGTAAGTGGTCTGTGCTCTCTACCAACACAGCTACCGTCAGATAGTTGGATCGATCTACGAATTTTTCCTCTATATTCGTCGGACAGTATCAATGTCAATATATTGGCGACGAAAACTATAATAGAAAGTGGTCACAGGTGCATATTTTTCTCTATGAGTTTATTTTACCCCTTCGAAATGGTATATCAGTGCAATAAAATAATGTTTCTCAGCGCAATATCCCTACAGACTGTCTGGCACGTGTCTGTTCACCGCGGCGTCATTATCTGATAGGGTTGAACACTATTTATATTAGCCCGGGTGCCTGTCTATATTACTCGAGGACTCGGAGGTGCCTGCCTTATTACCCCAGAGGCAAGGTTCGACTATTACCTCTGTTATGATCACTGCTTCTGCTGAATATTTGCTTTTTTATTCGAAAACAATGCCTATTAAAATCAGTAAGCAGAATTGGGAAAATTGGGAAGTGTTATTTATACAAAATGTAACGAAAATTAAATAGGAAACCTACATACAATAGAATAAAAACAACAATGTATGGAATTGACGTTTGCTAACGAAAAAGCAAATGTCATCCCACACATACATTTTGCTTTATTTTCTACTGGCGTTAACGAAAGTCTAAGACACTTGTCTAGAGGTAAGTATAAAGGTACTATTCCGTAGCCGACCGCAGATAGCAACAGCAGACGACATGTACTAGCTACGGAAGGTATTTCATAGAAATGCACAGTAGTGACGCGGTGACACTTTCGTCTGCCGCTACGGGTCGGGCGACAGATGATACGTAGCCCGATCGCATGTCGCGGCGACACGTTCGTCTCAGGATTCTGTCTGCGGTCGGCTACGGAATGGTATGTGTCTTTAATAATAACAACTCATAACGAGCTTCCATTATCTAAAATTATGGACACCTTTTGATCATTATTTGCAACCTTTAAATTCAACACCTTTACCCATTGCTAATGTAGATGGAAGGAGACTTCGCGGACGAAGCCCGATTACGTTGGTCCGATCAGATCCGTACCAATCTCGATACCGGTTTTTACGATGCTCTTCACGTCGCCGAAGATAGGAACAGATGGCGCAATATCATCAAAGAAAAGATGATCCAGAGGGGCCACGACCCTCAGCAATGAGGAACACGACGCACGGAGGGGGAGGAGGAGGACCCATTGCTAATGAAGGTAAGTTAGGTGGTAACCCTAACAGCCTATTGTCATGAAAGCCGCGTTTTACAACCCGGTTGCGGCGACTCTTTCCACATTGCCGTAATTGGAAACCCGGGTAAGAGTAACATTTTAATCGCCTCAGTCTGACAAAGGCACATTTTGAAAGCCATATCTCGTGATGAATTCTTTCGTCTTTTAATTCGATAGACTTCATTACTTAGGAAAATAAACTATAGGTACCGAAGCCCAAATCAAGTGTCTTATTTTGTAAACAAATATGATCGTCTAATTACCTGTTGTGATGTAACACTGAAGGAACTGATTGATCGAACCTGTTCATCATTGTGAAAATAAAGTGATCCGATCTACTAATGTGATAATAACTGTGCAATAATCACAGCACAGCTTAAAATGTTAGTAGGGTAGGGTAGTTTTTGATTTGGCTGCGGTATAAATGTACACGCGATATGCTTAAGGGTGGGTGTGCGTGGATTTTCAATTTTTCTATGAAGGCTACGGCAATAACTACTAAAATTAAAAGAAATATATACCAATCTTGGGGTGTCTATTTAGAGACTGATGAATACCGATACAATTGGACAAACTTCGTTCGATAGAAAAAATCGCAAACATACACTTTCCATGTCTTTTAAAATGAAAATTATGTCTAAACCGAAATAGTTGTTCATACAAAATATATATCAAAATGTAGGGTATTATAAATACGAGAGCTTGTTTTAAAAAAATCTGATTTTTGTTGGCGTATTTTTATTTCCCTGCCAAAAATCATCCAAAATTTATAAAAATACAAATATGGAGTCACTGTGCCGTGCTTTTCACTCCGCCCGCCGCTACGGTACATCTTCTGTCTCGCGCTTGAGTTTGACATCTGGCAGAATTTAGGGTGAATCCTAAATTCCTATTTTCTATAGTTATTTTAAAGCTAACCATGCAAACTGATCATGCAAGTCAAGTTAACCCTAAAATTTCACGTTATTTAGTCATATAAAAAGTTAGACAGGTACGGTTTCAAAGTCCAATAATGCAGCTTTTAAGCTATTTGCGATAGCCTTCATTCCAAAGTTAGAAAGCTCTCCAAGCTGCGATGGGAGTCCGCTATATTTGTTCTAAAGCACTGTATGTGAGGATGTTTGAGAAAGTTTCATGAGTCCGTCCTCGGGGCGACCTTCAGGAACGGGTCTCATTGGTTCCTGAAGTTTGACTTTTACGGTAATAAATAATATGAAATTGTGTGTATATGATTAAGTTTTGTTTATTAGATTACTTATACATATAAAATTTAAACAAAAAACTCTTAAGGCGAGGTGTTGGGACGTTTTTTAGTTTTTCGACGAAGGCTACGGCACTAACTACTGAAATTAAAGGCCTGAAAAAAATATATATCAATCTTGGGGTATCTATTTAGGGACTGTTGGCTACCGATACACGATTGGACAAACTTCGCTCGATAGAAAAAAATCACAAACATACCCCTTTCCTGTCTTTTCACGCGAGTAGTGTGTCTAAACTAAAACAGTTATTTATACAAAATATATATCAAAATGTAGGTTATTATAAATAGAAGAGCTTGATGAGATGAAAATCTGTTGTTTGTAACGTTTTTTTTATACCAGGCAAAATTTAAGAAAAAACACAATTTGTATAAATACAAATGCACGGCGCTACGAGCTTCAGTGCGCCGCTGGGCGCTGTCGAGGTCGGACCTGTATCGATTTTTGCCAAATGTTCCACTTTGGTCTTTACCTGGAATGCTCCCACGATCGTCATAACGTAATAAAATTTAAAATAATACAAGTCGAATTTGGTCACACCTATACTTTAAGATTATTAGTTTACTAATCACGGAATGATTGTGCATCGTTTTGAATATAAAAAGGACTCATAACCTAAAACAGATATTCCTTAACACAATAGATTTTTCGCGAACCATGTTTTTGAAGTCATCATATTACACGCGACACGAACACCAGTGTCGAGTGTCGTATATTGGGAGCGAGCAGTGGTCTGATAATTGCAGATGAAGACAAGTCGGCTAACATTACAGTGGGGCTATAGCATTACGGTTCTCAAAACGATCAAATCAAACCATGTCATAGCGGCCGTGAAAGGGACAGTGCTATTGCATTGGTATAGCGGCGTCTCTGGTTGGCGCGCCATGACATGGTATAATTTCATCGTTTTGAGAACGGTAATAGGGGGGCTGATCAGTAACTTCCAAATTGAGCAAAGTGGAACAGGCCAAAACAAATGACTATTGACGGTGATTTGTCCCACAGAGCAAACAAACAAACAGCAATCGAACTTAAAATAGTTTATACGTAGTTGCTACTTGTAAAACTATGTACAGTGAACATCACATAAAGTTTGCCACATTTTACACTACGCACACTCGCACAGTGATAATAAATACGGGCCAGATTTCAGTAGCTATGCAAGTGTAGCTGTGGTGTGCGATATATACCTGTTTTACTCTAAGCACAGTGATAATACAGGCCAAATTTCAATAGCTACGTAGTTATAGACTGATTCAATATACACTGTGCCTACTTTTAAAAGTACAGTCAACAGCACATAATGTGTGTCATGTTTTACCCTACGCAGTGATAACACGGGCCAGATTTCACCATCACTGACGTCACACCTGACACCAATAATAATACTTACCTAACATCACGTTAAAAAATTCGTCATTTATTTAGTTTTATTGATACACTTGACAGTTTGTCACTTAAATTTGTCAAAGACAGATTTGTTGTAATGTAATCTCTATGGTTATTACCATTTTAATAAATTTTGTATTTTATAAGAATTTATGCTCAATTTTTTATTAAATCGCGCGAAAGTACTTTCAAAATATATTCCCCTAGCAAATAATTTGATTATTCCAATTTTTCACTTTTATTGATTTTATTACAACAATATTACCTATTTGACATTCATATTATAACAGGTCTTTTTTTCCGTCAGATTAGTATTAACATAGTATTTTATTCTACTACGTCATACTATCATACGTCAATATAAATAACTTAAAAAATAATTAAAATATATAACCTGATACCTGATAGACAAAAGTTCAAGATTGAAAGAAATATTTTCCGACAATCGCGAAAATTGAAATAAGTAACTCCGAAGCTGTCAGACTTGGGATATCCCTCATCATCAGTCTATTTATATTGCCCCACTGCTCGGGCAAAGACCTTCCCTTACATCGAGGGAGCTCGGGCCATAATCCACCACGCGGGCCCAGTGCGGGTTGGCGGATTTCACATGCCTTAGATTTTTTTCTTCTTCTTCTACGACATGCAGGTTTCATCACGATGTTTTTCTTCACCGTTTTGAGAGCACTCGGTAAATGTACGTAAGTTTTTCCGTCGAAAAAAACGAGGATAACTCATTGATACATGGCTGCCCTGGCTGGGAATCGAACCTGGGACCTCCATATTGCAAGTCCATTGACCCAACCACTGCGCCACCGAGCTCTGCTGGGATATCCCTATTTGGCATTAAATGGGTCGATAATGTTGGCACCGACAAGTGGACTTCGGTATATCGTCTATCCGTGGGACATTCTGTATAGGTAGGTATTATTATGGGTAGCGAGCTATGACGTCACAGTGAGGACACTGGTTACGCTTACTCTGTGTACCTTCGCGAGTAATGACCCCGATCAATGCGCGTCATCCCTCTCTCGCCCCTCCCTCGCCCCGCATCTCACCCCCTCACTAGGCTCAAATGACCCAATGGCCTCGCCTTAAGTGATAGTTATTATTTTAAAAGATGTGCTGCTGAGAAATTATTGAAAATTATAAGGCTCACGTTATTGATATCTTGCGGGACTATTATTAGCCAGATACATTGATCTCCTATATAGGTACAACTACATACACAAAGGTCTTACTAAAACAATTAAAAAAACGTCCAAATAAGGGTCCATTGTTAACGTCCAAATAATGTCCAATAAAGCAAATGATGTCCATACATCCGTTTGGACCTTCTTTGCGCTCGGACATTTTTAGAAGGCAGACTGTGTATTGTTTATAGGAGATCAATGGCCAGATAATATAATTTAATTGCAATTGTGAGTTTTATTTTATTGAATTTGTTAATTAATGAAGTACTTACATAATTGTAAATTATTTTTGTCAATAAGTTATATCAACATCGATATCTTAATATTAGGATCTTCTATGATTTTAATGGGTTCAGTTATACCAAGTTATCGCTCATGCATGATAGGTGAAATAATTATAATGGATATGTATTAGATTTCAGTGTTTATAAACTCTATAGCGGTTGTAAGTTATTTACATAAAATATTAACACAATCCACTAAAGCCTTCATAAAACGCAGATTACAGTAAGCTTCATACAGCCTTTGATTGCCTTGAATGAAGATTATATTTAGATCTTTCGAGACGTATTTTGTGGGCATCCCTTTTACCCATAGCCTTGGAGACTTACAATGGAATATTTTAAGGGAATTTTTGATGGAAAATATATTTTTCTCTCCTACTGATTGTTATAACGCGAATGACAAGATCTTTTACAGGGGACCGTCATTGTTGGTGTATTTGTTTCTAATTTAAGAATTAATTTAAACGAGTACATATTACAGAATAATTCGAAAAGTCCACAGATAGGTACTTGAAATCCAGACCCAGTCTTTGCAAATATCGAAAGATACCAACACTTTGATTTTCGGCCTATTGCGTCGGTCGGTCGGCGTCTCATGCTACGTTTACCTGTTCGTGACCTCCGTTCGACAACTCGTCTATCCCATAGTTTATGGGCTCTAAAAAGGTTCTACAACAGATGTAACCAGCCCATCATCGCCCCATAGTATCAATAGTCTGATTATTTAGTTGCGACGATCGGACTGATAAGACTTTATCGTCTCAATAATAGAGGTGTAAAATAACGAAAAAAAGCGTACCCGTATGTATTACTATAACAATTAGTACTCGTTACTATCGTATCGTTACGTTACTCGTTACTTCTGTGGCTCCGTAAGCTTATGTTATATCACAATAACATTAAATTATACTTTACACATCGTTCCTTGTAACGTACGTTTTTAAATTCACCGAATAAGCGCACTTCAGCGCACGCATGCGTAAAACACGATCAGCAAACGTTTCAATACACGCATCAACGGTACTTGCGTGAACTGAAACAGTGTAGGTACTTATACTACGAAAAATGCGAGTAACGAAATGCATTCGTGTGTAACGTTTCGTTACTTTGTACTAGATGGCGCACCCGTTTATTCAGTACCGAATACATACGGTTTGCTACAGCTCTACTCAATAGTTCGATGATACAGAAAATCGGACTACTGAGGCCACTTCTATTTGCTGATTCTGTGAGCATAGTTATTGATATACTACAATGTCAGATATTTTTGTTATTTCATAACTAGTATACCTCTATGTAGGCTTTCCTATTTCCTAGATTAATAATATTTTGAGTGGCGTATTTACTTAGGAGATATTTACTCATAAGTTAGACGATAGGCTTATTTACTTGCTCTAGTAAATATACTATTGATTGTAAATAATATTTGAGTTCTGGGCTTTGTTTGTTTGTATAGTGAAGGTAATACAAGTTCGGATAGTAAACACATTCGTTGCCAAGGTTTTGGCAATTTACGCATAGACGTGTAAAGTTTGGTAAACACATCATTATAACGAAAATAAGAGCACAATAATATCAGCTAGTATACATACATAACCGTCTGATAAAAAAGACGATGTGCGGTATGCAGATGGATGGCTAATATGACCAAAATGCTGGCCTGTATTTCGCCCAAAGGATCAGCCTAGCGATCCAGAGGGGAAATGCCGCCAGCATTTTGGGCACGTTGCCGGACAACGGGGATCGGTTGAACTATCTGTAATGCTAAGCCATTCAGATAGTTCAACCGACCTATTGTATAATATATAGTTTTTAGTTTGGTTTATATTTTCTAGGTTAATATTATAATAGTTATTTTTATTTTTTATTGTTTTCGAAATAAATGTTTCACCTTCAAAAATATTGATTGATGTCCTTACTGAACAGACGTGAATGTTATTTATTTATTTAATAGCCTGCAAGTGGGATAAATATTATTTATGAAGGATAAACAATTATCCGAGATTATTTAGTATGTTCTAGTCAAACTTGAATCACTAACAATACATTCATATTTTGTCCATTAACCACAGCATGACAAAACTGGACAGACATTATTTTTATTAGGTAAGATATCTATTTTTTCTTCTTCATATTCCTATTATCCACTATATCACAAAAATAATATTTTATATTTACGAATTTAAGATATCGTGATGACAGTTTTCCAATAATATTACCTACATAAGGAAAAACTGTGGCAGTGGGCTGGTCACATCTGTCGTAGAACCGATAACCGATGGGGTAGACGAGTTCTCGAATGGAGGCCACGAACGGGTAAACGTAGTGTGGGACGCCCCCCGACCAGATGGAGGGATGACCTTCGCAAAATGGCTGGCAGGGACGGGATGCAGAGGGCCGAGAGTAGGGTTGATTGGCGCGCTTTGGGAGAGGCCTACGTCCAGCAGTGGACTGATACGGGCTGATGATGATGATGATGAAGGAAAAACTATCAATATGTATAACTACACTAACTCTGACAAATAGGTTGGGTCACTAAATCACACGAGAAAAAAAAGGTTTTCGTTATGTTACCATAGAGCTATAGGTAATAAGAATAAGAGATCAACTCACCCCAATATGATATCCCTCAACAAACAGTTGAGGGACGAGAATCTGTTCGCTCTTCATCCTGTCTCTGATCTCGTCCTGGTACTCCATGCTCATGAAGACATCCCGCTCCTCATACTTGATGAGGAGGTTCCTCAGGATCTTCTTCACGAGGACACAGCGCTGGTATGTACTCCGCACGATTCCCATTGTCGTGGTGTAGAGAACGACTTTGCCCGCGTCTTTTTCTTTGTAGCTCTGTGGAAGAATGGTTCAGAATTAGTTATTTGTTTGTAGGTTACGTTTTCTCAGGTTTTATAGTTTCTTAGAGGAATATGCTATTTCCCGTGGTAAAAAGTAATCTATTTTATTTATATTTGTGAAGTATCTCTATAGTGTTGCTGGGATAGTTTATAATTATAAGGGACGTAAGGAATATACGTACCATTTGCTTTTTTATTTTTTGACATTTTGTATACAAATTAATATTGATGAATTTTGTTGTTAATTTTTTTTTAAATCAAAAAGCAATTTATTTATTGTAATTTAAAATGCATTATGGTAATAAAAAATTAAAACTAAACTATTTAAACAAAATTATATATAAAAAACCTGCGCCAAGTCCCCCACAATTGGCAATGTGCCCAAAAGGCAAATTAATTATTAATTAGTTGTTAATTATTATTATTGACGTCAATAACGTAAAATAAATGCTAGGATATACCTAACTGATGTAGTCTGATATAAATAACTTATAAATACTTTCTACGGAATTTGAAAATCAATACACAAAAAATAAATTTGAACTCGTTATTTTACTTGATTTAAAAAAAATATGAAATGCATTGCAGTCGTAGACTGACGATTGCATTGCACCTGAAAACTTTTTAGTCCAACATCGTTACGCCATCTATGGTCGAATAGACGAATTTTAGTAATTTCTAGTAACGCGTGGGAGGAAAGGAAGTAGCACGTAAATTGGTGTGGAAGTTTTAAATTAGTTCTGATGAAAAATAAGAGATGGCGTATATTGAATGTCGTTTTTTCAGGCTTGTTCATGAGTCGAAGTCGGCTTCTTTTAGTAAACATTGTTTAGCTAAACACGGTTTAACAGCAAGGTTTTGTACTAGGCTTGGAAGAGCCCCAATAATATTTTTGGCTGTCTATTTATACAGATTTGAGCAATATCTGCAAGATGTAATTTTTTTCGAAATGGTGGACAGTACCTAGTATGTTCCTAAGTTTTTATTCCTTCTGGGGATGGAGGTAACTACTGAGAAAACTTTAAATTAATTCTAATGAGAAAACTAATTTCCTTGTTCATGGGAGTGTGCCCAATTTGATATTAATGATTAATGCATAATTTTCGGCTCCAAGTTGCATAGATATTGGTCAAGCTATAGGTATTGCCAAATTGTAAACAGTTGCAACTTATAAGTCACCGGTGCGAGTTTTCTCGTCAACCTGTCGACCGCAAATTCACACATTTTACGTAGGTACCTAGGTATGTGCAATCAACAGCACATTAAGGCACTCTATACGACTGTAATACGGCCTAGATTGCAATAGTTTTGTGTAGGTTGATGCGCTGTCGACTTAATATTACCTACATTCGAACTTTGCGTAATTTCCTTGACGTACCGAATGGCATACTTTAATAAGGTAATTGGTACAGTTCTTTCCAAAAATATATCTTTAATTTTTCTACAAAATTTATTTTTCTTGTAAGTAAATGAAAAAAATCCCCGTGGCATAACGTCATAACTGTCTAATATATAATTAAACTACCTTCCTATTCTAGTTTTTTATTAACATTTTTTTTTCAATACTAAAGTTCTCTCCTCTAAAAATATCCAAAACATTCCCTATACCTACAGGATGTACAGGTTGTTCAGTTACCGATACTGAACACCCTCCCTTCGGCTTCATATACCCTTTACGTTACACCCTGTATATCTGCAATATCTAACATTGATCGATTTTTTTGTTTAATTTATAGACCGGTAAGTATAGTTTTAATTTACTTAGATATAAGTAATTGTTAGTTTGTTAAATATTATTTATTTATTAGATGGATCCTCAGAGAAACTTATTTCTCTGAGGATGGATCGGATATTATGTTTTTACATTGGCCATAATTTTCCTTTGTAGTTTAGTAATTAGGTAGATGTATTTACTAGGTGGTATATTTAAATCAGTAAAAGACGTACAATTTATTAATTAACTTACATTGATAAGTTTAGTAAAAGTACAACCTTGGCGTAGGGCAATAAATTCCATAGATTGGCTAAACGTATACAACATAATGTTACCAAATTTTTCACGCCAAATGTACACTTGACTATTATGCAACAAATTACAGATGTTGTTACGGTGTTATGTAATTATTGTAATGTGTGTGATCGTATTGACAGCTTTATGACACGTTCATTGTTAGCATGTTGGTCAATACTTCAAAGTCCTCAATCATCTTGTTACAAACCGTCGATGAATGAAGTGAATGGATTTTGTTTTTGTTCGGTAATTTGATATTTGCACAAACTTTTCAGTTTAAAGTGTATTTTATAATGACAGTAAGTAATAAGTATTATGTACAGCGAACAGCAGATCAAGTGTAACACTTTGGACTTTCATCATCATCATCAGTCTATTTATATTGCCCCACTGCTCGGGCACAGGCCTTCCCTTACATCGAGGGAGCTGGAGCCATGATCACACGGGCCCAGTGCGGATTGGCGGATTTCACATGCCTTAGATTTTTTTTCTTCTTCTACTATGGCATGCTGGTTTCATCACGATGTTTTCCTTCATCGTTTTGAGAGCACTCGGTAAATGTACGTAGGTAAGTTTTTCCGTCGATAAAACCGAGGATAACTCATTGGTATACCTGGCTGGGAATCGATCCTGGGATATCTGTATTGCAAGTCCATTGCTCCAACCACTGAGCCACCGAGCTCTTTGGACTTTTGACCGTTCTTAATATCTGCGTCGTAAGAGTTGAAATCGCACTGCAAGTGTTACCATTGATCTGCTTTTATTTACCTGCAAGTAGGTACCTATCAACAAGTTTTCCAGACGCAAACGGCGAAAACAAAAGAGGATAGATGGATTAGTTTTGTCTTTCTGACGTTCTATACCCACCGACTTCAGTCTTTTCTTAACCATGACCATGATGGCTGCAATGCCAGCAAAATGTCGAGACTTCAGGTTAATAAACTGTAGTGTTAAGAGGTGTATCAAGAACTTATAACATACCTATTCGTTTATTTGATATAATTTATTTTTATAAACTTACAAACAAATATAATAAAACTAAACTAAACAAACTAATAATTATATCTAAACTAAAACTAACCCTTATTTGATTGGCTTTGATTGTAAATAGGTATTTCATAAATTTATAATAAAAACTAGGTGTTGCATGGTGCGCGGGCCGCGCGCGGCCCGCGAGACGGCTTTGTTTTCGTGTTGTAGGCGCCGCAACTAAATAAACATTATCCGGTTTGTTCGCTGTGCAAATAATTCGTGCAAGCCATCCACTAATTATATCAAGCACCGCCCGAAAGTTGCAAGTTCAAAACTCTATGAAAGACATTTATTTCGAAAAGAGTTCATGTAAAATTGGTTATGGTTGTGTTTTATAAAGCAAGCAACGCTCGAAATGACCGTATGCCAGAAATTTATTCAAGGTTTTCATAAACCAAACGTTGCTAGCTGTACACAATTTCCATAACTTTGTTCATAACCGAAAAGCATGGGAATCTTTCAGCCTTTGGTAGCGTGGGGACGCTTCGGGCTTCGCCCTACGCGGAGCTCGGCCTATGGCCTCGCAGTCCGGCTCGGCCTTCGGCCTCGCAAAAGTTACTTGGAAAGAAGAGAGTGGTTTCTGGTCGGTAAGGAGACGCTTCGGGCTTCGCCCTACGCGGAGCTCGGCCTACGGCCTCGCGGTCCGGCTCGGCCTTCGGCCTCGCAAAAGTTACTTGGAAGGTTGGAAGCTGTTTCTGCTCGGTAAGGGGACGCTTCGGGCTTCGCCCTACGCGGAGCTCGGCCTATGGCCTCGCAGGCCGGCTCGGCCTTCGGCCTCGCAAAAATTACTTGGAAGGTAGGGAGTTGTTTCTGCTTGGCAAGGGGACGCTTCGGGCTTCGCCCTACGCGGAGCTCGGCCTATGGCCTCGCAGGCCGGCTCGGCCTTCGGCCTCGCAAAAGTTACTTGGACGGTGGGGAGTTGTTTCTGCTTGGCAAGGGGACGCTTCGGGCTTCGCCCTACGCGGAGCTCGGCCTACGGCCTCGCAAAAGTTACTTGGAAGGTGGGGAGTTTTTTCTGGTTGGCAAGGGGACGCTTCGGGCTTCGCCCTACGCGGAGCTCGGCCTATGGCCTCGCAGCACGGCTCGGCCTTCGGCCTCGCAAAAGTTACTTGGAGGGTGGGGAGTTGTTTCTGCTTGGCAAGGGGACGCTACGGGCTTCGCCCTACGCGGAGCTCGGCCTTCGGCCTCGCGGGAGGGTGCTCGGCCTTCGGCCTCGCTATACGTTACTGATAGATATTTACCGCACGCCAGTAATCCTTTCGTTTCGTATAGGAAAATATATTGAAAAAATATTATGGTTTACTGCTCGTCCGCCATTTTGTTTTTCCCAAAAATGACAATTTTCTGGTATACTGCATTATATGTGCTACGAAGTGGAATTGGTTGGATATTCCTCATGCGATCGTGCTAGGCCAGCTAATTCGTCAAAGTTTGGTCTGAAATGTCCAAATTTTCAATCGGCTATATTTCCGCCGCCATTTTGTTTTTCTTTTGTTTTTCAATTTCATCACAAATTAGGTCGACCATGTGACGCGTGTTCCAAATTTGAACGAAATCGGTTGGAAAATGGCGGAGATGGGATCACGTGACCCGCCGCCATCTTGTTTTTTTCACTTCCCTATAGTTTTCCTCTGGTCCAATCACTAAACTATACAACTCCCCCCTACATCACTTTCTCCTCCGGGAACTCCTTCAGACTAAACGGGACGGTCAATCAGTGAATGAGTGAGTGAGTGAGTGAGTGAGTGGTAGTCGAGCTATATATATTAGTAATTCTTGTTTTAATATTATACCTATTTGTGTTTTATATTTTTTGTTTATATAATCTTTTATTACTTAAAACAATAAAGTTTATTTGATTATAATTATAAAACTCGACTAGTTTATATTTTGTCTGTTGTCTTACAATTCGAAACCATTGACGAAACATGATGTGGAGATCAAATGCAGTGTTATCATTATTTTGTTAAAACTGATGTCAGATATAATACAGAAGCAGTTATCAAATATGCATTGTCTGCTAGTTTCTTAGCAACTCCAAGCTTTTAAACCACGCGCCTTCTTATCATCTCATAGCCCGATAATTAGGAGAAAGCAGCGTGATGAAACGTGACCCGGGAAGGATGGCAGACGGCGGCTGCGGGGCAGGTGGCCGACTGCTTGTGACGTAACCAGCTCGTCGGCAGACAACGCCGGCAGACTGGATGACGCAGCCGCGAGCTTATTATTTTACTCCGAATTTGTTTTATGCATTATTAAGTCATGTTTGGCGAACAAATTAAAATGATGGAAATTTTCTAGCTATTGGCAGGACTTGAAGCTGCGACCTTATGACTTCCGTGAGACGCTCTTACCACAGGCCCACGTCCGACCACCGAAATTCTTTATCGTATTAGATTTTATTATCGCAACACAAACTGTCGATGTAGGTATGGACATCATATTTTGATAATGGAAAAGTTACGTTGGTCTCTAAATCTAGTTTATCTTTTCGTTAGAGCAAAGTTACGGGGTTAGTAAGTTGCGTTGCACAGAAGCCTCGGGGCGCGAGACCGACTCGCGCTTGGTTTTATTTTTATTCGACTGTAATATTATATTAGCTTAATTTGTATACATATATAGTTTCAATGCAGTTATTATTTAGCTGTATCGAAATTTTGCGGTATCAAAATATAAAGCTACAGAAAAAGTATCTGTACTGAAATTTTATGATACCCGAATATAAAGGTATCCGAAAAAAAATACTGTACCGTAATTTTATGCTACAAAAATATAACATCACACATAATAATTTCTGTACAAAAATTAACGGTAGAGAATCGTCTTACCGGTATGACGTCATACCGAAAAAAAGTATACTCGTATTCATACCGGTAAGTCCCTGATATCCACATCAAACACCACCGCTACAATCAAACAGAACGGTTCTCTTAAATACATCGTTAACTCGAATGACACGTTATAAGTCTCAGTGGAACCAAAGCCGCAGAGTTACGATTAAGACCACTCCGCTAACTGTGGTTACGTTTACTGTAACATTGAGACATTACTATGGAAAATCGTTTATAATATGTAGGTAGTTACAGTTAGTGCGCGGAGGAGGCCACCGTGGGGTTTTAGTCGGTGCGAGTCCGACATAACCCGTCGCTACCCCTGAGGCGGCGGGTATGCACAAGCATTTCCCCACGATAAAAAAAAGGTAGTTAGTGCACTGAAAAAACAGAGTTGCCTGTACCAGCTTTTACTTAGCTGATGACTTCTTGTAATCCCACTAGTTCAGTCAACTGAACAAATGATAATTTTTTTCTCACTAGTTCAATCCGGGTCACTAACTGAACTGGCCAACTGAACTAGTGGGAATAGACGAAAATAACTATGTATAAAGAAGCCCAAATCAAGTGTCATATTTTGTAAACAAATCTATTAACATTTTAAGCTTTTTCATGATTATTGCAGCCATTTTCATATTATAAGATCGGATCACTTTATTTTCACAATGATGAACAGGTTCAATCAATCGGTTCCTTCAGTGTTACATCACAACAGTTATTTAGATAATATTTGTTTGCAAAATAACTTGATTTGGGAATCGGTCTAAATAGATACACCGGATTCATAATCTAAGGCGCTCGTACAAGTTAAGCAACGTTGGGCGAGGTCAGGACCTGGATGGGTGACCGCTAGTTACACTTTCATCTGAGCCCCTTCGTGCCTCGGAAAGCACGCAGTTGGTCCCGGTTGTTGTCGCTTGACAGCAGTCGGCTGTCACGTCAAAGGCGGCCTGAATAACTTTGATAAAAAGGTTTGGTCACTAAACCAAATGAGAAAAGAAAGACCTGAATCATACGTATAACTCTCCTCACTGCGGCGGTCGGATAAAAGTTTTATTGTCATTCCAACATTGTCACTCCAACATTGCAGAACCAGTGACTCACAAAATCGTGTCTCGTAATTAGTCGCAACCATTTTACCGGTCATTTGTGATTACAAATTATTATAATAATGAGAATCTTGTTTCTCAGCCATTGTCATCATGTGCGCCTGCGACGCTGGGATATAATGTTGGCGGTTCTAATTCAGAGAACAATCATTGTTTAAATGTAATTCTTAGCTTGAAAAGGTCAATACGACTAACTTCGACTCAAAGTCAAAGTTTATTTGTTGCTAGTTATTACAGTTATGGATTTAGAATAGAATTTTTTCTTCTTCTACGGCATGCAGGTTTTATCACGATGTTTTCCTTCACCGTTTTGAGAGCACTCTGTAAATGTACGTATGTTTTTCCGTCGAAAAAACCGAGGTTAACTTCTTGGTATACTTATATGTCATGCAATAATTAAATTTTAAATTGTGTAGGTATAATAATATAAGACGAGAAGTATTAAAAATCGTGTTGTTTCTAAGGATATTGTCTCTTAACTATTTTCAGCCCACCGTTGTATTAGTATTCCATAAAATTAATCAAGCTGATTTATTTCGGTATAATGAGTATTCTTTAAATCCAATTAAGTACGTATATTATACATTCTCGCTGATCTAATCACCTTCTTTAACCGTAAACGTAAAGTCCTTAAACGTTTCTAATTGACTCACAAATGTATTATTACAAGCCCACACGTTTCTAACAAGAACTCTACTTATTAAGCTCGCGACCTTAGCCTTAACTACGCGTGTTAAAATCGTCACGAATCCGTGTCAATTGAAATTTTACGAGCTTCGCAAATGTCGTGTCGTGTAGAGCGACCTTGGAGTTGCAGGTCACTTAGGTATGCATCGGAACAGTTATTTAAATGGAAGGCTTGAGCTTACGCACTTCGCGTTGTCATTCATTCAGGGACGTAATCAGGTGGGGTCAGGGGGGTCTGCGCCCCTATTACCGTTCTCAAAACGATGAAATCATACCATGTCATGGCGCGCCGAACAGACGCCGCTATACCAACGCAATAGCACTGTCCCTGTCGCACGCGATATGATATGTTATGATTTGATTGTTTTGAGAACCGTAATAGCCACTGATTTCTGATGGTCAATCTGCAATTTAAGTTTCTGTAAGTCAATGAATAAGTTAAAATAATAAGATTTTGTGTTATGAATTATAAATATGTGCATTATAAAAATGGACTAGGATTAGTGGGCACTTCATACCTATCCCAAAATTTTGGCCTTCCATTGCATGCAGCTTAGAATGTTTGTTTCTATTGCTATATAGCTTGAAAAGCTTAACAAAAGTATTGATTGATCTCCTCTCTAAATACATACTTTACTGATTATTATATTCAGTTCAGATGGTTACCTTGCTCTTGTCATTTACCATCGATTCGTTATTTATCGATTTTTATTGTCGGTATTTGGTTTTATTTCGATTTAAATGTCAAGTGTTGATAATACCTTGACCGAGTTTTTGAGAACATTATAAACGTCTATGAAAAATATTATATTTAAATGTGTTGTGGCTATAATACCTTAAAAGAGTGATCGGTTAATGAAAATATAAGATTTGTAATGTAAATAGTAAACATACAACAAACACAATTGCTAGATTAACTTGATCAAGGCCTTTAAAATAAATTAGTCCTTTGATAAAAAAACGTGCAGAGAAGAATTTTAATAGCCTTTTACAAACCTACACCGACTTCAAGGTCTCATATGATCAACATTCTTTTTACCCTACTACTGCAGCAAGAAGGTAATGTTTTTGAGTATGTCTATTTAAAAATATCGATTTCTTTGTCGCCTCCTGTAGCCAACGATGTAGATGGGTTCTGACTAGATTCGTCTTGATCACCAGACTGACAGCTAGAATATAGGTATTTTATGCCCAAAATATGTCGGATCATTTATAAAAGCTTACCAATCTTGCCTATCATAAAAAGATAAATTCAATTTAATTTAATTTTACTCTCAAATAACAATTACACAGATTTACAAAACTTAATTAAATGAGCCGCTCGTCTAAATAATGGTGTGAGAAAACCAGACACATCGGTGAACAAACATCGTGCTGTCCTGTGGCCCCACACTAGGCGAGAGCCTGTGTCGTGGAACCGGGTGCGCCAGTTGATTGGTTGCCACTGTTGTCTCATCTCATTGGACACAGTAAAAATAAATATATAAATGTGTTATAATATTACGTAAACTACCTACAGCTAATAATAAGTTAAAGGAGATGCTCAGTAAGATATCCAACCACCATATAATATAAAGACAATTAAGTAAAGTTCGAAAGCTTATGTTACTCTACTAAGGAAGTACCGTCAAATTTTTACAATCGGTCAAGTAGTTCTTGAAGTAATCTCAACCTTATAGGGGCTATATACTTTTCTCTATTTTCAACTGTATGACCTTTGCAACGCGTCTCAAATTTCAAAATATTGACTGCACCATTCCCATTGGTAACAGGTTAACGGTGTACCGACAACAGCATAGCAATACATGAATGATACACTGTACGGAACTTGTTCGCCCCACAAGGTCGTATAGCTGGATCGTGACCAGACAAGCTATCCACTCGCTGTTTACCGATGAGTACAGTTACGTGAAGTTAGTAACTTGGTAAAGAGTGTTGCCAACCCTACTGTTTTAACCATATTTTAGCTGTTTTTCTATGCCTTGCCTGTAGGTAGTCTGTTTAAGTTAGTATTTCTACTCTATCACACCATACAAATATTTTTTGATAACAGCAACAAAACCATAATAACTATAGTATTTAGCTTGTTTACAATATCGGTACTAGCGAGAGCCCTAAATGCTGGACTAAAAGGTAACTAAGTACATGAAGAAATTTAATAGGTACAGTCGACAGCAGATCAATGGTAACACTTTGACCGGTCTTATTATTTGCGTCGTAAGACTTCAAATCGTACTGCAAGTGTTACCACTGATCTGCTGTCGACTGTACTTACATAAAAAATAATCAGTGAAGATAATAATACAGACATTGTAATTTCTAACGCATTATGTGCAAAATTCTTTGAAAATTGTCTGAAATAACCGTTTCACGGTTTTATTATAGTCAATTTGCTGTTTTTCAGTCTCGTAGGGTTGGCAACCCTGATAACGAGTTCCAGTTATTTGTAGTGTGGGTTCGATTTTATGTAGGTGTAGCTAATTACTTTTTTTAATGCAGCATTGAACAGCTATAGGGCTATTTTGTAATTTATATTACGGTAAGTCGCTAATCGCTATGCTCTGGTCTAGTCTTGACGTAAAAAAGGTTAATTTATCTTTTATTACAAATTGTAGTCCAAAAGTGTCGAAAAAGTTTCAATGATCTTGTCATAGCTTTAAGCCGTCATAGGTGTAAGCCTCTTAGAAATGTTATCTCTAGATATTTTCTGTATATCTATTTGATATATAGAAACCGACGAGCATGCATGAAGATATTGATGAATGTGGAGGAGGCAAGGGTTGTGTGCCAGGATCGCAGCAGATGGAAGTCCATCGTCTCTGCCTACCCCTACGGGAATCAGGCGTGAGTTTATAAATAAATAAATAAATCTATTTGATGTTTTTGCAACAGGACAGAAACAAAAAAAATCCAAAAATAATTTATTATATAATACCTACTTGATATTTACTTAAACACGTACCCATAGACAATAATTAAATTAACACTGTTACTATTGTTTAAAAATAGCTTTATTTATAAAGCCAATAAAAACTCTCAAATAGAACAATTGATCCCAAATAGGTACCTATTAGCTATTTATCAACTAATCACGAAATCAATTACAGGCAATATTACAACCTTTTTTAGACAACTAATTTAGCTATAGGCGGTTTTCGCTGCCACTTTATCAATTAATGTTAAATTACTGATTAAATCGTGTCATTGAATTAAAACAACACTGCATTGCAAAATTACACCAACAGATAACACGTATTGGTTTACAAATGCACAATAATTGTATCACATTACACAAGTACAGTGATGTATTCAGTAAAAGCTTTAAGGTCCCAAGTTTAAAACCGTTTAATTTAACACATTAGTCCGAAGCGGATAGACGCTAAATAAATTGAACTTTGAATCAATTTGCATGGTGACTGTGGTAAAATAAGTAACGCTCAAGCTTTGATAACAGAGAAAGATTAAAATACATAAAATCTAAACATATGGTGACCTGTTGAAGTCGGCAACAAGCTGTTGTTGTTATGGCTCACTATAGTTTTAATTCTAAAATATGGTGACCTATAAAAAATGGGTCCATATATTTGGGGCCCTGTGGATATGTCCTAATTACGACCCTGCGTCAAGTGTTTGGAAACATAAGTATTACACTGCGTGACCTTGTCATTAAACATATCTGGCTTGTGACAAACTGACTTTATTTTCAAACACTTACATAGAATTTAGAAATAAGTGAAATTCAAGGTCACTGGCAGTCACTGAAGAATGAATTTTCGTTCACTTTAATAGCTAGAGAGACTGATTGATTACCTAATACTTCCGCGATATTATTATCTTTATTTAGCGTTATCTAGATCTTTTCAATATTTTCTTATTATTTATGGATAAATATAAGTCTGAGTTTTCTAATTTTAAAATAACATTGTCATTTCTGGCAGTTTTTATAACTTTGTTGTAGGAAAGGGAGGCAGTATTTTTAGATCTGTCGGATTTTATAAGTTTAAAAAAAATATGACGCACGATACAATTATTACCATTATTGGTTGGCTCTATTGTTTTGTTCCAGTTACAGCCATCTAATTTCCAAATTAGTATCTGGTTAAAACCGGTTACAAAATATGTCAGAGTTGGCCAGTAGGAATAAAATAATAATCCTATGATAAATTAAATTAATCTTTCAATCACTCACGGCGATTATAAATAGCAATATTTACATTGAAACAATGGGCTAGTAGCGTCCTTCCCACGCTTTCAAGTTACGTTTAGCAAGAATTGCAACCACTGCGCATGCGTGCTCAACATACTAGAATATGCCTTGAAATCGCAAAACTCTACCATTTAAAGATGTCTTGGAATTTTCTCAACAAAGAATGGCGTTATGTAAAGAATTTGTAATATCTTGGGAATACAATTTGAAACATTGAAACTTTAATAACTTGTTGGTTAATATTGTTGCAGAATAAACCACTTTGTGCCTTTTATTTACTTACTTATAATAAAACTGATCGATGTTGGTAATCAATAGTTAATATAAACTAATAAACATCTACATTCAGCAATAAATAACTATTGTACTTGTATATAATTTTATTAAGAAACTTAGAGAATCCATGAAAAAATATATTTATTCCAACTTGTATGGGATGAGAACCCCTTAATTTATTCTAAGAATATTATGTAGAAATATCGTGTTCCCTAACTAGACCGTCAAAAATCCCATTATATTACTCAAGACGTTTTATTCCCTTAGTATTTAAATTTTAGTGACATACTAAATTAAATAAAAGCTATAGTTGTCTCATTTTATGTACTAAATTAACATAAACGAGGAATTACCACTCGGGATAATCCGATAGACGTAAATAAAGTATAATAAGTATATAAAATATACAGTCAATTACCATAACATAACATTTCCTATTAAAATTCAAAATGGTGTTCTTAAATCATCATAAATGTAAGTTACTTGTTACATCATAGCAGCAAAATTATAAATAATGAATAAGTAAATAAATTATAGTTTCTTTATTCAACTTTAGCATTCTATCCAAAGAAATGTATAAATTACCATTAATAATAATGACTCTAAGTCGATTTTACAGTATATAAAACTAATTAGACGGAACTAAAATAAGTGGGGGGCATTACTCTTGTAACTGAGTCCCTCTCTGAACACAATTGTGAAGTTAGCAAGTCAGATTCTCCAGAAAAGGATGACGACTAGATCGCAGCAATGATTTTTCTACTAATTTAGATTTTGATGGAACATTTGACCAATTTTTCTTGCATATCCATGCGAAAAAATTCCAAATATATACGATTCACAGTATCTCTGTTGGAAATAGTTGGAATAGAGCGCGTCACGGAATAGCGAGGCACCTCAATCCGAATCCTAGTCGTGACCAATTTTTTTTCTCTATTTATTATTATTATCAGTCTGTGATATCTCCACATCCTCCCCACAATTCTTCCAATCATCCCTTCTCAATGTAGATTCATTCCACCCACCCTTTTTTTAAAGCGTGCAGTTGGAACCGCCATCGCTTGTGACTTCGCGTAGACTATTTTGTATAACCAAATACCGAAACCCAAATCAAGTGTCTTATTTTGTAAACAAAAACTACCATACCCTACTATCATTTTAAGCTATTCTGTGAATATTGCATATTTATTTTTACATTATTAGATCGGATTACTTTATTTTCACAATGATGGACAGGTTCGATCAATCAGTTCCTTCAGTGTCACATTACAACAGGTAATTAGATGATCATATTTGTTTACAAAATAAGACACTTGATTTGGGCTGCGGTATAGGTGTTCTATTTCACCTATGTTTAAACTTGGCATTCGGCATTTACTTTCCGAGTCAGTCCCTGAACCCTAAGCATTGTAGCTTTGTAGCTTAGCACAAAGGCAAGGCTAGAACCAGGCGATATTGCTCTGAATGTTTTCCAAAGCGCAATCAATCTTTGTTAGCAATCATTGAACTTGCAGAGTTCGTGACATGTCAGTATGTCCGTGTGCAAACGAGATTGGGCACATACATTAGAAATAAGTAATCGTGCAAACCAATAAGTGATAATAATAAAATAGGCATGTGGAATCCGGTAATACGCACTTGGCCCGTGGTGGATCATGGTCCGAGCTTCCTCGATGTGAGGGAAGAACTACGCCCAAACATGCTGATGATTGATTGAATCGTAAAAATACGATTGCTTTGGTAATAATTTATATACGCGATTCTGCAGTGGCCGCCAAATCTAAACCTATACTCTCTCTCTAAATTAATCACCTCGCTTAATTTGAATTGAATCAACTCTATTTCACAATATGCATTAGATTATTCTGGTAGCTGACAACTCTATGTTACTTCTATATTCTAACTGTGGACAAGCTTCCACATAAGTATAATTTTCAATAAAAACAGATTTTGAGATCTTATTAGCAGGAGATAATATTGTTCAATGTATGCTTACATTGATATATTCTATCAAGTGTAACACTTTGTACTTTGGACCGTTCTTATTATCTGCGTCGTACGACTTGAAATCGTACTGCAAGCGTTCTCTATAATATTCTATATCAACGTGTCACCGTTAAGTCTGCATTGAAGCAATGTGTACCAACCAATTATAAACGTAGCATACATTGTATAGTGACCACATAATTTAACTTATTAGCCTTGGACAAGCCACATAAATCCATAGCAAAGAATCGAACGGTACCCGACATTACTTGCCTAAAGGTCCGTTCGGACTATGCTAGTAATTTAGTCCAGTAGTCAGTAATTTAGTAACTAACGCGTCTAAATTACAACAATTTAATAAAGTAGTTTAGTCGAGTCAATACAGTTACTTTATTTTTTTTTCGATTGAATAAATTTAGGAACACTTTATTTTATTCTAGCCACAAATAACCTATAACAATGACTTAAAATTATGCTAATGTTATTGGTATGTAATTAAACAAACAGAGCCGAAATGTAATTTAAAGTCAATTATTTTTGCAATTTATACAATTTTCTGACAATACTAACTTGATGATGTCAATCTAATCTTAAAAAAAAGCAACTGAAAAAAAACGTATTGAAAGAGCTGACCGATTCAAAACAGTCAGATTTATGATAAATTATTATCACTACACTATTCTGTCCACTTCAATTCTTCGTCAAGAACAATAGTAGGCGTTAAAATAGTGGGTTCTACAATGCAAGTAGCGAATAACTTTGTTACTAAATTACTTGCAATACAACTAAACACTAAACAGTCCGAACTAGGCTTTACCGTAACGGTGCGGGCCAATCGCCAGTAGACATGGGCCACAAAAACAACTAACGACAATTAATCATCCCACAAAATAATGCCAACGTCATCTGACAGAATGTGCGAAATACATTCAAATAAGGAGCTCTTGAAAATGGCGGGAAACGACGGTTGCGAAATTATTCGATAATTTTCCTTTTAACGTCTACAGGGATTATTTTGTGTTTAATATCACGTTAAATTAATCAGAAAATGTTCGCGAATGACAGTACGGTGAAGTATTGGATTATTTATGCAAGATCTGAAGTTTCAAGCTTTTATCAAGAGTTGCTACAAGCTCGGGAGTGAACGTGACTGTCGAGCTGCTTCGTCCAGAGTGATGATGCTACGGCGACTCCTCTGGATGAAGACATGAAGACGCGGCTACCCAGGGTGAAGACGCTTCTGCGACTCCCTTGAAGGAGAATGGAAGACTATTGAATATATATAATTTTCTGTAACATGACATTGGCAAATGACGAACTGTCGAGTCCATTGATAAAATAAATAAATACATTCAAATAAGTAATGGTGAAGAATAACAGGAAAGTGAAGACAGGTGGAACTTCAAGCCAATATTATTTTTATATGTTCGCTATTATACTGATGTGTATTTAGTGTACTTCAATCATTTCATCATCAGTCTAATTTATATTGCCCCATTGCTCGAGCACAGACCTTCCTTTATATCGAGGGAATTGGGGCCATGATCCACCACGCGGGCCCAGTACGTATTGGCGGATTTCACATGCCTTAGATTTTTCTTCTTCTACGGCATGCAGGTTTCATCACGATGTTTTCCTTCACCGTATCACTTCAATCATCACATAAGTATATTTCTAGACACCTATACCGCAGCCCAAATCAAGTGTCTTGTTTTGTAAACAAATATGATAGTCTAATTACCTGTTGTGATGTAACATGAAGGAACTGATTGATCGAACCTGTTCATCATTGTAAAAATAAAGTGATCCAATCTAATAATGTCAAAATAACTATGCAATAATCACATAACAGCTTAAAATGTTAGTAGGGTAGTTTTTGTTTACAAAATAAGACACTTGATTTGGGCTAATAAGTATACTAAGGTAGACATCGACATACCTGACTTAATTATCCGCGTATGTTATGATTAAGATCGTTTCACATGAGTGAATGGCATTTGTCACAATTATTATGACAGATAACAAAGATCAATATTGTCATTTTCGGCTTACTAATTAATATACAAACCAACAGCTACCGCATTCATGTCACTTGTTATAAATAACAAAACATAATGACATTCACAATGAATATTCTATTGAAGAGGAAGACTTACGTCGAGATTAAGGCCTATAAGGCCGATAGTCATGGAAAGCTTTGAGTTCGAGGCGAGTTTGAGTTCGGTCTTACAAAGTGTCAGTCTCACGCTAGGCTCGTGCTTAAAAATATAGAATGTCGGATCAATAGCAGCCTAAATCACCACAATCTAAAATACATTAAAGAAAAAAATATATATCTATACCGAAGCCCAAATAAAGTGTCTTATTTTGTAAACAAACACTAGTCGAATACAAAGAAAGATGTACAGGAGAGTTTTAAAGGTTGAGATTTTCTCAAAAACTACTTGATCTATTGCAAAAATTCTTTCACTGTTAGATAGGTTAAAGTTAAGACTATGTAACTGTAAAAGAATTGTTAAAATCGGTCCAGTAGTTCTTGAGAAAATATCAACCATATTGGGACCCCCTGTATACTTATCTCTGTCTTCGACTGTACCTTCTAACATTTAAGTTTTTGTGTGATTATTGCATTAATAACTATGATTAGATCGGATCACTTTATTTTCACATTGATGAACAGGTTCAATCAATCAGTTCCTTCAGTGTTACATCACAACAGGTAGGTCGATCATATTTGTTTACAAAATAAGACACTTGATTTAGGCTGCGGTATACATACACATAGGATTGCAGTGGAAATTATTACTGCAATTCCCAGTATGTAGAGATTGTTTGCGAGAGTATACAATTACAACGCAGATCAATATCATTTGCGAGGGTATAATAATATCATCATTTATTATCAGTGGGTCTCTCATTATGTTTATTAATTGTAGATTCCATCACGCTATTATAAGTACATGCAAATTTAATACTTAGTTGACAATTAGAGAAATATTTTATTAGGCTGAAAGTGAAGTGGCAGTGGGCTGGTCACATCTGTCGTAGACCCGATGGGGTAGACGAGTTCTCGAATGGAGGCCACGAATGGGTAAACGTAGTGTGGGACGCCCCCCGACAGATGGAGGGATGACCTTCGCAAGACTGGATACAGAGGGCCGAGAATCGGGTTTAGTGGCGTGCTCAGTGGACTGATACGGGCTGATGATAATGATGTTTTATTAGACATATTAGTTCACTTAAAGTTTCAGAAAGTTGTAGTTGTTGTAGTATTGTTTGATCGAGTAATAATGCCTAAACATAAAGGCCCGTAGTGATAACGGCGACTTAAAGATAAAGTTTAAGGCGTGGTTGAATTATTTCGCTATGCACAAGCTACTGTTATCGTTAATTACCAACCTACTACTAATTATACGTATAAGATACTCGTAAATGTGTATTTTGCTTATTTTGTGAAAAGAAAATTAAAACATTCCTAATGTTTTAATTTTGTCGGTTTTTCCTATAACAATTCCAAATAACCCAAAAACCGAGAAGACGGTCTGCCACATAGTTCATTCCATATATATTTATACAAAATGAATATAAAAGGAATCTACCTCCAACTTAGCTCATAAACCATCCGCACAACCTCACAATATTTATTTCCTAGAAGATATTTCAAATACAATTTGCGGAGTATTCAGAGACGTCCAATAAATTAGCACTCCCTCGAAATATTTCACGTCAAAGCTACGTATTACGTTAGTTATTACTGAACAGATAAGGCCTAGGGTGCTAAGTTATGCTAAACATGCGGCCTGCCTTGGGTTCGACCCACAATTCGCCTACGGTTGTGATGGGATCGATAACATGGAGGTTGGAAAATATGAGCACAGTATATTGTCGTACAAAAATGGAACACTAATGGACATATCTTGATGGGGTACCACTGGGATCTGTTATGCAACCAATTTTTTGTTAACCTATATATTGTCCTACTGCTGGGCAAAGGTCTCCCCCCTCCTCTTCCATCCATCCCTGTCCTGAGCCTCTTCCAGTTATTTACACTCATTCCTTCTTAAAAATGTATCCATCAACTCATTAGATCTGCTATGTAGATCATGGGAAGGAGTATGTAGTCATCTAGTTCGGGAAGATTCATACGCTTTCTAGCCAATGGACATAACAAGAAGAGTTGTTGAAATACCTGGATGTTCTGCCTTCTCTAGCCTATACCTATCTTCACATGGGATGAAGGTAACTCTGAGGGTAAGGAAAAGTATCACTTCACTGTATTCTAAGCGTTGGCTTTCTGTGATCAAATGACAATGCCAGATTCTGCCGCACTATCAACCGCATGATGTACAAGATAACGAATAAATGTAAAAAATATCTCCGTTTTTATTAAAATTATTGGTTTAAAATAAAATTTTGTACAACATGCGAGTCGAAAAAACAGCTTAATTAAGAAGTCAGAAAATAGCATGATATCGAAGCGAATTATTCATTGTTTTTGTTGTCATTTTCTACTACTCTCGCAACTCCTACTGATTATGATTATGCAATATGAAACCTGGAATAAGTCTCCAACAAAATGATATGATTTATCTTCAATGGTCACGTAGGTGACCAAATGTGGGGCAAAGGCTCCATTGAAATGTGGCAATGTCATTTAAGACAAAGACGTATTAAATCATCAGACCTTCATAAGACCTTAGAACCTTCTTAGGACCATTGCGCTTTGGGTCCTAACTAACATACTATTATCACTTGCCCACTATGCATTGTGTTCTAGGGGCTATTAAATTCAGATCAAAATTGCATGATTTTCAATGCACTGTTATTAAATTATCATTAACAAACTAGTTGTGTGACATCCAATATAGCACGTGCTAAAGTTCTGTTGTTTCACTTGACACAAATGTTAATTAAGTGGCGATGCCGTATCGCGCATTCCTCGCTCCGCGTCCCATCGGACAGGTGGTCAAGTAAATCAAGATATCTGGTTCAATGGCATTCTTGTGGCGAACGGCACATCTGCATAATGATATTATCGATGTTTTCCTACTGCTCAAGTAGAGCTATCTATACTGGCAAATTGTCTTCTGCTACTTCTAATCTCCTGGTGACATTGAATTTTGTTGTAATAAATTCTATAATGATATCCTAGCCTATTCGGTAGTATTTAATACACCTGTCTTTTATAAAACTTCACAATTATTGCATCTTGTTTAAAAATAGTTTACAAAGTGTTCTGCGTGAATTTAAGCCAACATAGTTTAGTATGCTAGTAGACAAGAGATGATCTCCGAGTAAATAAAACCAAATAGTGAAAACAGCCTTGTGTTTATCTATAATATACAATCAAAGCAGTCAACAACTAAAACCGTAAAATAAACTATAAAACACACCGCATTAACCTTGAAAACATGTCACCATAAACAAACGTTCACGAATTAACCTCGAAAGAAAGCGACGCAAAATCGAGAAAGAAAACAGGTGGAAACCTCAAAACCACATTGTGAAAGTCAGAATTTGAGGTTCCTTTAGGGCGTGGCGAAAGCCACCGGTAACGTCAAACATGGTTATGGTTATGCTTATGATGATGGCACTGAGCTCGTTAAACAAGATCGTTTAATTTTGGCAAATAATAATAAACTTGGTCATAAAAATGTTGATGAAACATATTCTGAAAGATAAAAGGCTGGTAATTCATCACCCTTATATTTTTGGCAATCTGTAAGTTCGTTGTCACTTCGTACCCTGGTGCCGGACGTGTGCACAATTTGTATGTTCATTGACGGCTTTTTATGATGTCGTAGTTAAAGATTCTGTACAAAGCTTCAACGATAATTAAAACTTTGAAAAGGTGCGCAAATGTCCGATTCATATAAGGGTAATACGAAAGAGCGATTTGTCGGAGCGGATTGACATTTCTCGATGAAGAAGGTACAAGTAAATATCGAATCGGGTCGGAAAAATTTCAATTTTGGAATGGACAGTGATTGCAAAAAAGATTTTAAAAACCTTTTTTTTTTTTTTTTATTCGTCATAACAAAATCCACAGCACTTGAAATAGATTTTGAGTTGGAGATCCTCTTGGGTAGTGCAATCACTAAGCAGTTTTGTTTCTGTATCTCTAAAGTCCTATTTGTTTTAGACTGATATCCGTCAATCGCGGACTAATTACTTACTTAGGGAGTTCGAGGCAAGCCGTCTATAAAATGCCTAAATCTTTTGAAAGATACTCGCTTACTTCTTTAACCCGTTAGTCACTACCAACATTACGAAGAGCCACCACAAAACCTGTATGGAGTAACACTAAAGATACCGCAAAGTTGGTAAAGTTCCGCGTTCCAGGTTGGTCGTGATGCCATTACATTGCTTTTAACACTACGCCTGCCGCCCACGACGCTCTTTATTTAGTGGGGTTTGGTCCTTTCGACCCTGCCCTCCGTTCGTGCATTACTCAGCCCCTTTGGCGATGGCGTCATGATTTACAGGTTAAGGCCACCTTGCTCACATGTATTGATAGCACATCTAGGTGTTGCCAAGTTGTTGAAGTTCTATTTATTTCATAATTCATTTATTCATTGCTTTATGTGTATTTATGTAATTCAACTTTAAATCCGATGGTTATAGACATTTTTTTGTATGAGCTTGATTAGTTCTTCTGTGGTATAAGTGGAGTTGAGTTCGGCCTTACATCTATCAGTTTTCATACAATTTAGTCGTAAGTAAGAGTTAGGCCAAATCTGTCTATGACTAATAATTGGACTATATACTCTGTCAAAGGTGCGAAACTCTAGCCATATTGTTATTATCGGCCGGTGTTCCGGTGGGACTTTCGCAGCTGTTTCTGAGAGTCGTTCTGGTGAAGACAAAGTTAAACTTGATGTGTTTTCGAATGTACAGTGAATTTAAGACATAAGAGTGCATACTTTATTGTTTAAGAGGCATCCTCTTTTATTTACTTTTGAACCAAAACTTTACCGCATACTTTAATGCCGAATCACAAAACTCCAAATCAGAATATAAAGTATTATAGTATCGGGATCAAAGTTCTGTTGATCTAGGTTAGCAGAAACATATAATTCGTAATTTATTTGAATTTTATTCTTGGAAAGTGAATTTCTATATCGATTATTATTTGTTATAGTCGGATTAGATATCATTATCATCATATTTTGGACATTATAGATATTTAATCTGAATTTTATCAGGACTGCTGAAACTACAAATTATTATGATTTGTGTTTTAGTTTTATTAACATAAGTATTACTTCAAGATCGTAGTATAACCTTTATAAACGAATGAAGCTACACAAATTATGGCCAATTCACACACACCAGTTTGTCTGTTGCTCCCTTTGTGTTAAAAGGTACTTATAAGAGTTAGAACAGCCTTCGAAAAGGTTTGCTCTAAGTATAAAAGTAGGTCAAAACCAGATCCATATTATACAAACGAAACTCATCACTGGCAGGGGCAAAGCGATGAGCAAAGATTGATTAATGTAGATGATGATGAATGAAAGTTGTGTGCCAAGTGCCACAATGGAAGCATATTCAATATTTTTAATAAGAAAGGCTGACTGGTAAGCGGTCATCGTCTATGACTATTCATCACTATCTATTGACTGGTCGTCGCCTATAATACCTAAAACACAAATTAGGGTTCAGAGAAATGTCCCAAATACACGGTTTGTAAACGTAATAGTGAGATGAAACCAAAATTATCGGGTTTAAAATTGACTGAGGTTCTGATAAGTCCGATGACATGCAGTCACCATAATAGTTACGCTAAGATCTCGGTCATCGATGCTTTTCAGAATTGACTGTATATGTTACGAATTAATCATTGTATGTACAGCTAACAGCAGATAAAGTGTAACACTTTGGACTTTGGACCGTTCTTATTATCTGCGTCGTAAGATTTAAAATCGTACTGCAAGTGTTACCATTGATCTGCTGTCCATTCTCGCAACAGATGGATGGCTAGCAATTATTTAACCTTCCTAAACTTATGTTTGCGTACAAGTAGATAGATATGTGTATGTAAATTCATAATGTTCACAACATAATTATCTATTAATTTATTCATAGATTTAATCAAACCAAAGCATTGCATAACAACAAAAAGAATTTATTGCATACATTAGATTATACATACTTCTCAAGTCTGTCTAAATCTACAATGTTGCTTTCACAAAGATTTCATAATGTTTGCGTAATTTTTGGATTTTTCTAAGAATATTATTTAATTTGTATATATCTTAAAAATAAATTTGTTGTAAATGCAAATAAGCCGTCTCGATGCAAGGGATGGTGTTCCAACAGTGAACATAGTGGCTATTGTTGATGATGATGAAGTTATAGGCAGAGGGAACGAAACGCCAAAAAGCCATCAAAGGGTTGTTTAATTTGATTGTTCAGTCAACCACAACCATGGATATGACATGCCTATGCAAATCTTATCATAAAATAATGTCTCAAAACCACGGAGTACAGATAAACTTTATAAAATGAAATTATCCTAAATAATATGTCTATCTATTGAAAATTATGTTATAACCACAGATATGAGAATTCAAAAATGACACCCAAAATAAAAGTCGCCCGAAACAAGTTGCTATCTCAGTGTATTAAAATGTATATTTGGGTAGAGAATTCAGCGTATGAATGTACTTTACTTGTGATCGCAGTATTTTTTTTTTGTAAATACATATATTGATTATATGACGTCACTAGCAACCACAACAGTCTTAACATTGATAGAGGAAGCTTAAACTGACAGTAACAAGGAAGTGTGAGCATATACAATGGCTATGAATAATTCTTCCGATAACTGGCAAAAACGTGCGGCTCAATTGTAATGGTTATTAGATTACTTGCTTGTCTAGCCTTAGCCTACAATTATCTAGTCAAGACAGAGGCATGTAAAACGATTGTAACACGGCTCTATCTTGTACACGGAATGAAAAGATTAGTTGTGGTTAAGTATTCGCAACTGCAGTTAAAACCGTTACAAAATATAGGGGCAGCCCAGTGTTTTGATGTTTTTGCTATTTGTTTTCCTAGTTTGATTGGTTATTGTTTACGATTATTTGCTCTGTCAAGGCTGTAGTTGTTTTGGCTAGAAATCAACAGCTAAATAAATTTTACTGTTACAGGCAAATCGATTTTTTTTTTTTTTTTCAATTTTGCATTTTTCGAACACAATTTTGCATATAGGGAGGTGAGAGTGTTAATATTGACGGACAACAGCAGATCAATGGTAACACTTGCAGTACGAATTCAACTCCTATGACGCAGGTAATAAGAACAGTCCAAAATGTTACACTTGATCTGCTGTTAGCTGTATATATAGCGTCCAGGAAGTAGGCCAGGTCCCCGAAATACTGGTTAACTGTGTAGAACGAGACCACCCTCCGTTAATTAATCGTTCTTAGTGTATGTGTCATTAGGAATTGAAATCGTAGTTCAAATGTTACCTAAAGTATAATTGCCGATTGTACAATCGAAGACAGAGATAAGTATACACGGGGTCCCAATATGGTTGTTATTTTCTCAAGAACTACTTGACCGATTTTAATAATTGTTTTATATTTACATAGTTTACTTTTATCTATTAAACAGTGAAAGAATTTTTGCAATATGTCAAGTAGTTTTTGAGAAAATCTCAACATTAAAAACTCTCCTGTACTTTACCTTTCTTTGTCTTCGACCGTAACTACACAAGTATTTTATAAAACTTAAACCACGTGATTTTTATAACCTGCTATTCCAGAGAGAAATTAAACTATGTAGAGTCTCCACTCTACATTTTAAAACGACGGTAGGCGAGCCAGCCTACGCCACACAGTAATGTATATGCAAATTATTTTTTTACACACACCGACCGACAAAAAGAAAGTGGTTACAAATAAGTACGTACGTACACGAAAAGTCAAGGCTCTATTTGGTAAGTTCCGCAAATGAACAATTGACAATAAAATTATATTGGCGTGAACACTGAAATTTTACAGATCGCCGAGCTAAGAAGCTGTGTCTAATTAGTTACTTTCGGGTTAATAAACTTTTATTGCTTCGATAAAATCTTTAAGCGTGATATTTGCTTAAATGTTATTTTAAGGATTATTACGAAATAAATGAAAGAACTGAGATTTTGTCGCGTCAATTAAGAAATGTAGAGTCTGAGAAATAAAACTGAATTCAAAGGTTGTAGAAAAACGAGAGATGTGTAATGTCATGATATTTGTTTTTTTAAATGGCGTCTTTTCATTTCAAGACTTCTCCATCATCATCAGTCTATTTATATGTCCTACTGCTCGGGCACACACCTTCTCGAGGGAGCTGGGGCCATGATCCAACACGCGGGCCCAGTGCGGATTGGCGAATTTCACATGCCTTAGATTTTTTTCTTCTTCTACGGCATGCAGGTTTCATCACGATGTTTTTCATTCACCGTTTTGAGAGCACTTGGTAAATGTATGTAAGTTTTTATGTTGAATAAAAAAACGAGGATAACTCATTGCCGTGGCTGGGAATCGAACCTGTGACCTCAGTATCGCTAGTCCATTAACCCAACCACTGAGCCACCGAGCTTTCCTTACTTCTAGACACTCCTTGTTTTCTATACAAGGTGTAACGGAAAAATAATGGTAAGCTGAAGTAAATTCAAAAACCTTTGAATGCAGTATACTTCTATTTAAAAACAAAATTGTATCCTTTATTAGCTATCTTTTAAAAAATCGTTTAATTTTAGTCTGCGTACTCTCGAGTTGCCACAAGTATTCTTCACAATCTGTTAGCCATAAACGAATTATTTAAAGTAAGTCTATAGTTTGGGTAGACCGTTGGTTTCTGCCTATCTGTTTTTAACGAAGTGTAAAAGAACAATAACAAGGTTTAAGGGAAGTAAAGTTATACTAAGTACCTATATCGTAGTATAAATTGATGTAAGAGACAAAATACGATTTTTCAGGAGAAGTAATCAAAGTTTTTTTTGAGTTTAATCATTCATAACTTTTTCTGTATTTAAGCTTTTACAGTCTGGGTTTTACCGAAATACTAACAGTCGCAGCATCTACGCATTCAATATGTCTAGAAAACGCCTAGTTTACGAGAATGATGTCTCTTACAAGATTTTTTTGTTGAAAAAATGTTCTCTACTTGAAATTGCACCGAAGCAACTGTAAATCTATATAGATACTATATCTCTATCAGCATTAGAGTCGAAATCCATAAATTGAATACAGATTTCGTAATTAGAACCATTGATTGTATTAATAAAATAATATATTAAGCAGATAGATTCAATAAAAGTATTGACAATGAATCAATTAAAGTATTCGTTGAAGCAGAGCAGTGAATGTGAACGAAGTCTGGTGGACAACTAGTGTTAAGTCAAGGTTAAAATTTAAACACACGGAAGGTGTTTGCTACTCAGGGAAGTAAGTGAAGCGTATGTATTTAAAGACCTTTCATTATTCTACGTTAGTGGTTAGGACACTTTAATAAGGATATCCAGGTTCGATGAACTGGTCAGTAACATCACAACCAACAAGTAGTAGATATATCGACCAAAATTTATTGCTTGAAAGCTAACAACAGCTTCGAAATTTTAGAACCAGTGCTTACCATGAGATATCTTTACGTGTAAGCTTGCAAGCGAAGAACGGTGATTACAATCGGTTAAGGAGAATACTGCGAAGAATCCCATTGGATTTTCTTGTGCCCTAATTTAAAATTACCTAAGTAGTACAATTGTATCACCATGAATGAGGGGATGCTGGGTCCAAAGTAGATCCTACTAGATAATGTGAAAATGAAATGCAGTTTCAAAAGAAAGAAATTAAGAAAGTTGAAATGAGAAATGTACGAAAGTAAGTATATCCTTAAAGAGTTTATTAAATTGAAATAATTATCTCTTACAAACTACACCGAGACAAATGCAATTAAAGTCAACATGTAACCTAGATTCAGGCAGAATGTTTTAAGTTAATAGTGCAACCTACCCAATTCGAATTAACTTTCGTTAAAGCTAGTAAAATTGAGAGAAAAATGTATGCAATTGACATTTGCTGACGAAAAAGCAAATGTCATTTACATAGATTTTCCTATCTACTAGCGTTAACAAAAGTCAAAGCCACAAAGCTAGGGGATAGGGCAGTAAATCAGCAAACTGCAACTATTTCTACACTGAGATGAATCTAAAACACCTTTCGTTTGGTAACACATAAAACTCTACTTAGCATACTATATACAAAGACACACTTGTTTACCATATCGATTTTACACAAACACTTTCACACAGACACTCATCCACCTTACACACCCAACCTAGTACCTATAGTTCAAAGGAAAGATAGCACTAGGCTATCTTAGTTCAAGCCTGTTATCATACCGTTCAAGTATAGTATTCTGGCAGGAAGAGGTGCATGTCGAAAAACAGCGCTGCGTACCTCGTCAGCTTAGCTGAAACATGCACCTTTTGCCACACCACTTATCATAAATTATAACTTTATTCCTTAATTTATTTTTTATGTAATTGGTGTATGGCAATAAACATAATTTTCTATTCTATTCTAAATACTGCATAGAATCTAACCTAAAAGAGCAGGCAGCGATCGTGTAGCCATTTTTTACGGAAGACTAGCTCTCGATATTTATCAGAAACATACGCTCCGACAAATATGGTCAGACAATGTAGCTCATACAGAAAAAGTACTGTATCTGGCAATACTTTTTGTGCTTGTAGGTAATTAATTACGGAAAAAATGTAGCTCTTGCACTGCATACATATACGGTGGGGTGGAATGCGACATAAATAATCTTGACTAATAATAGCTTGAGTTTATTCGTAAAAGAAACAAAACGTTACTTCTAGAGCAGATAAGATATGAAAAGTGAGGTGTAATTTATGTATGCTCTAGTCGTCATTAGTGTAAGTTTGAATAAGTATTTGGGTTGGACAATGCCTCATGTTTTCCATCATCTAAAAATGTCGCAAAACATCATGTATCTAATAAATGAGGAGAATCTGCAATAGGAAAGTCTGTAAAGAAACAGTTTGGGAAATGCAATTCAATCATCACATCATCTATCATCATCACACTGAAATGAAAAGTCGAAATGTCAATTTCAAGTGATTATTTATAACAAATCGATTGAGCGTCCCCAGTAACTGCATATAGCTGTATAATGCATCACATTTTTTCTTCAATACGTCACTTTCTCTGTCGTATACAGCATCGTTTCTTGTTTCTTGCATTGAATAGAAAAGTGGAAGACTGTCTCACTTCCGACAGACAACGTGAGACCTTCGCAAAAGGAAATGCCAATTTTACTTTAATTAGTTTACTAGCCTTGTTCAGAAAAGCGGAAGATGTGTTTAGAAAACTCTCTTAAAGTCGGTTTCTTTACCCTATTTCTTTCTTTAGACTTAATTACGAGCCCTTTTCTTTTAACTACCGTGTGACCATCGTTGTGTTTGAAGTTTATTTTGACGAATGGATGCTTAAAACCTGTACACCGACATGTTTTACACAAAAATTATACTATGAAGTCTCATTAGAATGACAATTGGCATTGTTGTCCGAGGCTTTAAGATTTCCAGAGCACAAGACTCATACACCATACGTCCGTTTATAATTCTGAATTGTAATTAACAGCTTGTGTCAATTGTTTTGTTTGGCTAGTAGTACCTGTTTCTTGGGACCATTGTTCTCAGCAACACGCCGTGAAGGTTCAATATTCAATAACATTTCCACCGTCAACATATCGCGGCCATTTAAATTGAGACTGGTAATATACGCTAGTCTACGTGCTCACAAGAAACACTTTCGAATACGTTTAACTGCGGCCTCTAAAATCATGTACGTGTATAACGAGGAGGTAGTTGACACAGAAACTACTGGAGTAAAAATTAAAAAGTGAGACAAGTGCAATAATTACCTTTGTCGTGCTCTGCATCTGTAGAAAGGTCGCTATTCCGGCTCGGACGCGGTTCTTGACGCCGCGTATTGTTCCTTTCGAACTCCTTATCGTCGATGGCGCCTCACTCTTATAATCCTTTATACCGGCGAAGAACTCCACTTCAGACGCATCACAATCACTTTTAGCACCCACACTAACACTTTTCACTGACTTAACTTCGTCGAATTGTTTCTCGTTGAGGTGGAAGTCGTAATATTTGTCCGTATCAAAGTAATGACTGCTGTAACACATTTGCTCTTGTTTTATTTTGTCCTGTTTTTTCCTTTCCTCGTAAGTGCTCTCGCTGATCAACGGCGTTTTGCTACACAAATCCGAGGGTAATGACTGTGTGTCGTCATTTCTTTTAGCTTCACTATTAAACTGCGAAACTAGACGGAACGAAGTGAGCTGAGCGCTTTCTTTTGAGGTATTAACATTTTCATTAATATTCTGGTTCGCTTCCCCGTGTCGCTGGTCGTCGTTCGACTCACTTTCAGTTTCTATCGTATTGAGCTTTACTGAACGGTCTCTAATATCTTGCAGGAGACCTTGCGGTAGAAAGCTACCGTCTTTGCTTTCTTTGGAGGCAAACGACGGCATCTGTGGCGCGACAGGTGGCTCTACATTCTGTTTTTTGTCTTTTTTGCTCGTGTCTTCGCTATGGCTCTCATCGTTGTGCACGCTTCCGTTCAACTCGCTGCTATTCAGCGAATCACACGATATATTAGAGTCGTTGTCTTCGAAATCGAGTTCGCCTTGATTGCTTCTTGTTGAACTAATTACCGTTACTGATACAGCTTTCTTTGCAGAACTCGATTTGGTTGTTTTCTTTTTGGGCAGCGGCGGTGGTGTGCCATCAAGGTCACTGCAGGTGCCCGAATCCAGGGTATCGCTCGGAGAACACTGGCCACTAGACATTACCATATTCATGGAATTCACGAAGGAATTGCAGTAAATATATGGCGGTTTGTCCGGCTTCGATAGTTCCTCATGATCTAGAATCTGTGGTTTTTCATCGACGTTGAGTCTGACGAAGCTGCTATTCTTTTTGCAGAGGTCGTTTATCTTGAACGTGTCGAAGTCGACGTCGCTTTTCAGGTGAACGCTGGATATTTTGGGTGCTTTAGGTTTGTCTGCGTCCGTGTTAATTCTGATGGTGACCACATGAGGACCGTTGGTAGGAGCGTCCGTGCTAAGCGTGCTCGCCGGTCGTTCTGGCTGGGTCGCCGCTACGAATACCGTTGCTGATGGTGTCTTAGAATTAAGGACGAGCGAGTGCATCGAACTCAGTGTATCAACGTTCCGGCTTTCAGTGGCACTGAACCCGTTAAGCTTATCGTCTGTAGTTATTTGCGTGAATGTTGTCGAGCCTCTCTGCTTGGCTTTGGGCGGCAGTGGGGGGATGTACTCCACACTGGGACGAGGTGTCACCTCCTCCATCATTGTTCTGCTTAATGAACTGGCATAATTAGTTAACGGTACGTTAGTCAGGTCCGCTCAGACGGTTGTATAAGGCATAATGGTTCCGGTGACCGCTCGACACTGGGTCAACAATCCGCACAGCTGGGACTCTTTCTAGCGCACGTCGACCGGCATTCACATCTGCAATGAGAACGAATTAATTAATAAACATAATCTATGTATTAAATACCTAATTAACAGAGCCTACATAATAAGCAGCCTAAACGGCTTCAGTTTCATGACGTAACAATGGTCAATGTATTTCAATCGAACTATTACCCTCACTTAACAAAGCATTATATTACATAACGTCATTTGCAATGCCATAATCAGCGTTTAACGTAAATAGTATAGCATTTACTATGAAATTTGAAACAATATCGAACCTAACGCAATAAGTTACATGAAAAAGTACTACCTACTCGCTAAATGTGGAGTAATTTATACAAATGCCTTGTCATTATTTACCTAACGTCTGTCTACACATTCGTACAGACGGTAACAGAGGTATTGCCAGGTATTACACAAATATGTATTGATTATAGTCCGTAATATCAGCATCGTTGTCTGTTGTATTGATATTTTGAATTTGATCAGGTAAAGCTCTATGGCAATAACAATAAGAATCAATTTACGAGTTTAATAATCGTCCTATTTTTTATGTGTTGGTAAGAGAACACCCACATGTTGTACAAAGAACTTTTGTAAGCGCAACTATGTAGAGTTGAGCCGATACCTGTTTTGGTCCGAAGCTGAATGCACGAGGATTCAATCAATTTAAAAAAATCTTAATTTATTTATTTTATTGATACAAGGTTGTTGTTATTGACTTAAAACTAGGGCTCAAATTAGGCGGTGAAATTCGCAATACAAAATCAGCTTATGTGTCAAATTAAGCCACCGTTTATCTGTTTTTATTGTTACGAGCCAAAGAGATTATCGTGTACAAATATTATTGTCATTATTATGTATAAAATCTTTGAAATTAGGAACTTAATTGGCTTCGGCCAAATTATAAGTGGAACTGTTCCGGCTTCAGGCCACAACTGAGTGTATTGTGAGGCCGAAGCCGAACTTGGAGCATCTCTAAATTGATGGTACAATTGTAAACGGTTTTCACGGATGTAACGATGGACATTACGGTTTGTGATTTGGTAATATTGGCATTATGGAGACACGATTGCGATAGAGTTTGTGACCCATGGCAAGGCGAGTGCCATTACAATACAATTATATAATAAACTGTGTTATAATAAGTGTTTGCAAGTTATTCCGATTGTCATAATAGCTCCCAACTGCGCGTTTAATTTTATCAAGCTGTGATAATATTTACTTGTCTTTTTTGTAAAATGATAATGCCAGATTCTGCCCCGCCATCAACCGCAAGTTGTACAAGATAACGAATAAATGTAAAAATATCTCCGTTTTTTATTAAAATTATTGGTTTAAATTAAAGTTATGTACAAGTTGCGATTCGAAAAGAACAGCTTAATTAAGAATTCAGAAAATAGTAAGAAATCGAAGCGAATTATTCATTGTTTTTGTTATTCTTCTATAGGAGTTGCGAGAGTAGTAGAAAATGATACTGATTATGATTATGCAATATGAAACCTGTAATAAGTCGCCAACAAAATGATAGGTACAGCTTAAATGGTCACGTAGTTTTGTAGGTGGGGCAAAGCTCCATTGAAATGTGGAGACGTCTTTTAATATCTACGCAACGTTGAACACTATTAATCTAGCATCTTATGTTTTTATGCTCTATCACTTTTTAAACTTACACGGTTTGTAAACATATTAATGAGATAAAACGGGAATTATCGTGTTTAACATTGAAGATTGAGACGGTAATGCCAGTTTTCACTTGTTCCATATAGTCATACATTTAGCTCTACATTTGTAAAAAAATCCGAAGATTTCTATACGTACCTCGATAATATCTTAAGACTCAGACCCTTAGTGCAAAAATGCACTAAGTTGCTAACTAAATGACGTGACGTCACTGCTTACTATCTGATTTTGAAAAATCTGTAACTAAGTAATTTTTCAACTGATTTGTTTACTGTTACAAAGTCGACTACAAACTCTGATTTGTAAAAATAACGGAAATAAATTAAAATAATGAAGATAAATTAAAGTAACGAAAATAAATTAAAATAACTAAAATATGAAAATAAATTTAAATAACGTAAATAAATTCATTTTCATTGTCTATTACACTATTAGGTGTAAACCAGCTTTTAAAAGTAATCGATAATAAATACCAAAAATTACCTAATCAAAAACAAACATATCTGCTTACAAAACAACAACAAACGGCTCATACGGTTTCTACATAGAAGTACAAAGTATTACAGATTCATTAATTCATCAAGCTAAGATTACAAATCATTGCACTCAAACAAGAAGACAGCAATCTCGCACTAACTACATAACAGTCCGGGTATCAATTATCGCAACCCAACACCCTCGATAAATCAAACATTAATTGACTGACAGACGAACAGAGATTCCAATCATCACTTAAGAGGGAGAGAGAGCTGTACCCATGTACTAGCGAATACGTAAATTCTTTAATTGCGACGTATAGTAGGTAAAAAAAAAATTTGTGTAAGTAGTAAAAAAAATAAGATAAGATAACGTAAATAATAACACAAATGAAATATACTACAGTTAGTATTACAATAGCTCAAAGCGATCTTTTCCAGACAACCTTTGGGTAGAGAATTCCACGTATGAATAGGTAGCTTGTTGAGCTATATTAAATACCTATCATTAAGTGATGTAAAATGTATTTTTACTTTTATTTTATTGTTCTTAATTTATAATAACTTTTAATATTATTATCGTCCAGTTTTCAATGTTTGACATACCAGTTTCGGTGACGTCACCGCCAGTTCCGTCCCCCTTAACTGACGGCCAGACATTCCAATCATCACTCGATTAAGTACTCAATCGATGCTGCGAGTATTACAAAATAGCACCGTTTCCACCGGCCGAGCAAAACGGCAACGAAAAAAACACTTTCCCTCAACTAAGTATCGAGACGAATCGAATTTTCTAATGAATTCTTTCGGAGCGTAGCAGTTTGAGGTAGTAAGTAAACTAGAGGCGGCATCAGACGTAACATTAATCAAGTGCGACGTAAACCAAGCTTCTCGTAGTGTAAAAAATACGTTATTGTTATTATGGGTTGGTCCAATCCGTTCGAGCAACTGAACCGATCAAGTAGTTGTGCCGAATGGAACTCGATGGAGCTATTTGTTCCAATCAAACCAACTAATTGCTCATGTGACATACAGGTTTTGGTACACTGGACGCACTTCAATAGGAACAATTTCGCCTGTGACGCTGCAAGCACTGCAATTTATTAAATTATAGGGTATAATTAGGGTATAGTGGCATTGCATTATGCTTTTTACATCTTGTCGTCCCCAAGGCCAACGCCATCTGGACGACGTGGGTCCGGAGTTCCTTTCAGTCACATGATGGCAGGCACCTAATCTCTCGTAAAATACAAATTATAGTTTATGGCGCCTTCTATATTAAAATGTAACTCAATGGCTTAAAACGGCTTTTTTACTACGACTGTTATTGCGTATTTTGATGGTAATTTAATAAATAAAGATTGTTGATGACATCTGTCTTGAAAGAAGTGAAACTTTAACAAATTAGTTTTGTCACACAGTAAATCTGAATTATTCGGATTGAACTAGGAAAATGGTTGTAGATTTATAGCTGACACGGTTCATCTTATTATATTTTGTAATAATTTAGGTTTGTTTAAATTAAACAAGTAAATTCAAAGTGCATTTATTTCCATGCTGTTTGGTTCAAATTAATTATCATCGATAGACGAATAACTGAAACAAATAGTATTCTATCATTCTAGAGGGAAAAGTAACGTATTTATCTTTGTAAGAATCGTTCGTTTTTTCGACTACATTTGCGAAGAAAGTATTCTCAAAAATTCTACATTCAACATACATTTTAAAAAAACAACTCTACATTACTTAATGAAATGAAAAGTATTCTACCCAAATTGCTGTTGTTACATGCCAATTATTAGTAGATAATTAGACAAAAATAGATCAATAGCAATTCAAAGCATTTAACCGCCCGAGGCGATATGTAATACGTCAATATCTCGAGATACGGTTCCGGTGGATTGTCAGGCCAGTTAATAAATCATCGGTTTTAACTGCGTTTTGGACTAGTGAAATTTGCCTAATGATTGTTTTGGCTGTTACGCATCGTGGAAATTAGTATGATTGATTATAATAGGATCTAAAAGAAATGTAACGTGTTTTTAGCTTCGGGCTAAACTTTATACGATTTTTTAGATTTCTAAAAGACATTGCCACATTTCAATGCAGCTTTGCCCCACCTACAAAACTACGAGACCATTTAAGCTGTACCTATCATTTTGTTGGGGACTTATTACAGGTTTCATATTGCATAATCATAATCAGTATCATTTTCTAGTACTCTTGCAACTCCTATAGAAGAATAACAAAAACAATGAATAATTCGCTTCGATTTCTTACTATTTTCTGAATTCTTAATTAAGCTGTTTTTTTCGAATCGCAACTTGTACAAAACTTTATTTTAAACCAATAATTTTAGTAAAAAACGGAGATATTTTTACATTTATTCGTTATCTTGTACAACTAGCGGTTGATGGTGGGGCAGAATCTGGCATGGTCATTTGCTTTTTATTATTTGACCTTGGGCAACCCAGCGATTCTGATGGGATCTTTACGATTCTAATAAAATCCACATCGTGGAAAGATCGTCCCTCATACATGACAGGTAGCACAGTGTAGATTTTATATTCTAGTTCACGTACAAGAAAAACCTATAACTACTCCTTTTCTTTGGGTTTCTTCATGATATTTTCATTCAACTTATTAAGAATAAGACTATTGTAAATATTCCTAAACTTTTTTATTTTCAATGTTAAAATCATCATCATCTACCACATACATATAAGTCCACTGTTGGACGTCACTAAAGACGATTCTCGGTTTTTTCACCCTGCCCCTGTCAGACACCTTGCCTAGGTAATCCCTCCAACCCGGTCGGGGGAGCGTCCCACATTACGTTCACCCGCTTTATGGCCAATATAATATTACAATAACAATGAAGAAAGTAAAATGAGTATTTAGAACCTTACATTAAAAGATTCACACACATTATGAATAGTAAACTTTCCTTACTAATTGTCGTCTGTATTCTTTATTAGTAATACCAAAGAATATGTAATTGTATGTATATATTTACCTATAAAGAACCCCAAATCAAGTGTCTTATTTTGTATACAAAAACTACCCTACCCTACTAACATTTTAAGCTAGTTAGTTTCACATTATTAGATCGGATCACTTTATTTTCACAATAATGAACATGTTCGATCAATCAGTTCCTTCAGTGTTACATTACAAGAGATAATTAGACGTTCATATTTGTTTACAAAATAAGACACTTGATTTGGGCTGCGGTATACGGTGTATTACTTGCACGGTACCTTTAAAAACAATGGCGTAATTTGTTCAATTGTTTGACAAATAAAAACAAATTCAGTAAATGCATCATTATTCAGTATTTTGTAAATTAGTGTTACGTGTTTCTAGTTAGAGAGTCTACTAAGGTTTCTCGAATTTTTGTGGATAGTGTACAGTGGTGGAATTCTATTTTTATTAGCGTACTTAAAAAGTAAAAATCAGCAATTTTCGGATAAAATTTATAATGCTTTGCCAGTAGATATAAAAACCATACCAATGCCTGAGTTTAAACGTAAGCTTTATGAATGGCTTGTGGACGAGTGTTTTTACAGTATAAATGACTACTTCAAATATAAAAAAATATTGTGAATGTTCTAAGTACTTGTAAAGATTTTAATAATTATGTATATCAAATCAATAATTTTAATTTTAAATAAGTATACCATTTTATTAAATATTAAATATTGCATGCCTTAACAAGGTAGGTTATAGCGATAAGCACTTTCTAAACCATAACATATGTAATACCTATAACCAGCAATACAAATCTTTGACTTTGACTTTGAATGGCATTAACTGAATGCGAAGAACTGAAATACAGGACCAGTACCGCCTCTCCGTAGAGGGTCATTTTTCAATATTTCTCTCACTTCCAATTAATACACACCTACTTCATAATAGGTTAGGTGGGTTTCCCTAGTGTAGGTACAGCCGCGACACCTGCTACAAGGCCTGATCACATCAAATATTGTAACTACACTAAATAATGTACTGTAATAGTATAGATAATCTTTAGTATTAGGTTATAACTTATTTTTGTTTTTGCTAAATAAATACATTATTATTATTATAAAAAAAAATACTGCACTATCAAAACAAGTATATCACTCCATTCTCAGTATAAATATTCCTAAAATATATATAAAAGTATAAAAATGTATTTGTTTATATTATATATGTATAGTACAAAAGTTGAGTTAGCCTATAAGTAAGGCATTGTATATGCATGCTAGTGAAATAAGAATTTTAACTCTGTTAATTACGGTGTCTTGTTGGCTTCCTATATAAATAAATAAAATTATCGCCCATATTTTTATGTCGTGACTTCCCTTCGAGAAACTATAGTAGTCATTCGCTAATGTCACCAAATTATTGTCAATCAGCTTATGTAACAAACAAACAGTTGTTGTCAACAATAGAACTTTCACTGGCGTCAGGTGTCTCTTGGTCATAGACCATAGGCCTTAATAGGCCTTCGTGGGTCGTTATGCGATGAAAGGTGCATTTTTCTCGCAGTATACTCTATTAGAGTTATTATGATTGTTTTATTGCTACTTAGTTACTCGTAACAACTTAAGGATGTGATAATTTTGTATGGAATCGTCTTTTAATGGTAGCTTATATCGTACAAAAAGCTTTCTTTAATAACGCATTAACGGATGTGTTGGTTTTTCATTACTTTCCAGAGCTTTAAAACTTTCATACAGCGTATTTTATTGGAAATTTTATGTTTTATCCATAAACTAAGTTTGTGCTTGAAGTATTTCTTATAAAAAACTATAACTTCCATTTTACGCGATTCCAGCAATGCCGAATAAAAAAGTCGCAAAATCTAGTGAGAGGATCAGAATTTGTTTTAAATTGATTTCCTAACCTTTACATCGTAAAATAAACAAATAGTTTATCCGCCAGGATGGCAGAGATTTTTAATTATAACTAAAGGCCATTCTTTATCTAGTAGGAACGGCACGGATGTCTTGGAAGGCCGCCGGAATGCCACAGTATCTAAGCGGCTAGTGTGCGCTGACGGATGACAAAATCCTGTGCCATCCCATCCCGGTGTGCGTAGGCCTGTAGCTGACATTGCTACTAGGATCAGCAAACTGAAGTTGCAGTTGTTATCCGAAGAGTTTGAAGTTATATTATGATATTATTAGTTCAAATATCATCATAGCTATGCACGGTGGAAGATCTCGGTGGCGCAGTGGTTGGGTTATTAGACTTGCGATACGGAGGTCCCAGGTGCGATTCCCAGCCAGAGCAGCCATGTACCAATGAGTTATTTTTTGACGGATAACTTACATACATTTACCGAGTGCTCTCAAAACGGTGAAGGAAAACATCGTGATGAAACTTGCATGCCGTAGAAAAAAAATCTAAAGCATGTGAAATCCGCTAATCCGCACTGGGCCCGCGTCATCATGGCCCCAGCTCCCTCGATGTAAGGGAAGGTCTGTGCCCGAGCAGTGGGGACATATAAATAGACTGATGATGTGTGATGTGATGTAAATGCAATGTAACTTTCACGCATATCTGTAGATACCCTGATAAGGTAATTGAAACGAGTCTAGGAATTTACTTCATACGTTTTTAAACACGCTATTTGTCTAGGCGTCAGAACAATGTCAATTTATATGGTAATTACCGCTTTAAAATGCAAAATGAGCGGCCAAACAAACAACGACTAACAGTCACGATAATTACTTATAGCTAAAGAAAATTGACAACTTACTCGTGTTCGCATTAATTTTGTACGAACACAAAAATAATAAACAATTATTTTACAGTTACTTACATACTTTTAATTTTTATCTATCTAACAGTGAAATAATTCTTTCAATAGGTTAAGTATTTTTGGCGATAATTTGAACCTTAAAAACTCTACTGTACACTTTTATCTGTGTTAGACCGTACCTAGCTTCTGCTTTCTTGGTACGGCAGTTGACATGTTCTAGCTAGACTAATACATTTTATGCTACAAAGCCGATTTGCTTGTCGATATAATGAGTATATACATGGTGTAACGTAAAGGGTATATGAAGCCGAAGGCAGGGTGTTCAGTATCGGTAACTGAACAACTTTTCTTCTACGACTTTTCGAACAAAAAATAAAAATAAATTAATGTCTCATACAAAAATCGATCGTACAATTTTATTTATTTATTTCAATTTTGTCCAACATAACGGGTTGCCCCCATAAATAAAATAACGTAAGTACATAAGTGCATAGAATATTAATTATACAATATACGAATGTAATTTATAGTTCTTCTCACAATACCTAGCACTCTCTCACTACACTCAACCAACTGTCAGCATACAAGTCACACTCATGTGCTGATTCTAGGAGTGCATTGATACCGGTAAGAGCTCGTACCAATTATTATCCTACTATGCAAGCATGTTGCCTCATGGTATCTTAACATGAATTAACTGCTTTTAAACATTATCGTAAGGACCCTTGAATCAGCCATCAGAGTTCCATCATTCTTGACCTCACCTAGCCATGAGAGATTGAGGTCAATTGGGGGTTTATTTTAAAAAGGAACTTTTCAAATTTGCGCAGCTATAGGTTAACCACAAACCTTGAATTAAAGCATGTTAAAGTCGTTTAGTACTCATATGCTAGAAACATCAAATATATTGCTTCATTGCATACTTTTGAGTTATTCACTAAACACCGGACGATGTCCGCCAAGACTGTAAATTGTACAATTTAGAGTAATTAGTGCTAATTATAAGCATTTGATTCGTATAGGGGGTGTATTTAAAATCATTGGCAATTATTGAACCGCAGGCTGATTTTGTAAAATGACAACTAGCGATCGGTTGCGAAATAGTCACGCGACCGGTTGCTAGTTGCATTTAGGAATTGGTATTTTGTAAGCAATCGCTAGAGAGTTTCGTCGCGGTCGCTGTCAAACGAATACGCCATAGACAACAGCGCCACTCGCGACCGCTCGGAAACAATCGGCAACTAAAGTGGCGGGAGTTGTCATTTCGTCAACAATCAACATTCATGTTGTGTTGTGATATTAATTGTTTTAAAAGTAAGTATAGTGATAAGTTTTTCATTGTTGTTCATTTATCATTGTTAAAACATAAATATGGAGTACCTATAAATATATAGAGCTTGTGTGAGTGAAATTAAAATTGTATTTATAGGATATGGAGTCATTATTGGAGTTCATGGCGACCCATCGCATCCTAGCCCAAGGGTTTGGTCTCTGGGCAAGGTCAAAAGACAACCAGAAGACGTTGTGGGAGGACCTTGCCGCAAGGTTGAACGCCCATGGCACTGGTGCCACCAAGAGTGGCGAGAGATGGAAACGAGTAAGTACCTACTATATACAGCTCTGTCTGGGGTTACGGAATCATGTAAAAACTACTAGACACATTTGGATGATGTTGAATAATGAATCACACCATGTGTGGAACCACATAGGTAATGTTACTACATTACACTTATTGATTTTCCCATGTGTAATTATCATAGTATCAAAGTTTATTTATGACGCGCGGTAATCGAACCCTCCACTTCTAAATGGAAAACAAGAATATTTAACCATTTATCAAAGAAAACATTTTTTGGGGGGAATTTGGAATATTGTTTTATAAAATATTTTCTTCTATATTTTCAGAAGTGGAGCCGAATGGGTAGTTGAGCTTGAACGGCGTCGAGTGGCTGCGGAAGAAAAATTAGCTAATGCTACTCATCTGATGGCACAGGCATCTCAAAAATGCCGAGATAGCACAGCTAATTGGCCAACCATCCAGGCATTCGCAGACACGGTGCGATTATTAGTAGAAAATTTAGTCAGTCAGTCACAGCGAACACAATTATAGGGGATGTCAGTAGTTTTTTTTCTATATTACTTACTTACCTACTCCTCTCATATTTCTACACATATTTTATCTCCATATTATTAAATTAATATTATTATATTTGCTAAAATCCCGTATTGCTGGTTATCTGATTGTTTCATAATGATTTCTGTTTATAACATAACAGTAAAGTGTGTGTGAACTTGACTAAACTAAAGAAAATAAACCAAATTTTATGTATCAAAATAGTTTTATTTACATTCAGGTATTTAATTTAAGTAGCATGGATCATGAATTTAACAAATGTACGAAGACTACAAGTTAGCTATGAGCACGAAAATAGTTTTTGTTTTTCTTCTTCTACTTGCGAAAAATGGAGCAAGTTCAGAAGACAGGTTCAGAAATAAAGTTTTAGATAACCTATAATGTTTTTTGAATAGGCCTTCTGACATTTGTAAGGGACGTGCAGTGTGCACGCGTTCGAAGATCTCGGTGGAGGCGAATAGTTGCAAGAGCCTGGTTTCTTCTCTCTTCCCTGGCTTTCTTCCTCCTCTACCATCGCATCAATTATCAAAAATGCTCGTGCCATTTTTTAACTAATACGAGCAGCATAAACAAACAGCACAGCCCTTTATTTCTATTCCTTATTGGCACTGATAGATACAATTTACATTTATTTCACTCATTTCACCAGTTTAACGTCTAAAACACAATATAAAATACGTAAATTCACTAATAAACTAAATAGCGATCGCACTTTTAGCGGTTGCTAATTCCAGTTGCTAGTTGCTCGCGAGTCGCGATTGCGTCGCTGTCAAAGTCTTACAAAATACGAATTTTAGATCTTTGTATGGCTTAGAAGCGACTAAGAAGCAACTTTAGTTCTCGAGTTGCTCCCTGGCGGCAGCACCGTCGGCCGGTCGCTAATCGCTGATACGTAATACGAATTTCACGTTTGACAGCAACTATTTCGAAATAGTCGCGATCGCTTAGCGATTGCTAGTTACAAAATCAGCCTGCCGAATTGGACCATTTGCGAATTTGACGTTTCGCGAATTTGACATTTTTTGGGACTGTGGACCAAATGCGAATAGGACCAATTGCGAATAATACATAGTATTATTGCAGGTACATATTGATGAATAATTTAAAGTAAATTAAAATGATAATGGTAAATAAAAGTTCCAAAACCAATATTTGCACTCACATACCGACCGACGAGTGTTTTTTTGCGATGTTCTGAGTCTTGAAGATTTATATATATATTTGCAATTAGAATATTTTTTACCAAAACTTTATCCAAAATTTAATTTCGAAACTGTAGTTTTAAAACTCAAGTCAAGCGACGGAAGCTCCAATATTTCGGTCACAATATGCGGAATCCCCTATATAACCTGCTGCAATTAATAATCCAGGGCAAGATTGGTGGAAAGAGAAGCGTTGGCAGGAGAAGACACTTTTGGCTAAAGAATTTACGTGATTGGTTCAGCTGCAGCACCGGCTCCTTGTTCCGGGCAGCCGTTCAGAAGGTCAAAATTGCTATGATGTTGTCCAACCTTCGATGAGAAGAGGAACGTTGAGAAGAAGTTCTAAAACTAAGTAATCCACAACAGAGACTTAGTTTAAAATATTGCCAATGATTTTAATTTCACTCTGTATATGTCATACGTACATTCCACTATTTATAATTAGTAAATGCCAGCAAATGAATTCCTGACCACTAGTTGTCCAAGAATTCGTAAAAATATATGTATTAATGAATAAATGAAGCACCTGCACTAATGAACGACGTTGTCTTTCATTATTGAAATATGTTCAACAACTACCAATTACCCATAAACATGATTTAAAGTTATTCCACGGTTTAAACCTTCGCTCCCTTTCCAACTTAATTTTTTTAACAAAGTGTGAAAATGACAAAAACGTGGTTTAAGGAAAGTGAGTTTAAATTAACCTATAGGTACCGCAACCCAAATCAAGTGTCTTATTTTGTAAACAAATATGATCGTCTAATTAAGTGTTGTGAAGTAACACTGAAGGAACTGATTGATTGAACCTGTTCATCGTTGTGAAAATAAAGTAATACGAATCGTATTATACGATCTAATAATGTGAAAATAACTATGCAATAATCACAGAACAGCTTAATGTTAGTATGGTAGGGTAGTTTTTGTTTACAAAATAAACACTTGATTTGAGCTTCGGTTTAGGCATAAGGGAACAGCACCTTTGTTGATTTCTCAGTAAATTAGCTTTCAAAAAACCCGTCTCAGAACTACACGAAAAATCATAGAACTAATATATTATATACAATAGTCGAAAAACATTACCTTCATCTTTCGACAGTCGGGTAATAATTTGAAATAAAAACCAATAAATGTCAAGTACACTTAATTAATATCAACGAAGCATAATCTTAACATTTCGCTCCACGCCTCGCTAGGCAAACAATGCAACCTTGGAATTCCAACAAATACGCATATTACGTGCTCGACATGCTATTTAATAACTCTAGTGTTAATTAAATATTAATATGACATGCGTGAGTATATTAGAAATAATAAAGCAATATTTTTTATTATCAATAAATGACAATGTCGAAATTTTAACATCAATATGGTGTAAGGTAAATTAAGAGGTAGGGAGAGATGTATTTAAGTACCTATTTTAAGTTGTTATTGTAAACCAAATTTGAACATGATTGAGATTGAGAATCAACAGTTACTATAAATAAATTTACCGCAAAAGAAATATTTTGTTAGTAGGTAGTGTATGACTACAAACCAATAAGTACACAACGGATTACTATTTTTTTAACATAAATTTGATTTGTCAGTAACTAAAATACGGATTTACATTGTGTTGTGACTTTTTTATCAACATTTAAAAGAGTTTCCGTAAAATTAATTCATATTTCAGCAAAATTTAACGTACATTATAACACCTCAGAGAAAACTATACAAGAGGTTCTTTTTTTCGTGTGGTTTACTGACCAAACTTATTTGTCAGAGTTATTCAGGCCGCCCGTAGAGGCCTCTGACGTGGCCTAACAACTGCGAGCGACAGCAACCGAGACTAATTGCTCAACGTGCTTTCCGAGGCACGGAGGGGCTCAGATGAAAGTGTCACTAGCGGTCACCCATCCAGCTGACCTCGCCCAGTGTTGCTTAACTTGTACGATGGTGTGAAGTAGTTTTTGAGAAAATCTCAAACTAAATACTTTTCATGTTTTCGGCTCTACATTTTTCTCTGAGTAAATTGAAGACTTGTAGATATTATACGTTTTCAATGAGGTAGTGGAATGTCTGATAATAATATAAGTTATACATGATTACTATTATGAGATTCTAATGGATATGGCCTTTCAAATTACGCCCGATCCCGACATTTAGGCGGGTCTTAAAGTCACGCAGTCAAGGCCGCTCGGAGGATGCGCCTGCGACGATATTCAATAGAAGATGGTGCATCTTTTTAATCGCAAACATACTGTTAAAACGCCACGCCACGCGTGTTGAACAAGTCAAATAGTTACATTTTTATGGCCAGAATCACACTATGAACACCCGACGACATGGTTTTACGGTAACGACGCGTCGCGTAGGGTTACGTGGCATTTTATGAGTATATTTCCGCCTTTAATCGACTGCGGAAAGAAGGTTTTTCGAGCATATGTAGGTATGTCGGTTTTTTTAACTTCTCGATGCCGAATAAAAAACAGAAAATCTGTATCCAAGCTCTATATTTGACTAAAAATCGCTCAAAAAATCATTTACTGCACTGAGGCTCTGCATGGTATAATAAGTTACTTAACGGTAAATCGTCGCACCATGTTTTAGCAAACGTATAATAAATAACTATCAGCTAGCATCCGTCTCTGTTCCTCAAAGAATTTACCTGTGATTTTACTTTTGTTAAAGATACCGCTTTGTCTTAAGATGATGCTAGTTCAGTATCTTTGCACTCGCTCACTCTTAAGCAATTATTCATTTGAGTGTAAGCAGGAATGTGATACTGATGATCTACTAACACCAATTAGTTTTATTAATAAAATATATTTTTATTAATAAGTCTACGAGTCGAGATTTTTGAAATATTTAAAATGATGACAAGCTTTTTTTAAAGGAATAGGGGGCCAAACAATCAATCGACCCACCGGATAGTAATCGATCTTTTTCCGTCTTATTTCTAGGGGTTTTCAACCAATTACATTATAGTCACAAGTTACACAATGACCTTACAAATGACCATTAGGTCAAATTCCAGTGAAATAAATCGTTGCAATACATTATAAATACCTACCTTAAAATATAAACACACAGTACCGATGCACATCAATTTTTTTTTTGATATTTGAATTTATTGTAAAAAAAATTAAGTAAATTTACTTAAACACTGTGCAGAAGTAATGTATGTCACAAGCCTAACCATCCATTTAATTATGTCGAATGAATTCAAGGTCACCCTGTATATTTCAACTATTCATCAAACTAGTAAGTATTTCGAGCCTATGGCATTCGACCCCACGAATATTCGAGCCAGCGCTCATCGATATAATAAATTTCGGTCCCATGGGGTACACTCGTCAAAAATTCAATAATCTGAGAGAGCTAAGCCTTAAGGAATCTCAGTTAATGGGAGGCTGTTAGTTGTACAGCTTTTAACATGTTTTAATGTGTAAGTATTAGTTCTTTAAACACGTTACGGCTATAAGTTATTGTCTGTTAACTGTACTTTGTTGGTTAAGCACTTTGTTTGGTAATTTTGGGTGAAAGAAAGACAATTTAGTAAAGGGTTCGGCTGTTTGGAATGCCTTTGAAGTGTTTTGAATGAAATGAGAGAAACTTGTTCGGCTTTTCGAGGTTTTGTTAAGAAAATAACAAATGACTCTTCCAATTTGTGCAAAGGAAAAGTTTCATAATTTCCGAAATATTTCTGGAAATGCAAAAGGTGTTTTTGATTGAAATACGTGAAAATAAAATCTAATCCGCCAGATAGATGAATATATCCGCCCGACGACAAAAGAATCAGTAAACTGAAGTGGCAGTGGGCTGCGGAGTTACTCTCACCTCTTATAGCGATCCAGTTTAGGTTCCTAAACTGACAATTTGCTACAACGACGTCAAACGGATTCGGTTCACTTTAGGAACCTAAACTGGATCGCTATAAGAGGTGAGAGTAACCCCGCTGGTCGCATTTGTCGTAGAACCGATAAGCGATGGGGGAGACGAGTTCTCGAATGGAGGCCACGAACGGGTAAACATAATGTGGGACGCATGGAGGGATGACCTTCGTATGATGGCTGGCAGAGACTGGATGCAGAGGGCCGAGAATAGGGAGAGTGGCGTGCTTTGGGAGAGGCAGTCAGTACACGTCCAACAGTGTACTGATAGGGGCTGATGCTGATGATGATGGAAAATCTAGTAATTCCTAAGCTCACGCCCTTTTTTCCCCACAGGGGTAGGCAGAGACGATGGACTTCCATATGCTGCGATACTAGCATACAATAGCCCACATAGCGATCCTGGCATATAGTAGCACACATGCGATCTGGCATACAATTTTTTATTTTATTTATAGTTAGTTACAATAGCACACATAGCTATCCTGGCATACAACAGCACACATATCCTGGCATACAATAGCACATATATCCTGGCATACAATAGCACACATATCCTGGCATACAATAACACACATACCTGATCCAATTTATCTAATAATTTGTGGCTTTAAATTATAATATAAGTTTAAAGCTACCCAAGTAATTATTTAACATGTATCTAAGTACATACTACAGTAAATTGTCCATGTTTACCTTCAAGCGAGTCGTTTAGACTTTCCAGGCGTGATCTAAATTTCCATTAAAGAGTATACGAGTTCCAGCGGATGGCCAGACGGACGGCCGACCAGTTTCCTTATACATAGTGGCCATTTACGGTTTCCATTGATACGCTATTTGCTAGATTTGAAAAGAACTTGTGGTATTTTATAATACTGCGTTCTGTTACGTATTAATAAGGCTGTGGAACATGGAGAAACATACTTATTCGCTACTGCAGGTACAACCGTCACAAATTATAGGGATAACTCTATACAGAGTGGCTTTGAATTCATTCGACAAATTTAAATAGATGGTTAGGCTTGTGACATACATTAATTCTGCACAGCGTTTATGTAAATTAAACAATTTGTGGAAAAATTAAAATTTACAATAAATACAAAAAAAAAAATTCATGTGCATCGTTACTGTGCTTTGGAGTTATTACATTTTAAGGTGTTTTTAATTTATTTTCAACAATTTCTTTCACTGGAATTTGACATAATGGTCATTTCTAAGGTCATTGTGTGACTTGAGACGAACTTAGTTGAATTTTTTTTGCAGTTTTGATTTACTAAAAAACCTTACCAATTTAATATTTATCTTTGTACCTATTAAGTTGACCGCTTTGTATGCATCTCGATCAGTTGATCGAATTGCATGAGGCTTTTTTTTAGGTTTTTGCTACAGCCTGTAGATATATACATAATAAACGAATAGAAACGCATGTCCGTCCATCACATTATTAATACATATTTATTAAACGTGTTTTTCCACCCAACGACCTCAGTATAAGTTAAATGTCGAGTCTTCTGCTGTATCAATTTATTAAGTCCAATAAATATTATGTAATCCCAAGAATATCCGTTAGATAATAATTAATTAGAAGAATTTATGGATATACATTTTTTACATAATAAGAAAGTTTGGTATCGGATTTTAATCACAAATATATTTAAATGTGTAGATTACCTTATACTATACATAACGACTAGTAGATAACAATGCAGTTTTGGAATTTAAACACTTAAAGATAGATAACTATCGTCATCGAATCGAGATCTGTTTTGTATAGATGTTCTGATGTGAGATGTGGTTACCTTTAACTGGGTGGCCACAATTTTTGGAATTAATGTTCATTGTCATTTAGTTTGTAATGTGTACGGACAACAGCAGATCAATGGTAACACTTGCAGTACGATTTTAAATCTTACGACGCAAATAATAAGAACGGTCCAAAGTGTTACACTTGATCTGCTGTTAGTTTTACCACCTGTTGGAAACCCTAAATAAATAAATAAAATGTCGCCGATCATCGCCCCTACCCTGTCAGCCCTCTGCGCCCTACGAGCGTTATATTGTGAAGCTTGACACACACAGCCGCGACCTAGCCGCGGTTTGCGTTCTGTGAACAGTTGAAACGCATGCCCTGCCTCATTTTCTGCCGTCGCGTAGTTACCTACTAGACGTAGACCGCAGGTCTCAGACCTACTGGACATTAAAATGCCCAGAAAATGAGGCGGGGCATGCGTTTCAACTGATCGCAGGACGCAAGCCGCGGCTGTGTGTGGAGGGCATTACGGTGTTACGATGCGGTGTCATACAAATTTTATAACTTTATTAGGTACAGCTACAGACCACATCATTATTATTATCATCATTTCAACTCTTATGGCGTAGGTAATAACTGTACAAGAACGATAAAGTTCACTTACACTTCAAGCACAGACCATTTACCCAATAGACCTGTAACAGGAGGGCACCAAGGTCTACGCACATGAGCGCAAAACTGCTTCGCGACACGTGTCACCTAGAGATATTATCGACATGGACGCTTCTCTTTAACGTATTAGATTTAGATTTATTTATTTCGCTTTTACATAATAACATACTATACAATAATAAGCATTATGTCACATATAGTCTTATTTATAAAAATGATCGTCAGATAATAAATAAATAATTTAGTCAAATGTAAAATACAATCATGTTAACTACAACATTGTAAACACGTTATTAAATTAATAACAAGTATAAACAAAATTAAACCCCCGCTTCGTCTCTATGCGCTCATCGTTGAAAGAATTTTTCGCTTGCAAATTTGTACCTATTTCATATCTATTGGGTAAGTGGTCTGTGATTTCAACTCTTACGGCGTAGGTAATGACTGTACAAGAACTATAAAGTTCCCTTGCACTTGAAGACCTATAGACTGACTGACTGATAGAGATAGACTGTCCCAACGAAATCAAAATGCGTATAATTCAGCCAGGTATAAGCAAATCAACTTGTTACAGGAAACAGGCAATTAGGCAGCGTCAGTAACTTAAGGCCTTCATTACCGAAATTGACGTAAAATTAAACTGCGTTTAAACTAATTTGCTGAAGCATGCAGTGTACATAATTTAAAGTAGCAAGTATGTATATTTTAAAAGCAAGTATTTTTTAAACGGGTCGTTTTAAAATGCGTGATTTTACGCCACTTATTTAAGGCGAGGTGTTGGGACGTTTTTAAGTTTTTCGATGAAGGCTACGGCACTAACTACTGAAATTAAAGGCCTGAAAAAAATATATATCAATCTTGGGGTATCTATTTAGGGACTGTTGGCTCCCGAAACACGATTGGACAAACTTCGCTCGATAGAAAAAAATCACAAACATACCCCTTTCCTGTCTTTTCACAGAGTAGTGTGTCTAAACTAAAACAGTTATTCATACAAAATATATATCAAAATGTAGGTTATTATAAATAGAAGAGCTTGATGAGATGAAAATCTGTTGTTTGTAACGTTTTTTTTATACCAGGCAAAATTTAAGAAAAAACACAATTTGTATAAATACAAATGCACGGCGCTACGAGCTTCAGTGCGCCGCTGGGCGCTGCCGAGGTCGGACCTGTATCGATTTTTGCCAAATGTTCCACTTTGGTCTTTACCTTGGAAATCTTGGAATGCTCCCACGATCGTCATAACGTAATAAAATTTAAAATAATACGAGTCGAATTTGGTCACACCTATACTTTAAGATTATTAGTTTACTAATCACGGAATGATTGTGCATCGTTTTGAATATAAAAAGGACTCATAACCTAAAACAGATATTCCTTAACACAATAGATTTTTCGCAAACCATGTTTTTGAAGTCATCATATTACACGCGACACGAACACCAGTGTCGAGTGTCATATATTGGGAGCGAGCAGTGGCCTGATAATTGCAGATGAAGACAAGTCGGCTAACATTACAGTGGGGCTATAACATTACGGTTCTCAAAACGATCAAATCAAATCATGTCATAGCGGCCGTGAAAGGGACAGTGCTATTGCATTGGTATAGCGGCGTCTCTGGTTGGCGCGCCATGACATGGTATAATTTCATCGTTTTGAGAACGGTAATAGGGGGGCTGATCAGTAACTTCCAAATTGACCAAAGTGGAACAGGCCAAAACAAATGACTATTGACGGTAATTTGTCCCACAGAACAAACAAACAAACAGCAATCGAACTTCAAATAGTTTGTACGTAGTTGCTACTTGTAAAACTATGTACAGTGAACATCACATAAAGTTTGCCACATTTTACTCTAAGCACAGTGATAATACGGGCCAAATTTCAATAGCTACGTAGTTATAGACTGATGCAATATACACTGTGCCTACTTTTAAAAGTACAGTCAACAGCACATAATGTGTGTCATGTTTTACCCTACGCAGTGATAACACGGGCCAGATTTCACCATCACTGACGTCACACCTGACACCAATAATAATACTTACCTAACATCACGTTACAAAATTCGTCATTTATTTAGTTTTATTGATACACTTGACAGTTTGTCACTTAAAGTCAAAAACAGATTTGTTGTAATGTAACCTCTATGGTTATTAAAATTTTAATAAATTTTGTATTTTATAAGAATTTATGCTCAATTTTTTATTAAATCGCGTGAAAGTACTTTCAAAATATATTCCCCTAGCAAATAATTTGATTATTCCTATTTTTCACTTTTATTACAACAATATTACCTAATTGACATTCCTATTATTCCAGGTCTTTTTTTCCGTCAGATTAGTATTAACATAGTATTTTATTCTACTACGTCATACTACATCACTACGCTACGTTACGTCAATATAAATAACTTAAAAAATAATTAAAATATATAACCTGTAGATGCGAATTTGACTGCACTGAACCCACTCCGGATGGTCGGTTTAACGTATGTCTGCTTATGACCTTCCGTATAAATAAATACGTTTAAAAGTACAAATTGCTTTACTTTATTGTCAACTAGCTTCTGCCCACCACTTCGTCTGCGCAGGATTATAAATTATAGCCTATGTGTTATTTTGATGTATAATATGAGCCATATTATTGTAAAGTTTCACTCAGCAACAACCATCCATCCATCCAAACTTGCGCATTTATAATATTAGTGGGAGTGGTATGGGATTGTCACGAGCACAGCCCGTGTTAGGGCCAGTGTAGAAGTTGAAGCCTGGTTGGCGGCGAGAGGTGAACAGGAGGGGTGATGATGATACGGTTCCGAGTTGACATAATGTGCGACAACATTTAGTATAGACAAAAGTTCAAGATTTGAAAGAAATATTTTCCGACAATCGCGAAAATTGAAATAAGTAACTCCGAAGCTGTCAGACTTGGGATATCCCTATTTGGCATTAAATGGGTCGATAATGTTGGCACCGACAAGTGGACTTCGGTATATCGTCTATCCGTGGGACATTCTGTATAGGTATTATTATGGGTAGCGAGCTGTGACGTCACAGTGAGGACACTGGTTACGCTTACTCTGTGTACCTTCGCGAGTAATGACCCCGATCAATGCGCGTCATCCCTCTCTCGCCCCTCCCTCGCCCCGCACCTCACCCCCTCACTAGGCTCAAATGACCCCATGGCCTCGCCTTAAAAAGAAAAGGAAAACTGAAGATTTAGACAGTAATCAAAGTTGGACAGGACCGAACTAACTTAAATTAAACTTAGTCATTGCGGACCAAATCTGAAATTAGTTTTACGAATCCTAATTATTTTAAATAGATTCAATTTAAAAATTAAATAAATGCCAATGAAATACTAAGTTTCCGTTAAAACTTCGTCAATTGAATAACCCGTCCCTTATCATACCCGGTGCAAAGATGCCTCGCTGTATTGCTGTGGCCAGTCTTTGCACCAGGTAGGACCCGGGAAGAGGGTCAAAGCTCCTGTCTAGGCGAGTAACTATGGGCTATTTATTAGCGCAAGAAACGTACAATAGATAGTAAATACCGTGTAAATAAAAGAGACAAAGCGATACTCGCTCGGCGACATTCGCTGAACGAGCGTTATCTTCTACCTCCAGTGATATTGATGGTAAAATCTATCTAAGTTTTAAAAGCCTGTAACTATTTTTGAACTAATTCAAATTCTGTTTGCACTTATGTATATTTTGTAAAAATAAATAAAACAATTTAATCTTCAATACTTGTCAATATTAGCAAATCTCAATAAAATTAACAAGTCTCAAAACAAAACCTTGGCACATTGTACCTTGTACTTATGTCGTAACCCTTTATACATTGGTAAAAGTAACATCTTCATGTTAAGGCTGTGCTAAGGGCACGTCGTGAGCATGTGATTAAAATTATACATTCACTGGTTAACGTTGTTAAATTTACAAAATAATTGTTAATTTTACAAAAATATATATAAATTGGTATTCAACTGCTCAAACATAATCAGTTGAAAAATATCATAGTTGCAATTATTTGAAAATCAATTTTAGGTTTTTACAGAAAAACATATTCCTTTATATACTCAGAGAAATAATGACGGGAGTACGCAAGCGCTGGCGTTCCCCTCTGCCGAGGTACATGCACGAATCGTTCATCGCCCTTTATAAAAACTAGTTGCCGCGACCGGCCGTCATTTTGCGTCCGTACGTATCGCTGAACACATCTCCCGAAAATGGTTGGCTGTGCAGTGGTTTCCTGTAAAAGGCGATCAGAAACATCAAATTTTACAACACACGGTGTTTCTTATTATACGTAAGTAATTTATTTATCAATTTATGCAACTATAACATCAAAAACTGCATTTTATTTTACAAGTCTAACGGCCAAAAAACGATAAATTAGCGATACAAAATCTCGTGGTACGAGGTTGCTTAGAGTAGTGGTGGGAAAATAATTGAACGAATGAAGTGAATGAAGTTTACCTTGCAGTATATTTTAGCATTTTTTTTGTTTCATTATTATTAAAATGAAACGTAATGAACGTTTCCTACCTACCTAGTTTTTACAATTATGTACCTAACCGTTAAAGAAGGAACTTGAAAGAAAGGTGAGACTTTGGCGTCTGTCTGTCGCTCACAGCTGGTTTCCTCAACTACTAATGACATCGACTTGAAATTTAGCACAGTTGCAGAAGTTACATGCATTATGTAAAATAACTTTAGAAATATTTTATTGTTTTTTTTTCTGAATGAGATAATAAGTATTTTTATATTGAAATGATTTCTGTAATAGGACGTCGAAATCTGAAAGTGGGTCAAGTTGGCCAAGCGGGTGTTACATGAAAGGGCTTTAATTGCACTTAAAAAATATTTATTTTACGCGTCATAGTTTTTGACTTATATCCATATATCGCCAAAAATGCCCGAATAAAGACAGTTCCCCCTTATCGGTTGTTGGACTCGCGCACCGAGGTTTCCGCACAACGCAACTTATCCCCGTAATTTTGCTCTAATGAAAAGATAAACTCGATTTAAGGACAAACTTATCTTTGCCGTTCCGAAACTAATGCCCGTACATCGACATACTCGCAATTATTCCCAACTATTGGGTAGTCAAGAAGATAATTAGTTTTGCTCACAGCGCCATCTAGTAACATACATCGAACTAGTGTTTTTAACAAATGCATCCTTTCATTTATTTTCTTAAAAATGTTATACTTCGGAAATGCTTGTATGTTCATAAACTTTTATTAAACCATAATTATTTTATACAAAATGTGTAATTTTATACCCGCAAAAAATCCCTCAATCCCACTAAAAATAATAGTTCTATATTGTAATATGTATTATAATTAGTGTGAAAGTATGGATGTTTTGATGTCAAAATTAATCAATCACAAGGAGACAGTTCAGTTGGTGATTAAATAGGCTGGATAAAACATTATTTGGTGATTGCGTAGGCTGGATTAAAACATGGGTACTTTTCATTCCGGAAAAAATGTAATTCCCTAGTGAAAATGAATTTTGAATAGAAAATCTAAAAAGGTAAAGCCGCGGGAAAAGTTAGTTAGTACACACTAAAAAACTAAACAATCGAACTTGGTATATCAATTTCATTCGTTCCTTCACCATTCAATTCAATCGTTCTTTGTACATACCACATCACTAATTTTTCGTTTGTGGTTGTCGTAAACATTAGTGTAATTACGACGAAATGTTTATTTGTGTGCGTGTTTTATCTTTGTGTGACGATATTATTTTCGTGTGCGTTTATATGGACGTGGCAAATTTTGTTGCGAGTGTGCAGCAATGTGCAGATGTGTGCTGTACGTGTTTACCTCGCCTCCCCCAAAAAGTGGCAGAAAAATATGTACGGCTAAAGATAGGTAAGGCAACTCCCGTCCTTATTTCTCTGAGTTTATATACAATAAAAATTATGTCCAAAAAACACAAAAAAAAACGACTGCAAGAAATCTATCCCCTTTTATTATCTTTTATACCCTATGACACTCTCGTAATCAAGACGAATCTAACGATATCTCATATACCAAAATCCATCATGACGTTTAGGCTACAGAATGGCAGGAATGAATGGACATACATACATACTCGTACATACAATCGAAAAACATTATACGCCTTCCGGGGCAGTCGGGTAAAAAGTTAATAAATAACGACCATAATCCTAGTTTATACGAGAGAGAAACCTAAGTCCATTCTACAATAATTCAAAACATAAACAGCAGCAGGGCCCGGCTGAGTCGAAAGTGTCCATTGACAAGTCTACAGCATTAAGAGGCGACTCACGCGCCGACGGCTTTCATCGACACTGACCGACTTGCCTATGTGTGCCTGGAGGGACCGAGGCAGAAGATGTAGCGGGAGCGATTGCCAAGAAATAAGACGTTGCTCTCATGGTGGCACTTCGCTTGGCTATTCGTATTCTCTATTCGATGTTTGTCGTCTGTGTCAAATACTTGATGTACATACAAATAAGACGAATATTTTGTCAAGCATACGAACCACACATGGCAATTATGACAAATACGCAAATACGAATAGCCAAGTGAAGTGCCACCATCACAGTCTTTCTGACATACCGTGTCACCGTCGTCACCTGTAGAACCCTTACAACTATATTAGTTTTGTAAATACCGTTATCGCCCTGAGGAATAAAATGCTTTGTACCTATGACCGTAACTGCATTGTCATTTGCTGATAGTATAAATAGGTAATGGAGATCACCTAGAAATATGGAGCCCTATTATTAATTACACATAGAGCCTAGACTTTGACCTATCTAACCTAGGTTTTTCTCCTTCCTCACACAACTCACGCTCTCAAATTACTTTCTCAACAGAGAATTTAATTCGAAACAAAACCATAGCTACCACATCTACAACTTAAAACCTTGAAAACACTACCACTGTCTGAATACATTAAAAACTTCGTAGAAGGTCCTATTCGGTTTTATTTTTGATTACTAATTGTAGAAAAATAGAATGTCAAATAGCATGATAAAAAGGAAGCTGGCCGCTTATTAACTAATTTGCAATTTATTATTCGCCGAAAATGTGTTATAAATATTTGAGCCCGCACTCGCTCCGCTCATGTATTAGGCCATACAATAGTAAACAATGCCAGGTGGGCACACCCTTATGCAAGAGATAATGCCTTTAAAATGTTTTGGGAATGCACCGAGTCAATAGATAACGTATTGGATCCATTTCGGTACATCGTAGGTATAATATACAGGTACAGTCATCAGCACATCCAGTGTAATGTTAGATGTCTACTCTACGCGATGGTGAGACAGCTTAGATTGCAATGGTTTTCAGCAGGTTGATATAACATCATATATATTGTAGTACAGTCAACTTAAGGTATACCTACAGTTTACCCGATTGACGTAAGAGGGAGGGGTAATTTTTTATTATGTTGGTTTCTTTGTGACGTCCTGTAGCGTAAACGGTTTGATGGATTTGGATGTACATGTATATGAGGTATAGTTAGATTTATCTTGATCACGGGACTGATATATGATACGTTTTCTGATATAAAAAAACAGCGCAGCGGTTTTTTTGCTTCTTACCTTGGCGCTGCTTAATTCCTTGTACATTATTATTATAACTGCACATAGAAACCTTTTTGCTACCTTCGCTACAACAAAAAATGACAATACACATGGATGATTCCAACCGAACCCTTATTATTACCTCATTTTACTTTTTCTTTGACTATCTGATTACAAATGCGAGGAGTGCAAGAAGCAGTTTTGTTATGCGCCGGCGCAGGTAGCCGGCATTTCCGGTCCGTTGCCCATCGCATCAGGAAGTGAAAAAAAATAGTCAAGCCTCGGCCGATAGAAAGGTATAGTCTACTTTGGACTGTACAATCGACAGCACTTTTGCCACTATGGCTTTAAATAGTTTAAATATTACATCCTAGAAGCCTGCAAGGAAATGTTTGTTACCACGTCGACTGTACTTTTAGTAGGTGGATTTTTGTTAAGTAATTCTACTGTGATGATGGATAGTTTGAGTCAAGCTAGTTTTAAACTAGGTATAGAGTAACCTTTTAGTAATCTAAGGCATTCTAAGTTATTACTAGACTGCTGATAATAGCGGTAACTGCTGATAATACTTACTTAAATAATTTTAACTTTATTGTGTACAGCAGTTGTTTTGTGTTTAATATCGCGCTAAATTAATCAGAAAATATCGGAGACAGATTTCAGTTGTAGACGAATCTTCTCGGAAGAAAAAGGTAAGTACTTATATTTGCCAAATGAAAAAAAAACTGTCAAGCTCATTAATGAAACTAAATAAATAATTAAGTAAATATTTGTTTGTTTCTTGAAATGTGAATTATGTAGATGCATATGAAATATCTATTAGAGGCATGTTAGCCTGCCTGTCTACGTACCATAATTAAAACAGTAGGAAACTCAATCTATCCGATCCAAATGACCTACATAATAAAAGGTATCGATTGCGTGTCCGATTCCAATGAATATATCTCGCATAACACCTGTATCGAGACTTTCACCTCAAAATCGAGTCAGAATCGAGATCGGAACAAGAAAATGGTTATACAACATACGCATGCGTGTTAATGGTATTAATTTTTTTAATGACGCCGAACTGAGCTATCGAATTAGCACCTTATAATATCTCAAAATTTTGGGATTACTTTCTGTACGGCTCAAATTAAGCTGTATGTTAAAATTAGTAAGATTAATGGTATACCTATTTGAATGTTGTTTATTTAATGTTCTATCATTTTGATGAGCGAAAGTAATAGTTTTGGTGACCAAAAATATAGTTTTGGTGACCAACACCAATTGTTTTGGTGACCAAAATTTAATCACAGTTACAATAGCTTCACTCTCTAGCAACTAATTATACGTATAGCCACCCAGTTTCTTATAGCAAAATAATCAGCCTGTCAGTCTGTCTGTTTGGCATCAAAACAGACTCACGACTTGTCAAGGTCGTTAGGAATAATCGTGGTTACTTAGTTAAAACATTTCGGTTTTTGTATGACTTAAAAAGTGGTTTTTGGGCATAGTACCATTATGGTGATGCTGAAAAAAATCAACGGTGAATTTAACGCGGATAACTTTTTTAACGATGAAAAAATATGTAAATAACGCGAAGATTAAAATAATTTGTGATCACAAAAAGTTGGGTTTTTGATGCCAGAGTACAAAAAAATGGGAGATTCTATTGAAACCACTAACTCTATTCATTAAATAAGTACGTCTTTAATTAATTATCTGATAAACATTTTTATGTGGGTACTACTTTATCCATCATATAATTCAAACAAAAATCATTACTTAACATATCTGAATTAGGAATTGTTCTCCCATTTAGGGGCTATTATGTTTTATCAATCTACTTACGCATGCATAATGATGCAGAATATGAATAAAAGAGATACTCCAAAGGAGTCTTCAGATCTCAAGCTGGAACAAATTTATTGGTTTCAGTTTTTAGAAATAACAAGACATCACATAATACGAGTACAATAATTCTGTGTAAGTATTACTTATTAATTTTCTAACATTACATTGAATGACAGTTACATTAGATGGCATGAAAGTCTAGTAACTGATGTTATTCAAGTTCACTATACGATAATAAAGAAGAAAGTTGTACGTCAATAGAAACCATTCACTCAATCGTTCAATAAAACCATTCGGTCGCCGACAGGTCGTTCACATACATACAATCATCGGAAAGTGAAACATCTTTAACGATTTAAACGGATGCTCTACGAATTAGTTTAAATATATTTTATTATCAAATCCCATGGAATTTCCGTTGTCTGAAATTTCCCGTGGTAACTTGATGTTTCCCATGGTAAAAGGAATCCGGAATACTTCGCTTTTGATGTCGATCTAAAGCTGTTTGGAGCTTGATTGAGTAACAAACAAATCAAAACATTTCGTATTTTTCTTCATTACAAAAACTGCTTTCTGGCATAATATTTATCATAATAATCCCATAATAAAGAAAATTATAACAATATAATCTATTGACCCATTTAGGCTACAGGGAATCATAAAGGAACCGACATACAAACACTGCAAAACTTTTGTCTCTATTTTAATCTATTAACCATGAGTAGTGTCTACATTCTCTTGTGGTAATTTATTAAATATTTTTTATAAAATAAATATTTTGATAATAACACAGGTCACAGGTTCGATTCCCAGCCATGTACTAATGAGTTATCCTCCTGATGGAAAAACTTACGTACATTTACCGAGTGCTCTCAAAACGGTGAAGGAAAAACATCGCGATGAAACCTGCATGCTGTATAAGAAAAAAATCTAAGGCATGTGAAATCCGCCAATCGGCACTGGGCTCGCGTGGTGGATCATGGCTCCAGCTCCCTCAATGTAAGGGAAGGTCTGTGCCCGAGCAGTTGGGCAATATAAAAAGACTGATGATAAAGATGAATTTAATAAATGTTAAAATAATTGCAATATCATCAAAATTATTGAAATGAGAAGTCGAAAGTAACATTCAATGACTTCATTGCATACCACTTCTGCGAACGATTTCCAAACATAATTGCATCAAACTGATTCGGCGGTTTTCAAAATCTCTTGCTCATCGCATATCCGCCTGTTTGCTTTTTAGCCAATAAGTACAGTCGACAGAAAATCAACATCCACAAAATCATTACAATCTTTGCCGCATTGCATTACCGCCGTGCAAAGTACAGGTACACTTGCGCTGTCGACTGTACAAACAGGATGTCTTGAAGTGACAATATGACGTCACTGGTTACTGCATTTGTAAACCAGTCAATAAGTTTTTAATACAAACTGGAACCTATGTCTATCGTAAATGATCATAATAAAACTGGCAAGATAAACAAAGCAAACCCTAGATAAACACAAGATACAAATTATTCAAGTTAACACTCGACACATCTGATCCACGAGCTGTCTACCCGATTGGTCCATGTCTCGGGTGATCCCTGGGCTGGCAGCTACCTCGCTCAGCAGCTGAGTATTGCCATACAGCGAGGAAATGCTGCCAGCATCCTGGGCAGCATTCCACAAAACGGGGATATTGACGACGTGTTCGTTCTTTAGTATTTAGTTTTTATTTTATTTTATAAGTAATGTATTTTTAGATAGTAGTTAGTTTTATTTTAATCAATAAATTAGTTTACAGTTAACACTTAATAAAAACAAAGCTACTAGTTGTTTTCGTAAACACACCGCGTAAACAAACCTGTAAATGACAAATGAAGCACTTTCACTGGAAAGAATGAGTGAGTGAGTAATAAAAGAAAAGTTTTAGCTTGACGAAGCGTAACGACCATCGGCGCCGGCGTCGGTAGCAGATAGAATAGCAGTGACAAATGTTAGGCGAAGAAAACTGAAAATGTACAACTATTTACATCTAAAAATGATTAAAATTGGATTGCTGCGTTGCCACACAACCCACTTGGCACAACCAGTAGTGTCATAGTGAGCGGCGAATTTTAAATTTAATTCAAATCGACCAATTAATAGTTTATCGATAATAGGTTTGTCAATATACCCTGATGGTATTTTATTTATCCATTAGTTGAGGCAAATAAACTAGATCATGAAGCCTCATAGTCAACATATAACTATTTTCTTCTTTGTAATATACAAAATATATTTAACAAAGTAAGAATTATACCTATCTAAATTAAAACTAATCATGTCTAAAAAAATACAAATAATACCTAAAAAAACTAGGTAATCTAAAAGAAGCCATGGGACGTCCCTGGCTCTAAGGTTGCCATTACGCTAGCTGCGTAGTATTTTTATTTCTTCTTTTAAATGTTGTAATATTGAGTGCTAGGATTTTTAAAGTCTACTCAAATTAACAAATTTAAATATCGACCCAGATTTCAATAATTCAATCTTTCTTTCCCTGTCCAAATGGACAAATAAAACATCATCAGGTTGTACAGTCTAAGACAGAGATAAGTATACAGGGGGGCCTCAATAAGGTTGAGATTTTCTCAAAAACTACTGGACCGAATTTCATTATTCTTTTATAGTTACATAGTTTTCACTTTTATCTATCAAAAAGTGAAACAATTTTTGCAATAAGTCAAGTAGTTTTTGTGAAAATCTCAACCATAAAAACTCTCCTGTACACCTTTCTCTGTGTTGCATCGTACAAATACCTGGGTCACAATCGACAAACCTGCTCTGATATAAAAATCCATGTAATGGTCTTTACAAATCGCTAACAATAGGTGTCAAATCGAAGATGCATGTTAAACTAGGTAGTATTTCTGTTTGTATATTGAAATGAAGGCTTCTATTCTAAGAAAGAATGCTTATTGGTCAGTAGGTATCCAATCCATGTAGTTAACTGTAATTTGACCGCGTTTTCAGTTCGAGTTATATGTTTTGCAAGCGAGCTTGTTATTATACCTATTGGTATAGTCGATTGTACATTAAATACAGTTTATGCGATGGTAATAAGGTCTACAAAGCAACGTTTTTATACGACGTTGTGATATTGACTGTATTATTCAGACATCCGATAACTTCGCAAAAGAAAGTGCATTGTAGAATATGTATTGAGTACACTCGTTAATATAGAGCCGAAAACTGTAACTGTAAAGTATTTATTATAACAATTAAAATTAAGGTTACAAACATCGAACGCAGTGAATCTATATAAACTTGTGAACCTACCATATTACAACAGTAGTTTTCCGTCTGAAGTTTTCTCAGATTCGAAATTCCGTAAGGTGCCAGTCTTTTTATTCCGAATTAAAATAAACGTATGTGTGTAATGTATTTACGGAATTCCGAATCGAATGAATGAATCATGTATTTGTCAGATTTCTGGTTACGAATTAGGTTGTTTTATAAATATAATAGAATCACAAAAATCTGCTATTTCTGGCGCACAAATATTAAATTTTCATTTTAAATTGTCAATATATTTTCTTTCGATATAGATTCGATATTTCGAATCGAAATTCCGAGTGTATGTGGCCCTTATGGTGTTTATCAACATTTCCTTTGAATGGATTTACTTTCTTTTCTTAGGATTCGCTACTGTTTTCGATCCCATACTAGATTTTTCAAAACATTAATTCTGAACAAGAACTGTGCAAATATTATAAAACTCATTTTAAATAAGGTATAAATGAAATTAACGAAAGGATTAAAAACAAATTGACGAATAGAGGTAAAAAAATGTTTTAACACATTATAATTTTTTGTTGAAGAAGTGCATTTCACAGAACTCCAAATGTGAAAATCCCAAATGTACTGGCTTAAAGTTAATGTGCGAAACATGTGTGGTAATAATAATCGAATTTATACAGAGTGTCCTTGAATTCATTCGACAAATTGAAACTGACCCCCAGTTGTACTCATGATAAATATTAAATTGGTAATTTTTTTAGTACTTACTGAAAATCAAAACTGCCAAAAAATTAACTAAGTCATTCGTTGCAAAAAAAATTAAAAACACCTTAAAATGTAAAAAAAAAAATCCTAAGCACAGTAACAATGAACCTCAAATTGGAATTCTTTTTGATAGTTGAATTTATTGTAAATATATTTTATTTTTATTTTTCCCCTAATTGTTTAATTTACGCTGTACAGAATTAACGTATGTCACAAGCATAACCATCCATTTAATTTTGTTGAATGAATTCACCCTGTATTACCTAATATATTGATGCAACCTAAAATTAAGTTAAAAAGTACCTACCTGATTCTTTACATAACAACCTGAGGCAACCACCATGCACTTGCATACCACTTATCGCATGACCGAACTGGACCGGTTCAGTTATTTTTTACTCGTCTGGAAGGATCAAAAGAAAGTCCTGAAGGGTCTGCGGTCAATGACCTGGGAACCCGTCGCTCCCACGGTCAGCTACTGCTCGCATTACAATGACTTTAAATCCAATTACAGCGATATATAAGACCAGGTAAAGCCTCTATTCATAGAGAGTGTTGAGTGCACGCTTATATTAACGTGAGCTCGGTCTTACAAATGTTAATTTCTATAGACAAGAGCTCACTTAAATATTAACTTATCTCAGCGATAAGATCGCCTATTGTAACCTAATTATTTAAGCTAAGTATGTAAGTATATTTGTTTTGTGCTTTAATAAATATTTATTTTATCTTTGAGATAGATACAAATATTACATTCAAATATCATAAAAAATACAAAGAAAATATTTCATTTAAATTAATATTAACATTATAATTAGGATAAGTAATATTCTTTGCCTCATCATCAATTGCCTTCAGGATTTTTTCAGAATATTCGATATTTCATCGAGTTTCACGTAGTAAGAATCATTTGCATCGATTACCTATGCCGAGTTTTTATCCACCGAATGAAGGATTGACAGATTGATTGAATATATGAATGTTTATTTGTCTTCATTCACATGGCTATTCATAAGCCTTATTATTATACATGCGCAGGAGTTGGAAATACAATGCGTTTGGGAAAATAATACTACAATAGCGCCATTGGGTGTGACTACCGACTAGAGACCGAATAAGTGGTATTTATTCTTTTTGGTTTCGGTCAAAAGTGCAACCTCGGTATCAGATACATATACCAGCTTCATACAACGGGGATATAGACGATGAACTTACGTTTTATGCGGTCCTGGTACACACATCCATCAATTCTTCCATGTATAGCTGAAGTTGTAACATATATTAGATTATATTTTTATTTACTTCTTCCTGGGTAGGTCTTCAAAACAGTATTTACGCTGAGAATCCGCTCCAACCTTTGTATGTTCTAAAAAGCTTTTTTTGACAAAATATGTCTAAACCCTTTTTATTCACTTATTCGTTATTATTTTATTATGCAATGCACATTTTGAATGGGTTTGCAAGGATACTCGAAATGCATAAAACAAATATGGACCTCCTATAAGCAGCTCTTACAGAAGCGGAGTCGCGTAAACCTTATTTCTAGTAAGTCGGAAGTTAATTCCTTCTAAACCTTGACTTCACCGGAAAATGTCTAGCCTTTGCATTGGATTCGGTGGCCAAAGCAATGTATTTGGTGCTACTCTATCGCAACCACAACACAACCGAAAAATTTCAACAATCGCCTGCCAAATCAGCCGAGACCGGTGAAATTGTGAATAGTTTACGCCATTGTCACAGGAATATATTGGCGTAACGTTTCATAATGAGGTTTTAAACGCATAATATGCATGAAAAATACCGCGAAAAGACGCCTCCTTTGTTAGTAAGTTGTTTATTTTAGGATTGGGATATTGTCGTGGTTGAAATACAATACAAAACTATCTTATTAGTTAATAATACACACCTTGATTCGTCTACCAATTCGTTTACTGACTGTACTTTTGACAGTATCTTGAAAGTTGGGCGAAACGAGAAAAACGTACAATGTTAGTCGAAACAAGAATCTTGGGCGAACCAGTTGGTCGAAACAAGAACAAATCACTTCATTATATCAGTCTACATCCCAGTTAAGATGTGATTCGTTTCTTTGGTTTCTAGTTTTCGGTTCAACTCAAAATCTTGGACAATATTGACCGTTGTCTACTCTCTAGTTTGTCTTCTCTTATGACTGCTTATTCTGTGATAGATTACACTAGTCAGATAGACATCACTAATTATTACATTATTGATTTTCTGTCGTCAAGGCTATGGGTATCCCCATGTAGCCTTATTTGTTCAGAATCTGGATTTGATCGTATCTGAGTGATTTAGCTAATCAAATGCTGTTATTCATAAACCTAGTTAAATCTCACTTCCCTTAAATCGTGTTGCTATCCCTTTCACAAAAAGGTTAAGATAGGGGCAGGGGGCCTAAACGGTGGCGTAACTATAAATCACGTTTATGAATAAGCGCCTTAATGTTACGTTTTTTAGTAATTTAATTACTTAGGGGCAAATTTTTTAAAACAAGGTTCAATCACCACCATTCGCTACCTGACTGGAAATAAAAGTTATGACGCGCAGAAGAATACTTGTTTCAAACAATCCTACCAGAAGAACAGCATATTTTCAGGCGCTTATTTAAAATTATTATACTTACATGACACATTACTTGCATTCATAGTAGGATATGAATTTGAATCTGAAAATCGATTTGGTGAACCAAAAGTTTGTGCAAATCGTTCCCAGCATGAACCTTTGTCCTTGATATTGTCCTCAACCAACCACAAACAGGTTCCAAAGGCTGTAACTCTGAGCCTGACGTCGGCGATGTACGAATGCAATGGATAAGGAAAGGGAACTTGAAACTAACTGTGAAATAGGTATTCAATAATTAAACTGTTTAATAGTTTCAATGGTTGACTGACATGATTGGTAAAAGCCTAAATAACGTACCTAGTATAATATTAAATTTTTTGGATTTTTTTCAGAGTAGGTACTTACATATTATGAGTTGCGAAAAAAAAAATTAAAACGAAACTAACAACCTACAAATGTACCTAAATATATATATTTTTTTTCATGTTCGAAATTTTTAACATTACCTACATTCAAGTATTTCAACAGTGGAATTATAAAGGCATAGACTTTGGACATTTCTTATTGTCTGCAAGAGTAGAAACTGTACTTTTAATTTCCATCGATATAGTGTACCTATAAACTATTTTTATTTCATTCTCAATAAAATCAATAATTTAAAAATTCTTTAAAACTCTCTATTTTTGGAAATTATAACCAAGCAACAATACTCGTATGCTACGTGCTTTATCAACAATGTCGCAGAATTTACATAGCATATTAAAATTATTGTCAGTTCAATCCTTTAAACATTTATATTTGTCAGTCCTTCAGTCGACTAAATGGGACAGCAAATAGACCGTATTACCGTCCCATAAAATGCTTATGTGCACTTGATATGCTGTCGACTATACCTTCGTCTTGAGATGTGCTAACCTGATAATTGGACTCGTGAAGCGCAGACGCGCCATCATTTCTCTCTGTCCGAATAACAAATGATTTGAAAGCAATAAAACTTGTTTAGGTGCTAAGTTTGTGCATAAAAAGATTGTTGTTTTGCTCTTTTACAAAATAAACCTTCAGGAATTTCGCAGAGATATGCGATAAGTGACTAGTGAGATGAGAAATGACTAAAAGTATTTTTAGTTGTAGCCACCCACCCACACGGCCATTTAACTTGTATCTGTAAATTAGAACTAAAACGTACTGACCCGAAATATCATAAAAAGTTACTCATTTTCCAAAAATACCTAACATAGAGGTTTTGATCACTACTTCTATTTTGAATTTTACCGATATCCGATTCAACGGGTGTTTTTTTTAATGAAACAAATCAGAAGTGCGCCGATCTATTTCTATGCCTATTTTTCTGTAAGTAAGATTTTTTTTACTGAGTTTTGCTTCTTAAAATATTTCATTTCTGTAAAATGTAAAGGTTTTTGTCCAAATTCTTCAGTTTTTAAAATTCCAAATTTCTAAATATAATATAAAATCTTGTTGCCGTATCCATACTTTGTACAAGTATAGTAAAGAAAGGGCGGCGAAGCAAATCCTTTGGTGCGTCCGTTTATTTTATTTTGTGATGAACGAAGCCTTATACAGAGGCGGGAGCCTGGGAGAGATTGCTTGATACCTTTTATAAATTACTTGCCCACCCCGCTATCGAAGAGGGATTAATATTAAAAAAGGAACTATTACCACTAGTATATTGATCACTTAGGTATTTGTGTCGTCGCCATAACCCAAGACAAATATTTTATTAAATCCTTCCCGAAAATTTGATAAATATTTCGTCACGACTGAAATTCGAACCAGAGAGCTCGTCATTCCGTGGCACGCTTTTTCCAACTGAGCTACCGTAACTAGGAATCGATGGGCCAAATCTTTTTTCAATATACGTATGTTTCCCAAAAGATGATCAATATGTCAGATTATTACATCCCTATTATTAAACCATCACAGAGATCTTTCTGAAATACCGTTAGTCACAGAAATTTACGCGATAATGTTATTGAGTATCATCGGTCTATTTATATTGCCCCACTGCTCGGGCATAGACCTTCCCTTACATCGAGGGAGCTGGGGCCATGACCCACCATGCGGGCCCAGTGCGGATTGGCGGATTTCACATGCCTTAGAATTTCATCACGATGTTTTCCTTCACCGTTTTGAGAGCGCTTCGGTAAATGTACGTAAGTTTTTCCGTCGAAAAAACCGAGGATAACTCATTGGTACATGGCTGCCCTGGCTGGGAATCGAACCTGGGACCTTCGTATCGCAAGTCTATTGAACCAACCACTGAGCCACCGAGCTCTTTATTGAGTATATTGTCCCATAAATCATAGAATGCTTCAAAATAAGTCTTGCCATATACAACGTAGAGAGAGAACTGTCAACGATATACAAGTACTGTATACTTCAAAATAAAATATGTCCATACATATATTTTGGTCAAATATCAAAGTTACACAAACGGAACTGGCCAACGGAAAGTAACACAACCAATCCAGTTCGACATTCACGTCAGTGAAACTAACACGATACGACGATACAACACAAAAATTTTATCATTTCGTGTAAAAGATTATTCAAATCGTGTAGTTATACCACTTTCCAACGAGACGATCTGGTGTGAGAGTGGACGGATGAGCGGACGACCTTATGTACCTATGATACTTCTTGTGTATTAGAATTCGTCGGAATTGTGAGGGTACAAAAAATAACTACAGAAGAAATTAAAGAAACAAATATTATAAATAATAATGATATTCAATCTAATAAGATTGATATTACAATATTTCTTGAATTTAATCTAATAATTTCCCATTCAAAAAAATAAAAATATAAATGAACATTGATTGCGATTCTTTATCACGCTTTTAAACTATACGAACATGCCTAAAAATAGCTTCTATGTCTTTCCTAATTTACTCGTAAATAAAGACCTGTAAAATTAGAAGATATTCGTCCTCAATCATGTAAATACAATTTTCTTTACTTATATATAGGAGAGCTCGGTGGCTCAGTGGTTGGGTCAATGGACTTGCGATACGGAGATCCCAGGTTCGATTCCTTCAATAAAGTGAATCTGTATTGTCATAAAATCTTATATGCTACAAATTAATTCCTAAGTGTCTGGTTTGTTATGTAATTTGACAATGCTAATAAGGAAGTTCAAATTAATGAAATTTGTGTTTTAATTTTTCTACGCTCTATTATAACACTTTTATAATTATGCGGTTATATCTTTAAGAATGTAGTACACATGACCGTTCTTTTCTTTATAGTAATCGTAGGTACAGTTAAGTATTCGCAGCCCAAATCAAGTGTCTTATTTTGTAAACAAATATGAACGTCTAATTATCTGTTGTGCTGTAAAACTGAAGGAGCTGATTGATCGAACCTGTTCTAATAATGTGAAAATAACTATGCAATAATCACAGAACAGTTTGAAAGTAGGGTAGGGTAGTTTTTGTTTACAAAATAAGACACTCGATTTGTGCTTCGCCATAACGGTGGCAATTTTCTATACTTCGGGAAAATTTATCCTGGAATCAATGCAGGACAAGATTGCAAAATTTCGACTTTTTTATTAATTAACTTTTCATTGTTTGAATTTTACAGACATCAAAATTGTGAATTACGGCTACCAAGTTTATGTCCTAAGACATGTTTCATGCATGCATGTTCATTGTTCGTCCGAAAACTTAATTGAAATATGCATATTTATTTCAACAAAAAAAATGGGGATGGTTACGCGATTCAGACCTTAGAACAATCGACATGACAAAAAAGGAACGTCCCCAGCTGTTTTACCTTATACATAATTGCTGTTATACATAAACCTAGTCAAACCTCACTTCGCTTAAATCGTGTTGCTAACCCTTTCACACTTCGCTAAAAAAGATTAAGATAGAAAGGGGCCTAAACGGTGGTGTAACTTTAAATCACGTTTATGAATACGCGCCATTATGACTAAAGTCCAAAACAGAGGAAATAACCTATAATATTAGGGTTAGATTTGGCTAAAAGACTAGGTATTTGATGGATTTTTAGAATTATAATTTACGTAGTGTGCATTTAACTATTTATTAGTCAGTTTTAATACGTACGTTCAAAAAGTTTTTGAGAATAAGGCCCTCTATTCTTTTCCCTGTTTTCGACTGTATATGAAAGGCTGTTGATGTATGTAAGTACATAATGTGTGTGACACGAGTATGTAACACATCAAGCATATCGATGCTAAACGCTACCGGTGATAGTTTTTATGTCACGATTACTTCCGCCCTACGGCATCGATTGCCTTTTACGTTATAGGAATCTAAGATCGCATTGGTATTTATATATGCACATTGTATTAACCTATATACAGGGTGTAACGTAAAGGGCATATGAATCCGAAGGGAGGGTGTTCAGTATCGATAACTGAACAACTTTTGTGCTACGACTTTTATCTAATAAATTAATGTCTCATACAAATCGATCAGCTGGCCGGTACGAAATCTATGAAAATTCAAAAAATATATTGCCGAAAATCGAAAAGTCGTAGAACTAAAGTTGTTCAGTTACCGATACTGAACACCCTCCCTTCGGCTTCATATACCCTTTACGTTACACCCTGTATAAGGTTTTTTTTATTTGACATAACAAAATCCACAGCACTTAAATAAGTTACATTTCAGTTTAAGTCATAACATACTGCCAGTGACGGATTTACAATATTAAAAATGAACACAAAAATTAGGGAAGTTAAATGTGTATTGGTTTGATATGGAGGGTGGGTGAGGGTGTGTATGTTTGTGTGAGAGAGTGAGAGGGTGGGTGAGGGTGTGTACGTGTATGTTTGTTTGTGTTATAATATAATTAGCTTAGTACGTACGTAGTAGTGATAATAGTAAAGACTATGAGACGCTATTGATAATTTATTATTATTAGGTTTATATTGCGGTTATAAAAACAAATCTCAGAGCGACAAGATCGCACCAGGAAAAAGTTCTTAAAATTCTACAGTCGATAGCACATCAAAGGTTATATGTGGCGGTAATATGTTGTATATTGCAATGGTTTTGTGTTGATATGTTGTCGACTGTACAACAAATGTAATATGATATAGACGGTTGTTGATTTACAATCATTGACCTATTAGGTCAATTATTACAATATATTATTTTAATCACCAATATTCAATAAATACACTATTAAAAGTTAGTTTTTAGTCATTTTATTACTTTAGATTATAATTTAATGTAATTTTATAAATAATGTAGTAATTCAAAACTGAATGTAACTTGTATGTATTAAAACGTTTGTTACTTCTAAAATTATAAATACAACTTGTAAATTATTATTGGTAATTAAAATGTATTGTAAATCAATATTATCGTCTATCTATATCAAACCCAATATAATATCTATGTGAATAATGGTAAATAAAGTGAATAAAGTCTGATCTGACTTCATCACTTTATTTTTAGACTTAGAAATAAAAAACGTTCGTCGAAAAGTGAGTAAACATGACCACTCCTTAGCACATAGATGCAAATTCCGAAGGCAAACTGCCAACACAGAATTTGCCAGATGTGGGACATGAGTACATTATGTAAACTTGAGGCCTACTTAACTAAGTAGCTCTTATGTAGATGGCCTTAGGGATAACAGTTTACCTCTTTGTATTGCTTCTTATGACGGACGATAATTGCTATAATGATGGGATCCCATGAATCAGTCAGTTACTGCGTTGTTCTAAGTCTATTTAGGTTTTGCTGTGCAATTATTATATACTTGGTAATAATGGCAAGGCTTCTAACTATGCTAATACGTTTAAGATCTATTTACTACTTGTTATATGAAGACAATAATACTATAGACTTGTAGGTACAGGAAATCTGGAATTATCTTGATTTAAGAATTATTTTTTATCTGTGTAGACAATATAGCCGTAATATTACTTTAAAATTGCAACGATAATGAATAAAGATTTCCAAATATGTAGGTAGTTACAAAATCACTCTACAAAATATATTAGAATTCCCCTCAAAGAAGTTTGCAATGTAACTGAGAAAAGTTTCTGCATTGTAAACCTAATTACTTACTACGATTTAAAGTTTTACTATTAGTAACAATCGTGAGAAGATGAAAAAAATTCCGTATAATAATAATAAACAAAACAAATGATACATTAAACTAATTAATAACAAATCTTACCCAGAGCACGTGAGAAAACATCCGACCTTCTAACACGAAACGTACACACGCTTTATAACGACACAGTCCAAAAGACAACACAGCACAATAACGGAACACACTGTACATGCAAAAAGTGGTCGCGAAAAAGTTATCAAATCATCGAACGCGATTGGCCGGTCGGTGAACGTTCGAAATTCAAATGAGCCAATCGTGTTTATGCGCGGGCGCGTGTGACAGCGACAAGTGACGCAGGCTGACTGAAGCGGTTTTCTCAAATGAGTAGCCGTTGAGCCTTCTCCATTCACATAATCAAGTTGACTGTAATTTGTTCATTCAAATCTCAACTGTATTCAATTGAAATACAATATACTTTGATTGGAGAAAATGTGGTGTTTAAATCATTCTAGAAGCTCAAATAAGAATTGCCACCTCAGTCGCCTTCACATGCGCTTGAGTTTATTTTTTGCGGTCTCATTTTTATCTCGTTGGTATTTTCGAAAGGATATAAAATTGCCCAAATTTTGCTATTTAATTCGAAGGACATGTAAATTAGGATATTATGTAAAACATACGAATTTATGGGGGTTTAAATTTAAAAAAATACAATTTATATTTATAAAGTTGAAAATGAGTCTCGTTGATGTCTTTAATACTAACGTGTTCGCTGCTGGTTTGTAGATTTTTTATCTAATTTTAATATAAGTTATTTTACTAATAATTTATGCTCACATATTCAATAAAAATACATTATATTTCAACAGCCCTATAATTAAGACGAATCCAACAGGATACTAAAAGTACTATAATATATTAATAACTAATTAAAAATATTTAAAAAATAAATTATAACTACCTAAAAATACTTCAAAACTACCTAGAAAAAAAACCTTGCCTAAAAACAGTCTAAAAAGTAAAAATTACAGATACTTATATTACTCTTTAAATACAACGATGAGGCCAAGAGGCGACAAAGGAACCAACATTCTTAAATCCAAACACATTACACTCCTAATAACAGTAGGGTAAATTGTGTGGTGTAATGAAGTGGGTAATTAATTTAATGTAGGTACCTAAGTAATATATTATGTTGAATTCACTCGCTTACGACTAGATATTGTATTTATTATGCTCGAGTGATTACATGGTCATCCATTTATTTATAACTTGGTATATTGTAATTTATCATTTTACATAGTTTAGGTGAAGCAGGCATATGAGAAGATGTATCTAAAAACAATGATGTCATCTCTTCAAATATACTTCACTATGTTTGACTTAGCTCTACCATTCCAACTACATCTTATTATAGTTCTTAGTCCATTGACGCTTGGCTATCGCCTTTAGAAAAGGCACCTAAAGTAAACCTGCAATGTATAACGTATAAATAATTAAAACCAATTAACACTGTGCAGACACGAGTCAAAATTTGACCGCCATGACCACTACTTATTGGAAAAAACTTAAAAAGAACTTGTTAAACAAGTATGGAAATGAAAATAAACATTGTATTTTGTTTTGAGCCTGGGCAGTCCGAAAGCATACCTACATTTTATGACAAACTGATCGATTTGTAGAAATCGATTTGTTTCTTTTTTGTTAAAAAAATCAAAGAGCAAAAGATAAATCAAATGCACTTTTAGCACGCGCCAGCATTTGCTATGGGAGTAACGCCACAGAACTGTCAAACTGACGTTATTACAAGGCATTTGGCATTAGTTTGACAGCTCGGTACCATTGTGATTTCTGCTGGATTTTGTACAAAATCGGTGATTTAGCAATTGACAGCCGTTTAGCAATTATTATACGAGTCATTTCATATAAATGCGGCCCCTCTGTCTCGCCCTTAGATATTTTAATTTATTCTGACACCTAAAATATTTCCTGCAGTAAAGGTATAAAATGTATTTTTAAAACGAAATCGTGCCTTTCCAAAAACAAAAACAAGTCCGAGATGTAAACCCGCTAGCGGTCCATCGCTGGAATCGTTTCGACTGATACCTGTGCCTGCGCAGACCGGATGGTGGAGGTCGCGCGACGACATTCCGTGCCGACGATTATTTTTAGGCATTCGCTAATACCACGGTGTAAATGATACAGTACTGCCTGTCTTCAATATATACATGTGGACTCACGTTGACTTTTACAGACTAGCCAGACTCTGCTAGGATTCTAATGGAATCCGACCGAACTGGACTCAGGCAGGAATCCTGGACGACCAAAGGCTCGTTAGTCAGAATATACACAATATCTCTAGAAGGAATTGGAGTCAAATAACAGTCAGTAGAAGCGGCTGGCGAAATTTGGGGAGGTTTATGCCAAATATTGTAGGTACGGACCAACAGTAGATCAATAGTAACACTTGCAGTACGATTCTAAATCTTACGACGCACATAATAAGAACGGTCCAAAGTGTTACACTTGATCTGCTGCTAGCTGTACTATTACTTATTCTGTGCCATAGGTGCTTAAAAGATGATAATATAATCCACTTTGTGATGGAGCTGAACCATATCTATATACCGTAGACAGTCCCCGCTGGGGCGCACTCTTACCGACATCAATGCACTCCTAGAATCAGCACATGAGTGTGACTTGTTTGCTGACAGTTGGTTGAGTGGAGTGAAAGAGTGTGCTAGGTATTGTGAGAAGCACTATAAATTACATTCGTCTATTGTATTAATAATATTCTATAAGCACTTATGTACTTACGTTATTTTATATATAATGTAAGTAAGTATGACTGTCCTACGCCTTGGGGCAACCCGTTATGTTGGACAAAATTTGAAATAAATAATAAATAAATATCGACACGTAACGCACGCCCATTTGCATCGAGACTTTGCAAGTATTAACTGAAAGTGTCGTTACTGTACCACTAACTACTCGTGCAAGTTAATTTTATGTCAACTTCTTTTATTGCAAACTGTGATATAAATGTCAAAACAAATAGCCGTAAATAAGGAAGGACCGGCTAATTACACATTACTCTCAGTATGCAAGAAAGATGAAATAAAAAACGTTTACAAATATAATTTTATCAATTTAATAACTAAAACATTTCCTCTAAGTAACACCAACACATATAACAGTAATTCGCTAGAAATATGACTACTAAGTTTATTATTTAAAGATAATTAACAAACAACATTTCGTAATTCTTTTATAAACAAGTATAATTTAAATCAATTATAAATTATCGAGGTACAATCCATGAGCCTTTATTAACCCAAATAACATAGCCCATTCATAATATGCAAATAATTGATTAGATAAAACGGGAATTACCGTGTTAAACATTTATTATTGAATAGCTGTACCCCGCAACTTCGTTTGCGTAGAGGAGGAGGATGGAGGAGATCAGCAGATCTTCCTCTTTGGATCCTTGTTTCCACATCACATACCGCCATGGCTTATAGCCTATGAGCTGTCCGGATATTTCAGCTATCTCATAGTGAAACTCCCATCAAAATCCCTTCATTAGTTATGGCGTGATATTTACACAAAGTCACAGACGAACAGACAAAAATTCAAAAAATTTGTATTTTGGCATCAGTATTGATCCTAAAACACATTACAATTATTCTTTTCAAAAAATATACATGTGTACAGACACAACTTTTTACAGTCTTATTATATGTAAGTATAGAATAGATGTCTCGATATTGCCATCATAATGGGGGTACCTGCAAATATCAACAACTTTAATCAACGCAGTCAGCGAACATGAAAGAGGGTAGATCGTTTTGCTTGCACCGACTTCTGTCTACTCGTGACCATGATGGCTGCAATGCTATCGAAATATCGAGACATCAATAATAAATGTTTAACACGGTAATTCCCGTTTTATCTAATCAATATGTATACAAACCGTGAAAGTTTAAAAAGTGATATGGAAATAATTGTTGAAAAGTATTCAAAAATAATTTATTTTCAGTACAGTCGTAAGTACAAGAGATGCTTCTACTCCTGAAGTGACTAGTGAAATTTTAGGAAAATAGTGGAGTTTGGATTAATTTTCTTAAATAATGTGATCTATGATATATTTTATAACAATAATAGACACAAATGTTAAATTAGACATCACTTATATCCTATTAGACCATTTAGGGTTTTTAATTTCATTTAGGCGAAATAATTTTTATACTTATTTAAAGTGACTACTTAGTCCATTTCCTTTTAAAGATTTTTTATTTAAATTCTCTGAAGAAGTAGTATTAAACACCTACATTATACATGATTTGATTTTTTTTCATACATGAATTACAACTATGCAAAACGAAAATCTAAAGAAAAAATTTCGCCACGACCGGGATTCGAACTGGGGACCTGGGGACCACTTTTCCATCAAAGCTACCGCGAATAATTTTTTTCATTTGAGCCCCTCCGTGCCTCGAAAAGTACGTTAAGCAGTTGGTCCCGGTTGATGTCGCTTGGTAGCAGACGTTAGGTCACGTCAGAGGCCTACGGGCGGCCTGAATAATTCTGACAATTCGATTTGGTCACTAAACCACACGAGAAAAGAAGGTTGAATTGTACATCGTCGATCGTGACGAATATTTTCGTCCATTAACATTTAAATACAATATTAATTATTAAATTCCTCAGAAGTTTAAACCTTCTTCCTCGTCAGGAACCAGGTCTGCATCGGCTGAGCCTTGCCCTTCATGGAGACGTGTCCACGATACGTCAGATCGAATTGGTCGTCGTGGTTGTCCTCGCGCATCAGGTAACTGGAATACAAAATAGGTTAGCTAAGTGACTGACATGAGCCAACAAGCACCCGCCAATCTTTAAAAAATAGTATCTTCCAATATAATCAATTTTATTAAAAAAAGCTATGAATAATATCTTTATCAGGATATATATTATTTTTTTATGCTTATTATCAGAGATCCGAATACGTAGACTATAAATGCCTAAGATTCGAGGAACAGAGACCAAAAATGGGGACTTTGTTACGACAACATTTTTTTCAGGGACAATCTGACGCCATTTTGGGTCACCTTAGCTAACTGTACTGTACTTGTCAACAAGGCGTAGGGAAGTAACCCGATCGTCAAGTCAACCTTTAGGGTTTTTGGTCGACTCGACGACTAGTTCATGTAAGTTGTCCACTCGACCATCGACCGAGAGATTTGTGGTCAAGTCGACCGACTTGACACCTAACTTTTTTCAAAAGGTGACTGCTTTTCTCTAAAGGTGACTACCGTCGGTCGAGATTTGTGCGGACGAGCTGCCACATAAGTCTTTAATATTTATAAGTGCATAAACCTAGATGTTAAAAACAAAATAAATAAAAAACAGGAAACCTTGATATGGTTTCCCAAGTACACGACCGATGTTAAGTAGATTACCTGTGCACTTGAAAGTTTTCTATACAAAAGTACGGTGGTTTAACTGATTTCCCTCTATTTGCATTCTAACAGGGACTAAATGCAGTCTACTTTATAGAATTTTATTAAAAAGTTTTTAAAGCATGTCAAAGGTCTAAAAGGTGACGCCATATTAATTTAAAAAAACAGAAAAGTCAAAATAACAATAAAAACATTAATTTAATTTCGTGTTATAACAAAATAGTTAATTTCATTTGTTTCTGTGGTTATTTGTGCAAAAATTTCTCGTTAATTTAACATTAAAATAATGGATTCATTTATGACCTATTATTTTGAAGAAGTGTTCTGCAATTTAGACCGTGACTCCTTAAACAAAAGGTTCAAAAGAAGAGAACTCGTGGAATATTTTGACACGGTTATTGCTGGATGTGCTAAAGGTGTGATAATTTATATTATTATTTATACGATATGTCAGGATACATTATATGCAAAGCAACACCATAGATTTAACTACTCATGGTAGAAGAAAACTCCAAAGCACAGTAACGATGCACATCAAATTAAAAAATTTCTTGATAGGTTTAATTTATTATAAATATGTTATTCTTTTTCCCCTAATTGTTTAATTTACTTAAACGCTGTGCAGAATTAATGTATGTCACAAGCCTAACCGTACATTTAATTTTGTCAAATGAATTCAAGGCTACCCTGTATAAAGAGAGGACTCAGTATCTCTCAAGGATGACATATATTTCTCTACGTCCACTGTATTCTCTCTTCATATCGAAGTATTCCTCGTGACACGTTTCTATTACATTTCAGGGGAAGAGAAATCCGACGACACAACATGCAAGAATTTTGTGGTATCAACACTTCGATACCATAACAATTGTAAAGTTTCCAATGGAGATGTTTGCCTTATGGGGAAGTACCATAACCTGCTATACATAGCCATAAAGTTAGCCTTCGATTGGAGTCTTCAAGACAATGGAGTAGTGGCCGCTTTGTTGGATGAGTTATACGCGTGTGAGAAGACCTTTGAGAGGATATTTTTAGGTAAAAAAAAAATTATTTCTGTGATCTATGAATCTTCTAGCTAGATGTGATTACAAATTATTATATATATAGTGAGATATCACTCACTTATAGTGTTGAAGTCGGCAATTAGACCGACAATTTCGACCGATTTCGACGGTCTTTTTCAAGGTGAGCGCGTGAGCAACGTCTAATTTTGTGTAATAAAAACAGACTTGTCAATCTTCTTAATTAAAATTCATATTTGCATACTTGTTACGAATGTCAAATTCTAATCTTAGTCCAAGGTCCTTAGTTATTTATTTTATTAATGGACTCGACTTCTCTTCATCCAGGGGAGTCGCCGTAGCATCGTCACCCTGGGTATCCGCGTCTTCTTGTCTTCATCCAGAGGAGTGGCCGTAGCGTCATCACTCTGGACGAAGCAGCTCGACAGTCACGTTCACTCCAGTCGTAGTGGGACTCTTGACTATAGCGCCAAACTTCAGATCCTGCATGAATCGCAAATGACAGTATGGTGAAGTTATTGGACTTCACCATACTGTCATTTGCGACCATTTCCTAATTATTTTAACGTGATATTAAACACAAAACAAATAATTTTCAGCAACTATCGTTTCCCGCCATTTTTAAAAGCCGTCCTTTAGTTTCAGTTCTGATTAATACCAATCACTTTACAGGTGCCATCTTCGGTACATCAGCACCATACTTCCTGGCTGGTTGGAAATCTGATTTCATGGATAAAGAAGAAAATGTTCACGCTTTAGTGTACTTCTTAGATCACGCTACTAATGCCAATTTAGAGTATAGAGAAGGCGATAAGACCTATAGATTTATAGACGTGCCTTTAGAAAGCTGTGGCCAAGCATCACCAGTAAGAGTTGTCATACAAATGGGAGCAGCAGAAATGTTAATGATACTCCTCAGATTTGGAGCAAGAGTAACATCTGAAAACGCATCATCAAATGCAGCTGAATCAATCTTAGATAGACTCAGCGAATATAACAGAAAATATCCATATGAATTAGTAACTTGCTTGAAACTGATCTTGAGAGCGGTACCAAGAATTATTTTCACAGTGGACAAGACGATTTTTAAGCGTTTAAATTTACCAGCGGATTACAATTATCAGAGGAAAGTGGCTATAGAGAAATATGGAGAGCTATTAGAAGACCATTTGATACCAACTTCAAGATGTAGCTTGAAGCCAGTTGAGCTGAAACATCTGTGTAGATGTCAGATAAGGGAGACGATGTGGAAGAATTTCGAACTACCGTTAGGAATACAGAAGCTACCTATACCGCAGTCTTTGAAGAAGTATTTGGATTTAATGGATGATTAAAATTTTGAAGAAATTGAAAGGTTTTCTTTTCTTTCATTATACAATTTGTCTGTCTATTAATATTATGAATTTACATCCGCTTTAAGCGATACTTTTTAAAACTAATTTTCGATTCCTAGGTCTTGCTGGAAGAAATCTTTCTTTAGAGATAAGCACCACCCGTGTACGGACAACAGAAGATCAATGGTAACACTTGCAGTACAAATTCAAGTCTTATGACGCAGATAATAAGAACGGTCCAAAGTCCAAAGTGTTACACTTGATCTGCTGTTAGCGTACATTAAGTTTTTTGTTTCTAATATTTTTGTATCGTCTTTCATGTATGTACACTGTACAGTATGTACAATAAAGTAATATTAATTAATAATTAATAGGCTATGGTTTCTATTCCATTCATGACTATAATATAACGAAAAAAACTATAAATCGGTCCCGCTCGATATATTACAGTGGGACTACGGTGAATAAAAATTACCCGTGAACCCACCGATGGGAGTGTGGGACCACGGGTAGCATCTCAAACAAATTCACTTATTCTTTGGAATATAATGGTGATATGAGTAGAATTCCAACATCTTTACCTGTAAGTATCTTCGCTGACGTTGATAGTGCCTGGTACACCAGTGGTCTCACAGCGGCTGGTCAGGTTGACGGTGTTGCCGAAGAGACAGTAGCGAGGCATGCGATGGCCAATGACACCAGTCACAACTTCGCCGGAGTGAATGCCGATGGTTATACCCTTATAAAAGAGATTAGAGAAAGGTTCAATCTACTACAGACCGTCGGGTTCATGAATAAGAATGATTGTGCAAGAGCATGGGTTATTTTATTACTTAGGCCCGTATGAATTAATCACTCTTAGCTCAAAAGTCAATCTTGAGGACGACCTCAAGATGGCGTTCCTAATTAATAAACGTAACTTAGGTGCGCGTTTAGGAATCGGGTATCGCCATATTAATAATCAAAACTCAGTTCTCACTGTCAAACTCGCACTTGAGAATGTATTTGCTGATTGCAGGCGAACCGTGACTTGAGAAAGACATCACGTGATACGCCCTCAAGATTGGTTTATTAATAAATGGCATACTTGATATGGTGATCATCACGCCTAGAGAGTATATCAGCTGAATTCGCTTTTGAAGACGGGTTTCAGCTCAGACTATTAATACGACGGGCCTATGACTCCAAATAAGAAGCAGTCAAAATGTAATTCCGTAATATTTGCTTCGAGTCTTACCACAGGCTCTTCATCGACAGTGACAGTTTGAGACAGATCCATCATTTCGAGCGCGAGAAGCGAGATGTTCTTGGCATGAGCGACTTCATACTCCGGCAGACCAGAAACTGCCATGTACTTGTCTCCCACTGTCTCCACCTGGAATACAAGGAATATTTCGTCATATAAGTATGGTAAACCATTCATAGTCATAGAATTAGAAATAACTTGCATTTCAACCATTGATCTTCAAATTCCAAACGGATGAATGGACCCTCATTGGCTTTATTGGACATTATTTGGACGTTAACAATGGACCCTTATATGGACGTTTTTAAATTGTTTTAGCTTTGTGTATCTATATGTTTATAGGAGATCAATGATTTCAACATTTTAAACATCCCATAATTAGCCATACATCGTTCTTGTATTGGCTTCTAAAAAGTTGCCAGAGGAAACATTTAAAACTAGAATCAGAATTGAATATAAGGGTTTATTATGATGTGCTCGTTGTTTGATATTTAGGCAGGCATTCATGAATTATTCCGACATACTACATATAATAGGACACAGACTTAGCTAGTCGAGTAGCCGTCATAGTCCCAAAGTACTTTTGGACCGAGATTTAGAGCGCAAGATTAGAGTGACCTCGCTCTTACAAACGTCAAATTTCATAGAAGTTTAAGAGCGAGATCAAGCTAAGTTCGTTTTTAAAAGTGTTTACGAATCTCAGCCTTGAATCCGTCAAACTGAATTAAATCCATGACAGTCCTACCTTGTAAACATTAGGATTCCTCTTCGGATCAGTGAGCACATCAAATGCCGTATACAGATCATTGAGCATCCTCACGATCTTCATTGCACCCTTGTGGTCGGTGTGGCGGGCGCAATAGTTGGCAAAGCCCACAATACCGCTGAAGAGTAGGGTCACGGGATCATAGCGACGGGCTTGAACTGGGCGGCGATGACGGAGCTCTGTGGCCACGCTGATTGGCAGAACGGAGTACAGCAGTCTGGAAATATAGGGAAAGATCTTCTGAAACGCTAAGTTTAAGGGTCATCACTTATACCTTATCTAGTCGATTGCGTCTGTTGTCTTCTAAGGAATTGTTCGATTTCCAGTTAGATATTATCAAAGAAACAGGTATGGAGTACTAGTACCATAAAGTCAAAGTCGAGAGAGAGAGACAGAGAGAGAGAGTGATGTACTACGATGATCGCTAATCCATTGCCTAATGCAGCCAGCACAATAAAGCTTAAGCTGGGGTTTCTTTAGAATGTAAATGAACGTGAAAAAAGGAGGTTGACCAAGTAGAACCCTCCCTGTATAGAGCTATACTTTTATCGAGACAATATTCCGTATTTCATCCCATATTTTTCTACATTATGTTATACCACTTGGCCTCCAAACTTCACGTCATCAGGTTACCTGTCAGTTTTCTGCTTCTCAGAATCCAACTCCCTGAAAGTCTGCTGCAGCTTGTCAGTGAGGACCTCCAGGTTTTGCGTCAGCTTGTAATCAGCCTCAAACTGCTCCGACATGAGGACCAGGTCACGGGTCGCGTCGTGGAGAGGGATATCGGAGATGCAGAGGCCACGACTGGGGAAATTAAATTATTCATATGACTGGGAATCAGTTACAATCATGCATGCAGACCTAATAGGAATACAGAAGACTGTATTATATAGAATCAAAGTTAACACAACCATGGCCCGGTTCACTAATGTTTGACAAAAAACGTATGACAAATGATCATTTTACAAATTATTTTTGAAAAAGTAATCATTTGACAAACTTATCATTTACTAAAGTGATCGTTTTAAAAGTGATCATTTGACAAAAATCCATTTTATAAATATTTAACATAGCAAATGTTGTGAATGCTAAACCGTCATTTTGCAATTGATTAAATGACCAAAGTATTCCTTTTGCAAGGTCGCCATTAGACAAAATATTGGGTAAATAAGTGGGTATTTTATATGTATAATTGTTAATAAATGAACTTGCTTTTTGAATACAAAAAAAAAACCTAACATCGAAGCCAGAGCCTTCTGAACCTAAACATCCGTGTCGGATCTGGTTAGAGAGTTGGTCGGGGTGTCCCTTCATTTGATAAAAAACAAATTACAAATTTATGTATAATTGTTAATAAATAAACTTGCTTTATGAATACAAAAAAAAAAACCTAACATCGAAGTCTCTGGCTTGGAGCGAAGCTGCGCTTCGCTCCAAGCCAGAGCCTTCTGAACCTAAACATCCGTGTCGGATCTGGTTAGAGAGTTGTCGGGGTGTCCCTTCATTTGATAAAAAACAAATTACAATTACCAAACAATGCATTTTGTCAAAGGTTTTTATGCCTTGCGTTGTTTTATCTATTAACGTATATAATAAGTGAATAGTTTGTTAAGTGATGTTTTGAAGAAAGAAACTTTGTCTCGTAATTGTTTTGTCAAATGAATTATTTATAGAACCATTACTTTGTACAAAGATGAACTTATGAATCATGATTTTGCCAAACGTTGTTTGTGAAATGAATGGTTTGTAATATGTTTTTTATCAAATGAAGGGACACCCCATGGCCCAAACTGTGCTATGGGTCCAGTTTTTTTCTTAACGCTATGCGGCATTCTCAACCAGTAAACAGTTCCAGAGATATACGCAAAAACTGTCACAAATTACACCCAGACTCGGAAAGTGGATATAGCTAGGGTACATGCATCTCCACGACTGGAAGTGGAACACAGGACTCCTTGCATTTCTAGAAGGCAGGTGCACCACCGAATATTATAGGAAGTCGTTAAGTTCTAGAGTAAACTACCGTGTCAAATCGTCCAGATTAGTAACGCTGGGGTAGCATTGGAAGACAACGACATCTGTATCAGGGATGTACAGCATTTGGCCCTGGAATCACAAAACAGAAACGATTTAGAACTATGCACTCTTCAACACAATCTAAGGAAGACAATTGATAAAATAATAGTTAAGAAATAGGAACAGGCAATATAAGGTGGTATTAGTACCTTCAGACGAAGAGATGCTATTTCATCATGAGGAACACAGACACTCATCTCTTCAGGTTTGGTCTTCAGAACGTAGACCGTATTGATGTGAGCTAGCACATTTGCGAACGTCATTTCCAAATGTGGTCGGACCTGAAAAGCATAATTCTTGGATGAAAAGGGTCAATGAAAATAGTCAGATATTGACGAGAGGAGAACCTTTTAACTCCTTAAGTGGACTATCGCCACTTCTAAGAATGTACGTACACTCGATCCGTTACGTCTACTTCCCAAATGTTAAACGTCGTCGCAAAATAAACTTTCAAAAAAGTAACAGCATACAACTAAATAATGTTCTAAAAGTAGCCAAAAATGAGATAATGCTATTATATTATCATACCGTGGATAGAAGTTGCCATACCACAGGTAGAAAAAAAAGAACGAACTTCTAAGTCATTAGTTCATCTAGGCAAGCGAGACTCACCGTATCCAAAACATCAGTAATCTTGCAGCCAGGCCTGGTGACCCTGGGCATGAGACGGGACACAGTACGGCCGGCCTGGACGATGTTCAGCTCACGGTCGAACATCAAGTGGAATGGGAATACTCGGCAGAATGTTGCTGGACTCACTTTTGGCTCTGGGGAAGATTATTTCTTTACAAATAGGGGTTGAAATCGTTCTTCAAGTGTTACCATTAATGCGATGTCGAATGTGTTCTAATAGGTACCTTACATTTGCCTTTCTGGAAACATTAGGAGTTTCTATAGTGGGAAAAGTAATGGGTTCGGTAAGTAAATAAGTACTGAACTAACCAAGCGATAAGGTTTCAATTTCAGCGATTTCAGGAGCCGACACCCGGCCAGTGTTGGACGTCTCTGTGATGAGGAACTGGACATGGTCACATTCCTGCTTGGTCTTCAGAATCTCCACTTTCACTTCGGTATTGTGGAGTTTGCTGGCTACCGTCTGCAATTTGTAGTAAATATGAATTAATACATGATATTTGGAACCACAGACCACTTACCCCATAGATCTGTAACAGGAGGACGCCGGTGTCTGCCCGCACTCGTGACGCGAAGCACAAAATTGCTTCGCGTCACGAGTAACCTAGAGATATTATCGACATGGACGCATCTCTTTAATACGACACCGCTATCCCCCGCTTCGTCTCTATGCGCGCATCGCTGAATTTTTCGCTTGCAAAGTACCGATTTCATGTCTATGTGGTCTGTGACGCAATGTTACACGTACGCATAGAAGTACGCATTCTTCACGAGTCATTATATCGCTTTTATAACAAGAACCGGAATGGGTAACAACGTTGACAGAGTGAGAAAAAAATTATTAAAGAAAGGTATGTAAAAAAGATTAAATTACAGAATAGATGATTACCTACTAGGTTTTTCAAATGTTCTATTTCTTATTTACCTTGACAATCCCAATGACAATGTGCTCCAAGCCAGGTCTGTCGGAGTAGTAGTGCAGTACCAGAGCACCATCTTCAGGTCTCTCGGTGCACCTGAACGAGGGTGACCGCATTCCAGGGTACAGGGTGCCGAGATGGTCGTGAAGGCCATCCAGGTTCTGAAATCAACTTATTTTTAGATCACCGTGGTTACAATAACTTTATCGCATTGTAACCTGACTATATTAATTGTTTTATGGTGTTATTGATAAGAAAGAAGGCATGTGAAATGTAATCCGCCAATCCGCACTGGGCCCGCGTGGTGGATCATGGCCCCAGCTCCCTCGATGTAAGGGAGGTCTGTGCCCGAGCAGTGAGGCAATATAAATAGACTGATGATGATGATGATATTGATAATTAAAAGTGTTTTGTAATTTAATGCTGGTAATTTATAAGTGCAATTTGAAGTTAGGTACGCTGTGGTTTAAGCTCTGGTTTAAGGATTTTCATTGGATATCACAATACAAAATAGTAACAGTGAAACCACCATCGTTTACCTAGTATTTTTTTTTAAATTAACCGCCACAGTTTCCTCAAATCAATACCAAAAAAAATCGAATCCCTGGCATTCAAAAAATACCTGGAAGTCTGGAACAGGCAATGTATTTTGAATTGTACCTAAAAAAATTACAAGTCACAATTCTTCAAACTTACTTGCAAAAAATCTCGAGGCGTAGCGCCTAGCACTTGCAAAATCTTATCGTATCCAGAATCTTGACAGAACTCGAAGAAAGTCTTCCCAAACAACTCCAGAATCGCGTCTGCTGGTATCTCTGTAAGGAGACACAACAAATCCATAAGCTGGCTGGCTTCGGTTATATCCTAGCGCGCACTGCTAGAGCCTTCCTAGAGCCAACTAGCGCCGCCAATCTTAAAAAAATCATATCTTCCAATATCCTAATCAATTTTATTAAAAAAGCTACGTTCACATTGTTTAGTGCTATAAATATAATTTTTTAAATGCTTATTTGTAACGTGATGCAATGTAGGTAAGTTGTAGTTCACATAATTGCGAAAAACGGCCGTTTCTGGCACATTTGTAAACTACAACTTACCTACATTGAATCACGTTACAAATAAGCATTTATAAATAATATTTATAGCAATAAACAATGTGAACGTAGCTTTTTTAATAAAATTGATTATATTGGAAGATATGATTTTTTAAGATTGGCGGCGCTAGTTGGCTCATGTCAGCGCCTTAACGCGATAATTTTGTCGCAGTAAAAATTTAGGTATGCATTTGACGTTCCGTATGTGCATGCACTTCCTTAGAAACCCATATGTTGCATTTCTGGGACATACCTATAATATCTATAATATATTATTCCTAACATAGATAGATATACACACATAACAATCAATAGTATTATTATTGTTCTTTAAATATATCGAAGCCCAGTTGTCGGTTACAATCATGAAGCAATTCATGGTTACAACACAAATAAACAGCATATAGAACACAAATAAATAGTATAATATATAGAAGAAGGCATCATCAGCTTAATTCTACTAAACTTATTAACTTACCCAACACCTCGACGGCTGCAGTAATCAAGTTGTAAGTAATCTCATCCTCATACGTCTGTCTCACGAGGAAGCTGCCTTCCATAGCAACGTCCGCCTTTTTCCTGTAAATATGTGGTCACCGTAATTCATTGGTAATTAAATCCTATGAAAAATCCCTAATTTCGTATGTATTTAATTAACTAGGTCATGTAAGTGTAAGGTGCATAGCTTTTTATTTTTGTATTCTCATTAATAAATAAAGTAAAGAACAAAATTTAAAATAATAATAGTAATAATAACCAATAGTCCCAATTAAGTTATAATTTCCAATCACTGCAATAGTTTATGCACCTGACGGGGTCTGTCATTGAGTGCAGTCAGATGCGCTCAGAGACGGGTCCCGCTAGGTGCATCACATATCCCTTCAAAATAAAGTTTCCTAGGGGCCTCTACGCGTTGGACCTATGTCTCCGTGCAAGTCTTTCAAAGGACCGGGTTTTCTGAAAACCTGGAGAGATACATAATAGTAATAATAATATTTATAAATGTAAATAAGTACATACGTTCATACCTACTTACTATAAGACGTGTAAGTACAAAATAAAGAGTTCTTCGCGTTTATTAACAAAACTTTATGAAAGTACCTAAGTACAAATAATTTAACACCTACCTACTTTCTATTGATTTAGTTGTGACATTGTATTTTTAACATAATTATTTATTAAAAGTTGTGCTTTTTGTTAGAAGACAACAAGAAGAGAAGAAATTATCCCATGAACATTTGTATTCCATAACATTGTCATCAGCGCTGCACGATGATGGAAAACTGGATATGCATAGGAATGATTAAAAATGTTACTATAATTCTCGTGCTAAAGTAATTTCACTCACTTTATTGTCTCCCATGTCTCGACGCCAAAGGTTTTCATAACCAGTAATTCTAATGCGTAGTTCACGAACCCGTACTGAAATCCACCAAAATATATGTTTAATATTGACATAATAAAATTGACGTTAAAATAATACTTGTAACAATAACTAAATAATTTTAGTCAATTTAAATAATTACACAACTAATAACATTATAATAATAAAAAAATTACTTGGCTGTCGGTTACTTCGCTCAACGGCTGAGTTTAGCCGTTCAGCGAGGTAATGCCGCCAGCATCCTGGGAACCCTGCCGCATGGGGGCGACGTATAGGCGATATGCTAATTATGTAAATATTACTTTTTATTATTTGTATTATTTTAAGTTTTTATATTAGTATGCTAATCTTATGATAATAAATTTAAATAGGCATAAATAAATACTTAATAAAATAAAAAATAAAAAAATTAAAGATAAAAAACCTGCCCCAGGTCCCCCACTATAGGCAGCGTGCTTAAAAGGCTGGCAGCGTTGCCCCGCTGTATCGCGACGCTGATACGTTGTGCGAAGTAGCTGCCAGCCTTTTGGTCACATGAATAAATAAATAAAAAATTGATCTTCAATTATAGGTAACCCTACAATAATGAAATCCACTAAAGCCGCGTCTCCTGCGGCGTGTTACCGTGTTACGAAACACGGTAACATGTTTCGGTAACCGATTTAATAAAAGAAAATTGTTACGCCACGCCCCTAAATCGAATGTTACCGTGTTTCGTAACAGGGTAACACGACGCAGGAGTCCCTATACTATCCTATATTTATACTATCACTTTCAATTGTCTTACCATTTTTAGGGTTCAGTAGTTCTTCTGAAACAAAACCAAAAAAATATCAATATAAGTAATGAATGCCCAATCGCTGGAAGAAAGAGAGTAATATTAATATAAGATAAATATTCATTATTGCAAAAAGGAATTACACATTGAAATATAGGCTAATACAGCTAATATCACAATGTTTTTCATGTAGGTAGGTATGTCGTTATTCTTGTGGTATCATGTAGCCTAAACGGCTTGATGGATTTCAAGGTATGAGATATCGTCAGATTCCTTTTGATGATACATTTTATGCCCAAATCAGTCAAAATATAGAAAAGTGTACTTACAGGAGAGTTCTTTTAAGGTTGAGATTATCTCAAAAACTACTTGACGTAAACCAAGGCCAATTCAAGTGTCTTATTTTGTAAACAAAAACTACCGTACCCAACTCACAATTTAAGCTGTTCATTACATTATCACATCGGATCACTTTATTTTCACAATGATGAACAGTTTCGATCAATAAGTTCCGTCAGTGTTACATCACAACAGGTAATTAGACGATCATATTTGTTTACAAAATAAGACACTTTATTTGGGCTACGGTATACCTATTGCAAGAATTCTTGTTTTTGAGAAAATGTCAACCTTATCTCTATGTTCGTGTCCTACCCAATGTTAGTTCTGTTCTTTTGTAAAAAATTTAACAAATTCGACCAAAATCTGCCTTATAAATTTATAATATTATCTATTTTATTAACTAGAGCATCGTTGTTAAATACATAACAGCCATCGAACGCACCGTCGTCGGCGGCGGGACAAGTTATCTCGGAGCGCGCCCAGAGAGCGCTCATCCGCAGTGCGCGAAGAAACGTCAACGGCGACGCGGGCGTGGCGCGCTCACCTTGAAAAAGACCGTCGAAATCGGTCGAAACTGTCGGTCTAATTGCCGACTTTAACAATATAAGTGAGTGATATCCGTTTATATATAATAATAAATACATAACAGTTATATTTTCATGACGAATTCTAGTCTTATTTACTTTCCATCGAGCGGAAAACTCATTTTCTTTGCAAAGTAATCTCACAATCACTTTGAATAAAAGACAAAAGAGAATTTTGCGGCGCTCTTTTTTTTTAATTTTACTCCCGAGGCCTCTCGAGCGGTGAGCAAATACCGAAAGAAAATTCATTTGAGTATGAAACCGCGCGAATGCAAAGTGAATGCTTTATGATGGTTTCCTGTTTAATGAGAACTACTTAGGTTCACCGCTTTTCGAAATAATTGTATGGTTCTCTTGAAAATGGCGGGAAACGACGGTTGCGAAATTATTTGATAATTTTCCTTTTAATGTCTACAGGGACCATTTTGTGTTTAATATCACGTTAAATTAATCAGAAAATGTTCGCGACAGTACGGTGAAGTTATTGGATTATTTCAGCTGATCACAGGCCTTTTACTCATATTATTTTAAGTTAGCTCTAAGTGTATATAAATAAGGTCACCTTGTATTTATAATATGTGTAATAAATATTTTTCATTTCATTTCATTTATGCAAGATCTGAAGAGTCAAGCTTTTATCAAGAGTTCCCGCTACAAGCTCGGGAGTGAACGTGACTGTCGAGCTGCTTCGTCCAAAGTGATGACGCTACGGCGTCTCCTCTGGATGAAGACATGAAGACGCGGCTACCCAGGGTGAAGACGCTACTGCGACTCCCCTGGAGGAAGATAGAAGACTATTGAATATATTGAATTTTCTGTAACATGACATTGGCAAATGACGAACAGTCGAGTCCATTAATAAAATAAATAAAATTGTATGATCCTACTGAATTTCGTTTTAACTTACAGGGTTGTAAGATTAAATACCTGACAACTTGTAACGGAAAATACGGTATTTAAGGCTTTGAATTTAGCTCCCGATGTTTCAGGCGGTGTTAAGTAGCGGTAAGAAATCTATATAAATCTATATAAGGTTTCTTGGCCATCACACTGTAAGTATTCTTCAATAGCATGATTGACTTTTATGGTAGGTAACTATTGGTGCTAGCGATTATTTTACCATTCCATGTTAAGGAATATATTGATTTACAATAACTTTTAATTAATAATCAATCAAAATCACGGTCGCTATCAAATTCCAATGCATAGCAATAACAATTTTTGCGTTTACAACCAGCCGTAAAATGGAAAACTTTAGTTATTCCTACTCGATTACAGATGGCATTGCAAGAAAATCCTGTTTCTCCAACACTGTGCCGTGACTGTTTCGCTCTGTGGAGAGAGTAAGTATATTTTTGTATGGGGATGTCTCCGTCCTTGTTGTCACTTCCACTCTCAAACGTTAGAAAGGGACAACTGTTTTTATATTCGACTTCTCGACTTCTACTGAAAATTCAAACAATGGAAATACCAATGAGTTATCATCATCATCGTCAGTCTATTTTTATGTCCCCACTGCCCGGGCCATGTTTGGGCAATGAGACGCTATTTGTCATGCAAAAACGGTGTCTGCTATGTAAATATGGTTGCTTAAGGCGTTCCTTGCTTTATGAACAATACCTACTGTACATACCTATGCTATACTGTTTTAAACCCACTACTGGATACTAGATGGCGCTTCAATACGCTTTAAAAATATTTTTGAATTAATAAATGATTTTTGAAACAAAATTTTAATTATTTAGTAAGTAAAACATAATTACAATTTATTAAAATTCAAGTTCTAAGTACTTACATTAAATATGTCCACTTACAATATTTTTTTACAATACCTAGGTAACGAATACAGAGTAGATATATAAATTGTGAGTTACAATAAATTTCAAAAGCGTTAATAATACATAAATTAAGTAAGTACGTTATACGAAAACAGTCATAATTTAATTACGTACTTTTATTTTACATCGGGAGATTAAATAATGCGTTTTATCGTTACAATAAAATTCAACAAATTATGGAGCTGGAAAATGACTAAGAAAACTTACCTTATCAATGCGCAAATATCTTAACTTCACTGCTTCAAAAACACCGCCTATAATTAGAACCTTCTACGTATCCTTTAATGTTTGTTTTTATTTAGGCCGACATGAAACTCGGGTACGTACTAACCTCGCCAAATGCTTGGCGCATACTGCCGGACGCTTCCCATTGGCGGAGCCTACAAAATGAAAAATAATGACGATATTTCATTGGTTAAACAAGCTAACATTCCATTTTCAAATATTTGAAAATTATTTCCATTTAATTACATGTCTTTTAAACTATTTCTCGGCGTATATTGTCCATTTACTAATTAAAGGTTTTCCATAAATGCGTGCAGTAGCGCTATCGTACAGACTTTTCCGGAACTAAAAGTTACTTGCTATTCTTTAGTAGATGTCGCTGAGCGTTACGAAGATTGGTTTTCAGGAAAATAAGGCTTGGTTCAGATTTTGCGACTAAAAGTCGTTGGATTTTTTTGTTTCTATGTAAAAATATGCAAGTTTTTGTGTCCTTCGTTGCTTATTTGACTTATATTGGATTATAAAGAATAGTTGTGACACAATTTACCTGTGAAAAATACCTAGGTAATTTAATTTATTTATTTGTATCGATATAACAGTGGTCTGTAGTATAAGTAAGTATCTACCCCATTATTTCGTGGAGAAATGCGTTGCAGCGATAGTCGTCTTATAGGGTATTGTGACCACCAGTGACTCCGGAGTTAAGGTGGTAGTTACCTATGAATGAACGATTTTTTACAATTCAGTTTTTGAGTAAAACCCTGACCTTATTGAGACTGTATTTTCTTACTTTATTGTAAAAAATCTTACATTTCAAGTGTTCGAACTCTGGTTTACAACCAATAAATTAAACAAATGTCTTTCAAGGTAACATATCTATCCTTACTGACAAGGAAGGACTTACCGAGCTTAGTAACATGAAAGACCTAAGTCCTAACTCAACAGGGCTCACATGAAATTTATATGAAAAACTTTATCCATGCCTGTGAGGTGTAACTGCTGGGAAAACAAACATTTATGCAGGGCCGCCTTTAGGAGTCAAATTTTATTTATGGAACTAAATTTTTCTGTTTTTTTCATTTTGAATTTGATACCAGTACCCAGAGATTTATCCTAAGATAAGATAAAATATTCCTTATTGCAAAAATATTACACAAAGAAGTAGGTAGAAATAATTAGTAACACAATTTGCGATCGTATCGTCCAGATAACCTTTGAGTAGATAAATCAGCGGGTGTATTTATTAGCTTTTAGTTCTATGAGCTTCTCATACAATTTTTATATATCGCTTCGATGTCGTTACGAGATCTATTCGAGGACGATATTGATCTTGCTACGGATGTCATGTCCATAGTATACCTATATACTTAATTTGAGCTCAGAGTGTGATAAAAATGATATTATATTTAATTATTTATTTTACTAAGGTTTATTTAAGAATTTAGATACCTCTTAACAAATAATGTGACAATCTAACTTTATACAAAAACATACTTACAAATTAAAAATTAGGGTCAAATTGCTGCCCTGCAGGATATTTATTATACAGGATATATATTATTTATTCGACCTAATTTTTATTGTAGGCGCTGCAGTTAGATCCGTCACTGCATTTACACTGTAAAGCCTTTGTGTAAGCCTCCGTCAGTTCTCCACACATGCCTCAGGCGAGGACCTATCTTCACAAGGCTTGGCTTGACATTCGTTGGAAAAATAAGTCATAATATTTTATGGTTATAATTTAAGAATTACTCTGCTTAAGACTAAACTACGAGCTTTATATTTTTTATTGTTCTCATAAATGCAGTTTTGGAGAGATTCGGCTTTACAAATATTTTTCACCGTAATGAAAATCAGGGTCTCAACCATCCGAGCTCTCATTAAAGAACGATATCGCACGAACTCAGCGTCGCACTTACGACTGTCAAAATTGTATTGAAATTGACAATTGTAAGCCCAAACTCCACTCATCCTCTATGACTATCGTCCTTATTGCCGAAACAGCTTAGATGTCATTTTGTCGATTTTTTTTTTAAATCTCTTATATTTACAGAATATTGACCTGGTTACCCTAAACTATTTAAACAATCTCTGCATGCCCTAAGGTAAACTGGAAGAAAATACCGCAAGGTATTAAGTTCGCCGATACATAAAATGTAACAAAGATTAAATAAATAAATAAACTATTACGCCATATACAGGGTTATTGGTAGGTAATTCGATACATTTCTTCTGAGGTGTGGTAGTATATGTAGTAAGGAATTAATATAACCCTAAATTGCAATATCCGAATGTTAACTGTTACGGAAATATTATGATTTTTTTTTTAAATTCCAGATTTCATTTTTCAAAATTAAATTAAAAATAATCCACTTCCTTTCTTTGTCTAATTTTGATTTTATCCGTTAGAGAACATACTCGTGCTTCGTTATAATTAATCAAGTATTTTAATGACGTATTTATAAAGGGCCTTACCCTAAAATTGAAAGTAATTAATGTCGCATTCCCAAATGTCATTTGCATGAAAACTACTATTCCCACAGTATCACCACAAAAATCAACACACATTCCGAATTAGCACCTTCTGCCAAGCCCTTGGTTAATCCATTTGTATAATTAGTGTGAATACGACCGCACCTTGTATAATGAAAACCAAATCAGTGGCGACGTGTTATTTTGGCTTTTCATTTCATTTTAGTCATGGAGCAAGGAACCGACGATGGAGTTAGCCAGATTAACATCGCAGACTTCGCTCTTGCATGACAATTTTTTGCGTCTCTGAGATTAAATATGGGAGTGACAGTGATAAAAAGGGCGGAGACAATACAAAATATGCTTTATACTCTCTCCGTATAGCACGTCGAAATTTTTCCTTCCTGGTTTTGGTAATAAATGAGTTTATTCGCCAGAGATAGTAGTTGACATTGCTGCAAGCTAATGGCAGTAGTCAGGTCAGATCTGCTGTAGAACCGATAACTGACGACGGTTTCCCGAATGGAGGCCACGGGTAAAGTGGGACACTCCTCGACCAGATGGACAATGACCTATGCAAGGTGGCTGACAGAGACTGGATGCATAAAGCCGATCATTTTCGCAGTAATTCGAGACTTTACATACATTTCATTAATAAGCAGCTTACTCCTAAATGTGGTCAGTGGATCCATTTGTATTAAACCTGGATTTTATGTTCATCAACATCAGCCAGTATCAGTCCACTGCTGACGGTTTTTTTGCAGTAAAGTCTACTTTCTGCATAAATGCTAATGACAAGATTGAAGTAAAAATAAAAACAGACTTGAAAATGAAAAACCGTGACCTTATAACATGTAAATATAGAAAATAATTATAATATACGAGTAGAATGTTAAAGTTCGCGTGACCTCGAATGCAAAACGTAGAGTTAATTGTAATAGGTGCAGTAAAAGCTTTCTAACCTTACTCTATCACGCAATGGCAATAAATAATAGAGATAACGATTAAAATGACATGCAATTTATTGTATTCAATAGGTATATCGATATATCACTTTTTAAACTTTCACGGTTTGTATACATATTAATTAGATAAAACGGGAATTACCGTGTTAAACATTTATTATTGATGTCTCTAATGTAATAATAAATGAGGTGATCTGCATTTTATTCCTGAATTTTTTAAATAACCTGTAAATTGTGCAACTGCTGGACAAAGTTCTTAATTTAAGTCCTAAGAAAAATACTTTCAAATAAAATAATTTTAATCACAGCCCTAAATAGGCGTACGAGAGTAGGACAATGCTTTTAGGAATGACGTCTAAACCATATCTTTTTTTATTATTTTTTTAAAAATAAAACCCTCATTTCATTTATTAACCCCAACACCTGCGTCCGCATTTTGTAATTAGGTAAGCCCGCCATTTTTCCTTCTACTAATTTTGTTAAGCTAATTTAAGCCACCAGCCTTTGCACTTTGAGTAAATAAATTTACACTGGGAGATATTCTCGTAGAGAAGAGAGAGAGAGAAAGATAGAGCTTTAGTCGTCCGGAGAGAGGCTGCAGTCTCGGAGGAAAAATCAACTTTGGGTTATTATAAATTACACTCGGACTGAGTAGTCTGAGCGTAATTAGTTATAATATTTTGAAATTTTAAATTTAATTTTTAAGCATCAAGCCATGCTCGGCTAACAAATTAAATGATGTAATATTTCTAGCCGTGAGCAGAACTCAACAGGACGCAGGTTAAAGATCTGTACGGCTAGAAATTTTTCATCATTTAATATTTGTAATTATTTTCATACTTAGTATAAAACTTTTACCGTAATCGCGTATGTCTATAGAAAATATTCTTCCCTCGAAATCGGTTTCGTACGAAGAACATTTATTTCTCATTGGTAACTGGTTTTAGGTTTTCCGTGGTTTCAAGTAAAGAAAAATTATCTTCTGTCGAAACCGGTTACGTACGAGGATAATATTTCCTCGTTCGCAACTGGTTACGCCGGGCCGAAGCGGTTTTTAACGAAGTGCCAAGATATAACGGGCCGAACAGTCACAAAAGACTCTACTTATTACGTAATAAATTACGAAGCATATCGTAAACAAGCAACAACCTCACAATTACGGCCTAATTCCACTGATAAGCGCCTTCACGAGGCTGCCAGGGAAATAATTCTGGGCCTCCCTAAGGGACGCACTTAGGGAGGTGCCACCCTTATTAATTCGAAAATTTATATAAAGTAGTTAGTATATTTCGTTTTACCAGTCGAAAGAACATCGGCAGTCTGTGAACATTACCAATGTGAGTGGCAAAATGACATTGCCACATTTCAATGGAGCTTTGCCCTAGCTATGGTCACCTACGTGACCATTGAAGCTCATATATCATTTTGTTGGGAACTTATTATTACAGGTTTCATATTGCATAATCATAATCAGTAGGAGTTGCGAAACTAGTAGAAAATGATAACAAAGACAATGAATAATTCGCTTCGATTTCTTACTATTTTCTGAATTCGTAATTAAGCTGTTTTTTCGACTCGCATGTTATTATACATAATTTTAATAAAAAAACGGAGATATTTTTACATTTATTCGTTATCTTGTTCATCATGCGGTTGATGGTGGGGCAGAAGCTCGCATTTTCATTTGGAAGTTAAGATGTTCTAATTAATATCCATCACAATTTATGTAAAATAATGTTGCAATTAAGAATTTATTAACGATATTTTAAATCAATAATAAATGAACAATTGTAGCGATTCCAGATTGCGTACGCTAATATTAGTCGCCGCTAAGCGAGGCGTGCCACTCTCTCTTATATCTAGCAAATTAACGATAGTTGCGTTTAGGTTTAGGATTCGACTTACTGACTGATATTAAAACGCAAAAAACTCAAAACATATAGGATACTTCCCGTAATACATATAAAAAGTATACACACATAAAATGTAGATCCTATAGGAATCGTCACATATTCTTAGGTATATCTCTATATAGAGTTTAAAACTTACTATTTATACAGAATTTAGCTGACCTTTTTAACTGCAGTGGTTGCTATATTAGTTAGCATAAACAAATGAGACTCATTTTCATTCTAACAAATAAAGCTTTGAGTTAGGTTGGAGTTGCACTTAAAACAGTACTTACTCGTAGCTAAGCAGCGCATTTTAAGTAAACACATTACTGCTGGTCGCTGGTAAAAACAGCTAGAGTTGAAAAGCAGCAGTTAATCCTAGTTTGAGCGACAGTTTCAGCTTAGCTCGGTTGCCACAGTCAAATAATACAGAAGTAGAATTAGTTCATATCATATAAATAAAAATTTACAAGTCATATTCCAAGCCCCTATTTTCCTTAATGGTCTCTCCCAAATCTAATGTTTCCTTCAAATTACTATATATAAACGGAGATCACTCACTTATATTGTTGAAATCGGCAATTAGACCGACAGTTCTGAAATCGAACAAAATTACAGAATTTATTATGTTAGTTTCATTTAAAACATCACACCGAGGTACACCGAGGTGAACCACGGGAAGAAATAATTTCCTGTGGTTCACCTGGGTTACACCCAGGATGAACAACCCAACATGAAACGCGCGCAAGATGGTTCGCTAACCTTGATAAAACCCGTCGAAATCGGTAAAAACTGTCAGTCTAATTGCCGACTTCAACAATATAAGTAAGTGCTATCCGTTTATATATAATAATTTGTAAAAATGGCTCACTATAGTTTTAATTCTAAAGTTGTCGACTCCGCTGACTCACTCAGTGATCCAATATGGTTCCTGGCGCCCGACACAAGAGCACCACTTTAGCCTGTCTTATGCTCTGTCTGCTTTTAGTCATCAAGCTTAATTTAGCCGGAAACCGAAAAACTGTGAAATAAAACATCGTGAACGCATTGTGGATCATGTTCGAGAAATTGAAATAGGCTCGATGATGATAAATACAACCATATTTTATTTATTTTAATTCAGCTTACACTAAATTGTGTATTACACGTGAAATAAAATCTATACAGTGCTCAAGTTGCACAAGCGTTGTGTAAGTATTGTTTTTTTAACATTAAGTTAGGCTACTGTTTTAAATGAATATTTACTGTGTCACAGCCGTCACATAATCGCCATGCCACTCACGACAGCCTGAATCTAGCTTTAGTTTTTATTTCATTTTTCATTGCTACTTTCACATTGAAGGGATACTAACTGATGTTTTTAACTTTATAATGATATTAAAATACCGCAAGAGCCTTGTAGAATAGATATAATGTTAATTTGAAAATGGGAAATTATTTGATAATTTTCATTTTAATGTCTACAGTGGTTGTTTTGTGTTTAATATCAAGTTAAATTAATCAGACAATGTTCGCTAACGACAGTATGGTGAAGTTATTGGATAAAACATGCAAGATCTGACGTTTAGAGCTATTATCAAGAGTCCCAATACGAGCTCGGGAGTGAATGTGACTGTCGAGCTGCTTCGTCCAGAGTGACGACACTACGGCGATTCCTGTGACTATGATATTTAGAATATTCTGTAACATGACATTGGCAAGTGATGAACTGTCGAGACCATTAATAAAATGAATTATAGAAATAAAAATATGTGACACTTACTATCGTAAAGGATTCCTTGAAAAGCGCGCGAAACGTCATTAGCTACTTTTTTGTGAAAATTCTAATTAAATAGTTTCCGCGGTATTTAGTGATTAATGATCACGTTAAGTTAATCAGGAGATGTCCGCGAACGTTTCTATTAGTTGGAGTGCTCGAAAGAAGTCGTGTTTGTGAAGTTTTGTGCTCTTAGCAAGGTTTCCTTTTGCATAACTTGATGCTTGCGTGGATCATTGAGTTATTTCGTTTAGGGGCTTGGGAGGGATGTGCGTAGGTTTAGGTTAGGTTATATTCGTATATATGTATGTATTTATAAGAATTCAGACATTCTACTAACATCAGACCAGGCTGTATGCCCTAGTTGGATTTGCCTTTCCCTATGGGAAGATTTTACAACAAAAAAAAAACCTAACAAAAAAAAAATTCTACTAGCGTCAATGAAAGGCAAATTAAATTTTTTACTAAACACTTTTCTCTGTTTCAATTTGTAGGTACTAACAAGCAATATGGAGAGTTATTTTTTACCCGACTTCGCAAGAAGGAGGGTTATTGTTTTATTCACCAGCCAAAACCATTATCGATAATTGTTTTCAACATTTTCGGTTGAACTATTTGTAATGCTAAGTCATTCAGATAGTTCAACCGATCTATTGTACATATAGTTTTTAGTTTAGTTTATATATATTTTTTTAGTTTTATTGTAGTATAATGTTATTAATAATAAAGCTTTTATATGTTATACATATTTCAACATACGAGCAGAACATTCTGAATAACAATCCACCAGCACATAATTTGTAACACATTGTGGACTTAATGCTCTTACTGTCTATGCATTAAGAGTCGAAATCCTACTGTAATTTCCATTGACGTGATGACGTGTGTACCTGAATTGATATGAAATTCCATTTAATACACGGTGGGAGAGTGGTTCCATTATAATAATACTGCGATCGAATATGCATGGACGGACACCCCGTTTAATACACGAATAATAGCGTGAGCATTCCTATTATAACCGACTGCAAAAAAGGAGGGTTTCAATTCGTCGAAGTTGATTTTTAGGGTTCCGTGCCTGGAAGGGAAAAAGGAACCCTTATAGGATCACTTTGTTGTCCGTCTGTCAAGACCTATATCTCAGAAACGCGTGGACGGATCAAGTTGAAATTAGTACCAAATACTCAAGTCTGCAACCTTATGCAGCCGTGAAAAAAATCAAACTTCTACGTTAACGCAATCAATGGCCGTTTATGTCGCATTTTCTCGCATATTTGTATAAAAATGCTAGAAAACCAAAACCTATAGGGTACTTCCCGTTGACCTAGAACCATGAAATTTGGCAAGAAGCTAGGTCTTATAGCACAAGTAAAGGAAAAAATCGGACAAATGTAAATTTGAAATTAAATCTCTCTAAAAATATTTTTTTTCTTATTACAAACTTGCAGATGATGAACTAAGGAGTATATCGATGTATGGACATAAAATTTTGATAATGGCAAAGATAAGTTTGTTTCCAAAGTTACGGGGTTAACTTGCGATGCACAGAAGCCTCGGTACGCGAGTCCGACTCGCGCTTGGCCGTTTTTATTTTTGCAAGGACAAATTGTAGTCAATAGAAATTATAATTATAATTTTTACACGTTAGGTAGGGTTAGATAGTTTAGATTTAATTTGTATTTATTTGTAAATATTATTTCCTAATTTTGAATAAATAAATATGTCATAGAAATTATTGTCTTAATTTCACTTATTTAATTTAATGTTCGCGTGTATTGTTCAACCTTGAGGTGACAATTTGTATGTGGCGGTCTCTCCCCACTTAACAGTAAAATTAAATTTTCACTTTATGCCACCCCATATCCCATCGTATGGTAAACCGCCATAAAAATGGGTTACGGCACCATAAAATGTAAGCGCACATTGTGTAAAAAGCGCGGTATGAAAAAGTACTGCAAGCTTGCAACGTTGTATGAAGCTCGTTCACGCGAGCTTTTGATCGCCTTTTTATGACTGACACTGTATTTGTTTAGGTCAAGAACTGGGTTTTGAGTTCACTTTGTCGTGTTATGAGGGGATTAGCACTTTCATTCCTTACTTTTAAGGGCCTAACTAACTAGGCAAAGTAGACTCCCCTAATTGCGAGCAGTGTGGAACAGTAGAAGATTTACAACACATACTGTTGTATTGTGTCCACAACATTGTGTTGTAAGCTTGGGACTGAGTCACTTGAATGTGGGAATGTATCACGGCATACTGTCTAACCCTACTTCAAAATCTGCTGCGATACTCTATAATGTATTTAATAATAAATAGGAACAATGCTAGTAATAAGGCACGATGGGATTGACATCGTCAATTGTGACAAAAATCCCTAAACTTTATAATAAAGAAAAAAAAGGGGCTTAACTGAGCCAACTAGCGCCGCCAATATTTAAAAAACCAAGTGCGAGTCAGCTGTCTGACTCGCGCACCGAGGGTTCCGTGCTTCTTGCCAAATTTCATGGTTTCTAGGTCAACGGGAAGTATCCTATAGGTTTTGGTTCCCTTGCATTTGAAGAAAATGCGACATAAACGGTCATATCTTTTGATTATGTTGACGTAGAAGTTTGATTTTTTCTCGGCTGCATGAGATTACAGACCCGAGTATTTGGTATTAATTTTAACTTGATACGTCCACGCGTTTCTGAGATATAGGTCTAGACAGACGGACAGTATAGTGATCCAATAAGGGTTCCTATTTTCCTCTTGAGGTACGGAACCTAAAAAATGATACAATTATTCAATATTATTAATAAAATAATAATCATTTAAAAATTGTATTTATCGTAATAAAGATTTGCTTCATAGTTTTTTTAATAAGATTAATTACATTGCAAGATATTTTTTTTAAGGTTGGTGGCGCCAGTGGGCTCATGTCAGGCCCTTAAAAGGTTTCATACTATTTGCCATTATATTTTTACTCAAATCTGAAGACTAAAAGTAAAGAATTGATATCGAAAGAAAGCGATCGAAAATGACAAAAAAAAACTAAGCAAGCAACCTCGACAAGTGTTTTTGAATACTGAATCATGTAAGTGTTAAATAAAATTAATGTTTTACGTTAGACTTTCAGACAACCTGTAAATATTTAAACGAGATTTTAATTAAAATACGCGCTAAGCTTTAATTATTCACGCCTAGATGACAATTAATTAAATGGGAAACGTTTCAGATGCTTCGCTTAAATGAAACTGACTAGGTACCATTTCTATCTTTCTTTCTGTCATTTCCAGCTTTCTTTCTTTCTGTGTAAGTACTGGAGCACATAATGATAACGATCAGAAAAGGGTTATTATTATTATTTATTTTATTAATGCACTCGACCGTTTCATCATGGCTTATTCCACTTTGGTCATAGTAGACTTAGGTCACACCTTGGAATGCTTCCACGTAGGTCACACCTAATAAAGTTTAAAATATCACCAGTCGACTTTCGTCATTTCATTTCATGTCATAGTTAAAAGACTTATCAATATTATACATTGTCTTCGTTATTCCCTCTGTCGAATGAGATCAGCGCCTTCCTTTCTTCTTCCAGAGCTAAATAGCTACTAAAAAGGGTTAATAAACCAAGGATCGAACCTGTGAGTCCGGATATATAAGCCTGTAAATATATTGGTTAGTGACACGTTAAAAATCTCCGCAATCTCATATGCTTGCTATTGAATCGTTTGATTATGTTATTTATACCACAACTTATTATTATTTTCCATTGCTATGTCCTTGCAATAACCTTGCAAGAACCGTCGAGTAAGAATCCTATACTTTCGTAAATGAAATTCCTGGGTGTCTGCATTATCGGCCTTGCATTTTTCTGTGTATAGGCTAGGGACTTGAACAATCTTGGTCTTGGTATTTGTAGACCAAGACCGAGTTTTAATAATAATAAGTCTCGCTCCATAGACCAGACTGACTGACCCACCAACACCCCAAACCAATAGTCCCAATTAAGTTGTAATTTCCAATCACTGCAATAGTTTATGCACCTGACGGGGCCTGTTATTGAGTGCATTCTGATGCGCTCAGAGACGGGTCCCGCTAGGTGCATCACGTATCCCTTCAAATTAAAGTTCTGTAAGGGGCCTCTACGCGTTGGACCTATGTCTCCGTGCAAGCCTTTCAAAGGACCGGGTTTTCTTAAACCCGGGAAACCTGGAGATATATATAATAATAATTTATTTCACAAAATGAATGCTTCATCATCATCATCATCATCATCAGCCCGTATCAGTCCACTGCTGGACGTAGGCCTCTCCCAAAGCGCGCCAATCAACCCTACTCTCGGCCCTCTGCATCCAGTCCCTGCCAGCCATTTTGCGAAGGTCATCCCTCCATCTGGTCGGGGGGCGTCCCACACTACGTTTACCCGTTCGTGAAATGAATGCTTACAATGTGCTTATTACGTAACATAGTACAAGTACAACAGCGTCAGCATGATAAGTAGCACGATTTTAGATAAAGCCTGACTCCCGAACTAGGGTGTCCTTCCGAGTTTACTTGTTGCTAGTTATTACTAGACCTTCTTTTTACAATAATTGGAAAGAGGAACAGTGTCTTGAATAGTCACCTTCTTATCTAGTACAATAAAATGTCAACTCGCGTAAAATGTCTGCGAAAGAGAGAATTACAGCTACAAAAGACACTCATAATATCGAATGAATTCACCTGGGTGATATCACCTGACTGAAATAATTCCAAGGTGATATAAGGATACTGAAAAATCCACTTTAGTCATCCAGGTGATATCACCCAGGTGAACCAAGTGGAATGCACCATCTTTCACGCCTCCCAGGTAATCGTAGATACTTTTTGGAATACTAATGTATCCTTCTAAAATGTTTCTCATTCCTCGGATATGTTTAATGAGGTTCTATTGGCTTTCCCAAAAATCGCTTTATTAGGACCAGCTCCTTACCATGAACTCTTATATACTCTTACTTCAATAATGCTTTGTTATTTCGTACCATGACGTCCTTAATAAGCTTACTTTAAGGTCGTCATGGTACGAAATAACAAAGTATTATTGAAGTAGTCCTGCTATAAGAGTTCATGGTAAGAGGTTACCAATGTTTCGGTCTTACCAATTTAGTTCAACCCATCTCTATGCAGAAGGGGTTAGCGCGGCAATGTTGTTTAATATTCATATAAACTTAATTTATTATAGGGATTTATTACTACCCCTATTTTATGGCCTTATTATGACAGCGTCATTAAAATTTCATAATGTAGGTACTTATTTCTAACGAGGTTCAAAATGGCCCTTCTTGCTATTCTTCATTATGGGTGGTAAATACCACCTTCTCATCCAGTCATACCTCATCCTCATCAACCCATATCAGTCCACTGCTGGACTCTCCCATGCGGCAACATGTATGTATGTATTTATGAATGAATGTATGTATGTAGGTACGTCAAATTTTTTGCCGTGCAGCATAAACTGCTTGAAGGATTTTAGCAAGTGAGGTGTCGTTAGATTCGTCTTGACTGTAGAAGTGACATAGGCTATAAAAAAAATAATGAAACTAATTTTTATAAATAATTTCTGCATGTATTACATTTTATAAATAAAATGTAATACATGCAGAAATTATTTATAAAAATTAGTTTCATTATTTTTAAAGATATGTAAAACAGGCATTTGCATTTAAGTCGTGTAATGAAAGCAAAACACATTGCCACATTTCAATGGAGCTTTGCCCCACCTACAAAACTACGTGACCATTTAAGCTGTACCTATCATTTTGTCGGGGACTTATTACAGGTTTCATATTGCATAATCATAATCAGTATCATTTTTTACTACTCTCGCAACTCCTATAGAAGAATAACAAAAATAATGAATAAATCGCTTCGATTTGTTACTATTTTCTGAATTCTTAATTATTTTAAACCAATAATTTTAATAAAAAACGGAGGTATTTTTACATTTATTAGTTATCTTGTACAACTTGCGGTTAATGGTGGGGCAGAATCTGGCATTGTCATTTCAACTAATATTTGAAAGCAAATGCCTCCAATATAGTAACCGTCAATGTTCGCCTAAATTGGATTATTGCCAGCTATTCGCCTGTAGCCCTAACTAAATTACATCCCGAATGGCCATGTCAATTTCGTCTATTACCTGTGTCACTGTCGGATAAAATGTCTACTATGTTAGCATGGGCGTACCCAGGTTCCCCCCCCCCCCCCCCCCCCCGACAATGTTGACGTCCCTACTAAGTATCTTATCTAGTACTTTTATCGATAAAAATTAAGAAAACGAATTTTTTGCCATTTGTTTGATTAGGGGTAACCTGTATTTGTAAACTTTAAATAAATAAATAAAATAAATAAATAGGTACAATATTTTTACAACTAAAATTTTTCTTTAGAACCTGGGTACGCCCATGTATGTTAGTATGAAGTATTTTTACTTTCTAATATTACGAGTAAATAATTCGTATTGAGTGTATTTGCGTTGGATTGTAATTATTATTAGATTGTAATTAGACGTCTTATTTTGTAAACAAAAACTACCCTCCCGCACTAACATTATTATGTGGTTATTGCATAGTTATTTATAATATCATTAGATCTGATTACTTTATTTCCACAATGATGAACAAATACAATCAACCAGTTCCTTCAGTTTTACATCACAACAGGTAATTAGACGATCATATTTGTTTACAAAATAAGACACTTGATTTGGGCTCCGGTATATACCTAAATACGTATTAAAGAAAAATTCTTTAGTTGAACTTATTTATACCCCTATAAATAAGAATTGAATCTTGAAATCTCGAAAAAATCAATGTAACCAATATTAACAGTCTGTTAAGGCAACTCATTTGATTGCAAAATGATCCTGAAAATGGGTTCTCTTGAAAATGGCGGGAAACGGCGGTTGCAAAATTATTTGATAATTTTTGTTTTATTGTGTAGGTACAGTGGTTATTTTGAGGTTAATATCACGTTAAATTAATCAGAAAATGTTCGCGAGTGACAGTATAGTGAATTTGTTGGATAATTTGAGCAAGATCTGGTGTTTCAAGCTTTTATCAAAAGTTCCCGCTACAAGCTCGGGAGTGAACGTGACTGTCGAGCTGTTTCGTCCAGAGTGATGACGCTACGGCGTCTCCTCTGGATGAAGACAAGAAGACGCGACTGCCCAGGGTGAAGACGCTACTGCGACTCCCCTGGAGGAAGATAGAAGACTATTGAATATATTGAATTTTCTGTAACATGACATTGACAAATGACGAACTGTCGAGTCCATTAATAAAATAAAAATCCAGAAAATAGCAGTAAAATCGTTTAACCCCTCTTGATCGTCGGCCTCCGCGTAATAACTGAATCATACGAGCCGCTCGACCGCACGTGGCCCTAACTGCGTTACACTCTGAAAAGCGGGACATGGGCCCTTTACATAACGATGTTATTGTCATCCATTATGCGAGAGCCTATGCACGGGGATGTCATTTTGGGAGATGCTCTGAATAGAGTCTATTTTTTACCCGACTGCCACAGAAGGAGGGTAATGTTTTTCAGGTGTATGTATGTAAGTATGTATCCTGACATCCTGTAGCCTGAACAGCTTGATCTATTTTGGTGTATGAGGTATCGTTAGATTCGTCTTGATTACTGGAGTGTCATAGGGTATAAAAAGGGGATAGTTTCTTGCAGTCGAGTTTTAAAGTAAATCATTTATTACTAATATACCTACTTACTTGATAAAGTACCTAGGTAATCAAAACTTTATAGAAAAACGAAGTTACACTGACTCAGCGGCCCAAAAATCTTGGTCTCTTGACGCCAATATTCTCCATTTAATATTTACAACATTAATTACTTGCTTACAACAATATAGTTTAATTTTTAACACAAATACTTGTTTCATCATTACGTTCCACTCCTTATTACTCTTCGTTTTTAACTTAGATGACAATGTTTACTTTTTCATGAACATTTAATCCAATGCTATAATCGCAGAAAATTATGACAAAAAATACCTTTGGACGCCTCTCTTTAATCTCAGTATAAACACTAGAAAGTAGGGCAACAACAGTCTCATTTTCATTCATTCACTAAACGACGCCATACCCAAAATAATACAAACCCCGAGATAAATAGACAAGTTGGAGTTTAATACCTTCAGTAAGTTCCCAAAGCGTACAAAATTAACAGGGGCTCACTTCTACTACATAAATATTGTGTAGGTGACGGCCAATCTCCTTAAAATGTGGGCACTTTCCTCTGCTACCCTTATTAATTAAACCGTGGTGTCTGCAAGAACGCCCGCGTGATAATCCACAGACAAGATTTAGTCACAATGACAAATTGTACAGTAGGGACAGTAATTAACAATCGTTTAAAATGTAAGTGGTAATCTCTAGAAATTTTAAAATTCAATTCAGTAGGTTTTTTTTAACTCCTTAGTCAAGGTTTCTTGTGTTTAGTAAATTAAATTGCTTTTTCCTATTAATGGAAAGTTTAGCGTGTGTGTTTTCTCACATAAACCTCAAAATCCACGGGCAGCATCGCGGGTCCGATGCATCCAAGTGTTGATCAAATCACAGATAAAAACAAATTTCAACTGTCACAACACATCACGTGTTTATTGAACTCACGCTCACACCTAATATATGAAGTAAGTAGGTAATGTTATTTCGTAATAATTTAAACCGTTTCATGTATTGACATTATTACATTAATTTCTGTTAACCAAGTCTAATTAAGTACGACGTCTTGCGAAGTCGCCGATGCTCGAAGCTCCTCGTAACGTCTGAGTGTCACTACTGGCACCAGTGTACCATAACTGTGTTAACCGGTCAGGCAGTTAGCCCGGATATTAGTGTAACACAATTAGTCCGGATAAGGTTTCGGCCCGCCTAATGTACTAGGATGCGGGCCTAATTTCCGTTGATTGAGGCCGGGATTATTTCAGTTGATGGGCAATTAGTTTTTGAACAAACTAATTAATTAAAATGGTGTTCTGACCTTTAACTGAAAAGGCAGTGTGATCAATTTTCCGTAACCTAGTCGTAAAGTGGAGTTTAGCCCATTTGAACAATGAGAAATGGCCATTATTTATTATTCAAATAACTTGTACTGTAACATTATAGGCAGTTGTCCGACTACCGGCGATGAGCGAGTAGCGAGTAAAGCTATCAACTATAAAACGAGTGAGCGAGTAGCGAGTGGCAAGTATAGTTTTGTTTCTCGGCTATCAGCGAGTGTCGCAGAGCGACGGGCGATTACTCGCTTCACTCGCCCACTCGCTATTGTAGCTCAGCGAGTGGGCGAGTGTCGCCGACCGATGAGACGTACTCGCTCGGCGACAAAATAGCCGAGCGAGTACTCGCCGGCGGTGTGAACACTCGGCGATGAACTATTAATATATGCATCTCTTTTGTTTACACGGAATGTACTGTCTTTTGTACGTTTCTCGGGCGAGAAAATAGCCGGGATTTACTCGCTTACTCGCCGGCGGTGTGACAACTGCTCGTAATATTTTATTTTGATTGTGCTCGCGTGGTGTCACGTCTATTCATCTACATAAGGTGTCCGACTGAAAAAAGTGACCGTTGACATAGAACAAGCGTTTGAACCGGCCACTTTTTGCAGCTGCGATGTAGCGTGGTTGTGGTACGCGAGACTAGTCGCTCTCTCGAACGATGTAGCATTAAATGTGAGTGACACTTGCGTTTAGGTTTAGATTTAGCAGCCAAAACAGAATCACGCCTAAAAGTCTTCGTTTAATGAATTTCTGAATTTCTAATTATGAAACAATAATATAAAAATTCCGATATGAGGAAGGAAAATGAAACCAACCACAAAATAAATATTCAAGACAAATATCGGAATCATCTTGCTAAATAAAAAAATATCTGTGATTACGTATAACAACCTATTAAACATTCCTTTGATATAATTCAAAATGGAAGATAAAACGAATTGCCGGTATCATAAATAAAAATTAAGGAAAACATTAGGGATTCCAGTGCTGGCTAAAAATATTTAACATAAAGTATTTTGAAGTAGATACTCGTAGTCCAGTTGTAAGTACACGTTGAAAACGATCGTACAAGTTAAGCAACGTTGGGCGCGGTCAGGACCTGGATGGGTGACCGCAGGTGATAATTTCATCTGAGCCCCTTCGTGCCTCAGAAAGCACGTGTTAAGCAGTTGGTCCTGGTTGTCATTCGGCAACAGTCGTTAGGAAGTCAGAGGCCTACGGGCGGTCTGAATAACTCTGACAATAGGTTTGGTCACTAAACCACACGAAAAAGAAGGAGGAAGTATTTTAACCGGCTTTCAAAAAGGATGAGTATAGTTTCTGTTCACTGTTGGTACATTTTTGTGTCAAATAATTAGATTGAGTAAGTAAATATTTAATTACTTTTGGCGGCTGGCTACAATTTAAATGATGTGTGTGATAGTGATATGACTTAATAGGTAGGTAATTTACCTATTTCCATTAAAATAAAGTGTCCGCATAAATAAAAATAAAGTAAAGTGTGCATTGCTGTGTTCCGGATTGAAGGGTGACACAGCCAGTATAATTGAATTAAGCTGACACACACGGCCCGATCTGCGATCAGTTGAAACGCATGCCCCGCCTCATTTTCTGCCGTCGTTACCTACTGGACGTAGATCGCAGGCCTCAGATCGCTACCTACCGGACGTTAAAATGCCTAGAAAATGAGGCGGGGGATTGCGTTTCAACTGATCGCAGATCGCGGCTAGATCGCGGCTGTGTGTGGAAGGCATTATGGGCACACGAGATAGACAGATCCTTCAGACCATAAACACACGGAAACTCCAGTATCTAGGTCACATAATGAGGAATAAAAAGTACGATGGTCTACTGATTCTTCAAGGAAATATCCAGGTCAGAAGGTAAGGCAGAATAACAATATCATGACTTAAGAACTTACGCCAAAGAGTCTCTAAGGCCCGTATTAATAAATCACTCTCAGCTCAAAAGTCAATCATGAGAACGACCTTAAGATGGCGTTCCTATTAATAAACGTAACTTAGGTACGCGTTTAGGAATCGGGTATCACGTGAGTAACGCCGTAATCATAAACAAAACTCAGTTCTTAAGAGAACTGTCAAACTCACACTTAAGAACATATTTGCTGATTACAGGCGAACCGCGACTTGAGAAGACATTACGTGATACGCCCGTAAGATTGGTTTATTAATAAATGACATACTTGAGATGGTGATCGATCACGTCTTGAAAGTGTATCAGCTGAATTCACTCTTGAGGACGGGTTTGAGCTCAGACTATTAATACGGGCCTAAGATAAATCGATCTATCACTTTTTAAACTTTCACGGTTTGTATACATATTAATTAGATTGTCTACTCGTGACCATGATGGCTGTAATGCTGTCGAAATATCGGGACATCAATAATAAATGTTTAACACGGTAATTCCCGTTTTATCTAATTAATATAAATCGATTTATTTTAAATTTATGAGATATATGACTAAAAAAAACTTTTATCCTTTCCTCTACAAATACGGCTAACCGACGGAATAAGTATATCTTACCTCCCAGTCCATAATTAATGCGGCAAAGGGAAAATGCCACGGGCGTGGGTGTTCCGCAAAGCTCCGGTGTGCATTCTAAATGAGGCAGGTTAGCCTCACAGAGACGCTTTTCAGCTAAGCACTGTGTCGTCAGTGCGGCTGTCATGAGTTACCAAAGTAAATTCGCTAGCGACTACGTAATACCTTCAATGAGACGTACGGGATGTTTTATTGTACCTCTAGCAGCAGTAGAAGATGTGTTCTTTATTTGTACACTGTAGGGAATGAACACTAGGTTACCTGCAACACAGGATTCCTAGTGTAGGAGCAGCAGCGACATCTAGTTTTATAGCCAAACCTCCTACTCTTATGATTTGTATAAATTACTGTTAGCAGTATACTAACTATTGTATTAGGTTATTATATCATAAGTATTTCGAATCAATAAAGAACTTTAATTGTTATTATTATTAATGGAACAGTCATGTTGCATATTTTTAAAGGATACGTATAGGTTTTTCTTTACTTTAAATTAAAGAAAAACTGTGATTTTTTCATAATACTAATCTTTAACAAACCAAAGATAATTTTCTAAAAGTGTGACTGTTTTCCTAAATAATTGCTGTGATATAAAAGATTTTGTCAAATAAACATTTCTTAAGCAATAAATGGTATAAGTAAAATTTTTGGCCCACTAATAAAGTATTATTAAAAACCAGATAATTTTTCGAGTCGAAACGCGACGGGTGGAGTCGCGATCGGGTCGAATCGCTAGCGATTGGTGACCCGAAGAACTAAAGTTCCGCTAATACCGTACGTCGCAACGAAGATATTTACGTTGACGCTAGCGAGGGACTTACGTTGGAACCTCGTGGTACCGGTACTGGTAGAGACACTAGATCAGTTTCCAGATGGGTTTTGTATTTTGAGTCCAGAGGCCATATAAAGCATGACCGCTAACATTCAGGTGTCCCATTTGCAGGTCGGCATTAAATTTTTATGCTCTACCAAATGGCTAATAAGTAGAGTTATTTGGAGGATCGTAGAGAAGGAAAGGCAAACATGTGAACCAAAAGCATTTTATATTATTATAACATGATCTTTCATTTGTCACAAATATTTTTTTTATTTTTCCTGATTTGATTTCTTTTAAGTACTTATATGATTTTTATTTCGTTGACTAAAATCAATTTTGTTGTTGTTGAAAGATACACTTTCTAAAGAGAAATTAAGCCCTAAGGGGCTTATTAATAATGTGTTTATTGCTACTAGTTCAATTTGTCCAGTACTTAGGTACAGTTGACTGAACTAGTGATAATTATTTTTTCGTTTGTACAGACAACAGCAGATCAATGGTAACACTTGCAGTACGATTTCAAGTCTTACGACGCAGATAATAAGAACGGTCCAAAGTCCAAAGTGTTACACTTGATCTGCTCTCGGCGTAAAGTTGAAAATAAAACATGATACTAGAGATCCGGGAGAATATCTAGGTAGAACCGATCGCGGCTAGCTTAGAATAAGACTGCAGAATACTAGCACTAATGCACTGCGGCAAAACAGCCTTGTCCCGAGGGCAGTCGCCAGACAGACTCCATATCATAGTGAATACAGCGTAGAACTAACTAGATTCGACTAAAGCCCAGTATAGAAACGAAAAGTTATCGTAATAGATATTTGGCATAGCTTTTTTAATAAAGCGTATTATATTAGAACATGTTGTTTTAATGATATTGGGGAAGCCACTTGTAGAAAGATTACAAATGTTTAAAACCTTCTTTAATGGTGTAGGTTTAAAGTAACTTTTGCTAAACTACCGAATTTGAGTTGCGGAATCCAGCAAAAAATCCTTAAACAGCACATAACTCGAAACTCCGTTTATTATGGTTCATATGAGGAGTAATGGGAATAATCTTCTAGAACCATTGTTCCAAATATGAAGAATAGAACGGCCTGCCTTCTAGTGTAAGTAATATTTTACAGTGCAAAGTCGGTATAAAGGTAAACGTCTCTTTCTGATGTATGGCAGTAAAAGATAAAATAAAAGGCGAAATTATTCCTCTTGCTAACTGTATGAGGGCTAGCGTACAACGCCACGGCGCGGCGCCGCCGTGCCGTCGCATGGCGCGTCGTGTTACGACGTCCAGCGGCACTAGCAACTGGTGCACGTTGTCGGACGGCTCAAGTTACGGCGGGCAGCGCCGTCCACAGACGCGGTACACGGCGCCCGCCGTACGCCGGCGGACGCCGCGCCGTGACGTTTTACGTCAGCCCTTACACGTAAAGACGTAGATCAAGAGAAGGTGCTATAGAGAGACTCCACGTAGCGAGAATCGACGTAATGAGAGTTGCGGTAATGGGAGCGCGACGTTGCCAGAGTTGACGTAGAGAGAACGCGATTGAAGGATTCGGTGACTTGCCCTGTCCCCCATACAAAATACTTTAGACTCTCTCCATACGGCGCGGTAAATTCTTTGTCATTGCTCCAAGGTACATACACAGAGAGACACGGTGTTCCCTCGTGACACCTTTCAAAACCTCTCGGAACGGGTAAAGAATAGTGTCACGCGCAGTAGGGTTGGCAAGCGAATAATTAAGAGCTCGTTCGTACGTGTGAATATCTACTGCATTTCCACGCTTCCCTGCCACCTAGTAAATAACCTTTTTTAAAGGCTCCGTTGGTATGAATTCTATTCTTTATGACGAGTCGACGTTTTTTTGTTCGGGCTAATGATGTTGGTAGTGCAATGTTCTATGTGATGCGTGTGTGTTTCTAGTTCGTGTACAAAAATTACTTGTATTTAGTGTATAGTATTTAAGTAATTCTACTGGTAATAAATTCGACTTGCCTGTAATAGGATGACACTTCAAGTAAGTATCTTTTTAAGTAAATACAAACGATTATCATTTAAAACTTGGCTGTAATTATTGCATAATTATATTCACATTTGTGCTGATTTTGGCGTATCACAAGCTAATTTAAATCACCGCTAAATTGTTCAGCTCACGCTTACGCGATGAAGCACGCGAGTGACCGTGACAGTTGCGTTTAGGATTTGATTTAGCGGCCACGACAGAATCACACTGAATATTAGATTTAAAATAAACTTAAGTTTCATACAAGTGCCCAGAAAATTCGCGAAAATCGAAAAGTAATAGAAAAAGTTGTTCAGTTACCGAAACTGATTTCCCCACTTTCGTCTTTTTCTTTTTTATTATACAATATCGACATACTTGAAGAGCTTTCTTCAATCAAAGTTAAGTAAACAAGAATACAGAAGTGAGAACATTGTTTATTATTAGTTAAGTTAGAAGGATCAACCCTAGCTGGTGATATTGGAATAGTTTTGCTGAGTGCTCGGAATAGCAACGAATTAATACGTTCAGAGAGTCGAGGGAGGTGAGTTGTAGGACTGTCTGTCATAATATAACTGTTTGACATTATGTCAGGGATAGAAATGTGGGTCGCGGATATATCGCAGTTCCCGTGGCTCGGCTACAATGGCACGAGGTGGAACACCCCAGGAAGTTTAGTCGGCATTCCGCCCCTTCAGGGTGGCGAGCCCGACATAATCAACACGCTCCCCCGGGCGTGGTGGTACACGGAAACGTGTTTTACCTGGGACAAAGGGCTAGAAATGTGTCATCAACTCATCATAAATGAAGGAATAGCCGGGATAAGCCAATTGCCGACTTTGAATGGAGCGCAGTTTCAATTCAGTTGATTTTTATGATATCACAAATAAGACGCACCAATAGAAGAGATATCATATTTACAAAGGCAATAAACATGAATATTTCGATCTAGGAGGTAGACAAATATGGGATCAATAATGTATATTGTCTTAATAACAGTTCAGCTCTATAAAGGGTGGGTCTGGTTTGGTCAATCTCCTTTACATCGGAAGGTCACAGTTGCCAATTTTCACCCTCAAAATTTTCATCTTCAGTCATTTCATGATATTATATTATCATCGTTTTGAGAACAGCAATAGGATATTAATCAGGTTCAAACTTTTGTTGTGATAATAAACTTGTTGACGTCACTGACCACTTCAACAGCCTTAAGTCCCGCCATAAGTACTCGTAAATACTTGCGATGAGAGACTTATTTAACAAGTTTTATTTTTAATTAAAATTTCAACAACGTTGAGTAATAACCAATATTTTACACTTAACTAAACCGCGTTGTTAATAGGCTTGCGGGAAATCGAGTTTATGTTACAAGTACGCCGTCGGCAGTTTGTGCAAACATAATTATGTAATGCCAACAAACATATAGGTTTACCCGCGCTGGTTGTTGTGGAAGAGTTTAGAATTATCACGAGATAATTAAAAATATCAGAATTTGAATTACGCATTATCCATGCTCGGTGAATAAATTAGAACATGATGAAAAAAAGTCCTGCCCACGGCAATAATTTTTTCATCATGTTCTAATTAAAAATGTTTTTACCATTACTAATTTTGTCATTAACCACTCGACATAATAAATGAAAAATTCTCATCACGACCGGGATTCGAACCAGGGACCTCGCCATTCCGTGGCACGCTTTATTCCACCAGAGCCACCGTGATATCGTACCCAGGTCGTCGAATTTTGTCTCCATGTTGTATTCAATAACCCGTTTTTATATATTTCCGCTAAGCAGTGATGTGATAAAGAATAATTATTATAATTCAATTAATAAATTTTTAATTGAAATTCTTTCAATTTATTGAAGTTATGAATATTCTGATTTTAATAATGTTGAATTTGATTCATACATAATCCCCTCAAATGATTTAAACCTAAATAATTTTCGCCTTTTAGATGTAGATAATCGCATTGTTCTCCCCGTTTAAGATAGTGCTGAACTGCTGAGCGTTAAATCGATTATGATTTTGAATTTATTACATATACCTTTTGAATTTATTACACTAAACTTATTTGTCAGGCCGCCCGTAGGCCTCTGAAGTGGCCTAACGACTGCTGCCGAGCGACTGCAACCGGGACCAATTGCTTAACGTGCTTTCCGAGGCACGGAGGGGCTCAGTTGAAAATGTCACTAGCGGGCCATCCAGGTGACGTTGAAATCGATCGTACAAGTTAAGCAACGTTGGCCCCACCGGCAGCGGCCAACGTTGCTTGACCACAGAGAAAGGTGTACAGGAGAGTTTTTAAGGTTGAGATTATCTCCAAAACTACTTGACCTATTGCAAAAATTATTTCACTGTTAGATAGATAAAAGTTAAAACTATATAACTGTAAAAGAATTATTAAATTCGGTCCAGTAGTTTTTGAAAAATCTCAACCTTATTAAGGCCCCCTATATACTTATCTCTGTCTTCGACGTACGATCGATTTCAATGTATACTCGCAACTCGACTACGAGCCTTCAGGACCACACGAAAAGAAGTATAGACCATAAGGCTTTTGGGCAGTATGGTGCCGTCCATCCAGATTTATGTTTTAAAATGCAAGTCCGTTTTCCCTACTAATTGTCAAAGCAACACGTCCCAACGAAGTTAAACGTGCCAGCTTGTGATCCGCCGACCAGAAATGTTTATTTCAACGAGACGTGATCTTGTAATGTTTCCGCTGTTAGCCATAAACAGGAATTTAGAGTTATGTCGCGGTTTATGCCACATTCTCTTTCTAACCGCTTTTATCGACCTGTAAAATTGACAAAACACAGTGTTAGATAAGTGATATTAAACTAGGTAAACCTAAACTTAAACTTCCCTTAAACCGTGTCATTAAATTGTCCCTTTCACACTTCGCAATTAGACTGACAGTTTCGACCGATTTCGACGGTCTTTTTCAAGGTGAGCGCGCCGCGCCCGCGCAAGAAAATTCGCAGTGCGCGAAGAAACGTCACCGGAGACGCGGGCGTGGCGCGCTCACCTTGAAAAAGACCGTCGAAATCGGTCGAAACTGTCGGTCTAATTGCCGACTTCAACAATATAAGTGAGTGATATCCGTTTATATATAATAATTAATTTATATCACTACGATGTTATCCGCAAAAAATTACACTACAAGCATTTATCCTGTATTTTAACGACTGTTTCAGAATAAATGCTGCTGAATTCACCCATTGAATCTCTCTTCTTTAAACGACCTTTTATCTAACGGATGAATCCATCAATTTGATGTAGCGCCATTTTGTTTAGTTGTCAAAGGACTTGCCAATTATTTACGGGCGAGCTAAAATAAGTAAATATTTTTCAATCAAATGCATTTGCTATTTTCCTGTTTCATGTTAAAAATGGTTCAAACAAAGCGTAAATTCGTAAATTCAATCTAAACCACTGCTATACGGCTAGAGTTGGAAAGTGATTGGCTTCGGTCTAAAAACAGGTGCGATTTTTGAGTCTCTGCGCAGAATCCTAGCCATAGGTGATCTAGGTCTAGATAAGGAATTACTACAAATGGCAGTGAAAGATAATGCTTAGTACAAAGATTCTATTAGAATTCTCAAAGATCACTGCGTAGCACACGTGGGAGAAATTAAGTGTACAAGTTTACCTATGTAAATTATAGCTATAAGTAGGTATTCTTCTTCTTATGTGGGTGGGAGAGACTTTGCACCGACTCCACGGGAGTTTTGTGCATTTCTCCCGCACTGTCAGCGCTTACCCCAGCTCACTGCAGTAGCGTAGCAGGGTTGCCAGCTGACAGCTACACTGTTGCAAGCTTTCTGATACTGTGGAAGGTTTGTATCTTGCTACGTTCCCATCCCCATTTTTTTTTGGTATCATCATCATCAGTCGATTTATATTGCCCCACTGCTCGGGCAGAGGGAGCTGGGGCCATGATCCACCTCGCGGGTCCAGTGCGGATTGGCAGATTTCACATGCCTTAGATTTTTTTCTTCTTCTACGGCATGCAGGTTTCATCACGATGTTTCCTCTAGCGTTTTGAGAGCACTCTGCAAATGTACGTAAGTTTTTCAGACGAAATAACCGAGGATAACTCATTGGTACATGGCTGCCATGTCTGGGAATCGAACCTGGGACCTCCGTATCGAAATCCAGTTAACCAACTGAGCTTTCAATGCAGAACGGAGTGCAGGTAATTTAATTTTCTAGATGGATTTGATTTCGGTCCCAAAAATCTATAAATGCCACACTACAACACAACAAAAAGATTGACCTCCCTATGCCCCCTCGCATAGAAGGTTGTAAAACCCCCTCGGGACTGAAACAATTAAAGCGAGGGGTCAACAAAGGCTGGTTGAGTATTTAATAACACTGCATCCAGCAGTAAAATATTGTTGTTGGTCAAAGTTAACGAATCGTGAGCTTTCCGTTGCGAATGCACTTTTTAACTACAGGTATAGGTGGTTGAATAGAATAAAAGTTGTGTTACAAACAAACATAATATGAAACGTACGCTAACAGCAGATCAAGTGTAACACTTTGGACTCTGGACCGTTCTTATTATCTGCGTCGTAAGATTTAAAATCGTATGCAAGTGTTACCATTGATCTGCTGTTGTCGCTGTCGCTTTTAAAATTTTTGGTTTGTTAGAAAATTCACAAACGTCCGTCGTAGGTATTGTTGGAAGGATCCGAAAGCGAAATCCTATATTTATAATCCTGTGCTGATATTTTAGCCGACTGCCGAAAGAAGGAGAGTAATGTTTTTTCGTCTATGTATGATGTGTCGTTAGATTCGTATTGATCACGTGATTGGCATAGGATAAACATTATGCCAAAAAGTCGAGTATTGTTAAAATTATTGCTTCTCAATGTTTCCTTACATTACCCATATAAAGAAACTCTGGTATTAATAAATAAGCTTATTATTACGTCGACCAAATTGAATGAAATAAATATTGAGGAGATTACGAATGTAGGAAGAGAAAGTTATATGCCAGGATCGCAGCAAATGAAAGTCCATCATTCCCACGGGAATCAGGCGTGAGTTTATGTATCTATTGTGTATGTATATGTTGATGATAACCCAAGAAACGTCAGTTTATGTTGATGTTAACTGAAGAATCGCCAGTGAGTGTATCTATATTGATCTTCTTCTCGTGTCGATGGTTTCAATCTCGCGAAGAGACCGCAACCGCTCGCACGGAGGCCGCCCATAGATCCGCGTCCGTGCACGTGGTCGGGCACGCGGGGCACGCAGTCATGTGCTGCGTGGTTCGTGTCGGAGGACAGAGGGGCACTGTATGCTGTCCTCTGGTATGCATCCCCACCTCGCAAGATTTTGTTTGCAGCGGCCTACTCCAGATCGAAGACGATTCAGCGCTCATCAGCCAGCCCAGCGAGTGGCCCGTTGGGAGGCTCTCCGAGACAGGCGGGCAAAGTTTCAATCCCGGATCTCGGGACTCTAGCTGCTGGCGGTTCTGTGAGCGGCTCTACTAAGCTCAGAAAGCTCTTCCGCGAGCGCAGTCTATTGATGATAACTCATGAAACGTCATAATAATGAGAGCTTAAATATAATTTTAACGAGTTCCTACGGATGTCATTAGTTAGGCATTCCACCCCGCATTGTGTGACGCGAGCTAGTCTAGGTGTGGGAATTAAACCCTTAACAATGGCATTCATTCGCTTCCATTGTAGTATTATAAAAGCCGTTATAGAACTATTCGGTCTAATTTTAGTTAGAGAGGTCTCGTGAATGGGCCGTTATTAAGTTATGAGGCGACGAATGAAGGACGGATGAAGTCTGTTATATTCGTGAAAGAGCGAAAACTTCCACAGGTTAAATTTTACCTATACTACGATCATTTGCATTATCTATTCTAGTAACCTAAAGCCTGAAACACATGCAACAAAGTGATCCCTTATAGGATCACTTGTTGTCCGTCCGTCTGTCCGTCCGTCTATCCGTCCGTCTATTCGTCCGTCTATTCGTCTGTCTATCCGTCTGTCTATCCGTCCGTCTATCCGTCCGTCTATCCGTCCGTCTATCCGTCCATCTATCCGTCCGTCTATCCGTCCGTCTATCCGTCCGTCTATCCGTCCGTCTATCCGTCTATCCATCCGTCCGTCCGTCCGTCCGTCCGTCGTCCGTCCGTCTTTCTGTCAAGACCTATATCTCAGAAACACGTGGACGTATCAAGTTGAAATTAATAACAAATTCTCAAGTCTGCAACCTCATGCAGTCGTGAAAAAATACTTGGCCGGTTATTCTTTAAATGTGTTTCAGTCTTTTGGTAAAATATTGTTTCTTCTGTTGTCGAATATACACACAGGTACGCGAAAACAAATCCTCAGTCTTTCGTGAAAAACAAATCGCTCTAGTCCATAAAGCGGATTCGTGAAAAACTTTGCTCTTTCGCAGTTTTCCCGAAGTTATGGTAAATAGTGGAACACTGGGAGACGCGACGAGGCTTCACTAAAGAGCTTTCGTCGCGAATTACATCGTATATTCTATAGATACTGCTTGGTTTGCTCAGATATTTTGGGCATATTTTCATAGGAAAATACCTTCTAAGTTGCCCAAACAAAGCTATCTTGGCTAGCACATGCTTTGTCCGGGTTTTGTCACAGGGAATGACTTTAAGCATCATATTGCCGCCAACCCCTGTTACCCCGTAGGCGCGGCAAGCACGACGTTGGCTGACTATAGTACCGAGAACACACATTGGATTTATAGGGAATCGACAGCGCTGTACTTAAAATCAATCTACTAAAAGCAGTACCGTTGTCTTTAGATATTGAAGTCAGTAACTTATTGAATGTCTTTCTAAGTTTGATAGAAGTATTTTTATAAGAGCATTCAGTCATTAAGGGCCAACGCTAGGCCCCGTTCTGCATACAAAACTACGTCGGCAAAAATTCTCACAAAACACATTGGTTGAGTTGCCGTTACTTGAATATCAGCACATTTATTATTCATTTTCAACCTTAAACTCATCACAACTCCGATAGTTATTAAATAGATACAGTATTTTAAATGATTTAAAGTCGAATTTAAAATTGAATTTGAACAATATTCAGATAACGCCAGTCAAACTTCACGATTCATGCATCTGATTTTAAAAAGTTAACAACTAACGCGATCTTCGTGAGTTTATGCCGACATAGTTTTGTATGAAGAAGTTAGCTCTTAATGGCTGAATGCCCTTATGAAAGTCCTTCTATCAAAGCATGCATAGTAAATTGACATCAAAATATTGCGGACTTAATATTATTATGACGTGGATTAGCAGTGGGATTCCAGATTCCAGCGGAGACGTCGCAGCAGTACTGCGAAACCCGCTCTCAATTAATTAAGTTCTTAATTACGGGCGCACTATCCTTCTAAAGTTTATTTTGAGATGAATAAGAGAATTTACGGAACTGGAACTATTTGGGAATATCTCGGAATGTCTTGATGCCTTTTGGTATTGCGGGCGTTTTCGGGAATGAAGGGTTGGAAGCGAGAACTTTAATCTATGCGGATTATGAGATGAATTTTAAAATCTATTGCATTTGTTCAATGATGGAGTTCGGGTTTATGGAGTTTTGACTTCTATACTGTATTTGTCTATAGGTGATGGTGATCACTTATAATCAGGCCCTCATGCCTTTTTGTCATCCATTTCTTTTATAATTACAATATATAACCCTTTCGGACCGGCGCGGCGGCGCGGCGCCTATATTATATCGAAAAACTACCCTTTTTTTAACTTGGGGAAATGCTTTTCGCATCTCACCGCGCCAATGAGGAGGGGTGCGCGGTGAGTATGTGGGACTCCCGCCAGAATACGGTCCTATACCCACTAAAACCCCAAGGTGTTCAACGCATCGCGTTTGGAACGAGGTTGTGGGAACGCAGCGCCAAATACCACAACCTCGTCCGCGGCCGCCCTCGGGGACCCTTCTCGGGGGTCTACCCCTATACCGAAAAACTACCCTACCCTACTAACATTTTAAACTGTTCTGTGATTATTGCATAGTTATTTTCACGTCATCAGATCGTATTACTATATTTTCACAATGATGAACAGATTAGATCAATCAGTTTCTTCAGTGTGTCATCACAACAGGTAATTAGACGATCATATTTGTTTACAAAATAAGACACTTGATTTGGGCTGCGGTATATGTATTGTAACAATACCAAGTAGGTAAGTATTGTTATTATAAAAGAAAATTACCAAAAAAATATTTTCCAAGAACATAATAATGTTCTACATATTTTAGCAAAGAATTTCCCATAAAAAATCCTTTGAATTTATTCCTTTTCAACCCTTAAGTATTCGGAATTTTTATCTCGCGCCATATTGAATTCACGACATATTTAGATCACATAAGCCTTCCTATTGATGTTATTGAGAATATGACACAGTACGACTTGAAATCGCTTCATTTACATATTCAGGTGATGTGAATGAGCACAGTAGATGGTTGTGTGACCTTCCAATAAGAAGGCCTAGGTTCGATGCTTATTTCATCCATATTCTACTCTATATTGTTTCATTTGTACTGTCAAATCAAATCTCTTTACTGCAAGTAAGCACGTTGTGTATACCGAAGCCTAAATCAAGTGTCTTATTTTGTAAACAAAAACTACCCTATCCTACTAACATTTTAAGCTATTGTGTGATTATTGCATAGTAATTTTCACATTATTAGATCGGATAACTCTATTTTCACAATGATGAATAGGTTCTAACAATCAGTTCCTTCAGAGTTACATCACAACAGGTAATTAGACGACCATATTTGTTTACAAAATAAGACACTTTATTTGGGCTGCGGTATACATATTTGCATGTCAACATTTTTTGAATTTACATTTACACCACTTTGCAAGGAAAAGGTGTCAAATCAAAAAAAAATCTCAACCGCAGCTTTCATAAGTATTTTAACAAATTCAATTGAGAAAATAAACATGAAAGAAATAATCGAAATCCAGACACTGCCGTACTTTCATCGACTTAAGGCGCTATATGGTTGTCAAAAGCTAGAGTGAGACAGAAGATGCCTCGCAGCGGCGGAGTGAAGAGCACGGCGCAGTGCCTCAATGTTCGTATTTTTATGAATTTATGATGTATTTTGGCAGGGAAATAAAAATACGCCAACAAATATTAGATTTTTTTAAAACAAATCTCTCGTATTTACCCTACATTTTGTATAAATAACTATTTCGGTTTAGATATAATTTTCATTTTTAAAGACATGGAAGGGATATGTTTCCTATTTTTTTCTATCGAGCGAAGTTTGTCCAATCGTGTATCGGTATTTATCAGTCTTTAAATAGACACCCCAAGATTGCTATATATTTTTTTCGGACGTTTAATTCTAGTAGTTAATGCCGTAGCCTTCGTAGAAAAACTGAAAATACGCGCATACGAAGCCTTAAAATAATAGAAGTATTAAAGAATAATTGAAGGATTAAAACTTAGCATCCCTATTATTTAATAGGGATGCTAAGTTCAATTATTCTTTAACCAGAATGATAAAAATGGCGAGCGGCTTATAATATAAGAAATTACGTATTCGACAACGTTATCGAAAAGCGATAACACTTCAGTATTACGGCTGCACTAAACCTGAATATTATGACTTTCAGTCACAAAATATGTTAGGATAGGTTAGCTATTTATAAAATTGTAGAGTTCCAAAGGTTTGGTAAATCTAATCTTCGAAAGTACTAAGCGAATTACTCAATATCGAAAGTTTTGTGGAGATGGAGATCTCGGTGGCGCAGTGGTTGTGTCACTGTTACGATATGTTCCCAGGTTCGATACCAAGTCAATTAGTTTTTCTAGTTTTTTTTAAAGAAAAGCTCACATACATTTACCGAATTCTCTCAAAACAGCGAAGAAAAATCATCGCGAGGAAGCCTGCATGCTAAAGAAACATAAATTAAATATTCGAAGGCATGTGTAATGCACAAATCCGCACTGGACCCGCGTGCCAAGATCCATGGCTCCCTCGATGTAAGGGAAGGTCTGTTCCCGAGCAGCAGGGACATAAAATTAGACTTATGATGATTCAATAATGTACAAGTACAAAGTCTAAAAGATAAGTGATCGCACTTGATTATTTCTAACCTATGTAAGATATCCGAAAACTGATCACTGATCATGAAAGTGCTTCAGGAGCTCTATCAAATGGTATGAAGCTATATCAATGATAGTTTATAAAATAAACTGAATGTATCCGAAAATTCGATGTTTCCAGCTTCCATACAAATTATTACATATAAACGGATATCACTCACTTATTTTGTTGAAGTCTGCAATTAGACCGACAGTTTCGACCGATTTCGCTGGTCTTTCTCAAGGTGACCGCGCCACCCCCGCGACAATATAAGTGAGTGATATCTATTTATATACAGGGTGTAACGTAAAGGGTATATGAAACCGAAGGGAGGGTGTTCAGTGTCGATAACTGAACAACTTTTGTTCTACGACTTTTCGAATAAAAAATAAAAATAAATTAATGTCTCATACAAATCGATCAGCTGACCGGGACGAAATGTATGAAAAGTCAAAAAATAAATTCGCGGAAATCGAAAAATCGTAGAACAAAAGTTGTCCAGTTACCGATACTGAACACCCTCCCTTCGGCTTTACGTTACATCCTGTATAATAATTTGTAGCAATGGCTCACTATAGCTTCCATACACTTACGTACACTTACCGAATGCTTTCAAAACGTTTCAACCAACAGGAAAGCTCACGATTCATTAACGAGTAATTATTATTATAATTACTTATATCCTTACTCAAGCGCAATGCGGAGCCTAACCACAAAATACCTGATAGTAAGTTGACGATGCCTCCGAAAGACAAAGTACACGAACTTCGTAATTGATTACAGCAATCTAAGTTAGCGATGTCGTTAACCGTAATAGTGGCGCCAAGTAACGATCTGCCGGTAATAGGCAGGGATTACCGGGCGCTCTTTGAAGTTGATACTTAGTTTAGTACTTACTTAAGAGATTGGGGAAAGATGGCTTTGCGAAGACTGGTTGTAGGATTCTATGAAAAGTCGGTCATCGGCCCGGCGGTGTAGGAGAGGCTGCGGTGACGCACTTTGATGTGGGCCAAGGTTCACGATATACAGTCTGATGGTCTTGTGATGAGATGACTAACCATTTAGATTGTACATTTAAAACAAAGGTTAATCGCATACGTGCACTGTGTATTTAGAAATACTATTTTCTTAGTTATAAAGACATCGAACCTGACAATTCTATATCAATTTATCAATGCCATCGACCCCCGTAATCTACCTCATGTCATGGCGACCCTGCCCACTCACCATGAAGTCTTTTACTTCAATAATACTTTGTTATTTCGTACCATGACGACCTTAATAAGCTTAAGGTCGTCAGGGTATGAAATAACAAAGTATTATTGAAATAATCCTGCTATAAGACTTCATGGTATGGCCCCTGATATATTTCAATCTGACCATATACAGAGAGTCGATGGGAAGCAGTGGAATCGAATGACAGTTGAAGCGAATGGCGAAAGGAGGAGGTTTATGTCTAATATTAGGTCCATAAGAGCTGAATATCATAATGATGAAGGTCTACTTTGGGTTGCCAAGCCTAGATCCACCTGTAGATGCATGCACTGACTAATGCCATTCTCATTATAATAGCGATTAAAGTACGCATTCATTAAGTTGACTAAACATTTGTATAGCTTAATGTATCATGCTTAAAACACATCTGAAAACAGTTTTTAGATATTATCGTAAGTCGTAGGCCCGTATTAATAGTCTGAGCCCAAACCTGCCCTCACGAGCGAATTCAGCTGATACACTCTCAAGACGTGATCATCATCTCAAATAAGTCATTTATTAATAAACCAATCTTGAGAGCGTATCACGTGATGTCTTTCTCAAGTCGCGGTTCGCCTGCAATCAGCAAATACGTTCTCAAGTGTGAGTTTGCAGGTGAGATCTGAGTTTTGTTTATTAATACGGCGTTACTCACGTGATACCCGCTTGCTAAACGCGCATCTAAGTTAGGTTTATTAATAGGAACGCCATCTTGAGGTCGTTCTCAAGATTGACTTTTGAGCCGAGAGTGATTTATTAATACGGGCCTTAGAGACCTTGTACCTTTTGGCGTAAGTTCTTAGTCATGATATTCTTCTTCTGCCTTACCTTCTGACCTGGATATTTCCTTGAAGAATCAGTTGTAGACGATCGTGGGTACTTTTTATTCCTCATTATGTGACCTAGATACTGGAGTTTCCATGTTTTATGGTATGAAGAATCTTTATATCTTTGATCTTGCTAAACGCGCATCTAAGTTACGTTTATTAATAGGAACGCCATCTTGAGGTCGTTCTCAAGATTGACTTTTGAGTCGAGAGTGATTTATTAATGCGGGCCTTAGAACAAAAGTTGTCCAATTACCAATACTGAACACTTTCGGTTGTATGCCTATGATAATAATAAACCGATTTACGATTGAAGTTGCAAAGTATCGAGTTTTCACGAGTATTTTTTCTCACTCATTCTAATTGGAGAGTCGGGAACAGATGTGTGCACGACCGCGGCACACGGACAAAGATGTGACGTTCTGCTGTCAAATAGGTGGTCGCCTAACTCAGTATAGGATGTATAGTTCATAAGTAAAAGGGTTTTTACAGTTCTCCGCGTGCTAGATCGATACGCTCTGATACTGACTAAATACGGCGCGGCTCTGGCCGGGTTCCTCTGGGCAATACGAACGAACGCGCGCGCAACAGGCGCTTTTATATTTATACTCCCGCACGCTAGCTCTATAGCGTGGGGGGGGTACTATATCAGTATCCGAGCGGGCCAATCCCGTCACGGTATTTATTCTCTATCTCTTTCTTACGTTCTATAGCCGTCTAGCTTACACGCCGAGCCTGGACGCGAGTTTGCCAGAAAGGAGAGGGAGAAAGAAGGGAGAGTGCCTCACCACCACGGTTTCTGCTCGTGGAGGTCGGCTGGCCAGCCCACGTAAATAGTGGGGGTTTATGAGACGGGTGGCTCGTTCCAGAGAGCTGTCCCGTAAGCCAGTGCGGCCCACTCCGACGAGGCTATGGTCGAGGTATATGGCGGTCTGTGCCATTACCGTGCGTCTACCTATGGTCTGTCGGGTTGGGCCGCCCTTGTGGGCTTATTATTATTATTTCTATGTTCTACCAAAACAGGGCTCCGGTCAGGTACCTCCGCATACCTTTACCGTGTACCAATACCTGTCAAAACCATTACCATGGCTGACCGGAGTCCTGTGTCGTGGTGCTGACCAGTACCTGGGAGAGGTGAGGAAAGGATCAACACAAGGAGATCGTTTTATTGTATTGTCCTACCTAATTACCTATAAAGTGCGACGGCTCATGTCGACTTCCTGTCTCATTTCTTTATACAGAGTTACTTAAATATCAGATCTAGTAGTTGCCTTACAAAACATGAGTATTCTTACGAAACATGGATATTCTTACAAAACATGGATTTTCTTACTCTAAGCTCTTAAGTAACATCGAGTTCTTACATATTACATTTCATCTTAAGGGCTATGGCTTATAAATCTCATATACAAATTTATCGCGTAGCTTTACGCGTTTATGACGTATTTCGCGGCTGTCGTGAACATCCTCCCGCCGTGCAGGCCGCTGCACTTCTACTCGGGGAGCGACGTAGCCGCGTCGACTGGTAGCACGATGAGCTTCTTCGTAGGTCGGCGAAGGGTTCCGCCTTTGGTTCGGACGTCTACTGCTCGTACGATGCCATCTTCACCGGGGTAGGTTCTCTGGACGACTCCTTTGGGCCATACATTGCGTGGCAGCGATCCGTCGGCGACTATGACGACGTCACCGACTTGTATGGCGGCCCCACGGCCGTGCGGGTCTCGACGTTGTTGCAGTAACGGGAGTACTTCCCGTACCCAGCGTGACCAGAAGGCGTTGGCCAGCTGTTGGGCGGCGCGCCAAGTGCCTCGCCCCACGGTGTCGCCCTCGGTGAAGGTGCCAGGCAGGGGAACCCGCGAGGGTCCTCCCAGCAGGAAATGGTTAGGCGTGAGCGCCTCATCGTCGTCGGGCGATACCGACACGTGGCTTAAGGGTCGACTGTTGACTGTGTGCTCGGCCTCCGTCAGTAGAGTCGCGAGCACCTCTTCTTGAGGGTGGCGCTCGTGCAGGACTGTCGCCAGCGCCACCTTCACGGAGCGGACGAGGCGTTCCCAGGCTCCCCCCATGAATGGGGCGCCCGGGGGAATGAAGCGCCACTGGATGGCGCGGATGCCCGCTTCTTCTGTCGTCGCGTCCAGGGCGGCCCGTCGCAGCTCTGCGTCGGCGCCGCGCAGATTGGTCCCGTTGTCAGACCAGATCTCGCGGGGGCAGCCTCTCCTGGCCATCATGCGCCTGAGCGCAAGGATGGCGGAGTCTGTGGACAGCGAAGTGGCGACCTCGAGGTGTACGGCCCTCGTGGTCAGACATGTGAACAGCGCTACGTAGCGCTTGTGGTGTTGACGGCCCACCGTCACGCTAATCGGCCCGAAGTAGTCAAGGCCTGTGTAGGTGAACGGGCGTTGGTGGTGGGCGAGGCGATTCGTCGGGTGATCGCCTGTGGGCGGCACCGGCGCGGTGGCGCGGCGCAGGCGGCAGGGCTGGCACCGCTTGATGACGCCGCGTACCGTAGGTCGCACCCTCAGCACCCAGAAGCTCTGGCGCACTTCGTTGACGACGTGCTCCACTCCTCCGTGGTGCAGTTGTCTGTGAATCCAATCTATATATAGACGGCAATAAGGATGATCGCCATCTAAGATCGCAGGTCGTTTCTGTGACGCTGAAATATCGTCGGCGCGCGCGATGCGCGACCGTAAACGTAGCACTCCGTCCACGTCTAGCAGCAAAGAGAGTTGGCTCAGGCGGCTATCTCGCGCCGGGGTTCTCCCGCCGGTCAGGCGGCTCAATTCGTCTCTGAAGTTCTGTTGCTGTAAGGCACGCACCCACAGGTGCTCCGCTGCCCGCATGTGTCGTCCTTCCAGCGTATGATAAAGGCGCGGCGGCGGTCGGGGTGACCGTCTCGGCTCTGTGTTACCTTGTCTCTTTTGCGCCCGGGTCCATGTGGGATCGGGCTCGGCGTTCTTCCTGGTGCGTTTATACGCGACGGCGTGAGTCTGGCGGCGGCACAGCTCTAGGAATTGGAGCACCCGGGCCGTGGCGCGTATCAGTCGCAGCCACGAAGAGAAGCGTGGGAGTTCGGGCAACGCCTCGATGAGCTGTTCTGCTGCAATGATTGAAACAATGTTAACTTTTTCTTCACCGGTGGATGGCGTGGGAAGTTCTCGCTCCTGTGGCCATTCTCCTTCGTCCAGGTGAAGAAACTGAGGACCGCGGAACCATCTGTGCTCCGCGTCGAAGTCCGGTGGCGTTTGACGGGTGGCGTCGTCAGCGACGTTGTGACGTGTGGGTACCCATCGCCACTCATTTACCCTGGCGTTTTCTTCTATATCAGCCACTCGGTGTGCGACGAACGGTTTAAAGGCGCGAGGTCCCGCTCTCAGCCAGCACAGTACTGTCCTGGAGTCTGTCCAGAAGTAGCGCTGAGCGGGCTTGATGTCGTGCTCGCGCTCCACGCTGTCAGACAGGCGGGCGCCTAGCACGGCGGCTTGCAATTCGAGGCGCGGGATCGACGTTACCTTGAGTGGCGCGACGCGCGCTCGGGCTGCGGCTAAGTTGAGTGTGACGGTTCCGTCGTCGGCTGTGCACCTCCAGTACGTGGCTGCGGCGTAGGCTGTCTCGCTCGCATCTACGAAGGTGTGGAGTTCTATACGCGCGGCTGTGGCGTAAGCGGGATAGCAACGTGGTAATTCTAGCGTAGCTAAGTTACGTAGATCTCTGATCCAGGCGTTCCATGCCTCTTCTAACTCGCTGGGTAAGACTGTGTCCCAGTCGAGTCCGTGGCGCCACGTTTCTTGCAATATGTGTTTAACTTGTATGGTCACTGGAGACACCAACCCCAATGGATCATAGAGGGACATGGCTGTCTGTAGCATCTCTCTTTTAGTCGGTGTCTTCTCACCTGTGAGTGTCAGCGGGTTGACTTTGGTGAAGTTCAAATTGAAACCCAGTGTGTCGCGCGCAGGGTTCCATATAAGCCCTAATATCTTCTCTGAGCTAGTTCCGTCGCTCAGTGCCTTGGCTGCGGCGTGGGCTGAGGTGGCCGTGACGTCTCTGACGGCCTCTGGTTCGTTTGTAGTCCATTTATGTAAAGTAAATTGAGCTACCTTATGTACTTCGACGACTTCCTTGGTCACTCGCTTGGCCTCGACGGCTGTGTCGAAGCTTTGCAGGTAGTCGTCCATGTAGTGGTTACGCGTGATGGCGTCCGCAGCATCTGGATACTGTTCTCGATGTCTCTCGGCGTTGTAGTCTTTGACATATATAGCCGTGCAGGGCGACGACGTGGCTCCAAAGATAACAGAGGTCATTCTGTACTCGACCGGTTCGGTGGTCGTGTCGTCTCGCCATAAGAAGCGTAGGGCGTCCCTGTCTTGGTACCTGATTTTAATCCGTAGGAACATGTCTTTGATGTCGGCGGCCACAGCCACTGGGCGCTGTCTGAAGCGCCACAGGACTCCGGTGAGAGACTGCAGCAGGTCTGGCCCGGTGAGCAGCAGGTCGTTCAGGCAGACCCCTCGTGTGCTCGCCGCGGCGTCGTGTACGATGCGGAGTTTCTCAGGCTTAGCGGGGTTGATCACCGCGAAGTGTGGCAGGTACCAGGTGCGCCCAGGCGTGGGGGCGGCGTCGGCTACCTCGGCGTATCCGCTGTGAAACATTATATTCATCTGATCAGCGTACCGTTTTTTAAGTTCAATGTTCTTTTTTAATTTACGTTCGACCCCCTCCAGTCGTTTCAGGGTGGAGGCGTGGTTATCAGGAAAGGAGAAGTGATCATCCTTCCACAGGAGGCCTGTTTCGTAGCCGCCGTTCGGTAGCGGCTTGGTGGTCTCCTCTAGCAGTTTCAATGCCCTTATCTCAGGGTCGGCGCGTGGGCGGCGCGGTTCTATACCGAGCGACTCTAGTGCAAAATGTTCTCTGAGCATGCTATCTATAGTGTCATCGTGGGCTCTCAAGTGATTGACTCGGTGAATCGTAGCGTGGGAGGAGTGGAGGCCGTGTAGTACCCATCCCAATGGCGTATGGGAGGCTACTGGCTTGTTCGCGGCCCCTTTCCTTACCTCTGTGGCTATCAAGGCCGCCCAGTTGTCTTGGCCCAACAGTACGGTGGGCGTGGCTTGTTCGTATGTAAGCAGTTCGGCTATGTCTAACAGGTGTTCGCAGTCGGTGACCGTCTCCTTGGATACGGATTGGGCCCCGATATCTAGTTTGTTTATAGTGTGTGCTATGACCTGCATGCCACGGTCTGTGTGACGGCCTCTGATACCGAACTGTACTCGCTGTGACTCTGTGGCGTCGACTCTGGCGCCGGCTACGGCCTCAATGTAAAATGGTTCGCGGGGGCCGTTGACCCCTATGGCCTCAGCCACCTGGGTGGTAACCAGTGTCACTGTGGAGCCGTCATCCATGAGGGCGTAAGTGTCTATCTCGCCCTTGGGCCCTGTGAGGTGTACTGGTATTACCTTCAAGTAAGCGCGTGTGAAACGCGGGTTGCGCGCAGGCGCGGCGATCGTGCCGTATACTGCGCTCCTCTGTGTGTGGTGCGGCGTCGGCTGCGCGTCGCGCGACGCTGGCTGTGCGTCGTTGTGCAGCATTGGGTGGTGCTTGTGTATGCAGCCCGGGACCGGACAGGGCCTTGGGTGGCATTTGTGTCCCCAGGTCCTAGTGCGTAGGCATCTAAAACATAGACGTTTCAATTTGGAAAGCTCCCACCTGTGATCTACTGTAGCTGCTTTGAAAGTGTGGCACTCCGAGGTCCTGTGGCCCTGTCGATCGCAGACTGGGCAGGTTCGGTCCTCTTGTTTCGTAGCGTCCGCTCTCGGTGCGGGGGCGGAGTGCGTGGCAGCGGCGACCGTCTGGCCGGCGACGGGTGCTGCGTTGGCTGCGTAGGTGCGCTGTGACTTCTTAGCGGGCCCTGGCTGCGCGCCGTGTGGTTTCTTTGGCTTGATCACGTCGAGTCTGGCGTGTGGACGGTTCCGGTCCGCCTCGACGTCGAGAAATCTGCTGAATTTTAACAATTCGGGTTCACCTTGATCTGACCCCAGTTCAAAATCGTACCATCGTGATCGGAGTAGGACAGTCATTTTATCAACTACTGCTAGTACCATCTCATTGTTATATAACAGATACGGTCGCTCTAAAGCGCGCATGGTTGCTACTACGTTTGCGACTTGGCTGGCGACAGTGCATACGTCGCGTGGTTCGTCGGTCATGCGGGGCAATGACCTCAGCTTTTTTAGTTCGGCCGCCACTAGGGCGTTCGGTCTGCCGAAACAGTTCTCCAGTCTTTTCAAAACTTCGTGGTTGTTCGTGTTACCATAGAAAAAGCTTTTTACCTCGTTTAGCGCAGCTCCTGTGAGGCAGTTCTTTAGCCGATAAGAGTTCTCGAGGTCGGAGAAATAACCAGCTGTTTGTTGATAAGACGATTTGAAAGACAACCAGTCTTCGTAGGCTCCGCTGAAGCTAGGCAGTTCGCTCAAATACCGTGGGGCTGGCGTGGGCGGCGGCGGTGCGCCCAAGGTCTGCGGCTGTGCTCCCTGGTTCGTCGGCGGCGGTACGTTCTGGTACCGGCCTGCCGGGTATTGCCCCCGATATTGTTCGTGACGTTCTGTGTCGCACTGTTTAAGCGGCGGCGGTAACGGCTGCGACACGCTCGCACGCTGTTCGGCCGGGGCGACGTCCTTCTGCGGGTCATCGTCCGCCCACGGTGAGTAAACAGTACCTTGTAAATCGTACCTTTGATCTGTCGGCGCCGCCTTCGCGGTCGCCGTAGCTATCGATTCGCGTGCTCTCGGGTCCGTTGAGTGCACGGGGTGCGTGTGCTCTGGGGCCGACGGTTCTGTGTCGTGTTCTACGCTCCCGTTCTTGACTGCTCGGTACGTGGGTCGGCCACCTATGTTCGGCGACGACGGCTCTGTCTGGAGTCGCGGTGTTGTTCTCGGCGGTAGTGTCGGCTGTGACATCGCGCCCTCGTTCCTGGCTGATGGATGGTGACGGGCGGTCGCTGTCTCTGTGCTTGCCGCCGTCCCGTTACGAGGGACACTCCTACTAACACCTGGTGGACCTGTTCGTTCGCTATGTGACTCTGACCTGCGGGCTCGTGTTCTGTGGGCTGGAGTGGACGCGCGTGCGGCTACTTCGTGTTCTCTCATGGTTATGGCAAGCGTCGCCTGTGACCTGTCGAAGAAGTGGTTCAGTCGGAGTGACGCCTCCGAGTCTGTGCCGTCCTGTCGTTCGTCTCCTGAGTCTATGCCCAAAGCCTCGAGGTATTCTACTCGAGCCTGTGCGGCCTCTAGGCGGGCTCGAGCTAGAGTCACTTGTGAAACCGACTGACCTGTGCGTGTGCTCATCGTGCGCCGTGGGCTCTGTCTCGGTCGCAACGTTGACACGGAATCATACCTCTCGAATTCCAGTGATCTGTGTGCTCGTTCTCCTGCGGGTCTACGTCGGGGTGACGGGGGCGCTTCCACCTGGTTCTCTGGTCGCTCCGTCGGCTGTGGCGGGCGTGTGTGTGGAGGTGACGGCGGCGGCAGCGGCTGTGCGCTCGCACTGGCTCGTGGCGGCGCGTCTGTTCTGGGCGGCGTCGTTGCGCCCTGCTCGCTGTCGTACGTCGACGTGATGCTCGATGTGTTCGACGTATAACCTCCTACGGTGGAAGGTGTCATTCCCGACGTGGTGCTCGCGGAGGTCGACATTTCTGTTGTCGGCGTCGAGCTCACTCCTGAGCCTGACGCCTCGTCGTTCGGTGACGGGGTGCTCGTCCCTGAGCGTAGGCTCACCATAATTCACTGCAATCCAATTGGTACGCACAGGACACTTAGCGTATACACGCCCTCACACACTCGCGGCGGTGGCGCGCGTGATCGTCTTAGCGGCGCGACGGCGATGCGCGCAAGACGTATGGACGTGTTCGCGACGCGGTTGACTATAATCCTAAGGCGATCCGCTCTCGAAGGACCAGCTCATGTGCACGACCGCGGCACACGGACAAAGATGTGACGTTCTGCTGTCAAATAGGTGGTCGCCTAACTCAGTATAGGATGTATAGTTCATAAGTAAAAGGGTTTTTACAGTTCTCCGCGTGCTAGATCGATACGCTCTGATACTGACTAAATACGGCGCGGCTCTGGCCGGGTTCCTCTGGGCAATACGAACGAACGCGCGCGCAACAGGCGCTTTTATATTTATACTCCCGCACGCTAGCTCTATAGCGTGGGGGGGGTACTATATCAGTATCCGAGCGGGCCAATCCCGTCACGGTATTTATTCTCTATCTCTTTCTTACGTTCTATAGCCGTCTAGCTTACACGCCGAGCCTGGACGCGAGTTTGCCAGAAAGGAGAGGGAGAAAGAAGGGAGAGTGCCTCACCACCACGGTTTCTGCTCGTGGAGGTCGGCTGGCCAGCCCACGTAAATAGTGGGGGTTTATGAGACGGGTGGCTCGTTCCAGAGAGCTGTCCCGTAAGCCAGTGCGGCCCACTCCGACGAGGCTATGGTCGAGGTATATGGCGGTCTGTGCCATTACCGTGCGTCTACCTATGGTCTGTCGGGTTGGGCCGCCCTTGTGGGCTTATTATTATTATTTCTATGTTCTACCAAAACAGGGCTCCGGTCAGGTACCTCCGTATACCTTTACCGTGTACCAATACCTGTCAAAACCATTACCATGGCTGACCGGAGTCCTGTGTCGTGGTGCTGACCAGTACCTGGGAGAGGTGAGGAAAGGATCAACACAAGGAGATCGTTTTATTGTATTGTCCTACCTAATTACCTATAAAGTGCGACGGCTCATGTCGACTTCCTGTCTCATTTCTTTATACAGAGTTACTTAAATATCAGATCTAGTAGTTGCCTTACAAAACATGAGTATTCTTACGAAACATGGATATTCTTACAAAACATGGATTTTCTTACTCTAAGCTCTTAAGTAACATCGAGTTCTTACATATTACATTTCATCTTAAGGGCTATGGCTTATAAATCTCATATACAAATTTATCGCGTAGCTTTACGCGTTTATGACGTATTTCGCGGCTGTCGTGAACATCGTATCGATTCCGCCTCTGGGACGGATAATGAAAGAAATCGCCGGATTGACAGCCCGAGCATTGAGCACCCTTGCTGTCGTTTTTTAATGAGAAGATATTCTTTATGAAAGAATATTCTAATTCTTTTACCTTTGAACTTTCCCCACTAATATTATAAATATACGAAAGTGTCTTGATTTTTGTGTTCAATCAAGTTCCACACCAAATGACAATACCAGATTCTGCCCCACCATCAACCGCATGATGTACAAGATAACGAATAAATGTAAAAATATTTCCGTTTTCTATTAAAATTATTGGTTTAAAATAAAGTTATGTACATCAAGCGAGTCGAAAAAAACAGCTTAGTTAAGAATTCAGAAAATAGTAAGAAATCGAAGCGAATTATTCATTGTTTTTGTTATTATTCTATAGGAGTTGCGAGAGTGGTAGAAAATGATACTTAATATGATTATGCAATATGAAACCTGTAATAAGTCCCCAACAAAATGATAGGTACAGCTTAAATGGTCACGTAGTTTTGTTGGTGGGGCAAAGCTCCATTGAAATGTGGCAATGTCATTTTACCGTTTCTGGAGTAATTGTATGATACTTTTTACCTCAGAAAAAGGCTTTCCCAAGGGGAACGTGACAATTGTAGAGAGCGTTGCTGATCTGAATCTAGTAGGTACGTGTCATTAAATGTAATTTTATACTTAGGTATTTACTTTGACCGAGGAGGACCCACGTCGACCAAATTGGCGATGTTTTGAAAAAGAGTCAAAATACGATCTACAACAGCGTGTATGAAGAAATTGATGAATGTAGATGAAGTACATCGTCTCTGTCTTATCCACGGGACACAGACGTTAGTTTAGACGTGAGTGATAAGCTAGAAATTAGGTACTTAAAACATTTATTTAAAATAAGTACAATAACAGAAACTTATAAAATAATAGACATTATGACAATATGAATGTGTGATTGACTGATTGTCCTAATTTCTGTTATAATAATTTGACCTTTGTTGTCCTAAATGTTGTATAATAATTGATTTACCTAGTGAATAAGAGTGTATCTATAATAGTAAATCAAATAAATAAATAAACAATAAAAATCTGAAATAGGTAAATATTAATAATAATGCGTCTTTAAAGGATTAGTTAGATATCAATCAATATCAATTAATTCATAGTGAATCTGAAACATTTTGATGCAAGCTTCGTTTGATAATCGAGGGGACAAACAATTTATAAATCGAACCAATTATGCGAATATTGCGAACAAAGCCTGGTTGTTCACTTATTTTTACAAACTAATTAATTACACAAGACTCCCTATCCATGACTCCTATTAATCACAAAATAAGGTTTATAATTTAACACAAAACAGATTTCACGACAGCAAAATAATGTAGCTTTCCTATTTTCACACCGTTTTTAATTGCTAAAGCAAACGGCTGCGCCCATTCTTTTCGGCATCAATTCGATAAAATGTCGTCTGTCGTCTATTTTTGTCTGTTAAATTGATTGGTTGTTTTTTAATTGGGAAATTCCTTAATTATTGTTTAGTTGATGTCGTTAAATAATGTTTTATTGGGCATTTGGCGTCAAGAAATAATATTCCTCACCTTCAAACCAGTGTGACAGAAAGTTAGTCAGTCGTGGAAACTAAGATCTAGATCCAGATTTTTTTCTGAATAGACGGATTTAGTTTCAATTTTCAAAATTCTCTGTAAATTTCTGAGGCAGAGGCTCACAGACAACGTTCACTGAATGACTCAAAGTTCATTGAATCTTGGTCTAAGTCCTTTTTCCATTCTTAGAGTATTCTAGCGGTTCCAGGAGATAGGTAACTTCATCCTAAGACGTGAATATTGGATTGGATCTAGACGACTATGCAATCTTAAAGTAACGATCGATTCAAGATTGAATTTGAATGTTCAATTTAGAAGCTACTTTTTGGAGCCGAGTGTAAAACATCCAATATTTCAGCTCCAGAAAATAAATCGCAGCTCTGTCAAAGAAGTGTTGAAAGCTGTTTCCAAAATATTGTTCAGAAGCTTTCATTTATTACGTAACTTTATTTTATTCGCTCATGTCTTCAGGCGATTGTTAGAGGCGTATTAAAACGATTTTCTTTTGTTTTTCTCATGACAATCTCTGTTTTCTTCGTAACATCTTAAACTTCGTAATTGGCTGAGTGTCGTAGGCGTTTGAAGCGATTTGCCAGGATTTTGTGAGGATCTACAAAATGCCTAATTGATTTATATAGAGTTTAATATATATGTATACTTACCTAACCTTCATTACGGATACTCTTCGTGAATAATGGAAAAAGTCTGATGTCTATTTTGAACATCAGACTTTTTCCATTCTTATTTTTTACAAAATCAGATATCAAGTCATTAAAGAGCTGTGTTGTGTATTCTTTCGTTTCGTTTCATTATATTTTCGGAATTTTAGAGTGTCTCTGCCCCAATTTTTAGGTACAGAACTTTTGTAAAATAGGCTTTCAAATAAAGACTTTAATCATAAAATGTGTTGAAACAGAGGTCACTTCGGATTTATGTGGATTTGGTAAAGGCTTGAAAGTAAATATATGCTCAGATTATAGATGAAATGTCGCTAAATCACATATATTTTTTGCAAGGCTCTAGGTGCTGCTACAAAAGAGTTTATGGTCTTCAAAGACTGTAGTTTGGGTCATGGAAGCCCCTTAAAGGGGCAAGTTACATAAAAATATTAATAAAATTCAAAAACATTCTATGTAAGTATATTATCTTATCAAAAACACAGAAATTCCACTTTCAAAAATCTAGTAAGCGTGAATCTCCATAAATGTACCTTAAAATATATCATTCATATAAATAAAGTATTAAAATCGACTTGACTTGACAACACAACGGACGGACAACAGCAGATCAATGACAACACTTGCAGTACGAATTCGACTCTTATGACGCAGATAAGAACGGTTCAAAGTCTAAAATGTTACACTTGATCTGCTGTTAGCTGTACGTGTATACTGTTCTCATACTGTATTTAAAATACTACGCTATATCTAAATTATAAATGCAGAAAAATTTTCAGCACGACGATAGATGTCGCTGCCGTCCCTCAGACGAGAATATGGAGACAAAATTCACGATCTGGATACGAATCACGATGGTTCTGTTGGAATAGCGCCACGGAATGGCGAGGTCCCGGGTTCGAATCCCGGTCGTGATTAAATTTTTTCTCCATTTATCATTTAGATTTTCGTTTCGCATAGCGCATATGCAAGAAAATATCAAAACTACACTATACCGTTAGACTACGTATACCTAATCCACAGATATCGACAAAATCTAGTTTCATCCCGGGAGTGCCCGACGTCTGAGAGATAAGATAGGATAACTCTTCCATAATCCAGTACGAAGCGGTTACGTCTCGCCTACGCGACGGCTGCGTTACGTTGCCGATCACGTAGCGTTTTTATCGTTCGCCCGCACAGGCGATTTAAGTAGGCGTTCCATGAGACCTCCTGTGTTCGTGTGTTCCTCTGTGATTTGATCTAATCCCTTAGGCATCCCACACATTTATCACCAAAAATCTTTACTTTTAATCGTGACGGAAATTATTTCCTCTTGGTGTGGAGAGAGCCTAAAGTATATTTTGTGTGAGGACCTAGATGTCACCTTCACTCTTAGGCAGTGCACAGACCAGAGTCACGACTGTTTTAAGACAGACTTGTCAGACTTGTCGCTGAGCAGTTCTCGTAGGTAGACAGCTTTGTCTATGAGACGTCTCGTTTGAAGTGTGCGCGCTTCATAATGTTTGTAAAGCAATAGTCCGTCTTAAAACAGTCGTGGCTCTGGTCTGCGCACTGCCTTATATGTCAGACATATGTTTTTGGATGTTCTATTGAAAATTCAAAAAATTTAAAACAAAAGGTCCGCCCGGACCTATGATAAATTGTCATGAAAGAGATGATACGATGTAAATGGGGTTCTCTTGAAAATGGCGGGAAACGACGGTTGCGAAATTATTTGATAATTTTCCTTTTAATGTCTACAGGGACTATTTTGACGCGACATGAAGACGCGGCTACCCAGGGTGACGACGCTACTGCGACTCCCCTGGAGGAAGATAGAAGACTATTGAATATATTGAATTTTCTGTAACATTGGCAAATGACGAACAGTCGAGTCCATTAATAAAACAAATAAATAAACGATGTAAATATGGCTTACTTCATAGGGAGTGGCTTGCTTTTAATAGATAAGTAACTCTAGTAACTATCGTATCTACAGCTAACAGCAGATCAAGTTTAACACTTTGGACATTGGCCCGTTCTTATTACTTGCGTCGTAAGATTTAAAATCGTACTGCAAGTGTTACCATTGATCTGCTGTTGTCCGCACCATCGTCGAATGATTCTTTCGTCAAACAAACCGTCGTCGGCTAAGCGTGGTTTTCGGCGAACCGTTCCATCGGTGAATGATTTTTCCGTCGAACAAATCGTCGGCTAAGATTTTTTTTCGGTGAAGGGTGTTTCGGCATACCGTAGCGAACTCATCCGTCGGTGAGACGAATTCCATCCACGTTCTAAACTAGTGGTTGACTAACACAGTACGCTTTACGCAAACTTTCTTCGAGATGCAGAATAGTGTCGTAGCCGTAAACCATTGTAATACAGACCCTATTACCATGAAGCAGAGTGCCAGTGTGTTATTTGATGTGCTATCGACTGTTACATGCTCCATTTTATGTCTATGCGGCACAAACACGTAAATAAATCAAGAGGATTGGTATTTTTAGACCAGACTTGATGGTGGTGTTTTCTACTTATTTTTGTACTAAATTCAATTAATTGAAATAAATACATGATTAGGTTAGATTCTTTTACAATAATTAATACTTGGTGTTATAAATATCAGCATTCATTTATTTTATATAAGTAAGTGTTGCAAATCTTTTCTTTCAAATAAATTAATCCATTACCTCTACTTCTATAATATTGAATGTTTCAGTACTTCATCATGTCAATTTATATTGCCCCACTGCTCGGCCACTGATCTTCCCTTACATCGAGGGAGCTGGGGCTTGGCGCAGTACTCGTACATACTGCCTAAGAAACCATAACTTTATTATAATATGTACCTTACAGTGCATTGATCTCCTATAAACAACTAGATACACAGTCTGCCTTCTAAAAATATCCGAGCGCAAAGAAGGTCCAAACGGATGAATGGACCCTCATTTGCTTTATTGGACATTATTTGGACGTTAACAATGGACTTTTATTTTGACGTATTTTAAATTGTTTTAGTAAGACCTTTGTGTATCTAGTTGTTTATAGGAGATCAATGCTTACGATGCAAATAATAAGAACTGTCAAAAGTAAAAAGTGTTACCATTGATCTGCTGTCCACTGTACAATGTACATAAAACAAACGCAATTAAAAGCGATTTCTTGCAGGCCCCAACTATTGATTAATTTTAGAATTAAAACTATAGTGAGCCATTACTACAAATTATTATATATAAACGGATATCACTCACTTATATTGTTAAAGTCGGCAATTAGACCGACAGTTTCGACCGATTTCGACGGTCTTTTTCAAGGTGAGCGCGCCACGCCCGCGTCGCCGTTGACGTTTCTTCGCGCACTGCGGATGAGCGCCCTCTGAAACCGTCTGAGACCGTCGAAATCGGTCGAAACTGTCGGTCTAATTGCCGACTTTAACAATATAAGTGAGTGATATCCGTTTATATATAATAATTTATTGATTAATTAAAAAAATAATAAAATAGTTACATAAATATATTTAGTGGGATCGTGTGCTATGTGATACTTTTAGTGCCTACTAGACTTATACGTCAGGCCATTGTTACCCCGCGTAAATGCAGTGTCAATAATTGATTCAGTTTCTGATTCAAGCTTCCAAAAACAGGAGTTTTTATTTTTGCGAGCGAGTATTCTATGTTACACTGTCGCCGATTTTATTGCCCTACTAAAACATTCGCTGTCTTTTATAGGATAAACAATATTTTTCACGTGTTTCCGCGCTTGAGCGGACCTATTTCACGCACGTCTTGTTTCGAAGCAAACATATTTTTCTCAGTTCTTCAAGGTGAGACTGTTTACATATGTATACTTACTGTATATAGCCTTAGCGATGAATCTTCAACATGGATATCCGGCCGGAGATCATATTTTTAAATTCAGAATTGAACATTGATATCATATTAACAACTAGATACGCAAAGGTCTTACTAAAACAATTTAAAAAACTTCCAAATAAGGGTCCATTGTTAACGTCCAAATAATGTCCAATAATGCAAATGAGGGTCCATTCATCCGTTTGGATCTTCTTTGCGCTCGGATATTTTTAGAAGGCAGACTGTGTATCTAGTTGTTTATAGGAGATCAATGGAATTGAAATAATACCCCGCATTTCATTTTGGTAAATCCCTTTGAAAATCCAGCATTTGTATAGAAATTGGATATTTAATCGAATTAAATAGTGTAAGTACTATTAGTACTCGATACTACACCTACCTATATATACTACTACAATTAGTATATAGGTATTCGATTAGGTAAATATCCAATTTCTAGACAAATGCTGAATACATGATTTCAATTTGGGCTAATTTTCAAGTATGAAGTTCTTTTTATAGAATTAAAACTATAGTTATCCATTACTACAAATTATTATATATAAACAAAACAAAACAAAAAAGACCGTTGAAATCCGTCGAAACTGTCGGTCTAATTGCCGACTTCAACAATATAAGTGAGTGTATATAATAATTTTCTTTTTTGAGAGAAAATTCAATGTATTTTCAATGCATGCATAAGCAAACGACTTTCTTTCTTATAGATGGGGTATGACTTACTTCAGGGAGTATGACAAAACAGCCTTCTCTTCTAAGATATGCCCTAAGTTTAAAATTTCCTAATAATAGCTAGCTTTCATAAAACTAACTGTGCCACCTAATAGCATTGAGCTCGGCACAAATGTTATCCCATTGGAACCTTAAAGATTGTATCTTAAAGATCTCTGATAGTCCATAAGGTATAAATTCCGATGATTTAAACTTTAATGGCAAATACATAAACACAACTGTATATATAAATTGCTTTTTCACAAATACGTTCTCTTACGATAAGGCGTTGTCGCTTAAAAAGTTTCGCGAACCCGTTTCGGAGTGCCATTGACTGAAAAGCTCTCTTATGACAAAGTTTCAATGAATACTATTATAGAATCGCTCGATATTATCACGAATATTAACCTTAAAATATAGCCATAAAGTATCATCGTATCAAATTATGATAAGACACATGTAATGCGATTTATTAGTCAAAATACCGATAAATCAAAGAAAAATCTAAAATCATGGGTTCATTATCAAACATTTATAGGAGATCAATGTTATCAAGGAATCATTTTAGTGTCACTTGGTCATCTCGAATTTTGCCTTTACCTTGAACTCACTGTTAAAGTCGTTAGGCCACGTTAAAGGCCTATGGGCGGCCTGAATAACTCTGACAAATAGGTTTGGTCACTAAACCACACGAAAAAAAAACTGCTATTACGATAGTTATCGTAGTAAATCATCCAGTTGGATGATTTTCTAGCTAATACAAAAATGAATTCAATGCCCATATGGATAAAGAGATTTTCTCATGCCAGTCATTTTTTTACATTTCTAAATAAAAAAGCGGTATTGTTCAGTTACATCTTGACTTGCCTATTTACTCTCTATAAAATCACTCTGCAGATCCTAAATGACCATGCCAGATTCTGCCCCACCATCAACCGCAAGTTGTACAAGATAACGAATAAATGTAAAAATATCTCCGATTTTTATTAAAATTATTGGTTTAAAATAAAGTTTTGTACAAGTTGCGATTCGAAAAAAAAACAGCTTAATTAAGAATTCAGAAAATAGTAAGAAATCGAAGCGATTTATTCATTGTTTTTGTTATTCTTCTATAGGAGTTGCGAGAGTAGTAGAAAATGATACTGATTATAATTATGCAATATGAAACCTGTAATAAGTCCCCAAAAAAATGATAGGTACAGATTAAATGGTCACGTAGTTTTGTAGGTGGCTCAAAGCTCCATTGAAATGTGGCAATGTTATTTAAAACTAAAGAGTAACCTCAGAATACTCCCCCAGATCTCAAATTCTCGTAGAAAAAGCAGGGGAAAAGTTGGAAAATTCTGTTATGGGGCCACTGTCGCCATGACGATGAGAAATACACGCAATTCCGCCTTCGACGCGAGATTACTTACTTTAGATCGCTGATTACACGGCATCAAGGTTCCGTAGGCAGCGAAGGGTGGAGCGTATTTTTCGACTCTTTTGAATAAAATAGGCACAAGCAAATGGACGAAAGATAGCGACATATTCCTACACTGCAAGAAAAGTTTACCTGTGGTTGTTAAGAATTTGCAACTGCCTGTTTTGCTGTTTTTGTTAAGTTCCCTTAATGCTTCGTATTTTTAGTTTTTCAACGAAGGCTACGGCATTAACTACTAAAATTAAACGTCTGAAAAAAATATATAGCGATCTTGGGGTGTCTATTTAGAGACTGATGAATACCGATACACGATTGGACAAACTTCGTTGATATTAAAAAAAATCGCTAACATACCCCTTCCATGTCTTTTAAAATGAAAATTATATCTAAACCGTTATTCTATATTCGAAATAGTTATTCATACATAATATATATCAAAATGTAGGGTACTATAAATACCACATAGCGCCTTAAAGTGTTTTTTTTATAATTTACACACTTCCTTAAAAAAACGTTAAGTTAGGAGCCGAAGGATTAAACCGTGGAATGACTTTAATAGCGTTTATTAATAAACCACGCTTGTTAATCAACGCGATTAACAATAAATAAATTGTTATTCGGAAAGTGTCATATAGCTACACTTACCGGCACGGAATTTAACCCTTTCATTTTGCTTTTAACATAATTTTTAATAATAGTTTTTTTGTTTTTTTAACACGAAAGTGTCACGAAGGAAATTTAAAAATTTCATTAAAGGAACACTTTAAGAAGGCGTATTACAGGATAGATGACTATTTAAACGATGAACATGCATGGTGTGTGTCGCCGGTTCCGCATGAGGGATAAAGTCTAGATTACTAACAATAGTAATAGTTGTGTAATACCTAGTTATTAAGTAATTGTGTATTATTATTATATTATTTTAAAAGATGTGCTGCTGAGAGTTTTTTGCCACTTTTTCTCCTCAGCGTTGGCACCTTTTCCTTGCAAAGTGGTGTAAATGTAAATTCAAAAATATTTTGACTGTGCAAAAATGTACACAACGTGCTTAATTGCAATAAAGAACTTTGACTTTTAACACTTTATTGTGCATCACACAAATACATAAATATAAATAATAGAATGATATGGTTTACTTCAATGTTTCTGTTTTCCGTGATCACGATCGAATTTCGTTCTGAGTGTATATCCGGAACCTGCGAGCTAAAATCACATCACTCACTAAACCGAACAATTTTAAAGCCAATACTCTTAAAGGTCTTCGGTATTACACTCAACGATCGCCGCTTTCGTTAACGTTGTTTATGTGAATAAGGTTTATAAAAAGGTTATACCTATCTTAAATTAAATACCTCATTTGCTTACTTAGTTTAATTTATTGAAGTGCTAAGGTAATAAAAGGCTAAAAGGAATTTGGCTCTTATGGGTAATAAGAGGTATGTTACTTACTCGTATTTATTTAGTAATGTACAGTCGGAAACAGAGAAAAGTATACAGATGACCTCAATAAGGTATTATTTGGTTTTGAACTTTAAATAGTGTAAATTAGGTGAGTAGTAGATATAAGTACAGACATAGAATACTAAATGTAGAGATCAGCCCTTGTAGCACGAGTCAGCGTTAGCGATCGACGCAACGCCGCGGAGCTATCAAAGTGGCATTATTACAAGGCGTTTGACATTAGTTTGACAGCTCCGCGGCGCTGCGTCGATCGCTAACGCGACTCGTGCTAGCCCCGCAGGTACAGTTTCGAGCCGTATAACGAAAAATATAGGTATGCTGTTTGCCTGTGTAGCAATTTCAAACACAAACTTTATAATGCTACGTTTTCCCACAGTTTGTATTAAAATAGACACAAGTTTGAAGGTTTATAGTAAGCACGTTCACCTTTTATAGCCTTTGCAGATGTGACTTCACTGAATTGCAAGCAACTTTGTGTCGTAACTCTAAAACCAAGAAGCCTAACTAAATAAAATGTGTAGACAAAACTGTATAAATTAAAATAAATTCATTCGATAGGACAAATATAGTCGCTTCAATTGTTTTCCATATACCGTCAACTTGTTTTCTACAATACCATCAATATACTGCTTGATTTTTTTTTGTTAACCTATAAATTGTCCCACTGCTGGGCAAAGGTCTCCCCCCTCCTCTTCCATCCATCCCTGTCCTGAGCCTCTTCCAGCCACCCATCCCTGTATCTAACGATATCGTCTCTCCACCTACGCCGAGGTCTGCCCCGACGCCGGCGACCGTCCGATGGCACCCATTCTGTGACAGTCCGGGCCCATCGGTCCGGCTGCATTAGGCACACGTGGCCCGCCCAGTTCCACTTTAATGTGGCTGCTTTGCGGGCCACGTCTGCTACGCCAGTTATCGATCGCAGGGTTGTGTTTCGGACACGGTCCGTTCTCCTCACGCCCAATATGCTGCGTTCCATTGCGCGTTGGCAGACCTTGAGTTTGGACGTCTGATCTTTTATGTGAAGTCAAAATTAAAATCATGTGTAAATTAAATAGCAGCTGCAAAGAGGTCTTGTCAATCACCCTTTTCTTGCGAAATGGTATTACTATTAATTCTAAAAAATTATGACATGTAAAAATAGAAGTAAGTACACAATGCTTTACGTTAGACTTTTTTTAGAATGTACATTTTCAATTTAATACCAATCTAGGCGTAATACAGGCTTTGTATCAATATGTTTTGTCTAGCTCGAAGTGCTGTCGGCTGTACCTGCCCAGACGGACTGCACGGCGTATCATTGAAACCTAAAAATAAAGTTGGAAAAACTAATATGAAACCAAATTACAACCCGGCCGCGCGGCGCTCCCGAAGGTAAACACGGACGTGTTACTGCTGCATTATTTATATGTTTGGACAAACCTCGTACTGTAGACAATTTTTAAAAGCGTTGGGTAGGCTTTTTAAATATTTTTTGACGATTAACACATTAGTCACTCTATTGTATAAAGTGTGATTAAAAATTAATAACAAAACGATACAAAAAACATAAGATCTTGAGGCTATCTTTATGGCTATCTTTAGATCCGGGATCCTTTATGTCTAAGAACCTTTTAGCCAACAGCATAATGAATAGTCCTTCTTGCGCAGTCGGCTAAAAAATCTTTTTCAAAACATACCATTTGTTCTGAAACTACGATCGCACAGACAGACAAAATCTTTATTAGGATAAATACTATTTTTCAATATACAATACATGACATATATAATTGCGACAAGCTAAGTAGTAGTTCACAAATATGCCAAAAACGGCTGTTATTCGCAATTATGCGAACTACAACTTTAATAATTTTTGAAATTGAATCACGTTATAAATAAGCATTTAAAAAATAGTATTTATCGTAATAAAGATTTTCTACATAGCTTTTTTAATCAAATTGGTCATATTGGACGATTTTTTTTTAGATTGGCGGCGCTAGTTGGCTATTGTAAGGCCCTTAATATAGGCATGAAACTCCGCACCCCTAATACCCCTATTTGCGTTGCGTCGCTCGGGGGTTAAAATTATATAAATAAAAAATTTATTATAGTATTAATAAATTGTTTATTAGTTCAAGTAACCTACATATTACCAAATTTACATGAAAAAAAGTGAATATTGTATTTATCTAATAATTAAAAAACAAATTATAATAAAATTAAACTAAACTAAATAAACTAATAATTATATCTAAACTAAAACTAAACCTGTCTAAAAGGCAAACTTAATATATATAAAAATTAAAGATAGAAAACCTGTCCCAGGTCCATGGAAAAATGAAATTAAAACTTTTATTAGCGTAGCATCTGAAAACAGGATGTTTGAATTTTAAAAGCGAAACAGAATTTCAGGAACGGACCGAAATATCAACCTCACACTAAGCCACGGCTTAGTGCGAAGGATTTTTTTGGGCACATATTTTGCACATTTCAACTCTCATATTCATAACATGACCGAAAAATAAAACGATCAACTGCAAAGCCTGAAATTAATTTAGATTCTTTTCTATTTGTACGAAAACAATTGAAGAAAAGAAAGAGTATTGAAGAGCGAGAATATTGAAAAGAAAAATGGAAGAAAGAAAAAGATAGACAGAAATAAACTTCAAAAAGATAACTGGCTAATACTTAAGTACTTAATAAAGAGGTTACAGAGCTTGGAAGCCATTAAAATTAACTAATAATTAAAACACCGTACTTCCAAATACAATCATTTATATACAACACAAAGGCAACGAAATAAAAACATTTTCTCCCTTTTGTGTTGAGTCCCAACAGAAAATCTATTACTTACAATAAAACGTCAACAAAAAATAAACAAACAATATACAGGGCGTTCACAAAGTGTTTATCGTGTGTGAAACAAGATTGCGGGGACAGACACAGGTAGGGTCTGATTCATACATGTCTAGACACAGGGTGATTTATTTTCGTCACTGAATAAATGTTGCAAATGGTAAGCTACTCGTACATGAAGAATATATTTACCGTGGGATATAAAAATGCATTAGGTATATTGAAGAAAACCCTTGGCTGTCGACTAAAATAAACTTACATAAAGTAAAGTAAGTAACTAAGTAAGTAAGCTTACTATGTTTTTTGAGTACCACCACTGCTGCAAACTGTGCAACCTCTTCAAACTCATAAAATTTGTATTCCAGATTGAGAGTAGGTATTGAATGTGTTTAAATTGTCTTACATTATTTATTTTTATGGCTAAAGCGAGAGGCACGAAGAAAGCAAATATATATCTAATGAGAGATAAAAGATAGAGCTCGGTGGCTCAGTGGTTGGGTCAATGGACTTGCAATATGGAGGTCCCAGGTTCGATTCCTGGCCAGGGCAGCCATGTACCAATGTGTTACCCTCGGTATTTTCGACGGGCAAACTTATGTACTTTTACCGAGTGCTCTCAAAATGGGGTAAACATCGTGATGAAACACGCATGCCGTAAAATAAAAAAATCTAAGGTATGTGAAATCCACCAATCCGCACTGGGCCCGCGTGGTGGATCATGGCTCCAGCTCCCTCGATGTAAGGGAAAGTCTGTGCCCGAGCAGTGGGGCAATATAAATAGACTGATGATGATGAGAGATAAAATAGCCTTTTTACCTATAAAAAATTCCTACTCAATGTTAAACGTACACGTAAATTTGTACTGACCTCGATAGCGTAGTGGATAGGGCCCTAGACACAAAGTTCCAGGTTTAATTCCCGATTAAAAATTCAAATGACCTAAACTTTGTTCTCCTCGGAAACTTACGTACATTTACCAAATGCTTACAAAACATGAGGCAATAACTAACCTAACAGTGCTTGGGTATAACCTCAAAAACTGATCTGACGACCCGTTATATGCTTGATGATAATACAAATAAATGTTTTAAAAACATTATAATACTGAGCAGCAATAATCTTTTCAGGGCCTGAAACTATATACCTTTACCAATCATAAAAAAAATCGTAAAATAAAATAGAGTGAGGCCTTTTCACCATTCAACAATACATTATCAGACCCGCTCGTCCGATTATCCTGTCTCTAGATACGAGTTCCGATGGGAAACGAAAGTATCCATTCAGAACATAAAATAGTGATTGAAAATTCTTAAAGGCTATTGGCGTGAAGGGTCATGTCAGTAGAAGGGTCTCACTTGTAAAGTAAATAGATATTATTTGCAACTCATATCGGAACCTAATCAAGATGGTATATATTTATTTAAATAACTAAAATATAAACTAACTTACTAAACTTACATTATCAAGATTAGATCCTAAAAATAAAAAAAATAGTAAAATAAGTTTCATAATTTTTGTTTTAATACGTTTAATACCTACCTATTTGTATTTTTTATCTTTTGTTTAAATAAATATATTCACTGGCACCAGTGCGATAATGAACTAAAGATTATTCTAAATTACCAACAATAATCTAGCAAGTCTACGCCAAAAATTGAATATTTTATTAAATTAAGGAAGTTACATAACTTCCGAAAAAAGCCACCAAATCCATGGATGGTCATTGGTCATCCATTGTGGTATATTTGTACCTAAATACTTTTTTACAAACTTTATTAATTACTTTTAAAACATAGATAATGAATCCCAATCTGCTGTAAATCTCATAATTCCATTTGGTATATAATTTCTTCATCCAAGATTCTTTTAGACTCGAATGGCCTCACTATTCGAATAAAATATAAAGGCCCATTTTCATGAATAGGTGCTTATCCGGGTGAGAATGTCGCTGGAACTATTATTGCTTCGTTAGACCAACTGGCCCGGAATAAGTCCAGGTATCGTTGGAGTTCTCCATCGGAATGGAAACCCTTCGACTGTGCTGTAGCAAAGCCGTTTATTCCCACTAGTTCAGTTGTTCAATTCAGTTGACTGAACTAGTGAGAAATATTGAATTGGTAAGGTTTTTTAGTAAATCAAAGTTGCAATCAAAATATGCGAAAAAAACTTAAACTAATTACGTCACAAATCACACAATGACCTTTGAAATGACCATTAGGTCAAATTCCATTAAAAGAAATCGTTGCAAAAAATTAAAAAACCTTAAAATATAAAAACTCTATAGTACAGTAAGGCCCCTCGCGCACTAGGCAGCCTGGCTGCGCAGCCAGGCTGCGGCGGCCAGTAAAACATATGACGTTGTATGGGAGCCCACGCACTAGGCAGCCGGCAGCCATCATAGTTCGACTGGCTGCCGTAGCCTGGCTGCCGCAGCCAGGCTGCCTAGTGCGCGCGGTGTCTAAAGATGCACATCAAAAAAAAATTATAAGTAGTTTAATTTATGGTAAAAAAAAATATTTTTACCTAAATTGTATAATTTACTTAAGCCTAACCATCCATTTCATTTTGTCGAATGAATTCAAGGCCACCCTGTATAGGAACAAAATATGTAAAATGGGATTAACAATTTCGAAAGTTACGTTTCTATTAATAAATAGGTATAATCATAAATAATTCTCTTTATCACAGTCTTGGCCTTAACGAGACCCGAGACCCCCTATTCCCCCTTGGCCTAAAAAAATTACTTAAGAGCCTTCATAGAGCCAACTAGCGCCGCCAATCTTAAAAAAATAATATCTTCCAATATAATCAATTTGATTAAAAAAGCTATTTACAAAATGTTTATTACGATAAATACTATTTTTCAATATACAAGCTAAGTTGTAGTTCACAAATGTGCCAAAAACGGCAATTTTTCGCAATTATGCGAACTACAACTTACCGACATTGAATCACGTTATAAATCCTTAGATCAAAAAGAGTGGTTTATTTTATGAAGGAAACTAAGCAAATATCTTTTTCTTCATTGCTGTATGGGCCCAGAGACATACGTACAGTCGACAGCAGATCAATGGTAACACTTTTTACTTTTGACAGTTCTTATTATTTGCGTCGTAAGACTTGAAATCGTACTGCAAGCATTGATCTGCTGTCGTCTGTACACAAATAAAATTACAAGTTCCGGAGAAAGTGCATTAGGCATACCCTAGCCAGCTCAAGAGAATAGAAATTGAATAAGGAAGGTATATAATATAATAATTATAGTCTTCTATTATCTTATCATACAAAAATTTAAACCAAGATATGATATCTATATAATTAAAGCATATAGTACCTAGGTTGTCGCTTGCGTAACAGAACTTTATTAACTTATATACGGTGCCCTTTAAGCGACCATAAAAAAGAAAAATGGCAGCGGTATTAAACGAAAGAAAAATTAAGGGGCTGAAAATAGGGCCTTTCAAATCTTATCTACCTGTTAGGGAACAAAAAAAACTTTCCTTTTCAGAGCGAGAAAGTCTCTCGAATCTTCTTTCTTAATGACTTGCATTTAGTGTCCGACTGAAATACGGCTTTAGTTTGTTCAGTCACAAATGATATACCTTTAGATAAATGTTCACTTTGGTCAAGTTTTTTTAGTCTTTGGTGACGTCAATATTTAGTTTTAATGATAAATGGAGAAAAGTCCCCTGGTTCGAATCTCAGTCGTGATTAAAATTTTTACTCCATTTCGATTTTCGTTTTGCATAGCGCATATGCAAGAAAATATCAAAAAATATTTGGTGTTGACGAAAATCGCAACACAAAGGTATTAAAATCTGTATTAATTGTTCCATGGTTAAAATCACGTCGATATTGGTACTTTAACAGTGTAAAATAAGAACAAACCATCTAGTTTCCGAAATAAAAACAAAAAGAGAAAATTGCCTTACAATAAGGCCTTAAAGTTCCTTAAGTATACTTTATTTTGCGATTTGAAGCACTTATTTACTTAGCTTAACAAATCATTTTAATATTAATTAATTAGGTACTTAATAAATAAATACTTAAATTTTTATTTTTTTCGTCACAATAATTTATACTTATGATTACATATTCATGCAAAACATTTCAACTATACTAAAACCATACCTACCTACTAGGATTATTTAATTTTTCCTACATGATTTTTCATTTACAAAAAGTTTTCTTATCACGATATGATACCTTAATATTTTCTTTTTTTCTTTCAGCTAAATATTCTATTCGTTTGAATCGGAGGGAACGATATCTGATATTTACTCTACTTCGAAATAAGCTTACGTATTTATTTGTTGTAAGACTAAGTAAGAAATGTTCTTTCGGCTCCATTTGTAAGCCATCATGTTTCTTTGTGTATTATAAGGTTCTTTCAACAAAACCAATTTGTCAACGACACTCTGACTCTTCGTGTCACTTAAGTTGTTGCTGAAATGTGGATGGCTAATGCAAGATGATACTTTCACGACTTCTTGCCTTCTTAGCTACGAAAACTCTTATTTTATTATTTTTGTTATGAAGATAAAAATACAATTTGTGTTTTTGTGTTGGTAGTTCGGCCGAACACAGAGATATAAAACAGAGTGTCTAAGGTTGAGATTATCTCAAAAACTACTTTACCTATTGCAATAATTCTTTCTCTGTTAGATAGGTAAAAGGTAAAACTATGTAACTGTAGAAAATCATTAAATTAGGACCAGTAGTTTTTGAGAAAATGTCAACCTTATTGAGGTCCCCATACTCTTCTGTCTTCGGTTGTACATCAATATACACAAAGCTATTGCAATCTCATCATCATCAGTCTAATCATATTGCCCCACTGCTCGAGCACAGACCTTCCCTTACATCGAGGAAGCTGGTGCTATGATCCACCACGCGGGCCAACTGCGGATTTCACATGCCTTAAATTTTTTCTTCTTCTACGGCATCCTTTATCGCGATATTTTCCTTCACCGTTTTGAGAGAACTCGGTAAATGTACATAAGTTTTTCCGTCGATAAAACCGAGGTTAACTCATTGGATGTACCAATGAGTTAAACTCGGTTTTTTCTGACCCTGGCTGGGGATTGAACTTGGGACCTCCGTACCGTAAGTCCATCGACCCAACCACTGAGCTCTCTATTGCCTAGTCTATTGCAATCTAGGCAGTATTTATCATCGTCTCAATCAGCCCGTATCAGTCCACTGATGGACGAAGGCCTCCCAAGACGCACCATTCTCCCTATATTACAATCGTGTAGAATATGTATTATACAATACTCACTGTCGGCTGTACCTACCGCTAATTAAGCCCATAATTACCTTACTAAGTAAATTAGGACAATCTCTTCATCCCAATGGCGCAGTGGTTCCCGAAATGGAAACGATGTGGTTGCGGTTTGAGTCCCGACGGGACAAACAAATCTCCTATGACCTTATCTCATTACTAGTTTGTCCGCCAAATAAATTATTTAGTTTAAATTGTAGTTTAATTTTCAGTTACCTCAGACAGACCCGAACTTAGGCATGTCTGCGGCTAGCGATGGGAAATTAAACTACCTCTGGGCTACCTGTTACAACGCATAGGTCACCTTTATACACCGAGGTTTGTACATAATTAGTAACCTTTTTATGATTTTTTTTAATGTGCTACAAAATGTTTGTTGGCCACTTTTTCTCCTCAGTGTTGACACTTTTTCTTATAAAGTAACCTAAATGCAATTTCTAAACTAAAACTAAATGTTTCGCGTAAAAAAGTACACAATTACATGCAATAAACGACATCAATCAGAATTTCTTCGTAATATAATTTTAACACAATCTATACATATAATAAGTCTGTAAAAAAGTTGTGTCTGTACATTGGATATTTTTTGAAAATAATAATTGTAATGTGTTTTAGGATCGATACTGATGCCAACACACCAGTTTTTAGAATTTTTGTCTGTTTGTCGGTTTGTCTGTTTGTCTGTGACTATGTTCAAGTATCACGCCATAACTACTGAACGGATTTGGACGGGAGTTTCACTAGGGGATAGCTGAAATATCCGGACAGCTCATAGGCTATAAGCCATGGCGGTATGTGATCTGAGCATATAACTTTTTCTACGCAAACGAAGTTGCGGGGTACAGCTAGTTTTCAATAAATCTCATTTCATAATATATCTGTTCTCATACAGTTTTCGTGATGCCATCAACTTCAACTCCTTAACCTAATCTCCCCATTAACCTGTCAAACCGAGCAGCATAGCAGCTTACTAAGCTGCAGCTAAACACTTTAACAGCATTATGTCGCAAATAAGTTATGAGCTGCATCGCTAACTACCCCTGCCAGTGCACTTAGACATGGATGTATAATGACTGGAAGAACTTAAGGGTTCGTATGAATTTGTGTGAAGGCTACGGCACTAATTACTGAAATTAAATGCCTGAAAAAAATGTACAGCAATCTTGGGGTGTCTATTTAGGGACTGATGAATACCGATTTGATGAATACTGATGATACACGATTGGACAAACTTCGCTTGATAGAAAAAAATCCCATTCCATGTCTATTAAAATGAAAATTACGTCTAAATCGAAATAGTTATTGATACAAAATATATATCGAAATGTAGGGTATTATAGTTACGAGAGCTTGATTAAAAAAATCAGATTTTAATTGGCGTATTTTTACTAGCCTGCCAAAATTCATCCAAAATCAATAAAAATACAAATATGGAGTCACTGTGCCGCGCTCTTCTCTCCGCCGCTGCGGGACATCTTCTGTCTCACGCTCGAGTTTGACAGCTGGCAGCCCCTTTGGCATTTACGCAGGGTAACAATGGCTTGTCGTATAAGTCTAGTATGTACTAAACGTATCACATAACACACGTACAGTCGACAGCAGATTAATGGTAACACTTTTTACTTTTGACAGTTCTTATTATTTGCGTCGTAAGACTTGAAATCGTACTGCAAGTGTTACCATTGATCTGCTGGCGACTGTACCTATCCCACCAAATATATTTATGTAACTATAAACTATTTTGTTATTTTTTTAATTAAACAATAGTTGGGGTCTGCAAGAAATCGCTTTTAATCGCGTGTGTTTTATGTACGGTGGAACACAGAGAAAGGTGTACAGGAGAGTTGTTAAAGTTGAGATTTTCTCAAAAACTACTTGACCTATTGCAAAAATTCTTTCACTGTTTGACAGATAAAAGTTACAGCTATGTAAATGTAAAATAAATATAAAATTCGGTCAAGTAGTTTTTGAGAAAATCTCAACCTTATTGAGGCCCCCTGTATACTTATCTCTGTCTTCGACTGTACAATAAGAGTATTTGAATTGAGCTAAAAATAAATCCAACTAATATTGGCACCGGTGGGGGTTTAAAAAAATTAATTATTTAACAAAATGTAAAGATTTTATCGGTAAAGATCACGGGTTAGCGGTGTCGTGAGGTTCTGGAAGGTGAAGAACACACCTTTTGAGAGAAATCACACTGGTATATTAAAGGAACTCGTATTGACGTGGTCATTTATAAATTAGAGTCACATCTAGACAATAGTTGTATTTCTTTGTAACTACTAACTATAGTAAAAGCGGGCTTGCTGGGAACGTTGCTTATTATTAATTATTTGCAGGTGGCCTGAATTAAATACCTACTTTAAATAAGTTAAAAGTATTTTTGTGCTGATTTCGGCGTAGAAAACTAAAATACCCGCTAATCGAAAAATACCGCTCACTCTGACGCGATGTAGCAGGTGCATTTAGGATTATAGTCCGATAAATCTAACTTTTTTGAACGAATTAAATTAGAACTGGAATATAAAAATTGGATGTGATAGTACACATGGACTCTCGATGCATTGTATATAATGTCCCACCAAGAAAGTGGTCCGGAACATTGGATTAAAAAGTTAGGATTATATTAGGCTTGGCGTCCAGAATTGTTGGAGTATAAACCTGCATACTACATATTATGATCTATGGTAGAAGAAAAATAGGTTTGACATATCGTTGTTATATGGGTCGTGTGTGCTGTACATTGAAAATAAATCCTGACCAACTAAATATCCATGAGCTTCTTTATTTCCTAACAAGAATCACACCTTTTGTTTGAGTAAGATAAAATAACTCCTTGCTCCGTTTCTATGCCAATATCGTTGCAAGAGATCGTTGCAGAAAATAAAAATACCTAACACCAAGGCACAGTAATGCATATCAAATTAAAAAATATAATTGATAGTTGAATTTTATGTAAATATTTTTTTTTATTTTCCCCCAATTTTTTTAATTTACGTAAACACTGTTCAAAATTAATGTCACAAGCCTAACCAACCATTTCATTTTGTCGAATGAAATCAAGGCCAACCTATGTTGTTATTAACGAAACGCAGCAACGGTCGTCAAAACTAAATCTCATTTTTTTTCGTCTCATTTACACATAAGGCAAACGCCTACAAGCACCTCCTTTTAGTTCAACCACCGAGAGGTGAATTCTGTTAGTAAAATTGACCTTCAGGAATTCAGTAAAGGAAAGTCTTTACGAAAACTTTTATAAACCTATTAATAAATTCATGCCAAAGAAATTGCTAATCATTTAATAATTTTTATTTAAGTAAGTACCTACTTACTTTCCTTTTATCCAATCTGAATTATAAACAAAGTAAGTGCCTACTGAGGGCTTAAGCACTTCTCAACTTAAGTGAGAGTAGCAGAATTGGAACACCGGCTCCGATCACAGAGACTAGAAGATACGGCGTTCATGCGAGAAATATTTGAATCGTTGCAACTGCTGCTTTTTATACTAAAACTTACTAAGGTACATATTTGAATGTATGTAAGGAATACTTTAAGCAAAAATAATTCCGGGTTGTGACTATCCTTTTTATTTCAGAGTAAGTTCGCAATTGACCTTAATCTTGCCTGTGTGCTTAGTTCTATCGATTAGCACTCGATTCCCGATCATGACGAAGTTATCTGACATTTTCATAGAAAGTTGAATCACTATGTGACGCAAATGCGATCGAAAAGTAAGTGCTCGTCAAAACACACTAAGCGTTTTGATGGTAAGTGATGAAGTTGAAGTTGGCCACGAGCGCCTAGTACATTTTAAATTTTAATAGGTATGAAGTTCGTGGAAGCATTTCAAATTCTACTATGACCAAAGTGGAAGCCCATATAAAGGAACGACGTAGCTTTGGCTTTCCATTCCCTAGCATTTCGTAGGAATAATAAAAGTCTTAATGCGAGTAAATGTCATATTAACAACATGTGGACATATCTTCAGAGTATCTCTTATTTTCTATGTTCTGTGTGAACAAGCTTCAGCACTAATTCGACATACGATATCTCTAGCTTCTGTGCTGATAATAAATTACTATATACTGTATCCATTGCAGACTCAGATCATCAATAACCAAGCACTGACATTCTGAGAACATTTTCAGTTTCGACCTTTGACTTCATAATACGGGTATATAAGTGTAACAAAATATTATTTACTGATCGTCTACCTACATAAAAAGGAAATTATCAACAAAAAATATCAAAAGCACTCTCTAGAGTCTAGACCAATTGTACCTAAGGACGTATTTTAAAAACAATTAATAGGATTTCTTTTAGCACCTACCTACAAAGGGTGATACTAAAGGGTAACGGGGTAGCTGTGTTTGATCGACGGATACTGTAATCGATCTATGTTGATTGACGGATAGCGGTCGATGAAACGCGACGGGGGTGCAGCGGCGGGTGACAATAGGTCGGCGGTCTAGTAGAAACTATCGATCGACGTCGACTGTTCCATTCCATACCGTGGCCCAAATCAAGTGTCTTATTTCGTAAACAAAAACTACCCTACCCTACTAACATTTCAAGCTGTTCTGTGATTATTGCATAGTCATTTTCACATTATTAGATCGGATCACTTTATTTTCACAATGATGAACAGGTTCAATCAATCAATCGTTACATCAGAACAGGTATGTAGACTATCATATTTGTTTACAAAATAAGACACTTGATTTGGGCTGCGGTATACCATCGATCGATGCCATCGATCGATTGGTGTGGTAACACCCTAAGACTGGTCCTCTTCATATACTATCAATGCTACTGAAAATAAGTAGTACGTAGGTATAATCGGCCAAGTAAGTCCTTTGTGACTTTTGATAATTATTTGTGTAGGTCGTATAAAATTTTGAATTATTTTTTTCTGTTTTTACATGATAGATATTTCTACGGGAATAGAAAGAAAAATGTACTAAGATTTTTGGACTAATATGTATGGTCTTAATCCTATACAGATTAATACCTTACATCCGGGGTTATAGGTACTCTGATCAACTCCGAGAATAAGATCTTCTAGGAGTTGTAGGTTTAGGGGTTTGGCATCCTAGGTAAATATTGGCTAAGTAATTTTAAAGCAAAGTTTAGCAATCTGCCTAGATTGTTAGAATAACCACTACAATATCGCTCTGGTGCTCTAAATATAAACCTTATTCCGGGCGTTATTCACGTAACAACGCCAAAGATGTTGCCGAAATTGGACATACAAATTGATTGATATAAAATTAAGCTTTCACTTTCCTAGATTAACATAACTCCAATGCTGTTATTCATAAACCTAGTTAAACCTCACTTCATTTAAATCCTTCAGTTGCTATGCCATTCACACTCCGTTAAAAAAATTAGGATAGAAAAGGACAGGGTGACTGAACGGTGGCGTAACTTTAAATCATGTAGCTGCGGTCGGTGGTAGAAATGAGTGGACTGTATTTTTATAGTTAACTGGTGTATTTAGAAACACTTGAAACATAATTTTTACGCTCCTTTTCATTTAGATATGTTCTCGTCGTCCTTGATTTGAATTGAATGTCACACTTTTGACAGTTTTTATTTTGACAGTTTTTATTTTGACACTTCACCCCCGCGCGGCGACCCCGCGATGGCCCGCCGCCATACGTTCCGTTTCACGGACAATCACGTTTATGAATAACAGCCCAAATGTGCAAAGCGCAGGCTAAAATTGGGATGTTAATTTATAAGTACGAGTTAATATTCTGAAATAAGTTTGTATGACAGTGTTTCAGTGACAAAAGTCTAGCTTTTTATATTCGGGAACAAAAGTGGTTGACATTGCTCATAGAATCGGCAAACTGAAGTGGCATGGGCCGGTCACATCTGTCGTAGAACCAATGGGGTAGACGAGTTCTCGAATAGAGGTCAAAAACGGATTAACGTAGCGTGAGTCGCCCCCCAAGATGAAGGGATGACCTTCACAAAGTGGCTGGCAGAGACTGGATGCAAAGGGCCGATAATCAGCTTGAGCGACATGCTTTATATATTCAATACATAACTGACTGGTTTACAGATATCACCACAGCACCGAGTCAGTGGATACAGATGTAATTGTAGTAAGTACAATATAATAATAATGCTTACAATTAGGGTAAATTAGGGTAAAATGCCGGCGTCGGTGTTTCCAGACACTTATAACCTTGGGATCTTTAAGGCAAGAGTGAATAGGCATTTACTAGGCCCGCGTGCTTCATCATCGGCCTCATCGTCACTTACCATCAGGTGAGATCGGGGCCAAACGCGGGTTTAATCAATCAATAATAATAAATACTGTAGCTGTTTAGATAACAATTATATTTTATACAGATAACACCATGGATCGGCAAAAACATCAGCATCTTTTACTTCGTTTAAGAAGCAGTTAATTAAATCCACGTCACGAGCCGTAGGCGCATTGTTCGCGTGCTGCGTCCGTACGCCGTCGGTGAGCGCGAGCAGCGGTCTCCGGCAGCGCACGCCCGCGCGCACGTAGTGCTCTGGTACCTACCTACAGCTAACAGCAGATCAAATCTGTGTCATAAGAGCTGAATTCGTACTGCAAGTGTTACCATTGATCTGCTGTTGTCCGAACAAACAGACAGATATGCTCCAGAGTATTTTTGGGAGAGGCCTACATCCAGCAATGGACTGATACCGGCTGATTATGATGATAACAAGTATTCGATCATTTTCGTATGCTTTACAATGCAATACCGTCCATTCAATCCGGTATCCTATTCCTAGTTTAATCAGTCGGACTTACGACGGATCACGTTAATCATTGCCAGGATTCGAGTAATACTCAAAGGATGTATTGCACCAATGCGTCATAGATAGGTCTAAACCACTGATACTGGGCTATTAAGGTACCTACAGAGACTGAATAGTCCAAGAGCACTTAGTATTCCAATCAGACGTACTTAAGGTACCTACTTGACCTATTTCATGTTATGTGATGTAGATAGCTAGCTTCATTAGAATTCGGTTTGCATATATAAACATTATAAACCAAATATACGTGTGTATGGTCATATTGGTCATCTGATAAAACACAATTGAAATCAGTTGAAAAATTTACTTATTAGTTAGGTACACTAATCATCTTCATATATGTACTAATCCTCATATACAGGGTGTAACGTAAAGGGTATATGAAGCCGAAGGGAGGGTGTTCAGGAGCGGTAACTGAACAACTTTGAGCCCTCTCAAATCAAATATCTTTATTGGATGATGATATTTTTGCATGCCACCATTTTTCGAATTTAAATTTACAAAACTTTGCAAGGAAAACGTGCCATCGCTGAGGATAAATGTGACTCCCAATGTAACTGCAAACCCATTACTTTTACTACAATTTCCCTTTGACATTCGAAGCCAGTCATATATAACGTGAGTAGTGACATCCAGGTCGAATTATGCCCGGGTATTAATCCTAAGCGTCATCCGTGCGTAATTTACGAGCTGTAATTACCGCTGCTACGGTGATATTGTTTAATGCTGCTTTGAAGTGATCGCTCATGCTGGGGCACAGCCTTCCGTAGAGTCCCAAGTTTGATTCCTGTTAATTTGGAATATTCAAGTAAAGTGTTGTGCGCGAAAAAATATTATTCGGTCAAGTTATTCGTGGCAATATTTAGTATTTAAAATATAATTTATTTAGTTACCCTATGAGATGAATCGAGAAAACGTCAATCCTGCTATCTTCTTCTCCTTGCAGTGTCTCTCCACCCATGAAGGCTGACCGTCAGCTCCGCATATCTCCCTCTGTCTTGAGCCAGTCGGAAAAGCTCTTCGACGCTGGCTATAGCTCTCCACTCCCTTATATTGCGATGCCACGATTTCTTCCTTCTGCCAACCCGCCTCTTCCCCTCAATCTTGCCCATCACTATGAGTTGGAGGAGTTGGTACCTCTCGTGTCCCAGCACGTATCCGAGATGGCCCAGTTTTTCTCCGCTTGATGGTAGTTCCCGGGATTTACCGGCGCGTCGCCGGACTTCGACATTCGTGACTCTCTGGACCCTGCTTATCCTAAGCATCCTACGATAACACTACATTTCAAAGGCCTCTAGTTTCTTGCGAAGATCTTTCTTTATAGTCCAAGCTTCGCTATCCTGCTTTAGACTGTCCCAATCCAATTTTACATGAATGTAAACAAACATGGCGTTTGAAAGTTCATTAAAACAAGATTATACTAATTAGTTATTGGAAATTTCGAGCGTTTCACTCTGAATAGACTCATTTGAGTCGTACTGGCCAAAGCTGGCTAAAGCAATGGATCGTGATCATTAGTAAATAAGTATGTGCGGTTAGTGGTTGGTTTACCTCCATGGATAATTAGATTGTAGACATACTGTAAGTTACTAATGACTATAATCAAAGCAACGGAACGGCAACAGATTTATAGCAGCAGTGGTTGTAATGTATGCCACTCTGAACGCAGCAACGAAGCGTCAACGGCAAAGTACTTCAGTGTGTTATCTTTCACATACTGTATCTGCTGCGGTCGGTGGTGTTAAAATGAGTGGACTGTACTTTATAGTAACTGGTACATTGAAACAATTGACATAGAATTTTTACACTTGTTGCGAGTTCCGAGACGTTGGAAAGTTCTAGTCGAGCTCTTGTGTTAAATATCACGTTAAATTAATCAGAAAATGTTCGCGAATGACAGTACGGCGAAGTTATTGAATTATTTATGCAAGCTCTGAAGTTTCAAGCTTTTATCAAGAGTTCCCGCTACAAGCTCGGGAGCGAACGTGACTGTCGAGCTGCTTCGTCCAGAGTGATGACACTACGGCGACTCCTCTGGATGAAGTCATGAAGAGGCGGTTACCCAGGGTGAAGACGCTACTGCGACTCCCCTGGAGGAAGATAGAAGACTATTGAATATACTGAATTTTCTGTAACATGACATTGGCAAATGACGAACAGTCGAGTCCATTAATAATAATAGAAGTTCTTTCTTTCTTTATTTTATTAATAGTCTCGACAGTTCGTCATTTGCCCATTGGCAAATGACGAACTGTCGAGACGAGTTGAATTTTCTGTAACATGCATTTCATTAGAGGAATCCAGTGGAGTCGCAGTAGCGTCTTCACCCTGGGTAGCCGCGTCTTCATGTCTTCATCCAGAGGAGTCGCCGTAGCGTCATCACTCTGGACGAAGCAGCTCGACAGTCACGTTCACTCCCGAGCTTGTAGCGGGAACTCTTGATAAAAGCTTGAAACTTCAGATCTTGCTCAAATTCTTCAATAAGTTCACCATACTGTCATTCGCGAACATTTTCTGAATAACTTAACGTGATATTAATCACAAAATAACCACTGTAGACATTATAACAAAAATTATCAAACAATTTTGCAACCGTCGTTTCCCGCCATTTTCAAGAGAACCAATAAAAGTTCTAGTCGTCTTCACTTCTTCCTTGACAGTGACAGTTTTTTAATCGTTGACACCGGTTGACACTTTGCCACTACCCCCGCGCGGCGACCCGTTGGCCCGCCGCCAATACGTTCCGTTTCACACATACATTACAACCATAGCTGCTGTTGCCGTTCCGTTACACTAGAAAAATATTCCCCCCCTCCTCCGTCAGTCGGTTCATTAAGAATGCTTACTTGCATAACTTTACTTCTAACTGTTTACCAACAAAATCTGCTTCAATCGAGTTTTGCTAGACGATTAACACCATTAGTTAAACGTTAGTTAGATTGTTTGAGTTGTCGGAATTAGCATGAATAAACTTGAAATAGTTTGGGTTACAATAATACCGGAATGTAGGGATGATTGTATGCCTACTATGAATAGTCCCTTGAGGCGTGTATTCAAGATAATCAAATTGTTTGTTAACTAAAGGCTTTGTTAGGTATTAATTAAACGCCTTATCGTATACAATACGTGTAGATTACGTATGTATCTGTGATTGTAATAAGGTTTGGCAAGTACACTCGGCAGCACATCAATGGTTACACTTGAAGTGGAATTAGAGTGGAATTAAAAACAGCAATGTAGAGTTTTTGACGCAAGTAACAATTAGGTACAGTCGACAGCAGATCAATGGTAACACTTGCAGTACGATTTTCAAGTCTTACGACGCAAATAATAAGAAATGTCAAAGTAATAAGTGTTACCATTGATCTGCTGTCGACTGTACCTACATCAATCAAATGCCTGACGACAGGTGGCCTAGAAGAGTGAATTGAATCCTCCTCTTCCGGCAATCGTGTAAAAATAGACAGTATGTAATTGTACGGTTTGTACACTAGCGATTTTTGTAGTTAGATAAGTTGTAGTTATAATGTACAGTCGACAGCAGATCAATGGGAACACTTTTAACTTTTGACAGTTCTTATTATTTGCGTCGTAAGACTTGAAATCGTACTGCAAGTGTTACCATTGAACTGCTGTCGACTGTACAACATACAATTTTGAAGTCTAATTTATTTATTTATAAACTCACGCCTGATTCCCGTAGGGGTAGGCAGAGACGATGGACTTCCTTCTGCTGCGATCCTGGCACACAACCCTTGCCTTCTCCACATTCATCAATCTCTTCATGCATGCTCGTCGGTTAGTTAAGTTAGCCTAGTTTCAAGTTATGTTTTTGTTACTCACAAAGTGGTGTTATAATGTGAAAACAGAATCGAAATTTATAGAAAAATAAAATAGTTACAGACCTTCAGAGAATAATATTCGTAAAATAACAATATCGAAAACAAACAGTGGCTTCTCGCGTTATAACAGATTTTATGTTTCAAAATTGGTAGCATAAACTAAAAAGCCTTCAGATTCAAATAAATTTGCGGCGGCTGCGGTTTTCCGGTCCCGAGCTCATATGCGGACATACGGATTTTTAATTGACGAACCACTTTCTGCTTTTCGGACGTAGAATGTACATACATACTTAAATAATCCGTTTATTGCGAAACAACAGACAACACAGCCACATATAGTTAACTGCGGGGTTACTCTCACCTCTTATAGCGATCCAGTTTAGGTTCGTAAACAAAACCGAATGGCGATTCGGTTTGAACCTAAACTGGATCGGTATAAGAGGTGAGAGTAACCCTGCTGTACGGACAACAACAGATCAATGGTAACACTTGCAGTACGATTTTAAATCTTACAACGCAGATAATACGATACTGATACTGTCGTATATGATACTGTCGTAGAACCGATAACCGATGGGGTAGACGAGTTCTCGAATGGAGGCCACGAACGGGTAAACGTAGTAGACGCCCCCCGACCAGATGGAGGGATGACCTTCGCAAGATGGCTGGCAGGGACTGGATGCAGAGGGCCGAGAGTAGGGTTGATTGGCGCGCTTTGGGAGAGGCCTACGTCCAGCAGTGGACTGATACGGGCTGATGATGATGATGAGATAATACGAAGGGTTCAAAGTTACACTTGACCTGCTGTTAGCTGTACTTGGACATCCATTGTCACGAGAATACTGAAGCTAATCGTGGTTAGTCATTTAGTTAGTGATTTAAAAGTAAGCGTTTTTCAACAAAGTGCGAAAAGGACAACTTATACAGGGCATAGGTATTTCTGTTAGCCATAAGTATCTTTCACAGAGTTTCCTACATTACAACCACTTTTTTTTAATTTCAGCATTTAACGCGTCAAAAGGTCGAAAGAAATCGATCTATTTTATAGCGTGTTCCTTGACACGAGAAGTAAGTTTTCAGATATAAGGTCGGTGCTTACTTTACCTACCATATTTTTTTAATTTCAATATTTTTTTAGTAAGTATGGTCAACAATTTTAATTAAGGACACATTTTGAGACAATGAACATCTATGTCATAATAAAACGTAGACGACAATCAAACTGACTACTTCATCGACTCAACAAAGACAACGGATGACAAGGTTGTTCAATGTATCAAAGAGGATCGTAAATTAAAATGGACGACTGTGTCTACCTACTACATCAATAACTATATCTACCTATTGTATAGAAAGATATATCGTCTTAGTAAGGCTTATTCCACTTTGGTCATAATAGACTTTGGTCATATCTTGGAATGCGTCCACGTAGGTACCTACTTAAAATAAATCAAGCTTTTCTCCAATAAAAGCGCGTTACGCCATGACAAAGAAATGTGTTGTTTATATAGGACCTTAGGGAAGTAAATATTAGCCATGGAAAGGGTTGAATTAGAGAAGGGTGGATGTGTACCTTATACTCTTTTGATCTTCCCGTGAACAGTTTCAATGTTAGGGGTTTCTATCAAGACATTACATCTTAGATTTTTCTAAGTACTGTAATAATATTTTTGTACGTAGGTTTTATATAAGCGTATTTGCTTTTCTTATACATAAATACAATTTTATAGAAGTAACCAAGTTAACATTACCTAGACAGAAAACGTTACGGCAGTTGTCCGACCGACGGCGATGAGCGAGTAGCGAGGCTATCAACTAAAAGAGTGGGAGAGCAGCGAGTGGTGAGTATAGTTTTGTAGATCGGCTATCAGCGAATGTCGTTGAGCGACGGGCGATTACTCGCTTCACTTGCCCGCTCGTCAGTGTAGCGCCGAGCGATGGGATGTACTCGCTCGGCGACAAAATAGCCGAGCGAGTACTCGCCGGCGGTGTGAACAGTCGGCGATGAACTATTAATATATGCATCTCTTTTGTTTACACGGAATGTAGTATTCGGGATCGCTATAGAGTTCAATTTTTCACAATTGTTACTGTCATTTCTTATTTTAACAAAAAATGTATATTAATAAATTGATAGTACTACTGAGACAAAATAATCTCGCTGTGGGAAAAGCAACCAATAAAATTTCTCCTTGTATAGTATATACCCTATGCATTGTAAATAATTCATGTAAATTAAGTTCGTATCCAATGTCAGCTCGTCAACCCCCACGGTTGTATGTCGAGTGTTGTTCAGACAAAACTTTTGAAATTTAAAACGAGATTTGTTTGAAGCTTTGTATTCGAATTGAACTCTAGAGGGAGCCGTCAACTTTCAAATTACATTTGAAGTTGTGACATATCAAAGATGATATTAATATCATTAGCCTTGTGCCCATTTCTACTCGTTTGGTCACTAGAAGATGGGTGAGGAAGCGGAAGCCTAGCGGATGACCTAGGACGCCTGTCCTAGGACTCTTCAGGACTCCGTCCTTGTACTCTTAAAAACGCCGTCCTAGGACTCCTAAGAACGCCGTCCTAGGACTGCTAAGGACGCCGTCCTAGGACTCCTCAGGACGCCGTCCTAGGACTCCTAAGAACGCCGTCCTAGGACTCCTAAGAACGCCGTCCTAGGACTCCTAAGAACGCCTGACCTAGGACTCCTAAGGACGCCGTCCTAGGACTCCTAAGAACGCCGTCCTAGGACTCCTAAGAACGCCGTCCTAGGACTCCTAAGAACGCCTGACCTAGGACTCCTAAGGACGCCGTTCTAGGACTCCTAAGAACGCCGTCCTAGGACTCCTAAGAACGCCGTCCTAGGACTGCTAAGGACGCCGTCCTAGGACTCCTCAGGACGCCGTCCTTGGACTCCTAAGAACGCCTGACCTAGGACTCCTAAGGACGCCGTCCTAGGACTCCTAAGAACGCCGTCCTAGGACTCCTAAGAACGCCTGACCTAGGACTCCTAAGGACGCCGTTCTAGGACTCCTAAGAACGCCGTCCTAGGACTCCTAAGAACGCCTGACCTAGGACTCCTAAGGACGCCGTTCTAGGACTCCTAAGAACGCCGTCCTAGGACTCCTAAGAACTCCGTCCTAGGACTGCTAAGGACGCCGTCCTAGGACTCCTCAGGACGCCGTCCTAGGACTCCTAAGAACGCCTGACCTAGGACTCCTAAGGACGCCGTTCTAGGACTCCTAATAACGCCGTCCTAGGACTCCTAAGAACGCCGTCCTAGGACTGCTAAGGACGCCGTCCTAGGACTCCTCAGGACGCCGTCCTAGGACTCCTAAGAACGCCTGACCTAGGACTCCTAAGGACGCCGTCCTAGGACTCCTAAGAACGCCGTCCTAGGACTCCTAAGAACGCCGTCCTAGGACTCCTAAGAACGCCTGACCTAGGACCCCTAAGGACGCCGTCCTAGGACTCCTAAGAACGCCGTCCTAGGACTCCTAAGAACGCCGTCCTAGGACTCCTAAGAACGCCTGACCTAGGACTCCTAAGGACGCCGTCCTAGGACTCCTAAGAACGCCGTCCTAGGACTCCTAAGAACGCCGTCCTAGGACTCCTAAGAACGCCTGACCTAGGACTCCTAAGGACGCCGTCCTAGGACTCCTAAGAACGCCGTCCTAGGACTCCTAAGGACGCTTGACCTAGGACTCCTAGGTAACACTAGGGGGACGAGTTTCAGTTATCGATACATAAAACCTCCCTTAGGCTTATGGTCACATTCCTTACACTTGTAGAAATCCAAATTCTAGTTTTATCTTTAGCATGTATAAGTGAGATAGATAAGTTAATACCCGTAATGAATAATATTAAAAACAATAGTACCTTTATTCAGCCAAGCAAATATAATTTTCTTTATCAGGGATAACTCTTTATTATAAATCAATTGTTTATTAGTTTTATGTTATTATTATAATCATTAATCACACGAAAAGCGCCATGCCAGCAAAATTAATCATGAATTTGTGAACATGTCCTAAGGGACATGCAGTGACGTGATGACGTCACGGCGGCTCCACATAATGACGTCATGTGTGACGTTTCGAGCCCGAGCACAGTGACCGCGGTTGTTAGACCGAGTGGACTTAAGTGGACCACATCCCTTGTGGCATACACTCGATTGGACTGCCGCAATTTGGGAACAACGTGGGTATAGTCGAACACACAAACAAGAATAAAGGAGGAAATTATTTTGTGCATAATTTTAGTATGAACTCCTACATAGGTATACAATTATTAGCAAAATCTCAAATTAATTCTAATTTTTTTATAAATAAGTATTTTTTTTAAATTACTTTTTATTGTTTTAATATTTACAGGAAGGGACTAGTCACTGGTCTCTAATAGACCAAACTCAATAATGTACCTACAGCTGAATGACAGCCATGCATGACAGACCGCGGCTAGAAAATAAATGAAAAAAAAAAAACATTTAAAGATAGATAAATTTAAAAAAAAATATTTACCGAGATCCTAGATTGACGGAACCTAGGATCGGGAGAATATACCATAATTTACATTTTGATTTGGTAGTCAGATTGTGTAAGGAAGAGTTAATAATTAAAAATATGGTCATGCCTTTTTATTTTGATAAAAGGCATGACATTCTCCACTTTCATTTCTTACACAAATATAAGAAATAAAAGTGGTGGTTACTAAGGTTCATATTTTCTCAAAATTTAATATTATTTCTCCGATTTTTATAATTATTTTACCATTACGTTGTCTGTACTCTAAACTATCTACAAGTTAAAGAATTTGTACAACCGGCCAAGTAGTTTTTAAGTAAATCTCAATCTAAATAAAGGGTTCCTGTATACTTTTCTCCGAGGACTGTACCCAGCGTAACTGCAAGTGTGACGTAGACCAACCAAGATGACATTGCTTAATAGTGAAACCCTCTAGAGACCTTAGCTAGCCACCACATAATGGAATTTGGTGTCAAATTATATCTCGTGTTGGTGTTAATAGAGATGTAAATAGGAAGAACCAGTCGTACATGTTATACAGGGTGTCCTTTTTTATATATAGCAATCTGACATATATTTATTTATTTAAACAATTACAATTGCACAAATTAATTTTTTTTTAAACATACTTATATATATACCCACCTACTTATAAATATAAAAAATTGGGGCCAAATCGCTGCCCTCCGGAAAAGTGCCCAAAAGGCTGGCGGTGTTACCTCGTTGTATAGCCAGCGATATACGCTGGCCGAGGTAAGCGCCAGCCCTTTGGTCACCCGACGAGTCAATGTGGGTGTCCTTGAATTCATCCGACAAATTGATACTGGGGGTTGTACTCATGATAAATATTAAATTGGTAAGGTTTTTTAGTAAATCAAAACTGCACACAAAATTGAACCAAGTACGTCACAAGTCACACAATGACCTTAGAAATGACCAATTAGGTCAAATTCAAATGAAATAAATCGATGTAGAAAATAAAAAAAATAGGTACTTTAAAATGTAAAAAGAAACTCGACTTTGTAACGATGCACATTAAAATTATATTTTATTTGACAGTTGAATTTATTGTAAATACGTTATTTATTTTTCCCAAAAGTTAAACAATTTAGGTACTTAAATGCTGTGCAGAATTAATGTTTGTCACAAGCCTAACCATCCATTTAATTTTGTCGAATGATCTTAGGTATTACTGGTAAATCTTAGGAGTCACCGTAGTTCGGGCTTTTACAGTAACATAGGTAGGTATACTCCTACGAATAAGATACGAATCAGATAGGTTGCTACGCCCGCCGTAGCGCGCTGTGTCGTAGCCAATGTTCTCTACATTTAAATCGTAGCACATAGAAATCCATTCAAATATTATGGGACAGTGGCATACAATTTGGAAAAACTTTTATTCCACTTTTATGGTTAACAGCGTATGTGAGTTCGCTCTTACAACTGTCGAATTGCTATGAAATTTGATAGTTATAAGTTGCTATAACTATAGAATTGGGTGATATATCCCCGTGCTTAATTACTTTTCAATTCTCTCATTTTCTATATCTATGGTCGCAGGGGTTGCAAACACCGGCTGTTCATTTTTCCGCTACGTTTGCCTTTTGTTGCGCACACCTGTCTACCCTATCCGCCTGCATATGCACAGTAAACGCTATGCATAAGGAAACAGGCTGACTGCTTTATTTGTGACTTCAAGAACAGAAAATATGAGTTCAGCGGTGTTATTCAGACTGTTGCTTTAGAAGATTTACAGAAATAAATGCTCTGTATTTTAATTGCCGCATTCTAAAAACGGTCTAAAAATGTTTGCTGGCAATAGAGTCCACAAAAATCAACGTACTTACTACATTACTACCTTTTTAGACGTGTAAAAGTAAATCAAATGAAGAAACAAGAGGTTTTCAACTTCCATAATTTGGTATATTTTAATTGCTGTTGAATTTGTTTTTTTAATAATGTAATTCGCGATATCGGCGAATGCCTTTTGTCAGTCTTAATTACGTTATTTCAGAGATAATATTATCACATAAAATAATTGACTACAACCTACGCAGGAGTGCAAACAATTTTAACCCGTAAGGTGGTAAACGCTTTCTGATCGCGACTGTGCATAAATTCACGTCGTATTGATTTTTGCTGTAAATATTCCGACAATCAAATAAGTAAGATATAAATTCCATAAAGCAAAACGTTCCGATAAAGCTAAAGGAAAGCTAGAAAGGTGCGATATTGTATGTTGCGAAAAGTAAGATGAGTTCGCCACTTCAGAAATATTGCTGTGGAACTTGACTGTACTAGGGTTGGGAAAAATCAATGTTCAGGACTTTGGTCTTTGGTGTTTTGGGCTCTTGGTCTTTATTGTTACTTGTTTTGATCTTTATCAGACAATGGTACGGCCCAAAGCACATCAAGTGTAACACTTTGGACCGTTCTTATTATCTGCGTCATAAGAGTTGAAATCATACTGCAAGTTTTGCCATTGATCTGCTGTCGTTCATACCTATTTGCATATAATAAAGTCAAAACACTTTGTGGAAAAAAAGTTATAAGTCTCCCATGCCCTTGCATTACTATCGACAAAAAACAAGACAGTTTGGTCTTGATTATATTTTTTTTACCAAGCCAATATGCAAAGAATCGATTGATACAAAATTCACTCACTCCCATCACTAAGATACAAAATTTCACGCCACTCTGAGCATGTTATAAGGGAAAATGTATTTCTTGTTGCAAGATTTTTCATTAAAAGTTTTAACATCGGATAGGAAAATTGATATTTTTTGTTAAGAACCACTCACTGTCCGACCCAGTAGAAAAGAAGATTGAAGATAATGTTGTATACTGTGAAAGACAAAATATGGATTCGTGTTTTGACTTTTTACCCAACTGCCGAGAGAAGGAAGGTAGTGTTTTTCGAGACTATGTAAGTTGTCGATTCCTTGATGACCTCCTGAAAAGGGCTTGGTGAATTTTGATAGGTATCGTTAGAAGGGTTATCACAGAAATGACAATAAAATTGACACATTTGTAGTATTTCCAGATTCCAGTGTTGCTAATTTTAATCGTCTCTAAACGAGTCAAAAAATTACTTTTACTATTTTTTAAACTTACTTTTTCCCGATATAGTATATAAATATGAGTGATAGACAATGCGTTTAGAATTATAATTAGTGGCCATTATAGCCCAAAATATGCCAAAAAAGCACCCACAGATTTGTTTATGTTACAACTTTACATTTCACTGTTGCGCAAAATTTGACCAGAATCTGTCGATTAAATTTTACATTACGCAGTCCTAGATTTATAGCAGTGTCGAGAGTTTGATTTTAAAATCTCTCGACTTATTTACATAAAAAGTATATTTTCACCTGGGGACTAAAATATTCAAATGAAACAATTTCCAAATATTACTGCCATCAAATATAAATTGGTGGCATTCACAACTAAATCGATCTGTGAAGTTTTGAGGCTCAGTGACTGTTAAAATGAGGAGTTGTAAATTGCTAACGAATCCCTAGCTCTTTGTGTGGGGGATTCCATGAAATACGGTTAAATCCGGACACCAAAATGACAATGGGCGTTTTTGGAGCCTTTTTAAATTTTCTCGGCCACCAAACAAACTTGGTTGTTTTGGTACATAATTAAAGTAAACAAAGCAGTCTTCACGATCGCCTAAAAACAGTTACGTTTAGTACGTATAGGTACGTAAAAATCGTTGAATAACTTATACAATATTTTATAAATAGAGACAACGGTACAGTTCTGTCAGTTCTGTTAAAGTAAAAACACAAAATAGTTAAAAACACAAAGTGCCCGAATTTTAAGAGGAAATTCCCGGCTGAGACAGATCCATATTCTCTCAATTTTTTCGGTACGATTCAGCCTCACTCGACGATATTATTAATAGAGAGAATTCTTAAAATTGGTGTTTTGTTTTGACATCGGTATCGATCCTAAAACACATTAAAATTCTTCTTTTCATAATATATCCAATGCAGGTACAGACTTTTTCCTGTCTTTTTATAAGAATACATGATTTGTCCATGTCTCGGGCGATCCCAGGGCTGGCAGCTACCTCGCTCAGCGACTAAGCATTGCGATACAGCGAGGAAATGCTGCCAGCGTCCTGGGCAGCATTCCGCAAAACGGGGATCTTGACGACGTGTTCGTTCTTTAGTATTTTTTTATATTTTTTTTTATATTTTTATTTTATAAGTAATGTATTTTTAGATAGTAGTTAGTTTTATTTTAATAAATGACTCTTCCATGATTTATGATGTATTTTTAAATTCGTCTTAATCATTTATATCAAAAAACAAACAAAGAACTTTTTTGTTTTATGATAGTTATACTTGTTTGAGGATTTCCTTAGTTCACCTTATTCAAGACGAGGAAGTTTGAGCAACTGACTTCAGAGGGTGTTAGAAGTATGCTCACCCTAACTTAGTCGTACACAACCGCAACTCGTGCGTTGAACATTGTTCTAAACTTAATTTCCCCGTAACACAGCGTATGTTTTGCTAATGGGCTTTGTGTTACTATCTATTTGGTGAGGTGTTCCCTCAGGCACGGAAACTTGCCTCAAATATTCCATTTGAGCGACTTAATTACTCACTGTGAGACAAAGCTGTGAAACAATCATGGTAGTAGGTTGCGGGAATAGTAAGACGAGTAACGTGTCTGGGACTAAGGGTACCTTTCCACCAGAGATGTGTGTGCTATGTAGCTATGCTAGTATGCGAAAGCTATGCTACGAAACTATGTGATCTCGAAGGGGCTCGTAGGCCAGTTGCGAGTACACGTTGAAAACGATTATACAAGTTAAGCAACGATGGGCGAGGTCAGTGACACTTTCATCTGAGCCCCTTCGTGCCTCGGAAAGCACGATAAGCAGTTGGTCCCGGTTGTTGTCGCTTGACAGCAGTCGGCTGCCACGTCAAAGGTTTACGGGCGGCCTGAATAACTTTGACAAGTAGGTTTGGTCACTAAACCACACGAGAAAAGAAGAATGAGAACTTTTACACTAATGCTAAGCTGTGTAGCTGAGTGAGTATGATGTGCTATGAAGATGCGCCGACGCGAGGTAGCTGTGCGGGGAAGATGCTATGCATCGACACATCGACAGGGAAGGCGCGGGGAGCCACTCGCGCATCCATAGCTCCCATCCATAGCACGCATTTATAGCATCCTTCCATATTAAATCATACCTTAGTTGAACTCGTTTCCACCAGTGCTATGCTATGTGAACCAACGAATATGATTGGTGGATATCAAACGCATCCATAGCAACGTAGCATAGCACATCTCTGGTGGAAAGGCACCCTAAAGCGCGAAACTAATGTAGCTTGGATGCAACGGTAAATGCAATGTTGGACTTGGAACTCTAAATAATCTAGAAATGCTGTACTGTCTAGTTGAAAAACAACTATACTCTTTCTCCATTTAATTCTAAGTTTCTTACTTCTGTTTGTGACCGTATTATATCTGTTAGAAAGCTTCGGACTGCTTTTCTTCATTTTAACACTATGACCATTTCTTCTCAGTCCCTACGAGTAATTATCTCAGTTGTCGCTACACTCTTGCCAGATAGGTTAATGGCTGGCTGGGTATCGAACCTGGGACCTCCGTATCTTAAGTCCAATGTTTCAACTAATACGTCATAGCTAGCTCTCAGTATCATTAACTCTAAAGCCGAAGTCGTAGACAGTTATGAGTATGAGTTGGTTTGAGTTCGGTCTTACAACTGTCAGTTTTCAGACAATTTTGACTATCATAAGTGCGAACTCACGCTGAGTGCTTGCTCAAAACTGTCTATGACTTCGATCTTAGAGTTAACGATACGAAGAGCTATCTATGACTAAGTAGTTGAAACATTGAATTATCTATGCCTAATAATTAAGTGAAGTCAAAGTCAAATCATTTATTTGCGTGAATGTAGGTACATGTATAATCAGTTGTCATGATACAATAATAAGCCCCTAATACATTCTACCACTTATATGGCATGCAAATATAAAGTATGTTACTTATATGAATAATGTTTAAAATGTAACTGAAATTTCATGTCATACCCATGTTTAATAAAATAATCCTAGCTATAATTTATGAATGATGATGATGAAATTGCAGTTGTTCTGTTAGTATTATTAAAGGCAAACATTAAATGTCGTTTTCGCTCTAAAAATACTCTTTAAACTGGATAACGCATTTCCTTTGAGTATGCCTGGAGTGGCCGTTTACTAATTGATGTACAAATAATTTAATATGCGTCGCCCGCGGTGAAGAATTAAAATTTTAGCGAAGTGAAAAAACAACAACCAATCAACATAATTTGTCATAGATTAAGTTGGAAGAGAGACGTGTTAAACGCTCGTAAAATAGAAAGAAAAATGTATGGGATTTTTGCGTTTTCGTTAGCAAAATATGTCAAAGATATAATTATTAAGATATAATTATTATTGAATATTATTGAAGAAAAAAGAATTACACAAATTAGGTAAATAGGTTCATCCAATTAGTATCACAAAAGCGATCTCTATCAGACAACTTTAGTTAGAGAATTAAACGAATGAATAGGTAGCTTGTTAAGCAATAATTGAATACCTAACTGGTACTTAAACACATAAATAAAAAAGCAACAATTTACATACTACTTACTTATACAATAATGTAAAATTAGAAATTGTAGTAACAGGGAAAAAATACTTCATGGCCATATCTGACTGTTTATCATCATATTAACTAACACACAGACCACTTACCCCATAGGCCTGTTACAGGAGCGCGCCCTGTCTGCCCGCACATGAGCGCAAACTTGCTTCACGACACGTGTAACCTAGAGATATTAACGTCATGGACGCATCTCTTTAATACGGCACCCCAGTCCCCCGCTTCGTCTCTATGCGCTCATCGTTGACATAATTTTACGCTTGCAAAAGACATTGCCACATTTCAATGAAGCTTTGCCCCACCTACATAACTACGTGACCATTTAGGCTGTACCTATCATTTTGTTGGTGACTTATTACAGGTTTCATATTGCATAATCATAATCAGTATCATTTTCTACTACTCTCGCAACTCCTATAGAAGAATAACAAAAACAATGAATAGATCGCTTCGATTTCTTACTATTTTCTGAATTCTTAATTAAGCTGTTTTTTTCGAATCGCAACTTGTACAAAACTTTATTTTAAACCAATAATTTTAATAAAAAACGGGGATTATTCGTTATCTTGTACAACTTGCGGTTGATGGTAGGGCAGAATCTGGCATTGTCATTTGTACCGATTTCATGTCTATTGGGTCTGTGTATTAACACTACAATAACAAACTAACTAACATGTACTGCAACAGGAATGCACTGCGATCGCTGGCCCGTTATTTTCCAGTCACAAAACTTCTGAAAAGGATAATGCAGCTTGTTCCGACATGTTATGTTACGGGAAAAGGAAACAAGCCTGTTTGCATTCCCAATGAGTACACTCGTATCGTACTCATAGTAAGTAGTCTTTACAAATGTATTTAAAAACAGTAACGCTTTTGTTGTAATAATCAATATAAAATATATAAATGACCATTGAAGCTCATATATCATTTTGTTGGGGACTTATTACAGGTTTCATATTGCATAATCATAATCCGTAGGAGTTGCGAGAGTAGTAGAAAATGATAACAAAGACAATTAATAATTCGCTTCGATTTCTTACTATTTTCTGAATTCTTAATTAAGCTGTTTTTTCGACTCGCATGTTGTATAAAACCAATAATTTTAATAAAAAAAGGAGATATTTTTACATTTATTCTTTACTTTGTTCATAATGCGTTTGATGGTGGGGCAGAATCTGGCATTGTCATTTGTTCGCCGAGCATGGCATAATGCATGTAGGAATGGAACGAGCATAATGACTGAGAGCGACACAGGATGTGAGTTTGACATGTGAAAGAGAGGGATAGAAGATCAATAATAGCACTTATTGTTTATTTTTCTAATCGGGCAACCCTAATATTGTTAATAATAATTGGAATTCGCCATGGAGAGTGCATACGTGCAATGTTGTAATTTTCGTGATAAAATAAAATAAAAACATTTACGGAAAAACAAATTCATTTTATTTGTGTTGGTATGACATTCTCTCGTATGCGCTCTGTGCTTTGCCACTAAGTTAAAATAGCAAACAAACTCGAACTTAACTAAGCGCTTGATAAAGTAAATTTAGTGCAATGTTAGAGTTTAGTTTGAAACATTATTACGGAACTCTGCATTGCTTTTCATATCCCATGCGCACACTGTATTATAGCTACTTAACTTGTTTATCAGATTACAGATATTACAGGTACTGCTGAACAGATATATTAAAATATAAATGGGTGTGATTCTGTTACGATTTCAGCTTATGTACATTGTGTGCAATTTTGTATTTTTAAATTGTTTTTAGAATTAACTTAATTTTACACCGTGAGCGTTATGGACGGGTATGACAAGGGGCGGGTCGGGTTATTCGATTGATGAAGTTTATACGGATACTTACTTAGTTTTAAGGGTTTAATTGACATTTGTAATTTTGACATTGTAATTGTTTAAATTGAATAAGTAGGTATATGATGTTCCCCCGAGAAGGGCCCACGAGGGCGGCCGCGGACGAGGTTGTGGTATTTGGCGCTGCGTTCCCACAACCTCGTTCCAAACGCGATGCGTTGAACACCTTGGGGTTTTAGTGGGTATAGGACCGTATTATGGCGGGAGTCCCACATACTCACCGCGCGCCCCTCCTCATTGGCGCGGTGAGATGCGAAAAGCATTTCCCCAAGTAAAAAAAAAAAAAAAAAAAAAAAAAGGTATATGATGTTTCATCATCATCAGTCTATTAATATGTCCCCACTGCTCGGGCACAGACCTTCCCTTACTACGAGGGAGCTGGGGCCATGATCCACCACGCGGGCCCAGTGCGGGTTGGCAACCACTGAGCCACCGAGCTATGATGTTTAATGTTTTTATAATTTATTTTATTGTCGTTATAATTTGTATTCGCCAGATGCCAGATTCATAAGGCACAATCATGGACAGCTAATATTAATAACTCATAGGCAGTTCATCAACACCACTGCAGATTGCAATGGATTATTTATTGCTACGAACTCTGATAGATATGATTCGGATCGGCGTGTCTTCGTGTTCGTCTAGGAACTTCCTTCCTGTTACGAATTATCTTTTATTAATTAAGGAGAAAATTAGAGTTTCCTTTAATATTTTTCATTAGCCCCAGTACCACGTTCAAAGAGCTTAATTATACACAATCTCCATTAGAGCCAAATTAAGGCCATATCATTATTCACTCACGATATTGAATTAATCACCATCACGGGACACGCCCATCATTGGCCGAGTGTTTCTACAATTTCGTGTTTATATTTGGCTTATTGTGTTCACGTGGCGTCGGCACACCTTGCCACTCGCTACGTATATGAACATAACTGATTGTATTTGTTATTATATTCTACTCGTATATGTTAGTAATTTGATGTTTAAACCGATAGTTACAACCGATTTCGACGGTCTTTACAAGGTGAGCGTGCTACGCTCTATGGGCACGTTTGGAAATCGCCGGCACCAGCGGTCGAAACCGTCGGTTTCAACCAAACAATTATTTTTATCCCTTTATATATTATAATAATTTTAAGTAAAATGGCTCCCTATAGTTTTAATTCGAAGATTTTAGTTATTTTAATCTACCATTGTGTTAGGTGCATTTGCACCGAACAGTCACTAGATGCGCACCAGATAGTCTGTACATGTTTGATAATCAGATTAAAGTAGAAGTTACTGGAATTGTTGTAGAATTTAGAGTACCTAGTTATACAGTTCGTATTTACTACTAACCATCTAACGTGTTTATCTTTATCTTTTATGCCATTCACATCGTTGGAAATCACTAATTGACAATATTGGGAAATATTTGGTGCTGTAGTTCAAACCAATACTTTTCAACCAGTAGTGTCTTCTTTTTTTCCGGGATGTGATGGCTGGCGACCAATACTTGAATTATAATACAGATTATAATTCAAGTATTGGTATAAAATAAACAATACTTAGAGCTAAATACATATATTGTTGTCGGCACTTTAGCGGAGCCTGACCCAGAAACGTGTAAGATCAACCAACACCCATGTTTCATTTCCCTTTGCTCAGGTTAGTGTCATTTAACTGGGTGAAAACAAAAAACCCACATGCTATTATTCATAAACCTAGTTAAACCTCGCTTCCCTTAAATCGTGTTGCTATCCCTTTCACACTTCGTTAAAAAGGTTAAGATAGAAAGGGACAGGGGCATATACGGTGGGGTAACTTTAAATAACGTATATGAATACGCGCCCTAGAAAATATTCTGAGGTGCGAATAGTCCCAGAAGTCCCAGAACCTAAGCTAATGTGCTCCCAGTTGCCTATTAGCAAATTAAAAAAGGTGCAACTGATCCAAGGTTTGAACTAGGACGAATTGCGTCCTAATTCAGTTGTGGTTTTTGAATTAACATCACCACCTGCAATTTGTAACCAAAGCTTATTCTGTTAACACCGCCCACCGCTCATTAATTTCAGCTACAAATTATCATTGCCATCAATTCAACCTTCGACCTTATAATTACACTGGATGTCAACAGTAGATGGGGTGCTAATGCCTGGCACCAAGCTCGCACCATTGTTTCTGAACGCCATTGTGTGTCGAGGTCATCATATAATAAGGCGTCTCGCTTCATAGCCTGTTTTGTTGCTAGAATGTGAGCAGTTTTTTTGCACTGACTACCACGAATGCCTCGTAATGGGTTTCAGCGTTTTTCCCTATCTTATCTCCACAATGTTTTCCAGAGTTTTTCCGAGGGGGTTGTGTTATTTGATAAGAAATTTTTAAGGTCATGAATGAGGTCATCATTGAAAAACTTGTAGCGGGTTCAGCCCCCCGTTCCTCCCGTTATTACCGTTCTCAAAACGATGAAATTATACCATGTCATGGCGCGCCAAACAGAGACGCCGCTACAACAATGCCATAGCACTGTCCCTTTCACGGCCGCTATGACATGGTATGATTTGATCGTTTTGAGAACCGTAATAGCCCCACAGTATGCCTTGTCAAAGTAGGTAAGTACGTTTCGTTCACCTAAATGTTATGAAACTTCAACTATGAAAAAGTAAGTAAGTAATCCGTTTATTTCGCAACAGCAAGATCTACATTTTATCATGAAGCAATTAACTGATAGTCATTGCATTTTAGTAACAAAATAACCATAGAGCGGCTGAGCAATGACGACTCATTAAACCTTATTTTAAGTCTTAATATGACTTCAAGGTTTAATCTAAATTAAGAATAATTACGACAATATTAGATATCACAAAGTACTTTTGAGCAGCACTACATTTCGAGTAAACAAAAAAACAAACTCAAAATATTGAATATTCAATTATTTTCGAAAAAAAAAATCCAATACAGACATCAATTGTCAATAGTCAAGAAAATACGACTGCCTATAACCATACTCTATAACTCCATAATGAAAACAAAATCTTATTTCGTCGAAACCTTGATAAAAATTAGAAAAACACTCTAAGTAATTAATTAAAAGTGCTTGTATGTGGGTTCTGACACACGGGACACGTTGCAAAGATATGACAGGAGCTAATTCTGTTAGCAATTAGTTAATTACAGATGGTCAGGGAAGGAAAACAAAATCCCGGCGGCCGCTTTTAATTACCGTTTATATGGGGTCAGCCAACGGCCGAGCGATGATTACAAGAGAGAAATGTTATTAGAAGGAAGTAGGTATATTGTAAGTATATTTGTTAATAATTATCTATTAGGAAATGAAGAAAATGCACTTGGGAAAGGACCAAGTTTGTACCAAGTTTATCTGTCGGGTCAAACATAGAATGTCGAAAGGCCAATTTAAAACAAATCTAATAGGTATCCCGCGGCCCAAATCAAATGTCTTATGTTGTAAACAAATATGATCGTCTAATTACCTGTTGTGGTGTAACACTGAAGGAACTGATTGATTGAACCTATTCATCACTGTGAAAATAAAGTAATCCGATCTAATAAGTACCTAATGTGAAAATAACTATGCAATAATTACAGAATAGCTTAAAATGTTAGTAGGGTAGGGTAGTTTTTGTTTACAAAATAAGACACTTGAATTAGGTTTCGGTTTATATAATATTATTTTATTTACCTAAGAAAAGTGCACAGCAGAGTCATTAAGGTTGAGATTTTCTCATTTATTTGACAGATTTTTAATTTTGTACCTCATACCTCAGAATAAGTAATAGTACAACCCATACGTCAAAAAATTCAACATAAACCTGAAAGACATTACCCTCAATCTTGCAGCAGTCGGGTAAATACAAATTCCATAAAACACGTAGCCGTTAGTGAACAGTAAGGGAGACTGTTCAATTATAAATTAAATTAAATATTTACTGAAACGAAACCGATCGCATTATCGATGGCGTCGACGCGGGAAACTCGCTAAATTAATTGTACAAACAATTTGATTTAAACATTTGCGACACCTTAAAATGGTTTGTTAATTGGGAAAATGCGATTTAGGAAGGTGTTTAAGGTTTCACGTAACGACGTATACAAATATATTATGCTTGCAAATATTATAAGGGTATGGCCGAGATTCGGTATAAAGGTAGGTACAGCTATAAATAAATAAGTTCAAATTATCTCTATACATATCTCGGGCTAGATATTTTCCGTGACCTTAGATCAAATAATATCGGAGATTTCATACCTACATACTATTAAAATAACATCCATCATTTTAAACACTATTTTAAAAATACTAATTAATTACCTGAGTCAGAACCGATGCCGTCAGAATGGGATCAAGGCCGTCAGAACGGGACCGATGCCGTTAGGGCCGGCGTACAACGTCACGGCCCGGCGCCGCATGGCGCGGCGTATCACGGCGTCTGCCGGCACCGTCTACCGGCGCACGATGTCGGCCGGCGCCGGTCACAGACATACAACTTTCGTATACGGCGTCTTCCGCCGGCGCCGTTCTGTTGTACCGCTAGCTTGTAGCCCTAAGAGCAGAACCGATTTCGTCAAAAAGGGACCGAGATCATCAGAATAGGACTAATATCGTCAGACCGGGACTAAAGCCGTCAGAATGGGTCCGATATCGTCAGAATAAGAGCGAGTCATCATGGTAATGATATCATCAGAACGGTACTGAGGCCGTCAGACCAGGATAGATATCGTCAGAACGGGACTGAGGCTGTCAGAATGGGTCCGATATCATCAGGATAGGAGCGAGATCACCAGAATGGTAATGATATCATTATAACGGGACCGAGGCCGTCAGAGCAGGATCGATATCGTTAGAACGGGACCGATGCGGTCAGAACATATTATTGATTTGTAATTTTATTATTATTATTGACCAATGACCATGTATGTTTAATACTATAAATAAATGAATATGAATATGAATATGAATATGAACGTCACTACTAAAGACTGTCGGGCGTTAAATGTTACAGAGCGGTCGATACAGGCGTATCATTTATCTTCTTTAGGACAGGTTTTCCGCTTTGACCATTCATCAATCGTGCATGTACTTGTTGGGGAGATTACTGTACCGCCCGATGGTCTATATCCTTGTTTTGTGTAAATATTTGAAACAATACTTATTATAATAGGGAAGTTCAAGGTACAATCGACAGCAGATCAATGGTAACACTTGCAGTACGATTTCAAGTATTACGACGCATATAATAAGAACTGTCAAAAGTAAAAAGTTTCCATTGATATGCTGTCGACTGTACTATGGAAACAAAATTGAAATCAGTTGAAAAATAAAATATTCACAGGCATTTGAAAATCAAGAATCTGATACTGTGAAGTGACGTCATATCTTACTAATTCCATACAAACTCCAAAATAAATTCAAATTCAGGTACAAAATGTATCTAAATCTCGGTCCCGTGATCATGACGAATTTAAGTGATACATCCAAATTAACCCAAAATCCATCAAGTTAAGACCACAAATGAAACCAACATACACAATACTCGAAAAACGTTATACTCTCTTCCGTTCGGCACTCTGTTAAAAAATAGAGACGAAACCAAACTGACAGTAATCCCAAAACAAGATTCCATGTAGATTACGCTACACGTTGGTATATTGTGGATAAGGCTTTCAGTGTGAAGCTTTCTTTGCAAGCCTCCCCTCGAGTGCCACAGAAAGGGGCCGATTGATAGAACCCATAAAGGGCGGCGTACAAAGGAGAGCGATTGTGTGTAAAATGGGTTTATAGGTAACGAAAACAGGTGCGCTGCGCTACTGATTTCGATTTTAGGGTTCGGTACAAGATATTGTATATTATAAAGAACCCTCCAACTAACATATATATCTATTTCAGACACAAAAATGTTTTCGAAGAGTCCTCGCTACATGGGATCTCAGGGCAAGCGCTTAAGTACTTCGCTCAACTCGTAATGCCACCAGCATCTTGGGAACCCTGCTGCATGGGGGCGACGTAGACGATATGCTTATAATGTAAATATTTTGTAAATAGGTACTTTTTTTTATTAAGTATTTGTATTATTTTAAGTTTTGTTAAATCAGTTAGTTTAATTTACATATCTATTGCAATATTTGATTTGACATTGTAGTATATGTGCGTGCATGTGTGAAATATAGTTATCTGCAGGAATTTAAGTTCATTTATTCGGTAACAAATCACTATGTTCAAAATTTAACAATTAAAATGTTTCTAAGAGAAGTGTTTAGAGAACTGGTGATGAGAAAGAATAAGATGTAAATAGAATATGAAACAGATTGTGTTATAAACTCCGGCCATAGTGCTTACGCGTGTGGGTTGCGCTAACTTAACTAAAGATCCCAGGTAGAATAAGAATATCATGGCTAAGGAACTCACGCAAATGGTACGGCAGGAGTACCAGGTCTCCATTCTGTGCGGCATTGTCGAGATCGCTGATTGCTATATGAACGCGTCTTCGTAAGAAGACAGTACTATAAGAAAAAAGAGATTCCAGGAGCTTCCAGTAATACGACCGAAGTTAAATAATAAAATTGTATGCAGTTTTCACGGTTTATTTATTATTTATTTAAGTGTGTCTTATGTTAATTTGTATTACCTATATGCATGAAAAAGTCGTTACGAAAGAAATATATACCTACAGCGAAGCGGACGGCAATGTCGGCAATGTTTTAAAAGAGAGCTACAAATACGAGAGATCATAAATTACGAGTAAGTATTTCCTTTGTACAGACCCCTACATTAATGCGTGCTCAGCACACACTTGGCTCACTTTTGCGTGTACCCTGGATTACAGTGTCGCGTAGGAAATTCTGTTGACACATGGATGTCGCACGGCTGAATATGAAATGAGTTTTCAAACGCTATCATCGTGGTATGTAAGCAACAGTTTACGACGTCTACTAGGTATTATTGCTTTTTGTTTACTTCATACACGGGTGCAGCGAAATACAAACTAAAGTTCGCAATATACGGTTCTAATATTTTGCTGCTACACTGGCGGTTTATTGCTTCAGTTTTCTAATAGAAGCTTAATAATTATTACATTACAACAGTTTGACCTCTGTTGTTGCAGCGTACCATCGATATAGTGTACTGTCGATGCAGCATACCCTCGATATGTTGTACTGTCGATGCAGTGGCCCGTCGATGTGGTGTACTGTCGATGCAGCGTACCATACATATTGTGTACTGTCGATGCAGTGATCCGTCGATATGGTGTACTGTCGATGGAGTGACCCGTCGATGTAACGTTTTGGATATAGCGACCGTCGATGACTTGACTTCTAGTAGTGATAGTAACTAAGGTCGATATTCATAGATAGTTTTGAATGTGAACTTGAGCTCGGTCGTACAACTGTCAGATTTTATACAATTTTGAAAGCCGTAAGTGCGAGCTCATGATAAGGTCGCTGTTTTTCGATTGAACTTCCTATGACCTTATACTCTTTTCTAGCTAGTTAATCCAGATTTACGTGTCTGCAATTCTTATGATTGTAACGTTCAATTGTACTGGACGTAATTTTAATAAGAAAACGATACCAATAATGGTAAGCGCTAGTCCATAGTATTATTACCCTTTGTTATGGGGCACATATCACAGGTAATTAATACAAATTAATTTGTATTACTTAGGAGGAGTCAAAAAACACTATACCGCGGCCCAAATCAAGTGTCTCATTTTGTAAACAAATATGGTCGTCTAATTACCTGTTGTGATGTAACACTGAACTGATTGATCGAATCCGTTCATCATTATGAAAATAAAGTGATCCGATCTAATAATGTGAAAATAACTATGCAATAATCACAGAACAGCTTAAAATGTTAGTAGGCCCTCCCCTACTAACATTTTAAGCTTTTGTTTTTGTTTACAAAATAAGACACTTGATTTGGGCTTCGGTTTACATGTTTCTAGAGAGCTAAGCCGCGGGCGAAAGCTAGTATCTTTCTTGTTTGTCTACCATTCTACATTTTCCTCATAACATGCCTACAATTATACTATAATTAATTACCAGCCAAGAGAATAATTACAAGTACTACATAACTTACAGAATGCTCCGAAAGACGAGGCAATACATGGTCGTATTTCGTGTAATGAGTCGCTACATTACCCTTGTAATTAATAAACATGTTTATTTCGTAAATTATTCACTAGGAACGCCCTATTTAATTCACAATTATGTAACTAGGATTTGAACAAAGATCGTAGGATCCATTTTGGGTGGTATCCTTTACTTTGATTTCCTTAAATTTGCATACTAAAGAAATGAATTTGTAATTTTTTTGATGTTTACTCATAGTCTATACAGACAAGTCAGACCCCGATTTTATCAAATAGTTACGGCATTGGAGTGTCCAAGTTAGTACTTCAATACTTCATTTATTCAACCTTAGGAGCTCTAGGGAACTCTTGGTTATGTCATACATAATGTAATAATTTACAATAATATAAGGTAGGTACAGAATACAAACTAGGTTACGACTGGATGTACGAACAGAGAAACAGGGCAAAGAACTGACCCGTGGGATATAATTGATAATTAATTGATCTAATTGCGGCTGTAAAGAGGCCTTGCCAATGTTTTACAATTTAGAGTAATTTTATAATGGATTCACAATACTATAATTAATTGCACTGATTGTCAAAATAAGTATCTGTAAAAATAAATGAATTTAAAAATAACATAATAATAATAGTCGGCTGTAAAGTGACCTCGTCATAGTCTCCTATGATTAGACATAAATTCGTCAGTCAAAGGTCGAAATAATGACTTTTAGTCGGACCTAATGATCAAACTAAGATCCAATTTTAAAATAAATCAAAACTAGGAGTGACGGAATTTCGGTCTCTGCTGACTATAACAATACATGATAGACGAAGCTACATAAGATATCAAAATACAATTTTTTTTATTTACTAATTTTTATTATATTCTTTAAGGGCTTTCCATGAGCCAACTAGCGCCGCCAATCTTGAAAAAATAATATCTTGCTATTTAATCAATTTTATTAAAAAAGCTATTTACAAAATGTTTATTAGGATGAATACTATTTTTCAATATACAATACATGGCATAATTGCAACAAGCTAAGTTGTAGTTCACAAATGTGCCAAAAACGGCCGTTTTTCGCAATTATTCGAACTACAACTTACCGACATTGAATCACGTTATAAATAAGCATTTAAAAAAGTATTTATCGTAATAAACATTTCGTAAATAGCTTTTTTAATAAAATTGATTATATTGGAAGATATTATTTTTTAAGATTGGCGGCGCTAGTTGGCTCGTGGAAGGCTCTTAAGGAATACTACTTTTATCCATTGAAGTCGTGAAATTGTTACATCCATTTTTGACTTGCCAATGTAAATACTTAAGTCAATAGGTATGTTGATATTTGCATTTCGTAATAAGATCGCAGGATAAGATATTTGTATAAAAATTGTTGTACGCTAACAGCAGATCAAGTGTAACACTTTGGACTCTGGACCGTTCTTATTAGCTGTGTCATAAGATTTAAAATAGTACTGCAAGTATTACCATTGATCTGCTGTTGTCCGTACCTATGGTTATAGGTATTACCCGTAGAAAAATATACCCTTTGGTATTACTTAAAAATAGCATAGTTACTGACGTTTAAAAGCAGATAGTAGTGACGTAAGAAAGTTATTGAATAAATTTAATTGTATGAGTAATTATTTATTTATAGGAAGTATATATTTTACAAATAAATACAAATTAAATCTATACTATCTAAACCTACCTAACGTGTAAAATTATTTGATTTTTACACGTTACAAATTTAATTGAGTAAAACTTATTGTTCCCCTCAATGTAAGGGAAGGTCTGTGCCCGAGCAGTCGGGCAATATAAATAGACTGATGATGGAAACTTATTGATCTGTGAACTACCAATATATCTGGAGATAATTGGAATATCGAAAAACCAATTTCAGATGTATTCTCAGCATGATCACATCAGTTGATTTTGGAAATAAATAATTAAAAAGTTAGTCAATTATTTACCTTAATTTGTATTCATGTTTACCAGAAATTATTCTTCATAACATTCCTTTACGTGTCGAACTATCTATGTTCCTCTGAATACCATTACATAATATATGGAAATATATTCACACACGTAAATGCTATTAGCTGATGAGACGTTGTTGAATCAACAAGCAGCCAGCCAATCGTAATGTTTATTTGATCAGCTATTTATGTAGCGTACTAATGATTAATTGACCAAAATGCTTTATCATAACAAACGCGTGTACATAATTAGTCAATGAGGATGTTGACTAAAAAATTTATGCAGAAATCAATTCACGTGTTCATGTTGCTAATACTTCTAAAATTAGTATTTCGACATTCCAATTATTATTATCTACTATGTAGCCTACTTCTGTAGTTGCCACGGCGCCGCACCCCAGCGTTGTACGCCGGCCCTTAGTCAACTCCTAATCCTAAATGCAACTGTCACTGTCGTTCATATGCTACGTAGCGTAAGATCGAGCGGGACGCCTCGCTTAGAGACAAATCAATCACAACGTAATCTAGAATTGCTACAAATGGTCAAAGTTGTGTGCTCATCCTTTTTTGGCAAAACGCATTTAGCATGGAGTTTGTGACAGTAGTTTGTAAACATTAAACCCTTTAGGTTCAAAATGTTAAAAACTTAAAACGTTGCATTCCAAAATATATAAGAACTACAAAGTACGGTCTAATACAGATAAAAGTGTACAGGAGGTTTTTAAGGTTAAGACTAACTCAAAAACTACTTGATTGACATATGTATTTGCAAGAATTCTTTCAATGTTAGATATTATATAAAAGTTAAAACTACGTATAGTCGAAGACAGAGATAAGTATACAGAGGGTCCCAATATGGTTGATATTTTCTCAAGAACCACTTGACCGATTTTAATAATTCTTTTACAGTACATAGTTTTAACTTTTATCTATCTAACAGTGAAAGAATTATTGCAATAGGTCAAGTGATTTTTGAGAAAATCTCAACCTTAAATACTCTACTGTACACCTTTCTCTGTCTTCGAACGTAGATACAAATTGATTGATAATAACAGTGAAATAGTTTTTATTACCGGCCAAGTAGTTTTTGAGAAAATCTCAACCTTAAAAATTCTCCTGTACACCTTTTTTTGTCTTCGACCGTACCTAACAGTAAGAATTATTAAATTCGGTCTAGTAGTTTTTGAAAAAATGATAACTTATGAGGCCACGGGAGGTATTTTAGGATTTCTTTAATACAATGATTAGTAAAAAAATTCATACGTCCACTTGTGGTACAGAGGCCTCTAAGCTTATGTTGATGACTTATCTAACAAATGCGAAAAGAAACGCTCCTGTTGAAGAGCCTTAGCAACGACTATATTAATCTGTTTTATGAAACATAAGCAAATAAACAAACCGTTTAATATCAAAGTTTGTGTTTACAATTCTGAGAGCGATTCCCTCCCGACGCCTCGCACGGCACAAATATTAAACAATAAACAAACGTTAACCCAAAACGTCCCGAATTTAAGTCGAATGCAGGCCAACCCCTTCTCTTGACGCTAGGGATGTTTTCTAAACCGGTAATAATTCGAATCGATTACCGTTCGTCGCCGAAGATTGTTTTTATTGCGAGCGAATTTTCAATCAAAGCACAATACAGTTCGTAGTTTTAAAAATTGTAATAAATTCTTAATACTACGAACGAGGTTCGCCACCCATCACACCATGGCCCACGTAGTGGCGAAAAGCGGGCGGTGGATAGTTCACTGCGTTGAATGTACGGGGAGGGATGTTAGATAGAATTGGATGAGGGTGTGTTATTGTATGTCAGGATATGTTTGATATTGTATGCCAGGATCGATGTGTGTGCTATTGTATGCCAGGATATGTTTGATATTGTAGACCAGGATCGATGTGTGTGCTATTGTATGCCAGGATTGCTACGGTGCTATTGTATGCCAGGATATGTGTGATATTGTATGCCAGGATCGCTATGTGTATATCGTAGGATCGCAGCAGATGGAAGTCCAGAGGAGATAAAGAAATAAAGGCGTGAGCTTATGTACGTATGTTTGTATTAAATCCTATTTATTTATATGTGCGTTGTAATTAGTATCTATCTAAATTCAATGTGGTTGATAGTGTATGTTTGTGTGTGTTTTCAGATTATTTATTATTCTAAACCGATGTACGAACTACAGAAGATCAATGTTGACACTTTCAACTCTTACTACACAGATAATAAGAACGATCCAAAGTCCAAAGTGTGATGTGCTTTGGACTGTACCATGATGATAATTAAAGCAAAACACTTTGCGTGTCGGCTCAAAATATTCGAGTCTATTGAATTCGAGCCAGCGCTTATCGATATTACGATTTCACCATAAAGAACAATCCTCTGCACCTTTCCAGTATTTTATAAATACTGGTTCTTGATAAGTACGTTAAAGGTACTAAACTAGAGTTTCGGTGAAACTAGAGTATATTGTCGTAGCCGGATGGTGTATTTATTTATTTTATTAATGGACTCGACAGTTCGTCATTTGCCAATGTCATGTTACAGAAAATTCAATATACAATAGTCTTATATCTTCCTCCAGGGGAATCGCAGTAGCGTTTCACCCTGGGTATCCGCGTCTTCTTGTCTTCATCTAGAGGAGACGCCGTAGCGTCATCACTCTGGACGAAGCAGCTCGACAGTCACGTTCACTCCCGAGCTTGTAGCGGGAACTCTTGATAATGGCATGAAACCCCAGATCTTGCTCAAATTATCCAACAAATTCACCATACTGTCACTCGCGAACATTTTCTGATTAATTTAACGTGATATTAATCTCAAAATAACCACTGTAGACAATAAAACAAAAATTATTAAATAATTTTGCACCTGTCGTTTCCCGCCATTTTCAAGAGAACCCGGATGGTGTAATAAGCACTTCACTAAGAGTCTACACATCTCGTGAAGTACTGAGGTTAGACAGATGCGATTTCCACACGCATCGTGAAGATGCGTGCTATACTTCGTAAAGTGCTTAAACTACACCCTTTATCTACGACTTATGCATCAGAAATTTCCTTGCAAATGTAAAAAAAATTGGGTAAAAAAGCATTACGAGCCTTTTCACTCTACGGCCACGCGTTCCGGATTAAACAAAAAATTCGCTTGAATTCCGCAGCCAATTTCAGTTTATCTGTCTGCATTCCCAGTTGAATCCATTTTGTTTGCAACATTGTGTTCAATATTACATACAGGTATCGCATTGTTATTCTTTGCCTGTTTCTCTGATGCTGGGGATTTTTATTGTGAGGTAGGTACTTAAGGGACCAAAGTTACGTTTGATTTCAATATTTTTGTATTTTACCTACTGAAGCATGTGTCTTGTATGGAAATTGTGTCCTGTCCCAGACGCGAAAAAGTATCTACTTATCGATGGTAGGATTTTTGTATGTATACTGAAGCCCAAATCAAGTGTCTTATTTTGTAAACAAAAACTACCCTACCAACATTTTAAGCTATTCTGTGATTATTGCACAGTTATTTTCACATTATTAGATCAGATTACTTTATTTTCACAATGATGAACAGGTTCGATCAATCAGTTCCATCACAACAGGTAATTAGACGATCATATTTGTTTACAAAATAAGACACTTGATTTGAGCTGCGGTATACTTTCAAAGTACTGTTCAGAATAATAATTAAATTTAAAAAATACATCCAACTCAAGATCCAATCAATGCAAAAACAGATTCCAGAAAACTCGGTCATACTTACATAAATGTACACAAAAAATACAAAAACTTCCTTGTTTGTTGAAATCGGTTTGATTGATCTAACTATTTATCACCCACTTTTCTATATTTTAATTTTAAAATAATATCCCCATATAGGTAAATGAATTTTCCACCAAACCCGCAGTGGGCCCGCGGAGGATCATGGCCCGAGCTCCCTCGATGTAAGGGAAAGTCTGTATGTAAAAATAGACTGTTGATATTGATGACATGAATTTTCTATCATTCATGAAACCGTTCGTACCTTAATATAAATGAAGATAAAACTTTACCAAGAACGGGATTCGATCGAACGATCTCGCCCGAAGGACGCCTTTTCTAACTCATACTCATTTATTTTAACCTTAGGTACAGAGGGAACACTTGGTTACGTCATAATATTGTAATATCATACATTTTTAAGAATACAAATTCATGGCTCGATCGAGAAAGAGACAGAATGGCAAGAGGCAGACCCACAGTATTGCGTCAGTGGTAACCAAAAGACTTCTTACCTTGTTGTATATTTTATCGGTAATTTTATATACCTACCGATACAGTAAGTCCCTGGCTCGGCACTCCCGAAATATCTCTCCTATTGATTTTCTTCGGAGCCGTGATGCGGCGGCTGTCGTGTCGGTCGGAAAAATGAGAAACGGCCTTGCGATTGTGAAACTAAATGCAACACTGCAACCTTTGTCTTGCTATGACCTTCTAACTGACTGATATAACAGCGATATTTGGCTATAACCGCATAAATGATTTTGTTTATTTATAATTTTGTGTATGTTTTGATATTTTCTAGCATATGCGCTATGCGAAACGAAAATCTAAATGTTATCATTTTGATTTTCGTTTTAGTTAATTTTCCCCATTTATATGGGGAAAATTTTTCATCACGACCGGCATTCGAACCAGGGACCTTGCCGTTCCGTGGCACGCTCTATTCAAACAGAGCCACCGTGATATCGTACCCAGGTCGTGAATTTTCTCTCCATATTCGTCTTAGGGGCGGTAGCTCAAATCACGGTGTTGTTAAAAAAAAATCTCCATTTTCACTTGAATTTTGTGTATTCGTATTGTGTGCTGCCTGAATTGTATATTTTATTGCACGAACAAACCGTCGGCTTAGCGTGTTATCGGCTAACCGTTCCATCAGTGAATGATTCTTTCGTCGTACAAACCGTTGGCTAAGAGTTTTTTCGGCGAAGCGTTCCACCGGTGAAGGGTAATTCGGTGAACCAGAATGACTAGGTGTGATTCTGTCGTGGTCGTGGCCACCAAATCTAATTCTAAACCTAAATACAGCTGTCACTCTCATTATGCTACAACGCGTTTGAGGTATGAGTGAGTTAGAGACGAGTAAAATTAGCTTGCCACATTCTGGAATCGGCACAATAATTGTTTCAAGAAATCAGGTGTGCATCAGTCTTATCCCTATAAAGGTATTTCTTCCAGCCGCGCCTATTCAGGATTGAGAGAAGACATACATTCACGTATCAAGATTTAGATCACGTAGAAGCTTTCTTCCTACAGAAGAAAAATTAATAAAATTGATAAACCCGCCGAAAAAAAGGCAAAAGTAAAACTTTACCACCTCGGATACGCTCTATATTTGTGACAATTTTGTCTTTTCAATTATATGAAACGTATCAGTTTTAAACAAGACCTTTTTTACACCTTTTGAACTAAACGCGCCTCTAACTAAACATATAATTCTATGAAAGACCCCGATTCAGAGGTTAGATAAAGTACTTCAAAAGATTCCTCGACTAGTTTCAATTCTCAAAGGATTAGGTCTTGCAAGAGATCGGAGAACTGTGATTTTCTTTAGTTCATATTTCTTATCTTATTTTCAACTCTATTGAATTCTAAGAAAAGACCAACCTTTTTACAAACTCATCTTGTATTTTATAATTTTAAGGACCAATAGCAGCAGTTAAATGTTGGCGATAGTTAATTCGTGTTTACGTGTAATTTAACCCTGGGTTAGGCATTTTATTCGGGTTAACTTGTTGGTGTAAGTGGCTCAAAGTTTGTTTGTCTTGTTGTGTCTCGAGAACCGTTGCATGGAATTTGGTGCGATTCTGCATAGATGAGACGATGAACAAAATAAACTATAAATTGAGATTTAGAAAAAAACTATTTATACTTATATTTTACTGCACATAATAACTAGGTGTGATTCTATCGTGGCCGTCATATCTAATCCTAAAACTAAATGCAACTGTCACTGTCATTCATATGCCATATCGCGTAAGAGTAATGGGGATGCCTCGATTAGCGTCGTTTAAATTTAGCATGATTCTAGAATCGTTACAAGTCTGTGTCTGTATTGTAGACGTTTAATTCAACGAGTCTACGTGCACCGACTCTACGTGCACCGACTCTACGTGCACCGACTCTACGTGCATCGACTCTACGTGCACCGACTCTACGTGTATCGACTCTACGTGCACCTACTCTACGTGCACCGATTCTACGTGCACCGACTCTACGTGCACCGACTCTATGTATATCGACTCTACGTGTATCGACTCTACGTGTATCAACTCTGCGTGCATCGACTCTACGTGCATCGACTCAAAAAATATTCGTGTCTTTGGCATTCGACCCCACGAATATTAGATCACGCACCGATATAATGAATTTCGGTCCCATGGGGTACCTACACTCTCAAAAACCGCAGCATTACTTTTATTACGCAATCTCGAAGTGTTGACGTAAGCAAGATAAATCCTCCGGAATACCTTAAGCCTGATAAAGCGACGTTTACCCATCCAATAGCGACTATAGTTGCCGGAATAGAGGGTATGTTTTCGTATTTCGTTATTTAAGGTAACAATCAAACCATATGTACTGAAATAGACAAACAATAGTGCGAATTTCAGATTGCGTACGCTAATATTGGCGTCCCGCTCGCTCTTACGCGACATAACATATGATAACTATTGACAGGTGCGTTTAGGATTAGGAGTCGACTTTGTGGCCGCGACAGAATTAGCCACAGCATCTAACAAAAAAATCGCCGCCCCGAAAAAGCTACAAAATTGGTAAGTATTACATCTTTGCTATTTTTCCCTAGCCAAGCGACTTTGATTTTCATTCACGCTTTTAGATTAGAAAGAAAAATGTATGAAACTGCCCACGGCAAGAATTTTTTCATCATGTTCTAATTTATTCACCGAGCATGGATAATGCGTAATTCAAATTCTGAGTAAAAATAGGAGCGCATCATCATAAATCATGTTTCTAACTGAATGTTAGACATGGTTGTCGGAATACTACTACTATTGTCCGATGATGGAATTGCGTAACATACCCTTTAAGTATGTATAAAGTGATGAAGATTTTCGATGGGCTCGACGTGGCCTGTGGTGGCTCAGTTGGTAAGAGCGTGTCACGGAATGACAAGGTCGCAGGTTCAAGTCCTGCCCACGGCAAGAATTTTTTCATCAAGTTCTAATAAAAATGCATGAGATTTACATTTGACGGATAGGCATTTTTGTTTCTATTCTACTAGCCTTAACGAAAGTCAATGTCACTTGGCTACGGGGACAGTTCAATACTGCTACTTAGCTACTTGGTTGAACTTAATCGATTATGGGTTTAATACCATATTTTCTAAATTACACCATCTTGTCTTCTAACGGGTAGTAAATCGGTGTCCCAGTCTTACCGCATCTTAATTTAACTGAAGATATTATGGGATTTTCAAATTATAATTCATGCAAAATTCTAATTTATGCATAAAGACAACGCTACATTGCTGATCCTAGAGCCACTGTGACAAATGGGGTAATCCAAATTTATAACAAACAGCGGATAGCCATTAAAATTTATAATTTCTTACATAAACGATGCATAATTATAGTGTTTCATCTTTTAGGTAGGTATTATACCTAGACATCTATTATACATTATGGTAGGTCCTAAAGCATATTATTTAATAGGATTTTTTTTGAGATTCGCCATCATTTTGGGATGGTGGATTGATTTTTTATTAGTTTTAATTATCTATTTACAAGAATACTCTCAATAACTTGCGAAATTATCTCTTGAATAAAAGTAGAAGCCATTCAAATAAAAACAGAATAGAATACGAATTTTGGTTTTATATTTCAAGAGTTCGGACAAAGACCAAAAAGTTTAAAGCGGTTCAAAGTTCCGTGGTACTTTTTAATTATACAACAATTTTCTCTTTTTACTTTATATGCCGAAACTACATTTTTTTGTTCGCAACTTTTACCAGCCTTACTCCAGTAACTCAAGGAAGGTACAGTCGAGAACAGAGAAAAGTATACAGGAGAGTTTTTAAGGTTCATATTTTCTCAGGAACTACTGGACCGATTTTTTTTAGCACTTAGTCAAAGTTCATAATATGTACTACACACTCATTTTTGCGAAAGGGACATTTTGCGAACGTGATGTTTTGCGAACATTACGTTTTGCGAACGTTACGTTTTGCGAATGTGACATTTTGCGAACGTGACATTTTGCGAAATGGACATTAAGGGACGTTTTGCGCTTTGCGTTTTGTGTCATTTTGCGACTGAGCTCACTTTTCTCAGTCTTAAATTGTACTATTCCACTTCTACCCGATTACAGAGTTAAATTAAATAATTAAGCCAGTAACATCAAAGGTCCTTCAAACAAAAAGATGGCAGATGAAAGAGTGTTTGCACCATTTCGCATTCGCATAATTAATTCCACATGTTCCATGTAATGCCCCGGGCGAACCACCCCTAGTGAGAACGGGAAACAGATTTCAGACTAATGCCGGAAATAGTACGGAAAATTAGATTAACCTTCGTACGAATATGATTTCCGCTAACAAGGGAAATGGGCCGAAACAAAACATCTATTATGAATAATAAATTAACTTTAAATGGCTGGCTTAAGGGCCTTCATAGAGCCAACTAGCGCCGCCAATCTTAAAAAAATAATATCTTCCAATATAAATTATAATCAATTTTATTAAAAAAGCTATTTACGAAATGTTTATTACGATAAATATTATTTTTTAAATGCTTATTTATAACGTGATTCAATGTCGGTAAGTTGTAGTTCCCATAATTGCGAAAAACGGCCGTTTTTGGCACATTTGTGAACTTCAACTTAGCTTAACTTGGCAATTATGACATGTATTGTATATTGAAAAATAGTATTCATCCTAATAAACATTTTGTAAATAGCTTTTTTAATAAAATTGATTAAATTGGAAGATATTATTTTTTGAAGATTGGCGGCGCTAGTTGGCTCATATAAGGTCAATTTATGCCACAGCAGAGTCGAAGCGCATCGAAGCGTCGTTTAAAAGTTAACACTTATCCCACATCGAGCCAGACACATACACAGGCGGCCTGCCCGTGGCCTGCGGCCTGCGACCAGTCGTCCAGTAGGTAACTAACAGAAAAGAGGGCGGGCATGCGGTTCAACTGGCCGCCTGTGTATATGTGACATGGTGGCACTTCACTTGGCTATTCGTATTCGCTATTGGATGTTATTATTTATTTTATTAATGGACTCGACAGTTCGTCATTTGCCAATGTCATGTTACAGAAAACTCAATATATAATAGTCTTCTATCTTCCTCCAGATGAGTCGCAGTAGCGTTTTCACCCTGGGTAGCCGCGTCTTCTTGTCTTCATCCAGAGGAGTCGCCGTAGCTTCATCACTCTGGACGAAGCAGATCGACAGTAACGTTCACTCCCGAGCTTGTAGCGGGACTCTTGATAAAAGCTTGAAACTTCAGATCTTGCTCAAATTATACAATAAATTTACCATATTCGCGAATATTTTCTGATTAATTTGACGTGATATTAAACACAAAGTAACAATTTTTTTATCTCAGAACTAATACATGCATTACGTTTTGGAGAGTCTTAACTTTTAAATAGACGCTTCTTCTGTGGCATAAATGACCATAATTGTAATTTGACGTGTTATATCTGTAACGAATTTTAATTAATTTTACGCAGATGAAACCGCAGAGTAACTGGTGTATATGTATAGTATAATCAATATTATTTTCATTCATATTGCAGCTTGGCAATTCACAGTTGAAATGGAAATATTTATCCTTCCACGAGGATAATAACAGCGTAGGCATCAGTTTAGTATTCATGTTGCATCGGGAAATTTTCCGAGAGTTCGCCCTTCGTTTCCACTTTGTGTCCATTGAATCCGTCCTTCGCCTATTTGTTGAGGACATGAGGGAATATTAAATGGTCTTAACTAATAAAAGTACGCAATCACGCGCAAAATACATGATGGGTAATTTTATCTGTGTTATTTAGTTAGTTTACTCGTAGCTAAATCCTCTGCTGTTTATTGCCAGGAATCATGCAGCCCAAGGGTTTTTACTTGTCATTATTATTTGTTTTATTGTGTCTCTCTGAAACATTCTGACAATTATTAATTGTATAAATTTTTTCGTCACGACCGGGATTCGACTCTCATCGGCTGGGTGTGCGTGGATGTTCAGTTTTTCTATGAAGGCTACGGCACTAACTACTAAAATTAAACGTCTGAAAAAAATATATACCAATCTTGGGGTGTCTATGAACACGATTGAACAAACTTCGCTCGATAGAAAAAAAACGCAAACATGACTTTTAAAATGAAAATATGTCTAAACCCTAGTTATTTATACAAAATATATATCAAAATGTAGGGTATTATAAATACGAGAGCTTGTTTTAAAAAACCTGATTTCTGTTGACGTATATTTTTATTTCCCCGCCAAAATTAACAAAAATACAAATATGGAGTCAATGTGCCGTGCTCTTCACTCCGCCGCTGCGGGGCATCTTCTGTCTCGCGCTTGAGTTTGACAGCTGGCAGCCCATTAACTGTAAGCGCAGTCCCGGAAATTGGTCAGCAATTTTAGTATGAAACTAGTGCTAAAGGGCTGAGAGCCCTCAATTTGTATCAAAAAATGCTTTTAGAGAAAACAACGTCAAAATTATATACGTGCTTGTTTTGTAACAATTTTCTTACCCATTTACTAATTAGTTATTGAAACAGTCACTCTAAACTCGTTCTAATCAATCAACATTACGATATCGATCAATCAATCATAATCACTACACCCATCAATCATATTTTTGGCTCCACTAGTGTATTTTTAAATTCATGTTAAGTATAGATAATGTTTAGATTACCCGGGTTGATGGTAACCATATGTTTCCTCACAATATTTGGTATCGTTTATAAGTCGATATAAATACTAATGATGATGGACGTTATAAATCTCATATATTGCATGCATTTACCGGCCTACTAAATGTTAATATTAAACAATCTCATCCGGTTTATTATGTGGAGTAGGACTGATCATTAATTCAAGTCATATCGATTTTATTAAGGCAGTGCGCAGACCAGAGTCACGATTGTTTTAAGACAGACTTGTCAGACTTGTCGCTGAGCAGTTCTCGTAGGTATTAGACAGCTTTGTCTATGAGACGTCTCGTTTGAAGTGTGCGCGCTTCATAATGTTTGTAAAGCAATAGTCTGTCTTAAAACAGTCGTGACTCTGGTCTGCGCACTGCCTTAAGCTTAGATTCAAATGAATAATTCACTAGATATTTTCATATGGATATGTATTCTATCATTTTCTATAAAGATTGCAGTCATGATAAAGTGCTACCAATAAATTCACAACATAATTATTCCAAATACAAAAGAACTCAAACTTAACGTACTTTTTAGGGTTTTGTGCCTCAAAAGGAAAAATACCTATATCTCAGAAACGCGTGGACAGATAAAGTTGAAATTAATACCAAATACTCAGATCTGCAACTTCACGCAGCCGTGAAAAAATAAACCTTCCACGTTAACGCAATCAAAATATATGGCCGTTTATGTCGACTCAAAACGACGAAAAAAACTCAACACCTATAGGGTACTTCCCGTTGACCTAGATTCATGAAATTTGGCAAGAAGCTAGGCCTTACAGTACAAGTACAGGAAAAAATCCGAAAACTGTAAGTTTTAAATTACATCCCTCCAAAAAAATTTTTTTTTCCTTTAGAGCAAAGTTATGGGGTTAGTAAGTTGAGTTGCACGGAAGACTCGGTGCGCGAGTCAAACTCGCAGTTGGCCGGTTTTTTATTGTTATTACCTACTTGTGTTATTTTAAGTAAGTATTGTTATCCTGTAGTTAGTTTAATTTATATAAAATATTAATTTCATTTTCAACAAAGTAAGTAAATATTATACTTATCCGTCGATTTGTTTATAGGTAAGAACTCAAATGCTCTTTTGACGTCGGTCCCGTGATGAAAACGAATCTAGTTAAAGTAAGTACCTAAAATGCATTACATACATTCATACACCCGAAAAACATTATCCTCCTGAATGCAGCAGTCGGAAAAAGTCTATAAGAAATAGATCGATCGATTTTAAAATGTTACCTCCCTCTGGAGGTAACATTTTTTGTACTACTCTTAGTACAAAAGCTTCAATAGGTATAGATTCTATCAAAAGCTATCCTCTAAAACCCATCCCAACGACATTAATTTCATGACATGTTCATACATTCAGATAGATACGAGTACCTCCATAATTTATTAAGTCAACCCCCCAACCAATAATACTGTCACGTTGAATTTAACCCAATGCCCTATAAATGTCTCGTGTTTTGCGCCATCGTAAGCTTGAGTGGTTATTCGCGTCGAATTTACGATATTATATACAGCGTTTAGGAGTTATTAAACGTACAGCCAGAATGCAAATACGTTTATGTATAGCAAGGGCATAGATGTTAGGAGATGACGTGATGCTCCTTGAGAATGAAGTATAAAACCTATAAAACTAATGGAATTGGTCTGCCCTGCATAAACAGTGCGTCTAACCAAGTAGGTCATTGGATGAGACTGTGGAAGTGTCGCACGGTCGATATTATCTCTGAAAAAGATGATAATGATAACGTGATGTTAAATAAATCAATCAAGTGTAACATTTTCTATTTAGTATACGATTATAGCCGGCTGTCTTATTGTATATAGAAGCTTTTAGCTCCATTAGCATGTTTGAGTAGTAAATTAATACTTTGAAAACATTGTCATTCGTCGGTATATCTGTTAACGTAAATACTTGTCCGGTTTTTTTACCTAAAACTTGCATTTACCTCCAAGTGAGACAGTTTCGGCGACATATCTACAAAATTTTAATTAATTTTCACTCAGGACTCTTTACCCCACTGCGCAAGAAGGAGGGTTTTGTTTTTCGAGTGTATGTATGTGAGGATGTATGTCTAATTCTTTGGCATCGCAGCTTGATGGATTTTAACATATGAGGTGTCGTTAGATTCGTCTTGATTGTAGGTGTGACATAGGCTATAAATATTTAATCAAAGTAATGTTGCAGCCGGTATTTTTTTCATAATTTCTACTTATCTGGTTATACATTCGTATATTTAGGACATTTTTAATTGAAACTATAAATTACTACTTATATATAAACGGATATCACTCACTTAATATTGTTGAAGTCGGCCACAATCCGTATTGCTCGAAGAAACGTCACCGGCGACGTGGGCGTGTCGCGCTCACCATGAGAAAGACTGTCGAAACTGTCGGTATAATTGCAGACTTTAACAATATAAGTGAGTGACATCCGTTTATATATAATAATTACTATCTGTAATGCTAAGCCATTCAGATAGTTCAACCGACCTATTGTATATATAGTTTTTAGTTTAGTTTATATTTTCTAGGTTATTATAATAGTTATTTTTATTTTTTATTGTTTTCATAATAAATACTTATAATTAGTAGTAATGGCTCACTATAGTTTTAATTCTAAAACTCCATAATAATATCCTAATAGCTCATCTATTTGCTTCTATCACCGCAGACGTAGGACGGGATGTAAGAGGCAAAGAAAAGAGTGGTAATTTTCCGCTGTGCTGGAGACGCCTTTCGCTGAATATCTCATAATAATCCGTTATTTTCTCGCCATTTTAGTGCTGGAAAGATAATAGGATTTGGGTCGTTTCATAATTTGTTGCGTTTCGATTTGCCTCATTAAATTAACATAATGTGTACCAAATAAGTAGCTAAGCATGCTGTGTACATTTTTGCATGTCAACGTTTTTTGAATAAGGTGACCCTGAGGAGAAAAAGTGGCAAAAAGCTTTTTAAATAATAACAATTAAATTACTTGATAAGTATTGAGGTGTAATTACATAATTATATTATTATTAACAATTAAAACTTGATGCTTTATGCGGAACTGGCGACACACATCATGCATTTGTTCATCGTATAAATAATTTATTCTGTAATAGGTTTTCTTAACAAGTGTTTCTTTAATCTACCTAGTTTCTCTGATTTTTGAACTGAACTGGCCAACTGAACCAGTAGGAATATCCGGACCGCAGATTAATTGTGACACTTAGGAGCACGATTTCAACACTTACCTACGTCGCAGATAATACATCGGTCCAAAGCCGAAAATGTTACACTTGATGTGTTTTCGACTTTACCAACGCATACCGCCGCAATATTGCGTCAACTTAATTGCCGGGAACTGTACCTACCCGACTTTTTCATTCGACGACTACGAACTTGGTTTTCTCAAATGGTGAAATGGCACGTTATGAAAGGTGAACGGTGTGAAAGCAGTCAAATAAACAGCCTGGGGCAATGCTATGGCGGTTTTTACGAGGCGTAAAAACGACCGAAATGCGCATTGCCTCATCAAAGTGGTACCTTGTATGGTTTCGAGTGAGAATTAGGTGACTTAAAAGTGCGATGTTTATCGTGATGAGATCGGTCTCGTGAAATTCAGTTTGGTGTTTAGTGGCACTCTATGTTTAATCGTTGTTTAGCGATGCACACAAATTGCTTGTTTTTATAGAAAATTGTATTTTTAACATGTATTAGGAATTCGGATCACAACCTTCGCAATTCTAGTTAATCTTCTTCCAAAGACTAGGCTCAAAGTTTTGTTAGACTGTTGAAATCGCATCACTGTTCTGTCGATAAAGTTAACGCTCTGTTGAAATAATGGTGTCACACTGCACCGCCGACCGCAGCGGTTATAAATTATGGTTGACCGGACCAGCAGTTTACGCCTGAGCCGCAGTTGTGGTGGTGGTATAGCGTATTGCAATAAATGTACTGGCACAGTGGACAGAAGATCAATGGTAACACTTTTTACTTTTGACAGTTCTTATTATTTGCGTTTTAAGACTTGAAATCGTACTACAAATGTTACCATTGATCTGCTGTCGACTGTACTATGAAGACGATGTCAATATGTAATATGATGAATTTTGATAACATTGTAAATTCTTGACGACGATGGCATACGACAGAAACGGCTGTAAATATCTGTTAAAATTCTAGGAAATATTGTAAGAATTAAATATGTATTTGAGTATTTCCATAAAATTTACAGATAAGTATTGATAATCGTATCCAAAATCAATATAATACATTGCAAAACTTATATTGTATGATCCACGAACGTAGTAATAAATACAATATCGTGCAGGTAAGGAAACACAATGTAAGTACCTCCTTATATTAGTTAATCAACTTTATTATAATGACTTGCTTTGTCATCTTCGTGTAATGTCGCCGTGTAAACTCCGCCTAATAATATTCCTTCAATATTGAAGTCTCCAGTTCCACTGATTAATACGTACAGCCCCCTTACATTGAACTCTTATAGCAGTATTACTTTCATAATACTTTGTTACTTCGTACAATGTCGACCTTAAAGTAAGCTTATTAAGGTCGACATTGTACGAAGTAACAAAGTATTATGAAAGTAATACTGCTATAAGAGTTCAATGTAAGGGGGCTGATCAAGATTCGCTGAATTTTATTAAACTTTAAATTGAAAAGTCTCTTCTGTCTGCCTTGTTACTTTGATGTACAATCAGTTTCATAATTAGCTTAGAACTTTGATACTTACCTTGTCGCATTTCCTCTTCTGTAACTTTGTTAAACATTTGATGCCTTTCCTTCTACAAGTAAATTATAAGCTTGATTTGCATGTAGAATAATGTAGAGATAAGGTACGATCGAACAAAGAGAAAGGTCTAGAGAGTTATTGAGGTTGATGTTTTCTCAAAAAATGCATTACTGATATTTGGAAATTCTTTACAATTACATAGTGTGTACTCTAAACTATCTACTATATTCTTTCCAATCGTTTATTTTCTTGATGACAGATCTAGTTTGAAAGTTATCATGTTGTGACCAAAGTTATCAGTAGGTACAGTCGACAGCAGATCAATGGTAACACTTTTTACTTTTGACAGTTCTTATTATTTGCGTCGTAAGACTTGAAATCGTACTGCAAGTGTTACCATTGATCTGCTGTCGACTGTACGATACAAAGAAAATAATATACTCTGTACGATATCGTTTCGAATCCCATAAACTAAAAACTACTGTACAAATTATAAAAATTCTTTCACCAATAGGATGCTACATTATATCTGAGTAACATAGGCTACTTTTTATCACGGGGGAAAAAATTACAACGCGTACAAAGTCTTCCTCTAGGGATCAAGGAACAAAATTAAGCAGTTGTCATATTTTTTTATACCTCGTATTTATAAGTTAACATGACGCAGTTACGTTCTAAGGGAGCTGTCAAAAATATAAGACTATGGGAACGCCCAATTTTAGAAGCTCCATGAGGTCCATTTTTATTTCCTAATTAATAGTTTCGTACCACAAATTCGTAGTTTCCTTTGTAAATCGGATTAAACTCGAGCAATTTAACACTTTTATTAGTTTAGGACCAAACTTTCTAACTACTAAAACTATAATCCCTCCCAGATGAATTTCTCTCTGTAATAAAGTAATATTCCGATTTAAAACTACTTGCTGCATTCAAAAAGATCTCATAAGGCCTTTGAAAATTCATCTCAGCTTTGCACTTTTATAATGAGACGCTTTTCTTTAAAGTTTCCGCTTGCTCTTCTGCTCACTTTCCTCTCAAAATTAAAACACTCATTTTATGAAAGAAACATTTTATTTCATAGTTTTTCACTAACAGTGCATTCACAATTACAGTTTCTTTGGGCAAGAAACTATTTGAAATCAAAACGAAATTATTTGAATCAGCGTGAAATACAAATAGCTTACATTTATAGTGAAACACATATAATTTATACATACTTTCTCTATTTAGATTTTTAAGATTCGTGGCTCTCGTATTTTTATATATAGTAAAATAGAAGGCCGTGATCTTAGGCGATATATAAAACGGCTGAATGCTACCGCATATACAGATTTTCTTATATATCGAGCAGCCTATATACCTACTCGTAAATGAAAAAAATGTTATAAATACTCATCGGTGGTATTATTGCTCAATGCGATATCTTCCAGGCGACCCCTGTGAAAGAAGATAGTATATGTCGGGTTTTAATCATATACTTACCTATTTATAACATTATCTTCATTTATTATTATTAAGTTCTAGTTAAATATTATAGATAATGCGATATCTACAAAATATTCGTACATAGATTTACAGAGAGTGAATATTTTTCACAACTTAATTTACTACATATTATAATATTAACCAAATACATAATTATAATTTCTATTCGAAGTCAACATGAACATGAAAATTACATACTATGCTAATGTATGTACATTAGGAATAATAATGCAATTCAAAATTTTAATGAAATGTTTATAACGTTCTCGCTATGCAATATACATTTTAAATCTCTCTTTTCAGTAAAGCTTTTATAGTTTCATAGAGCCACAATATTATGCGACTATCGAGTATAACTAAATTCTATTCACTTTGATTATTCTCAAGTGCTTCAATATCAAGCTCGAATATAAAACTTATGAAACTAGATAAGACGCTATACTTAATTTAAATAACAAAGAAACTTTTCTGTCTAATCGAGACGCTGACGTCAACGAAAACTTTATTTCTCGAAGTAAATATATAAAAGAAATAGGTAGTTGAAATACAACATTCATTTATTTTCTCCTAAGATTGACTAGATTATATAACATGGCCATTAATAATGAAAAATCATTACAACAACACAAATATTGTTCTCAAATATAACATAAATATAATTTTATATTGGATAGGTTGTTTCATTATCTAACTTTGTAACTAGTAACTACACAGTTACAAATCTTACTTATAAGGTAGGAAAAATAGAGTTATACTTTGATTTAAGTATCATTTGTGATCTCTAGACTTTATAGATCGCATCTTAACTCTGATTGGAGCTTGCAAGGATGCTTGATTTTATGGAAGAGAAAAAGAGCACAGTTGATTGTTCTATTATAGAGAAAGATTAATAGATAAATATATTCGTACATGTATGCCAATAAAATTAAAATTTATATATACAATGTTTGAACGATGTTCAAGTAAGGATTAATATAATAAATTATTGTTCCTAAACACTATACTGATGACTAGATAATACACTACGCTGATAGCTAACTTTATTACTAGATGAAAACTCTTAAAATGTATAAATATGAGATATGTGCCGTAAATGCTTTAAAGCATGGCATATCGAGCCTTATAATATATCTAACTCTGACTAATATAATAAATAGGTACTCTATGTATTTCTAAATCACAACACTGCCAAATTTAAGATAGGGTCAAGATGTGGAATGTATATTATGATGATTCTAAAACTACTTTGAAAACTAAATCAAAGTCGTGTCATTAAAAATATAAGTTTATGGAAATATGGAGAATATTTTATAACAATAATTATTAATTTCAGAAAAAGGAATTCTTTAAATATCTTCAGTACGGTACCTTGTTTTAGTTACAATTTTCAGTTATTTACTAGGATTTTCATGAAAAAAGGCAAAGTTTGATGTGCAGTAATTATTGCAGACAATTTTAGAAATGAAAGTAATGTGTTCAAAATAAAAAATTCAAATTTAAGAATATACCATTACGAATCGTAGAACAAAATTAACGGTGTATTATTTAAATAATAATATACATTCTTTGTAATAAGATGAAATACGAGTATGTTAAAAGATACCACAATTTTAGCGATATCGTTGTTAATCTAATTAAATAATATTTACGGTACCTCAATAAGCACATTAACACTACTTTAGAACATACGCTTTTTTCGAAAGTTATGTATATCGTTGGATTCTTAACAATAGCTTACATTATACCCTATCTTTACATAGCATACAAATAGTACTCAATATTTGGTAAAATAAATGTTTATTTCCAAATTAAAACCATTAACAATCTTTAGTCTTTGATTGAGTATTAACTTGTCTTGAGTAACAACTATTATTGGAGTTATAAATAACAAACTATGATAATGGAATATAAACTATTTTAGAATAAAATTATAAGTAACAATAACAAGTATTTTGAGATCCAAATAGGGACGAAGAATTTTTTCCTGTCCCACTGCGGAGCAAAAGCTTAAAAGAAGAGTAGGTACTAAAGGAACTTAAAATAATAGGAATGTGAACATGTATTAACATTTACAAAACCACTAACTAAATAAATTGTGTAGTCACGCGACTGTTTTTTCGTTTTCCGTTAATAAGTATAATTCATTCATAACAAAGTAAAGTAATCGATATCATAACATAAATACTCAAAGATCCTTTGTCTATTATTATCGGAGTTATTAGTAGAAATTTAATACAAAACACGTAATTTTCATTTTTATTCAGGGGCGCCGACTCCGTGGGTGCTCGGGAGGTCGAGCACCCATGAGAAATAAACAGTGGGTGCCGAGCAGCCTTGAGAATAGACATCAAGAAACAGATCAGTAATCGCCTTTTAGGGATGGGCGTTTTTCTTGATGCGGGCAACGGATGCCAGTTACTGATACCGGTATCCGTTATCAAAATGGTCGTTTTTCGATGCGCGATGCCGATGCGAGCAAAACGAATCCTCAAAACTCTTATTGAATTGCATCAACTTTTTGTTTTGAAAGGAAGGGACATCATGAGCACCCATGAGGTTTTCTAAAAGCCAGCGCCCTATTTTCATTGATATCCGTAACTTTTACACGAAGCGCGCACGCATAGGATTCGCTATGTTCCATGATTACAGTTTTGCGTGTCGATTCACATTGCACAAAACGGTCGTCCAAATGGATTTTGTTGGTATAATATAAACGACAGGAAATTCCTGAACTTTTAACCAAGCTTTTTGTAACAATTTATTTCAAATTCCGTTGGGAACAATAGGCCTGAGTCATTTCTGTTTGCTGTTTGATTTCTTTAATTTGATCTAAATCTGTAACTGGGATTATTGTTTTATTAAACAGGATTACAAACAAATACAATCGCTTAAGGCGATAAGGCCTGTCTGTGCATTAGCTAATTTTGGTTTTATATGTAACTGATGTATTTTCATTTGTGTGCAAATAAAGTACGTTTGATTGATTGATTACAATAGTATCTGAAATCGAAATGATTAGTCTTTTGATTGGTTCTTAAAAGAGAACATTAAACTCCATATTAAATATCTGATTATATTCTATTTCTAAAGTTCTACGTTATAACTAGATGCAGGGATATTTTTGAAACTCAAGAAAGTATTGTGGTGGGCTGCAAAATTTAATATCAAAGTTGTTGATGTATTTAACTGCGTGTGCCGTAAGAATGCAATGCAACAAACTTATTTTCTAGAATATTTGTGTTTCATTTTCTATTTTACGTAACTGTGATCTTACTAAAGTAAGTTTCATAAAATATCCCTGCATTATTTTATACTTGCACTACAGCAAATTGCGTTAAAACTAAGTAAGTCGTAATTATCCCAGATTCAACTTTATTTACATTGTCTTACAAACGAGATTGTAAAGCTTCACATAGATCACTATAAATTACAACTAAGTGTTTATATCGTTTGAAAATTTATCTGCTTTACACATTTGGTACGTTTATGTAAATTACAAAAGATTTTAAAATTTGGATATAGGTACAATTATTTACTACACTGTCTAATTCCTCGTAATTTGATCTAAACATCAAGATATATAGTTTTATTATTTTTTCTGACTGTACAATTGTCAAACCTACACGAGGTTGAATAAATTCGACAACAATCACAACGGGCAAATATTAATTCAAGTAGCCGTTGACAAAGGAAAATGGATCTAAAGTTCCAAGAGTATTAAACTCGACGAAAACATTTTTACATCAAACATTTTGATGAACAAAGTTTTTAAATCAACAGTTTACAAAGCAATTAAGATAATATTTACAGTGTTCACAAATGTTTTAGCTTTTTTTATTATTTCTGATGATTATTTTTTTTCTTTACATTATCGACTAAGTGGGCTCCTCACTATCCACATCACCCGGTTTTGTTTGTCCGATTCCGAACTCTTTCAAAGCGTCTTCTATGTGCTTTACCTGATGGAAATAAGAAGTAAAAATAAATTCTTAGATAAACATTGCATAACAAAATACATATCAAACAATTTTCAATAGGTACCATTTTGGTATTACAGAAAACTAATTGAAAGTACACTAATTTAAAAATAAACTCCTCTGTTGTTCGGTTTAAACAATCAAAAGTTTAATTTCGAAACTCTCATTGGGATTGGGTAAACTCAGATACATTTATTTTAGTTAATTCTGTGGTATCTGCCTAATTTATGTTTGTTTAATTGGATACGAAAAGTTTTCCTTATCGGAAATGGCGATTAAATCAGACTTAACGTTTCAACCACTACAAATATTATAATTTCCGATAATGATACCAGATGATATAAATAATTACAACTTAAAGTCGATACTCAATTGGTCAGTTAAATTGAAAATAAATGTCGGTGTTACGAATTGTACTGAAATCAGAACTATATTTTCGTTGCCAATTAAAATATTGTAATACTCAACAAACTTCGTTGCGAACGTAAACAACATTTTGCTCATATAGCGAAAGTACTTATCAATTTATACTAAGCCTAATTAATATTTAACTCAATTAGGCAAGGTATTATCAATGTTTATGTTTGAAAGATTGTCATTATTGCTGCTGAATATTCATTAGCACCACCCGCAGCGGGGACTAAGCAAACAGGCAATTTTCCATCTAGCTAGCTACATTCTCATTTACTGTGTAATAAAGTTGGAGACACGGACATTGCACTATACTTAGATAGGTATAGGTACCTACCAATAGAGATGATGGGACGGGAAATTGAAACATTACACATTCATGATGACACGTACCTATTCATAATATGATCAATGATGATTGCACTATATTTAGATAGGTACCTAGCAATAGAGATGATAGGAACGTGAAACGAAAACATTACACATTCATGATGACACATATTCGTAAAATGATCAATGATGGAATCTGCGATGATGATGATGAAACACTTTTCGAGAACAAATGATTAGGCTTAACAAGTAATCACTCATTAGAAAAAAATACCTCTTAGTTTTGAATAGTTGTAAAAGAGGTGTAAGAGTTAATGATAGATTTGTTAGACACTCTATGTATCAATTGAAACCCAGACCGAAGAGCATTCAAGGTTGTTTTGGTCTCAGTCACAATTTACTCATCCACCACTACTCGGTAATAACAGATATTATCTCTGAGCTGGCCACGGGAAATGGGAAAGTTTATTCTATTGCCGTCTTCAGAATATTTAATTTAGTAGATGATTGCATTAAATGTGGTGACATTATTGACTTTAGACAGTTATCTGATGGTTCTAATAATGAAAATAGTTTGAGCAACATTTAGGTATAGTGGATGAATAAACTACTTAGTCGTCCAAGTTTGGAACTTATACTACAAGTCAAAACATTTCAAATCCTCACCTAATTGCTATATCATTCTCACCTTTATCACTGACAATGCTTTCACTCAAAACAATAACTCACCTGTGAGACGCCTGCGTCCGTCCCTGGGTGCGTGTACTTGTGTAGAAAATGACATGTTCCAGGGATGTCCTTAGGGAAAGAATTTGGAAGGCAGGAGCGGTCGCGGGGCTCCATTTCGAATCCCGGGAATTTTATTAGCCACCTGCGAACAAAGTTCTTTTGTTACTCGCGAACTCGAGACTTCTCGAACCCTTTTTTCGTGGAAAAGTGATTCCGTGTTCTTATAAGTTTATTGTGACAGTGAAAACGAAATCAATGTCGAAGCACGAACCTGAGGTATTTTATCTACAGTAACTTCAATTGAAATATAACATTGGAATGTTTATTTTATGATTTTTTTAAATAGAAAATTATACTCAAAGCATTTTGTATATGAATTAAATGGTTGTAAACGACAGCATACCTAAGTTTTAAAATTAAAAACGTTCAATTTCAAAAGCAGTCCAGTTCTTTCACTTTAATAAAAATGTAGATGGCACCACTAAGATTAAAGGATTACGATCTTCTCTTTCATGTCAGACATTAGCTGAAAAGTTTTTAAATTAAAAACCTGTCCTTTTGTCACCAGTCACCACTAAATTCCGAAACAAGACAGGTATAACGAATTTCTACTTTGCGTTTAATAAATGACCATGGTCTTTAAAAGGGAGCATAATAACAACCATTTTCGTATCGGATTGTGAGCTTTGGGCTTCAGTTAATCTAGCCGGGGAAACAGGCGACCGTAATCCGTGAAAGCGTTTACGGCCAGTCTGTTGAAGCAGAAAATACAAAAGAGTAAAATGTTAAAAGCGTCTGCAGTTTTCAAAAAGGCTACAGGTTTAGAGACTACATAGGGAAACAAAAGTACTGGGCAGATTTAGTCATTGTAGCAATAGTCAACGTAGTAAGTAGTAACACTAGATAATAACTACCTATACAGGTTGTCCTTGAATTCATTCGACAAATTGAAACTGGGGGTTGTATTCACGATAAAAATTAAATTGGTAAGGTTTTTTTATCAAATCAAAACTGCAAATAAAATTGAACTAAGTACGTCACAAGTCACACAATGACCTTACAAATGACCATTAGGTCATGTTCCAGTGAAAGAAATCGTTGCATAAAATTAAAAATATCTTAAAATGTAGAAAATTCCAAAGCACAGTAATAGTGCACATCAATTTTTTTTGATAAGTACTTAGTTAAATTTATTGTAAATATTTAATATTTTATTTTTCCCCAAATGGTTTAATTTACTTAAACGCTGTGCATAATTAATGTAAGTCATAAGCCTAACCATCCATTTAATTTTGTCGAATGAATTCAAAGCCACCCTGTGTAGTTAACTGGTAGTAGAATTTATTAGACCGCATTTCATATCATATCATAACATTTGCAAGGATTATTGACACATTGCGTAAATCTGGACTTAGTAATTATGTGTAATTATTGTATAAAACATTACTAAAGGTGAGTAAGTATAATAAATTATTGAGGCAACGATAAAAGTACTTACTCGTAAGTGGTTGGACTAACGTTGATTTTCAAAGGTTCAGATCCAGATTCGAATTTATTGGCCAAGGTAACATTGTGACCAAACAAGCAATATTTCAGCATCGTCTTCCCAACCACGCCCGCCAGAACTGTTCCAGTATGTAGGCCTATACGCATCTGTTGGAAAAAAATGTAACATAAAATTATTCATTTCATTACCATCTTTAATTTAGGAGTAGCTCAAGCTACTAAATATAAGCAGTATCTTTATTATACAAACTTTGTGGATATCTATAAAGTATCCCAATAATGAATGATTTAGAAATACCTTGATTGGATTCCCCTCGTGCGTAAGATGTTGAGCGCATGTTTCCACCATGCGTAATGCCATCCAAGCTATCTGAGGTGCGTGTGTGTCGATTTTGCGATGTAAACCACTAGCCACACAATATGCATCACCTATCGTCTCCACCTGAATAAAATGTCATCCACATACATTATACACCAAGATCAAAATTGTAATTACAAATTATTTGTTCAACTAATTAATTCCAGAAAAATTGTACCCAAAAATTATTTTTAGTACAATATGAACTACAGTTGCAGTTTTGCAGATAGTTATGATCTTTTAGCTTCATTTGATTGTAAATTCTATCATGAGTTGAATACTGTTGTAAAACGAACGAATTTTCTATCTCAGAGGTACTTATTAAGATAAATGTTTATAATCCATACCTTATACACGTCAAGCTCTTCGCAGAATATATCAAAAACACTATATAAATCTTCAAGCATGGCAATGACCATCATCGGTGTAGCTGTAGCACATATCGAAGTGAATCCAACTATATCACTGAATAACATCGTGACGTTATCATGGCTCTTCGCTTCTATCTTCTCGCCTAAGAAAACATAAACAATATTTGAATTCCCAAAGCCTCTTAACCAGTGTGATACTGTTAAAAATACCACATAGGCATTGATCTCCTATAAACAACTAGATACACAGTCTGCCTTCTAAAAATGTCCGAGCGCAAAGAAGGTCCAAACGGTTGAATGGATCCTCATTTGCTTTATTGGACATTACTTGGACGGTAACAATGGACCCTTATTTGGACGTTTTTTAAATTGTTTTAGTAAGACCTTTGTGTATCTAGTTGTTTATAGGAGATCAATGCACCTAGGATATAAAAACTCTCTCGCCCAAGTGCATCATACGATTCCGAATGACGTCCTTGGGAGCGAGATATAAGAACTCGGTGACCCTTGGGCTTGTACCAACACCCTGATAGCAAATAATAATGATATTGCTCTTCGAAGGAACATATTTATTTGAAAGTGTTATTAGAGGTCAGGGCGAAATCCTTGGCAACAATCTCTGGCCGTACTGAAAAGTATAAAAACAACAGATGGTATTTTTATGTGTATTTTTATTGGCGAGTTATGACACAATAAAGCTTTGGAGCGGCATTAGGAAAGCCTTTGAGAGGTTTCCCCATTAAAATCATTAAGTAAGATGCTATAAATCTGATTTATTAGTAGTATTTGTTTGAGTAGCATATAAAAATACCTTTTACGAGGCACACATGTCACCCTGAAAGTAGATATCAACATTATAGCTATTATCATTTCTTAGATATTCGCCTAATAGTATGATTTTCTTATATTTGGTTAGATAAACATTGTCGTGGCTCTACAAAATTATGTTTCGCCGTCGAGAACAAAAGGTTTTATCTAAATCAAATTACTCAAGAGTCCTTTTATAAGTCAGGAATAAAATTACTACCGAAGTTGGCACTGGCGTAACTGACGCTTGGAAATTTTATTAGGTCTTGCTCGTAACTTGAAACCATGGCAGTCTTGAGTTGATTAAATGTAATAGTAAGTTAGGAACTTGAATAATTACATTGTTTGTTTGTTAACAAAGTAACATTGGTTTCATTAATGGAGTAGTGGTAAATGTTAACGAAAGCTAATGAATGAGTCGAATGCTTATGTGAAATTAGATTTAGTTTTGAGACAAGGCTCCTTTCATTTGTTGTTAATCAAAGGGGCAATATAATTCAGAATGAATATCACAAAACATGACTAATATTTAGAAGTTAACTTGGTTTCGAAACCTGTTGATGATTTGTTACAATTACAAATCAATAATTCGACTAATCAACACTAATGGGAGACGATACCTACATCTATTCAAAACAAATAATTATATTTCATTTTATAAACTGCTCAACGAATTTCAATATTGATTGTTGCCAAACCAATTTTCTATCCTCATCACATCAATATTTCCTTGGGATAATAAATGAGATTTTATAAATTTTGTTTATATTATGTTCGTTCGTTCGTACAAGCCAAAATCGAAAACGTTGATGCTAATTAATTCACCAACGAACTTGATTATGCGTGTAATGTAAACGTAACACACCCTTCCCGAGTTCCAGGCAATAAACTTTATGGAATTATAAAAGTTCCAGCCACACCTGCTGTTATAAAGTGGTGCGCATATTGCGGCTTCTATGGAAATTAGGTACTTTGTTAGTGGTATTACTGTGTTGTATAAGGGAGTTAACATTATGATTTCTAAAATTAGAATAACTTTTGGAATATCATCAAATATTTCAAGATGCAGTCTCTATTCTATTCATTTCATTTATTCGCAATAAATTGTAGGTTACAAGTTGATGGTAAATATTACAGTCATAATAAGTTCCATACAATTTTACCCATCGGGTGTAGCGATATTTAATGACGTTAAGTTATTAAGAGTATTCATGTACTTAAATAAAAAATTAAACAAATATTAATAAATCAATCCGCTATTCCAAAATGATGGCGGATTATCCAGAGGTGCAGTCTCAAAACTACTATAAAGTTTAATGCAGGCAACATTCGAAAGATAATGTCGATGAGATTAAATATTTAATTCAAAAATAATTATGAACATGTTGAAGATGGAAGCTCTAAGGTCCAATAAATCTTGCACAATTTCGGAACTACAACTGGTAAAGCAAATTCGGTAAATTAGAAAATCTACTTATCTTTATGGTTTAAGGAGACAGTAAATCAATCTAAAACACAAATCGTAATACGGGCACTCTCCGTGATCGTAATACGACCTAGATTTCAGTGGTTTGTGTAGGTTGATCTCAAATGTACATTTGAAACCATAACCTAATGAACTCAAGGGTCTCTTGTCAAAGGACCATCAACAACCTGTTGACGGCGCTGTACGACAATTGTGTTATTCGGTCAATTTGAAGTCCACGAAATGCTTCGAATCCACTCCAAATTCCATTGTATTCTAAGTCAAGCAAAGCGAATCAAGTTACGGCTTAGATACTCTTCAATGCCGACTATTTTGTTATGTAATGAGATATTGTGAAACCGAAGCAGTGATAATAATCTCTATAAATAATTATTTACCACAATACAAAGATCATCTTCCCTCCATTTATAGCATTCATAGAAAACGTCACTGATAAGAGCATGGTATATAAAAATGCAGCAGTGGTTAGATTTTGATTATTTGAGTTACTTAATTATATTTAATGGATTTAGCTCCGTCGTAATTTCCTCAAGTTTTCCTCCTAAAGAGCAGCGTATCTTACCATGTCATTGATTTCCTTAAAGGTACAGTCAATTGCCTCACTAAGTTAGGTAGCAATGTTCTCGACAGCACCGATTGATCTAATTGATAGCACTGTCTTCTTCCAAGCATTTTCTTTTTCGCAGGGCATTTATTCCTTTGTTTTATCTACATGGACATTATCTATAGTTTATTATCTGGGTCTTAAAGTTATTAACTTACCTAACCACAATCTCTTAGCAATGTGAGGGGGAAATATTAAGTGTAGAAGACTGACGTTCTTCTCTCTCTCTTTATCGACAGCTTTACTGGCTTCTTCTATCGAATTCTTCAGTTTATCCATCCTTCTTCGAAGTCCATCCTAAAATATAAAGTCATCTTTTTACATAATAATAAGGGAAGGGATATGTGGAAACCGGTTCCAGTAGACTGTAGAGCTTCACATAGTAACATTTTCTTTGTTCCTCTGTCTTCTTTTCAGACATTTAAAACTCATAATTAGAGCATATTATAATAGACTCTTTAATGGAAAGCTATGATTTAGGACAACCAATAGTAATGGTAGGTTGATGAAATACATGTAAATAACCTCTCTAAATACGTTTAAATGAGGTTTATCAACCTTAATGATAAAATAATCCTTACTTACTCATAAAGTCATGATGCGACTTTATATTACTTAACACACCAATGGGTAAGTAAGTAATTAAGTTTCTCAACAGATTAAAATGTCATACAATACGAGAAGCAACATCTTGCGAACGGAAAAGTTCTGAAATAGACATCTTAAATGAGTTTTCAAAGGATAAACAAGTTTCTCTGTAAACGGATATTTTTAAAACTTCTCCTGAAGTGTTGTTCCGAAGTGCTTCTGCAGATGTAAGTGACGTAGTCTCTAACTTGGACATTGTGAACGAAACTAGTGCTTTATATTTTAGTTTCGATGTGACAATAGTTTCATAGACTAGAACTATTTTACTTCAATATGTATCAAACTGTTTCAACGAATGAACGAACGAATTATAAAAACCATACTTAATTAAATAAATCTTACAAATGATAATACAAACTAAATGAGAGCATCAGCGCCTTTCTTAATGCATAAACCATTCTACCGTTTTTAACTATAATACAACCAAAAAGGATTTATTTAAGAATACAAAGAACCATATTGAGGACAATTACATTTCATTAAAAGCATTATATCACTAGTAGGTGGAAAAATTATAAATACGTCAACTTTTGATATTTACCTGAGCTCTAGCCTGTTCTCCGACTAAAATAACATCTCTCGTAGCATCGTGCAGTGGAATGTCAGATATGAAAAGCCCCCTGCCAGTCAAACCTTCAAGACCGTCCAGGAACGGAGATCCAACGAAGAGGAGCGAGTCGGATTCCGGGCAAAACACCATTTGGCCTTTGATCTCAAGTCCCTGGGAAAGACGAAGCTGTTATTACCAATGATTCGAGTGATGAAAATAAAATATAACATAACATAAAAGGGACTTTATTGTTTGTCAATATCAGTAAAAACAAACGTTCATAAAATAAATACCTAAATACAGAGATGATTAGCAACGTTCAGTAGATCAAATGAACGATATATTTACGAGTACTTTACGTTACTTTATTACGTTTTACTTATACCAATTATTCCCAAAGGGAATTAAATTACGCCCTAAACATAGCGGCCGTTGAATTAAACAGATGATAAGATCATACAGAATAATTAATATGCAAATGATGATTATTGAAACAAAAATGCAAAAATGATGTTACCTTTGCTTAAGCATTGAGAAATTATTGTAGTAATAAAGTCGTTTCGAGAAAATAAATATTATTCAAAATTCAGAAGCTATTGACCAAATAGGTTTGGAAACCCCTGATGAGACGACCCGTCAAAATCTCTTGATCCATTAAGAATATGTCAAATGTCGAACGCAAAAGTCTGTCTTGCCCAGAGCATAGAAAATATAATATGGGTAGCCGCTACTTGTACTATTATATATTCTGTGCTTCAGAGCATATTTTTTATTCTTAGAGAGGTACATAACATACACTTTGGACCGTTCTTATTATCGGCGTCGTAAGATTTAAAATCGTACTGCAAGTGTTACCATTGATCTGCAGTTGTCCGTAACGTCGGCAGATCATCAACTAGGTATAACCGGTGCAATCTATGCCATATTATCATCGCATAGGCATGTGACTGTGTGTTACTTTTAGTGTCCTGTCGACTGTGTCACGAATTTAATGATAATCACTAACTTAAATATATTTTGTAATATAGTAAACGAATGAGCGATACTACGAATATGTTAAGGTAAGAATGCTCATAGAGATTAAGGTTTATAGATTACTAGCTTCTGCCCGCGACTTCGTCTGTGCAGGATCTTTATAAATTATAGCCTATGTGTTATTCTGTTTATGAGCTACATTATTGTAAAGTTTCATTACAATCCATTCATTAGATTTTGCCTGAAAGAGCAACAAACATCCATCCATCCATCCATACTTTCGCGTTTATATATGATGGGATGGGAAGTGGGATGAGACTAGTGGAATGGGATAGTGGGATGGGATGGAATTCTGATATTCTACGATTAGATAGTCGTCCCTAAAACGAGTACCTAAAAGATAACAGATAAAGCGTAAAAATGCGTGGAGATAATAAATAATTACCGTTCTAACCAACATAAAAATGAGGCATAACTTGAACATTAATTATCGTACTTGGTTTAATTAAATCATGACGGCTTTTCTCACTGGAAAATAATAATCCTGTTTCGGTCATCGTCGGCACGTAGGGAAAGAGAGTTCCTTTTCCAACTAATTTTAAATACTAAATAAATCTTACGCGAGGGTCTTCTAGTAACCAAAGAAGGGAATAATATCAGTGAATCTCTTGATACTTGATAATACCGAGATCTGACTATCAGAAGGTCTCTCTTGTGATAATCAGATCCTCTCTATACTATGAGAACCGACCGGAGATATCTCTCTATACTATGAGAACCGACCGGAGATATCTCTCTATACTATGAGAACCGACCGGAGATATCTAACCTACAGGGCGTCGATCAGCTGAATAAACAAGAAACTCGTGAATAGAAATTATATCAAAAACAAGACTGAACAACCAACTATACATGCATTTTTCAAATGAAGAGTGACGTTTTTATGGAAGTTACTTGGCACTAGTTGTTTGGTACTGCTGCATACACTGTAGTTATATACCTATTTCATTATTTTCTAAGTTTTTCTGTACATATGTATGTATGTATGCTGTGTTGTGTCAAATAAATGGTCATTCATTCAAGTTAGTTCACGTCAGGTATCTTTCTTTTGACCCAGGTAAAACACGTTTACGTATAACACCAAGCCCGGGGAGCGTGGTGATTATGTCGGGCTCGCCGCCCTGGAGGGGCGGAATACCGACTAAACTTCCTGGGGTGTTCCACCTCGTGTCATTGTTGCCGAGCCACGAAAACTGTGATTCATCCGCGAACCGACTGGCACCCCGAGCACTCTCCATTGTGGGCTGTAATAGCCCACAATTCATCATCCATTCATTTATCACCTTCATCCTTCCCAGTTCACGTCTTACCTACTATCAGAAGTATCAGATTCACGATTTTCAAATGCCTGTAATTATTGTATTTCAATTATGGTTCCTTCAATTTATGTCTCATTAGTAAAATTAATGAAAATACGGAAATTTTCAATACTTGTGGTCATTCCTATTGTCTTCTGCATAATAGTCGTAGCGTAGGGATAGCGTAGCTAACTTTTACGGCTTTATACTTCGCTGCTCCCACCTCTCGCTATTTGGTCCCCGGATAAATCTTTCCAAGCAGCTAGGTGAGAGCCAAGTTTCCGGGTCAGTACACTTGGGTATTTACAATGTAATACTGACCTAACCGGTGAAGGTTTTGTAAATAAAACATGAGTTGGTTGGGACGGATTAGATGGATTGCAGGAAATATACTTACGTCTGTGACAAAGACGACTAATCTTTGTTTTATTCGAGGCCTTGAGTTAGCTGAGTACCAGATAATATAGTATGTTGCGGTAAATATGTGTTCCCGGTTTATGTCGCTTCGCTCCGGAATTTACTAACCCCCTCGGGAAGTATTAGTCCGATGCGATATAGCCTATTTGACCTCATTTGATCTAAACTTTACACAATTAAGTTCGCATTGAACAATTGCTAACCTAGTTTATATCATAAGGTACTCTGTGAGTTCTATTAAGTTCTTCGCTTACCTAGAGTGTACAAAAAAAGCGATGGCTATAAGGTTGGTAATTGCTGGGATTTTTGTAGCGGAAGGTAAGGTATTGGCATTAAAACACTGGGAGGACTATTTTTTGAGGTAAATGTTGGTTCGAGACCCACATAAACTGGAGACATACATGTACCGTAACATTATACTCGTAACTACGAGTAACTAAGTTATACGAGTATTGTTGATTAAGTATTATATAGGTATCGACGTGAATATTATTGCTTTGTGGGAGGAAATAATAAACCTAGAAAATGGATACAGTCGATATTTCACGACTGTATCACGGAAAATGTTTTACTAATATGTCCTTCACATTAATTTCAATGTGTCATAGATCACCGTATATGGCAATCAAATAGCAGATATTACTTCGTACACAACGGCCCGAAATTGCGTCGGCCCATATCGATATCTAATGGCTCACACACGGAGTCGGGCAGTGATTTAGAGCTGCTATACTCTATGAATTGTCGATCGTAACTCAACTATTCCAGCCACGATCATAATTGAATATTAAATCTTTGTTATGAATGGGTCATAAACGAAATATATTAACAGATGATGAACATTTACAGAGGTTTTTACTTGCTGAGGTGATGGTTACTGCCAAATATTGTTGGTATAAAAAAGAAATATGTAGCTACTTCGAAAATGTTGATAGCAAGTTCCAAAATTAAGTAGGAATTTTCTAATTCAGGGCGAGAATTCCGAGGGAGTGAATTTGCAATTTTCTCGTGACATGCTTCCGAAACTCGACCGCTGCGGCTGACTGCGGGTTTGGAACGAGCTTATTTATTTACCGAGAAAACTCCATTTCGACCACATTAAAAGGTCAACAAAAACACGCTGTTAAAGGCACAAAAGATCCCTTTTCACGTGAGGCAAAAAGTAAATTTCCTGTAAGCTTTTCAGAAAACTAATGGCGCAAGGGGATCTAGAGCCCATTTTATTCTTTCCTGCTAAATCTTCAATAACATACCTGGCTCAGCTTTAGGAAATAAAATGATTGGTGTTAAAAATAGAAAGGAAAACTTTGCGCACAGAATTTGAAAAGATTTAGTCAGAAATCCTTCAGTCTGTTAAATCTTTCAGTAAGTTGTTGAATCTGGGCGGCATAGTTTTGTTTTCCGGTATTACTCTTTGAAATACTTTGCTTCTTTTCATTGTGATGATCTACTACGAACCGACGAGCGTGCATGGAGAGATCGATAAAGGTGAAGTACCAAAATCGCAGCAAATAGAAGTTCACCAATCTGCCTACTCCTAAGGGAAAAACAGGTGCCAAGTTATTATGTATATCTTTGTAACATTGACTAATATAATATTTTAAGACAATATGTAAGAAAACCCAGCTGGAGGTAAACGACAGAGGCAACAATATGTTATGCATGAGAAGCCTTCTGAGTCGGATTACACAAATCAGTTACAAAAGTCGGGTGTCTTTTACTCGCTTTGAACTCAGTTGAGTTCATATCAAAGTCAGTGAAGAGATACGAAATTACGAGATGTACCGCCTCTATTCAACATCTTGCTTTATGAATATACGTCTAATAAGCATGCGTGTAGATTCTATATTAGCTTTATTCTTTATACATAAATCTTCATTTTCGTCCCCTTTCATCCAGATGTAAATTGGTATACATTGTAGCAATTTAGCTTACTAGAATTCAACACAGAATTTCGTCTTTACGCCATTTATTGTCGAGGAAAATGCCCAAATTCAATCGAACTTAGTTATTTATGGTGACCGCTTCGCTACGACACAAATAATTGTACACAGAAATAATGTATTAGCCAACATAAATGGTAGGTAGGACAATATACTCATATGTTCCATCAAAATATAATTCCTAGACAAGACTTATCTACACGATAATAAATTATAAGTATCATATAACATTGACCATGAATATCGTTTATTGACATGGTTTTCTTTCATATCGCTTGAAAAATATTACATAATTAGCATATACTAGAAGCACAGCTTCTGAATCGTCGTATATTATATTCTTCACATGATAATGATTTTCGTAACAATGCATTTCAAAATAAGACGATATTCAAGCATTTCTATAATTATTGACTGTTGAACATAATTCAACGATTCGAGGCACCAATTCTCCAGTCAATGAGATACGAACCGAGGCAAATAAATCGGCTTTCTAAAAGCCAAGTTTTTTTATCAATCAGTGCCACTTCCAAACAAACCGAATCCAGCGGTGAACCTTTCCGGGCGACCAGCTCAATTCCTTAGTCAAACATAGTTAAGGGACCGACAAACAGGGACTATTTGCATTCCCTAACAAATCCTCAGTAACGAGCTCATCTTGATCACAGTTTTATTTCGGTTTGGGTTGTTTGTTACTTTAGTAACAACATTACACAAAGTACTCTACCTCATTCTGGTTACGGTTGTGAATTAGGGTAACGATACTGACCTCTTTTATGGTTTCATTGTGTTACTTTGTATCGTGGGTCACAATCAAAGTACCCTTAAATAGCTACAATCGTTTTCGTATTCAATAGCATCATTAATTCTAATTCAATCGTCAATAAACTACAATGTTCCTGTTTTATTGTGTACATATCTTCTTTAGTGTATGTTGTTATTTGTTTAGTTATAGATGCATTGTAAATCCAACTCACGTACTCTATAACTATAAATTGGGATCTGGTGTCTAGTAATTTTAGTGTGAATGCTTTGTGTATCCTTGTAAACATTTTAAAATATATTCAATTTAGTTTGGACTAAGTATTTTACTTTTCTCAAGGGGATATGATGTATGTTTTAATTATTTACATAGGTACATGAAAAACAAGTGAGATTATCTTTTTGATTCTAGAAATTATAAAGAAAGTATACGAAGGTAAACTTAAAAGTTATTTTAGTTCACTTTAAAGTAAAGCCTAACCTTGCCTAAGTGCTATACCGCAAATTATCTTGGCGGTATTTCCTGTTTGAGCTAAAGTAGTACAATAGGTTGTTTGACCTATTTGGCTTCGCTTGAGGCTGGCAGTAACTAACGTTCTTGGAAAAGCTTTACGTACATATTACAGGTATTTTAATTACACATTTCAAAGCAATTACGGTCAAGCAACAACACCACTACACAATAATAATAAGAATGAAATTACAGATGTTATTAGATTCCGTTAGCATTAAACGTGCTTAAAATATTCTGGTCCCGCGGTGGGCGGCAAAATAGGAGGAGAATTTTTCTTTGAAATATATTTTGTAAACAAGTCTTTCAAAACAACAATTTCGCCTTTAATACAAAATTCTACGGACGTTCGAGAATTAAATTCTTAGCAATCTAATTCCCCGGAGTATTTGCTTTGCCTATCCCTAAAACCCCGGAACAAATGGTCCGCTTCGAGTAAAGCTCGATTCGTCCGTTCGACGACGTAATATTGCTGTACAAACATAGTAAAGTGCCTTACTACAAAGGGCTGTCTCTTGAATTGGAAGTGTTTTGAAGCCCACTCTGATCGCAGTCAACAAAGGAAAGGGTACGAACGTAGTATGTGACGTATGCCTGGCTATGACCAAAGAAAACAGTTTACACGATCAAAAGGACGTAATATAGCAATTTACTTTGGTAAACTTATAAACTTGAAATTTTTTCATATCGCAACATTGATTTATCTCATAAATACTAAGGATTGAATGAATCTGAAATTATGTTCGTTAACTACATTTGCATTGTATTGTGATTTCAACCCTTTCTGGGTTATTTCTGGTTTAAAGCTTTCTCCTGTTACCCTAATAGTTACTTTATATCTGTTTGTGACATGTTTAGACTTTTGTGAGGTCATGACATGATTGTAGGGTACGTATAATATGTTTGAGAATAATTATAATCAAAAGCGAACCCTGTCTAAAGAGAAACGCCTACTAACTTTAATTAACCTTACATAATTTGTAACATGCCCGTTTCAATGTAAATAGCTACATTTAATTTAATTGAAATGCTGCTATGTTTATACATAGTTCTAAATCCGGAGATACCACTGTTTAAAATCTTTTTATTAATGATACCTATACCGACAATGTTTTGCTACCAACTAAAAACACACTTTAAACTGACACTAGGCGTGATTCTGCTATGGCCGCCAAACGCAACTGTCACTCATTCTCACATATGCTACATCACTTAAGAGATAGAGTGATACTTCGCTTAGCGATGATTAAATTAACGTGCCGCACTCTGAGCTACAATTGCAGGGTATCTTACATTCCGTAAGTATACAGTATTTCTAAAGATTGTTTAATTTTGTTTGGCGCCCACCGTGGGACTACAAGATTGATAGAACTGGGAAGTGGTGCGGGGGCGGAAAGCCCTACTACATTTTAGGTAAATAAACCAACGGAGGCGTGAAATGTACGCTGTCAAGTAATATATACGAAAAATTGTTTATATTTGCATGTAAAAATATCTTACAATAACAAATTATTTATAGGCATCGGTGAAAACCCAAAGAGGTAAATAAAGAACGCGTACTTCTCCATACGTTATTTTGGTTTGAGTTTAGCTATGCCATGGTTGTTATAGTAAATTCGATCGCTGAACTGAATGCCAAAGATACGGCCGTTTATGTCGCATTTTCTCGCATATTTGTATGAAAATGCAAAAAAAAACCTATAGGGTACTTCCCGTTGACCCAGAATTAGGAAAGGCAAGTCTTATAGCACAAGTAAAGAAAAAAAATCAGAAGACTGTAAATTTGAAATTGCATTTCCCCCCAACCACCCCCACCCCAAAAAAAATCTTAATACAAACTAATATTTGCATATGATGAACTATTCAGGAATATATCGATGTATGGACATAAAATTTAGATAATGGCAAAGATAAGTTGGTTTCTAAACCTTTTGGTTAGAGCAAAATTACGGTTAAGTTGCGTTGCACGGAAGCCTCGGTGCGCGAGCCCGACTCGCACTTGGCCGGTTTTTTTAATGTTTTTCAGCCTTTATGTAAGATTTTTGTTCTGCTACTATTATTACAATATTAATACAAAGTTATCCCTTATATTATTGTCCTTAAATGAAAGAACTGTGGAGCTATTACGGTTCTCAAAACGATCAAATCATACCATGTCATAGCGGCCGTGAAAGGGACAGTGCTATGGCATTGGTGTAGCGGCGTCTCTGTTTGGCGCGCCATGACATGGTATAATTTCATCGTTTTGAGAACGGTAATAGGCGGGCTGATTGTATTAATCGAAAACTTTTACTCTTAAACACCGTCTTTGTCGACTTTGATATAGATTGTTTTCAAACACTTCGTCGTTATTAATTTAGTGACAATTCCTTCGCCAAAAACAGAATGATAAGATTAAACTTTGACGTCAAACCCTTAATCGCTGTTGAGGTATTCCTAAAGAGAGAGATAGGGGATTATCTCGGATTATATTATTTTCATTGGAGGACTATATTATTTCCTTGGCAAATGTCGGTCGTTTATTTGCCAGCGGAAATTGTATTACGATATTACGTCTATTTGCGTGGTATAAAAATGTTTTCGGGAGTATTTGGTCAATAACAACAAGTTAAGTATTTGAATAAACTACCCTTATCTACTTGTAATGAAAATAAGATTATATCTTAGCTGCTGAGTATTTGTATCTCATTAACTATTTATTAAATTAGACTTATGATTATAACAAATCAGCAATAAATTTTTTTTCTCTTATTTAAATAGATCATAGCTCGGTGAGCTCGGTGGCTCAGTAATTGGGTCAATGAACTTGCAGTACGGAGGTCTCAGGTTCGATTCCCAGCCAGGGCAGCCACTGTATCAATGAGTTAACCTCGGTTTTATCGACGGAAAAACTTACGTACATTTACCGAGTGCTCTCAAAACGGTGAAGGAAAACATCGTGATGAAACCTGCATGACGTAGAAGAAAAAAAAATCTAAGGCATGTGAAATCCCGAAGTCATGGCCCGAGCTCCCTCGATGTAAGGGAAGGTCTGTGCCCAAGCAGTAAATAGATTGATGATGATGATGAAATAGATCATAATGATGATCGAAAATAACTATTAGGGCAAAGTTCTTCTGCTAAACATAGGTACATTGAAAAGTATACAGAGGGCTAGGATAAGATTGAGATTATCTCAAAAACTACTGGACCGATTTTAAAAGTTATTTTACAGTTAAATACATAGTTTTAACTTTTATCTAGCAGTGAAAGAGTTCTTGCAATAGGTCAAGTTGTTTTAGAGATAATTTCAACCATATAAACTCTCAATGTTTGAGCGTACATACCTCAGCCAGAGACGTGGAGCCAGGTATCTTTAAGCAGAACATGAACGGAGTATTGACTCGTTTGAGGATCTCACGGAAGTCGAGAGGCACACCCCTGGGGCGAAGCAGCCTGAAGTAGGTGTTCAGGGAAGACCCATGCGTCGCGAGGTGGGTGCCGATGAGACGCATGAAACCGCCACCTGTGGGAAGTGTTGTGGTTGAAAATAGAGAATGCGCAAAAATTACCTACAAAGTTCGTGAGTGGTGCTATTTTTCTGTACCCCTAGGGGAACCGCTAAATCGCATGAATCACTCTGCCGGAAGCAAACGTTTTACGCCGTTAGCAACTCATGGTAAATGGTAACAGAGTTCAAACCAAAAATTCAAAAACATTTTCCAATTTTTTTTCCAAAACGGATTCAGTTTTGTTTACATAAGTTATTTTTTTCAATATACGTTCGTTGAAAGGAATTTTAAACTCTCATTTTAATTAAACTTCCAACCTAGTTTGTATAGGAGTATAGGACCATTGCTAAACATTTAATTAAATGTATTTGGGATTAAGGGTAATCCTTATTATTGATGGAGAACCCTGCTTTTCTTGCATGACTTCAAATGTGGTAGATTTAACGTAAACTCGATCTTCATTAATGTAATGCGAAAACTATTTCATTTAGTTTCTAAATTCACTGTCCTTCAGACGTATTTAGGTACCTACCTACTTACAACATTATCTGTATAGACTGGCATAGTTCAAAGATTGTATTCAAATATATGGTCATAGCAACATTAGAAAAACGTAACGACACAAACAATAATAGCAGAAGTAGAAATATTTGGAACAAATTACATAAAATCACCAACAATTAATTCCTTAATTGCTTCCAACTTTTGTGCGTGACACATTACCATTGGGAAACACAAGAAAAAAATAAATGAATACAGTTTTAGCCACAAAATTTAAGTAGACGGTGGCTAATAAAAAATAACACAGAAAAAATAGAGGTCGAAAAAATCACCGCTGAAATAAAAACGCCCTAATGAAGCCTCAAAACAAGGGGCTATCACAAAAGGCTGTCTCGTAAACCCTCCGGAACTAAAGTGCTTCATTAACGGCGGGTACTTGAGTAGGTACCTAATCAGTTTCGTTACGTTATAATCAAAATAAATTGGATAAAAAACCCTCAGAAGAATTACGAAGGTATTTTTTGAAATGGACGAATGAATATTTCAACGGCTATGTTTAAAGGACTACTTCGTTTAAATAATTTCGGTGAATTTCTTCGAAATAATTTTATGATTATGGCATGGAAGAACAAGACGTAATGAAGCATAACGTTTTTCTTAGAATTAGATCAATAATTATTTCAGGTTTGGATTTAGTATGTATTTCTTTTGAGTACAAAAAAGTTTATTTTTCCATCCATCTTTTGAGTATAACTATTTCTATCTGTTTTGTGAACTATAGTTTGATATGTTATGGCGTGATCTTACTTCCTTCACAGTAACTTTTTCAATATGAAAGATGCTACTGGGTGTGTTCCGCTAATAATTTGTATGAGTTTCTCTAACTTGCCAACTTCTCTAACACCAACTAAATCTAACGATATGAGTCTTTGTGATTGTAGTCCCTTTTCTTAAAGAATGATCTATTAATAAATAAACATTATTACAACTTCATTAGCTTTGAAGTTGGTAAACAACACCCCATGCCTCTCAACTGCAAATGCCAAATATACACTAAACGCTATGGGATCCTTTACCCTCGTTAATGGGAAATGCTACACTATAACGATGGGCGCCTGAGGAAATATAAGGTGTAGAGTTTCAATGATGGTTTTGTTAATATTATGCAAACCATAATATACCAAAGAAAATAATGTCATTTCGTTAGCATGTTGTACATACAATACAAATATAAAGCAAGGCTAAAACTTAAGATGTTAATATATTTTAGGGATAAGATCAAAATACAAGAACAGATTCAGGGCAGAATAAGATTATCACACAACTTAACATGCAACAGCGGGGTTACTCTCACCTCTTATAGCGATCCAGTTTAGGTTCCTAAACTGACAATTTGCTACAATGACGTCAAACGGCTTCGCTTCAGTTTAGGAACCTATAAGAGGTGAGAGTAATTATTTTATATCACGGATTCACGGTGTTGGTACTCGCCCAAGGGTCACTGCGACCTCGAAGGTCTATTGATTAGAGTAACCAAATAAATAAAGTAATTGCTAGCGTAGATCTAAAAAAAACTGGTTTCATATCCCCCTAAAATACATGCCGACAAAGTTGCAGAACTTTTTACGCTTTTGCAATATCACGTAAGTGTAGTTACAAGCTTCTCCTTTTTTGCACTTAAACTGGGCTTCACATTGCCCTTGGCCTCGGTTTCGGGTACAGCCTGTCGGCCTCTTGCAAAGATCCGTCGCAAAAACCTTTCCCGGGCGGTAATCAGCGACGGACATTACGGAAAACTTAACGACCCAATATTTTAGGATCATTAGCAAGCCGTTAGCCGGCGAAACTGAATTTTTGGCATCGCATTTTTGAAAGTATTTTAGATAGAGTACTTTCAGTAGTTTTAACAGGTATTAGTAGCCACTCTAGACTAAATTAGTCGCCGCTAAGCGAGGCGTCCCGCTCGCTCTTACGCGATGTAGCATATGAACGACAGTGACAGCTGCGTTTAGGATTAGAATTCGACAAAGTGGCCGTTACAGAAATAGCTTCATTTTTTTGCCGAATACAAATAAAACAAAAGACAACTAAATATTGAAAACATCTGTTATACCATATATTCTGTACTATTAGATAGTGGTATAAAATAAATGATACCGTATAATTTTAAGTACACTTTAAGTTCGTTAGTTTTCGCCCTATGTAAATCTGTTATAATGAATGAAAATGATATTCGAGGACTGAGCGAAAACTTGGCTAAAATATTCATTACATGAAATGTAAAATGAAACTGACAAAGAGTAATTAAGCAAAATAATCTAAATATCTGGGTATTAATAGGAAACATCAGTTAGTGTTCATAATAATCATGCATGCTCTTCATTAGTAGGTACCTACTATGCATTTTTTAACCTAAGCGCATACTCTGCTAACCTGATTTTATGTCTTTCTCTTTGTAATTTACTTAAACATTATAATTAACACTTTGTGTCGTTACTTGATGGAACTTAATTATATTGTGGACTTTTTAATAACACTACTTGGTACTCGTGGATCCAAGTACGAAGTAGTGTTACTAAAAATGTCTCAGAACTATTTAAAATATTTCATTATTCATCGTTGACAGGAACACAGACATTATTATTTCACCCAGGCGGACCCAGCACCTATTATCGATTAAATTCTACGTCTCTTGCGACTATTCTTTCACATCTTACTTAATTCTACGAAACTACCGAGAGAAACGTCTGTTTTCATTTCATCTTGTTTGCGACATTTTCAGCCAATTCGTTTTGCGTATCTCTTCATTGCGTGTAGCAATCCCGACTAACGAAATCCTTTATGGAGTTGTAAATAATTATTGCCCATCTAAGTGGCTCGTAAATCCGAAGAGCCTTAGGTGGAGTGACGTAAACGAGGCCTTCACGCGTCGTTTCTTCAGCCGTATTCGTCTAATGTAACTGCTGCGAAAATTATGTATATCACAGATTTTCTCAAGGAATGTTAGGTGCCTGCATACGTTCCCATGTCAGTTCTAGATTTAATTTACATGACTCCTTTAATCAGTAAGGAACCTGACATCACTAATTTTGACACATGAATAGAGACTTTATAAGCTTCTTTAACTAAATATTAAAAGTTATTTTCAGGGCGATATTTAATATCATGAACGTTCTTACATTCTCACCTAATAATGTACAGTTTCAGTGACCTACTCTTCGTTTAGTCTAAAAATATCTTAGTGACTTTAAAAGCAACATTGTCGTGGTTAAAATATTCAAGAACTAGGTATTTTTAAAATTTAGGAGGCAAGTAAGGCTGAACTAAAGTGTCTAGAGATATTTTACAGAGTCTGCAGTAGCCTTTCTGGGTCAACCGCATGTTAGTGCTGCAGACATATTAAATATAGAAATCTATTCGTAGAAATAGGTCCCTACGAAAATATTTCGTGCCACTTTGAAATTCTTGCTCAAAGTTACCTGTTTTATTTATGCTTCTACACATTTCTTCGTGGTATAGTTAGGTTTCTTGTTAAACTAAATACAGAGTAAATATTTCATATATATATAATGCATTTCGAGACATTATGTTTATATTTCCATGAAAAAAGTACTTCCTTATTCTTGGTATTTCTAAAACGTGTTCTTGGACTATGTGTCAAATTGTAACCAGTTGTAATTTTTTTGCAATTACGAATCTCAGTTGGCAATTTCTTCTAATATATTCTAATTAATTACGGTCTTTTTTCTTACCCAATTGCACGAGTTCCAACCGTTTGTCTGTAACGAAATGCCACGGGAATGCTTTGCAGAAGCTGGCAACCCCAATTCTCAGATCCGCCGCCTTGCTTGAAGAGGCAATGGATACTACTTCACTGATAGGTACGCAATTATCTTCTCTTGATTTTTGGCGAGGAACTGCATTTATTTCATACCTGGAATACACATCTTGTATTAAAATCAATTATATCCTGGTCACGACACCACATTGTTTCGCCATTGAGTGATAACTTTGTTGTCTCCGACTTGCGACCTAACAAACAATAACATTATGGTGGACGAACGTGCTACAAGTAGAAGTGATATGGCAGAAGTGTAACATAGCTTCATATGACAAGGAAGTGGATTGAAGACAAAAGCATAGCTTATGTTGTTTGAGCTATTAAATGCAGGTAGATCATTTTCAATGGTCTTATAGATACTGCTTACAAAATGTACTTGCATGTCTTTCAATATTAATAAATAAACTTACCTAAATCTCCTAGGATCATTAGTATAGCTCATCAGTCTTATATCTGTCTGTGTGTCATACAGCCGCTGTGCTATCGCTTTTAAACTGCCAACCAGTATATACGCCACAGGTTCACTCTCTGTGGTGAGGTGTAACTCGATTTTGCCTTCTTGCGATGTGGTACATACGAATGCTGCTTCATATTCTGCTGTATCGTCTTTTAGAGCATCATCCTGTAAGAAATTCTTTATGTTCGAGATTCCACCAATTTTTATACTCTGGCCATCAATTATCGATTATAAACACTACTAATTGATTGCAGAAGAAAAAATATTCTACTCTGAACCCTCTAGCTAGAGTCTAGTGTGTATTGTTAATAATAATATTGATACAATTATCAAACTAAGAATCATCTTTGTCAGAATTGTCTTTAGAATCTTAGAAAAATATGATCTTACCTGATCATGTAAAACATCGTGAACACTGTCGAGTGTGGTCAAAAATTCAGTCAAATTGGTTCCTAAACATTTAAACGCTCTTTCTAACCGACAATTGTGTGAGAATGCTGTTAAAATTAAATATTCGCCTAATTTTGCCATAAAATCTTCAGTGCATACACCTGTAACAAAGAACACAATTATTAGTGGTTCCCTCATCATTATTATATTATATCATTAATAATAATAAAAAATGTCTGATTATACCATCTTAACATCAGAGTTCTAAAATTCTAAACACCCCTAAAATACATATTGAAGAAAATCCCTTTAACATTTATTTTTTCTAAATGTTCGTCTCTTTCAAAGGCCAAATAGAAATGGAGGGCTCATTGAAAAAGGGTGTGTCAGAGTTACTGAATCGTTCCCGTTCAAATTAAGTTGTCCCCGCTGTCTGTTCCAAACGGCAGCTTTCTAACGGTTGTCAGTCAAAGATATTCAAAGTTTTTATGGAGGAAAATATTTTTTATTATTTCCTTTCTTTTGATGTCAAGAACGCATACAGTTATAAGTAAACATGAGGTCACATAATACATTAGAGAAATAATAAAGGAGATTTTTAAACGTTACGGTGTAAACAATTGGTTGTATGCAAGTTGATTTGATCTAACTAGATGTAAGTTATAATTTGAAGGTATGGGTATATTATGATGATAGAATTCATACGATGACGTAAGATTTATAATAACTATACGTAGAACTGTACTATACTACAAAAAACTCTTAGTATGTTTTCATTTAGGCCAATATCCACTCTAAGTACAAAGCAAAAGATAATTAAGAAATGAAAATTTAATACTGCAAAATTCGATTCGCGAAGCCCTTGGCTAAGCTATCGAGCATTGTCTATCTCATGGACATTCGAGCACACGTTTTCGAGATTATGATATTCGAGGAATCGGTATTCGATATCGAGCATACCCATTTAATTCTGAATTATTATGTAATACTCACTATCAGTCGCTCGTACGGCTTCGTAAATTTCTTGTAAATACGCATAATTTCTACATGTCCTAATATCGTCTGGTAATCTCCGTCTGTGAACAAAATGAACTAATTAGTCATTTAAGTATTTCATTAGTTTTCACTCAATAATGCGAAAAAAGTGGCGTCCATTATGAGCAGAGTGTGTGGTAGTTCCAACAGCACCTGAAGGTGATAACTGCGTGTGTCTCATAGCAGCACACTGGACGAAAATGCTAGTGGCGTAGGAATGGACTAAGCTATTTATATTTTATTATTGACTTTTTATTTTTATTTTATCGAGGACAATTTGTTTACTAACGTATATTAAGTAGTAGTAACAATTATACGGACCACTGTTGTTCGAAATAAATGAATATTATTATTAGGCATATATTTGTTCTTAAAAGATTTTATTGTTCTGTTTCAAATGATAACGAACCGGATATATCAATGGATGAAAGTACACTTAAGTACATCGATAGACCCAATCACGATATTCAAGTGGACGTAAGTAAGAGCAATCGATGAGCCTTTCTTATAATAATTCCTCATACTTTCTTTTATTCGCTACCGTAACGACACAAACTTGTATAAGTATTCCTATTCCCTGTAATTTTGCTACTGTAGCTTACATACCACTAACTAAACTTAATGGATAGCATTTCATTAATTCATCCCATATTTCAATTACGTAATTGGTTTTCAGTTCGTAATTTTCCTAGAACTTTACAATTTCAGCGAAAAAGCCATCTTTTAGGCTAGTTGGGAAATATTCAAAAAGTATTTCGCCCAAAGGATCAGCCTAGCGATCCAGAGAGGAAGTACCGCCAGCATTTTGGGCACGTTGCCGGACAACGGGGAACGGTTGAACTATCTGTAATGCTAAGCCATTCAGATAGTTCAACCGACCTATTGTACATATAGTTTTTAGTTTAGTTTAAAAAAAATGGGTTAATATTATAATAGTTATTTTTAATTTTTATTGTTCAAAAAGTATGTAGGTAAATAATATTTAGATGTTGGTTATATACCGGTAGTTCCAAAATGGTATATACAAAAATAGGTCTCTGGCTAATACAAATATAGATGAACTGGAAAAATGTCAAAGTAACGTCAAGTTATTCCCAAAGTGAAAAAAAATACTCAAAAATCTAAACTCATAAATGAAATATCATTTTAAAAGTAAGTACTATCTAAAAAAGCGGTAGCTTTAGCACGAAGCACTATCGTCATCAATTATAATAGCAAATTCACTTCGAGCTATTCAATTTATATCCAAAAACGGTATCCTGAAAAGATTTTGATCCATTCAATTCAATTGGTAGGTGACGCTGACCAATTTATATAGTCTCATATAAATTATATAGCTGGAAGCGAGCTCGAATTCGATTCCATATTGATATTAGTCTTCCGTGCTAAGGTTACTGTTATTAATAAACGCTATTTAAAAGTTACTCGGTGACTACTATGAAAAGATTTAAGAAATAATGTAATATAAACGCGATTTAACTTCAATTGAATCATTAAAATATGGTTTAAGTCTGCAAACCACTGAATAGGCCACGTTTTTTTAAATAATAATAACTGTTAATGTACAGTGTAACCTTAAATTACACTGCTCCAAGTTAAACAAAAATACACATTAAAATCCATTTACAATGTAAACCGACCAAATTAACAAGCACAGGTAATTAAATACAATCCGGCCGGCAGTGAAAGTTAATTAAGACGGTTAACGAGGCAGAAGGAATTAGTTTTATGTCTCTACTTACAGGCAATGGTATCTATCGTAGTGTTCTGCCTGGTTCTTCGTTAGTGACGTCACGGCTGCGTGTAGGCACTCGTTCTGTGGAAAAAATAAAAGTATTGAATGACATGGGATTTAAAAGGATTAAAAATATGTCAATGTTGGTCGGGGAGTCCGAACAGTTCGAAAAATTGGTATTCAAATCGATAGTGATTCGAATTCGAATTGATTTCCTATAAACAATTAGATACACAGTCTGCCTTCTAAAAATGTCCGACCGCATAGAAGGTCCAAACGGATGAATGGTCATTTGCTGTATTGGACATTATTTCGACGTTAACAATGGACCCTTATTTGGACGTTATTTAATTTGTTTTAGTAAGACCTTTGTGTATCTAGTTGTTTATAGGAGATCAATGTTCGAAACACATAAAAAAAGCATTTTTCTTGCCTGAAAAATAAAATAATTACTAGGTAAGTGTGTGTTTTATTATAATTGGAAGGATATAATATTAGGATTTTACACCTTTTCTAGGCCGTGAAAAAGAGCAAAACGGATACCACCTGCGAACGTTAAATAAAGAAGGCCAAGAAATTTTCCATGGTATTTTAGCGATCATAGCAAGTATTCTGATAATACTGAGTTGAATTTTTATGTCTCTATTTTTATTAAGTACTCACGAAAAAACCTAATTATACTAAGTAGACTGAATAAAATTATTCTCATTAAAATTTCAGAAAACTTAACAGAATTCTTAAATATCACTGCTATTGAAGCTGTTCAGTACAAAAAAGTTAATATTATTTCTTAGGAAACGTGTACAAAAAAGCATCCTCAAAGTTGGACGTTATTTAACTTTTCGTCTTTTCAACGAACGAAGTGTTTTAAGAATAAATTCTTAGCAAGTTTGACTGACAACAGGCGGCGCTGTTTTGTTAATGTCATTTTTGTCTTAAAAATCTGTATTTAAAAAAGTAGGCACAGGATATTACTAAAACAATATAGATATGTAAGTATAATAAATCTCCATGAAATTCATAGCATTTTTACTTTTCTCTTATTTATTTATTGGAACACCAACAGATTACATGTAAGCGTACATATGGAAACGATATAAATTATGTTCTAACATGCAACCCAATTATAGGTGAACACGTCATTCACTTTAATATATAGTACAATTTAGAAAATAACAGTAAGTCTATTTTAAATAAGTTATTGAGAAGAGGACTGTATCTTTGACTTAAAGTTGAAATGAGAGTCATGATTAATGTCAAGATCGGTTTTGCTATTGAGGGAGTTGTAACTACGAACCACTCTTCCCACCAACTTCTATTTAATCCCAATATTTGGTAAAATAGAAATCACTAGTCTCGACCAAATTGTTACTCTGTAACAAATGAACAAGAGAAGATGCAGATACAAAATGACAATGCCAGATTCTGCCCCACCATCAACCGCATGATGAACAAGATAACGAATAAATGTAAAAATATCTCCGTTTTTTATTAAAATTATTGGTTTAAAATAAAGTTTTGTACATCAAACGAGTCGAAAAACAGCCTAATTAAGAATTCAGAAAATAGTAAGACATCGAAGGTGAATTATTCATTGTCTGGCTTTGTTATAATTTTCTACTACTCTCGCAACTCCTACTGATTATGATTATGCAATATGAAACCTAATAAGTCCCCAACAAAATGATAATAGCTTCAATGATGATAGCTTCAATGGCCACGTAGTTTTGAAAGTTGGGCAAAGCTCCATTGAAATGTGGCAATGTCATTGGACTCAAAGGGGGGGAAATGATGATGATGATTATAAAGATATTGTAATAATTATTATATCGCAATTTTAGAAAGATACTTGACCAGGGCCAGATATAGATTTAAATAAAACTAGTATACATTACTATACAAATAAAGTAAAGTAAGTGCGCTAAGCTAACCGGATATATTTCAGAATGACAAAGTAGACTAGACAAGTAAGGACAGGGAAGCCTCAGCAATGCCGACAGGGTTACGGTGTCATCGATTACTTATTATAAGAACATAACATCAAGCTGCATGGCCAACATTTCTAAACGCACTATACCAATGTGCGATTTCCTGACAGCTTAAAATTCTTTTTCTTTTCTCGTATGGTTTAGTGACTAAACCTATTTGTCAGAGTTATTCAGGCCGCCACCAGTAGGCCTTTGACGTGGCATAACGACTACTGTCAAGCGACAACAACCGGGACCAACTGCTTAACGTGCTTTCCGAGGCACGAAGGGGCTCAGATGCAAGTGTCACTAGCGGTCACCTATCCAGGTCCTGACCTCGCCCAACGTAGCTTAACTTGTACGATCGTCAAAGTGTGCTCGCAACTGGACTACGAGCTTAACATATAAAACCAAAATATTAAAAATAGATGTCGCTGATATAAAATACGAATACGAAAAATACGTATTACGAAATTCACAGCAAATACTTCATGAGGACCTCTCGTTTAAAATAACGTTCGACTGCTACTTTCTACAGAACACAACCCGAATTCGTTTTTTTTTAATTTTATAGCAATTTTGAATTCAAAATATAGCAAACCCAAAAGATAAGTACCGGTTGAGTATGTTGCTCGGTCGGATCGATATTTTTGATTTCCCGAAAAAATCTATTGAAAATGATTCAATTGAATTTCATAAAAATCTCGACGACTTGAGAACACCTTCCTCTTTTGCAAGTCGTTTGTATCAAGGGCAGATAAGTGTGTACTTGACGTGCTGTCGGCTGTACCAGAGGAAATTGCTATTCTCCAAGGAAAGTTCAATTTTGCTGTTGTTCGAGTTGCTTGAGGCTTTGTTCCGTTTGAGGTTTCGGAACTGGGTTAAGTTCTGTTGGTGTTGGTTGATCAAAGTACGGTACGTCTAAGGGTAACTTGAACTTTGAGCTTAAATGCAGTATATAGTATTTACAGTACAGACTGACCCTAAATTCGTATAAGTAGGTCCAACAAAATTTTTTAATTGTAACAAGTTGAACGACTTATTATATTATATTATTATATTATATTTACTTGAATATTTATTTGTATTATTGACTGACTGACTGACAAAATTGAATTTTTTAATGTTTAAGTGAAATGTTGCGGTGCCCTTACAGGGTTTATGTGAGCACTTACTGTACTACCGAAGAACCATGTTACCACATAAAGCAAGGAATAAATGAATTATGAATTATGAACGACTCTTTTGTTAGAATGCGTATATGCTCTTTTATTAGCATACATGGAATCAGAGAACTACACGCATTTTCTTATCTAGCAACAGATTCTGTTTTGGTTTTAAGGAAACGCCCATATAACATCATCTGACTGCCATCTCATCCGCCGTAGCCAAGCCTTAGGAAGACGTGATATTCCACAAGGATATTTCGTATGGATTCTTACGCTCAAGTATATGACTCCTGAATAACACTGAGCTTTGAGGAGAGATGTTAAGTTTGGATTTGCAATCATCATACACTTTTGGGGTTGCAGTGACCCTTGCTATTTACACAAATCTAATATATCTAGAGAATCTAATATATCTAGCAGACCTGTTTCGCCTCGCGAGAGAGAAAAATATGAAGAGCTGATTGCCAATCTTCACTAGTTGGAGAGGCAATCTCCAAGAAGAAGAAGAAGAATATATTTAGATAAAAGGGAAGCTGTGTATAAACGAAATAAACCTATCTCTAGTCAACCATAAAACTTGCAAAGGTTTCCGAGAGAAATAAACGTAAGCAAGTTAATAATTAACTTTTTATAAGCCGACAGGGCTTTTCCATTAATTAAAATTGAAAAGTAGGTATCTCAACTTGAGTTTGTTTAACCTAAGTAAATACATATTGATTATTATAAAGATGTAATGTGTCTTAGATAAAATTGATGCGATTTTTGTCAATTGCGACCAATTGCGTTACCCCCCACCCAATTGTTTGAACCCAGAGAATACGTATCACGCGAATGAACTATTGTACATATCTGCATGATAGAACCTTCACATAAACCTCGCTATCTGTAACATAACACCTTAAGTGATCCTGTGAAGAGACCGGATAACGAAATCGCTTGAAAGGCGAGCGAATGGCGTTAAAGCGGCCAGTATCAGGTGACTAATGGACGGAATTGTTTAGATTTTTACGTCTCTAATGTATAGAAAGGTGGGGTTCACTTTTTCCTTAAGAAAAGATATGGTGCTTCTAGTAGATAGGTACTTGTATGCGCTTGTTTTATAGTTTGCTGGAAGTGCACGGAATACAAGTATTTTATTTGATGTCCTTTTAAAATGTTGTTACATATGGTACCGTGACCAGGATCAGGCTTGTTGTTGTGAATTTTTTAACACAGTTTCAAAAGTCTACTTATGAATCCTTTAGGGTTGGCATTGGCCTGGCATAGTTTAGTAATTACCTGCATCTAAAAAGATTATTGCCTACGAGTATTATTTTATTATATGATGATATTGAAACACAACTAGATATTAACTGCAACTAATAAAGACCTTTCTTTTTCATGATACCTTTTTATTTTCCAGTACTTAGACCAATGATAACTACGTACGAATATGTATGGTAATAAAGTTCGTTTATTTAAGCTCGTGTGATTTATACCTACGCACATTACAATATTTTACGAAGCCTACTTTATGAAGAAAAGAGAATGTTAAATTGCTTTGCTCATAAAGTAGAAAGTATTTTACTTATTCAATAGCCTGAACTGAATATGAGTGAACTGAATGAAATACTGGCGTAATTTGAAAATTTGAGTGAGATAAATTAATTTCGGCTCCTTAGACGAACTTTAATATAACTCAGATAAAATAAAGACTATCGCACGAAAGCTTTCGGTATCAACTGGTACAGTTGAAGACAGAGATAAGGTAATAATACAGGGGGCCTCAATAAGGTTGAGATTTTCTGCTGGACCGAATTTAATAATTCTTTTACAGTTACATAGATTTAACTTTTATCTATCAAACAGTGAACTAATTTTTGCAATAGGTCAAGTAGTTTTTGAGAAAATCTCAACCTTAAACATTCTCCTGTACCTACACCTTTCTCTGTGTTCCACCGTACCTTAGCAATAGCAAATTTTGAGCCGTTTAGTTTTTGCACACCAAGACAGTCTAGACAAGTATATACCCAAGTTACTAAACTTTATTTATATTTTCAATTAAAATATACGAAGAAATATATTCCCTTTCATTTTACGGGCTCACGGATTAAGAAAATTCCTTTAACCTAAAGTTTAAATTACACTTTCGGTGTTTAAGTAATTTACACAGCGGAATTCGAAGAAAGTTAAGGGGGCAAGCCAAGGGTTGAATAGTGGATGACACCAGATGTAAAGAATCTATAAACCTTTCTTTATATTTTTTTATTTTATTTATCAAAGATTATTGAGTGTGGGATTCTCAATTCAATAATCTTTGATACATAAAACAGATACAGAGACAGATTTTGCAGACCGAGGGACTTATGGGGTACCGACCGTCATCTATGTTTACTATATACATACATAATATAAAGATATGGGCCATATAATTAGTACAAAGACAGAGATAAGTATACAGGGGGCCTCAATAAGGTTGAGATTTTCTTAAAAACCACTGGACGGAATTTAATCATTCTTTTACAGTTACATAGTTTTAACTTTTATCTATCAAACAGTTAAATAATTTTTGCAATAGGTCAAGTAGTATTTGAGAAAATCTCAACCTTAAAAACTCTCCTGTACACCTTACTCTGTGTTCCACCGTACCTACAAGTTGCAAGACACATAATAGGATAACATGGGAGACTTCTTACGCAATCAGACTTCCAATATATCCTACCACTAGACTAGACACAGTGTAACTAATATGGAACTTTTTCCCAAACAGTTAAGTAGTAGACTTTGAACATATCGATTTGTAGTTGTATCGTCTATTAACGATGGTAACATTATGCACATCGGTTCGCTGAACCGTTCAGTAAGTTTAATCAGTTCAGCAGGGCGCACCAACGAAACGTCAAATCCATTCTGCTTTGCTGAACTAATTTGTACTTATAACTTATAATATCGTACTTTAAAAATTGTTCAAATAAATTGATCGATACTGAGAACTGTAATAAGTCCCCAACAAAATTATAGGTACAGCTCAAATGGTCACGTAGTTTTGTAGGTGGGGCAAAGCTCCATTGAAATGTGGCAATGTCATTTAACCAAGTCGATTTACCTGTCATGATGTAATAATTATCTTTTAACTCCTTCTTGTTCATCTCCTATTGTCAGTTGGCCAACAATATGACTCTTGTTTGATTATATTTTAGATAAAATATGGAAGTGGTTATGCGTTAACAGATTGTCATTATTGCTACGTTGGTCCACCTGCGACTATGGCCTAGAGAACCTGAGCAGCACAAAGTCGAGAGGTGTCCGCTGCGCATACCAGGGGCATCCGAGGGACATGTGGAAGCTCTCGCCTGACACTATCCAATGTCAGCTGGATATCGACCTCTGACAACCAGATGTACATTGATTTCTTTTTCCCTACTGCAGACGCAGAGCGCCATCGCCATTGCAACGTTAAATTCAAGGTTGTAAGGATGTTTTCACTAACAGAATAGCACTCCTGGTTCTGCAACCTTTTTCTTGTACCTTTTTTTACAAATTACATGCTCTTTAAAATTGACTTAACCTTATTGTTATTTTTCCTCTAAAGGTGTTCAACATGCTCCACAAAAGAAAGAGCGTTTTCTCTAGTTCTGAATTTTCTTAAGCGTAAAACTAAAAGGTGTTTATTAACCTTTTTGCTCACATAATACCGCGGGTTAATAGGATCTCGAGGTTTGCACCCTACGCTAGTTCTATGTAGGCGATAATACGATTAAAATAGTTGTGTAATACTGAAGGGAGACGGAGAAGGACCTCCGTATAAGTTACTAACACAACACAAGTGAAAACATATTTGATATTGGTAATTAGAAGTGCTAATGCCGTGGACGCTGCCGAGGCCAGCTGAAAACCAGCGCTGTGGCCTCGCTACAGCACATGCTGAGCTGGTCTTTTTTGACGTTACATGCCGCACCATATACTGTCTCTAAGTGTTTATTGTATTAGTGTTTTTGTGTTTCGTTTATTTATTCACTGTATGCTGTATGTTACTATTTTATTGTGGCGTCAAATAAATGCATTTTCTTTCTTTCTAATTATCAAAAAAATTGTCAGCATAGGTAATTGAAAAAAAATTAAACTGGTTGTATAATATATTACGAAGTGAAAGAGCTATACCGCAGCCTAAATCAAGTGTCTTATTATGTAAACAAATATGATCGCCTAATTAGCTGTTGTGATGTAACACTGAAGGAACTGATTAGTCGAACCTGTTCATCATTGTGAAAATGAAGTGATTAGATCTAATAATGTGAAAATAACAATGTAATAATCGCAGAACAGCTTAAAATGTTAGTAGGGTAGGGTAGTTTTTGTTTACAAAATAAGACACTTGATTTGGGCTTCGGTTATATGAAATTTTCACATTATGTTTCAAAAATTCGAGTTCTATAAATAAGATTGACGTTGTTAACATACTCACAGTATTTCTCCTTGTTGTACTTAAACTTTTAATACCAGAATAATCAGATTCAAAAGAAAGTTGCGATAACAATTTATTTGATAGGTGTGCCGTCTACAACAGCCTTAAGAAAATTGCACAGCGTTAATTAAAGGCCCTCGTCTATGTAATTACTAAACTCTGCAAATACGATCAGTGCGGCAGAATTTCTTTGCTTTCCGAATAATTAATAGGAGCTCGGTGGCTCAGTGGTTGGGTCAATGGACTTGCGATACGGAGGTCCTAGATTCGATTCCCAGCCAGGGCAGCCATGTACCAATGAGTTATCCTCGGTTTTTTCGACGGAAAAACCTACGTACATTTACCGAGTGCTCTCAAAATGGCGAAGGAAAAACATCGTGATGAAACCTGCATGCCGTAGAAGAAGAAAAAATCTAAGGCATGTGAAATCGCCAGTCCGCACTGGGCCCGCGTGGTGGATCATGGCCCCAGCTCCCTCAATGTAAGGGAAGGTCTGTGCCCGAGCAGTGGGGCAATATAAATAGACTGATGTGATGATGAGTAGGAACATGTACAGCCGAGATTAAAATACTGTAGAAGTAAGCAAGATCAATGACCTAGAAATGATACGGCATAAATTACACTATAGATATAGAATGGTGCAATCGCACTATGAAAATTATGACTAAACCGAAACAGTTATTCATACAAAATGTATATCAAAAGGTAGAATATTATAAATACGAGAACTTGTTTAAAAAAAATCAGATTTTTGTTGACGTATTTCTACTTCCCTGAGTTTGACAGCTGGCAGCCCCGAAAAAATTATCAGTGACTTGTTATCTATCGATCCGCTGTGATTTTGGAATGGCGGATTGATTTTTTATTCGTTTAATTTTCTATTTACATGAACACTCCAAATAACTTGATATCGGCGAAATTATTTCTTGAATAAGAGTAGAAGCCATTCAATTAAAATATAATATAAATATGATATAATATTATTTTTATTTTTAATCCAAGGTAGAGAGATTCAAAGATTAGCGCCAGCTCACAATAAACTTATTTAAGTTTGACAGTTGTAAGAGCGATCTCACAATGAGCTCACGCTAAAGCTTACCTATGTCTCTGAATCTCGGTCTGAGATGTACATCCATCTTTCAGAGCATCAATACAGATAGCATCAATATTATTAATAATATTATTAATAAATTATCTGTTATTTCCTCAATAATTGGGGTCAATAGTGATTCGACCCGATCGCGTTTCCACCCGTCGCGATTCCACCCGTCGCGTTTCGACCCGAAAAATTATCTCAAAAATATCGTTTAATTATAGTCGCGATTCCACCCGTTTTACGAATAAAGTACAGTCAAATGAAAAAGATCCAACTACCGATATTTAATTTGTAGGTAATAGCAACATGTACCTACATGGATTTGGGTCGTAGTACCAGGATACCAGAGGTATGTAAGAGCTAAATCTCTTTCCACGATATACTACTATCCTAGAGCTAATAACAGATAAAATGAATGAATCACTGAAAAAAATAGAAGTGTCCTATGCAGCGAAATTCCAAAATCAAACGGATCACTCACGTTGGTGTTGATTTCCATAAAAAAAGCAAAACTTATTTTGCTCTCACTTTATTTTTCTCAAACAGAAAACAGTTTAGAAATCAGTTAAAACTTTGGTATTGTGTTGGTTTAACTTTACAAAGAAACACAAATCGTATTTCTTGAACCAATCGCTTTTGTGAAGGTAGAGAGTTTAAAAGTGGAAGTATTCCAATGAAACATTCCTTGCGGAGGGAAGAAAGTTAGCTTCTGTACGATAAACAAACAACCCACATACATTGTAACAGTAAACGGACAAAAAAATCATTCTTAAACGAAATATTACAAGGAAAGGTATATTTGATCTAAGAATAATATTGTTATAAAATATTTCTGATTTAAAATATCGTGATTATATCAATGAAAAATAAATTCTTAAATAAAAGTACTATCCTCAAACATTGTTTCCTAGTATTCATAAAGCCAAAACGTAAAACTGTGGTTAATGAATTTGGCAAGGATACTAGTTAGTTTATTTTAGTTTCCAATTTATTCTTATTGAAACGCTTAAAACCAAAATCTAAGTTAGATATTATCACAAAATACGGCACAGAATTTGTAAGAGACATAATGTGTGGTAGAAATTCTACTTAGAAAATTTCGTCTCGCAATTTTCTTTCATGTAACCTGAGTATGGAATACCCTTATATTTTGTCGCCTGTCTTTTCAGCATGTGGTTATAACATGAGCACAAAATGAGGTAAAAATGAAAGAACTTTAATAGCAAAATATCACAAAAAATACAGTAATAAAAGCTTTTAGCTTATAGATAGTTGATGTAGGTGACGAGAATATTAATACTTAATGTGCAACTTGAATTGGTACATCCAGTATCCAGTGATATTATCCCTGCAGGCCTTTACGTAATCGTAAGGACTATATAAATTTGTAATCGTAATAGAATTTAAAAAATCTGCCAAGTACTTTTTGAGACAATCTCTACAATAATGATCCCCTGTATACTTTTCTGTCTATTAATAAAATAGTGTATTCCACAAATTTTAGCACAAGCATTTGCTTTTGAACCGTGCATACTTTTATTCAGTCATAGCTTGTCACATCCATTGGCAGTTTTTCCAATTTATATTTTATTTGCTATCTCAATCAGCGCAGACTATTCTTTTTTATCTTCCCAGCGTTCTTGCGAACTTTCAATAGACTCGATCGGGTCGTTCATTACTTTAGAAAAAACTGGAACAAAGCTTTGCACTCCATTAATTTGCTCTGCGCATTATTGATTAGGCCTTTTGTATGAATTATGTACCTACGTATATACACATAACATAAATAATAACCTTTTCCTAACTAGATATATAAATACAACAATGAGTATGTAGAACCAATTTTAATTTTACTTGTACGGACAACAGCAGATCAATGGTAACACTTGCAGTGCGGTTTTAACTCTTACGACGCAGATAATAAGAACGGTCCGAAGACCAAAGTGCTATACTTGATCTGCTGTTAGCGTACTACATGTACTCTATGCGCCATGCGAAAGTTAAACCGAGTGTTAGCGAATTAACGTGTGAAAATGCAATATTTTTTCTTGTTTAACCCCTTGAGGTAAGCGACCTTAAATAACTACCTAAATGAAAATAGTCTAATGAAAAAAATCTCGTCTCAACTAGAATACGAAATTTTTCCCCATCTAAGTGATCAATTATAATAGTATCGACAACATAGTTTCCTCGAGTAGTTTCATAAATATTTCATTACGATTCATAAACATAACCAAACTAATGATATAAATAATTCCATTCATTAATTCGTACACAAACCGAATCAGCCAATCATTCAGCGAACTAAACTGTAATTTATCTTTTATCTGACAGATACATCAATCAGTAAAACAATTGGATTGCCCGCTGTTTCGTTCGAAATGATAAAATTATGGTGACAATCCAATTAATGGACCATTCTGTAATCAATTCAACGGATAAAGGTAATTGAAAATGTAGAGTTCTGTTGAAAATTGTGAACCTTAAAATCGTTAATTGTGAAACGCCAGGCCCAGTTCTGTATACAAAACTATGTTATTTATGTATGCTATGTATAGAACACGTTAGTTGTTACCTTTATTAAACCAGCTGCCCTATTACCGTTCTCAAAATGATGAAATCATACCATGTCATGGCGCGCCGAACAGAGACGCCGCTATACCAATACAATAGCACTGTCCCTGTCACACACGATATGACATGGTATGATTTGAGCGTTTTGAGAACCGTAATAGTACTAATGCTTCAATCGTGAAGTTCTACATCCGTTATCTGAGTATTGTTCAAATTCAATCTTAAGTTCGTTTTTAAAAAGAATTAAAATCTTTACAGTACTATCGGAGTAGTGATGAATTGAAAAGGTTGAAATTAAACTTCAACTTTTTTGGAAGTTGGTTAGAAAGGAAATTCCATCTCTCTGAATACTATTGGAAAAAAACAGCCGTTCTGATTGGACGGCTATCTAGTGATTCAAACGTGAACTGCGATCCTCTGGTGCAAACTGCAAATCAAATTCGAATAACGAAGTAGAGTACTCTTTGAATTAGGGATTAGGGGAACTGAAAATCTGACAAAGAATTTCTCGTACTAGCTCTAGATAAATTGGAAAACTACAGAATCAAGAATATATGAGTAAAATACAAAGTTTTATGTAATACAAGTATAAGTTATTAAACTATTTTTTTTTGATTGACGAATGTTAATGTTCACACTCTCATATAGAGTACCTACAACTCCAGACCTTTATCTACCCATATTGTAGAACTATAATTTTTAATAAGGAAATTAATAAGTTTAATATGTATGGAGAGACGACATCCTTAGATTCAAGGATGGGACTGGTAGAGGCACAAGACAGGGATGGTTGGAAGAGGAGGGAGGAGACCTTTGCAGCAGTGGGACAATTTATAGGTTTAAAAAATGTACAACCTAGATCCTATATAAGAAAACTAGTTAAACCAAGGATTAACGAGCAAACAAAATACACACAAAACACAAGTAAAGTAAAGGATATGCATCATCATAAAAAAGAACACGCGAAGGCATAATCTTTACACAGATGAAATATTTTACGATGGCGCCTTACTCTCGTAAAAATAACAATGTTTCCTCCAGATTAAAACATTTTTCTCTGTGTAACTCTTTAGACTTTGGGCCGTTCTTATTATCTGCGTCGTAGGGGTTGAAATCGTACTGCAAGTGTTACCAATGATCTGCTGTTATCAGTACGTATTCTATCTCGAACAGGAACTGATATTACGTGAAAATTCATTCGTGCTCAGCTCAGGTGTGCAGCTCAATCGTACAGCTAACAGCAGATCAAGTGTTGGACTTTGGACCGTTCTTATTATCTGCGTCGTAAGATTTAAAATCGTACTGCAAGTGTTACCATTGACCTGCTGTTGTCCGTACAATCGAATAGTAGAAAATTTCCTCTGTAGTTATTACATACTCCGAGATGACTTTACGGCACGAGACACTTCGTATGCAATCTCGCGATCGAAGTTTCTCGGAATTCCCGTATATTGTTATATACCTTCGAGTGAAATTGTGAGACTTGACAATACAAGGAATATAGGTCTATCACATGATCGAAGTAATAAGAAAAATTGCATACTTATTATTATAGTTTGAGTGAAGTTATTCAACTTTACAGCGCTTGATGTAAATAATTAAAAATTCCATGTTTCTAGAGGAGTAATAATGAATATTTAGGGAAGGTCTGTGCCCGAGCAGTGGTGACATAAAAATATACTGATGATAATGAATAATGATTATGTACAAACTTTGAAAGGTGATACGAGCCTGATAAAGTGTTAATATATAAACAGGTTTAACTGCGTATCTAAAGTTTTGTATAAGTATTACAATTTTGTAATATTTTTTCATGGAAAATTAATGAAAAATAAATTTACATTACAGCACAAACGTTACGTTATACTTTTGTGACTCTTTTTATGTGACTATTTTTTTATAGAGAATGAATGAAAAATGAATTTACCTACAGCACAAACAATTCGACATATTTTATAGGTCAATTTCCTGATAAAAATAACACGTCTCCAGAACTATTATATATCAGTGAAGAGAGTAAAAATTCATAAGGTTTGCACGATGTGTGACGTCACATTCAGCTTGAGGCAGCCATATGACGTGAGGCGAGATTACGGCATCAATTGGCGTTGCCCCTAGACAGGGTTTCAAAGCTACCTATTCAATGCCCAAAAGCTTTAGGAAAACGTCTGTAATATCGCAATAATAATTTCTATAGCAAACTTGAAAAGTTAATAATTATACAATTTCACAGATCATATCACAAATAAAAACTCCATGAATAGGTAGGTACGTAATGTTGGAAGCTGGCTTAATAAAACTGCGGATGCGGACACTCGTAGAAAATGGTGTATGTGTAGACGGAGATAAAAAAAGAGAAAAACAGCAACAAAAAAATTTGAAAGATTTTTTTTATACTCTCGCGCCCAAGCTTCAATACGAATATGGTCTAGATACGAAAACACTGCTAACACGAGTTTTTAAAAAGTTATAAACGCCCAAACATATATATTAGGTGTGATTATATCATGGCCGTAGTCTAATCCTAAACGGAAACCCAATCACTATCACTCATATCTATGCCACGTAGCATAATTTAGCGTGAAACACTCTGAAAATCGATACAGTTGAGTTAATTTTAGAGAAAATTAGTAATTATTACCAGATAGCTAAAGCATAGTTCCCCGAACCCAAACAGTCCACAGATGGGTATCGAACCTCCTTTGTTACTGGTACCCCTTACCATGAACGCAGGATTACTCCAATAATACTTTGTTATTTCGTACCATGACGTCCTTAATAACCTTACTTTAATGTCGTCATGGTACGAAATAACAAAGTATTATTGAAGTAATCCTGCTATAAGACTTCATGGGAAGGCCCCTGGCCTGAATCTGTAACACGTAGATAACTTGCGCTGCCTACATGTGCCTAAGTTTCTCGTAGGCTGTCGAAGTTACGCGATGTAACCAGTTGGTCGCCAATCAAAAGTTTACTAACACGGCGCATAATGCAAACTTGTTGGGAAGTCCAATCCATACTGTATTACCTTACCATCTACATATCTTTGTGATACTTACATAATCCACTTTATATAAGTCATCATCATCCTTCTTTTTTTCGTGGGGAAATGCTTTTGCATAACCCGCCGTCTCAGGGGTAGCTACGGGTTATGTCGGACTCGCACCGACTAAGTGGCCTCCTCCGCACATTGTGGGTAACTCTGGGCTCTCTGTTGAACTACACAAGAGTTCCCCACGCGCTTGCTATACGCACTCCCCGGGCCGCCGCCCCAGCACGCCCGCAGCGCTTGGTTGCAGCGGGACAGGACCACTCTGTACCCTCTGCCTTCCATGGATCGCCAGATTTATCCGAATGGACGGCCTGATCCCCTAGTCTGACTGCCCGCGACCCCGGGTGCCCCTAACCAGGGGCTAGTTTTATCGCATGCTCCCCATTGCCGCCTCCATAGCGTCGCCGTCTTCGGGCAGGATTGGCTCGCTCACGGTCATCATCCTCCTATGCCTTGATCCCATTTATTTGGGGTCGGCCCTCCTTGTCCTCAGTCTCCATTGAGCACGGTTTTGTGCCAGGCTGGAGTCTAGTTCGACTTTATTAAAGTCTTTTTGGACAGTCGTCAGCCAGGTGGCAGGTGGGGGTCTTCCGCGTCCCCGCTTCGTCATTGGCAAGTTTAAAGCGACTTTGAATGATCTTTCGGTCGACTCTGTAGGTGTCCATACAACCGCAAACGTTTCTCCTTCAGCTTGTCGACTATGGGAGTGACTTTGAAGCTTCCAATGATGTAACTATTTCTAATTTTGTCCAACAAGATGACACCTGCAGACCAGCGAGCTTGCGCATTTCCGATTTCCAGTTTAAGTATATAAGTGATTATGATAATAATAATTATGAAAATGAACGTTGTGGGTGATTGTGACCTTTGAAGAGACTGAGAATTTGACCTGGTCTCCTGGCGCCATTTCACATCTGCTGTTCAGGGTCAAGATCCTCAGCACTGAGGCTACGAATAAGATGGAGGAGGTAATTATGTCACCGTTCCCCATAATTGATTATTTTCGTTTTGGTAGTTTATAATAAAATATGTTTATTATGTCGTAGATTCTAATTTGTTATTTAAAAAATGTGATTATTACTTTTTTTAAGTAGTGTGTTCATTGTAATTGACGTGTCCTTGAAAAGTTGGTGTGACTTGTTAAAAATAATAATTGTATTTCATATACCAAAATATATTAACCATCTCTATTAACAGAGTTTAATTATAACATTATATATAAAATATCGGCTTAAAAACAAGTTTAAAACTAACCTAAGCCCTAAACAATATACCAACTTGTAATCCAAACAGGCAAATGACAAAGTTAGTAGTTTGATAGTTTCTGTGTCAGAGTAATCAATCGAATACAATGGTTCAAGTTTCAGTGGTTACAAACAATGTAACGTCACAAGATATGTAGAGGGTAGAATCGATAGCAAATCGAATGTTATAATCGGGTACTTTAGGTGATGGTAATACTGTCTAGATTTCAATGGTTGATGATATGTCCATTATACTATAAACCACGTTTATTCGACCAGTGATTCGATATTCAATTTCGAACTTCGATAGTCGAAACAAGTAACTTCGTCTTCTTGCAATAGTTACATTAATCTACCTATCTTGACCTAAGAACAATATTTATTAAGAATTTATTATTAATTAAAGTAATCATGATTTTATCAAGAATTTTTAATCAATAAACAATTTTATTCTTCGTATCTTCTTATTAATTTTGTTCTGTAAATAATTGTCTTCTTCATCCAAGGATTCTTTATTTATGTGGGTACCTAAAAAGCATAGTAGTACAGCTAACAGCAGATCAAGTGTAACACTTTGTACCGTTCTTATTACTTATCTGTCATCAAGTGTTACTATTGATCTGATGTTGACCGTACCTACTTACCTACACAAAGTCACGCCTGTCTCCCGCGTAGTACCTACCCATTCCGTTTAGTTAATAGACTGTAAACTGATTTTGTTCGGACTTACCGATGGCGCAGTCAAAAGCTGCAGAGCTTCACTCAAGTTCTTCAACGTAAGGGTATTCTTCTCTCCATTCTCTTCCTCAGGTCCTGGGAGATGCACAGACGACTGCCTCGAGCGAAACTCAGGCTTCTTACTCCCAGCGCCGCCATTTGCAAATTGGTGCTGCGACGACGCGCGCCGAAACGGACACGTCATATTTGTATTTCAAACTGAATTTGGAACGTTTAACATTAACTCATTTGATTTTGGAATTTGGAACACTTAACTTTTTTTAAATCACTGGCAACTTGTAGTTTATCTGCAAAGAAAAGAAATATGTGGTTAATTGATGTCGTTTTGGTGTATTATTCTCTAATTTGGATTGTGAATTTGTGTTATGCTAAGGTCTTGGTGAAAGGACCCACAATCGTGTATCTGAGAGACTGTACAGAAGCTTCGTAGGTTCAGCTTAAGCTTAATTAAAAGGGAATAGGGCACTATATACCTAGGACACCATCTCAGGTGATCTGAGGACACCATCTCAGGTGATCTGAGGACACCATCTCAGGTGATCTGAGGACACCATCTCAGGTGATCTGAGGACACCATATCAGGTGATCTGAGGACACCATCTCAGGTGATCTGAGGACACCACGTTGGCGCTACCCGAGGGTAATTTGATTGTAGCCACCAAATTGGTTACGCAACCAAGCGGACACGAGGTGAGGTCCCTCCATATACAGCTGTTTTATTGGTGGCGTTACTGGTTGCACCACTACTGGTGTCCTAATGAATCCTTACCGATAAAATAGATATTTAGACATCGTTTTGAAAAAAATACAGAAAAACACAGAGCGATTTCTTTCTAACAACTCTAAATCCGTGCTCAATTCCCGTGGCGAAACAATTTGTGTTTCTAATTCGAGCAAAGCAACGCACCTAAGTAAATGTTTAGTTAAGTGTTCAAACTAACCAACAAGGGTAAGTGTTCATTATGCAATCGAATTAGCGCGGAGGGAATTACACTAACGCCAATGCGGATTGTACTTTCGAATAAGTAGTTACACTTTGGAATCTGGTAGATATTGGTAACAGTTGTTAGTTTCTGTTGTATAATTAAGAAGCTATATTACCATACCTACATGATATTTTACCTACATGATATTTTTTATCAATTCTATAAGCATATCTAGCTAAGCATAAGCTATTCTTTTGAGTTATTATTTAAGAGCCTGTAAGGTCCCACTGCTGGGCAAACGCCTCCCCCAACCCTTCCTCTCGTGTCTATTCTACGCACGACTAGAATACTTTCGAATTGGTCAAAATAATTAAAATACCTATGAAAACTCTTCCATACCTATAGACTCCATGAGTCATACGTAATAATAAGAGCTTGTCACGGAATGACAAGGTCGCAGGTTCAAGTCCTGCCTACGGCAATATTTTTTTACTAATTTATTCAACGAGCATGGATAATGCGTAATACAAATTCTGAGAAAATAATTTGACAGAATTAAAAAAAAATGCGTTAACAAAGTTATATGAGGCTGCATTTCTACCTCCAGCTGAATTTGAGGGTTACTGAGTTATACATTTGACGTACAGTCGACATCAGATCAATGGTGACACTTGTAGTACGACTTCGAGTCTTACGTCGCAAATAATAAGAACTGTCAAAAGTAAAAAGTGTTACCATTGATCTGCTGTCGACTGTACGACTTCAACTCTTTTGGCGCATAGAATAACGTAACGGCACAAGCCGAAAGTATTGCATTTGACGTGTTGTCGACTGTGGAGTATACGGGGCGCCTCAATAAGGTTGAGATTTTCTCAAGAACTAGACCGATTTTAATAATTCTTTTACAGTACATAGTTTTAACTTCTATCTATCTAACAGTGAAAGAATTATTGCAATAAATCAAGTAGTTTTTGAGAAAATCTCATCCTTATAAACTCTACTGTACACCTTTCTCTGTCTTCGACCGTATCATTGTTACGGCATCAGACATCCAAGCTATATCTGAATATAGTTTATCGCTCTTTCCACCAATCGCATTCGCTTTTAGTGAAAGCACTCCGTTACGGAAGCATAGACAATGTAGTCGTGTGAGGTCGCATAATGGCGGTGTAATCGTGTTAGTGTGGGAGTAGCATTGTCAAACATGAAACTCTCCCGCAAACGGTACGTAAGGTGTAAACACGTATAATGTACGTAAATACCAGGGATGTATTCTCCATTTTGCTCCTTAAGAACCTTCATAGAGCCAACTAGCGCGTACTTACATAAATGTACACAAAAAATACAAAAACTTCCTTGTTTGTTGAAATCGGTTAAAAAACTATGAACAACTGTCTGATTGATCTAACTATTTATCACCCACTTTTCTATATTTTAATTTTAAAATAATATTCCCATATAGGTAGATGAATTTTCCACCAATCCGCAGTGGGCCCGCGGAGGATCATGGCCCGAGCTCCGTCGATGTAAGAGAAAGTCTGTGCGATCAGTGGGAACATAAAAATTAGACTATTGATGTTGATGAGATGAATTTTCTATCATTCATGAAACCGTTCGTACCTTAAGAGCCCTTATAGAGCCAACTAGCGCCGCCAATCTTAAAAAAATAATATCTTCCAATACAATCAATTTGATTAAAAAAACTATTTACAAAATGTTTATTACGATAAATACTATTTTTCAATATACAATACATGGCATAATTGCGACAAGCTAGTTCACAAATGTGCCAAAAACAAGGCCGTTTTTCACAATTATGCGAACTACAACTTACCGACATTGAATCACGTTATAAATAAGCATTTAAAAAATATACGTTTCTTCATACGAACCAGGGACTATTCTAAAAGTTATTTAAGATGTAAGAGAGTTTGTGATCGGTCCTGTGTTTGTATCTATTACAGGGACTCCCAGTTTGGCCATGAGTTTGGTCATATCCATTTTCATCCAAGGCATTCGTAAGAGAGTTGATCGGTGGTTATCTGTATGAATCTAGTTTCAAAACACAGGGAATCAGTTTGGCCATGAGTTTGGTGTTATTAATTTTCACTCAAGGCATTCGTAGCCTCAAGATCAAGGAGCATCCCTCTTCCACCTGAGCGTTCTCCTTTGTAATGATGCGCCTTTACCAAAGTTCTTGTACAAAACCGCTGCAGGGCTGTTGCCGTTCTTCCAAACTATTTCCACAATTGCGCATAGTTTTGCTGAACTTACCTACCTGTAGTGAACCTCATCAGTTCTTGACAACGACCCAGTGTGTTAGGTATTCAGGAATATGAACAATTTAGCTAAAAAAATTAACATTTGTAACACTGAACGACAGGCAAGGTATCAGACCATCGCACGTGATGGTATTTGGTCGCCATGGTATGGAATGAAAAACAATGTTATTGTTTATGTATTTAAATATATTCAAGTAGCTAACGATGATATTGGGATAGAGGTCCCTGGTTCAAATTACGTAAAAAAAATCCATTTTAATATTCCTAAATTGGTGTTGGTCGGATTTCAAATACATATATGTGTTTTTGGGTATGGCAATTGTTAGTACAGCTAACAGCAGATCAAGTGTAACGCTTTGGACTTTGGACCGTTCTTATTATCTGCGTCGTAAGATTTAAAATCGTACTGCAAGTGTTACCATTGATCTGCTGTTGTCCGTACCTACATTGCTGTTTTTAAAGCTTCAAGGATCAATGAAACTATGGTTTTTGAAAGCTAATAATTTCGACAATAATAAATGTCTCTTGCAGTAGAATCTTTATTTAAAAACAACGGTCGGAAAGGGGTTATTTTAAAAGACGTCTACAACATTACTCGCGCCAGTGTCTGCCAGTTTTATCCCCGGAATTTAATTCCCGTAATTCCGGGAATATTGCGCAGTAAAGAGTATAGAAAAGCTATTACTGGTAGCCGCGTCGTTTGCTCGGGAATTTATATGTGGCATTTAAGTTCCTTAAAGTATTCAATACAAAGATACCGATCTCTCATAAGTATGAGACTGTAGGTATTATTTTACAGTATTTTTTGGTAGAGACGACAGTATTTACGAGTAGTGATTACAGATTACGTATGAATATTAGTCGCCGCTAAGCGAGGCATCCCGCTCGCTCTAACGTAGTGACGCTATTTGTATATGAATAAATTCATATTATTATCCGTAACCAGTGGTGATTTTGTTTATTTCAAAAAGGTACAATATAAAATAAAAAGAACCATTCAATATTTAAAAAACCTAATCAAACTATTTTTAAAAAATTTAGGTGCAGGAAGAGTACCCAAGACACTGGCAGCGTTACCTCGCTGGATCGCGATGCTAATCCGTTGCGCGATGTAGCTGCCAGCTCTTGGGTCACCAGTGGCATCTACTACTCGTTTGCTAACCAGTGGTTATATTATGTTCGACATTTTATTATTTAAGTTTAATTTTTGACATGTTTTATTAATTCGTTTAAGTATATTAATTGTTTCTAAATATTGCACTGTATGAGTACAATTTCGTTTTGGTATGTTACTGTAAAGAAATTGTAAAGTTATTGAATAAATGAAATGACAGTGATATTTGCGTTTAGGATTAGGATTCGACGCAGGATTTTTATTGGCGTATTTTTATTTCCCTGCCAAAATTCATCCAAAATTAATAAAAATACAAATATGGAGTCACTGTGCCGTGCTCTTCACTCCGCCGCTGCGGCATGAGATGGAGGATGAAGGATGAGGCTGGGCATCTTCTGTCTCACTCTTGCTATTGACAACCATAGTTACACCACCGTTTAGGCCCCCTGCCCCTTTCTATCTTAACCTTCTTTAACGAAGTGTGAACCCCGATTTAATGAAAGTGAGGTTTAACTAGGTTTATGAATAACAGCATCACTGATAAATTTAAGATTTTTGGATGATACATTAATGAATTATATTTTAGAACATGATGAAAAAATTCTTGCCGAGGGCAGGGCAACCTGCGACCTTGTCATTCCGTGATATACTCTTACCAACTGAGGTGTGGTGGCACAGGCCACGCCAAGCCCACCGAAAATCTTCATCGCTTTATACATACTTAAAGGGTATGTTACGCAATTCCATCTATCGGACAATAGTAGTATTATTCCGACAACCATGTCTAACATTCGGTTAGAAACATGATTTATGATGATGCGCTCCTATTTTTATTCAGAATTTATTCACCGAGCCTGGATAATGCGTAATTCAAATTCTGAATTATATTTTATTTTGTTTTTCAATAGTCATCGTAATAAGAGTCTTCAATGTTCGTATGCCTCAAATCATAGTAAACGTCCAGAAATATCAACGCAACGTCTTCAAACGCATAATGACTATCTCACCCGAAATGGGCCACAAATCACTGTTCCGTGTGGCATAAGCTGGAACATTATTTCAGGAAATTGCGAAAATAGTCCCGATTTATGAGCCAAAGAGTTTACCGACTCAATTTTGGGTACCCGTGCCCTCATTTCCTGTTGTCTGCTCAAGTGAAACTTTTTTATTAGTTGGGGAAATTAATTACAACATTTCGCATTCATTTTCTCTGGTCAATAATTACTAGGCTCAACAATTTTAATGGAAAACAAATTACTGTTTAGATTAAAACTCGAATTCGGATCGACGAAATCTGTCTCCATATTTGTCTTAGAATATTGCAATGTTTCGAATCAAAGTCGTGACTAAAAATTCTTAAATTAATGTTAGATTTGCATTTCGCACAGCAGATATGCAAGAATAATTCAAATAGTAAATTAATTAAGATTTTTATCATCATAATCATTTGCTTTAATAATGCTGGTGAGGATACGTTTGATTAATTGGATTTTTAATTGATTAATGATTAAAAACAGACTATTAAAAAAAACTTCCAATAAAAATAACTATTAGAACTATTATCATGCATGTCGTGTTAAGCGATGTAGGTTCCAGCCTGTATAGTTATCATATTGCAATTTCCCCTTACGAACTTTGCGGACCCTGTTTCCCCTTCATCCTCGCAGCTTCCTCCATAGTTACCGTCGCAGGAGCATACGCTATTGTTTTAGTTGCCAACTTTGCCCCATGTCGCCCTACACCGTAGTTAATATCGATGAATATTAATTGGATTTAGCAAACCTAGCACGAAAGCCAGAGGGACCAATCAACGTGTGAGGTTTATAGTGATAGATTGGAGTTTGAGGATTCTGAGAGTAATATTATGTAAAATAGTGAAACTGATTTCTCAAGATTTTTTTGCTTCGAAACAGAATCAGATGAAAAATGCATGACTTGAATTCGTTGTAAACTGATTGACGTATGACCTCACTACTATTAATAACAATTTACATATTAGTAACAATGATTTAAAAAACCTGTTTTATAACAACACAAAAAATGTTTTATTAAAAAAGGGTCAAGTGCGGTCTACTACAAACCGACGAGAGATTGATGAAAGTGGAGGACGCAAGAGTTGTGTGCCAGGATCGTAGCAAATGGAAGTCCATCGGCTCTCTACCCCTTTTTTTACCCAGGTAAAACATGCCAAACCATGTACCACCACGCCCGGGGGAGCGTGTTGGTTATGTCGGGCTCACCGCCCTGAAGGGGCGGAATACCGACTAAACATCCTGGGGTGTTCCACCTCGTGCCATTTAAACGGAAACGTTTATGTATGTATGTTTTATTACAAAAGAAGAACAAGGAAAATATGTAGGTTCTCAATATACTACAATATACAAAATTATAAAATAACATACGGAACACAAGACGGCTATCCAATATCATGATCTAAACTACAGCAAAACAAACCCGCCCATTAATCCCGCTAAAGTAAATGAACCGAAAATTACATCACTGACACCAATTTTCTTAAAGAGACGCCCCTACACCAATCTGCAACAACGTTCACTATAAAATAGGCTGGAGACACTCTGTTATGGCCTCTAGAGCTTCGCAACAAGAGTGGAGATGACACGAGTGAGCGTAACAACAAAATTATACAAATGAACCGTGGCATTTGTTACGGCACGGCATTCGTGCCTACACAAATTGTTTCGTGATTTTCTTACAAAATATTTAGACGAAGTTTGGTGAAAGCTGCTTTATCGGACGAGTTTTGTTTTTATACAACAAAAAGCGAGGATTTTGCAGAGAAAATGGAAAATCATTTTTTTTAAAAGACATTGCCACATTTCAATGGAGATTTGCCCCACCTACAAAACTACATGACCATTTAAGCTGTACCTATCATTTTGTTGGGGACTTATTACAGGTTTCATATTGCATAATCATAATCAGTATCATTTTCTACTACTCTCGCAACTCCTACTCTCACTCCTACTCACTTTCGACTCGCAACTTGTACAAAACTTTATTTTAAACCAATAATTTTAATAAAAAACGAAGATATTTTTACATTTATTCGTTATCTTGTACTTCTAGCGGTTGATGGTGGAGCAGAATCTGGCATAGTCATTTGCTGGCAACTGAATGTACTGCGGTATTAGGAAAAGCGATTATTCAAGAAAAATAAATTCATCTCTAAACGATGAAGAAAAACATCGACCTGCACCTGCATGTCGAAGAATAATAATAAATCTAAGGCATATCTAATCCACCAATCCTCGCTGAGCCCGCGTGTTGGATCATCGCAAAATATAGTAATGATGATGATGAAATTAATCCCATTTACAACTCAACCAACTGATAATAATCCAATAGATAAGCCTTATAAAAGAGGCGTCAATCCTCCTGGATTCAATCGACAAGTCAACGTGCCTTTGACAGGTATTTCCGATCTAGTTCTTCTTGTAGAATCTAGCGAAAGAGTAAATGTCAATCACGTACATTTTTTTTTCTATTCTACTAGCGTTAATGAAAGTCAATGTCACTCATGGCTTAGGGGGTTCAGCGTCTTGATCCCTCCACCACAAAAGAATTGATTACGTTTTCTTATAAACATTATCAGGGCATGTTGAATGACCTCATAATCATTTTAGCACGATGTGTGCCAAGTTGCCAACAAAACTGTTCTGTCGTACATTATTGATGAATCTCAAGATCTAGTTTTCATCTCTTTGTTCACTCAGTTCGATTTCGTACAACGTCGGACTAAATTTAGTATTCTCTGCCGAAACTATTGTAGTAATTGGTTCAACGTGAACTTGCTTAAATTTTCAAACAGTAGTCGAAATGATGGCATTGTTTTGCATGTAATCTTAATTCGCGTGCATCTTTTGTTTTGCCTTATTCGACATTATGATCGTTAGGCTTACTACAGGTTAACTTTTGCGCTGTAGTCGCTTTGCTTCTTTGTTTGTTCCTTTCTTTCTTTTTTCTCTGTCTCTCTCTATCTTTCTTTCTAAATAGTTTGTTTATATTATTGGCTAATGTTACATTGTCAACAATAGTTGTTACAATAACAAGACACAAATATACGGCCACGTAGACGGAATGATTGTTAAAAAGCTACAAACGTCGCCATAGATCTAAATCGCAACATTCCTGGACTCCGATAAGCCTTTATGGTTTTCGGATAGATTAGGCCGGGGGAAACGCCAATTCCTGACCTTTTCTTTAAATAATGGCTATTAGGTGAGGGAATAGAAGAGGCATTACTTTTGGTGGTAATTTAAAGATGGTTGCACGTTTGAGTCGGCGTGTACCCTTGGGAATAAAGGGCAGAGGTCATTTCGCGAGTTCTTTCTTGAGTCGAGTTACCAAGGAGATGTCATATTAATATAACTTTTTCTATTGAAAAATGTCTGCCTATAAAGAAGAATTATTGTATACTCAGAATTTGTTTTATTCTATGCCTTGCTCAACGAACTTGAATAATGATAAATATCTAGCTGTGGGCAGGACCTGAACCTGCGACCTAGTCATTCCATGATTTCATCATTTAAACTAAATGAATATGTTGTGATCGGAGCTTGTTAGGTTCAAGGATTTTGACTAGATCGTAGATATGATATATTTTATTAATGAATACTAAGATATACTCATTGCATTAACATAATTTTTCCGACTTCAGAGTAGGAATTAATGATTAACTTATTTTATTTATTTATTTATTCAAAAAAAATTACAGCATTACAGTTAAAAACTAATGCACTATACAATTCATGACTTAGAATATATCAATGATAGATTGTATGTTATAATACTGATGGTAGATTACAATATTTAGGAAGATAACTAAAATTATAAACGGATGGCTTTTAATAGCCATTAATTAGCAGTTCCATTAATAGAATTGCTAAACAGTATTTGCATAAAATTGAGTATTTAATTGTCCCTAATAAAATAACCATCAAACAAAATTACTTTCCAAATTGTTATTACTGCAACAAACAGGAATAAGCGCATACCAGCTAAGCCTTCAGAAGTTACTTAATAACTACGCTTAATTATAATCCCTGTTATGTACAATACAAAATATACAAATTATATGTTCAAATAATAATGTTGTTTGTAATAAACATTGTTCCAAGTACACTTTAATTCTTTTATTAACTATATTACAAAACCAACCGACTGTTTCTACAATTAAATGAGACACGATGGATCGACCAATCGTGCATCGACCAATTGTACTTAAGGCTGGGTGTGCGTGGATTTTCAGTTTTTCTATTAGGGCTACGGCACTAACTACTAAAATCAAACGTCTGAAAAAAATATATAGCAATCCTGGGGTGTCTAGAGACTGATGAATAACCGATACAAGATTTGACAAACTTTGCTCGATGGAAAAAAAATTCACAAATTTTACCAATTACCCTTTCCATGTCTTTTAAAATGAAAATTTTGTCTAAACCGAAATAGTTATTCATACAAAATATATATCAAAATGTAGGGTACAGCTAACAGCAGATCAAGTGTAACACTTTGGACTATCTGCGTCGTAAGAGTTAAAATCGTACTGCAAGTGTTACCATTGATCTGCTTTTGTCCGTACTATAAATAAGTAAGCTTGGTTTAAAAAAAAAAGATTTTCGGTTCGAACTCAAAACATGATAACGCACAAGAATCATAGATTAAGTAGGTAATACATTTACTGCTAAGACAATAGCTAAATAATTTTTCGTACAGAAATTTATTGAAAGACAAAAGGTAACCGCAATTTATGTAAATATCGAAACATAAATACGGAATTTAAAAATTCCGGATATCTCGCCAGAAAAAAGCTTTTACGATCCAACCCCGGATATGGGGGCTTAGCCCAACAGAGTTGGGATCCCAACCGCGGATCTTTGTCCCGGGAAAACAGCCCGTATTCGGACTTTACTTCGTCACTTCCTGGGATATTTGAATTTATTTGTTGTTTGACCACTTTTTGCGTATAGGCGCTTAACCCGGGAATTGGGCAGAAAAATGGTTTAGGGACGATATTAAGGAATAGCCTTTCCTCAAAACAAAAATTGGCCAACACAGTCGTGTTTGATATTCGTAATTAGGAGTTATTGTAAATCATGAACGAACTGCCACGGCCGTTCCTTGTTGGAAAAGAATATCAAAATATCTAGTTTCTAGCAAAAACTAATGTGAAACATGTGGTTTGATATTGATATTCAAAAGTTATTCTAAATTAATATCCAAAAAATGTAGTCTCTATCAAAAAAGAATATAAAACAAGTGATGTTTGATATTGTGAAACAAGCTGATGCGTATAAAGAATAAATTAAAAAATCGCAACTATACTTTCACAGAATTTCTTTGTTGGCAACTAGTTTCTAATAAAGGAGGAAAATTCTTCCATCGCAACTTGTTGCAACAAAAGTTATTGTAAATTAATATCAAGACATCTAATCCTCATCTTACTAGCCGAAACAATGACATACTTGCGATTATATCTATATGTACCTATATATCCAACCCTTAAGTTGCCCCTAAAATAGTGTTAGCCTCGTTAGCCTCTATCCAAGCAAGACTGCGATCCATATTGGGGCAAATTGATATCGAACTAAATTGTACCCAATTTGATGCCAAGACGGAGTTACGAAACGGTAATTTTCTCCTCATGTCTGGGTAAATTGATTACGTACACAGTTAAAAAAGCATTCTTAGATCATGACGGCAAAGGTTTCCATAAAGTATAGAAATCGCATGTCTACTCTCAGCTAAGACACGTGATTTAAAGTTATTTTTACCCGACTGCCCCAGAAGGAGGGTAATGTTTTTCGGGTGTATGTATGTCCTTCCTGCCATCCTGTAGCCTAAACGGCTTGATGGCTTTTGGTGTATGAGGTATCGTTAGATTCGTATTGATTACGGGAGTGTCATAGGGTATGAAAAATTAATCAAAAGGGGATAGATTATTTCTAGTCGGTTTTTTGTTTTTGTTTTTTGAAATAATTTCTGCTTGTTCTTCGTTTTTAAGGAAGTGTGAAAGGGACAACAACATGGTTTAAGGGAAGTGAGGTTTAACACTAGGTTTATGAATAACAGAATTAGATTGTAAGATTTTTAAGAATTATATTAATCAGAATTTGAATTACGCATTATCCATGCTCGGTGAATAAATTAGAACATGATGAAAAAATTATATGTGAAATTATATGATGAATGTTAGACATGGTTGTCGGAATAATACTACTATTGTCCGATAGATGGAATTGCGTAACATACCCTTTAAGTATGTATAAAGCGATGAAGATTTTCGGTGGGCGTGGCGTGGCCTGTGGTGGCTCAGTTGGTAAGAGCGTGTCACGGAATGACAACGTCGCAGGTTCAAGTCCTGCTCACGGCAAGAATTTTTTCATCATGTTCTAATTATATTAATCATAATGTAGGTTTAATAGGTATGTCCTTTGTTTATGGCACCTATTGTATGACAAGTTTAGTGGATACATAATTTAGTTTTTATGTTAAAAAAAATGCACGTTTCATAAAGCCACAAATATTTTAGTGGCGCATGTGATATCGGCTGACGAAACGAAACAATATTTCGCAAAGCTGGTATTTTTCTGCTGATATTGCTGCGCTCATTTCAGTTTCAGAACATTCATTCCATGACGAAGGCAAATTGGATTTCTCTTTGGATGCGTCCACAAAATGATTTTTGATAGTTAATTTCGAATCTTTTAACTCGAAATTCACAACAAGAAAACGACGACTACTGTCTCTAATAACTTATTAGAGTGATAGCCTAGTTGATAGTACCTAGATTTATATTTATGTCAGATTAAATATTGAGAGTAACCTAAGGTTTATATCTACTACTACGTTCAAATCCCATGGAAACGATACGAACCATTAAAGAACATTATAAAATTCATAACACAGACTATTTACTTTACAATCTTACAGTTGAAATGGTACAAGACTATCTCGTCGTAAAAATATTTTCTGGAGTGCATTTTTTACGACTGCCATCTACAACAAACAGTGCAAAAGAGAATACTCGAATAAAATTTTGGAGAGGAGATGGCCAGAAAAAGACAGATATTTTTTTTATTAATACTACTACAATGCTTGCGATTTTAAACAGTCCTTGAGAAGACGAAGGTACTGTGGGACGCCTCACAGCCAGATGAAGTGTATTAGGCTAGTTGACTCATTTTTTTATATTGCATCAATCAAATCTCATGCTCCTGCTGAAGATAACTGTGAAATCAGTTTTGCGATATCTCAATTAATACCGAAGATATTAAGCGATTAAGTCAAGTGGCGGGGGGATGCTCCTAGCAAAACGGTCTTTAGTATGAATTTTGTATGGCGCTACCACGGTATGACGTCATCCCGTGGTAGGTACAATACGTCGTGTACTGTTTCTGTCTCTTTCTAACACAACTTTTCTAAATGCCTGTAGTTACTTCATTTTTAAACTAATTTCAATTTTGATTTCACAGTTGCATATGAATTTGTGTCTATTTTGTAATAATAATGAAAAACATTTAATTTTCGATACTTGTCAACTAGCCTATTGGATACTGTAAGTACGCAGTGGTACCCATGTGAACTCTGCCCGCAATCCTATTATCTAACAATTCACCTATAAATGCCATAGAACGAAATAATATGAGATTAAAAAACAGTGAGTGAGTAACCTGCGACAAGAGCGTATAATTTTCTCAGTAATTTTCAGAGTATTTAAGTAAACATTCGTACGTGGCGTGACCTTTTCGCGTGCTATGTTAGACGAACAGCCATTTACGTGAAACAAAGAGTTTACTTGTTTAATTGTACATGTACGAGTAGATTGTATACGAAATAACAAATATTTAATTGTAAATGTAAATTACTTAGACATGGTAATGGAAAACAACAGAATGTTCGCAAATACAGCAATTAATTTGGGATAAGCCTGGTGAGAGACATTTCATTGTTAAAATGTTGCTTGAATATTTTAACACAATAATCATTAATTATAATTAATTAATTAGATGGGTCGTTGGATATGAAGACATTATTTATATCTAATTTATTTATATGTTTTCCTTGATCATCAGTACGGACATCAAACTCGACCTTTAAACATAGGTATAATCTAGCTCACAGATAAAGCAATGTCTCATCTAAGTGCACGGTAGAGCGCAGGCCAAGGTCTCAAAACACAGGCCGCACGTATTATACACCGGGCACTATTTACACGAAACGTTTCGTGCCACTTTTCGCCAACCTGTATTTCGGTACCTATTTGAGATGCATAAATTAAATTACACTTGTATGCTTATAGCTCCAACCTCACACAGCATACAAATACCTTCCAACTTTGCACATTTAATATTACCTACTGACGATTACCTATACATGGTTTAGATTTTTTTTCTACGACATGCAGGTTTCATCACTATGTTTTCCTTCACCGTTTTGAGAGCATTCGGTAAATGTACGTAAGTTTTTTCTTCGAATAATACGTGGCTGACCTGGCCGGGGATTGAACCTGGGACTTCCGTCCCGTACTAAGTCCAGTGTAGTTCTTCGTGACAAGAAGTTACTGCTTGGAAAAGTTATTTCTAAATTGCCATTGAATTAGACTTCAGCACTTTTGATAGGAATAAAGAGAGCTTGGCCAACACTTTGCAACTTTATGTTTTTGGTGGGATACTATATTTCTTGAATATCGAAACGTCGTAGAACAAACGTTGTTCAGTTATTAATACTGGCCACTCCATTCGGTTTACTATACCATTTCTGTTACACCCTGTGTTCCGTATATGAGGCTACCATGGGATTAAATGGGATACATAAAATTCCTTCGAAGCCTTCGCATAACACCAAGCGTCGCCGCCCGCAATATCCCGTAGTTCGCCGGGCGTGGAGTAATTCCTTGTGAATAATGCTCGGAGAAAAATGAGATATCTTTATATGAATCGCATAATAACAGCTTCGAAGTATGGTCGACAATATAATAAGTGAACCTTACGCGGTAATACGATGGTTATTGTATGAAAAAACTTTTATATTAAACACAATTTAGGCGTGATTCTATTGTGGCCTCCAAATCTAATGCAAATTATCGATGATAGTGCAATACCGCGAAACTAGCACCTTGTAATACCGCGTATCTACAAAAGTAGCAAATGACAATGCCAGATTCTGCCCCATCATCAACCGCAAGTTGTACAAGATAACGAATAAATGTAAAAATATCTCCGTTTATTATTATAATTATTGGTTTAAAATAAAGTTTTGTACAAGTTGCGATTCGAAAAAAACAGCTTAATTACGGATTCAGAAAATAGTAAGAAATCGAAGCGATTTATGCATTGTTTTTGTTATTCTTCTATAGGAGTTGCGAGAGTAGTAGAAAATGATACTGATTATGATTATGCAATATAAAACCTGTAATAATTCCCCAACAAAATCATAGGTACAGCTTAAATGGTCACGTAGTTTTGTAGGTGGGGCAAAGCGCTGAAATCGGCATAATTGTCTTCATATAATTATAGCAATGTGTTCAGTACCTAAATAAAACCCGTATACGAAATATTTTTTACTAAGCATCACGTGAAGATGCTGGTAAGAGTTTATAATGACTGATTTTTTTACGGTACTGTGATCAAGATGAATGGACTGGACTATAACTTCAAATCAATTAAGCCTTTTTCAGACTACAGGGTGGCACAAAGAAACGGGCATACATACACCGTATGTTACCTTACTCCTTTAATAAGTCGGGTAATAAAAGATGACTCACAAATATATACATACCTACCTACCAGATAGAGAGATAACCTAAGTAAGGTAGCTGGCAGGGACTGTATGCAAAAAGCCGACCATAGTGTTGAATAGCTTGACATTTAATATTATTTACCTTATGTATAATATTCATATTTCATGTAATAAGTATGTGCCATTTTTATGCAATATATAATGTATGACTACAATTTTAGACATAAGTTCTGTAAAGAAATAGTAATTATTGAATGAATAAATAAAATAAATAGCGTGCCGGAGATGGCTACGTCCAGCAGTGGACTGATACGGGATGTTGACTGAAGGTACACAAAACATTGTCTTCATTTTATAAATAAACGATATCAACCTCAATGCATCTGAATAAAAAATCTAGAATATTGAAAATAGACCATTTCGATGCTACTACTATACTATAATAGGGTGAATAAATTATATGTAACTGTAAAATAATTATTAAATTCGGGCCAGCAGTTTAAAAATAAAAAAAACTCGCGCACCGAGGGTTCCGTGCAACTTCACCATAACATTGGCTCTAACGAAAAGATAAACTAGATTTAGGGACAATCTTATCTTTGTGTTTTAGAAACTGATAACGTCATACATCGACATACCAGGCGTCAACTGTAAATATAAGTTTGTACTTACAAAAAAAAATATTATTTCGTGATGGAACCCCAAATTTATAGTTTTCGGATTTTTTCCTTTACTTCTTGCCAAGATTCAATATTCTAGGTCAACAGGAAGTATCCTATAGGTTTCCTTTTTTGCTCTTGAGGTTCGGAACCTTAATAATAATAGGGTTATTCAAGTAAAATTGATTGCGTAACTCATGATAAGTTTACACCAAGTATTAGAAGCAAGTTAGAATTCCCTTTGGATTCCAATTTGTCACTTTCGGTTACCGTTTGGCAGGTAGTAGTTTCCTGAACAGTTGGCGTGTTAAACGTGAGCTAATGTTTAATTCGAAATGTTTATTTTAACCCTCTTACTAACCCCATGATGCAATTATCAGATAAATAAATAATTTAGGGCCGTTTTTTAGAATGTTTTAGTTAGGTAGATTTTTAGTTTAGTTTTTAATGTATTTTAAGTACCTAGTTTAGTTTTATTATATTTGTTTGTAAGGTTTCTCCCAATAAAATTATCAAGTAAAAATATATAGGTATAAAATATCGGCAAATTAAAAAAAGATCTGAATCGCTTTCGGGCGACAAGGACAAGGAGATTTTACACTGATTATATTATTCAGTTAAATAATAAATAATGTAAAATCCCAGCTTCCGTATCCTGGGTCATCCCTTGATCGTAAAAATATCGTAAAAAATTGCCTGGCTGTATTTGCCAAGCACAAATAAGAGTCATTTCAGTCAGTTCATGAAAAAAAAAAACAGAAAATAAGTACCACTTGCTATCGGTAAATAGAGCGGCCAAACAATTATTACCGTATTTTACCGATAATAGCTGAGTCATAATAATTCTCCTTATTTCACTTACCTTTTATATATTTCATCATATACCTAAAATCAGTAGGTATATAACGGAAGAGATATAACTTACATCAATAGTATACTATTAAAATATATTTAAATATTTAACACCTAATAATAAATTAGAAAAAAATGCCTATATAATTTACCAGTAAGGCGTAATAATTATGGAGATTACTCTAATATAAATAATGAAATTGTAACAAAAAATATGTAAAACATTCACACACAAAAACAATTAAAACAAAATCCAATTAAACTCATCCGATTTAACACAAACTAGACAAACCTTGAATCTGCAACTTTTGCCCGAAGCCATACAAATAGTCACAACACTTAATATTTTTTTTAATATTATTTACAACACATACACAAACACTACTTTTTATTTACACAGTATATTTTAATTACAAGTACAGTTCAAGACGTACGATCGCAGTATTTCGTAGACGCCAGAGCGTAGCGAGCGGTCGTGAGTTCTACGCGATACTGGGGTGCTACGTGGGCCGCGAGCTACGAATGTGCGCACGCTTAGGCCGGGAATAGACTTGCGATTGACGTTACGAAAGAGTTAAGTCGTTTAGTCGCAGTCGCTGTTTTTGGACAGATAAAAAAGTAATATAAGAAAACTAAGTACGTCAACAATATTTATTTATTTATTTATGTTCTCCAACAACACATACATTATACATTTACTAACATATGGCTTATACATAATATACATTACTTTCATTTTTTTATTTTAATTGAACAAAACTTACCTATAATTTATGACAAAAAAATGATAGGTACTTACATAATTTAACAATAAAGGCCAGTAGCGATAAACGCGACTTAAATATGGGCTATGATATAAGGCTTATATTATAATAGCCTAAATTTATTTTTGGGCTATGATAAAATTCTTCAACTTTAACTATGGCTTATATTAATTTCGCTAGAAGAATTTTCGCTAGACTTCGTCATACAAAAGCAGTGATTCAGCAACTACTTGTAGGCATTTTTATTAATAAAAGCTACAATTGTAGTGATTCCAGATCATGACACGCTTAATCGTCGCTAAGTGAGGCGTCGCGCTCACTCTTGTACGATGTAACATATGAGTGACAGATACAGTTGTGTTTAGGTTTAGACTTAGTGTCACTACAGAATTACACCTAAGTACACTGTTAAAACAAACTAAATAAACGTAGTTGCTAAAACCTGTAATTGTAAGTGCCAAGGCTAAATTATTCGTATATAGAGGTAGTTTTATGGAAATATGACCTCTCTAGTTAATAACCTAATGGACACACTCATACGCCTATTACATAATTAATCATATTATTGCTTTATTCTGGGAATTTTTCCACGTATTTGCTTTTGCTGTAATTAGATATACATTTCCATTTGCGGAAATGTACAGTCAGCACGTCAATGACTCAACGTATGCAATACTAAGGCCCGTATTAATAAATCACTCTCAGCTCAAAAGTCAATCTTGACAACAGCCTCAAGATGGCGTTCCTATTAATAAACGTAACTTAGGTGCGCGTTTAGGAATAGGGTATCACGTGAGTAACGCCGTATTAATAAACAAAACTCAGTTCTCAAGAGAACTGTCAAACTCACACTTATTTGTTGATTGCAGGCGAACCGCGACTTGAGAAAGACACCACGTGATCGCTTTAAGATTGGTTTATTAATAAATGTCATACTTGAGATGGTGATCACGTCTTGAGAGTGTATCAGCTGAATTCGCTCTTGAGGGTTTGAGCTCAGACTATTAATACGGGCCTAAGCGCGATTTAAAGTTATTCCACGATTTAAGCCTTCCGTCCCTTTCTTAAATAACGTATTTCAATGTAGTGTGAAAGTGACCAAAGCATGATTTAAGGAAAGCGAGGTTAAACTAGGAATATGGCTAACATCAATAGGATAATCATAATCAAAGATTTAATGCTAAAATTGCGCCAAGTTACTGGTGCGAAAGGCATGAAACGTTCGCAATACCGCCCGCTTATTGGCTGGCGTGAAAAATGTGGCGATAAAACGCGGTATTGTAATACTCATAATACTCATTTATTACACCTTTGATACTCTATGGAACACTTGGTTACGTCAATATTATTAATACTTAATTTAATACTGAAAATAGTAATAATATTGAAATATACTAGTATTTATCGTAATAAACATTTTGTAAATAGGTTTTTTAATAAAATTGATTATATTGGAAAAGACATTATTTTTTAAGATCGGCGGCGCTAGTTGGCTTATCTTTTGCGCCATCACTATCAATCTCAATGTGAATATCTACATGAGAAGAAGTAATTACCCTTTTATTTCTACATTTCTCCTCCCTACGTTTGTGTGTAAATTATTTAAGTGTAAGTATGTATATTGTTAGTTAATTAGGTATATATTTATTATTGAAATAGGTATATGTAATTTATTTTTATTTTTTATTAAGTAGTTTATTGTATTATATTGTAGGTTTATTTAACATATTTGAATACAATAGGTATTTTATTGCTTTTATAGTATTGTATTATGACATTTTTGCACCCGCTACGCTGTTTTTGATACAATATCTCCATCACCCGAAGGTTGCCTGGAAGAAATCGCTTAAAGCGATAAGGCCGCCTGTCTGTACACTAGCTAACTTTTGTTTTATATGTAACTGATGTATTTTCATTTGTGTGCAAATAAAGTATATTTGATTTGATTTGGCTCTATGAAGGCCCTTAATACAGAATCGAGAAACAAAGGCTACCTGGCAAAACTAAAAATAGGTACAAAAAAGCAGACCATCGTCAATAATGAACAAACACAGTGTTGACAAAATTATTAAAATCATGTCTTAGTATAAAATAAAAATTAATAATTAGCAACTGCAAAGAGGCGTTGGCGAAACAAGAATTATCGAAAGTTGGTCGAAATGAGAACAAATCGTTGTCAATAATGCAGTAATGTCTGTGATTGGGAATTTAGCTAGCGACAGCACCGCCCTGATGTAACGCAATCAAAGAAACTATTTATTCTATACTGTTGTGAATGAAGGTTATATATTATGAGCCTTGATTGAGCATTTTTAATTTTCAATTGTGTGGAAATGTGTACCTAAGTAGTAAAGGTAACTACGACTTTATTCGAGGCAGCTCTCTAAGTCGTGAAAAGGATCAAAAACATCCCACCGCACCGTTTGGAGGATTAAATTATGAAATCGAGCAAAAACAGATTTACCTCCAACTCCAACGGTTTTGAGTGATGGGTTTCAAATGAACAACGCCCTTGTTGTGGCTTGTTAATACTAATCTAAATCAAACATGGATTCATTGTTCAAATACAGCTTTATTCGTTGAAAAGCTAAGGCGATATTAATAAAACGTTTCCAAAAAGAGATCGAAATGACTATGCCAGATTCTGCTCCACCATCAACCGCAAGTTGTACAAGATAACGAATAAAATTGTAAAAATATCTCCGTTTTTTATTAAAATCATTGGTTTAAATAATGTTTTGTACAAGTTGCGATTCAAAAAAAATAGCTTAATTAAGAATTCAGAAAATAGTAAGAAATCGAAGCGATTTATTCATTGTTTTTGTTATTTTTCTATAGGAGTTGCGAGAGTAGTAGAAAATGATAGTTAATTAATAATTAATCATAATGATTATGCAAAAAGAAACCTGTAATAAGTCCCCAACAAAATGATAGGTACAACTTAAATGGTCACGTAGTTTTGTAGGTGGGGCAAAGCTCCATTGAAATGTGGCAATGTCTCTTGGGAATTATTACAACCAAACCCACCCTTTTTGACACAAAATGTATCATTTATGTCAGTATGTAAGGATACCTCATGCCTACATTGAAATCCATCAAGCTATTTACTCTACAAAGGCACAGGTACAGCTAACAGCAGTGTAACACTTTGGACTTTAGACCGTTCTTATTATCTGCGTCATAAGAGTTGAATTCGTACTACCATTACCAACCAACTACTAAGTGTCACCATTGATCTGCTGTTGTCCGTACGATTAATTCATCTGGTTTGAAACATGTTCTTCGTGAGTTTATGCCTAGGTATCTAATTTTGTGTGCAGAATGTTGCATCTTAATGGAATATGAACGAAAATATTATTCCGAAGCGTTTTAGCCACGGAAACGAATAAATTCCGTCAGAATAACGCATTATTCAATCAGATTATAACCTCCCGTCACATCCGACGTTATACAAAGTTAATTATGAAAAATTTCCCAACGCTTTTGTATAGAAATTAGCTATTCCTTTTTAAAAATGGAAGCGGCCATGGGGGAGATTATAATTAATTTTGGCGCATGACATGTCTGTGACAGGCGGAACGAACGCGGACCTATTCCGGGGCTGTTGCGATTTGTGACTCATGGGCAAAGTAGATTCCTATCCATCTCATCATGGGTTGGCAATACAGCAGCATTCGAAGAGCACGGTTTAAAAAAACTATTGTCACTTTTCAACTTGCTCATTTATCGGTAACAAGGACTATATTACATCCATTTGTGTTGCTCCCATGATCAACTGGACATTGTCAGGGTTTTTCAGAGGCGCCATGAAAGAAATAACATGGGATGTTACTTGTTAGCAATATAAGTACTTACAGTACAGTGGCCTTGGTCAGAGCTACCTATTTACGCCGTTTGGGGTCGAGACACTGGGGCCGTGGGGGCCGGACGCTCGACAGCTCATTAAAGAGCTGTCCAAGCGGCTGGTCGAGGAGTCCGGCGACCAGAGGGCTGGCAGCTACCTCTGCCAACGTATTGCGTTGGCAATACAGAGAGGGAATGCTGCCAGCCTTCTGGCCACCGTGACTCCCGATGCCCTCCTAGAGGACATTTTTTATTTATAGTTAGTTTATTTATAGGTAATTTTAGTTATTTAATGTTAGTTTTTAGTAATTTTATTATTTGTATTTATATTCTTACACAGGTGTTCAGTGACTATTAATGATCACGTTAAGTTAATTGGAATGTTTCAAAGAAGAAGTGTTTGTAAAGTATCGTGGTCAGAATAAAGGATTTCTTGCTTGATTCATAATCATCATAAAACAAAAATCATCCTTAGTCCAGGGATGTAATGGATAAGTAACATGCTGACCCAGAATAAGGCAACAGGGCCAGTATTAGATGCCACGGAAATGAGATTTTTTTATTTGACCGCCTCCCAGGCACTCCAAAGTTTCATTGCCCTCCAGAGGGCGTGAGTATAATAATAACTTTTTTCTTTTATTTTCACCTTCATGATATCCATTAGCGGTTGAATAGAGTTTTTATTTTCGATACATTCGTTTTCATTTGGTGTGTTATTTTTATTCATCACGATACACTTGAAACGGAATGAAAAGGGTAAAATAAATCACTTGTTTAGAAAGGTTACATTTTATACACGAGAGCACAATAAGTATATTTTGTTTTTATCGTTATATTTCCAATACTGTAAGGGCTTGTCGTTATACCCTTAAAGGCAAGTATATACTTAAACATTGTGGTATATAAATTAGTTTAGTAAAAAATATGTTATTATTATATCATGTACAGCCGAAGACAGAGATAAGTATACAGGGGGCCTCAATAAGGCTGAGATTTTCTCAAAAACTACTGGACCGAAATAATTCTTTTACAGCTATATAGTTTTAACTTTTATCTATCAGACAGTGAAAGAATTTTTGCAATTAGTAGTACAAAGAGGACCGACCCTACATAGGTAGGTTATTATATAATATATTTAACAAAAATGTAATACATACGGTTGTAAAATATAAGTGTACCTACATTGTTAGCAAAAGCAAATCCAGGCATTTTATACCAGGCTATAATAATTAAATTAGCGGCACGAACGATATGGTTATAAAGTAGGCTAACTTACAAAGTTTACAGAGCGCTTTCTCACGGCAATCAACTGCTTTGTTGGGATTTTTCTCATATTTCCACTCTAACTAATTTTGTCGTTCAAGAAAATTGCAACAGCAAAATCTGTCTACACAAAAAAGGACTTCAAGCTCTTCTTAATAAAACTATTTTTATCATGAAATATTTTTTGTGTTACGCCTTTCTGTGACTACGTCAACTAGCAGTTACAATTTGTATTGTCACACAGAAATGAAGTTTTAAGTGAAGACGAAGGAAACTACTTTCTATTGATATCTGCTTTAAGTTTATTTTAGCGAGTAAGTTTATTTTACATAATGCAGTACATTACAAGATTTGCAGCAAAGATTTGGTTCTGGATGATTACCTATATCGATTAGGTTCCAACGTCGGTTACAATAATAACTTGTATGGGCGCCGAACCATACAACATCTCCGTCCCTGTTTTAATGTCAAAACAAAAGGTATGATTGTTGCGGAGAACTTATACTCATTTTCATAACACATGTTCATTATTTCCAATTACGACTTTATTGTGGGTAAAATGGAAAAAAAATCTCTTAACTTATAGGTATTTCTTTCATTTTTCCAAGAACAAAGTCGTAACTCGAAACAATGGACATAAAGTTGTTCAATATAAAACAAACGCCATTAATAGTTACAACTGGCTCCCCAAAAGGGCAGTTAAATGTGAACACAATGCTTCCAACACGTACGGCTCTGATTAGTGCGCGTTCACCTTTATTAAACCGCTTAGGGCATAAGCGCACCCCCAACCTAATTTCAGTATTGCATGCATTAGCATTTAGTGATAATGCGATTGAAATAGTGAATTTGAAACATTTATAGTATTGAGTGCATACAAGGGGCAATAAAATCAAAAACTGAAAGGCGTAACACGTCTAAATATCACTTTTTAAACTTTCACGGTTAGTATAGATATTAATTAGATAAAACGGGAATTACCGTGTTAAACATTTATTATTGATGTCTCGATATTTCGACAGCATTGCAGCCATCATGGTCACGAGTAGACTGAAGTCGGTGAGTGTTAAACGTCAGAAGGGACAAAACGATCTACCCTCTTTCGTGTTCGCTGACTGCGTCGAGAAAATGGGGGTACCTGCAAATATCTACTCGTGACCATGATGGCTGCAATATCGAGACATCAATAATAAATGTTTAACACGGTAATTCCCGTTTTATCTAATTAATACGTCTAAATATGTACTTTAAATTACCAAACTGTCATTTATTAAGTATTTTATTTTTTTCATTTTTCACTTTATTTTATTTGGAATTTTACTCCAAAACAATGTTCAATCATCGTTCAAAGTCAATCTCTTTATTTCAAGTAAGCACGTTGTGTAAATTTTTGCACGTCCACATATATTTTTTTTTAAATTTACATCACTTTGCAGGGAAGGTGCCAACGCTGAGGAGAAAATCCAATAAAAGTAGATTTAGTAACGAAAAGTAGTTATTAACACAGCAGTGTAATTTAACTTCACCTAAATTGTACATGCTTCTCAATAATGTAATTAATACTGTATTATGGTGCAATAAAGTGCATTTATCTTATCTTTATCTTAATGTCCGACCATGATATTCATAAAAAAATACCTTTAAAAAAATTCTAAATAAAAAATTGAAGCCAAATCGCTGCCCTGCGGGAAAGCGTCCAAAAGGCTGGCGACTTTACATCGTTGTATAGCAAGTGATATACGTTGGCCGAGGTAAGCGTCAGCCCTTTGGTCACCCGACGAGTCAATTAGGTCTCTGGTCCCCATGACCACATGGTCTCAACACCAAACGGCGCAAATATGTAGCTCTCGCTGAGAGTCGCATATTACCCATAGTAGGTAGTACACCTTGTATAATAATCTAACCAATATGCAGTGAAACACGCTGAATGGAAATTGCATCAAAATGTATTAACTGGTGGAGATTAGCGAGCGACGGACGATATTAGGTATTATACAATATTTAGTATGAGAGTGAAACACGAGGGAGGAAGTCTGTCGATCCCCATACAAAATATACTTTATACTCTCTCCATGGGGAGGGGCGAAATTTTTTCCTTCATGTTAAGACACGACTTTAAGGCAGTTGTCCGACCGCCGGCGATGAGCGAGTAGCGAGTAAAGCTATCAACTATAAAACGAGTGGGCAAACAGCGAGTGGCGAGTATAGTTTTGTAGCTCAGCTATCAGCGAGTGTCGCAGAGCGATGGGTGATTACTCGCTTCACTCGCCAGTGTAGATCAGCAAGTGGGCGAGTCTACTCAGCGAGTGGGCGAGTAAAATAGCCGAGCGAGTACTCGCCAGCGGTGTTCAGTCGGCGATGAACTATTAATATTTGCATATCTTTTGTTTACGGAATGTAGTATATTTTGTACGTTTCTTGGGCGAGAAAATAGACGGGATTTACTCGCTTACTCGCCGGCGGTGGAACAACCTCCGACGTTATTGGAATTTCGAAAAAATAGTACACAAAACTGCATCGGCATAAACTCACGCACGTTGGTTGTTAACTTTTTAAAACCAGATAAATTAAGTGTTAACTGCCGCCATTTGAATATTGTTTAAATTCAGTCTTAAATTCGTCTTTAAAAATAATTAAAATCATTACAGTAGCTAACAGCAGATCGAGTGTAACACTTAGGACTATTATCTGCGTCATAAGATTTAAAATCGTACTGCAAGCGTTACCACTGATTTGCTGTTGTCCGTACGGTCCGTACCTACTCGAAGTAGTGATGAATTTAAGGTTGAATTTGAATGATAAATAGTTGGCGCAAGTATAACGATTAAACATCAATGCATCTGTGTATTCAAAGAATGAATAAACAACTAACGTCTAATAAGGAGGAAATGTCTTTGTATGCAGAGCGAGGGTACTGGATGTTTAACCTCAAGCATAGTCACGGGTGTAGATTTTGGCCATATTTTTTGTCACCCACCCTATTAATGCACTGACCCATAACATTCAAAGTCAGTGATAATGTTAAGACAATAAGTCACGTAGCCACTCAGTCCATAGTGGCCAAGACCCACGTTACAAGATGACAACCCGCCACCATTTTGGGCACAATAAAATCATAACGTGCCACGGATCGTACCGTACGTGACTAAAATTTTATATTCGTTTTAAACAGTGTTTATTTACAAGGTCACTTTCACCTTTTGTGCGTTGTTAAATGCTGCCTTGTAAAATTCCTTAAAACTTTATTACAAAGACCAAAAAATGAGGACTTTACATCGTATACTAAAAACAAACCAACGAGCGTGCATGAAGAGATCCAGACAACCAGGATAGCAGCAAATGAAAGTCCATTTGCCTACCCCACAGAGCACCCCCCTCTATGGCCTACCCCTAATACGGGAAATCGGGCTGTTTCGTCCAGAGTGATGACGCTACGGCGACTCCTCTGGATGAAGAAAGGAAGACGCGGATACCCAGGGTGACGACGCTACGGCGACTCCTCTGGAGGAAGATATAAGACTGATATATTGTATATACTTAACATGACATTGGCAAATGACGAACTGTCGAGACTATTAATAAAATGAATAAATAAATAAATAAATAAATGGCTATCTCAAAATAAGCCTACAGTAGATACGGCCCTTTTAAAAATTGAACAAAAAAGTTTCAAAAGTGCGCAGAAGCCAGACTCCAAATCCGTAAAACCCAGTCCAAAAAGCCTCTCCATTTAGTGAATTTTAGCGCGAGTGAAAAGCTTGCACCTTTATTGAATTGCCTGAGTGACGTAAACGTTAACTACGATTCTGATTGGTGTAAATTGAGAGCTTACCTTAATTACAGCCAATGGAGTGTGAATACGAAGGGCGTATTAGGTTGCGTTTGTGTCGAAAATATTTCCTTGAAAAAAAATCTATGGAATTGACTTTTATACAATACACTACCAACCAAGTGTATTGTATAAAAGTCAATTCCATATATTTTTCTTTCTACTTGCGATAACGAAAGGCAATGGATTTCTTTTATTGAAGTTTTCACTCATAATCCATTCCATATTTCACCATTTCAAGTCGACAAATTCCATCACGATAGTCATACCAAACTTCTGAAAATGCCCATTCCCAATCAATTCCATGCTGAATATTCTTAGTATTGAACCGATGGATTATTCTGAGTACCCAAATAGTGGGTATTTGGGTGGTGGGTGATTCAATACTCAGAATATTCCTGACCGTTTAACGAGCATTTAAATGGTAGTGTTGCTCGCTCGACTCGTGAAACCAATACCCTTGGGATGAATTGGATGAATTTCATTGGAATAATAATGCGTTGTACAGCTAACAGCAGATCTAGTGTAGGTAACACACCTAGACCTAAAACGCACCTTCCGCTATGTCTTTTAAAAAAAAAACTAATATCTGGCTGCTAGAAAAACAATTCACCAAGGAATTTTTTGAACAAAATTTTTAATTTAATTATTAAATAGGTATTAATTATACAAATTACATATAATTAAAATTATTGTTGCAATCATAAATTGTATTGATCAATTGATTAATTATAAAATGTGTGACGTGTAAATTTTTATTTACGAATAAAATCTGAATCTAGTAAGTTACAGATAGACCTAGTAAGTATTACCCGAAAACAATCGCCTTATACTAGATTTAACCAAGAGTACGTGGCTACACCTAGTTCTAACCGGCTATAACTAGGCGTAGCCGCACTTCGGGTTCTAGCCGTAACATATACATATAAGAAAACAAAAACCTTCTCAATAAACTACTGGGTACCTCTGGGTACATAAAACAGAATTACGTACCCAGATGTATACCACAGAATCGTTGAGCCGTAGTACTATTAGTTATTCTGTGGTTGAGTGGAATCGATTAAATTAGGGTCAGTCAATCAGTCTTTATTGACACTTTCAACAATAGGAGGCGACAACCCTGGCGTTTGATGTTATGCGTAATAATACGAGCATGCATAGTAAAGTTATACGATATTGTATTTTGACGCCGCGGTCCAAAATTGTGCCTTGAATATTAATGAACGGCTTCCAAAATAATTTACCTCCTACTATAGTATGTAGAGTGGAGTATTGATGACATTTTGACATGTACGGACAACAGCAGATCAATGGTAACACTTGCAATACGATTTTTAATCTTACGACGCAGATATTAAGAACGGTCCAAATTCCAAAGTGTTACACTTGATCTGCGGTTAGCTATACGTACAGTCGAAAGTATGTTTAACAGTTTGAACTTTATATCAGTTTTACTATGTATGCATTAGAGTTGAAATTAAACGTCAAAAGTACAATTCTACTGTTACTGATAGAGTCGGTGCAAGGTATCTTGGATTCGATTTTCGGTCAAAAATAACCTGAAATTGAGTGTTAGATGCAACCTAGCTTAACATACCTCCTTTATCTTATTTCCCTACGTATATTGTAGTAACTACCCGATTGCGCAAGAAGGAGGATTATGTTTTTCGAGTGTATGTATATGTACTCGTATATAGTATGTCTAATTCTCTGGCACGCCCTACAGCCTAAACAGCTTGATCGATTTTAACATATGAGGTGTCGTTAGATTCGTCTTGATTGTAGGTGTGACATAGGCTTATTGATCTCTTATAAAGAACTAGATACACAGAGGTCTTAATAAAACAATTTAAAGAACGTCCAAATAAGGGTCCATTGTTAACGTCCAAATAATGTCAATGTAAATGTAAATTCAAAAAATATATTGACGTGCAAAAATGTACTCAACGTGCTTACTTGCAATAAAGAAATTCGAAATTTGTCCAATAAAGTAAATGATCCATTCATCCGTTTGGACCTTCTTTGACATTTTTAGAAGGCAGACTGTGTACCTATCTAGTTTATAGGAGATCAATGCATAGGCTATAAAAAATTAATCAAAGTAATGATGCAGTCTTTTTTTTAATAATTTCCGTTTATTATTGTTAGAAAGTACTGCCAACCTGTTTCCCAATAGAGAAATCCATTAAAAGTCCGAATTGTTAACAAACCCAATGTCTGGCAAGTGCCAACAGCCTCGATAGCTGCCAAGCCGCTTCCGTGCCAATGCCACGCTTTGGAACCTTGCATTGATTTCAGGACTCATGAATAATGAAAACGAAAAATATTTTGCCAAACACTTTACAACGTTACTATAAAGAGCACAGTATTTTATTTTTTATATTCAATATAATATGATAACATTTGTATGTCTCGTAATAGGCTGAATACCATGACATTTTTAATTTTATAACATCTCATATTTTATTATATACAAACGGATATCACTCACTTATATTGTTGAAGTCGGCAATTAGACCGACAGTTTCGACCGATTTCGACGGTCTAATTGCCGACTTCAACAATATAAGTGAGTGATATCCGTTTATATATAATAATTTGTAGTAATGGCTGACTATAGTTTTAATTCTAAAAATCTCATATTTTGTGTATTCTAACAAATAAATGTATTTGATTTGATTTGAAAGTGCTCCCACGGTGTCGGACGTTTGTAAACTTTTAGAAACATCCGGTGTGAGAGGAAGACGTAGAGTCGAAGAGTAGTAAAATTAGAAAAAATAAAAACTGATTGTCACTGTTTTTACAGTTATAAAACCCGGTGTGGATTGTAGAGTGGTAATTTCACCAGACCAAGTGACCTCTCTTTTCAATTCATGTATCAAAACTTTTACGTGTGCGTGTGGGTATATGGGTGCACGTATCATGTATATCTCAAGCTGGAGGCCTCGAGGGCTCCAGAAATATTTTAGAATGTACCTAAGTTTAAACTCCAGACCAGACTAATATAGCACAAATTAAATTTATTAAAGTAATAAATGTCATTGTGGTTTTTAAACTGTGGTAAAGTAATAAAAAGGGGGCGCTGAAAAAAAAATGATTTTCAAAGTTGTCCACGAAACAAGTTTGAGAACCTTTGATGTAGATGTAAGATGACTGAAGCAAACGAGTGTAATAACTAGCAGCATTTTTGACTTCGTAAAAGTGGCGCCAACCCGTACAAAGTCAAAAGAATTTGAAGCAAAGTATTTCTTTTATTTCTACTTTACCTTACCCGTGTGTTGCCATCAAAGAAGCGTGCTATAATTAGGGCTGTCATAAAAAGCCGTCGTAGTAAAGTGAGGTGTTAATAAAACTGGGGTAATTGCGACAACCTTATTTTTTTTAGAGGGACACCTTTACCAAGACAGCAAAAGTTTTTGGTTGGGTCAGCTGGAAGAAATCTCTTAATAGAGATAAGTGCGCCCTTTGTGCAAATTCTATTTTAAGCTATATTTGTAAATTTGTGTGTACAATAAAGTGTTAAATAAAAATATATAAATAAATAACACTTTATGTCAGCGATATACAGTTTCAGATACTGATAGCCAGTCCTCTAAACTTTTAAATTCTGGCGATTAAGTTTCATACAAAATTGCGATATAAATGCCTTGAAGATAATTATATTTCTCGTCGTAAAATTTGTATAATTCGTCCAAAAAAAAATATTCTTTTAAAATTAATCCTTAATAGGTATATTTCTTAAAGTCTGTTGATATAACACCAGTCAGCCATTTTCAGAAAACATTTAAGTACTTACCTACTTATGAAAATCGCTGATTAGAAAATGTGTCAAACAAACTTGTGTTTTACCACCCGTAAATGTTTTGACATACGTTTCTAATAACATGAAATTCAAAAGATTTGTACGCTCATAAAATAAACACCTACATCAGCATTATATTAAATAATCCTCAGACGCAACAATAAATACTTAGAAATGACTATGTGATTAACTAAGGTGAAAATTGTTAGAATTGTATATTCTATGTACCTTTTATAGTTTGAATATTGTTCTGTCTCTAGGCAACCAATTCTGTCTCTAACAATGGCTGTCGCCCTGTAAATACTTTTCTCTTTATACTTTTACCCTCTTACTTATTAAAAACACTAATCAACCACTGAACAATCATTATTTAAACTCTTATTCAGTGATTAATCTTTTTTTTACTTATAAACGTTATTTAAGCAGTGATCAGCTAATCGTCATTTTAAACACCAAAAAATATTTAGGTACGGTAACACTGCTGAATGAATTCAAAAAAAGAACGAAAATTTGGCCTAAATTGGGATAATGCCTACTCCAAAGTCCTTAAAAAATTAATCAGCAGTATCAAATGGAATCAGCTGTTCCGAATTCGGTCCGCCATTTTGTTAATTAAGCATACGACGTTGTTTAAACTGACAGCTACTTATTCGGTTATTCAGGAGTTTAATCAACTTAAAATAGTGTTTATAAGTAAACATTTTTTTTAAACAATTGTTAAACGAGGTATTAATTTTATACATCGATTATAAGTAAGGCTGTTAAACTTTTACTCGACAACACAGCTCTGCTGAGATATTATTCAATATCTAATAAAAATTTATATTAAAACCAAAATAGAAGGTACAGATCGAACCTGATACTTTTGAGTCGCAGCCAGATGGCCTAACTATTGGTCGCTATAACTAGTGATGCTTACTCATCAATATGAAACTAGTAACTTTTCAGAGTAGAGCCGACCCCAATTTGGGTCCAGGGAATAAAGTGACAGCCTACACAGCCTACACACCCTAACTCTGATGGATTGTACGCTGGGGAACGAAACTTACCTTTCGAGTTCATAGTACTTAAATCTACTACGTAATTTTCATCACGTTCAATAAGGCTAGTTGGGTATTTACAGCGACTGAATGAAAGCGAAGTCACGAAATAAGTACTGAGCTTTAAGTATTGGACGAATTAACCAAAGGACGTGAAATGATCGACAAATGTATGAGAACCGAATTAACTAATATTGGGGAGAGAGGTTATGACGGATTCCTACTCAATCAAAACTCTTACAAAGCGATTGATGAATGTGGCGGAAGTGATAGTGGTGTGCTATGATGGCTACCTTCTGACTGCCCTCTGGCGAATAATTCTATTAAAATCATAGCGCGCGATAATTTACAATAGTGCTCTGCGGCATCAGACGGAACCCAATGCCTGAGAATACAGGATAAATGACAATGTTTTGTGCAGGTTAAAGTGCTGGCGTCCGTACAAAATTTCTCTTTCTAAAGAGGCGTCGATTGCATCTCTTACAATCCTAGTGGATATTCTCTCAAAATTTCGGATTAATTTAACGTTATATTAACCACAAACAACCATTGTATACAGTAAAATTAGAATTTTCGTTAATTAAGTAACAATCAGCTCCCGACATTTTCAACAGTTCGAAACCGGTGCCTACATATATTGCGGAAAAACTAGCGATTTTTCACTCTCCACTTCTAAGAGGAATTTATGTGTAATAAATCCACCAGCAGTTCACTGCTGAGAAATTTTTCACTTCACTAGAAATAGCGCTGCAATGCCTTTTAGAAACTACGATGAAATTTTATTGAATGGGAATAGTTTAACACGGAGAAAAGTATACAGGCGACCTCATTAGGATTGTCATTTTCTCAAGAACAACTTGATCTCTTGTAGAAGTTCTTTCACTAGTAGATAGTTTAGAGGGAAGATTAATAACCTACCAATTTGTGAAAGAATTTGAAATATCGGTCACGTTTTTTTTGGAAATAATCTCAACTTTATTATACAGAGGGCGTAGTTCAGACAGACAGCGAGTACACATTGAAAAGAGTTCGCTACGGTATACCGAAATACCCTTCACCGATGGAACAGTTCGCCGAAAACACGCTTAGCAGAACGATTTGTTCTACGAAAAAATCATTCGCCGATGGTACGCTTCGCCGAAAACACGCTAAACCGACGGTTTGTTCTAAGAAAAAGCATTCACCAATGGGACGCTTTGGCGGAAACCTTTCTATTCTTCGCCGTCACCTTTTTATGCTTCGCCGAAAACATTCTTTGCCGACGCGACGGTTGATTTAAGGCACAGAAGCATTCCAAAATTCAACCGTCGGCAAAGAATGTTTTCGACGAACAAGAATTGAAGAGAGCATAGATTAGAGGATTTAAAATGTAGGATTTGAACTCGAACAGAGCCGCGTGTAAATGGTAGTTCAGAAAATACAAAGTAAACAAACGTCACATAAAAATGAAAGACTTTCTTCCAATTCCGTAACTTGTAGTCCAAACAAGAAATAAATGAGCTTTCGTTTTATTGATCGAACGAAAGTTTATTGCTATTGCCGATCTCGCTGATGGGCCATTTTTTGTGACTTCATCTGTAATGAAAATGAACGGTGAATTTGATGACATAATTTCGTGTTTTTAAAACGAACTGCCCCCTTACATTGAACTCTTATAGCAGTATTACTTTCATAATACTTTGTTACTTCGTACAATGTCGACCTTAAAGTAAGCTTATTAAGGTCGACATTGTACGAAGTAACAAAGTATTATGAAAGTAATACTGCTATAAGAGTTCAATGTAAGGGGGCTGTACTTCGAGTTGTTGTATGTCAGCTAACAGCAGATCAAGTGTAACACTTTGGACCGTTCTTATTATGTGCGTCGTAAGATTTAAAATCGTACTGCAAGTGTTACCATTGATCTGCTGTTGTTCGTACATACGAAGACAGAGAAAAGTGTACAGATGGCCTCAATAATGTTGAAATTTTCACAAAAACTATTGGATCGAATTTAATAATTATTTTCAGTTACATAGTTTCTACTTTTATCTAACATTAAAACAATTATTGCAATAGTCCAAGTAGTTTTTGAGATAATCTAAACCTAAAAAACTCTCCGGTTCGTAATTACTGTTATTTTATCTTTTTTTCGGAATATATTAAATTGGCAGAGGCGCAAAAAATTTACATCGGCGTCTGCGATGTAAATATGGTTAACTCCATTGGTTATTATCCCTGCTTCATTCTAAATAGTAATAATTAAATTTTGAAATTTTTATTCGCCGTTCACACTACGTTCCCGTGCTAGTCGACATATTTCACAAATTTCAATTTCAAATGCGTCATTCCCGGTACGGTATGGCAACACATTAGGCTGCTTGCACACGACACCCCGATACAAATTTCCAATTCAAATCCGTCGTAGCCGCATTGAGTGCTTGATTTATACCACAGCTCAGGCTTTTACTGTATTTGATCTGTGTACAGTTGGCTACAAGAAACATTGAGAAAGAAGCCGATAGAAGGCTTGGACTGGGCAGCTTTTGGGAGACTGCATCACATCTTGTTGCCTGTACAATGCCTGTATAATGTCTGTTTCCAACTTCATCATCATTATCAGCCCTTACGGGTCCAATATTGACCATAAAACCATTCCTCTAATTTCAGTCTTTACTGCCATTCGATTCCGCTGCTGATAAGCGATTCTTTACAGGAATATCATCAAACTAACGATTCCTTGGTCTTCCAGGCTTCCTCAGACCAATTCGAGGTCGTCACGCGTTAGTTTTTGACTCAATCTATCATCCCGATGCATCATTCTTTAAGTGCAACTGCCATTTTAACCTAAACGTTCATAAGCCTACTCTGTGACGCCAGTTTTTCCGTGATGAAGTCATTCCGATGATGAAGATATTCCGGAACCGCAATGGATGACCTTGAGCTTCGTCACGAAAGCTAAAGTACTTAATATTATAGGTAATTGAGATTTTTCTATTACAACAAGGATTCATGAACCCAGGACTTCACCACTCATTGTCATTGGTTATGAAGAGAATATTTGTCACTCTCTCTTAGAGAGTTGCGTCTCACGAAATGCCGAGATCCCCAGTTTGAATTCTGGTTTTGAGGGACTTATTTTGAAAAATAACAAGCTATCACTCTTCGTTAAACGATTGCCCTTCTGACTGTACATACACATAACGTGCATGTCTACATTTTATGTGAAATATCTGGAAATGTCTGAATGGTTCTAGCCGTAAGTGGCACTAAATCTATTGCAGTTACAGTGTTTCTAATAGACTAGACCATGTCTACACAATTGCAATTCGCTAATATAAGTTGCAAGTAGTATATCCAATTAATTTTACACATAAACTTGAAGAATAGGATATTGCCAATATTTATTTTATTTTTATTTATTTTATTTATTTATTATGTACAAACTTACACCTAACAGTTAATATTAGCCTCAATTGTGAGGGTTACTTCTGAACTTTGAGAAAATAAACGAATAAGGGCTAGCGTACATCAGAACGGCGCCGGCGGACGACGCCGTGTACCGCGCCAGTGGACGGCGCCAGTGGACGGCGCCGTCCGCCGGCACGAATGTTGTCCGGCGCCGGCCGACATCGCCGGTAGACGGTGCCGGCAGACGCCGTGACGTTGTACGCCGGCCCTAAGATCTAGGAGAAACTTCAGTTGAAAACAGGGACAGCAGGTCCCTAACATATTACAATAAGTGTTTTGAATGAAATGAGAATTGAAAAGAGAAATGAAATGCGCAGTGAAATGAGAAATGTAATTAAATAAAATATGGAATTTATGATTAGTTCACAAGATAAATGATAATAATGTTTCTGTGACACTTTAATGCTGTTATTCATAAACTTAGTTAAACCTCACTTCCCTTGAATACCTTTCACACTTGGTTAAAAAAGGTTAAGATAGAAAGGGTCTAAACGATGGCGTAACTTTAAATCACGTTTATGAATAACAGCCTAAAGGAAGCTAGATATTTTGTTATGTAGTTATTAATGTTATATTAGCATTGTTGTATCTGTATTCTGATGCAGAATAATATTTATTTCCTATAAAATATTTGCGAAAAGCATATGTATTTTATAGGAAATAGCTATTATTCTGATCTTTTATTTTGTTCTTAAAAGCTCTGTTTTTAATGCTTTATGCATATATTTTATAGGAAATAAATGTATAAAGCTACACATAAGTTGTTTCTTATCAGAATCTTACCCCAATTTGTAAACATCTTTTTATAGGACAGGTTCTACTCTTTCCGCATTTGAATTGAACACGGTAAAACACGTAAGACTGAGCCACGGTAATAAATAACATAAAGGGATTTCGAACGTTCGAATCGGCACAATGCATTTGAAAAATAGCCATCATTACTCATGGAGGCCTTTTTGATTCGCCCCATCCATAGCCATGGGAAATGGGAGTACGATTTTACTTATGACTCGTATGGTGTTTCAAAGGGATAACAAATTATTCTCTTGATGGCATAAAATTCGAATTTTTCACTGTGATTAATATGTTTTGATAGTAGAGTCGCGAATGGAGTGATTCTGAATTTAGTATGGAACTTAATATGTTTTACGTAGTAGATTTTTAATCGAAATAATGAGATAATGTTCAACATGTTTACGTTGTTGTTCGACTTACAGAATTTAAAAAACAAATAGTTTTTCAAATAGCATTTCTTGTTATCTTCATAATCTACACTAGATATGAAAAATAATTGCAACTACTGTTATTTTGCCATAAACTATATCATGTCAGTCCCGTCCTGTGAACTAGATGAATCTAATGATATACCTCATTCATATATTAAAATCCATCTAAGTTTTTAGTCTAGGTCACAGGTCGACTTAGGTCACAAACCTACATACATAGATAGACTCGAAAAACAATACATTTAATCACACTTGAAATTTTAAAAGATGACTTCTGGACAGTAATTTTGCCAGTGTCGTCAAAATAAGACATTGCCACATTTCAATGGAGCTTTGCCCCACCTACAAAACTACGTGACCATTTAAGCTGTACCTATCATTTTGTTGGGGACTTATAACCGGTTTCATATTGCATAATCATAATCAGTATCATTTTCTACTACTCTCGCAACTCCTATAAAAGAATAACAAAAACAATGAATAAATCGCTTCGATTTCTTACTATTTTCTGAATTCTTAATTAAGCTGTTTTTTTCGAATCGCAACTTGTACAAAACTTTATTTTAAACCAATATTTTTAATAAAAAAACGGAGATATTTTTACATTTATTCGTTATCTTGTACAACTTGATGGTGGGGCAGAATCTGGCATGGTCATTTCGCATTTTTTTACTTCGAATAAATATTATGTAGATAAGCTCCATAATTTATGTAGATATAAATGTCCCAGCCAGTGAATGATACCTACAGGTATTTTCATTACATCCTTTGTAATGTAATGAAATGAATAAAATCCCTAACAAAGGATCGCATATGGGGTTGTAAAGAACAAAGCCGTAAAAGCCAGGTCGAGGGCATTTACATCAAAATTAAAGGATTTTGCATATGATTTGAAATTTTATTCTTTACACACTTAACACTTTATTTGGCATGGATTAACATACACAAAAGACGTAAAAGATAAGTAGGTATAAAATGACAATGCTAGATTGTGCCCCACTATAAAACGCTAGATGTACAAGATAACGAATAAATGTAAAAATATCACCGTTTTTTATTGAAATTATTGGTTTAAAATAAAGTTTTGTACAAGTTGCGATTCGAAAAAAACAGCTTAATTAGAATTCAGAAAATAGCAAGAAATCGAAGCGATTTATTCATTGTTTTTGTTATTCTTCTATAGGAGTTGCGAGAGTAGTAGAAAATGATACTGATTATGATTATGCAATATGAAACCTATAATAAGTCCCCAACAAAATGATAGGTACAGCTAAAATGGTCACGTAGATTTGTAGGTGGGGCAAAGCTCCATTGAAATGTGTGTCTTTTGTGCTAATTCTAGAATACGCACGCTAATATTTGTCGCCTGTAAGCGAAACGTCCCGCTCGCTCTTACGCGAAGTAGCATATGAACAACAGTGACAGTTGCGTTTAGGATTCGACTTAGCAATCGCTACAGAATTAGCTAGCTGACCCCGCGAACTTTGTTCCGCGTTAGACGCATCTTGAATCTTGAATCTTGAAGACTGGGCTCGTTCACACTTTGGCCGCAAGGCCCATTGTGCGCGAAGCGGCTGGCGCTACTCTAGCCAGCCGAGCTCAGCCAGGAAGCCCAACAGGTTCTTAATGACCCTGCAGGCCTCCGGGAGCGTCCTCGGTGACCCGAGGATTGTAGCCCGCTGCTCGGCCACACCACTGCACTCTAGAAGCACATGTGCGGCTGTTTCCTCCTCCTCCATGCAGCCCCTGCACAGAGGACTATCTGTAATCCCAATTGTAAAGAGATGTTTGTTTAAAGAGCAGTGACCTGTCATGATGCCAGTCACTAAGCGCACATCTTTCCTGCTTAGTTTGAGTAACTGTCTAGTCAGACGGTGGTCAATGTGTGGCACGGCCTCACGGGCCTGCCGGCAATCTGCTCTTTCTGTCCAAAGCTTTTGATGAAATAACACTGTGTGCTGACGCAGACCGCTGCGGACGAAACTGTAGGGCAGAGGAACTATAGGCTCTGGGCCTGTGACCAGACCCTCGGCACCCCTCCGCGCTAGCTCGTCCGCAGCGTCATTGCCTAACGATTTGCTATGTCCCTTGATCCACTGGAGAGTCACTGTGTTATGTTCGCAGACTCTCTCCAGTAGATTGTGACATTGATGAATTAGCCCTGAGTTTATGGTATTACTATTTAGAGCTTGTAGTACTGCCATACTATCAGAAAGTATGCGAATGTTGAAGTCCCTTACTTTCCTAGTCATTATGGCGTTTGCGGCCTGTATGATGCCCACACATTCCGCTTGGAATATAGAATTATGGACGCCTAAGGTGGTGGAATTTGTGATGTTTAGGTCAAAGGAAAACGTGCCAGACCCTGTCCCTGACCTTGTTTTCGAGCCGTCCGTGTAGATTCTAAGTTCCTTTATACCTGAACTATCCGACAGCTCTTCGTGTAATTGTATTTTGTATTTCTTGTCGAAAACAAGTATTTTCGGGATCCTATCAAACATCGAGCACATCAGAGGATTGTCTCTCTTGTGCTCGTCTAGAATTTTTGTGTGTGGGATCCGAGTGTAGTCCTTCCAAAGTTTATGTATCGCGAGCCTACACGCTGCCACGGCCGCCTCCTGCTGGATAAACAGATGAAGTGGTGGCAGCCCCAGCATTGCTTCCAGGGCCGCAGTGGGCGCTGTGCGCATGCAGCTGGTTGTGGCTACGCAAGCTAATCTTTGGAAGCTCTTCAATTTGTTTATGACCGTCGTTAGTGTGGTTCTGGGCCACCATACAGCTGCACCGTATGTCAGCGATGGTCTTATTACAGCCGTATAAAGCCATAAGGTAATTTTTGGAGTTAATCCCCATCTTTTCCCTATCATTCTGCGACATTGCCAGAATGATATACAGGCTTTGTTTAGTTTATGTTCCAAGTGTCTGCTCCAGTTCAACTTGCTGTCCAGTGTAAGGCCTAGGTATTTGACATCAGCTGAAATGGGCAGCTGTGTGCCAAACAGTGTTGGCAGCGTGTGTGCGTCTAACTTTCTTTTGTTGGTAAACATTACAAGTGTTGTTTTGCTTGGATTTACTGTGAGTCCTGTGTCTCTGCACCATTTTTCAACGTATTTAAAAGCAGTCTGCATGACATTACACATCACATTTGCAAAAGTTCCGTTTACTAGGATTGTTATGTCGTCGGCGTAGCCAACGGTGTATAGATGTTTGTCATTTAATAGAGTAATTAGATCATCCACCACCATGTTCCAGAGCAGTGGCGATAGGACACCCCCTTGTGGGCAGCCTCTCGTCACTACCCCTCTGGCAGCGGTCTCTCCAAAGCGTATCGCTCTTTGTCTAAGCATATTATTAATCCAATCGACAATCATCGGATCAACTTCATGCTTTCTCAGAGCTACTCTGATGCTGTCAAAATTTGTTCTGTCAAAGGCGCCTTCTATGTCTATGAACGTTCCTAGACATATGGCTTTATTTTGAATGGCTGTCTCTATCCTGCTTACGACCCTGTGTAGAGCAGATTCTGTTGATTTGCCCGAGCTATAGGCATGTTGCTCTGGGTGTAATGGTTTTCTTATAAGATTGTTGTCTCTGATCTCCCTGTCACATAGTCTCTCGAGGGTCTTTAGTAGAAATGACGATAGACTTATGGGTCTAAATGACTTGGGGTCTGTGTAGTCCGATTTGCCTGGTTTCGGTATAAATGTTACCTTGACTTCTCTCCATACTGTGGGTATGTATCTGTGGGCGAGGCATGCTTGCAGAATTCCTACAAGCTGGACCACAATACACTCGCCCCCCCACTGAAGTAGTCCAGGAAAGATGCCATCCAATCCCGGCGACTTATACGGTTCGAAGCTGTTTATCGCCCATCTTACTCTATCTAATGTTATGATATTCCGAGCGGTGGTCCAGTCACCTTCGCTCACGTTTATGGGTGTAGTCGACACCTCCCAACTGTTGTCACCTGCGAATGTGCATCCTGGGAAGTGTGTTTGAAGAAGTACTTCGCTGACCTCTTGTTCCGTTCTGGCATAACTGCTGTCCGGTTTTTTCAGCGAGCCTATTGACCTTTGTGGTCCATTGGATAGGACTTTGCTTACCCGTGCAGCAGCTGTGTTGTTTTCTATGTTGTCACAGAACTTGCGCCAGGATGCCTTACTCCAGTACCTGAGCCTGTTTTTGTACTTGGACCGCGCTTGCTTGTAGGCGTCCCAGTCTGCATCTCTGTTTGTGTTCCTGGCTCTGTTGAAACTTTGTCTTACCTTGTGTCGCAACCCTTCCAATTCGCGACCCCACCAGCTTTTCCCTTTGTGGGGTATGGTGGGTGGAGTGGTCAGTGGACATGACTGCTGGTAGCTGTCCATCATGTTGGTGGTGAGATTCGTGATTTGTTGTTCAATCATATCAGTGTTCTCAACCGTTGTTACCATGTCCGCTTCTCCTAGTCGTGCACAGATTAAATTTTTATATTTCCTGCGATCAGTTTTCCTTGGATTGCGTTTTGGTGCTGGAATTGTTGGTTGTATTTGAAGGTTGAACTTTATCCACCTGTGATCGGAGCCGGAGGACTCTCCTGATACGCGCCAACCATTAACTAGCTCTGTTGCTTCGTCTGTGGCCAGCGTGAGGTCAATAATTGTTCTAGCCCTACGTGTTACAAAAGTTGGCTCGATTCCCATGTTTAGTAGGGTCAACTTTGTTGTGAATAGATAGTTTACTAACTCCTCCTCCCTCGCGTTCGCCGATTCCATTCCCCAAAGTGGGTGATGCGCATTGGAGTCCATCGCGAGAATTAGTTGTTTGTTAGTATGTTCACAGTGACTTACCAAGGTCGTCACTTCCCTAGTCGGTGCGTCGTCGCCCTCGTGCATGTAGGCTGACGCTAACACCATATTCAGGGTGTCGTCTAGTGTTGTGTTGTTTACGCTGTTGTCCGAGTCTAAAGGGATCACGATGGTTGTCAGATCCCTGGAACAGAACTCTGTTAGTATATTGGCTTTAATATGTCGAGAAAGGTAAATGCAAGAGCGTGGATTGTTGCACGTTGTATCATAAATAAGCTTACCGCGTTAGACGCAATAAATTATCAGATTTTTTTCGTCGATTTGTCGACAGGTACTCGACCATTACCGATAGTTAGAAATTTCTCATATAAATCTTCATCATATTTATCTTTCATTTTTTCCTACTTGAACGGGATAAAAAGTATCCTATGTCCTTCTCCTAGTTCTGAGCTACCTCCTCACCAATTTTCAGCTAAATCGGTTCGTCCGTTCTTGAGTTATAAATAGTGTAACTAACACGACTTTCTTTTATATAGATTATACCTATCCCTCCCCCGCACACAATTACATATAAATGTTCATACATAAATTAACGCATGTTTAAGCAGAGACGATGAACTGCATTTTGCTCTGGCACACCACTCTCGCTTCCTCCATATTCACCAATCTCTATTTTCATGCACGCTCTATGGCAGACCTATAGAAAGCTTAAGCTCGCGCAACTCTGAATCTCAGTCTTAATAACTACTTGTATCTAAATAAAAATGGGGGACCTGGGGCAGGTTTTTTATCTTTAATTTTAATTTTTTATACGTGTTCGCTTTTTAGACAGGTTTAGTTTTATTTTAGATATAACTATAAGTTTGTTTAGTTTAGTTTTATTATATTTGTTTTTAAGGTTTCATTATTTAAATAATATTATACTACCTACTATCTATCTAAATAAAAGCTATTATTAGAATATAGAAAAACGATCCTACATAACATTTACGATCATTAATTTTATAGACGGTCGACAGCAGATCATTGGTAACACTTGCAGTACTATACGATTTTAAGTCTTACGACGCAAATAATAATAACTGTCAAAAGTAAAAAGTGTTACAATTGATATGCTGTCGACTGTACAGTGTATTTGATGACACATCTTCATCACAAAATAAAATGATACTGTGACTTTAAAAATGAAAAATACTTTCTCTCCCAAAATACGAAATGCAATAACCATATTTCTTTCCACATCACGAAAGGGAACGAGAGTATCTTAATGACCTCGTCTTCTTTAATTTCACCGTGATGTAGTAGCGATGTGACGTCACTCGAATGCTTTCAGAATGATGTCATTAACTGGTTTACAAAAATATTCTTGCTAACGTCGTAGCTCTAATTTCATTTCCAATAAAGGTCCATTTTATTTGTGTTGGTGTACAATTATTTTTGTAAGTTTAAAAGCTACAATACATTGTTATATTTATTTCTCATATTATTAAGTTTTTAAATTGTGAATACACAATCTAATAGGATTGGAAATGAGCTGTTTACCTCAAGTAATAACAGTAACTAAGCACCATCTAGTTTAACACGAATTTGGAACGACCCTTTTTTGTTATATTGATGATCTATCTATACTATATTCTATATCAATACCTATATTAGTTCTTGCCTTAATATCCACTGATATATCGTTTATAATACTCTAAAATAGTAAAACTCTACAAAATAAATAGGTTAACCTTACATGAGTGTACGTACAGTCGAAGACAGAGAGGGCCTCAATAAGGTTGAGATTTTCTCAAAAACTACTGGACCGAATTTAATCATTATTTTATAGTTACATAGTTTTAACTTTTATCTATCAAACAGTGAAAGAATTTTTGCAATAGGTCAAGTAGTTTTTGAGAAAATCGCAAACTTAAAAACTCTCCTGTACACCTTTTTCTGTGTTCCACATACGGTGAGTTCTCTACCAGCAGACCATTGTGTGAGATGAGATGATCAGGCATAGTGTAGGTACGCATAATACGTAATTAACATTATCCAAATGTTAACTACGTTGGTGGCTTACGTAATTAACATTATCCAAATGTTAACTACGTATGTGATTAGATTAAACACTGGTATAAAGTGATACAAGTGCCAAAACACATTAAAGCACCGTTTAAGTTGATATCATGCCAAATATCTGCTGGGGGTAATTAGGATTATAAGGTAGTACAGTCGATAGCACATCAAATATACGTCACTTCTCTCTATCACATTTTCATATGTCTGTAACTAAGTATATTATACATTTCAATTATGTTTCACAGTTGACTACCAAATTGTGGCAATTTTATAAAATTAAAGAAAGTATTAAGGAAGATCAACGAATCCTTAATACTTTATAAGCACCTATATGACAATGCCAGATTCTGCCAAACCATCAACCGCATGATGAACAAGATAACGAATAAATGAAAAAATATCTCCGTTTTTTATTAAAATTATTGGTTTAAAATAAAATTTTGTACAAGTTGCGAGTCGAAAAACAGCTTAATTAAGAATTCAGAAAATAGTTTGAAATCGAAGCGAATTATTCATTGTTTTTGTTATCATTTTCTACTACTCTCGCAACTCCCACAGATTATGCTATATAAAACCTGTAATAAGTCCCCAACAAAATGATAGGTACAACTTCAACGGTCTCGTGGTTTTGTAGGTGGGGCAAAGCTCCATTGAAATGTGGCAATGTCATTTTACCTTTTACAGTGTATTCGTACAAAATATTCTGAAAATGGTTTTCCATCTATTTGTGCAAATATCCGGTCAGTCGAATACGTAACGACGTTAAACGTGTTATGTTATTTAGCATTGTAAATCGCTCGCCATTCACCTGCCATATTAATTCCAGCCAATTGGATTCATTTGCAAGTGACACAAAGCTTATATACTTCAAGCTACAGCAAGTGTCTTAATTTGTAAACAATAATGACAATCATTTTAAACTTTGCTGTATTTATTGCATTGTTATTTTTCCATCATTAGTATTTTACATGGTATGAAATTGATAGGTCGTTTGCCCTCTCTTTTTGTCTTGGGTTGATAATGTTGCTGTTTCGCTCTCTCAGCTTTTCTATTTAAATATTTTCGCCATGTAGTAATTGTACGTGTTAATACGTTGTTGCTGGTTTTAACAACAAGCGTTGTTTTTCTTTGAAGAAAGCGTGCTACGGCGCGTTGTAGTCGGGTCTATTTAGAGATCCTCTCGGGATGTCCTACTCGGCGATAGGTCTTACCTTTCTTTAGATAATCATATTTGTTTACAAAATAAGACAGTTGTTGTCTTGATTGATGTGTCCACACATTAATCAAGAAACACTCTATCTATATCCTAAGATTTAAACTCGACTACCGTTTGGAGGAAGATAATGTTTTTCAGTGTATGTCGGTTGATGCCTCCTGTAGCCTAAATGTCTCGATTAGTTTTTATGTATGTATGTATATATCTTGATCATGAGACTGGCATAGAATATATTTTATGCCAATAAAGAATCCTATTTTGTATTTTTGTAATTATTCACTTAATTATCCGTATAGACCCACAAAACTAATTTATATCCCATAATGGAGTTACGGACATTCAGTATGATGGATAGGTCACAAACTAGACTGTCTAAAGAAGGTTGCTTTTTTGTCCCCGCAACCTACTTTGACCAAGTAATAGGGTAAAGTTTGGCCGTTAAATGATTTAACGGCCGTTTTCTCGATCGGCGTCTTTATAGAGCAGTTAACTTTTTAATTTATGGCCGTAACTACTTAGTTGCCGTGAGGACAAAGGAATTTAATTTACTGGAAGGCCGAAGCGACCTCAAGTTACTGAAATATATGTTGTGGTATCTGTAAAATAAAATTATAATAAGATATCACAGAGATATTTTTATGAGAAAAAATTGATACAAGTACTCGTGGGACCACTGCATGGGGTCATTCTAAAGTGGTCTAAATCTAGATAGCTCTAAAAAGACGGCGATGAATTTGCCATCTATTTCGGAGCCTTTTTGTTGCAATGAAAGTATACCTACCAACTTAAGGGGCTGCTGTCAAACTCAAGCGCGAGACAGAAGATTACTTTAATCAAAATTATTTTATTACTCTTAAAGGTGCTCCCACACAGCAGCTATATAACGTTAGAGACTGTTGCTTAACATTTGTTGTCTCACTTTTTACTTGTAAGGTACACGCTGTTATAAAATGTTATCGTGTTACACAATGTTTTATAACGTTATATAGCTGCGGCGGAGTAAAGAGCACGACACAGCGTGACTCCATATTTGTATTTTTATTAATTTTGGATGAATTTTGGCACGGGAAAAAAATACGCCAATAAAAATCAGATTTTTTTAAAACAAGCTAGAGAGAGAGAAAGAGAGCTTGTTTTATTATATTATATATATGAATAACTATTTCAGTTTAGTGATAATTTTCATTTTAAAAACATGATAGGGTATGTTTGCGATTTTTTTTCTATCGAGCGAAGTTTGTCCTATCGTGTATTCATCAGTCTCTAAACAAATACCTCAAGATTGCTATATATTTTTACTAGTTAGTACCGTAACTTTCATAGAAAAACGGAAAATCCCCGCTTACCCAGCCCTGGAGGAGAGCGACATGACAGATTGGAAGAGGGGATGGAATTCCGTAGGAGACGGATGAGAATTTATTTATCTATGAAACATCACAGAGAGCCCGATGACATCGTAGTAGGTTTAAAAAAATATAAGTGTACATCTTTCCACATCAGCATTATCCAAGACGTTATATCCAACAAAATAAATACATAAAGTACTAAAACGAAAATACAGACGTGGAATAATATCAGTCATTCAGTATTATTAGGTTAGGTGCTTCGTTTTATATCGTACTAAAATTTTCAGGACATTTCTGTACCTTACAAGGCTCGGTAACAAATTTCTACAAACAGGCCCCATAAATTCCAATGTAGGTACCTATTTACCGCAGAAGGGTTCATTAGTGTTCGTAGAATTCCGACTGGAACAAAGCGAAACAGAAGTTATAGCAAAACTGTACCCAACCGTAATAATTCCCACTAAGTGTCAGGAAATAAGCTAGGGCTGTAAACAACGTAGGGCTAGAGTGCTAACAATGGTCAATTTCGGTCGATAGTCGAATATGTGGGTCTGTTAAAATATCGATTAGGTTGGGAATTTTTTTCATCATAACTTCAACTCCAAACCAAATAAAACTGCAATCCGTAGATCTACGGATTTTAGACTTTGTCTACGGATATACGGAATCAATGGCAAATCTACGGATATTTTGCCTCAACTAAAAGACATTGCCACATTTCAATGGAGCTTTGCCCCATCTACAAAACTACGTGACCATTTAAGCTGTACCTATCATTTTGTTGGGGATTTATTACAGGTTTCATATTGCATAATCATAATCAGTATCATTTTCTACTACTCTCGCAACTCCTATAGAAGAATAACAATGAATAAATCGCTTCGATTTCTTACTATTTACTGAATTCTTAATAAGCTGTTTTTTTGGAATCGTAACTTGTACAAAACTTTATTTTAAACCAATAATTTTAATAAAAAACGGAGATATTTTTACATTTATTCGTTATCTTGTACAAGCTGCGGTTGATGGTGGGGCAGAATCTGGCTATGTCATTTGCCACCAAACCGTACAATTTTTTTTCCAAAAAACAAAACAAAAAAGACTGCGAAACAACTGATTTATTTTTTATCCCTATATTTTTCACTCCAGTAATCAAGACAAATCTAACGATACTTCATACACTACGTCTAATGAGCTCGTTAAGGGATACATACCTACTTAGATATTATATTATAAATTAAAACTCCCCATCGGCATACAAACCATACGTGGTTTCGCCTAAGATGGGAAAGTAGATTTCACATGTATTTTTAAAAATGTTATTAAACAATAAATTTAAAAAAAAACATTATGCCGTTTAGGCTACATGGTGGTAGGAAGGAATACATACACCCGAAAAATATTACCCTCCTTTTGGGACAGTCGGGTAAAAAATTTAGTTGTTTCCGCCAAGTAATAAAGACGCCCATGTGCTTGAAATATCGATGCAAATCCTTCTAAAACTGTTTCCTAATTGTTCAAATTATTTCGTAATTTAGTACGAAAATAAGGCCGAAGGATTCGGCGTGATCTCTAATCGAGCTCTAGCTGTTAGTGCTTGCAGTGACATGTTTAGATAACTCTTCTAGTGATATCTAGTTCCCGTAGATTTTCAATTATTGAATGGGGATGTGGTGGAGAGATTTAATCTTAGACCAATAGGTGTGATTCCGTCGTGAACACCAAATCTAAACCTAAATACAACTGTCACTCAAATGCTACATCGACTAAATAAGTAATGAAGTAAGATTGCGCGGGACGCATCGCTTAGCGATGATTACAATTTATCATGCCACTCTCTGTAATCACCACAAATAGGTATTACCTTTTTTTAACCTAGGTAAAACATGCAAATCATGTGTCACCAAGCCCGGGGGAGCGTGTTGGTTATGTCGGGCTCACCGCCCTGAAGGGGCAGCATACCGACTAAACGTCCTGGGGTGTTCCACCTCGTGCCATTCTTGCCGAGCCACGGGAAACTGTGATACAACCGCGACCCGACTGGCGCCCGAGCATTCCCCATTGTGGGCTGTACTAGCCCACAATGTGTAATCCATTCATCCCTCACCTTCCTCCTCCCCGTCTGAGCCTCGAGCCGCTCGGGCGCCGTGCGGTTCGCGCACTGCGTCCGTAAATAAAAACGTGCATTATTGCTTAACTTGCAACAATAACTTTCAAATCCTTATCCACAAGCGTGATTTAAAGTTAGTTCACCGTTTAAGTCCGTCCCTTACCAAAATAATGTTTTAACGAAGTGTAAAATGGACAACAATTTAACACGGTTTAAGGGAAGCGAGATTTATCTATACCGCAGCCCAAATCAAGTGTCTTATTTTGTAAACAAATATGATCATCTAATTACCTGTTGTGATGCAAGACTGAATGAACTGATTAATCGAACCTGTTCATCATTGTGAAAATAAACTGATCCCATTTAACAAAGTGAACAGCTAAAAATGTTAATAGGGTAGGGTAGTTCTTGTTTACAAAATAAGACACTTGACTTGATATGAACGATGTTTAGAGGAAAAGTTTCTAGTGAGTTAAAGTAGATTTATAGCTCCGATTACTTCTTCCATTGTTGAATTCTACAGGCTAATTTCTTTAGTTTAAAGAATACTAGAATCAGCATCTGATTGTACTCTCAATTGGACTAAGACACCAATATATCAATACCATTCGAACATCGGGTATATGACACGGTAAATAGAAAGAAAAAACATGCAGTAGAACCAGAAACGAAAGCCAGAATCCAACAAGATTTATTGCTCAGCGCTGCCGAAGGCTTAACGGACGGTTTCGGACTAAGACTGAAATTGGAAAACGAAAAATTGTTTCGGTTCGGTGAGATAGCGGTTTAACTGCAACGGTCGGCTACAATTTTCAATTTATCGACAAGAAGTTCCAAATTGAGAATTCACTAATATTATTCCCACATTTGGTATGAAAATTCAATTTCCCGTTGTGTGCAAATTCTAGCTAGAGTCATTGCTTATTTCAACGCCTGAAAATATGTTTTTAAATAAATCCTTCGGTAAGCTTTATTCCAAAGTTATATAGAGATATGAAATAATTTTATAACAACCAAGCCTTATCTATATATTTCATTTATAACCAAAAGATAAGGCTTGTTTATCTATAGCTTTATTTCAAGCAGAAAACCCTTCACACTAACCCCACAAATCCAACATTTAATGCATAGCATACCCTAAATACACCTGATAAGTCCTCGAAAGGGGGTGGTGCCGACAAAAACGTCCTATCTGATTGAACAAATCGCCGATCTCGGCGAAGTCGTGACCAATTCCACTACACTGCGACACGGTTTTACGGCTAATTTTCCCGGGATAATTCCGGGACGCACTAATCATGAACGCTGGACGCCTATTCTGGATATATCATTAATAATAATCATTGGTGTAACCTTAGGTTTATGGAACACTTGGTTACGTCAATATTGTTAATAATTTAATTAATAAATTCAAGAAACAAAGACTACCTGGATAAACAAAAGTAAAAATAGGTACAAAATAGCAGACCATCGTCAATAATGAACAAACACAGTGTTTTAGAATTAAAACTATAGTGAGCCATTACTACAAATTATTATATATAAACGGATATCACTCACTTATATTGTTAAAGTCGGCAATTAGACCGACAGTTTCGACCGATTTCGACGGTCTTTTTCAAGGTGAGCGCGCCACACCCGCGTCGCCGTTGACGTTTCTTCGCGCACTGTTGATAGAATTATTATCGTATGATAGAAAACATGAAAAATCATACAGTCCAGTATTAGTTATAGTCTTTGAATAATAAATATTAAATTTGTACATTTTGTTTTGTATTCTGTATTGTAATTGTTTGTCTCTTTTATGTACGGACAACAGCAGATCAATAGTAAGCTGTTGTACGAATTCAACTGTTATGACACAGATAATAAGAACGGTCCAAAGTCCAAAGTATTATACTTGCTCTGCTGTTAGCTGTACAATAAAGTGTATTTGAATTGAATTGAATATGATAGTTGAACAGTGATGGGACTTTAATTGTGGTGATTCCAGAATGTCATTGTAAATATGAAATTGATTGATTTTATTTCGATGTAATATTAGCAGAAGAATCACTGCACCTTTGTAAACAGTTTTTCACCCTCCAGAAATCTAGACTGAGAGATTCTATTGGATAAACCATATCACCAGACATTTAATAGTGATACGCATAAGTAGTTTATTTCAAAAAGGTACAATATAAAATAAAACAGAACCATTCAATATTTAAAAAAACCTAATCTAAACTATTTTTTAAAAATTTAGTTACAGGAAGAGTACCCAAGACACTGGCAGCGTTACCTCGCTGGATCGCGATGCTAATCCGTTGCGCGAGGTAGCTGCCAGCTCTTGGGTCACCAGTGGCATCTACTATTCGTTTCCTAAGCTCTTTATAAAGCGACCAAGCGCCGGGACCCCACGGGCCGAGGGTCTCGACACCAAAAGCGTAATATTTATAAATGCAAAATAAAAGCAATTCCACGGTTTGCGTCAGTCTTAAGCTTATGATATTAAGTAATTTTTACTGTAACCTGTTTTTTGGTCCAATTAAATAAATTGAAATTGAAACAGTCTTAACGCTTTTTAACGAAGTGTGAATGTAAAGTTTTTCTAGGTTTATGGTTAACGGCCAGTATTAGTACTGCATTTAACAGTTTTTTCCCGGAATACGGCCACCGGACTTTTATCGGTTCCCGGAAACTTGTCCGGGGGGTTCCAGGGCGGATTTCGTTTAGCTGTTAGTTAGTTATAGCGAGTGTAATGTTTAACAACTTTCACGTTAGTGTCTAGCAATAAATGTTCGATTTTCGCTCGCTTTAGAGATAGGCTTTTAGTTAGTTATTTACGGAACACAGAGAAAGGTGTACAGGAGAGTTTTTAAGGTTAAGATTTTCTCAAAAACTACTTGACCTATTGAAAAAATTATTTCACTGTTTGAAAGATAAAAGTTAAAACTATGTAACTGTAAAAGATTTATTAAATTCGGTCCAGTAGTTTTTGAGAAAATCTCAACCTTATTGAGGCCCCCTGTATACTTATCTCTGTCTTCGACTGTCTTCAACACATCAGAGCTAGGTGACGCAGTGCTTGGTCACTGGACTTGCAATACGGAGGTCCCAGGTTCGATTTCCTGTACTCCGATGTACCAATTAGTTATCCTCGTTTTTTTCGACGGAAAAACTTACGTACATTTACCGAATGCTCTCAAAACGGTGAAGGAAAACATCGTAATGAAACCTGCATGCCGTAGAAAAATATTCTAAGGCATGTGTAATCCGCCAATCGGCACTGGGCCCGCGTGGTGGATCATGGCCCGAGCTCCCTCGATGTAAGGGAAGGTCTGTGCCCGAGCAGTGGGGACATAAAAATAGACTGATGATGACACCACATCAAGTTGAACTTAATAAATCAATATAATGAATATGTCAATCATTGTGAAAATAAAGTGTTCCAATTTATCAAATAAAATATACTTTATTTACAAAGGGAATACATCGGTTACATATAAAACCAAAATTAGCTAATGTTGTTCCGATTTAATAATGTGAAAATAATTATATTACTGAAATCACAGCAAAGGTTACAATATACATAGACACACATATAGTTTTTGTCTATGTTTCCCAGGTGGTCAGGGGCCTTACCATGAAGTCTTATAGCAGGATTACTTCAATAACTCTTTGTTATTTCGTACCATGACGACCTTTAAGTAAGCTTATTAAGGACGTCATGGTATGAAATAACAAATTATGATTGAAGTAATTTTGCTATAAGAGTTCATGGTAAGGGGGCAGGCTAGTCCGGCTAACGGGAAGTTTTACCGGTAGTCGTCTTCATTATTAGAAAGCTTGATCAAATGGTCTTACCTAAACTGAAGGTCTAAACTAAGCTGAAGTTCTATTCGTGCTTGAACTCCGTGCAAAATCTCCTTTAGTAACACTCGCTTAGGTACCTATTTCTGCCTTCCTGCCGTCAAATATCAGAATCGTCCTATTTATAACCTCTTATTTTTAGATTCAGTATAATGTTCACCTATTCGAACACCAATCGTTATTTGATTCGTATGAATTCCGGGATGCGATCGCGCGATAAATCCCAAATCTTTGTTACATCACTATTGAATGGTCCTCCCCCTACTCCCGGGGGGAGAAAGACATGAATTATGGAAAGCCAAGTGTGGCTTATTGTCGCGTGCTTCGCGGGATTCGGTAAGAGAAACCAATTCTTACAAATAAGTACTTACAATGGAAACGTATTATTCAATAGCTCAAAATTGTCGTAGAAGACTCTCTCGTTAAAAATATATTAGCATGAATATTGGGCGGTTATTATTGGTAATGAAATATTATTGTAAAAGGTAAGCATGTAACATATTGATAATATACATATAAGTACCTACGCCTGTTTTCCGTAGGGGTAGATGGTGGATTTTCTCATTCGCACACTCTTTCGCTTGCTCCACATTCCTCGAACTTTCCAAATTGTCAATAACTTCATAATCATTTATTGTCTTGAAAAAGGGCCAAGTACGGTCTACTACAAACCGACGAGCATGCATGAAGAGATTGATGAATGTGGAGGAGGCAAGGGTTGTGTGCCAGGATCGCAGCAGATATAAGTCCATCGCCTCTGCCTACCCCTACGGGAATCAGGCGTGAGTTTTTAAGTAAATAAATAAAAATCATTTATTGTGTGAATTAAGGTAAGGTAGCTCTTAATACAATTTCCAAATAGTATATCATTACTCTACCTTCACAGACATACACAATGACGATAAACCAATTAATATTATTACAAAATGACATGTTACAGCAGCAAATATGATAAGTATAATACAAAATTAAAATGTCAAAATTGATAAGTAATTGTTCATGACATATTATATTATTTATTATTATGCATATTATGTTACAGTTTGTAATTTTGTAGTCTTAAATTCAGAAATATTACTGAATATTTCGGCTTAGGTGGCAACTCACCCTCCAAAAATCTCATCTATGGGTGAGATGCCATATTTCAAAAACGTTAGTGGTCGTTTCACCCAACACTTGGGTGAGTTGACTATTTCCAAAAAGCGAGGTGGTCAACTCACCCTGCTCCAAAGGTTACGTTTATGGAGATATCAAATTGATTTATAGTCCACATCTATACATTATCATCATCGCCTCTGAGATTTGGATAATTAAGCTAATTAGGCTTCCAAAATTTTGAAGTAAGGCTTATTCTATTATATTCATTGCAAACTCTCAAAGCTGCAATAACTTGAATCCCAGTTTGCTTAGCTTCCAACTTGCGGTGCATTGTTATCCAGAGGATTAATAAGTTCAAAGTTTATAATAGCTTAGTTAGCTTAGGTGTTTGTAATAAAACCCGACATGAAGGCAAAAATTTCGCTGCATTCCATGGAGAGAGTCTTAAGTATATTTTGTATGGGGACAGCCCCTGTAGCACATGTTCGTTAACGCGCCGCGCCCACGCCACGCCAACGCCACGGCGGCGTCACAAAGTTGAGAGTCACATATGAAAGATCGCCCCCAAACATGTAATCGTGCTACGAAATGTTGCGTCTGACAGCCATTTGACAGCTCGCTGACGTAACGTCGATCGCTAAAGCGTGCGCGTACTAGCCCTGCAGGTATCTGCCCTTATTGACACATCCACTCTCATCTCATAAAGATACATATGTTTTTATATATTCGACTTCTATTTAAAATTCAAACCAGCATTTAGCGATAAGACCGCTAAAATTGTATATGCCTCACATTAATGTAATTAATACTGTATTTATTGTGCAATAAAGTGCATTTATCTTATCTTAACAAGTGAGTGATAGAGATGCGACAATAAGACATACAAGAGCGGTGTCTGAAATCTAAATATGGCTAATTCCATCGGCGGTTCCTTGCTTTACAGATAACTACGTAACACAGAGGTAATGCAGTTAAAGTTTGAAATCTAAATTATTACAAAGTTACCGTTAACCTCGTTAGGTGTTTGCGATAAAACCAACTTTACCCGTAACTTCCTCCCAGAGGATCGATGGAGGCAATACTAACGCATTTAGAGAGCTTCCGTTCAGAGGTAAGCTGATTTCCTCGTGGCCATATTCCTTACCGTTCCCCAGGATGCAATGATTACCGACGATCAGTTTTTATGTAATTATAGGAAAACTAGCTCACTTGGGGTGTCGCCAGACAATGGCGAGGAGAGAGTTCATGTATTATATGCAAATGTTTGTTTAACCATGGACATGCATGTGTGTCGTCGGTTCCGCCTGAAGAATCAAGTTTCGTTGGTTAATAATAAGAATATGTAATTACCTACTAAGTACCTAGTTATTCAGTAATTTAATTGTAATTATTTTAAAACATGCTGCTGAGAGATTTTTGCCACTTTTCTCCTCAGTGTTGGCACCTTTTCCTTGCGTAAGTATAATGTAAATTCAAAAAAATATGACGTGCAAAAATGTACACGACGTGCTTTGCAATAAAGAGTTTTGACTTTGACTTTAAAGAACGAATGAATTGTTTATCATTATTATTTCATTGGCGTATTTTTCAAAACGATTTCTACTTGTAAACACATAAACACCATCAGTCTCATTGCGCATCAGTCTTCCTCTACAACATATTATCGCCATGAATTATGTTTATAAGACAGAATGGACGGAGCGACAATACGAGTACCTAATTCTAATTAAGAAGTATCCGCAGAAAAAGAGGATTATGAGGTTGCTCTAAAGAAATTTGACGACAGGAATAACCATATGTGTCTTGGAGAAAGTTCTCGAAATACTCAGTAATCTTAATATTTAAGATGTTCAGAATACGGCGCCGTAAGCTGAGGCTAATTTAGAGCAATTACTCGGGAGCTCGCGGGATGCCGTGATTGACACGGCATTTGCGATTCGCGCGTGAGATTCGTGCGCGATTAGCAGAATTGCACCCCAGCGGATTTGAATGTCATGTTGTAATAGCATGTTGTAAATTATTACGTAAAGCCTTGAAGCGATTAGTTATTTCTTAGTACCTTGTAAATCCAATTTTGTGAAGTATACGGTATCCATATTAAATTAGACAAAAATCGACATTCATTTATTATACATATAGAATGTCTCGAATATGACAAAAGTAGGCAAAGAGCGAAAAGCAGGACGCTCCGAAATATGTCATTACCAGCAAATATTCTAGACCACGAAAGGCAAAATTAAAACGACAAGATACATACTTATCTACGTGAATATAACGTGAACTTATCAGCTTATCATTATCACTGACAACTTGTCAGTAAACTTTTTGTCTCTCGACATTTAAATTACGATCCCTGCATTAAAGATCGCAACTGTTACAAACTATTATAGGGACAGGACAACTAATAGTTTTGCTGTTTTTACTATTTGTTTAGCTATAGTATGACCGTCTAAATCAGTCTTCGCCTGCGCGGTACAGGGATGCGGGGGAAGGCGACAACGGGGGTGCGGGAGGGGTGCGGGCGGCAGGCGCATGTCTGTTACACCCCCCACCCCCCACCCGCACTCCTGTACCGCGCAGGCTAAAGACCGATTTAGACGGTCATACTATAGCTCTCCGCTCTTGTTGTCACTTTCACTCTCAAACGTCAGAAAGATAATCTATTTTTATATTTGGACTTCCACTGAAGATTCATTCATTTGTGTCAGCGATGTAAATATAATTAAAACTATAGTGAGCCATTACTATAAATTATTACATATAAACGGATATCACTCACTTATATTGTTAAAGTCGGCAATTAGACCGACAGTTTCGACGGTATTTTCAGTGCGCGAAGAAACGTCAACGGCGACGCGGGCGTGGCGCGCTCACCTTGAAAAAGACCTTCGAAATCGGTCGAAACTGTCGGTCTAATTGCGGATTTTAACAATATAAGTGAGTGATATCCGTTTATATATAATAATTTGATGTAAATATAGCTTACTCCATTTGGGCGTTCCTTGCTTCATGGTAAATACAGAGCACAGAATATACAGGAATTAGCTGCGAATTGTGAATAGAACTGAGAGAAATGTCGATTTACCACAGTTTACAATTTTCCACGTCGCTTCAGATATATTTATTGCTACAGCTCGGATACTAATATTTACGAGTGTGCTACGGATAAAGCTGGAAAGCTACGAATGTCCAGTCCATTCGGTTTTATCGACAAGTTCACTACGAATAATACTGGTTTGTACTGCACTGCAATTCCACTTCAAATATTCTTTATTACCAACAAGTATTTTACAATATCTATATTTTATATACCTACTCTCTTTTGAACTATGCAAACCCATATCAAGGTAAATAGTACAAGAAATCGAAATAATTATGAAATAAAATTTATTTAAATACTTCACTGACAACAGCAGATCAATGGTAACACTTGCAGTACGATTTTAAATTTTACGACGCAGATAATAAGAACGGTCCAAAGTGTTACACTTGACGTTAGCGTACAAGCACATAATTATCAGTCCCCAATAATAGGAATACCTACTTATGAATGCGAAAATTTGTGGGTTTGCAAAGGTAATTTAATTTTTTTCATCCATATTGTTCCAATTGGACCATATTCTCAAATGATTTCTATTTTAACTTATTTATCAGACCTTTTTATTTTGTTTTAATTCGATCAATCAATCAATTAAACAAATATAATTTATTTGCACACTAATGAACATACATCAGTTACTTACATGTAGAACCGAAATTAGCTAGTGTACAGACAGGCAGCCTTATCGCTTCGATTTCTTCCAGGCAACCTTAGGGTGATGGAGACATCGTATCAAAACAGCTTATAGCGGGTGAAAATGTCATAAAACAATATAAATGTAAATAAAATACAGCGATTTTTTCGATATAATATTTTAACGGAATAATTATACTATTTAATTGTTGCGGATAATTAGGTTACACCCTTAATTAATAAAATTACGTTTTAATTTTGAATTCTCATTATAACCGCGACAGATTAACGAGTTCAAACGGATTAAACAAAATTTAACAAAGAGTTTAATAACTCATCCACTCGGCTTAGCATTTAAATTGCGTTTAATATTCCGTTCCCATGGGATATGTCCTAATTAATTACCATACCGACCCCTAATAACTTTTATGAATGATTAATTAATCCGATAACGATCACGGTATGCTATTTATTGCCTGAAAATTATTAATGTCTTTGGTAAGAAAAAAAATATATTAGGACTAAATAAGAAAAAGTAAATAAATGTATTTATTTTCGGTCAATTTAGAATTAGGTACTACTGACTGCTTAGCTGATGACATTCATTTTTATTTGTCCCTTTATGAACGACCCTCTATAATAAAAATAATTATAGAACTTTAAAAAGAAATATATAATTTTCTCAAAAACTACTGAACTAATTTTTAAAATTCTTTCACAAAATTACATAGTAAGATTTCAAAATTACACTTTAAACTATCTAGGTAAATAACTTTTACATGCCGTCACTAACTTTTTGAGAAAACTTTTCTTTTGGTATTATCAAAGATAATAAATGGTACTATACAATACTGGGCACGCATCAATTACAATCAATCATAAATGACAATGCCAGATTCTGCCCCAGCATCAACCGCATGATGAACAAGATAACGAACAAATGTAAAAATACCTCCGTTTTTTATTTGTATTCGCTTAATACTTAATATTACATATTTCAAAGCTAATGAATTCCATAATTTGTTAATCTTAGGTAAATGCTTAATTATTATTGTCACAAATAAATTTAAAAAATAATTTATGCGAGGTTGTCGTTAAAAAATAGTCAAATCTGTAAGTAGGCCGGTATTATAGTCTATTTTGACACTGTAGCTATTTTCATTTTTATATTAATGAAGAAGAAAACAAGAGATTGACATCTCTTGAGCTGCCCCGTGGGGGCAAAAGAAAATTTTCAATCAGGCTTACTCGAATAATAAATTACTGTTTTACAGATTGGCGACATCTAAAGTTCATTGACAAATTACTCCCTAAGAGAATTTCGTACATCGGTTACCGCAGAGTATAGAAATAAAAAGATAATGGATAAACAAACCAATTAATTTACATGTCACTTACATAATTGTGCTAATTCTAAAATTAGTCGCCTCTAAGCGAGGCGTCCAGCCCGCCCTTACGCGACATAGCATATGAACAAGAGTGACAGTCACAGATTCGACTTGGTCACCGTTAGCTAAATTAGGTATGTCTATTAAATATATAAATACATGCAAACTACAAGAATTGGGCATCAAGCAACGTCTATCCTCTGAAGTTCAGGCTTGCATTCTGACTTTCTTTGCCCACGTGTCCCGGGCGTGGAGTTGAATCGATTGAGAGACTGGTGGTTCAGGGCAAGGTGGACGGTACCTGAGCACGCGGCAGGTCGCCAACGCGATGGACGGACCAGATTATCGATTAGCCGTGGCCGATCCCTTGCACGTCTGCACCGTTGTCACCAGGAGGGGCGGCCGTCAGAGACGAGTGGCGACGTGTTGTGAGGCGGGTCACCGCGACTGAAGTAACGACCACGACCACTCTGCCAAGAGTGTAACGATAAAGAAGAAGAATTAAATATAAGTTCAACAATTCGATACTTGGCGGCTGATTATCAAAAGAGCAGAGGTACAGTATTGAGAGATACCTAGACACGAGAGCGGTACCAATTCCTCCAACTGGTAATGATGGGTCAAATTGAGTGGAAGAATCGGGTTGGCAGAAGAAGATAATCGTGGTTCCGCAACATAAGAGAGTGGACAGGCTGGCTCAGGATAAAGGAAGATAGATATGCGAAACTGACGGCCAGCCTTCAGTAGTAGAGACTTAGAGAGACACCACAATAAGAAGGTGCAAATATTCGAAGAAAATGAAATATGATAGAAATGAGATCAGCGGAAGCCTCGAGACTGTACGGTTCGTGAATCTCAATGTTTCTATGACGTAACATTGGGTTTATTGGCCACTCAATTATGGCGGTGGGTAATAAAATGAATTGGATTATTCGTTCCCCATCGGCCCTCTGATTGCGGAATATATCGGAGCAGGGAAATCAAATTCGTTTTATGGCAAAATGAAACAGATGCTAGGTTAGTTAATTCGTAAACATTTTAATATCGCCTGTAACCATGAAGGAAATAACGTTCTATGCAGTAAGCCATGCTTACAACGCATGCATCGCTCTTGCATGACATATTTTAGAGTATCTGCTACTCATTTGTTATTCCATTGTTTGAAATTTAAATAAAAAGTCGAATGTCTCTTTCTGACGCATGAGAGTGACAGTGACAACAAGTGCGGAGACCGGGTCCCATACAAATATACTTTAGGCTCTTTACTATATACAGGGTGTTGTTTTGATCAACGATGATCGCTCAGGGGTCATAATATACACGATGATGCCAAAAAAGATATAAAATGTATACTTACCTTAATTATTCATGTAAAAATCCAGAAATAATAAAATTCGTTGTTACATACACTCGTAGCCTATGGCTGGGCCTTGATGCGATGCTCTGGGCATATTTTGTACCGCACAATGACAGCGCTCATGCGCTGCGATAATTTCAAGAGAACTTGAACAATTTTTTTAATAGTAATTATGTTAAAAATAATAAAACCCAATTTTAGGAAATAAAATTATTTAGACTACCACTCCTGAGTCGCTCGTCGTTGATCAAAACATAACCCTGTATTTTGTTACACTAATGTTTCAGTTACTTTTCAAATAGAATGTACAATATTATATAAAATCGATGGAATTTTCACGTCGCATAGCGGACATGTCAGAAGTACGAATATCGTCTTAAAAATAGCTACGCTTCGTATGCATTTTGTTACATAAGTTGAATTAGTGTCTTAATTTTTACTACCACGTAAGAAATATATTATTATTTTCAACCTAAAACCATACTAAAATACTAGACTAATTTTGTGGTGCTTTAAGAAATGGTCGAAGAGAAAAATAGTAATGCGAAAACATTGCCAATCTACTGAAGTAAACTTGTAAACTTAAGCTACGACTCCGTAGCGCTACGTCGTAGAAGCGTGGGTGCTACGGAAAAGTGTAGCACTCAGCCTCGATAAATCTGTGAACTAAGAGTAAAGCTCTTATAAACAAGTATTTATGGCTAGTGGAAAAGTTTGAAACTTACAACACTAATTTCATTTTAAAAGCCATTTTGTCCACTTCTAAAAACTAAAGTTTAAGTAGATGTCCCTACTGTCTACTTAAACTTTAAACTTAGTAACACTTCCAAAGAACTTTGTACGCCTACTTTAAGCGATAAGACTGCCAATTGTGATACTAACTGTATTTATTACCTTTTTGTTTTGCTTTTTTGCAATAATACTGTGTTTTTGTGTGGAGCGGCCTTTGTTTGATAAGCACTGCACTGGATCTTAGTTTTTTAGTTTCTATCTGTTATTTCATTATTTGCGTCTTGTTTAATTACTCAGCATCTATAAGTGAAGACCTATAATTGGTTTCTTGCTTCTATTAAAATGAAAATGTAGTAGCTTATAAGCTGTTGGTTTTCCATAATAAGTAAATAAATAAATAAAATGAGGAATTTGTTCACTTGCAACAAGAAAAGCCAAAAAAAATTAAACACCTCATTCGGATTTACTAGGTATATCGATCGGTGGCTATATTCCTTAATTTTCTTTAGTACTACAATGTGTAATGTTAATATGGACCTTCTGGTGTATAACGGGCAAAAAAAATCCCGTAGACCACCCAGGTGAATTACCAGAATAACCAGAATATTTATCTTTATGTGTAATTATTTTCTACATTAAAAAATGTCTTATTTTACTTTTTTAAACTGTCACAACTATTACAAATAGTTCAACGGGGATCGGTTGAACTATTTGTAATGCTAAGTCATTCAGATAGTTCAACCGACCTATTGTACATATAGCTTTTAGTTTAGTTTATATATATTTTTTTTAGTTTTATTGTAATAGATTGTAGTATAATGTTATTAATAATAAAGGTATTTTTCACAACCTCATATAATATTAACATTCAATTTTACGAAATAAAATTATAATTCTGTGTTATGACATTACTATGACTATTTACGTTTATTTATTACGCTGTGAGTAATAGCAGTATTTCCATTTACCAATTTATTAAGGGCCGCAATTCCCCTGTGTTTCCCTTCAGTAATATAAGCGCTCTCTCTGAATTATGAAACCTATCCATCTTGCTTATAGCATTGGGAATAAATTTTAATCATAGTTAATTTGATTAATTCGCGATGAGCCCGTAAATCCTGGAAATGTATTTATCAATATCATTCTTAATTAGCATTCAGGATCTATTTGGTTTACTAATAGATCATAAATATTTAACACTGAAGAAATACTCGATGACGTAAAAACATAACATCTAGGTTCTGCAAATACGAAATATACAAATATTAATCATTTTTTCATTCATTATAACCATTGTACTAGTAGGTACCTTTTACAATATAATTATTTTTTATTTGTTTTGATATTTTCTTGCATACGCGCTATGCGAAACGAAAATCTAAATGATAAAATGGAGAAAAATTTTCATCACGACCGGGATTCGAACCCGGGACCTCGCCATTCCGTGGCACGCTCCATTCCAACAGAGCCATCGTGATTCGTATCCAGATCGTGATTTTTTGTCTCCATATTCTCGTCTGAGGGACGGTAGCGACATCTATCCAGTAATTGTGCAATTACTCAAATTCATGTCTAACATTGCAGTTAGAAAACATGTATTTAATTGATGACGCGTTCCTTTTTCATATGTTTTGATATTTTCTTGCATACGCGCTATGCGAAACGAAAATCTAAATGATAAAATGGAGAAAAATTTTCATCACGACCGGGATTCGAACCCGGGACCTCGCCATTCCGTGGCACGCTCCATTCCAACAGAGCCATCGTGATTCGTATCCAGATCGTGATTTTTTGTCTCCATATTCTCGTCTGAGGGACGGTAGCGACATCTATCCAGTAATTGTGCAATTACTCACCCGTCCCGGGTTCGAATCCCGGTCGTGATGAAAATTTTTCTCCATTTTATCATTTAGATTTTCGTTTCGCATAGCGCGTATGCAAGAAAATATCAAAACATATGAAAAAGGAACGCGTCATCAATTAAATACATGTTTTCTAACTGCAATGTTAGACATGAATTTGAGTAATTGCACAATTACTGGATAGATGTCGCTACCGTCCCTCAGACGAGAATATGGAGACAAAAAATCACGATCTGGATACGAATCACGATGGCTCTGTTGGAATGGAGCGTGCCATGGAATGGCGAGGTCCCGGGTTCGAATCCCGGTCGTGATGAAAATTTTTCTCCATTTTATTATTTTTTATTTCTATAATATTTTTCCCTTTTTATACCCTTTTTAAATTTCTTTAAACTAAATATACAATAGTTTGTTTTTGTGAATAAATAAAAACTCTACATAATTAGGTACATCTTTCTTTTAAAGAATTCTTTAGCTATGTTTTTTTCGTCGCAAACATTGTTACCTATAAGTACTTTATTTATTCAAAAAAAGAGTGGCATCAGTACGTGGTTTAAGAACCGTCATTACTAATATATATAGCTCGACTACCACTGACTGACTCACTCACTCACTCACTGATTGACCGTCCCGTTTAGTCTGAAGGAGTTCCCGGAGGTGAAAGTGATGTAGGGGGGAGTTGTATAGTTTAGTGATTGGACCAGAGGAAAACTATAGGGAAGTGAAAAAAACAAAATGGCGGCGGGTCACGTGATGCCATCTCCGCCATTTTCCAACCGATTTCGTTCAAATTTGGAACACGCGTCACATGGTCGACCTACTTTGTGATGAAATTGAAAAACAAAAGAAAAACAAAATGGCGGCGGAAATATAGCCGATTGAAAATTTTGACATTTCAGACCAAACTTTGACGAATTAGCTGGCCTAGCACGAGCGCACGAGGAATATCCAACCAATTCCACTTCGTAGCATATATGATGTAGTATACCAGAAAATTGTCATTTTTGGGAAAAACAAAATGGCGGACAAGCAGTAAACCATAATATTTTCTCCATAAATATTCCTATACGAAACGAAATGATTACTGGCGTGCGGTAAATATCTATCAGTAACTATAGCGAGGCCGAAGGCCGAGCACCCTCCCGCGAGGCCGAAGGCCGAGCTCCGCGTAGGGCGAAGCCCGAAGCGATAGAACACCGCGAGGCCGTAGGCCGAGCTCCGCGTAGGGCGAAGCCCGAAGCGTCCCCTTGCCAAGCAGAAACAACTCCCCACCTTCCAAGTAACTTTTGCGAGGCCGAAGGCCGAGCCGGCCTGCGAGGCCATAGGCCGAGCTCCGCGTAGGGCGAAGCCCGAAGCGTCCCCTTGCCAAGCAGAAAAAAACTACCTACCTTCCAAGTAACTTTTGCGAGGCCGAAGGCCGAGCCGGGCTGCGAGGCCATAGGCCGAGCTCCGCGTAGGGCGAAGCCCGAAGCGATAGAACACCGCGAGGCCGTAGGCCGAGCTCCGCGTAGGGCGAAGCCCGAAGCGTCCCCTTGCCAAGCAGAAACAACTCCCCACCTTCCAAGTAACTTTTGCGAGGCCGAAGGCCGAGCCGGCCTGCGAGGCCATAGGCCGAGCTCCGCGTAGGGCGAAGCCCGAAGCGTCCCCTTGCCAAGCAGAAAAAAACTACCTACCTTCCAAGTAACTTTTGCGAGGCCGAAGGCCGAGCCGGGCTGCGAGGCCATAGGCCGAGCTCCGCGTAGGGCGAAGCCCGGAGCGTCCCCACGCTACTACTACGATAACGTTTATTTAGTTGCGGCGCCTACAACACGAAAACAAAGCAGTCTCGCGGGCCGCGCGCGGCCCGCGCACCATGCAACACCTAGTCACATAATGTAACGTAACGTAGCCACTGAAATAGCATCGGCATTTCCTTTCCTCCTCTCAAGTACGAGTATATAACTTTATAGCCCTAACCATATTACCTTAACAACTTTTTCCTCCTAAGTAGGGTCTCACGAGCTTAAACTGGCTCGTCCACACCTGCTATAGGCCTTAACGGATCTCATAATTCTAATGCAAAATGCTCATGAGCGTTTTAATAGAAGACCCGGCAGCGAGTTTACATGTCTAATTTCACAATAGGTAACTATAGAGACTGGAGTAGTCACAGTTGGATTATAATATTAAAGCTTGTGCTAAAAATAACAAAAGTTACATGATTGGTTTACCGTTTAGTCGATTCCGATGTGATTTCCAACGATCTCAATCGAAAAGTGGAACAGTAACAACTGGCATAGTAACAAAAGACGGAAAACTTATTTGTTTCATACAAATAGGTTTTCTGTGGCTTCGTTTTCGGTCAACCCGCCCATACAAACGCGAAATCTATTTCTTGTTATGTTCACAGCAGAACAATACCTATGAGTAATAAAATCATAATATGGGATACTCTAAGAGAAATGTGAATTGAGCCATTTAACCAACCACGCCTCTGGTGTATCTAGGCGACGATCACCGATTGCCATTAGATGGCTCACCTGTTTATCTTCTTCTTTTCTTATGTAATAAAGTCATAACTATCTAGTCGACTTATCCATGTACATTGTCAGGTAAGATTACCCGCAGCCGGATCCCAGAATATTTTACGACCCCTGAAATTGCTTGTGGTAGCTACCAAAGGGTTAATGGAATTACTTAGGCCTTAATACACACCTCTACAATCATAAATGGGTGTCATAATCATGTTCATTTGCTAGCCTCAATTTATACTAACGTTGTTAAGATCGCTACGACAAGTGCTAATGTATCTATTAAAGGTCCTATAGTGGTCCTATAGAAAGCCGTGATTGCTAACTTACAGCGCGTATAGCTAGAACAATTTAGATGCGTATCTTTAAAGAGCGCCCGAAGCTTTTTGATAGTTTTATAAACAAACATCGAGAATAAATCTTTATTAGTACGGATCCATTGGAGTTTACCAATGATAAAGGTAGCCAAGTGCCAATGTCAGACGCTCAGTCTCTTGTTTAAGAACCCTACACTAAAAACCTAAAAAATACATACTTTACCTACGGTTAGGTTCTAGAAAAGAAGAAGTAGACTCCCAAATTTGAATAGTTAGGTTCGATCACAACTAAACGTCCCAGGCATTCTTCACCGTTTGTAACTTTTTCTGATTCCCTGAGGTCTGGTCTAGAAGAAAAGAAAGTCAATTTCAAATTACCTGTATTTTCAACAAACCATTATTTTTAAATACAAACTCGACGAATTGAGAACCTTCTCCTTTTTTGTAAGCCACAAATACGGGCGCTGTTGGACAGACGATATTTTCAGTAATGTTTCATCTTGCCATTTCTGTTTACTGCACCTAAATCCCATAATCATTATTGTGTGTACAATCATGCGAATAGCGGCAAAGGCGAAAGTTTTTTATCGGCCGCGATAAACTCAATAAATCTGCTACATAGCTGGCGCTATCTGCAATATAAAACTTTTATATTTATGTCGCAGATATTAATGGCTTGTTTATGATGCTCCTATCTGACAAAAACAAAGATATTTCGGGAACAAGGAGGCTTGGGGTGTTTCAATGTCAGTCAATAGTTATATTTAAGCTCGCGAACATTTTAATTTAAATACAAAAGAACCACTTTAGATAATAAAATCAAAATTATTAAATAATTTGCAACCTTTATGTGACTGATGGGCCCGGACTGTCACAGAATGGGTGCCATTGGACGGTCGCCGGCGTCGGGTCAGACCTCGGCGTAGGTGGAGAGACGATGTCGTTAGATACAGGGATGGGTGTCTGGAAGAGGCTCAGGACAGGGATGGATGGAAGGAGGCTCAGGACAGGGATGGATGGAAGAGGAGGGGGAAACCTTTGCCCAGTAGTGGGACGATTTATAGGTAACCAAAAAAAATGTGACACCTTCCTGGCATTTTAAAAAATCCCCTTCATGAATAAATATCCATAATTGTAATGATCCGTCTATGTACATAATTATTTGCACATTTATATATATTGCGTCGAAACACACTACACTGGTTTGGATTTTTAAGCACTCATGTAAACAATCTAATTTCCGTACAAGACAATTTCTAAACATCTGATTACGTTGACAAATCGTCTTATATGTAACATTCCTTTTTAAAATACCACATAATATCACCTTCTAAATTAATTCCACTCAATTTTAAAGCTTATTCACACAGCCATAGAGTTTCTACAACCAAAAGACAAATCCAAGGTGCTTCCTATGGGAGATTTTGGGGAAACCGACTTTAATGTGCCTAATTACGGTAATGACTCCTGTTAATCAGTTTTAAGAGCCGCTTTCATGTTAAATAGCTAACATTAAAACAGCAATAATAATATATAATAACATTATTATTGAATCAAAAGATAAGTCAAGCATTTTCATTACGGGTATCAATTAATATTTCCACCTTTCATCTATTTAAATAGGGTAGTTGACAGGTATTTATAATTAAATTAAGTTATGTTCATTAATTTTATAGAATCAAAAGATAAGTCAAGCATTTTCATTACGGGTATCAATTAATATTTCCACCTTTCATCTATTTAAATAGGGTAGTTGACAGGTATTTATAATTAAATTAAGTTATGTTCATTAATTTTATAAAATAAACATAAATTTTGGGAAACATTTGGAATCAGTTGAAAAATAACATAATTAATTCAATTAGAGAACCCACGACATTATCAGATCTACAGGGTGTCCTTTGTTGACTTTTTTGATAAATAATGAATTGGTAAGGATTTTTAGTAATCAAAAATTGCAAAAATAAAAATGAGTTAAGTACATCACAAGTCACACAATGACCTAAGAAATGACCATTAGGTCAAATTCCACTGAAAGAAATCATTGCAACAAATTAAAAATGTCTTAAAATATAAAAACTCCAAAGCACATGAAATTTAAAAAAAATTATGATAGTTGAATTTATTATAAATATTTTTTTTATTTTTCCCCAATTGGTCTAATTGTCACAAGTATGTTACAAGCCTAACCATCCATTTATTTTTGTCTAATTAATTCAAGGCCACCCTGTATTTTAAATCATTGCAATCAAGACCAAGTTACAGTTCCGTAAAGTACCTACCTACCCATGTATTACACTTAATATGATGTCAACTCACACACTGATGGTGGCACTTCACGTGCTACCATCACAAACGTCACAAATCCGATTCAAAACTGGCCTGTTTGACAATGCCGATTCAATAGTCTGTTCTGAAAATGGAATCAAAATCGTACGTCTATCTAAATATATCCCAATATTGCGCAACAGGGATTACACATGTCCCATTTTCTGCTGCAAAGATATACAGCTCGCTCAGTGTTACTGACTTTGATGGATTAGGGAGACAGGAGCAGATGTTGCTATCTGGGAAAATGTCTCGTTAGACGCTGCATCTGTCTGTTGATGTCTGCAAAGCGATGCATTCGTTTGTAAACATTTCGAATAGAGCCTTGAAAATCGAGAAATGTCTGTTGATAGTTCAGCATTGGCTATGACTACTGACTCTTAAATGACAATGCCAGATTCTGCCCCACCATCAACCGCAAGTTGTACAAGATAACGAATAAATGTAAAAATATCTCCGTTTTTTTTTTAAATTATTGCTTTAAAATAAAGTTTTGTACAAGTTGCGATTCGTAAAAAACATCTTAATTAAGAATTCAGAAAATAGTAAGAAATCGAAGCGATTTATTCATTGTTTTTGTTATTCTTCTATAGGAGTTGCGAGAGTAGTAGAAAATGATACTGATTATGATTAGGCAATATGGAACCTGTAATAAGTCCCCAACAAAATGATAGGTGGCTCAAAGGTGGCAAAGCTCCATTGAAATGTGGCAATGTCTTTTACTACACGTTGATGGATATCAAAGAAGTAAATAAATATATTTTTTATATGTTAAGCACATCCAAGGTGCCGAAATGAAATATAATAAATTTATTGTAACATTCAATTTTGGTTTAGACTACTTGAATTACAAAATACATTGGCCACCAAAATATTAAAAACTCCTAAAATATATCTCTTTATTTTTAGGTAGGTACAGTCGACAGCAGATCAATGGTACCTAACACTTTTTACTTTTGACAGTTCTTATTATTTGCGTCGTAAGACTTGAAATCGTACTGCAAGTGTTACCATTGATATGCTGTCGACTGTACCTACCTCGAAGGAACACACTGTAAATAATAAAAGGTTGTTAAAGTGAAATCAAGTGATAGAGTGATTCTCCGAGTCCTTTTTGGTAGTACAGACAACAGCAGATCAATGGTAACACTACTTGCAGTACGAATTCAACTCTTATGACGCAGATAATAAGAACGGTCTAAAGTCCAAAGTGTTACACTTGATCTGCTGTTAGCGTACCTATAACTAACGAAACTAAAATGAGACTACTTCTCAATAATTCTCATCATGTATGGTACTCAAGAAGGCTGTCTCGTTTAGAGCCTTAAGTAGATACAGCGGCTGTCAGTGGCGTAGACTTTGATAGATTAGACGTATGAGCGGTTGCTGTCTATAAATCTTTGGACGTTGTCCGCTATTTTCTGTGTCATAAGATAAGAGTTAAAATCTTCCATAAAACACACATTGATAGCGAATAAGCCAATTAATTCATTAGTTTTAAGGGCCTGATATGAGCCAACTAGCGCCGCCAATCTTGAAAAAATAATATCTTCCAATTTAGAATTTGAATTACGCATTATCCATGCTCGGTGAATAAATTAGAACATGATGAAAAAAAACGGAATGACAAGGTCGCAGGTTCAAGTCCTGCCCACGGCAAGAATTTTGTTCATCATGTTCTAATCCTCCGATTTAATCAATTTTATTAGAAAAGCTATTTACAAAATGTTTATTACGATAAATACTATTTTTTAAATGCTTATTTATAACGTGATTCAATTTCGGTAAGTTGTAGTTCGCATAATTGCGAAAAACGGCCGTTTTTGGCACATTTGTGAACTACAACTTAACTTGTCACAATTATGCCATGTATTGTATATTGAAAAATAGTATTCCTCCTAATAAACATTTCGTAAATAGCTTTTTTAATCAAATTGATTAAATTGGAATATATTATTTTTTCAAGATTGGCGGCACTAGTTGGCTCATATCAGGCCCTCAAGCTAATTTGACGTTTCTGAAAGTACATTCTCTCGAAAACTTTACCCTCCTTTCTTCAGTCAGGTAAAAATAACAATTTGTATAATCGAAAATATTGGCTCTAAGCCCTCACAAAACAAACAAAAAATATGTGAGTCCAATAATCCAGAAGAATGTGTTTGATTTTTCCGGAAAAGGAATTCCGGATGTCAGATTAACATATGAAACCCATTTCTTATCTTGATAAACTAAGGTTGCCTTCGAAAACACGGTAGTAATAGTAAGCAATATATTACATTCTTTGGGAAGTTTGGTCTTATATTTTATATAAGACCAAACTTCCCAAATTATATTTTAATTTATATTATTTAATTTAATTTAAATTATATTTTATATTACTGTATGATTAGGCATACAGATTGTCCTTGAATTCATTCGACAAATTGAAACGGTTGTACTCATGATAAATATTAAATTTGTAAGGTTTTTTAGTAAATCAATACTGTAAAAAAATTGAACTAAGTACGTCACAAGTCACACAATTACCATAGAAATGACCATTAGATTAAATTCCAGTGAAAGAAATCGTTGTAAACAATTAAAAATACCTTAAAATATAAAAACTCCAGAGCACAGTAACGATGCATATAAAATTAATATTTTTTTGATAGTTGAACTTATTGTTAAAAAAAAATATTTTTCCCTAATTACTTAAATGCTGTGCAGATCACAAGCCTAACAATCCATTTAATTTTGTCAAATGATGCGCGATTTCGAGTATGTTCGCCGAAGGCCGAAGCTAGAGCGAGTGAGGCTTTTTAGTTAGCAATTGCCAATCCCATATATTTTTCTTTCTATTCTACTAGCGTTTACGAAAGTCAAGGCCACATGACTAGGCACTTTAGACACTTTTGACTCACTGGCTAGAAAGCGAATGAGTCTTCTGGGGTGGGCCTATCCGGAACCAGAAGATTACATTATTTATCCGGAACCAGAAGATTACATCCCAGGAGCTGCATAACCTATTGAGTTATATCGTTAGGAAGGACGATGGAGTATAAATAAGGGAAAGGAGAGCGCACAAACCATGGCAACGGTTCGAAGTGCCACCACATAAGGATAAGATGAAGGATACTTAATAGTGTATATTTTTAATATTTCAGCTAGTTGCATATTAATTTCATATTTTTTGTGTGTTGGTGTTTACCTAAACACATACTTTTATTATTATATATCAATATAGCTTAGGTAAAACATTTATCTAACAAAGGAACAATGTTAGAGTTATCTAACAATCTTTATCACTCATTCTGTCAGCGTCAAAAACCGGAAAACAAGTTTACAGAGCCGAAATCATAAAGACAAAGCAATTTAGTCCCACCGCTGGGTTGCAGTAATAAAATAAATAAAAACGGCAAATCCCCTCGGATGTGGCTTCACCGAGGCGCATTTCAGCCAACTGCAGTTCCGGGGAGACGTGACAGTCTCTAACTAGGAATGTGACTGCTAGATAACTATAGTATCGATAGTTTCAACTTAGACTAACAAAAAGTAATAACTACGGAAGTTTGAAAGTGATAATGATGTGAATGTACTTTTTGTTTGTTTGTAGTAAGGATAAGTTGTAATAACTGGGAAATGTTGTGACTTACTATCAAGAGAGATTTATAGATTAATATTTAGAAATTTGGTTTCAACGATCCTGACTTAGCTATTGAAATTCAGAGACTCGAATTCAGAGATCCAGATTCAGAGACATTATCCTAAATTCAGAGACAATTTTGAGTTTCAGCTGAGTTTGAGCTCAGTCTTACAGCTGTCAGATTTCATGCAACTTTGACGGTCGTAAGAGCGATCTCACGCTAAACTTGCACTTAAAACCATCTATGAATTTCGGCCTCAGATTCACACACTCATATTCAGTTTAAAAGATTAGAGATTCATATTAAGATAAGCATTAGTATTCAGAGATTCAGATTCGTAGATCCAAATTCGGTGTTGAGACATATTATATACTCTGTGGTTGAGATTCAAATGTATACTTACTGAAAAAGTAAAATTTCTGGTAAACAAAATATTTTGTATTTGTAAAAAGGCAGTTGAACCGGCAGACTTATTTTGTTTGGAGCCAGAGATACCAGATATGGCGCTGTCCGAACCCACAATAATTTATCAATTCAGCAGCAGCAGTATCATCGATACATCGCTTCCCATCACTAGTTACTCGAGAACACCGCGTGCAGCGGTGACCTCGCGAGATATCCGGAATTAGATTTGTAAGCTATCGCCGGCTGAGCTCTGGGCCTGCGAGATATAATACAACGGACTCTAAACAATGGCCCGTTTGTGCTGTAATTGTAGGAGTGAATGAAATTCCTGGAACGCCGGTTAAAATTTTAGAGACTCTAGTTTTATTTTTAGATCATAAACACACAGATGCATTGCCGAGAAGATTTTCGACACGACTGCGAGCCTAACCACGGTCGAATCAAATGGAATGGCGAAATTCGAATCACGGTTTTGATTCGTTAAAATCGGAGATAAAATTATCTCTATTTAATATTTAGATTTTAGTTGCGCATAACGCATGCAAGACAGATTCAAATCGGTCTTTATCAAAAGTAACTAAACCAGCCTCCAAATAGCATTTACTTTCGATAACGCTAATAGAATACCTATAAAGAAACATGTATTGGATTGACATTTGCTTTTTCGTTATTAATCCCACACATTTATCTTTCTATTCTACTAGCGTTAACTAAGGATGGAAACTGCAGTTCGTAAGGCACAAGTTTCCATCTTTCAAAGTAACTAAGCCATGACTTGCCGAAACTTTGAAATGCGCATGTAGGTCGCGCCGCATCGGCGTCGTCGATATTTCCCGAAACATAAGGGGTCTTCAAGGCCAAAGTTAATAGTTATTCGCTAGGCCCATATACTCCACAATCGACCGTACCATTCCACAGAACTACCTACTATATGGGATATATGCCTCCAAAGAAATGTGAACTACATATAGGACTCTAAAATATATTTTATTAAAAACGGTCAAGTAGTTTTTGAGAAAATCTCAACCCTAATAAGATCCCTTAAACTATTTGTTGTATTTGACTGTACCATATTAGTAATAGTTATCATTTTGCCACATATATTACTGCGTCTCTTTATTGTTTATTGAAACTTGTCTAAATATGTAGTACCTAAATAACATTTGTAAAATAAGATTACAAATACACCAGAACATTGCGATCGGTAAAGGATCATAATTTTATTGTAACTCACTACCTACACTAGCAAACCAATTATTTTAATCTAAGTTTTAATAACTAGAGTCCTGAGACGCGCCGGTAAATCCCGGGAACTCATGACTACCATCAAGAGGAGAAAGGTGGGATATCTCGGACACGTGCTGAGACACAAGATGAATTGGAGGAGTTGGTACCCCTCCAACTCATAATGATGGGCAAGATTGAGGGGAAGCGGCGGGTTAGCAGTAGGAAGAAATCGTGGCTTCGCAATATAAGGGAGTGGACAGCGATAGCCAGCGTCGAAGAGCTGTTCCGACTGGCTCAAGACAGAGGGAGATATGCGGAACTGACGGCCAGCCTTGATTAGTGGAGACGCGCTGCAAGAAGAAGAAGTTTTAGTAGGTATTTGAGAAATATCAAACCATTCCATACACTTTTACTGTAGGTAGCTCACAAAAGAATGCCTTTCAGGTTTTTTTTAGTTCAACTTTTAATATTCTCTCATAATTCTACAATGTGGTTTTAATTGCAAATTTCATTCGACCACAATGCGCTCCATAAGGAAACTTTTTTAATATCAAGCTTCCCCTGCCCGTGACAAGTCGGCAATCTCGATTTTCAATTCGAATTTGTCCAGCAAAGGGAATTTTTGACGACCCGTTCGGTCAGAGTATGTACTCAAATCTTTATTATGGTAGACTCGCTTTTTAGTATTGTAATTGTTACAACTGTCTTACAAGACACAATGGTGTGTGTCCACAGCCACACTGTGCCAAATCTGGATTGGAATAAACAAAATGGCAGCCTATTGATGATGAAGATGACGTTTCAAGAAATATTATTCTTACATCGTAACACATTTTTTTTTCTCGAATACAATACATTGTCAAATACTTACTTACATTTAAGTGTTAATTCTGTAGATTTGTATGAAAACACAATGGAATCCAAACCCTATAGGGTACTTATCATTTTTTTTTTATTTTTTTTTTATTTTTTTTTATTTTATTTGGGATAACAAACAATTATACAATGTGTATACTTAGCCTAAGCTTACGTACTAACATAACAAAGGTACTTATTGTATAATCAGCAACGTTATCCACAGATTACATTTTAAAGTATGTAGGATTTACAGAGTGAAGCTTAAATTATTAATAAGTATTATTCTAAGTTTAGGTAGTGAAAGAGTCATAAATTTTGAGAACCTCTGTTTTAAAGTTAACTTTAGTCAGTGCAAAGAAATCGATGTCATATAAGTATTCATTGTAAGTTTTCATCAGTCTATGTAGGGGGGCACGCTCACCAGCATGGGTTCTGGTTGCCTTAAGGGCGAATAGTTTGTGGGGGTACATGGCTCGAATTCTATGAGAGCTGCTGGGGACTTCGTACGAGATGTGGTGTGAGAGGATATTACAGTCAAATTTATTGTGAATAATATCATATAAGACAGATGCATCGAGTAGCTGTCTACGTACTTTAAGAGTGGAGAAGTTAAATTTACTCAATAAGTTGATATAAGACGTTTTTGCATGATAAAGTTTATAGTTAATTGTACGTAGGAACTTTCTCTGTACAGTTTCAATTTGAATGTTATATTTGTCATAATATGGGTTCCAGATTGCTGATGCGTATTCCAATTGTGGTCTAATTAAGGTTTTGAATAGATACAGCAGAGTACTGGGTCGCTTAAAGTGAGCACTCATCCTCATTACAAATCCATACATTTGGAAAGCCTTGCTCGTAACATGGTCGATATGATGACCCAGGTGCAGCTTGGAGTCAAGCAGTACTCCTAGGTCACGCATAACGGCGACATGCTCAAGATCCGATTGATTTAGTGAGTATTGGAACTTATGTATGTTAGTTTTCTTGGTAAAAGTTATAGATTTGCATTTTGGTAAGCTAAGATATAGTTTATTATGGAGACAATAGTTGTTAAGTCGATTTAAATCTTCCTGCAATTTAATACAGTCATCAATGTTTGTAACAGATGTATAAATTTTTAAGTCATCAGCGTATAATAGAAATTTACAGTTATGAAAACAAATGTTAATGTCGTTTATGAATAAAATAAATAATAATAAGGGCCCTAATATAGACCCTTGGGGCACACCGGAGGATACTGTAATTTCATTTGAGGAGAATCCATTGATTACGACCCTTTGTGTTCTGTTTGTAACGTATGACATGAACCATCTTAGTAGGTTACCGCGTATCCCGTTGAAGTAGATTTTTTTGAGAAGTAACGAATGGTCCACTTTATCGAAGGCCTTACAGAAGTCAGTGTAAACTGAGTCAACTTGTATATTTTTGTCCATACATTGAAATAGGAAGTTGGTGTATACAATGAGATTACTTACTGTTGAGCGATTCCTGACAAAACCATGTTGTTCCGGAATGATGATATTGTGGAGAAGCGGATAAATTTTATTATGCACTAATCTCTCGAAGACCTTCGATAAAGTGGAAAGAATAGATATAGGACGATAATTAATCACATCAATCATGAAATTTGGCAACAAGCTTTGAAGTCTTATAGCACAAGTAAAGGAAAAAATCCGAAGACTGTAAGTTTGTAGTTACATCTGTATATATATAAAATTCTTATTACAAACTTATATTTACTGTTGGCAAAATAGTCGGGGGAGTATGTCGATCGATGTATGAGCATAATATTTTGATAATGGCAAAGATAAGTTGGTCCCTAAATCTGGATTATCTTTTCGTTAGAGCAAAGTTACGGAGTTACTCGTAAGTTGCGTTGCACGGAAGCCTCGGTGCGCGAGTCAGGCTCGCACTTGGGCGTTTTTTTTCTTCATGAAGCAATGAATGGGCCAGGGGCGGACTCCATAGCCTCGTGATGTTTTTTTTACAGAGATACAACTCTGGAACCGTAACGAGCCTCGGCAATAGCCGTTCTGGCCGGGGCGGACCTATATCAAGTGAAATATCTGTGACAATTTGGGCACCTAGATTAACCCCTGTCAGTGAGAGTAATAGAAATGGATCACTGATCCCTCGGGTACGTGTCAGTGTTGCCAGTTTAAGTCAGTAATTCTACAGTTTTCACCGCAATCTATTACGCAATACAAATAACCACAACGTTAGTATTTATCTTGTTTCCAATATCGGTACTAGCGATAGCCCTAAATGATAGATTAAAAGGTAAGTTATTTTATTTCATTAAAAATATCTTTATTTGAACTAATAAGTAATACTACAATATGTTTACAACTCAGTGTCTAAGCCTAAGTGTAAACTATCTTAAAGTAGGTAATTTGGTTTAACAGACTGTAAGCGTCTAATATAAACTGTTGTCTTATTTTTAATTGGTAAGTAAGTGACGAAAAACTCACAGCACAGCACAGGCCTTCCCTTACATCGAGGGAGCTGGGGCCATGATCCACCACGCGGGCCCAGTGCGGGTTGGCGGATTTCACATGCCTTAGATTTTTTTATTCTTCTACAGCATGTAGGTTTCATCACGATGTTTTCCTTCACCGTTTTGAGAGCACTCGGTAAATGTACGTAAGTTTTTCCGTCGAAAAAACCGACGATAACTCATCGGTACATGGCTACCCTGGCTGGGAATCGAACCTGGGACCTCCGTATTGCAAGTCCATTGACCCAACCACTGAGCCACCGAGCTCTCATATAGGTAAGTAAGTGAAAAAAAAAACATAAAAAATAAATCAGAGAATGTCTAAGACAATATAATAATAACATGTCATTTTATATCTAAAATTATGTAAATAACGTTTTATTTTGTCTGAAATAACCATTTTACTGTTTTATTTGCTGTCTTTCAGTCTTGTAGGGTTGGCAACCCTGGGCGTGATAGTACCCACCCATCAATACAAAGGGGTTTGGCTGAATCTGTGTAAATTTGCGCAATAAATCGAGATTGGTACAGTTCCCGTCAACTAAATTGACCCAAAATGGCGGCAGTTCGTGACGGCAGACTCTACAGCAGATTAATTGCCTACGCACACCGGGAAGGGATGGCAGAGATTTATAAATTTTACCAAAGGACATTCAAACTTATCTAGTAGGAATACGATATAAATTCCAATCGTGGCATCGAAAGGGATTTCTTGACACGGCATTTAAGACGGTGCAAAGGGATACCGCGGCGGGATGGCCGGAGAAATGCCATAGTATCTAAGCGGCTAGTGTGCGCAGACCGAACGGTGGCCAAATCCTCTGCCATCCCGTCCCGGGTGTGCGTACGCCTTAATGGTAATTATTATTATTATTTGATATCACGGTGTTGGTACACGCCCAAGGGTCACTGCGACCTCAAAGGTCTATTGTGGCCGTGCACCGAGTTCTTATATCTCGCTCCTAAGGCCAACGTCCCTCAGGAACTGTACAATGCACTTGGGTGAGAGAGACTTGATATCCTCGGGTGGCACCATGTGTCCACCCAAGGCTCGGCTTCTGATGTGAACGAGCGCTTCACACTCACTTAATGGTAATACTTAGGCCTGTATTAATAAATCACTCTCAGCTTAAAAGTCTATCATGAGAACCACCTCAAGATGGCGTTCCTATTAATAAACGTAACTTAGGTGCGAATTTAGGAATCGGGTATCACGTAAGTAACGAACAAAATACAGTTCTCAAAAGAACTGTCAAACTCACACTTGAGAACGTATTTGCTGATTGCAGGCGAACCGCGACTTGAGAAAGAAATCACGTGATACGCCCTCAAGATTGGTTTATTAATAAATGACATAGTTGAGATGGTGATCACACCTTGAGAGTGTATCAGCTGAATTCGCTCTTGATGTTTGATATCACACTTTTTTTTGTTTTGTAAAAAAAAATCCCAGAGGGAAAGGCAAAGTCAACTAGGGCATACAGCGTGGTCTGATGTTAGTAGAAAGTCTGATTTCTTACAAATACATACATATATACGAAGATAACCTAACCTAAACCTACGCACAACCCTCCCAAACCCCTAAACGAAATAACTCAATGATCCACGCAACCATCAAGCACAAAACTTCACAAACACGACTTCTTTCGAGCACTCCAACTAATAGAAACGTTCGCGGACATCTACTGATTAACTTAACGTGATCATTAATCACTAAATACCACGGAAACTATTTAATTAGAATTTTCACAAAAAGTAGGTAATGTCGTTTCGCGCGTTTTTCAAGGAAATCCTTGATATCAGACTTTTAATACGGGCCATAGAGTACGATTTCTACTCTTAGACACAGACAATAAAACTATTCAAAATCCATAGTGTTTGATGTGCTTTTGACTGTAAAATTGTAGATTTTTTCTTACAATTTCGCCGCTATTTTGGGCCAAATTAGCCGAGGTCGATGTCGTTCCGTCGTACACAAAAAATTTAGTGTAAACTAATTTAATAATTCTCGTATAATAATTGGAAATAATTCCCTTGTTGCAATATATCATTGACCTACTTTCTGCAAGCGTATCATAATAATATTAAACGCGGCACTATGCATTAATCATAGAGGTAATGTTTTCCAGCGGGTAGAGTGGAGCCAGAGACAATGCTAGTCATTGCGGCTAATGGTGCACTGGGGTAATGTGGACATACCGATATCATGTTTTACGAAAATGAAAATTAATTTTTTAATGGTAGATAATGGTTCTAAACCAAATTGGGGCAATATTATAGTGATCAAGTATGTTCTTCGCTTTTTAATACTCGTAAATGATAATAATAAAAAATGCTTAATTTACATTTGCTTTGTGTTATTTATCTATGGGCTTAGCCGGTAAGTCATTCCAATACCAATTTGTTGCATTGTATTGTATAAATTACATTAAGTACTTATGTTCGTGTAACACACCCATTTACGGCACAAGTGACTGTAAACGATATGTCGTTTTTATTGTCGTGACTCGTTCGTTAGCCATAACCACCCCTCGTGCTGACATGCATGGCACCTTGGCACGGCTAGTGTACTTGGCAATCTTGGCATGTATCCGAAGCCAGCTTTTTACACGGTAGTAATCAGATGCTTTTCAGTTAGGCAACATAGCCTCTGTACGGATACCGAAACGGAAATGTATATGAATAGCGACACCCGCTTACAAATGATTTTATCAACTATTCAAAGGTTGACTGGAAGAAATCCCCTGAGCGGGATAAGTCCGCCTTTGTACTGATTTAGTCTCTGTCTGTAATTTGTCCAGTGTTATTTCTGTAAAAAATTGTACAATAAAGTGTATACAAACAAACAAACAAACAAACAAACAAACAAACAAACAAACAAACAAACAAACAAACAAACAAACAAACAAACAAACAAACGGAATTACTGGCAATGGCAATTGTATTGGGCAAATGTAAATTAAGCATTATTTTTTTATTATTACATACAATAAAATAATGTGATTTTAGCTTCACGTGATCATTAATCACTAAACATCGCAATAACTAAAGATTTAAATATCTTTGACTGTTGAAAATGGCATGGAATCGAAGGTTGCAAAATTATTTGATAATTTTCATTAGGTAATTTATGTCTAAAGTGGTAATTTTGTGTTTAATGTCACATCAAATTAATCAGAAAATGTTCGCAAATGAAAGTATGTTGAATTTTGGGGATAATTTGTGCAAGATCCGCAGTTTCGAGCTTAGAGTCAATAAGTCCTACTATGAGTGAACGTGATTGCCGAACTGCTTCTTCCAGTGTGACCAGTGACCACGCTACGGCGACTCCTCTGGAGGAGGAAAATAATACGCTGACATCCAGGGTGTGACGACGCTACGGCTACTCTTCTGGACTAAGAGAGAAGACTATCATATCGAGTATTCTGTAACATAACTAACGTTTTTAACGATGTATGAAAGGAACAACAACACGGTTTAGGTGAAGTGCGGTTTAACTAGGTTTATGAATAACAGCATAAGTATCTAGGTGAATTACTACTGAACCGTATTTCCGTTTTATATGGTGCAAATGTTTCATAACTTCATAAAGATTTTCATCATCTTATCCAGTCTTTCTAGCAGGATTTATGTAAAATAGACCATAACAGAGCCGTGCTACACCACGTATATTAGCGCTCGTAAACAAGACTATAAACCCATAAATTGCCACGTCAGTAACTGCTTGATAAGGCAGTTGTAAAAACAAATTGCCAGACGAGGCCAAACTCTGTTGAGTTGAATGTATCACATCTTATACATCTTTTCCCTGAAACAACAACAAAAGATAGCCATCAACAAAGAGCAAGGACAGGCCATGTCACGTACTATGCACGATAGCTTAGCACAAACTGGATCCTATTAGGATCGTAAAAATAGAAAGGATATATGCCGTGACTCCACAGAAAAGTTCACAAAATCGATGTGGTATATATAGAACATATAGAACTAGGTCGAGGTTAATAGACAATTTTTCCCAAAATTGTCGTGCGTGAGTACTCGTAGGTAGATTTAGATTCATTTATTTCACTTTTATATAATAACATACTATACAATAATAATCATTATGTCAAATATAGTCTTATTTGTAAAAATGATCGTCAGATAATAAATAACTTAGTCAAAAGTAAAATACAATAATGTTAACTATAACATTGTAAACGCGTTATTAAGTAAATAACAAATAAAAACAAAATTAAATCAGGTGTAGGTATGCCTAGAGGATGAACATCAACAATTTTTACTATCGCTCAAGTCCTTTCAAAGTCTGCGTTTACAACATTATTGTTCTATTTTTCAGCAAAACTCTGACTTTGACAGAACTTGAGCGCTAATAAAAATCGTCGATGCTACTCCTGATCCCATAGCTACGACGACGTAACGATTTCCAAACGATTTTAATATTATCCAGTGAGGTTTTCTAAGACACCGATAAGCTTTTTATCAGTTAGGCCACTATAGCCTTTAAGGAACGTCAAACCCCGAGTATTTTAACCCCAAACCAGTGTCATGGCACTAGCTAATTTGCTGTGTCAGTGCTCCAAACAAGACATCGCTGCCTGAATCACGCCAGTCATGTCACGTAATGTGGTTTGGCTGCCGAAACTGCATCGTAACGATCGCATCGCCTAGTAGGGCCGCACTTTAATGACATATCGGAAAACCGAGCGTTGATCGATCAGTCTGGATAGCGGATATTTTTAAACTGAATATGAGCAATGTGTTCATCCACAATACCTATACTATGTAATTCTTCACAATTTCAAATTGACAGGAAAACAATGATAACGTTAAATTACGATTATAGTTCTTTTTTAGTAGACAAAGTTTAAAATGTGACTCTGATGCATAAATCAGCTTTAACCTCACTTCCCTTAAACGGTGTTTTGACACTTTCGCATTTCGTTAAAAAACGTTACCTAAGATACCAGTAGCTTCGAATGGTGAAATAACGTTAAGTCACTTTATGGGCAATGAAGGAAGCGGAAAAAATACAAGTAGTTCCACTAGTTATATCCTTGGTTAATACAGAATAGTGTAAAAGTACTATTAGATGCAAGGCATCTAGATCAAGGCACTAGTTCGTGCTCTGCGATATCTGCCCCCTTACCATGAACTCTTATAGCAGCATTACTTCAATATTACTTTGTTACTTCGTACAATGACGACTTTAATAAGCTTACTTTAAGGTCGTCATTTATTTATTTATTATTATTTATTTATTATGTACAAACTTACACCTAACAGTTAATAAACCATACATGCAAGTCACAATTTAAATTTAAATTATTAAAATATCAGAATATAATTACAATTGATTATTACTAATTAACTTGTCATTGTACGAAGTATCAAAGTAATATTGAAGTAATCCTGCTATAAGAGTTCATGGTAAGGGGGCTTGTGATATTTTTGCTAGTCGATGGTCGAGTGTGTGTAAAGAGTGATTGTACTGTGATTACTGTGATTTTCCTTGTTGATTTTTGATACTAGAAATCAACAAGGAAAATCACATAGGTATTATGGGAACATGTATTTATTTATGAATATGATATACTATGTAATGTGTGTTTATAAATTTCACAGTGTTTTAGTTTTAGTACTGTAATGTTGTGAAGTGTAATTTGAAATAAATAAATAAATAAATAAATAAATAAATCTACATAGCAAAATATGTATCCGATTATTGGTTAATTAAATCAGTTGACAATGCACGCTGCCCAAACTGTAGTACTGCTATTCAATGTGTTCCTGTAATGTACCCACTATACGGGCGTATGTGGTGGGGTATTGAGGCTAATGTGCGCTTCTATCATCTTTTGCACATCGGATTGAATAGGGGTTAACTAAATGCTTACTAGAGTATCGTACGGTTGCTACTATAACATAAAAGACGTAGTTTCGTATGTTTTCTAATTTACAATTAGGTAGGCACCTTAAGAAAAGGAAAAGTAGTAGTCGAAAACAGTAAAACTTTGTACCACTTGTTTTGTGTCACCTTCTGACGTTCAACACTCACCGACTTCAGTCTACTCGTGACCATGATGGCTGCAATGCTGTCGAAATATCGAGACATCTAGACATATAATAAGACTGTAAAAAAGTTGTGTCTGTACATTGGATATTTTTTGAAAAGAATAATTGTAATGTGTTTTAGGATCGATACTGATGCTAAAACACTAATTTTTAGAATTTTTGTCTGGTTGTCTGTGACTTTGTGCAAGTATCACGCCATAACTACTGAAGGGATTTTGATGGGAGTTTCACCAGGAGATAGCTGAAATATCCGCCATGGCGGTATGTGGTGTGGAAACAAGGATCCAGAGAGGAAGATCTGCCTCCTGATCTCCTCCATACTTTCCATCCTCCCCCTTTACGCAAACGATGTTGCGGGGTACAGCTAGTCAATAATAAATGTTTAACCCGGTAATTCCCGTTTTATCTAATTAATGAGTATGGAATTGTAAAGAATTTATAGAAATCGGTCAAGTTCATCAACCTTATGACTCTTCTGTACACTATTCTCTGTGTTCCCTTTCACTTTTATAGCTTTGGTATATAGGTATGTAAGAGAGACACCATTTTGAAACGTGTCAGATTTAGTTTATTTTTTAGAAAAACCACGCCTGAATTTATATGTAGCAATTCCAGATCGCGTACGCTAGTCGCCGCTAAGTGAATAGAATAGAATATAATAATCGTTTATTTGACAGCCAAACAGCACACCTGTGCATACACTTACAATAGTGAGGCGGCCCGCTCGCTCTTACGCGATGTAGCATATGAAGGAGGGTGACAGTTGCGGTTTAGTTTTAGGATTCTACTCAGTCGCAGCTACATAATGGGCTGCATTCTCTCATACATATTCTTATTTGAGGGTAAGGTGTCAATAAAGCATTTGGGTAATTTTCCATAACTGCCATTCAAACAAGGTCCGTCCCATAAATCAATGGACGATTTAGAAACCTTTCAGCGCCAGGGTCGCAATCTAATAAATTACAGCTTATCTTGTACCCCATTCAAAAGAGATTTTCGGAGGTTGGCCCTTAATCCGTGATAATGGTAGCTCCCGATCTCGCGCTAACTCGATGCGAGAAAGAATCGATGCTAACAAATTAACAGTGTGGTTAGGAAGACTCATTTTATTAGATTTTCTTATTACTTAAATATAAAAAAACGGCCAAAGGACACCGAGGGTTCCGTGCAACTTCACCATAACATTTGCTCTAACGAAAAAATAAACTAGATCTAGGGCTAAGGGCCTGAGGGATGAATGGATTATACATTGTGGGCTAGTACAGCCCACAATGGGGAGTGCTCGGGCGCCAGTCGGGTCGCGGTTGTATCACAGTTTCCCGTGGCTCGGCGAGAATGGCACGAGGTGGAACACCCCAGGATGTTTAGTCGGTATGCTGCCCCTTCAGGGCGGTGAGCCCGACATAACCAACACGCTGCCCCGGGCGTGGTGACACATGATTTGCATGTTTTACCTGGGTTAAAAAAAAGGGCTAAGGGCCGGCGTACAACGTCACGGCGCGGTGTCGTTAGTCACTTTATTATTTTGGGTATTAATTTAATGTAATTTTCGAACACTGTATTTACATTTAACTTAATACAATTTTATAAAAGAATTATTGAAATTTAATATAAATATTTTACACAATTATAATATAACTAAACTACTTAAAAATACATTAAAAACTAAACTAAAAATCTACCTAACTAAAAATATTCTAAAAAACTTGTCCCTCTTGGGAGGGTGCCCATCACGCTGGCGGCATTCCCGCGCTGGATGGCTAGACTCAGCCTCTGCGCGAGAAAGCCGCCAGCACGAGGGTCACCCGTCGCCTCCCTCAGGCGCTTGCTGAGCTCCTTGTGGAGCGCGTGTGCTCTCGGGCCCCACGGACCAAGTGTCTCGACGCCAAAGGGGACAAAGTCGTATTGGGCGCCGAGACACCTGTATTTGCCCCTCTTAGCACGCTCACGAGCCTCGGCCGCCGCGCCCGCGCGACTGGCGGTCGCCGGAAGATAGGTCGCAGCCAGAGTGTCGGAGCACGTAGCGTCCCACACCAGGGCGCGACCCATCCTCCAGGGTATCAACGACATCCCGTCGGGCCGCTTGCCGTCGTCCCGCAGAATCAGTGGCTCCAATACTGCGGGTACGCCGGCACTGACGAGGGCCCTTCTCAGGATGTCGTTGAGCGCTGCGTGGCGGGAGAGGCGGCCGGCGCTGGAGCGGCAGGCGAGTCCGTGGTGCCCGAGCCGGTCCACACTCGCCCCACAAGAGGCACAGCGGTGGTCGATGCATACCTCGGCTCCCAGCCGGAGACCAGTGGCGATGCGGAGTGTGACGGGGTCTATGAATGTGCCGGTGTGGGGAGATGGGTAGGCGTGAAGCCAGTGTCCGGACTCAGGTCGGGACACTGCCAACACCCTAGCGCGATCTCTGCCAGATGATGATGTGATTAATGAATCGAGGGTGGCTTCAGACGCGATGTTGTCCCAGGCCCTTTGTATTTTTGGAGTCGATGGCAAATTTGGACTCGGTCCTGCTAACCAGGCATTCCCAGCCTCGATCATGCACGCAATCTCGCAGTTTACAGCCGCAGGGGCTTTAAGGATTTTACCTGTGAGATCAGACGTGGCATAAATCGAAGATAGGAAAGCCGGTAAGGCTACAGAAGAACTTTTGCGGGTACCGAGGCCACCGTACCTGATGGGTAAGGAGGCCTGGGTCCATGCCTGTTCGCTCAAATGAATGTTGATTATGGATTGAATTTGGAATTTTAGGGCATTGTCAATTGGTAAAAGCAGATGAGGGAATTTCCACAAAGGGCAAGAGCGAAGCAGGTATGTGAATTTAGGTACGAACAGGCAGAATTTTAAAATGAAAAGCGCCGAATGAGGAGTAATTTTGAGGAGGCGGTCTGAAAAAATATTAAAATTAGAAATAGAATTATCCAAAATGGGGGGAATGGCCTCGTCGAAGATGGGAGAACCAAGTAGGTTTAAACTGTCTTTGCTCAAAATTTTAACATTAGGCGCTACAGAGTTAAAATTTTGATGAATCTCGTGAGCACGGGAAGGGTCCAAATTTTCAGAGATAAAAAGTTCACTTTTATTAAAATTTAGTTCCAAACCAATAGATTTAAATTTGTTTATAATGGAGGACAGATCTGAGAGGACAGTCTTTGCATCTCCACCTAGAGTGCCATCATCTAAGTACCAAACATTAAATTTTGAATTTAGATTGTGAATGAAAGGATTTATAGCCAAACTAAAAATTGCAGGACCGAGGGGATCACCCTGCTGACATCCAACGGCCGAAAGAATCTCGTTATTTTTATAGGCTAATTTAGACGGACAGTGGTAGCACTGTAGGAGAAAGTTGTAAATTTCAGGTACGTGTAATTTAACTTCGTTCAGCAATAGGGTATCCCTATTAACCGAATTAAAAGCGTTTTTGACATCTAATTTTAAGAAAACCTCACAATGCACATCTTGCACAAAAGTGCGTGCAGCATGGACTGCTGCCTCGCAGCCTCCCCGGGTCCCGAAGCCAACCTGTATAGGTTCAAATAAAGATTGTAGTTTAAGGCGAGTGAGCCGCACACATATTTTGGCGGTTAGACGTCTCAGGGTAGAACCTACAGCGATCGGACGCACGCCTCCATCCTTTTTAGTAAGGGCAATTAGGTTGGCTCCGTAGAGGACTGGTGTCACTTCCTGGCAGACATTACCCTGCAGCATCAGGTTCACCAACTTTGTAAGGGCTTGAAGAAGGTGTCCACCAGACACCCCCACGCCGTGTGACGTAAGGTCCTTCAGATGCTGCGGGGAAATGCCGTCCAGTCCGGACGCGGACCCTGGGGGGAAAGAGAGTAAAGCCTCGATTACATCACTTTCCCTTGCGATGAGGCAAGCCGAGGGATCGGAAGGCGGATCAACAAAAGGTGGGGAAGAAGGGCCTGGGGGGTGTTTTGATTGAAGAGCGGTGGTGGTCTCCGGTGTGTCAGGTGCTAGCGTATCATTGGAGAAAAGCAATCGTGCTGCGCCTTTAAGATCCCCATTCTGAACCTTCTCCTCGACCGATCTATAAATGTCGAATTTGCGGTTAGAAGATCGGCTAAGAGGTGCAACAGGTGCAGCTGAGGGATTTAAAGTATTATTCTTTATTTTTTGAGTGAGTGAAATGTTATTGTTATCATCAGTTATGTGTAGGGTATTAAAAGAAAAAGTGAAAAGGTTGTGCCAGGATGCTATGTTATTGTCATTAATACAATTAGTGATACAGCTCGCTAACGCAGATGCTACATGTGATCTGGCGCCGCGTGGAATGCGCTTTATTAAAGGTTTGGATTGCTTGAGTTGACTGAGAAGGATGTGGAGCGGCGTGGACGTGTCGTGTGATGTGTTGATGAGTCGTGTGTGTGATTGGGCACCGAGGCTTGCATTGCTGGTAGATGAAATAGAGGGAAGGACCCGAACCTGATGGGTTTTGGACTGATGGATGTGTAGGCCTCTTATGGTTTCGAAACTTTTAAGACAAACTTGACAGGAGTGCATTGGAGGGTGGCGACAACAAGAGAGCAACTACAGCTTATATATACTCGTATATAAAAAATATTATTAAGAATAAGTACCTATTTATATATATACCTATATGTAATTTTATACAATTCCTGATTATTAAATAAATAAGGTATGATTTTAAACAAAGTTACCTATATGAACACACATTTAAACCTAATGAGTATTGATAAGCACAACTTAATGTAAATTAAATAGTAATAATTTCACAAAAAAAAACTAAATAGATAAGTACAGTTCCCGGGAGCTAACTTAACCCAAAATGGCGGTAGATCGTGACGGTAAACTGGACAGCAGATTTGGAACACTTACCTACCTATTAATTTGATAAGACAGGAATTACCATGTTAAATATTTATTATTGATGTCTCAGTCTACTCGTGACCATGATTGCTGTAATGCTGTCGAAATATCGAGACATCAATAATAAATGTTTAACACGGTAATTCCCGTTTTATCAAATTAATATGTATACAAACCGTGAAAGTTTAAAAAGTGATACTTAGCTGCCTAGATCATGATGTCAACTATTTATGACGCAGATAATAAAAACGAAAAGTGTTAGGTACATTTGATGTGTTTTATAATTTCGCTGCCTTTTTGGGTCAACTATCAGCCGGGGTCTGTAAGTAATTGTTTTATTTTCACAACCGTACCGCGAATCCTGGGGGAAATTTTATGGATTGACTTCCGCCAAAGCCACCTAACAGTCTATGAATATTGTAATGGCGAACAAAATGGAAGCGCTTTACACATGCAATTTCGGCATTATTATGTAGGTAATAAGTACTCGCAATTTCAGAGGAGTTTAGGGTCTCATAAAAAAAGCTTTGTGTATGAAAATCTTTTGTCAAATTATTATGTAGAGAATTTATTTTGCATGGAAACAAAATTCACCTAAACTCATTTGTAACATTTATAATTATAAGCGAACAAACAGGCATGTGCCAATCCGCACTGGGCCCACATGGTGGATCATGGCCCGAGCTCCCTATATGTAAGGGAAGGTGCCCGAGCAGAGGACATAAAAATAGATTGGTGATGATGAAACAGACATACAAAGACAAACATTTGAAATGATAAAATCAAATATCTAGGTAAGTACCCAACTGTGTTGATTCCAGAATGTCGCTCGCATTTAATCGTGATTAAGCGAGTCGTCCTGTTCACTCTAAGGGGATGTACCTATACCGAAGCCCAAATCAAGTGTCTTATTTTGTAAACAAAAACTACCCTACTAACATTTTCAGCTGTTCTGTGATTATTGCATAGGTAGTTATTTTCACATTAAGTATTAGATCGGATCACTTTGTTTGCACAATACGAACAGGTTCGATCAATCAGTTCCTTCAGTGTTACATCACAACAGGTAATTAGACGATATTATTTGTTTACAAAATAAAACACTTGATTTGGGCTGCAGTATAGGTAATATAGGTATGAGTGACTGTGATAGTTGCGTTTAGGTTTAGGATTAGATTTGGTGGCGACGACAGAATCACACCTCATTACGAGCCCTTATTCAGTCTTAGATCAATGAATTCAGACAACAAAATATATTTCAGTTTAATTTCACTGAATTTGGTTAATTCTGAAGAAAAAATACTTGAATTTAATTTTAACAAACCAGTTTTTTCTAGATTTTTTTTGTAACATTTTAGGGATGTGCAAAGCATAGTCCCAAGACCATAATTTCTCCGCAACAGCCTGCTGAAGGGCTGCCACTCGGCCAGAATACAAATTGCCAACTTTGGCAGGAATAAAATATGCAAAACGTCCTCACACGCCGTTAGTGGCCCTAGGAAAATCCTGAAGGTGCCATTTACGAAATTGTCTTGGTCAGGAGGTCACGTCCACTATATTATACATTAAGGCTTCGTATGCGCGGATTTACAGCTTTTCTATCAAGGCACTAACTACTAAAATTAAACGTCTAAAAAAATTATATAGCAATCTTGGGGTGTCTATTTAGGGACTGATGAATACCGATACACAATTGGACAAACTTCGCTCGATAGTATATTCGTCTTTTAAAATGAAAATTATGTCTAAACCTAAATTGTTATTCATACAAAATGTAGGGTATTATAAATACTAGCTTGTTTTAAAAAAAATCTGGAATTTTTTGGCGTATTTTTATTTCCTTGACAAAATTCCTCCAAAATTAATAAAAATACAAATATGGAGTCACGGTGCCGTGCTCTCCACTCCGCCGCTGCGGGACATCTTCTGTCCCGCGCTCGAGTTTGACAGCCAGCGGCGCCTTAAGTCGGGATACTTTACATTTATTTTCTCAGTGGGTTCCTCTAAACTTCCGAGTCTCGTCGCCGAATAGCTTCGTTTACATGTACAGATATTAAGCGTGTCCGGCACGTGGCGTGGCAGACAAAATCATAATATTATGTGCATTTGTATGTCCGCGTTTGCGCGGCCCGGTATGGTAGAACCATTGATCTCCTAGAAACAACTAGATACACAGTCTGCCTTCTAAAAATGTCCGAGCGCAAAGAAGGTCCAAACGGATGAATGGACCCTCATTTGCTTTATTGGACATTATTTGGACGTTAACAATAAGACCCTTATTTGGACGTTTTTTTAAATTGTTTTAGTAAGACCTTTGTGTATCTAGTTGTTTATAGGAAATCAATGGGTAGAACATATATAAATACTTTCATACACATTTTATTGAAGAATAATATTATGTCACCCACTGCACGTGCCTTTTTTTGTCCCAGGTAAAACACGTTTACCTACATGTACCACCACGCCCGGGGGAGCGTGTTGATTATGTCGGGCTCTCCGCCCTGAAGGGTCGGAATACCGACTAAACTTCCTGGTGTGTCCCACCTCCTGCCATTCTTGCCGAACCATGGGACACAGTAAATCCGCGACCCCACTGGTGGCGCCCCGAGCACGCCCCATTGTGGGCTGTAGTAGCCCACAATTCATCATCCATCACCTTCCTCCTCCCCGTCCGCCTGACACGTCCAATGTCTGGTAGATGTAAATCAAGCTTTAGGTGGCTTTAAAAAAAATTACAATCTCAACATTATTGAGGTGGAAGTGGAACCCCCTGTAAACTTTTCTCTGTTTTCGCCTATACCTTCAGGGAATAATAAGTTTATGGCGTGGGTCACGAATATGATTTAAAATAAACCAATGCCAGAAGCGTAAAGCATAAATAAACGGAATAAAACTTTCCGATATTTTGTACGGTGAATTTTCAGCACGTTTCAATTATCGTGCTATTCAACTCCGGCCATGTTTCGAAATGCACTTAAATCAACCTTTCACCGCGACATGAACCTTTTAGGTATAAAATTCGGTCCAGTGCGAATCAGACACGTATTAATGTAGGGTTCTGTATAAGTTAATATAATGTACACAAAAAAACATATAGTACAAATGATATTGGTAGTATCAAGTGATTTATTTGTCAAACTAATTATACGATACCCTAAGTACAGTCGAGCCTTGGGTGGACACATGGTGCCACCCGAGGATATCAAGACTCTCTCACCCAAGTGCATTGTACGGTTCCTGAGGGACGTTGGCCTTGGGAGCGAGATATAAGAACTCGGTGCGCGGCCACAATAGACCTTTGCGGTCGCAGTGACCCTTGGGCGTGTACCAACGCCGTGATATCAAATAATAATAAATAAAGTACAGTCGACAGCAGATCAATGGCAACACTTTTTACTTTTGACAGTTATTATTATTTGCGTCGTAGGACTTGAAATCGTACTGCAAGTGTTACCATTGATCTACTGTCGACTGTACTTGCCTATTTTTCATCATTTTTGTACATACTTTGTGATATACCTATTATGAATTAAATAAATAGTGTATGCCTAAAGTTTTCGCCCTGTAAAATGTAATGTGTTCCTATGTCGTATGTAAGTCTCAATATTAACTGTCTTGATTTATATTTTATTAAACAACTCTAATAAAAAATTTCGAAAGTCAAAAACCTGATCAGTCAAACTAATTAAATAAGCAGGTAGACAGGTACTATACACATACACGGCTACTGCGATATGGTGAAGGTTCCCAATGGAATAAGGAACCCTAATAAAAACACGATACGTAATGATAAAGGATTCAATTTTGTTCGAGCGTCAGGCAAAATTGAAATTGGGCGACCCTGGTGTATTTTTTTTTTTTTTTTTCAGAGCATGGACGTGTCATCAACATTCATGTATGCCCAAATCAAGTGTCTTATTTTGTGAACAAAACTACCCTAGCACATTTTAAGCTGTTCTGTGATTATTGCATAGTTATTTTCACATTATTAGATCGGATTACTTTATTTTCACAATAATGAACAGGTTCGATCATTCAGCTCCTTCAGTGTTACATCATAACAGGTGATTAGACGATCATATTTGTTTACAAAATAAGACACTTGACTTGGGCCGCAGTATACCACGGTAAACACGGTCATTTTAGCTATGAGTTTTTAAGGTTTTATATAAATAAAAAATCATTTCTTAAATTTTCGGGTCACCGCGACCTCAAAGGTCTATTGTACCCGTCTTTCTTCTTATAATAGAAAAACACAAAATAAATTCACAGTCAAAAGAAATAAATCACTGGAAATGACACTCAAGTTAATCACGGAATTACAGCCCAAACAAAAATGGTGTAACTCCAAAAATGGCTGAAAGTAACAAATGGGCCCGCTGATGGCGAACTCGCAAGAAGACATTTGTCACAGAGACGTAACGCTTGCGTGTCGCTACTGCATATATCATTGCCTTCGTAGCATTTAAACGGTCCTCGAGAGTCTTCGGCTAATTTATTTTGTACGAAAAAAGAAAATGGGAGTTGTTATCTTTTGCCGGCGAGGCATTTATTTATGGTACGCAGGTATTTTATTTTCAAAAGACATTGTCACATTTCAATGGAGCTTTGCCCCACCTACAAAACTACGTGACCATTTAAGCTGTACCTATCATTTTGTTGGGGACTTATTACAGGTTTCATATTGCATAATCATAATCAGTATCATTTTCTACTACTCTCGCAACTCCTATAGAAGAATAACAAAAACAATGAATAAATCGCTTCGATTTCTTACTAGTTTCTGAATTCTTAATTAAGCTGTTTTTTTCGAATCGCAACTTGTACAAAATTTTATTTTAAACCAATAATTTTATTAAAAAACGGAGATATTTTTACATTTATTCGTTATCTTGTGCAACTTGCGGTTGATGGTGGGGCAGAATCTGGCATTGTCATTTGTTCCTTAAGAGACATCTCCATAAAATACATAGTTATGATAACGCGTTGAAACGTTGTATGGTTTGCTAGGAACAAGATCGTCATCGAATCGAGAAGCTCGAAGCGAGCTATAGGTACAATTTATATTTATATGATGTCAATGGTCGTTGCCAGCCCTTAGCGTTTATGGAAACTTGTTAATCTACTGTTTTTAGTAGCAAATCGCTCGATTCTATGACGATAGTGTTGCGTGATAGCCCAACTGATAGATACTGGTAATGAAATGCTGAAGCCGTTTGGTCCCAGATTTTATTATAAATTATATCAACAAACGCATTTTATGAAAACTAATGTTTTTAAAACGTGTGAAAGTGACATAACACGGTATAAGATAAGTAAGGTTTAACTAAGTTTATGACTATCAATTCGTTCAAAGACCTATATTAGAAATACCAATGAGCTTTGGTGAAAATGGCCAATAAATAAAGTTCAAGAATAATGTCCTAACACAAAAAAAACTTGGTTGGTAGCTCAAAAAAACAGACTTTCCGATAATTTAATGTATTTTTATAGTATTTTTAAAGTAGCAGTAACTGCTGCTTCTTTACGCAATTGAATATTGACAAAACCATTTGAAATCAAATCGAATTCTCGCAAACAAAAGGGCCCGGAGCACCCTTCATAGTCGTTAACAAAACAAATCTCGGCAATAAGGCAGCAACATGAACAAATACAATAAAAGCAAATAAGGAACATTTCACTGTAATACACAAAAATGAAAGATTAAACAATGGCGCAAGACAGACCCGAGTTCACTACAGCTTGAGTTAGGGTTGTCATTCGTCCATACCATATATTTGTTAGCTTACCCCATAGTCCTTTCCATGAGGTGACCTTAAGCAACTCTTCAACAAAAACGGCATATTACAGGCACAGAACTTCCTTCAGGGAACACGACCCACCACGCAGGCCCAGTGCCGATTAGTGGATTACATTTGCCGATCATCACACGTCTCTTGTTTAATTGGTCCAAGGATAAGGCCTTATTTTAAAAAAATCCACAAAAATGACATAATTCACCTATGATGCATGCTGAGCATGATATAACGTGTCATCATCAGTCTATTTATATTGCCACACTGCTCGGGCACAGACCTTCCCTTACATAGAGGGAGCTGGGGCCATGATCCACCACGCAGGCCCAGTGCGGATTGGCGTATTTCAATATGCCTTATATTTTTTTCTTCTTCTACGGCATGCAGGTTTCATCGCGATGTTTTCCTTCACCGTTTTGAGAGCACTCGGTAAATGTATGATAAGATTTTCCGTCGAAAAAACCGAGGATAACTCATTGGTACATGGCTGCCCTGGCTAGGAATCCAACCTGGGACCTCCGTATCGCAATTTCATTGACCTAACCACTGAGCCACCGAGCTCTTCATATAATAAGATATAATGTGTATCCTATCAGAATCATAGATTAATAGCCTGTGTCCTGTTCTTACATTTCCAGAATTTTGTTTTCAAAATTTTCAACAAGGACCTACTTATGACCTAATTTTAAAAGGAGCATCCCTAGCCTAGCACAAGCTGAGAATCGGGATCCCTCTGAATAAATTGGATAACTTCCCAATGACTTTATTAATTCATTTGAAAACGTACTCTTGCCCAAATATACTTTGTAATGTTTAGAGAATGAGTTTATTTCAATTTCGTGTTTAATTCATGGTGTAAAACTTGGAAGAAGAGATTGGAGATATGGTTAGATATACCGAAGCTCAAATCAAGTGTCTTATTTCGTAAACAAAAACTACCTACCTATACTTATTATGTGCATACATTTTAAGCTTTTCTGTGATTATTGCATAGTTATTTTCACATTATTACATCGGGATCACTTTATTTGCACAATGATGAACAGGTCCAAACAATCAGTTCGTTCAGTGTTACATCACAACAGGTAATTAGACGATCATAGGTATTTATTTACAAAATAAGACACTTGATTTGGGCTGCGGTTTACCTATATATACCTACCTATAGCCTTTTCGTATGTAATAAATGAAATAAATATAATAGCTTATCGTAATATTATTGCTTATTATTTGGTATTTGTATTACTAAATTAGGTATAACCTAATCAATAACTTCAATGATAATAATTAATAATGAATGAGTGATTGACTGATGGATTTCGCAAATAAAAATTAAATAAACCAGTGAAGTGCATTTAATTGGCAACTGTGTGTATTTGCTCAAAGATAAGATAAAGAGTCTGAAACTCAATCACAAAAGATATCAATTTATAAGTAGGTACTTACCTACTAAATGATGAGCAAACTAATGTGGGATGATAACATATTTATAAAATAAACTAAGCAAATACATAGTATTAACAAAGAAAGAATCGAGGCTTTTTAAAATGGCGTGAAACTACGACGGTTGAAAATTATTTGACAATTTAAATTAAATTATCAAATAATTTTATTTTGTGGCGAATGACAGTATGGTGAATTTGATGGATGATTCTGAAGTTTCAGTGATCAATTTTATTAGGAATCCCACTACGAGCTCGAGAGTGAACGTGACGTCGAGCTGCTTTGTCCAGAGTGCTGACGCTACGGCGACTACTATAGATGAAGACAAGAAGACGCGGATACCCAGGGTGACGACGCTACGGCGACTCCTCTGGAGGAAATTAGAAGACTATGATATTTTCAATATTCTCTAACTGACATTGGCAAATGACGACCTGTCGAGTCCATTAATAAATACAATAAAGAAAGAAAGAATCCCATATTTATTATGTCGTCTAGACCCCATCGATAGCGGTAGGTTTATTATCGATAGGGAAGACTTGTTCTCGAGTGACGACCTTCTGTCCCATCGATAAATCAACCCTATCTGTGAAAAGTAATATAGATACAATAAACACCATTATAATCATCATATTGCTGGGATGGAAGTCAGTCGACCATAGATAAAGTCCGCACCTACAGAAAGGTCGAAGCAATGGTGAAGGTAAAATATGCAGGAGCCAGGGTATAAACGAACCGACCTGCCTCACACAAGGCCCGGCCACTACGGACTGAATAATGTAGTATTGCTGACATCTTCCACGTAGTGGTAGCATAAAATTATTTAGAAAAAGGTTTAGAACAAATAACTGCGATGATAAAGTACTCTCCAGCAAACTGCTTTATATCTTTGCTATTGCTTTAATGGTTGCCTTTATATAATACAAAACTTTACTTTTGAAATATAATTATTTGAGTAATTAATATGTGGTCAAACTAAAACATGCGCTCGGAATATTTTGTAAATTAGGTAGAGAATTAGTGCATTTTTTTATTTTCCATGTTCTTATGGAGCAAACTTTACTACTGAGTTTTGCTTTTGCTCAATTTACCAATGAAATTGATTGTAACTAAAATAAAATTCTGAGAATTTAATTACAACATCTGTCTATTTAGAACTCGATTTCCGGTGTTTCAAATACCTTTATAGAACTTTTCTAATTTATTTGCAATCGGTACACTACACTGGCCCTCCCGAAACCTTTATAAGAATTCGGAGACACGGTTGCTTGTCCCTAAAATTATTTGGCAGTGCCATCCGTTCGGCCGAGTGCCGAATTGGAACTTGCGGCTTTAATGTAATGGCCGACCGACCTACACGCGAATGAAAATAAATGTCGTCTTTGGTCGTCCTGAAGAAAATTGGGAGAACACTCGTATATTTTTTCTATTTAAGGTGCAACAAACAAGCTGATGGTAGATGGCTGATCGTAAATTTTATGTTAAATTTTTTTTTATTAAATATTATTTTTTTATTAATTATATTATTTTTAACATTTAGAGCTATAAATTTATTTCTATTTTATTTATTTTGAAATGTAAATTATGGATGATTAATTCGTACCCTTCATGCTAATGGAGCCTCTTTTTTTATTTGTATTTATCTTCATATTGGGCGAGGAATTTATTATGAATCTTTTAATTTAATATAACCTATTATAGACCTCTGCAAAAAAGAGTTGTCGCCCTAATAATAAAGATGTCCTTATGAACAAAGATGATTACTAGACCTTTCAAACTGTTTACTGGATCTTTCAGGCTGTTTACTAGATCTTTCAGTATTTTTACTAGAACTTTCAGACTGTTCCAGGAGTCATAAGCGTGATTCAAAGTTAGTTTCAATCCCTTTCTGACTTAACGTTTTTAATGAAGTTTTTAAGACAACAATACTGGAAGTGAGAGTTAACTAGTTATATGGCTAACAGTATCAGAGATTTTCTAAGAAGACACCTTTAAGTAAATCTACAATTCATATAACATGTAACAAAAGAAAATGGTGGCAAATCGTGCTAATAGTCGATATCATTCTGTTTTGTGCGCAGTACTGGAAAAATATGTTACTGGGAACGTAATAAATATTTCGTTTGATATATGGATGCTATTGGGATAAGAATTTATATCGAAATCAGCTTTTTGTGTGGATCGCCCGCCCACGCTTGTTTTTCTAAGTGTCTATACCTGTATGTCGCTAAATATTGGCTTACACAAGTCGTAGTCAATTTGTATTTAAGGGCACTTCATGAAATATCCAAACATTGTACGCTAACAGCAGATCAAGTGTAACACTTTGAACTTTGGACCGTTCTTATTATGTGCGTCGTAAGATTTAAAAGCGTACTGCAAATGTTACCGTTGATCTGCTGTTGTTCGTACCTATAGGAAGAGTTTCATTCGTTTATACTACATTCGTTTATTGAAAATTCTTTGCACAACGACAAGGTCGATTTTAAAGTAACAATAATTTACATTTATGTTTTATGACAAAAATTCAAAACATTTGCTAAGTCTTGTAAATACACAAGGTAACATCTAAAATCTCGATCTAACCGCGAATTCTGAGAATTTAATTACAACATCTGTCTATTTAGAACTCGATTTCCGGTGTTTCAAATACCTTTATAGAACTTTTCTAATTTATTTGCAATCGGTACACTACACTGGCCCTCCCGAAACCTTTATAAGAATTCGGAGACACGGTTGCTTGTCCCTAAAATTATTTGGCAGTGCCATCCGTTCGGCCGAGTGCCGAATTGGAACTTGCGGCTTTAATGTAATGGCCGACCGACCTACACGCGAATGAAAATAAATGTCGTCTTTGGTCGTCCTGAAGAAAATTGGGAGAACACTCGTATATTTTTTCTATTTAAGGTGCAACAAACAAGCTGATGGTAGATGGCTGATCGTAAATTTTATGTTAAATTTTTTTTTATTAAATATTATTTTTTTATTAATTATATTATTTTTAACATTTAGAGCTATAAATTTATTTCTATTTTATTTATTTTGAAATGTAAATTATGGATGATTAATTCGTACCCTTCATGCTAATGGAGCCTCTTTTTTTATTTGTATTTATCTTCATATTGGGCGAGGAATTTATTATGAATCTTTTAATTTAATATAACCTATTATAGACCTCTGCAAAAAAGAGTTGTCGCCCTAATAATAAAGATGTCCTTATGAACAAAGATGATTACTAGACCTTTCAAACTGTTTACTGGATCTTTCAGGCTGTTTACTAGATCTTTCAGTATTTTTACTAGAACTTTCAGACTGTTCCAGGAGTCATAAGCGTGATTCAAAGTTAGTTTCAATCCCTTTCTGACTTAACGTTTTTAATGAAGTTTTTAAGACAACAATACTGGAAGTGAGAGTTAACTAGTTATATGGCTAACAGTATCAGAGATTTTCTAAGAAGACACCTTTAAGTAAATCTACAATTCATATAACATGTAACAAAAGAAAATGGTGGCAAATCGTGCTAATAGTCGATATCATTCTGTTTTGTGCGCAGTACTGGAAAAATATGTTACTGGGAACGTAATAAATATTTCGTTTGATATATGGATGCTATTGGGATAAGAATTTATATCGAAATCAGCTTTTTGTGTGGATCGCCCGCCCACGCTTGTTTTTCTAAGTGTCTATACCTGTATGTCGCTAAATATTGGCTTACACAAGTCGTAGTCAATTTGTATTTAAGGGCACTTCATGAAATATCCAAACATTGTACGCTAACAGCAGATCAAGTGTAACACTTTGAACTTTGGACCGTTCTTATTATGTGCGTCGTAAGATTTAAAAGCGTACTGCAAATGTTACCGTTGATCTGCTGTTGTTCGTACCTATAGGAAGAGTTTCATTCGTTTATACTACATTCGTTTATTGAAAATTCTTTGCACAACGACAAGGTCGATTTTAAAGTAACAATAATTTACATTTATGTTTTATGACAAAAATTCAAAACATTTGCTAAGTCTTGTAAATACACAAGGTAACATCTAAAATCTCGATCTAACCGCAATTACTCAAAGTGCCTAGAATCTTCATAAATTGAAACAATAACCAAACCAACGACAGGCACTGAGTGAAATTGTGAGTAAAAACCCTTATTTAAAAGTTTAGCGACAACATTTTTTTTCAGATGACGAGTTTGACGCATTAATTTCAAAATCCTCTCTTGTTCGACGAAGTACCCAATAGTAAAAGACTTATTGGCTCAAGTAATTTGGAAAAAAAACTTTTTTATATTACATTCAATTACTATAAAAAGCATACCAATCAAGTTTCCGACAAAGCCTCAATGAAATTGTTTTCCGAATACCGTCAAGGGAGGCCTGTGCCTTTATAAACGGCAAACTTCATTTTAGAGTTCCGTACATATTTATCCGTATCGTAAGACTTGTTAAGTCCTGATGACTTAGCACACGTGAACGCATCACATGTGAACAACTCTTCTGGAGTAATAGGTGTATGCTTGGCGTAGGCGGTGTAATAAAATAGTACGGTCGAAAACAGAGACAGGCGTAGGTACAGTAGAGATTTTAAGGTTAGAAAGAAAGTAAAAAAAATGCATTTATTTGACGCTACAATAAAATACTAACATACAGTGAATAAATAAGCGAAACACAAAAACACTAATACAATAAACACTTAGAGACAGTATATGGTGCGATTTTCAGGTTGAGATTTTCTCAAAAACCACTCGACTTATTGCAATGGTTCTTTCACTGTTAGATAGATAAAAGTTAAAGGAAATGAGTCAGGGAGAGTTCGGATATATTTGAAGTGCCTTTAAATGTTTTTAAGTAGGTTACACACGAAGACAGAGACTCGTGCTACAAGGGCAAGTCAGTACCAGGTCTTTCCAATAATTACATGTGGGACAGTTCCCAGATATATCGACAGAACCTACTAAGCGAAAAAGATAACTTATAGGGAACTGCCACCTGCAAAATGCGTCATTTAGAGTTGCTATAAATTCTGGAAATGAATTGCCATCAGAGGAATTGCGAAATACTTGGCGGATGCCAATTCGGATTCGGTTCAGATTTTAGCCCACAAGTCGCTATAGGCTTGCGACAAACATGGCCCGTCCAGCCTCCAGCTTAACTGTATTTTGTGCTACATCGGTGATCTGAGTTTGAGAGTGCAGTGTGGAGTTTCGAACACGATTAAGCAGCTTAACTCCCAGTATGCTGCTTCCATGTCGCGTTGGCTAATCTTGAGTTTTGACCTTTGTTAGAGTTAGTATAATAGATATCTTCAGTTACTGTGTTTTTTTATACCTAAGTAAGTGTTCTATAGCAGATTCATGGACCTCTGGGAACGACCCCCTGTTTTTCACTAAGTAGTTTCCGCGACAACATTATTGCAACATTGTGCTCATCTCAAGGAAAGAATACCTATTGAAAAGAAGCAGTTTATTAACGTTATTAAATACGTACGGAACCTGCCCAGAGCTCTGCGTAATCTCACCTGACCGCTTTTTTCCAATAAACCGGCAGTCCCTGTGCGCGCCGGGAACTGTCAAAATTTCTAATAAGGACACGGGGACTGGCCGTGAAATTGAGTAGGTATGCGCACTTATTCGCCAGAGACGAATTAAGGGACTCAAGAAGGCATTCTTCTTCTTCTTGTAGTGCCTCTCCGATACCGGCGGTTGGATGTCAGCTCCGCGTACTTGACCCTGTCTTAAGCCAGCCGGTACAGCTGTTCAGCGCTCGCTACTACATACAAACTTGAAATGTGATACAATTATGAGATAAGCCACATGTCAAATTATTATATATAAACGGATATCACTCACTTATATTTTTGAAGTCGGCCATTAGAACGACAGTATAGTAAAAAAGTCACATGTCGCCAAGGACAGGTGCAAATGATATGTCATCGTCACAGAGATATTGAGTCGGAGAGCCTATCTGACCAACCTTTACATACAGCTATAGTTTATACTGTACATACAATATTATGAAATTCACTATTATTTATAATTATTATCTTTTATACATTGCAATAGGTAAAAATTACAACACGGAAAAACAGTACATAAATGTTGGTGGCGGTGACGTAAGAGTTAAACCGACTTCCTAACTCCGCTTCTGGTATTGAATAGCTATATCGCAGCATACACATCTGGCCCTTTTTTCAGTCGAATGAATACGGAATGAAGTTAGTTTCTTTCAAAACCAAAATGTACGACCTTTTGGAAACCTTTTGAACTAACCGGCTTCATTTTGTAGGTGTTTCAAACTTCCGAGGGTTTTAGTAGGAATGTTTACTATTTTAATGTAATACCTGTGGTCACGTTAGGGTACTTTTACGTCTTTACGGGCAAGCCTATAAGACTGCCTGTCCACTGGAGCGGAAAGGAGAGGAGACGAGAGGAGATGTTTGTTGAATAACCAATCAGATTTCGTTCGAGATGTGGAAATAACGAAATCTGATTGGTTGTTCAAAATACATCTTCTCTCGTCTCCTCTCCGCTTTGGTGGATGTCGGGCCTAAGGCTGCCTGTCCACTGGAGCGGAGAAGAGAGGAGAAGAGCGGAGCTGTGCCAATATTAACCAATAGAATCGAAACTTGGCTTCAGTGGACACAGATTTGCTAATTAGATTAAAATTTCATACATTTTTAACGCGAAGCGGAGAAACGAAGCGGAGTAGAAAACAGCTCCCTCACTCCATTTCACTTCCTCGCTCCACGTCAATGGCCAAACGCTGTCCGCAACTCCGCTCCACATTTCTCCCTCGCTCCGCTCGGCTTACTCCTCTGCAGTGGACAGGCAGCCTTAAAATTCACTTTGTGCTAATCCTCACGGTTGACAAGTGGCACAATCTGCCGCTGGGGGAAGCTAGGAGCTTTTTGTCAGGCAATTTTAGCGTGACCTCGCTCTTACAACTGTCAAAAGTTGCTTAGCTCACATTCTTACATCTTTATATGATAACACACCTTACCCGTTCTGATGAAAAAAGATTGGCTTCGTAGCTTAGCTATGACATCGCTTTACCTCGTATATCTCTGGTGGAAAAACTGCCTTACAATGTATAAGAATATATCCTTACAATGTATAAAAACCTTTACTGTTTTTCTCGCCTTTTAAATCGTGTAAGTAAATGTTTCAGCCAACACCACAAGAATGTAGTTTTACTTGAAAATTAAAGAAAACGTGAGCATTTGCAAGTTTTCACGCTAAGGCGGGGACAAAATTACTGTTTCCACGCGGCTGCAACGCAATTTGATGCTTCGCTTCAATTTTATTGCATTTCAGTCGCTTTCAGTCCTGTTTGCATAATGTGGGACCCGCATTTTCGGCATGATGTAATCACATCCCAACTCCTTGTATCTCTGTGGGAAGGCGAGAGATAGAAGACAATAAAATAAATAAAATAAAAACAGCCTTTATTCATACGAATTATGATTTCTTGAAAAGCGCGCGAAACGACATTATCTACTTTTTTATGAAAATTCTAATAGTTTCCGTGGTATTGAGTGATTAATGATCACGTTAAGTTAATCGGGAGATGTCCGCGAACGATTCTATTAATTGGAGTGCTCGAAAGAAGTCGTGTTTGTGAAGTTTTGTGCTCTTAGCAAGGTTTCCTTGCATAACTCGATGATTGCGTGGATCGTTAAGTTATTTCGTTTAGGAATTTGGGAGGGTTTTGCGTAGGTTTAGGTTAGGTTATCTTCGTATAAATGTATGTATTTAGAATTCAGACATTCTATTAACATCAGACCAGGCTGTATGCCCTAGTTGGGTTTGCCTTTCCCTCTGGGAAGAATTTTATAAAAAAAAATCCTTTACCTATTGTTATTGTTACAGTTTGAAACAAAGGGGTGACATTTCAATCTCTATTGTGTGGAAGACTAAACCTACCTTTTTCTTTAATCTCGTACAAAGGGCCGGATAACCGCCCTTTTAGTCCCTATAGGGATCTATAGGTCAAACGCACACATAAATTGAAATTGACTTGATTTATAGTTTGACGTTTGTGGAACCTTTCCGCTCCTTAATTTTGCTAGGTACGGTCTAACCCCTCAGCCTTTAGGCTCACTTTAAGTCACGTTTATAGCTAAGAGCCACAGGTGCGTATTCATAAACATGATTTAAAGTTACGCCACCGTTTAGGCCCCCTGTCCCTTTCTATCTTAACCTTTTTAAACGAAGTGTGAAAGGGATAGCAACACGATTTAAGAGAAGGTTTGACTAGGTTTATGAATGACAGCAAAGGTGTTTAAACCCCACTTAAAACCACGCAAAACGAAACAACAGAGCGTGATAAGCTAAAGCAAATATTTCAATTGTTTTGTGTTTATGCATCGTTCTTAGTAATCCCTCAAAGCGAGATTACCGATATCCTAATACACACCTTCTTGTATATTGATCTGGTTCCCAAACTGGGAGTGAGGAACACCCTAACTTAGAATAAATCAATTATTTAAAAAATCCGACTTCCTTTTTTGCGTAAAATGTATCCTTTGTCAATCACACGATCAAGACGAATCACGATGCCTCATACATCAAAATCCGTCAAGGAGTTTTAGACTAGAAGGGGCCACAAAGAAAATGTAATAATTTCCTTGTAGCCTTTTCTAGTCTAAAACTCCTTGACGGATTTTGATGTATGAGGTATCGCGATTCGTATATAGTACCCTTATTTATTTATTTGATCTTTTATGGCTACATGTATAATATATATAATAATAATAAAGTTTATTCACCAAGAAATTAAACTACTTATAGACAGTTTACAACAGCTTAGTTAGATGGTTACTTATAAATATATATTTATTGCACATATCATCTGGTCCTAAACTAGGATATAAAATCCTGTATCTTAGGAGCCAGCTCTCAACCCTCAAATTATTCCTGAGTTGGATTATTTAGTCTGTCTTGTGTTTATTATAAATAAGATTCTAAGGTAAGGTCAAAAGTGAAGAAATGTATGCAAGAGCATTATGTTTTGAATAATAATACCAGAGCTGTGCGAGGTAGCTAAGCGGTGTGCGAGGAAAAAATCCACCAATAGAATCACTTCATTTTCCTAGCCTCGCTCAGCTCAGTGATTCTATTGGTGGATTTTTTCCTCGCACACCGCTTAGCTCGCACAGCTCTGGTGGAAAAGCAGCCTTATGCTTTGAATACTAAAAGGTCGTAAGGCAAATATTGGAAAAGAGTTTCTGGGTCGGCCATGGCATATTTCAATTCTTGTCAATTACCCCAAATTATCTATCAATTTCGAAGTTTTATTTGAAGTAATGGTACGCTGTATTTTTAATTCTAAAATAGGTACTATGTTGTAATCATAATCAATTCATTCAAAATTACAACAGCTGAGTTCACAACAATAGAAGATTGAGTAACACTGGTCGTTTGTAGAGTTATGGACCTATATGTATAGAGTTATGTACGCTCTCGTTGTTAAATCCAGGGCTCTCCCTGGCTCGTCCCAGCTCGGCCCATACAATTCCGACTGATGTTCGGATTTACACGGCTCATTTTAATTGGATTTAGACACAAACAAAAGCTGTTATTTAAGATAACAATGTTTGGCTTTGAGCCGTGGTTTGATGTTTGTCTATTCTGTTGCTAGCTATGCTTTTTTACGCGGAAATCAATTTAAATTGATAATTTTGGTTCCTGTTTGATCTCATATTCAAACTCTACCTCTATCTATATCCTATCTATCTGTACCTACATATTTATAAAACTATATTTATTATCCTCCTCTGTTTTATCTCATTCTTTTCGTAATGGGTCAGTTGGAAGAAATCTCTTTAGAGGTAAGTGCGCCCTCTGTACAAATTATATTTTATGTTTTTATTTGTCATGTTGTGTACAATAAAGTGTTAAATAAAACTCAATAAATATTTACTCAATAAGTATTATGATTTCATAGCCGAATTGGTACCTACTTAAAAGGTTTTTCGTTAACTTCACAAAGTAATACTTGAAATTGGTTAAAAAATTAAATAGTTACAAGTATTTAGAAATAAATGCTAAGAAAAAACTGCAATAATGCATTATGACCTCACGTAAAAATACACTTTGCTGAAAAGAAATGAACCATTACCACCAGGTGACTTACACCCAGGACTCTTAGTAATAAAAATTATAAAACGGTGACTTCATTTAATAGTTGTTGAACCACTGATTTTGTATTACGAAGTCCAGACAAAACGCCATAAACCACCCGGTGTTAGTTGAAATATCGAAAAACTAATTTCAGATTTATGTTAACCATATTTACAGATATTGAAATCCCTATGTGTGCCTGTGTTTATTTGCCTAGGTATGTATTCAATATTACAATATTAAAAGTACCGTAAAGACATTTTTCTAGCAGAAGAATTTCAGAATTCACCTTAATATCATTTCTTGGCTTTAGTTCTGGTAACCCCGCCATTTTTATAAGCCAGTCTGATTGAAATATCAGGAGATATGAATGGGGGCGCAGATTGTAACTCCGGATGGGCCGCATTAAGGGCACAAAACGACCGCAGCAGGCCATCATGGCTTTATGATCCCAAGCGAGGCGCTACCACTGCTATTAGATACAAATGGGATATTGCGATTTTGTTGTGTTGCTTAGGATGTATGTAGTTATATTTTAATCTATTCTATTTTTATTTTAATGGCTTCCGAATCGAAATAGATAAGTTTAGAAATAAGTACAAAAAGGATGATGCCGTGTGGAGGGGATCTTGACGACGTTCCCTTAGGTTTTAAGTAGGCATATATTTTGTAGGATAAAGGTCGTTATTACTTGTATTTTAATCTATACAACTTACAATATTAAACTTTTATTACTTATAGAGATAATTTCGCCAATGTCAAGTTCCAAAATAATGGCGAAATTCCATAAAAATTACGGATGTAGTTCATTCGTAAAATTGTCTATTTACGTAATTATACTGCAATGATAATAAATCTAGCGTATTGTAAACGCATGACAGATTGTGAATATTTTTTAGGCATTTTTTTACAATAGGTACAAAAAAATCTGCCACATTTTTTGGCCGAAGTGGGATTTAAAACTTTTTGAGTGAAAAAAACGGGATTCTTTCGTCGAAAGCGGGACATAGTAAAAAACGGCCAAGTGGGAGTCGGACTCGCGCACCGAGGGTTCCTTACAATGCAAAGCAACTTAACCCCGTAATATTTCGCTAACGAAAAGATAAACTAGATTTAGGGACCAACTTATCTTTGCCATTCGTAAAATACTATCGGCATACTCCCCATTCCTTGAGCAGCTGCTGCTTAATAACAAAAAAATATATTATAATGTAAGAATTAATTATAATCCCCGAAAAGCGGGACTGAGCCTTTATTTTTGAGACATTTATTTTTGATTTAAAAATCGGGACGTCCCGCCAAAAGCGGGACGCCTGGCAACGCACCTACTGATAGGTACCTACTTTTGATTACCACGCCAATATGCATCCAATAAGTCTGATTCTCGTGGCCGCCAAGTGTAATCACTGTCACTCAATAATATGGTACAGTCGACAGCAGATCAATGGTAACACTTGCAGTACGATTTCAAGTCTTACGTACGACGCAAATAATAAGAACTGTCAAAAGTAAAAAGTGATACCATTGATCTGCTGTCGACTGTACATAGAATAAGAATGACTGGGAAAGACGATTTTTACCACTCTGAAATCGACGCAAATATCAAGCCAGTTTCAAAACGTTCAAAGTTTACATTATAGGATAAAATGGTTTCACTATTCCCACCTATTTCATCATTCTAACTTCCACTTGTTTACTATTCCATTTCACACAATATTCAGACCAAAGAAGATCACAGTCTCTTTAATTTCCCGTGCCTCGCCCGCTCCGCAATATTGCAAATAAAACCCGCAGAGTATTCAAAGCAGCCAGGAGAGAATCAAGGCGTAATAAGAAAACAAAAGCTTTGACCATTCGGTTGTAACAAACATTTTCTTGCTCTATTTTTGCTCTACATTATTTATATAAAATTGTGTTTTATTTATTAAGCAATTTAGACATATCAAACTGAAAAAACAAATATAAGTATTAAGTACATAATAATTATCTACCTAATTCTAGGGCCGTCGTCGTCTAGGCCCGTCCCGCGCGGTAGGATGCCAAATTTCCCAAATTGTGTGTTTAAATTACAATTTGGGAAATTTCATGAATAATTAATATTGCAGCTCGCATGGGACTCTTGACTTTAGCATGAAACTTCAGATGTTGTACAAATAATCCAATAAATTCACCATAATTATGTCATTCGCGAACATTTTCTGATTAGTTTAACGTGATGGCGGCGCTTCACTTGGCTATTCGTATTTGCGTATTTGTCATCATTGCCATGTGTGGTTGGTATGCTTGACAAAATATTCATCTTATTTGTATGTACGTCAAGTATTTGACAAATACGACAAACATCCAATAGCTAATACGAACAGCCAAGTGAAGTGCCGTCATGATATTAAATACAAAATAACCACTGTAGACATTAAAAACCGACGACGTATTATTTTACGTATTCTCATTTTTTTGCCATAAAAATAATACAAACCCGTAACAAAAGTTAGTTGGACGTAGCTAGAATAAAAAAATAGGGCGAAACGACAATAAAATGTTTGAAATATTAAGAAAAAAAAAATCTGGGCGAACCGAGAATAAAATGTTGGGCGAAACAAGAATTTTCGAAAGTTGGTACAAATTATTTAGTCGAAACGAGAACAAATCAAATTATCAAATAATTTCGCAATCGTCGTTTTCTGCCATTTTTAAAAGCCCTTCTGGTTAACAATATTTAATTAATCAAAGGTGTAACATATCGTAACGTAGCCATAAAATCGCTTCAAAAACATTATTCACAATCTTACTCACATAGAAATGAGCTCAATGTAACATGACGTGTAAAATTATTGCGTGTTCATGTAAAATGAATCTCATGTAAGTGACATGCTCACTTACACATGGGCACACAATAATCACGCCGGTAACCACAGAACAAATAATAGAGTAGAAATGCGATGTGGGATAAGATACATGGAACAAAGTGAAATCGTGCCGCTCACACCGACCGTCGCACAAGAATATATTCGTTATTCTTTTAAAGTTAGACAATGGTAATAAGTCTGACGGCCTTTTTTAAAACTAATCTAAATATAAAGCTTACTTACGTTGGCAACTCATTATAATAGCACAGCCCCCTTATTAAGGTCGTCATTTTACGAAGTAACAAAGTAATATTGAAGTAATCCTGCTTTAAGAGTTCAAGGTAAGGGGGATGGTCTAATAATTTCGTTCCCAATTCCTTTTCCTAAACTAAAGTTATAAAAAGGATGGCACTATACTTTTAGGACTGTCAAAGTTAACTTAAAATTAGACAACATACAGAATTGCTACCAGTAATAGAGCCGAATAGAATAGAATAAATGTTTATTTGGTAGCCAATCAACACACTTAAATTACAATACAGTTACAATGTAGGTAATTAGTAAAAGTGAGAAAAAAATAACTGAGTTAAGTTACTACATACATAATGACATTGAAACAGATAACATGTTAAGTAGTGCTGTAGCGCCAAAAAGGTCCCAACTGAGCATGTGTTATATGCTATACCTGCTTTTTTAGCGCTGATATTCGAAAGAAGTACGGACCATGTTACGAAGAACCCTGGATATTGCGATGGCATTTCTAACCTGTATGTTCTGTTTGGGTAACGTTTTTGGTCGGTTTCACTTGTATCGACATTTTAGCGTTTTGCGATCAAATATTGTGTTCAGCCGCCAAATTCAATTTGTTGCTTTATATAGGCTTATGATTTAAGCCATACGAGATTATTTTTTTAAGTTTGACTGATGTTTATTAATTGTATCGCAGAACAGGATGTATTAGTATTTTTTACCCGACTCCACAAAAAGGAGGGTTATGTTTTTCGAATGTATGTCTAACTTTCTGGCACGCGCTGTAGCCTAATGACTTGATGTATTTTTTAACATATGCGGTGCCTTTAAATTCGTCTTGATTGTAGGAGTGAAATAGGCTTTAAAAATTTATTCAAAGGGACTTAAATATCAGACAGGCAGTCGGGTTTTTTGTCTCTTAAATTAATTTCTTTATTATTTATTCTTTCTAATTAAGAATAACAAATAACGAACTTATTTGTTGTTCTTAACTAATTAAACCACTTGATGGTAGGTGGTAACCTTCGCTTATGATTGTCACACAATAAAGAATTATGTACAGAAGGTAGGCTCCATAGAAACGTGCGAGGATACCTCACGCACACATCGATTTATGGTCGCGAGGGACGGCAACGTGCTTCATTTATTTCTTACGGTGGTACTTCACTTGGCTGTTCGTATTCGATATTGGATGTTTGTCGTATTTACCAAATAGTTGACGTACCTACAAATACGACGAATATTTTGTCAAGAATACCAACCACACATGGCAATTATGACAAATATGCATATACAAATAGCCAAGTGAAGTGCCACTATTAAACTACGTTTTTGGTACACTCGGAAATGCATCTGCCAGTACTCAGAATTGCATCTGTATCTGCAGTTTATATTAAGAACACCTTGAGACTACCTTCTGCGGCTTACTTATTATGTATACATTGTACTTATATATTAATATCAATTTTATGTAGCTCGTTTAAAATTACCAATGGTCACAGGGCATGGACAGGGCCACTCCATTTAATTTATTATCGCAACCTTCGTTGGAACCTTAATCTGTGGGTTTAAGTAATTTCGAAATGTCACTTTGAAAACATCAAACACTCAAACAAAATGAGGTTCTATGGAACTCGGCATAAATTGGGATATCCTAAAATAATATTATGAGACAAAACAGCGTGCATGACTTAGTCGGATGTATGAAATGTTCCTACTTACCTATCACGTTGCAGGAAATGCTTAGTTTCTAAATTACAAAAAAAGGAACCTACATACAGTACCTACACTTCCCGCCAGCTAAGTTGACCCGAAATGGCGGCAGTTCGTGAAGGTAAACGGTTTCAATTCATATGACACATGTAATTCAAAGGGCTAAGTCGCAAACACGTTCGCAAAATATCCACCATGCGCAAAAAGTCCATTTCTCATAATATCCATTTCGCAAATTGTCCCTTTCCTCCTTGTACTTATATGTTATGTCGTTTTCAAAGTCCGACTTGTTACATTTGACTGTAAAATTGTAGATTTTGTATACAATTTCGCAGCCATTATGGGTCAACTTAGCTACCGGGTCTGTACGTCGACAGCAAATCAATAGTAACACTTGCAGTACGATTTCAACGCTTACGACGCAGATAATAAGAACGGTCCAAAGTGTTACACTTGACGTGCTGTTGACTGTACATAGATTTAGTAACATCAAAACATACATTGTGAATAATTTTACTATACCTCACGTTTTCGGTGGAGAAAAATTACTTGGTCCAGGTCTTTCCCCAGCAGTGGGACATCGCAGACTATTAATAATAATAAGGGTAAGTTTAAATATCAAAACATTATCTTATCGCATAACAGTACCTATAATATTTCAACGTCAATTCCCAGCAGAGATGGCGGTCGCCACTCCGCTCCGAGCGAATGCACCGCACTTCTTCGTAATATTTTATTCAAATGCAAGGAATATCAAATGGCAGTGCACATTACTCCGCTGCAGCATTTTACCGCATCCTAGATCCCACAACACGAATATCATTTTAATGGCGAATTTATAGAAAGGTGTATATGTGTTTTCTAAATGCACTTTAGGGGTGGAGTTTGTATCGTCTATTTCAAAGATATTATACGATAGAGAGGAAACGATTCGGTACATTTTTATAATTTTGAATTTGGAAGAGTGAAATCAACTGATCTTTATCGGACTAGTTGCAATGTTGGTCCGCACTTGTAAGTATTGTATGTTGCCTATGGTTGGCTGAACTGCAGCATACTGGTCTACATTTTATTACAACAAATCGTATCGTGGTTAGTTGACTAAACAGATTTGTAGCGATTCTAGAGAATGGTAAGCTAATTTTAATCGTCGCTAAGCGAGGCGTCCCGCTTACTTATACTTACTTAGTTTCATGATCAAGACGAATCTATCATATATCAAAATCCATTAATCCGTTTAATATCGGACATATTTACATACATACACCCGCAAAACATCACATTCTAATTGCGGCAGGCGGATAATTTAACATAAATAGTAGTTACAGAGCTTGTTTTCCCGTAAATTGATTTTTGATGAATTTAGAATTTGGAGTAAGATACAATGAATTGTACCTACAGTAAGTATAAGCATTCTTCTTTTGACATAAAAATTCCCCACAGGAATAAACAAAGACAGAATAGTCTACAAAGGGTGTTTGTTTATGGAAAACTTGCCAAGTTTTGAGTGCAAATTGACGTATAACTTATTCCTGGCGGATACTCCTTTCCAGAGCCTCTTAGAACTTGGCACCTTTTACAGTTAGTTTATAATGGGTTTAACAGTATCTTTGTGATGGCTGTAACACCTTTACTAGTAGAGAAGAGGCGATAGGTTCTATGATCAACGGATTCAGAGTTCGATTCTCAGTCGGGTATCTTAATTATACCCAAAGCTAGATAAATTATCTACATTTGTTATTGTTATAAGTTCTTTACTGATATAGGTACTGAATAACATCCTATCGGATTAACTAATATTGCACCCTGTCTGTAGGTATATTATTCTACTACATTTGCGTAATTGATTCACCATCTAACCTTGCCTTCATCGGATGGATTTCACAATATTGGACGCTCACAATATCACGTCCATCTGACATGGACTTCATCGGATAGCTTTGACTATCTTGGACTCTCACATCCATTTGACGTTGAGTTCATCAGATGGTTCTGACGTTCTGACGACTTCATTAGATAGTCTTAACTAATTCTGACACTCACTCCTGACGCTAATTGCATTGCATCACATGGTTTTGACTACACATTCATCTGACGCTGATTTCGTCGTGGTTTATACTACTTTGGGCTTTTTTTGACTGCCCCAAACGTTCACATTTACCTGACTCTAACTTCCTCAGATAATTTTGGACTACCTAAGACGCTCAGATTTACCTGACGCTGACTTCCTCAGATAGCTTTGACTGCTTTGGATGTTCACATCTGTACATAGCATTAGGTACCTTAATAAAAGAGCACAAGCGCCGTTGTCAAATAGCCGCGGGGCTACGCTAATGGTTTCAGCGCCGTCGCCTGAAATCCGATATTGTGTCATTACTGCGACTCATTCGGGTTTACACTTTTAGCCTAATGGAAGACGTATTTATACTGCTACTTAGCTAAAGGTCAGTTTATAAATACTCCAACAAAAAACAATGGACGGCTACACTATACTAAAAGGAGGTAGGGTATTGTTTCCCTGCCTTATACATACTTAAATATATATATGTCGTGGTCAGATCGTTAAATTGAGCATTTCATGAAATCGTCAGTCATTTCATGAAATGGTGGCATTTCATGAAATCGTCATGTTGCGCTGGGCATATCGTTTAAACGTCAACGTTCGTCGATTTGTCCAACGACGTTTGGTCAGATCATTAATGTAGGGTGCCCATTAAGGATGTAAGTAATAATAATTCAAAATATACTTATTACGATCTTATTTATTGTTCTAGTCAGTACCAAATTAAAAAAAATATATATGTTACAAAATTCTTACAAGCATTTCAAACCAATTGTCCACTGGAATTAAATATACGAAATATTCATATTGAACACATTAAAAGGACAATAAAGATATTTTTATTAAATGTTTTTTATTATTATTATTATATTTATTACCTAATAAAATAAGTACAAAATTGTATTATAATATTATAGAACGTTAAAACGTTTCGTTTCACATACCTACGGTATACCTTTATGAAATTCCGTTAGTATTTCAAAATATTTCTCCATCGTAATTATACGAATAGTAGGATCATCAATGCATTTCTTCTTGTATATTAAAAACTTGTAATTCCAGTTTTTCCATGATGTAATATTTTGTAATCCAGTAAATTATAGTCCGTCTACTTTCGTTGCCTGGTCACCCTACTTTCCTTTATTTGTTGTATAACCTAAAAATGAAAATTATGTATGTTAAATTTCTAGGATTCAATTATTAAAAGTAAATAAGTACATTTTAGATACTTAGATGAGATTTTAATAGGATATAAACTAAATATTATCATTTAAATAAGTACTAACCTGTGAAATGTATTCCAAGTTGTTTTTTGTAAATTGAGGTTGGTTTTTTGCGTGACTGTCATAAAATTCACACCGTTTCGTATAGTAACACTTATTCAAGTTTCCAACACACTTTCTTATATAATTTGCACATTTTTATTCACTTTTCAACATGAATCCGCATTATTTACTTACGCACACAAACATAAACAATGACAAAGCGCGCTCTCAGCGCCTCTAGCGGTAGTTTTTGCCATTTTTCTACGATATGGTCAATTGTGTTTGGTCATATCATGAAATAGCCGTGCGTTTGTTGGACATATCGTAAAACGTTTTCTATTCATTGATCTGGCCAAGCTATTTCATGAAATGACCAATAGACATTTGACGATTTCGTGAAATGCCACCATTTCATGAAATGTTCAATTTAACGATATGACCACGACATATAGGTACACTTGACAGCTACATTATCTTATATTGGTTAATGGGGGAGGACGGCTCCTGCAAAAAATTTAAACGAATTATTATTTAATAAGGAAAATACAAAGAAATAACAATAAAATTACTAAAATCTAACATAAACTAAAACTACCTATAAATAACTACCTATACATAAAATGGAGAGCTCGGTGGCTCAGTGGTTGGGTCAATGGACTTGCAATATGGAGGTTCCAGGTTCGATTCCCAGCTAGGGCAGCCATGTACCAATGAGTTATCCTCGGTTTTTTTCGACGGAAAAACTTACGTACATCTACCGAGTGCTCTCAAAACGGTGAAGGAAAACATCGTGATGAAACCTGCATGCCGTAGAAGAAGAAAAAAAAATCTAAGGCATGTGAAATCCGCCAACCCGCACTGGGCCCGCGTGGTGAATTATGGCCCGAGCTCCCTCGATGTAAGGGAAGGTCTGTGCCCGAGCAGTGGGGCAATATAAATAGACTGATGATGATGATGATGAAATAAAATATGTCCTCTAGGAGGGCATCGGGAGTCACGGAGTCACCTTAAAACTAAATTCGATTTTTCACTATAACCAAATATATTTTTAACGTATAGATAGATATGGGTTGCCTAGCTCTATAACAGCAAACTATGTATACCATTTAAATGAACTTTGAAATACTTGAGAGGCTACAAAATAAAGCGACTTATAATAACCATATAATAGCGAGCAGTGCATGGGCTCGTGAGATAGGGTGCTATGCTTAAACCGGCTTAAGGGGTCCTAAGTATACAAGCGACGGAACACAGACACTTTAATGCACGTTTGTGAAAATGGTCCAACTCTGTCCAACTACACTTTTTACTCACATACCTATTATTTATTTATTTTATTAATGGACTCGACAGTTCGTCATTTGCCAATGTCATGTTACAGAAAATTCAATATATAATAGTCTTCTATCTTCCTCCAGGGGAGTCGCAGTAGCGTCGTCACTCTGGACGAAGCAGCTCGATAGTCACGTTCACTCCCGAGCTTGTAGCGGGAACTCTTGACAAAAGCTTGAAACTTCAGATCTTGCATAAATAATCCAATAACTTTACCCCCTTACCTTGAAGTCTTATAGCAGTATTACTTCCATAATACTTTGTTACTTCGTATAATGACGACCTTAAAGTAAGCTCATTAAGGTCGTCATTGTACGAAGTAACAAAGTATTATGAAAGTAATACTGCTATAAGACTTCAAGGTAAGGGGGCTGTCATTCGCGAACATTTTCTGATTAATTTAACGTGATATTAAACACAAAATAGTCCCTGTAGACGTTAAAAGGAAAATTATCAAATAATTTCGCAACCGTCGTTTCCCGCCATTTTCAAGAGAACCCCTTACATACCTATTTAGCTTTATTGTGGACGATAACCATAGATGAGAATCATTTTTTTTTAGTTTTATTAATGGACTCCACGGTTTGACATTTGCCAATTTCCTGTTACAAAATATTTCATATCTGATATTATATCGTATTATTTCTTCCTCCAGAGGAGTCGCCGCAGCGTCTTTACACTAGAGAATTGATTAAATTAAATTGATTATTTGAAAATTGTACAGAGGAGTCATTAAAGTTTAGATTTTCTCAAAAACTACTTGTCCGATTGTAAAAAATATTTTACTAATAGCTAGTTTCGAATACAAACTATGTAACTGTAAAAAAAATTCGAAATTAGCCTGCCGGCGTCGGTGTTTCCAGACACTTATAACCTTGGGATCTTTAAGGCAAGAGTGAATAGGCATTTACTAGGCCCGCGTGCTTCATCATCGGCCTCATCGTCACTTACCATCAGGTGAGATCGGGGCCAAACGCGGGTTTAGTCAATCAATAATAATAATAAATATTTATTGAAATAACAACAACCTTAAACTCTCCTACAACTTTTTACGTGTTAGACTACTAGATTTTTACTGTCTACGAGTAACTAGGTACTAATAGTTATACATATGTATGTCCGCCTGTTTGTTCGATCCTGCAGCCGGAGGCACTCGATATCTGCGCACTTCAATTTCCTGGAACACCCTGTACCGCTTAATGGATACGATTTCCGATCCGATCGGGGGACTTTAAACGAATATGATCCTGTTATCTCAAATACAGGGTGACACTAAATCCAACAGCTCTGCTATTGAAGTCCCTGTTGCTGGTGCCATATGACGTCACAATATCGCAACACAAGTATTGGAAACTGGTTGATATTGATTAGAAGTTGTTATAAATTAGAATCAAATCAAGTTTCCGAAGTAAGGGAAATTGTTGTATCTGTAATAGATTAGACTGTTAATAATAATAATAATTGTGTAATTAGTTACTCGTATTAAGTAATAGGTACTATTTTAAAAGATGAGCTGCTGAAAGTTTTTTGCCACTTTTTCTCCTCAGCGTCGCGATGCTGCGGCACCTTTTCCTTGCAAAGTGGTGTAAATGTAAATTCAAGATAATATTAACATACCAAAATGTACACAACGTGCTTACTTGCAATAAAGAGATTATTTGATTTAATTATAAAAAGTTTACTTGGTATTTTTTTTTTAAATGGCCAGTAACAAAAATCCCACAAATCTTGTAGCTAACGTTATTACCACAGATTAAAGATATAAGTTTTCTATTCAAAGTACTCGCTACAGGGGTTCTCTTGAAAATGGCGGGAAACGACGGTTGCGAAATTATTTGAAAATTTTCCTTTTAATGTCTACTATTTTGTGTTTAATATCACGTTAAATTAATCAGAAAATGTTCGCGAATGATAGTACGGTGAAGTTATTGTATTATTTATGCAAGATCTGAAGTTTCAAGCTTTTATCACGTTTTTATTTTTTTTTATTTTTTGATCAGGCTTTTATGCCCTGTCTCCCATGAATTTAAATAACTGTTTTAATGTGATTTTAGTAGTGTGACGCACTTGTTTCAAGCTTTTATCAAGAGTTCCCGCTACAAGCTCGGGAGTGAACGTGACTGTCGAGCTGCTTCGTCCATAGTGATGACGCTACGGCGACTCCTCTGGATGAAGACATGAAGACGCGGCTACCCAGGGTGAAGACGCTACTGCGACTCCCCTGGAGGAAGATAGAAGACTATTGAATATATTGAATTTTCTGTAACATGACATTGGCAAATGACGAACTGTCGAATCCATTAATAAAATAAATAATAATAATAATACTCGCTACCGAGAGAACTTCAAGGAACTTGGTACTAATAGTCGCTTTACGGTCAAAGTAATGTCGGAACAGAAAACAGCTTCCCGCTCTCCAAAATAGGCCTGTGTTTGAAAACGGGAAATTAATCGCGTTACACGGGCGCTGCACTAAAGCGACGAAAAAAACAACTTTTCAATTTCGTACGGAGCGTGCTGAAGCGATGGACCTAATTCAGCGCTTCTCAAACTGGTACACAGTATGTAGGGTTCATAAATATTGGTCTGTATTTGTTACAAATAAATAAAAGAACTTTATTCACCATTAAAACATAATTATATAAAAATACAATTTTATAGATACAGTCGAAGACAGACAAGTATAAAGCCTCAAAAATTATATTGATATACAAACTCACATAATAAAGGGAATTACCGTGTCAAACATTCAAATAAAAAAATCGGGGATCTCTAAAAATTCAGAGTGAGACGTCACGAATCTTAGTCCGATTTTAAAATTAATTAATAACTCTTCTCTATATTTTTTTAAATAAATATTCTAACATTTTGTGCCTAATTTCCGAAGTATTTAAAAAAATGATGTTGGTTGATTTATTCTCTGATAGCTAACTGAAAAATAGTAACTGAAAAATAAGTTAGATTTATCGGACTATCGCGAACAAAAAATTATTATTCTCAATATTAAAGTCCAGTTTCTCAATATACCATTCGTAAAGGGGTCCACAAACGTAAACTTTGACAAGCGCAACGGATTACATTTTCCAACTGATTGAACAGATTAAGGACCTTGCACTCGGTCAGTCCGACTGTAAACAGGATGGTGTGCTTCCTGTCCGTTCACAAGAGTGTGCCCAGACCTATTCAATAGAAATATTATGCCCACTGGTATCATCCTGGTATTAACTTGGCCAAATATCAAAGTAACCAGGCCTGGAAACCAAAAATAAATAGCTACTGAGGCGTTAGCTTCAAGGCCGTTAGGCGCTCAAGTCCTGTGAAATCAGCACCAACTAATTTTTGGTTCTAGTTTTCGGCAAAAAGCTGGCATTGACAGGATTTGAACGCTAATAAAAATCTGGCGTATCAAGGGATTTTTGGGGAGCCATTCCCAGAGATTTTATTAAAGAAAATTACCAGTGTGTTGATATTAGATTGTATGAAATGTAAAATACACACATTTCACGCCAATCATCAGGCCAGAAATTTTGGTGTACGATATTCTTAGATTAGTTTTGGCCACGTCTGATGTACGATGGATCCACACAGATAAAAGTGTACAGGAGACTTTTTAAGGTTAAGATTCTCAAAAACTACTTGACCTATTACAAAAATTCTTTCGATATTTGATAGATAAACGCTAAAACTATGTAACTGTAAAAGAATTATTAAATTCGGTCCAGTAGTTTTTGAGAAAATCTCAACCTTATTGAGGCCCCCTATATACTTATCTCTCTCTTTGACTGTATATTTTATGCCAAAAATACAAGCGATCCTTTTTGTTTTGTGTACGGTAATTTACCACTGCCACATAATATTTCTCGCAAATTGACAAATACATTTTCGATCATTTTTACAATAAAACGAATATAGAAAAGAAACAACGTACAAAAGCTGTGGAAACCATTGCTCCCTAAGCTGCCAAAGTCAGTAGCGAATGATTGATGAATTACGCGTCGATTTTCCGTCGCGTAAAAATCGCTGGGCAATTTCAGTTGCGTTTTATTATTTATTTAACACTTTATTGCACACACAAATTTACAAATATAGCTTAAAATAGAATTTGCACAAGGGGCGCACTTATCTCTATTAAGAGATTTCTTCCAGCTAACCCAACCATAAACAGAATCATATAGGAACCGAGGAAGATAGGTGTACTTATAATCACAAGCAAAACATGATTACATAATAATATACTTGATACATATGGATATATATCAAAGATATAATATGTATAATAATAATAATAAATATATATGTATATATAATATAAATATACATATGATACATATAATGCAAATATATAAATATCACCATATATAATACATACAACTAGATAAATATATATATAATATTATAGCATAAATACGACTAAGAGAAAGACATCATCATAAATTATGAAAGAGAGAGGTAATGTTCTTTCACACGATATTTAAAAATAGTTATGGATTGACTTTCACGGACAATGGAAGGGAGATCATTCCACAGGCGAACTGCATGGACAGTAAAGGAGTAGCTGTAAAATTGAGTTTTTCGGGGAGCAGGGGGGAATTCGAGGAGAGAACTTATGTGCGACCTGGTAGAACGCTGCGACGACGACCGCACAAACACGAACTGATCACGTAAGTAAGAAGGAGAGGAAGGATTCTTGAGAACTTTATACAGAAAACAGACAATATGCATATCCCTCCGCGCCCGTATTGGAAGCCACTTAAGCACTGTCCTGAAGTGAGAAATCCGGTCGAATTTACGAAGGCCAAAAATAAAGCGAATGCAGAGATTCTGCAGGCGCTCCAACTTGCTTAAAAGTTCCTCAGTGGCGTCCAACGTACAGACATCGGCATAGTCAATGATAGGAAGGAGTAAGGATTGAGCGAGAATAATCTTAGTCTTCAAGGGCAAGAAGTTTTGGAGACGCTTCAGGGAATGAAAAGAGAAATGAAGCTTCTTGCTGATCTGGTTGACGTAAGGCCACCACGACAGATTCTTATCCAGAATAACACCCAGGTTTTTGGCCGATGTACTGAAGGGGATAATGACGTTGTCATAGATAACAGGCGGAATTGTCTTGTTGTCGAACAGTGAGTTATACATGTACCTGCTACCTATGACCATGGTCTGGGACTTAGACGGATTTACCAGGAGACCATAAGACTTAGCCCATTTGCCGATACGGTTGAGATCATCATTAAGCGCCTCCACAGTGCCTACCACATTATCTACTTTAAAATGTTGATAAATTTGCAAATCGTCTGCATAGAGATGATAGTTTGAAGTAATAACATGAGTGATTGTGTTAATAAAAACAGAAAAGAGTAACGGAGAGAGCACGCCACCCTGGGGCACACCCGCAGCAAGATCACACCAGTCAGAGTTACCCTCATCCGAGCGGACGCACTGCGAGCGACCACGAAGATATGAGTCGAACCAAGCAGTTACAGGAGTAGTGATATTAAGAGAACCAAGGATACCTAGGAGGACATCAAAGTCAACCGAGTTGAAGGCGCTACTGAAGTCGAGGAGAGTGAGGATGGTGAGTGACTGATTCTCCATAGCCAGACGAATATCGTCTGTGACTTTTAGTAGGGCGGAGACTGTGCTATGCCCAGGTCGGAAACCGGATTGATAGGTATTAAGGAGGTTATTGCATGTTAGGAAAGAAGCTAGCTGCTTATGGACGATGTGTTCGAGAACTTTAGAAAGAAAGGGTAAGATTGATATTGGACGGAACTGAGAGAATGAAGATGGATTGGAAATTTTAGGAAGGGGAATGACATGTGCTTTTTTCCAGGCTGTAGGAAAAGAGCTTGTTACCAGAGAACAGTTAAAAATATGTGTGAGAATTGGTAAAAGTTCTGGCAGGATTAGTGAAATCATTCTTGAGCACAATTCGTCATTCCCCACAGCAGAGGAAGTAATGGAAAGGATGTGCTTCCTAATATCACTCTCTGCAACCGCTTCGAAGTTGAAAGGTGTGCACTGAGGTATTGGCAAATTGCGAAGTTGTTGAAGTGTGTTGATTTTGACTTGGTTGTCTAAAGTGACGGGCGGAAGAGAGAAATGTCTGTTAAGAGCATTCAAGTCAACCATGTTGACATCATTACAGGAAGACTTGCCAATACCAAGAGATTTGAGAAAACTCCAAATCTGTGCCGGACTGTTATTTTCTATGGAATCGTTGATGTGGCGTTTCTTAGCATCTCTACACAAACGATTGCATCGATTTCTTAGTGACTTAAAACGTGTAAGATTACAATCACTCGGCTGCCGTTTATATTTCAGTTTAGCCTTATCCCTTATAGCCATAAAATCTTTGATATCTTGAGTGAGCCAAGGAGCAGGTGCATGCTTCACTCGGACGCGCTTGACAGGAGCATGTACATCGAAGAGCCGAATAATCGTCTCGTTAAAAAAACACACCTTCTCGTCAACACAGACCGCAGAGTACAGAGGCGACCAATCAATATTGGACGCATCA